>OX387667.1:493040-1820481 GCA_947568875.1 Fissipunctia ypsillon
AGGCCTTCCCGCCGCAGCTGCCGTCGCCGTCGCTGCTGTACCCGCACCAGCAGCACCAGCAGCTCACCAACGACTCTGGAAACTACTTCCAGCAACAACCAACTAACTCGGGTATGTGGGCTTGAAGTTCTAGCCGCAAGAACTTGGCAACAGTTGGACCTTAAAATCTTCTTTATTCCGTAAGCAGTGAGGATTGTGCTGATGAGCTTCGTTTTCAGCTTTCAGTAATGGTGTTTTCAACAAGCTTTAAGCATCAAATCCTACCCCTTTTATGTACAAGCATCTTACGTTTTCAAAAAGTCAGAAATAGAACCACCAAAATTAATAACAGTTTGTAAAACATAATTTTTTTGCAGTCAGGTAAAGTTTATACAATAGCTGATTCCTATTTTGAGAGTTAATGCAAGTGGTGGAAGAATCATGGTCATGTTTGGTGGAGGAGCCGGTTGGTGGTTGTTTGGAACAGCTGCAAAATTATCTTGTGTCGACAGCCGGCGCCACGGCGTGCCGTTGGTCCCGGCTGTCACTCGTAGATCTTTGGCAGTTACGGGTAGTCAGAATCCCGAAATTCCACAACCAGTCTTACCAAAGGGATGTTATCCAGGCAGTCGCTGCATGTAAAATACTGGTTTTCAGCTCCATCTGGTTAGACTAGAATTTGCCCTCGACTAGTTGGGAAAAGGCTAGGGAGATAATTATGAACGAACTAAGTGATGAAGAGCAGAGGAAGTGCAGCCAAGCGGTGTTTTGGGGGACTGTCTTATGTACTCTTGGATGTTCAAATCGTGCTGATTTTCAGCCTAATTTGATGGCTTGATTTTAACGGCCCATGACATCAGTAGTTTATAAGTTCTTGTCGGTTGACAGGAATGGACTCCCCGCTGGACGTGTCGACGCCGCCGATGCTGGGCGGCATGGCGCGCGGCTACGGCTCGCCGGGCGGCTACGCGGCGTCGCCGCGCGGCGTGTACGCGTCGCCGCGCTCGCAGGGCTACTCGCCCTCGCCCGCGCGCCGCCCCGGCACGCCGCAGCCGCAGGTACAAGATAACAATCGAAATAAAGTCTAACTAAGTGTACAGTTTTGGTGTTGTGTTAAACAGGCCGGTCGACGGCAATATGCTCGATATGCGCCCCCTGCTACATGGGACTTGAACATAACTGGCGAAATGTGGGTGTACTAGAGGTACACCTCTGCCTAACCCTTCGGGGAATACAGGCGTGATGTTTGGTTCTGTTTAGACTGAGTATAGTCCCCTCCTCAGGAGCAGAGCCTGCTGCACCAGTTCCCGGCCAGCCCGGCCGCGTTCTCCGCGCCGTCCCCGCCGCGCGCGGGCTCGGGCGGCGGCTATGGCTCGCCCGCGCCCCGCGCCGCGCCCTTCAGCGGCCGCTCCCCGCTGTACGCGCACAGTCCGGCCTCCTACCAGCACCAGCAGGCTCAGGTACTGTCTCTCACCAGGAACAGTCTCCTTCGGCCTTCATACATTGATACGTCTGTAAACAGCTATTAGCGACACTGCTAACTTTCAGAATGCATAGCCTAATGATATTTATTTTGAGGTGACATACAACTGGGCAGTGACAATTGTCCACTAGTCACCTTTTACGACATCTGTGCAACAGCTAAGCCACAGTAATCACAGAAACGTCGTCGTGTCTGCTTGTGTGTCTGCTGCCCCGCTAACCACCGGTGTTTCCGCAGAGCCCGGCCCCGCAGGCGCGCTTCTCACAGTCGCCGCACGCGCACCACCCGCACCCTTACTCACACTCGCCCGCGCCACAGGTATCTACTAATGATTTCAATATTATGCTCTTTAAATAGACGCGTTTAATAAAAACTGATCGTATAGTATCTCTAGATAGAAAGAAGTGTAATGAATATGTGTAGGAAGTCCGCTTGAAAATGCATCTTTTAAATACAAAGTAGACAAGTTGACAGTTTTTGAGAAACCAATTAGTAGTGTTCCTTGTGGTTTGTTTTCCTCAAAATTAATAAATAAATAAAAATATATTTTACTAGCTTCTGCCCGCGACTTCGTCCGCGTGAAATTTCTTGTTCCCCCGACCCACCCCGTCGCATCGCATCGCCTGCCCGCGCTGTTACTTCGTTTTCGTTTAGCTCTTTCTTACTTTTTTATTTTATTTTTGCTCGACTTCTAAGGGACCTAGCGTAATGTTACAAACTCTATAGCCTTCCTTAATAATTGGGCTATATAATGCAAAAAGAATTTTTCTAATTCGACTGGTAATGACAGAGATTAGCGCGTTAACAGTCAATAAAAATAAAATGTGTCGGTAACTAACAGACGAAGCGCTTTTTTCTTACTTAACATTTTTATACTCGTCGTAATTTCTAACCGAAAGGTCCAATTCGAATAATTTAAAAAGGAATTTACATGTACTTAATCAATCTTGATTATGAAACTATTTATTTGGATAACGATTAATACCATGTTTATGAAAACAACTTCGCAAATAATGCATTATTTTATAACAAATTTGATTACCATAAAAAATGTTATAGTGAGCCAACCTTAAGAGATATAATACATATGCTATCGCGGACTTTTTTTTAGAACATTTTAAGAGGAACAATCCCGTCATACATAATTTTTGCGTAACTTTAACCGTTTACGCAGCGCACGCAATTATTATTAATTTTAAGAAACTTACAGCTAATATAGTCAAAGTCAAATCATTTGTTTCAAATAGACACATAAAAGGGACTTTTGAACGTCAACATTGATTCTAGTCGCCCCTTCCAAAAGGTAGATTCGTATGCAGAAGATAGAAATAGGCTAAACCTACCTGGTGGCTCTAAGCTGAAAATGCACTCAACAAGCACTTTAGTAATGTCAGTTAAAATATATAACAAATTACCGGAAGTCATTAAAAATGAACAAAAATTTAATATATTTACAATTAAACTAAAACAATACCTAATCCATAAATGCTATTATAATATTAATGAATATTTTAATGATAAATTAAATGAATAATTAAAAATGAATACCAAAAATAATAAATAAAATCAAAGTCGAAGTGAGTAGTAGAAAAACATTTATATTTTACTATTTTCAAATAATAATATAATAATAGCCCTCTTCCTCTATCCTACCTCGCTGTGCCCGACAGGCTCCACCTCTATCCTACCTCGCTGTGCCCGACAGGCTCCACCTCTATCCTACCTCGCTGTGCCCGACAGGCTCCACCTCTATCCTACCTCGCTGTGCCCGACAGGCTCCACCTCTATCCTACCTCACTGTGCCCGACAGGCTCCACCTCTATCCTACCTCGCTGTGCCCGACAGGCTCCACCTCTATCCTACCTCGCTGTGCCCGACAGGCTCCTCCTCTATCCTACCTCGCTGTGCCCGACAGGCTCCACCTCTATCCTACCTCGCTGTGCCCGACAGGCTCCACCTCTATCCTACCTCGCTGTGCCCGACAGGCTCCTCCTCTATCCTACCTCGCTGTGCCCGACAGGCTCCACCTCTACCCTACCTCGCTGTGCCCGACAGGCTCCACCTCTACCCTACCTCGCTGTGCCCGACAGGCTCCACCTCTATCCTACCTCGCTGTGCCCGACAGGCTCCACCTCTATCCTACCTCGCTGTGCCCGACAGGCTCCACCTCTATCCTACCTCGCTGTGCCCGACAGGCTCCACCTCTATCCTACCTCGCTGTGCCCGACAGGCTCCACCTCTCTCCTACCTCGCTGTGCCCGACAGGCTCCACCTCTATCCTACCTCGCTGTGCCCGACAGGCTCCACCTCTATCCTACCTCGCTGTGCCCGACAGGCTCCACCTCTATCCTACCTCGCTGTGCCCGACAGGCTCCACCTCTATCCTACCTCGCTGTGCCCGACAGGCTCCACCTCTCTCCTACCTCGCTGTGCCCGACAGGCTCCACCTCTATCCTACCTCGCTGTGCCCGACAGGCTCCACCTCTATCCTACCTCGCTGTGCCCGACAGGCTCCACCTCTATCCTACCTCGCTGTGCCCGACAGGCTCCACCTCTATCCTACCTCGCTGTGCCCGACAGGCTCCACCTCTATCCTACCTCGCTGTGCCCGACAGGCTCCACCTCTATCCTACCTCGCTGTGCCCGACAGGCTCCACCTCTCTCCTACCTTGCTGTGCCCGACAGGCTCCACCTCTCTCCTACCTCGCTGTGCCCGACAGGCTCCACCTCTATCCTACCTCGCTGTGCCCGACAGGCTCCACCTCTATCCTACCTCGCTGTGCCCGACAGGCTCCACCTCTCTCCTACCTCGCTGTGCCCGACAGGCTCCACCTCTATCCTACCTCGCTGTGCCCGACAGGCTCCACCTCTATCCTACCTCGCTGTGCCCGACAGGCTCCACCTCTATCCTACCTCGCTGTGCCCGACAGGCTCCTCCTCTATCCTACCTCGCTGTGCCCGACAGGCTCCACCTCTATCCTACCTCGCTGTGCCCGACAGGCTCCACCTCTCTCCTACCTCGCTGTGCCCGACAGGCTCCACCTCTATCCTACCTCGCTGTGCCCGACAGGCTCCACCTCTATCCTACCTCGCTGTGCCCGACAGGCTCCACCTCTATCCTACCTCGCTGTGCCCGACAGGCTCCACCTCTCTCCTACCTCGCTGTGCCCGACAGGCTCCACCTCTATCCTACCTCGCTGTGCCCGACAGGCTCCACCTCTATCCTACCTCGCTGTGCCCGACAGGCTCCACCTCTATCCTACCTCGCTGTGCCCGACAGGCTCCACCTCTATCCTACCTCGCTGTGCCCGACAGGCTCCACCTCTATCCTACCTCGCTGTGCCCGACAGGCTCCACCTCTATCCTACCTCGCTGTGCCCGACAGGCTCCACCTCTCTCCTACCTTGCTGTGCCCGACAGGCTCCACCTCTATCCTACCTCGCTGTGCCCGACAGGCTCCACAATGATCTACAATTATGTATATTTTATAATGCTACCACCTAAGTTTATGGTTTGTGGATGGGCAAGAAACTACACCATTACTCTTTTAATTTTTTTAAAAAATATTTTGTATAACGACGGTGAACTGCCAATACCGCCTAACTGACATTTATCGAGAAATTCACGATTTTTATTCACATAGTTTTTTTTCGTCACTTCCGGCATTGTCGAAGGCGACGCGTTTTGACTTTGCGTTCTGTTCCACCAAAAAACGGAACATAAAATAATTAATTGTAAAATAAGTAATGCATTAAAAATGTAAAAAAATAGGAATTTGTTTGTTGACTCCTTATACAATGTATATTTAAATAATGAATAAGTTTTGAATTACGTGCACATTTCCTATTGGTAATGCAAAAGAAACTTTGCTGTAGGCATAAAGTTTGTTTCTTTTTACAATTTGAAACATAGTTAACTACAAGTAGTGAGGTGTCGCGGTCTTACGGCCGAACCCAATAACCTATTTTCAGTAAAAGACAGATTGCTATTGATGGTAGACAGTATACATTTATTTGTCCTTGAATGTCGTCTCACAATCATCGGTATAGGCTATCTATCTAGCGGAAACAATAGATATGGTTCTATACTTTTCTCTCCCGTGCGTCCCGTTACAATCAACATAACTTTACAAAACAACGTGTATCTCATCTTTTCTATAAAAACCTTATTTATATTTAAATTCTTAAATGACTGGATTACGATATAATTTATATTAAAGTAAAAGTCTGTAAGTAAGTAGTACATTATACAACATTTTACTGCATCTTGCTTACAACATTGATAACGCTGGAGAGGAGGAATGAAACGTAATTTGACAGTTTGAAATAGTCGTTAGTCTTTGGTTTGTCACAAAAAATGTTTTGTGGATTGAGCAAAGAACAAGAGAACCAAAGAGAACGAAAAGAATGCAGCGACGTCGGAACTCTTTTTGCATGCTGCTGGCAGGTCTGCCGGAGATGCGTACTGGCTAGACTGGAGCGGAGATGTGTGCTGGCTAGATCGGCTGGCGGGTTGTGCGACGCGGGGGAACTAGCGGTCCCGCTCGCCGCACGCCGCTCACATCTCGACTCAACTCAGCTGCGCGCCGTCGCCATCTCGCGAGGCACAGTCACATCTCCGCTTTGTACTGCCGCCTACCTCAATCTCGGCGAGGCACAGCTCACATCTCTGCGTCGATCGCGCCATACAAATATGATCCATCTCCGCTCAGTTGTATCCACTGAAGCTGAGTGGAGACGACATCTGTGAATAACGAAATTCTATTGGTTGTTTAAAACACATATCTCTCCTCTCGTCTAGTCTCCGCTTTGGTGGAGTCCGGGCCTAAAACAGTTAGATTTTAGTGTGAGAATTAAAATTCACTAACCTTTATTTATTTATTTAACAGTTTATGTACACACATATAAACAAACAAGAAGAAAGGAACAGAAAAATACGTACAAAGGTGATGCTTATTTCTAAAGAAATCTCTTCCAGCATACCTGCGATAGGAAAGTAGATAAAGAGATGTAGACAACGTGTGTAAGAGTAAAAGAGAAAACAAAATACATAAAATCACAAACGATACACTAATATGAATATAAACAAATATATATATAAACATAAAATATGAGTACATACAAATACATACATTATACTACCAAAATAAATATCACAAAAAAAATATACGATAATAATGAAACATAACATAATAAATACTAATAGCTATGACGAAGTGGAGAGATAGTGTTCTTTCACTCTTCTTTTAAACACTGCAACAGTTTGGCAGTCCCTAATATCAGGCGGAAGTGAATTCCATAACCGAACCGCATGCACAGTGAAGGAGTAGGAGTAGAAGTCGGTTGAGTGGGGAGGGGATTTAAGGAGATTTCTAAGATGTGACCTGCAAGGAGCATCAGAAGGACGAGCGTAGGAAAAGCGTTCCCGCAGGTAGGATGGCATTTTATGATTGTGAAGGACGTTAAATAGCAGACACAATATCCGAGAGTTCCTGCGAAGTCGAATAGGGAGCCACTTGAGTATCTTGCGAAAGTTAGAAACGTGATCATTTAAGATTAAAAATAAAATGAATACATATATTTTGCAAACGCTCAAGTTTATTTAAGAGCTCCTCTGTGGCATCCAAGTAACAGGCATCAGCGTAGTCAATAATGGGCTGGATGAGAGTTTGGGCAAGGGAGATTCTGGTATTCAAGGGCAAGAAGCTCTGGAGGCATTTTAACGTATGGAACGTGTAGTGCACTTTGCGACTGACTTGAGTAACTTGGGCAGTCCACGATAGGTAAGGGTCCATGGTCACCCCCAGGTTTTTAACCGTATTTGCGTATTCTATCTGAACTCCATTCAGACAGAGTGGAGACAGCGACGCGACATCGAGCCTATTCCGCATATACCTTCCGCCGATGATTATAGCCTGGGATTTCTTAGGACCTTGTTGAGGTCACTTTTATATGAGGATATATTTCGGTGAGTACATTCCTCACTGCTGTTTTATTTAAGCGAAATCTATACGTAAACTTAATTAGCGATGCGTCGATGCGGCATTTAGAAGTTCTCTGTGTTTGGACCTCAAAATCATTTTCCCAGTCGGATAACTCCGTTAGCATTTCAAAATCACTTTCACTATTTGAATCGGACATGTTATAGTGTATTTTTTAAAAGTAAACAATGCTTTTAAGTACGTGTATCGCTGCAATTCGGCCGATGGACTAATCTGTCATCTTCAGTAACAGCCTTGTCAAACAAATAGCGGTCAAAACGTTATTGGGACAGTTATTTTGAGTTTTTCATACATGTAGCTGTCCGTAGTAAGCAATAGACCCTCCCATCGATAGACAGCGTGAGCCGGTAAGATTCTTTAATGTCATATAGATTATTGGGACGTTAAAACCAGAGATAGATAGATTTTTCTATCTCCAGTATCCCAAAACTGGCGATAGATAGGTTATTGGGTTTGGCCGTTACTCGCGTTCAGTGTCACGTGACCATTGGCTGTATTTTTACGTTGAGACAAAATTAAGTTGAGTTTTGATGAAACAAAACTTTTGTCCTAAAAACCGTGAAAATTATACCCATGACAGAATTTTTTTTTATTGACGCCATCTTGGATTTAATTTTGACCCTATTTTCGGCATCAGCACCCCGAAACCCATAAAAATGACAAACATGATAAAAAATTTGCTAAATTATACAGTCGTCATTTTAGACATTAAAATCCAACGGGCACTTTCTTCGTCCGAAGTATTAGCAACAATATTGCGCAACTTTTGTTTAGCATGACTAAGTGTCTTCATCATATGTTCGTTTGCAGTCGCAAGGCCGTCCGTTCTCGCGCTCGCCGGCGCCGGTGGGCGGCGTGGGCGGGACCACGCCCTTCCCGCAGGCCTCGCCCGCCGCCCTACACAGCTACACGCCGTCGCCCGCGCACACGCCCTACAGCCAGCACTCGTCGCCCGCGCCCTCGCGCACGCCCACCTACACTGACTCGCACCACTTTCAGCCGCAGGTAACAACTGGCTACCAAAGTAACCAAAGACATAGGAAGGCATTTTCTTTTTGGGTAGTTTGTTCCGCTTCCGTTCCGTTTAGTGATTTATTTCGTTCCTTTCTTAGGTCCGCTTGCACCACAGATCACTTAAATACGTTTAGTGCTAAAAGTATTTAAAACAGTTCGGTTTCTGTCAATCGCTCGAAGATGACAGAGACAGAATGTTGTTTTAAATATGTTTAGCGCTAATTACATTTAGTGATATGTGGTGCAAGTGGGCATTAATCTTCGTACGTGAACACGTAGTTCATTCACTAACCTACATGCGTATCTCCAGGGCGGCAACAGCACGAGCGGCAGCGGCAGCGGGTCCGGCTTCGGCGGCGAGCTGTCGCACGACATCGGCGCCGCCATCTCGTCGCCCGCGCCCGTGTCGCCCGGCATGGCCGCGCTGGACTTCGAGCCGCCGCGCGACGAGCCCGAGCGGGACAACAGCCCCATGGGCAGCACCGACATGCATCCCGGATCCAACTCTAACTCGTCGCTCTCCGACTACAACAAGGTGAGCGTAACAAGTCGCCCGCTCGCGCGCGTGCGCCGTGCATGTAAGGTGGCAGTCCTACCGCACGCCGATCACCTAATTCGCTGCCTCAAAGCATGTAACGTGGATCGGGGGACAAGAAATTTCACGCGGACGAAGTCGCGGGCAGAAGCTAGTAATAATCTTATACATAATATAAATACTCGTCCCGCCTGATTGATCCACGCAGAGCCTACACCGCTGCGGCTACCAACTTGAAATGTTGACAGTTGATGCCTTTTATGTTGTAAACATCCACTGAGGAAGGATTTCTGGAAATTCGACCTTTAAGGAGGTGAAAAGAAGGATTTTGTTTGTATGAAAAATCTTGAGTTAATAAACTTGAAACTTGGCACGAATACTTATCTAAGTAATTTATGAAGTCTGTAATTTTTTTGTATTTCTAAACTATCCACTTAGAGAGGGATTGAGGGCTTGGGGAGTGTCAAAGTTTGTATGGAAGAATTTTAACGCGCGGTCCGATTAACTCGAAACTCAGTATTTATACTTAAGACTGAAAATAAAGAATAACGTATATCAGGTTTTTTTGAAAACGTGTTCCTTAAAGTACGAAATCCACGCGCACGAAGTCGCGCAGAAAGTGCTAGTTCAATATTTTAGTAACATTTTAGAGGTTGAATTTGTGAGTTTGTATGTCGGCTTCGGAACTACTGATCCGATTCCGACAATTCTTTCACAAATGGGAAGCATTAACTAACTTATTTACGCCAAAGTTATCAAAATACTGCAGTGCTTTATGTACATTTGTAGTGATGTTCAATTTGTTTTCAACAATCATTAGGTTTACCCTCGATCCAATGTTTTCACTGACTGGTGAGACTCTTTGAGCTAGGTAGAAGGTTTTTTTTTTGTGGCTACTACTTTACGTTTTCTATATAAGCTTAATGCTTATCTTTGGATAAGCCCCATAACACGATTTCCTGGTACCGACCCTTAACTCGGCCGAGCACTCGGGACACTCGGGGATGTGTTCACACGTCCCGAGCACTCTGCCGAGAGCACCGTATCGCCCACCTGCTCGGCACGTGTGCTCGAGGCATAACACCCTTGAAAACCACGAAAACGACACCCATGATGAAAAATTTTTAAATTTTCGCAGCCGCCATCTGGGATTTTCATTTTGACCAAATTCACACTTTTTCATGAGAAAGTCGCATGGAGAGGGCGTAACGCTTTTTCGTTACGTGACGATTTCTACCAGTTGACTCCTATACCGCAAGAACTTCGTTCCAAAAGGAGCACAAAATTTATCAACTGTTGGGAATCGAACTTGCAAAGCAAACACTAAAATAGCTGTTCTTATATATTTCATGATTGATTCCTTGCTCTATAAAGATATGATAATCGTTTAAAAGTTTATATATCTAACTATCTGCTATATTCGTTGCCTATTCATGCAGCCCGGTCCAGCGAAATTTTTTGTGATTTCTGACTTTTATAGTACTCAAACCTCAGTTGGTCCCATCGTTTTTTTATCCTTATAAAAAACTGGATCGATTGGCATCAATAAATGTTTTTGTGAAAATTGTCCATTTTCTTGCTGACTGTACAATTTTTCAAAATGTTTAAAAAAATTAAGGACTGTCTTCTAACGGTACGGTTACATCAAAACCGAATCATCGGCCGATTTCGTGTCGCAACTATTCGGACGACCGAGACAGTCGCGGCCGTCCATCTGTATACACTGCTGCCGCTGTCGGGCGCTACCGTGTGGACTGAGTAGTCGACTGCAGCGTATAGAGTGAGGACGACCGAGACAGTCGCGGCCGTCCATCTGTATACACTGCTGCCGCTGTCGGGCGCTACCGTGTGGACTGAGTAGTCGACTGCAGCGTATAGAGTGAGGACGACCGAGACAGTCGCGGCCGTCCATCTGTATACACTGCTGCCGCTGTCGGGCGCTACCGTGTGGACTGAGTAGTCGACTGCAGCGTATAGAGTGAGGACGACCGAGACAGTCGCGGCCGTCCATCTGTATACACTGCTGCCGCTGTCGGGCGCTACCGTGTGGACTGAGTAGTCGACTGCAGCGTATAGAGTGAGGACGACCGAGACAGTCGCGGCCGTCCATCTGTATACACTGCTGCCGCTGTCGGGCGCTACCGTGTGGACTGAGTAGTCGACTGCAGCGTATAGAGTGAGGACGACCGAGACAGTCGCGGCCGTCCATCTGTATACACTGCTGCCGCTGTCGGGCGCTACCGTGTGGACTGAGTAGTCGACTGCAGCGTATAGAGTGAGGACGACCGAGACAGTCGCGGCCGTCCATCTGTATACACTGCTGCCGCTGTCGGGCGCTACCGTGTGGACTGAGTAGTCGACTGCAGCGTATAGAGTGAGGACGACCGAGACAGTCGCGGCCGTCCATCTGTATACACTGCTGCCGCTGTCGGGCGCTACCGTGTGGACTGAGTAGTCGACTGCAGCGTATAGAGTGTGGACTGAGTAGTCGACTGCAGCGTATAGAGTGAGGACGACCGAGACAGTCGCGGCCGTCCATCTGTATACACTGCTGCCGCTGTCGGGCGCTACCGTGTGGACTGAGTAGTCGACTGCAGCGTATAGAGTGAGGACGACCGAGACAGTCGCGGCCGTCCATCTGTATACACTGCTGCCGCTGTCGGGCGCTACCGTGTGGACTGAGTAGTCGACTGCAGCGTATAGAGTGTGGACTGAGTAGTCGACTGCAGCGTATAGAGTGAGGACGACCGAGACAGTCGCGGCCGTCCATCTGTATACACTGCTGCCGCTGTCGGGCGCTACCGTGTGGACTGAGTAGTCGACTGCAGCGTATAGAGTGAGGACGACCGAGACAGTCGCGGCCGTCCATCTGTATACACTGCTGCCGCTGTCGGGCGCTACCGTGTGGACTGAGTAGTCGACTGCAGCGTATAGAGTGTGGACTGAGTAGTCGACTGCAGCGTATAGAGTGAGGACGACCGAGACAGTCGCGGCCGTCCATCTGTATACACTGCTGCCGCTGTCGGGCGCTACCGTGTGGACTGAGTAGTCGACTGCAGCGTATAGAGTGAGGACGACCGAGACAGTCGCGGCCGTCCATCTGTATACACTGCTGCCGCTGTCGGGCGCTACCGTGTGGACTGAGTAGTCGACTGCAGCGTATAGAGTGAGGACGACCGAGACAGTCGCGGCCGTCCATCTGTATACACTGCTGCCGCTGTCGGGCGCTACCGTGTGGACTGAGTAGTCGACTGCAGCGTATAGAGTGTGGACTGAGTAGTCGACTGCAGCGTATAGAGTGAGGACGACCGAGACAGTCGCGGCCGTCCATCTGTATACACTGCTGCCGCTGTCGGGCGCTACCGTGTGGACTGAGTAGTCGACTGCAGCGTATAGAGTGAGGACGACCGAGACAGTCGCGGCCGTCCATCTGTATACACTGCTGCCGCTGTCGGGCGCTACCGTGTGGACTGAGTAGTCGACTGCAGCGTATAGAGTGAGGACGACCGAGACAGTCGCGGCCGTCCATCTGTATACACTGCTGCCGCTGTCGGGCGCTACCGTGTGGACTGAGTAGTCGACTGCAGCGTATAGAGTGTGGACTGAGTAGTCGACTGCAGCGTATAGAGTGAGGACGACCGAGACAGTCGCGGCCGTCCATCTGTATACACTGCTGCCGCTGTCGGGCGCTACCGTGTGGACTGAGTAGTCGACTGCAGCGTATAGAGTGTGGACTGAGTAGTCGACTGCAGCGTATAGAGTGAGGACGACCGAGACAGTCGCGGCCGTCCATCTGTATACACTGCTGCCGCTGTCGGGCGCTACCGTGTGGACTGAGTAGTCGACTGCAGCGTATAGAGTGAGGACGACCGAGACAGTCGCGGCCGTCCATCTGTATACACTGCTGCCGCTGTCGGGCGCTACCGTGTGGACTGAGTAGTCGACTGCAGCGTATAGAGTGAGGACGACCGAGACAGTCGCGGCCGTCCATCTGTATACACTGCTGCCGCTGTCGGGCGCTACCGTGTGGACTGAGTAGTCGACTGCAGCGTATAGAGTGAGGACGACCGAGACAGTCGCGGCCGTCCATCTGTATACACTGCTGCCGCTGTCGGGCGCTACCGTGTGGACTGAGTAGTCGACTGCAGCGTATAGAGTGTGGACTGAGTAGTCGACTGCAGCGTATAGAGTGAGGACGACCGAGACAGTCGCGGCCGTCCATCTGTATACACTGCTGCCGCTGTCGGGCGCTACCGTGTGGACTGAGTAGTCGACTGCAGCGTATAGAGTGAGGACGACCGAGACAGTCGCGGCCGTCCATCTGTATACACTGCTGCCGCTGTCGGGCGCTACCGTGTGGACTGAGTAGTCGACTGCAGCGTATAGAGTGAGGACGACCGAGACAGTCGCGGCCGTCCATCTGTATACACTGCTGCCGCTGTCGGGCGCTACCGTGTGGACTGAGTAGTCGACTGCAGCGTATAGAGTAAGGACGACCGAGACAGTCGCGGCCGTCCATCTGTATACACTGCTGCCGCTGTCGGGCGCTACCGTGTGGACTGAGTAGTCGACTGCAGCGTATAGAGTGTGGACTGAGTAGTCGACTGCAGCGTATAGAGTGAGGACGCGTTTTATATGTTCTAGATAGTTCGTATCGCCAAATATCCATTTTGAAATAAAGATAAATAAAACCCTGTTTATATTACTGTTTATATATTACAGTAGCCGGCAGGCTGGCGACAAATCTAAAGAAGTTTGGATTCGACGCTTAATCGGTTATTGTTGGGCGTCGTGGGACGATGTCGGCAGTAGTAGTGTATGCGTTCTCGACCCGTCGCCAACCGTCGCGTTGAATCACCCGCCCGCGTTATTACTTCGTTTTCGCTTAGTGTTCTTTCTGACTTTTTGCTCGGCTCCTAAGGGTCGTAGCGTGATGTTAAATAGTCTATAACTATCCTCGAGAATTGGGCTACCAAATGCGAAAAGAATTTTATGAAAATATTTCTGCAGTTAAAAATTTAATTGAAACTGACCGGCGAATAATCTACCGGCAAATAGAGTCCTTATTGCAGATTGGCTCAGCAGCGTTACATTCAATTATTCACCATAATTTAGGTTAAAGAAAAGTTTGTACTCTTTGGATTCCACATAAACTTACCGATGAACAAAAGAAACAGCGAGTTAAATGGTGTAAAAAAATGATTGCAAAGTTTGAAAACGAAACATCTAAAGACATCATTTCAATCGTCACGGGCGATGAAAAGTGGCTTTATTATTACGACGTACCCACAAAGCAGCAAAATAAAATATGGGTGATAGAAGGCGAAGAAACTCCTACTGAAGTAAAAAAATCTAAGTCGATAAAAAAGAAAATGATCGTGGTTTTTTTCGGTATTCGGCGAATTGTTAAACAAGTAGTTCTCCGTGAGTAGAAGACTGTAAACGCTGCTTGGTACACCACCGTCTGCCTTCCTCAACTTATTCAGGAATTCAAGAAGCTTCGTCCAAAGTCACAACTCTGCATCTGATAATTCTCCGGCACGTCGTGCTGACGTCACATGCCAATTTTTGTGAGATGCCGGCTTGAAACTTCTTGAACATCCGCCTTACAGTCCAGACTTGGCGCCATGTGACTTTGACTGTTTCCTTTCGTGAAAAGTAAATTGAAAGGGCAAAGATTTCGGGACGAAGAAGCTATACTTTCGGCCTGGGACAATATATGTGCGGAAATTCCTGAACAGAAATAGAAAGACATTTTTAGTGATTGGTTTATAAGGATGCATAATGTTAAATCTCAAGACTTTCAGAACACCCTACGTATTTCGGTCAACCTGACGTACTTAGTTTCAAATTCTTATGATATGGTTGGTTCTGGTGTATTATGTGTAGTTGATGGATGTAGATCCAGCAGGAGAAGAGATAAAAACTGATCTTTTTTCAGTTTACCTGCTGATACAGTTTTACTATCGTTTTTTAAATAGGTAAATTGTTTAAACTTGCATATTTCGTGTTTTGTATTTTATTGGTAGGTACGTAATTACTTCTACTATGCGTCTGAGATAAGAATAGAAAGGACGCCCATTTGTCAACTGTCATTTGAAAATTGCGTTTAGCAAAATTCTACTTTGTGCAAATAAATTACCAATAATATTTATTATCGTTAATGTTATGTTCATATGATTATTGTTTATTTATAAGCGTGCAAGTGTTAGAAAAGCGTGCATGACGTCACAATATGGCGCCAGCGCAGGTTTGTTCATAGTGTAGAAGCATAGTAGTTACCTATTACGCTAATTGTGAAAATGAACGAACAAATCAATTCATCGTGTTTTCAGTTTCCTCCGTTTCGTATTTCATTCGTATTCGTGGCCATGCGGAGTGGTTACGTCACTGATTATTAAATAGATACTACACGTTGCGTACGATGTGATGTCTTATGTGTCTTACAATTGCAGTTTCGGGTGTGGTCACAGAATACTAAATAGTTACCTACCATAAAAATATTCCTCGGTCTTTCATAAGTATTTTAAACAATTAAAACATGCTAAAAAGCAAAAGCATTTTATTTAATTTCATAAAGTGCAAATACCTACTGACATCTTTATCGAAAAGGCAGCCCTGGCAATTCACAATAACCACGCGGCGGCGCGCAGATACAAAGCAAAACTCACTTTACGCTTGTAAGGTTAGGTACATTTTCGTTCGCAGCGTCTAGCGACTCGACGGTGTAGGCTATTATAGCAGTAGGTATTGAAAATGTTGTATGGAGTGATTTATCTGGTAATCTGTGCCGTCGCGTTAAATCGCCCGCCCGCGCATTACTTCGTTTTCGCTTAATGTTCTTTCTGACTTTTTTCTTTCTGCTCGGCTCCTAAGGGTCGTAGCGTGATGTTCAATAGCCTATAACTATCTTCGAGAATTGAGCTACCAAATGCAAAAAGAATTTTTCAAATCCGATTTTTGTTCATAATTTCAAAGGTTTTCATTTTTTTTGCGCGGAACTTATTATTTTTCTAAAATATAAGTAGCCTAAGTTACCCACCGTAAAATAATAAAGTCAGCTATCTGCCAGTGCAAGTCCCGTCAAAATCGGTAAAGCCGTTTCGAGATTAGCCGGAACAAACGGACAGACAGACAAAAATGTTAAAAATTGCTTTTTTGTTATAAGAACCGTTTATACTTTCCTATGCATTTTGTAAAAAGTTGTTATTTTGACATACACAGACACTTCAATTTTATTTATTTGTTTAGATATCTTTGCAAAATTTAAACAAAATATATCCGGTAGTGTTTACGTGATGCTGGAACATACATTCAGACAAACAGATAAACAGACAAAAATTCTACAAAGTATATTTTCGGCATTAGAATCGTTCCCAGATCTCGTAGCAATGACTTTTTTTTTTCAAAAATATTCAGTGTACAGTTTTGACTTTGCTACAATTTTATTATATGTATAGATTACGAATCCTGTCGGGCACAGTAGCAAAGAGAAAGCTTTAAAAACTTAACTTATCAGTAGTCTTAACTATATCTTATGTTATTAGGGTTTTTTTATAAGATGTACTAACATCTCATTCTCCCACAGACGTCAGCGGGCAGTGAGATGTCTCCCGCAGGCGTGGGCGGCGCGTCCTTCGGAGGGACCCTGTACGAGGGCGAGCAGAGGTTGCAGTACTCACACCTGCACCACACGCACAGCCCCGCGCCGCTCGACAAGCAGGACCACTACTACCGGCAGGACCAGGGTATGTAAAAAAATATATGAAATATGAAAAAATATATGTATGAAAAAGCGGAGTCGTATACGCTCGAGGTACAATTATCCCGAGTGGTATACGGGTGAGATAATTCGCGACATAAAACTCAAAGCGGCTCTTCATAAAAAATATAAAAGTAGTGGTTTAAGGAATGATTACGAAACGTTTGCTCAGTGTAGGACCCAAGTAAAAGGGAAAATTTTAGTAGCACAGGAACAATATCGCCAACGTTTACAAAACCAAATGTCGAGCGATCCTAAGTCCTTTTGGGCTTATGTTAATTCTAAAAGAAGTAACACTAGTAGTCAAAAGATTTTAAAGAACGGAGAGGCATTGACATGTGAACAAGCTGTTCAAGAATTTGCTGAATATTTTTATTCAGTGTACAGTGTTGGCAAACCTAGACTAGATGTGGATGTGGCGATAGTGGAAGCGGGCAGTCAGAACGGAGCAGGGCGGGTTCATCTTGATAGATTGGAGTTGGATGACGTGGTACGTGCCTTGCAGAAGCTTAAGCCGAAAAAATCGTCAGGGCCTGATGGTATTCCGCCGTACATTTTTAGGGACTGTCGAATGGGATTAGCGAGACCGCTGTTGCACATCTACAATCTTTGCCTCAAATCAGCTGTGTTCCCCGAGATGTGGAAGATTACCCGGGTCATACCGGTACCGAAGGGAAGTTCGGGAACTAAAGTTGAAGAGTACAGACCGGTTGCAGTATTGTCAACAATGGCCAAGCTATTAGAATCTGCAATTCATAGGAGCGTTTTTCAGCAAGTTAGCTCGCAACTCACAGACGCGCAGCATGGTTTTCGGCCGACTAGAAATACTACCAGCAATTTGCTCAGCTACATGGCGGATGTGGTGCCGATAGTGGATGGCGGGGGACAAACGGATGCTGCATATTTCGACTTTAAAAAAGCGTTTGATTTAGTCGATAATGACGTGTTACTGAAAAAGTTAGCAGGGGTCGGTTTTACCCCACATTTACTTAAGTTTTTTGCTAGTTATATGAGCAACAGGCAACAGTATGTTGACTATGCAGGATATCAATCGAACGCATATTATACTAGATCTGGGGTAAGCCAAGGAACTAATCTAGGGCCTCTGGAATTTCTCCTAATGATTAATGACCTGCCAAACGTTGTGCAATATGCGAGGTGTTTACTGTTTGCCGACGACCTCAAGCTTTATCTCCCCATCACAAACGTGACTGACTGTGAAAGACTGCAGAGAGATATAGACAGAGTGGTAGCTTGGAGCGAGAGTAATCTCCTGCAGTTTAACACATCCAAGTGTGTGACCATAAGTTTCTCGCGCGCACACGCACCCATCACGCATACTTATACGGTGGACGGGGTGCCGATGAATAGGGTCACTGAAGTGAGGGACTTGGGAGTTGGTTTCGTCACTGGGCTCACGTTTCGTGATCATATAGTTAAGGTATGCAAAAAAGCATATAGAAACCTAGGGTTTGTGCTTAGAATGGTAAAAGGCTTCACAAATATTAAAGCTATAACGGCGTTATATAATGCTTTAGTAAGAAGCCAACTAGAATGCAATGCAGTTATCTGGGCTCCACATGAAACTAAGTATAGTCTCATGTTGGAGCGAGTACAAAATAAATTTATTAGGTACAAATATATGAAGGAATACGGGGTATATCCATTGTATCCATTAATGTATCCGACTCTATTTGTCTTGGGTATGGTCGGATATAATGAACTAAGGGTCAGGAGGCAACTCACACTAGTGACTTATATCTTTAAGATAATTAGAGGGAGGATACACAATGCGGATATATTGCGAAGGGTGGAGCTAGTCGTGCCAGACGGGTATGTGGGGCGTCGTCGTCAACCACGGTTGCTGGCAGAACCGCGTGCGCGAACTAACTTGCTGCGCGAGGCGCCGCTCACGAGCGCGCTCCGCACTCTCAACCTCATTGCTGAGGACTTGGACATATTCTGTTGCACTTTGGGTGAATTTACAAGAACAGCTACCTGTACAATTTGTTATGGTCAAAACAGGGTACTTAAGTTTTAAACGTGCTACAATATCGCATTGGGTTTAGCCTGTAAAGATATTTGTAAGTATGGATAAATAAATAAATAAATAAATAAATAAATGTAGCGCTTAACCATGGAAACGTGATAGAATACTCTTTCATTTATACATCATATGAATTACAGATTTAAATGTAGGAATTTCATAATAGGATGGGCAGTCTTATCGCTAATAGCAATCTTTTAAAGACAACATTTGGATGGAATAAGGGGTGTAGGAGCCAATGGTTGTAGGCACCGTACACTATCACAATGTTGATGTTGGTTTAGTTGTGGAGTACACAGAAAGAACCACAAGTAGAGTTTAAAGTTATATTAAAAAGTTGAACGTTTAACAAGTTAGAGTGGTAGTGATTCTTTCTCTTGACAAGTGGTTAGTTCCACAGTTGTTGTCGGACTCGCTCTGCCTCGCGTGACAAGTTACAATCATAGCGTAATATTTGTGACGCACGACATCTAAGTAGGTTGCTGCGTTCGCAAAGTAAATGTGCGGTTGATGAGGCCGTACAGATACAACACATAAATGTGCGGTTGATGAGGCCGTACAGATACAACACATAAATGTGCGGTTGATGAGACCGTACAGATACAACACATAAATGTGCGGTTGATGAGGCCGTACAGATACAACACATAAATGTGCGGTTGATGAGGCCGTACAGATACAACACATAAATGTGCGGTTGATGAGGCCGTACAGATACAACACATAAATGTGCGGTTGATGAGGCCGTACAGATACAACACATAAATGTGCGGTTGATGAGGCCGTACAGATACAACACATAAATGTGCGGTTGATGAGGCCGTACAGATACAACACATAAATGTGCGGTTGATGAGGCCGTACAGATACAACACATAAATGTGCGGTTGATGAGGCCGTACAGATACAACACATAAATGTGCGGTTGATGAGGCCGTACAGATACAACACATAAATGTGCGGTTGATGAGGCCGTACAGATACAACACATAAATGTGCGGCTGATGACGCCGTACAGATACAACACATAAATGTGCGGTTGATGAGGCCGTACAGATACAACACATAAATGTGCGGTTGATGAGGCCGTACAGATACAACACATAAATGTGCGGTTGATGAGACCGTACAGATACAACATATAAATGTGCGGTTGATGAGACCGTACAGATACAACATATAAATGTGCGGTTGATGAGGCCGTACAGATACAACACATAAATGTGCGGTTGATGAGACCGTACAGATACAACACATAAATGTGCGGTTGATGAGGCCGTACAGATACAACACATAAATGTGCGGTTGATGAGGCCGTACAGATACAACACATAAATGTGCGGTTGATGACGCCGTACAAGGTACCGGGCAGTAGGAGAGAAAATACTAAAATACGAAAATACTACAGGTAGTCTGTGTGCCACTTACATAAACAAAACGAAACGACACCCATAGTGACACTTCTGTTCTGTTTTGTTTCTTTTGTAGCTTCATTAATGACATCATTTTCGCTATCATCCATGAAGAAAAACATGCAATTTTAATATAACTTTTGAGAGAAATATATAACTCAATTTTAATATTGTGATTTCAGGCGCTGGCGTCGGAGATAGTCCCAGATTAGACCAGTTACATCAGCATCCCTCGTCCATGTATCCTAGCAATTTTAATAGGTAAGTCCCATTCGCCGGCCCAACTTCTCTCAGACTTTATTTCTCATAGATTTAGAGCCTTCCAGGCTAACATGTGAATGAATGAATGAATTTATTTATTTGTTAGAATATTGTTGTTACACAGATGTCACAAAAAATATGATGTCCATAATATTCTGCTGTTTCCAGCGTACAAATATTTCAAAGAATTAAAATTAATAATAAACCATACAATGTCGAGAATAAGGAATACGTTAAAAAACTACTATCAAATACAATGTCAGGGGTTACTAATTATGTCAAGAAATTATTAAATACAATGTCAGGGGTTATTAATCATAATGTCAAGAATTATTAAATACAATGAAGATAAAAAAAAATACGAAAAATTTCAATACAATGTCATAGAAATGAAATTCCATTCAATTGTTAGGATGTAAGTCGTCGTCTAATTTAAATTTAGAATCAAATTTTTCATTTAAAAATTCATTCGTTGAGTAGTAACACTTTTGCAATAGAAAGTTAAATAGTTTATTTTTAAATGTCATGAGGTTAAGACTTTTAAAAACATTAGGTAATTTATTATAAATTTTAATTGCCATACAGTAAACATTATTCGAAAATAGTTAAATTTTTTGTTGGGGTGCACATAATTTGTGGAGATTTCGACTTTTCCTTATTACAACATCATTGTGTACTTGTGCAGCGAAACAATGTTTTCATCGCGTCATCTCGCGTGAAACGACTTCCGTTGTGTCTCGCTTTGGCACGTGGTAATGCACAAAACCTTATCGCGCTCACATTTTCGCCAAGCTAATGTCCTATTTATAGGATTCGGATCACTGTAAACTGTCTGTGTATATAATATTGGCATGTTGGTGTGCGCTATCGCAGCAGGTCGCCGCCGGGCAGCGGCTCCGCGGCCTTCTCCGCGGCGTTCCGTCCGCCCTCGCAGCCGCACGCGCCGCACTCCGACCATACGCCGCACGCGCCGCACGCGCCGCACGACGTGCACTCCGACCATACGCCGCATCACCACCAACCTGGTACGTCATACGAATACTACACTAAAACAGAACTTACTAAATGATAAGTTATTTTATTTCTGTGAGAAAGTAACAAACACTTTTACACGTCAATAATAGTTTTAAAACTAGATGAGGGCGGTGTTTCCTAACCGACTACTCTGAGAAGAAATACCGAAATAAACTCGAGGCCACAGTCTCTTTTGAAAGTCCAGACATTATCTTGGTCAGATCATGTGAGGAGCACGTATGTAGATTACTAATTTCCACTTTAGGTAGCTGAAAAACCTAAAAACATTAACCGTTTTCCCCTGTGACCTACAATCCTGTGAGTATCGTTAGATGATTAGACTATAATGAGGCAGTGAGTGTTTAATTATGTCAATCATTATTGATATTTAGTTAGAAAGGCACAGGTGTGAAACACATTGTCGTTCTCACACTCATATTATTTATTATTGAACAAAATCTGTAAGTATGTTCACGATGTGATGGCGTTTTATTCGAGTCTTAAAATAAAAAAAATACTTTTATTGCAAAATAAGGATACCTATTTACTACGCTTGAAAACTTTTACAAAAAAATATATTCGAAAATCAAATTTCCTTTTCATTAATTACCTCGCACTTGTGAAAGTAGAATATCACGGGCGCTATATTGAATCCCTCGCTGCACTCAGGATTCTAAAGGTGAAACATACGGTCTGTTCGTGGCCATTTTCCCGCTAGATGGCGCTGTATAATATTTTTAGTTTATTTTGTTTTAAGTGTAATTGGAAGTTTTCATTAGTAAGTCTTAGGAGTAGTGTGTGCGGTAATCGGCCATATTACGCTTTCTTGAACTTAGTCATATCCCCGTTATATTACTTTACTCTATGGTCATATCATTGCCTCAAAATCCACCCAAATCGACACATAATTCAAAAAAATCTTATTTATAAAAAAAACACAACGAAGTGAAAAATAATTTTAATTTCGGGAGTCTGTATCTTTGCTTAACTATTTTAGTTTTTTGCCACCGACATCCGAAATTAAAGTTATTTTACACTTTGTAGTGTTTTTTTTTTTAGTTTTTATTTTCCACTGTTGTATTACCTAACCCACCCAAATTCGTATACCACTACTTGCTAAATAAATAACAGTGACAGGAAGTTATTATAACATCATCACACATATGCGCACATTGCATGCGTGCTCACATAGATTTACTTTTTAGATTTACTTAGTTTTCTTTTGCATACCATATAGATTTAATATTTAAGTTATAAATATATATAAATGTAATCAAGTTAAGGGAGAGCGGCCTTTCCTGGCGCAAGTGTTTTCACACTTAAAAAGAGAGGTCAACCTCAATACTGTTGAACGAACTTTGTTTGTTATTGAATAAAACATTTTTATATTTTATATTTTTTTTATCAACATACACTAAATGGAACAATCAAAATGTGACCACATTTATATGCGACCACAGTAGTATACCATCCATTGCTGATTTTTTTTATTTTAGCTGTTTCATTTACATAAATGGAGTGCTGCGTACTGATAATGTAATTTTACATTGAAGTAAAGGAATAGTAACTGCAAATACTATAAAAAAATATGATGATTTTCCTGACAATATTTCCGGTGGCATATGATTCAAAATAAGGAGCTGAATGCACCCTGTTAGTTTGCGGAGGGCTGTCCCTTACATCCTGTATATGTCGCGCTAAGTCGTGTCAGAAGTTTGTAAGGCGTAGTTTTATCAGGTTTGGACGCCGTCGCCAACAAATTATTAAATCAACCTCACGACGACAGATTTCGTTTCGAAGACAGATTTAAGCACAACTGTGATGCTATTCTGGAAAGATCCCATCGTGAAAATTTAGGTGAAGGAAGTGAGCGTGATGTGAATAAAATAAAATAAAAATAAAACAAATACGTAGGTCTACGATACCTTGGAGCTCTAAAAAATCAAGCTTCTAAGTCAACGCAATGAAAAATACGGCCATTTATGCGACATATTTTGATACTCGCAAATAAATCAAAACCTATAGGATACTTCTCGTTAACCTAAAATCATGAAATTTGGCAAGAAGCAAGGTCTCACGGCACAAGAAAAGAAAACATCCGGAATTCGTTAATTTGTAGTTTTATCGCAATTTTTTTTTTATGTGACTGCCTCGCTCGTCAAGTGCTCGCAAGCGCTACTGCTGAGCAATGAGGTCCTGGGTTCGATTCCCAGGTCGGCCAAAGTGTTATTGGATTTTTCTATCTGGAATTTCTTAGTAGCAGCCCGGAGTCTGGATTTGTGCCAGTAGATGGCATTAGGCTCCCTATTCAAACTCAAAGCATTTATTTCAATTATACCAATTACAGGCACTTTTGAATTGTTAAAGAGTCAGTCAGTTAGTCAGAAAATTGAAGCTAGTCGCCCATTCCACAACGTAGATCTCTATGGAGAAGAACTTTTACATTGGACTTAAACATAACTGGCTAAATGTGGGTGTACAATTGGTACACCTCTGCCTAATCCTTCGGGGAAACAAGACGTGATGTTTATGTATTTTTTTTTTTTAGCGATTACAATCTTAAATTTGCATTTGGAGAATTGACCGTGACTATCAATGTATGGGAGTAGGTAAATGTTTTTCAACTACAATGTTAAGTTTGTTTTTGGGATAAATTCTTTTCAACTACGGAACCCTTCAATGTGCGTGGTCCGATACGCACTTGGCCGGTTTTTTGTTTTAATGAAAGGTAGGAAAGGAAATAAATATGTTATTATACCTACATATTATATTGATTTAAATACATACATAAACTCACGCCTTCTTCCCATGGGGGTAGGCAGAAACTATAGAACGCCACCTGCTACGATCCTTACATACTCCTTTCGCTCGTTTACGTTCATACATCTGGTCATACACACACGCCGGTTGTGAGTACTACGCACCTGACCTGTCTGAAGAACATCACCAATAAGATCACTGTATGTCTTCATAGGGCGTCTCCTCCCAGCGTTTCCACTCACATCTGCCGTATATATTGATTTAACAGAACCCAACCTTGAGCTTGCAACCCATTTAGCGTTCAAATTTCTAATCTATCGCAACAAAGCGCTCAAGTTTGCTTGTCAAAACTCCGCACACTAGTACGCAAGTGTCAAATTTCTAAACTATCACAACATGGCGCTCAAGTTTGCTTGTCAAAACTCCGCACACTAGTATGCAAGTGTCAAATTTCTAAACTATCACAACATGGCGCTCAAGTTTGCTTGTCAAAACTCCGCACACTAGTACGCAAGTGTTAAATTTCTAAACTATCGCAACATGGCGCTCAAGTTTGCTTGTCAAAACTCCGCACACTAGTACGCAAGTGTCAAATTTCTAAACTATCGCAACATGGCGCTCAAGTTTGCTTGTCAAAACTCCGCACACTAGTACGCAAGTGTCAAATTTCTAAACTATCGCAACATGGCGCTCAAGTTTGCTTGTCAAAACTCCGCACACTAGTACGCAAGTGTCAAATTTCTAAACTATCGCAACATGGCGCTCAAGTTTGCTTGTCAAAACTCCGCACACTAGTACGCAAGTGTCAAATTTCTAAACTATCGCAACATGGCGCTCAAGTTTGCTTTTCAAAACTCCGCACACTAGTACGCAAGTGTCAAATTTCTAAACTATCGCAACATGGCGCTCAAGTTTGCTTGTCAAAACTCCGCACACTAGTACGCAAGTGTCAAATTTCTAAACTATCGCAACATGGCGCTCAAGTTTGCTTGTCAAAACTCCGCACACTAGTACGCAAGTGTCAAATTTCTAAACTATCGCAACATGGCGCTCAAGTTTGCTTGTCAAAACTCCTTACACTAGTACGCAAGTGTCAAATTTCTAAACTATCGCAACATGGCGCTCAAGTTTGCTTGTCAAAACTCCGCACACTAGTACGCAAGTGTCAAATTTCTAAACTATCGCAACATGGCGCTCAAGTTTGCTTGTCAAAACTCCGCACACTAGTACGCAAGTGTCAAATTTCTAAACTATCGCAACATGGCGCTCAAGTTTGCTTGTCAAAACTCCGCACACTAGTACGCAAGTGTCAAATTTCTAAACTATCGCAACATGGCGCTCAAGTTTGCTTGTCAAAACTCCGCACACTAGTACGCAAGTGTCAAATTTCTAAACTATCGCAACATGGCGCTCAAGTTTGCTTGTCAAAACTCCGCACACTAGTACGCAAGTGTCAAATTTTCCTGGATTTCACGATTGTTTTTCTCAGTAAATAATGTAAGTTATTTCCTAAAAAGGTCCGACGCGACCACATTTAATTTTAGAAAAGTGATAAAATGATTCGTTTTAAACAAAGAGTTGCGATGAAATGAAAGTTGACGAAGAGTTGAGATGTTTAGCGTATAATCTGAACTGGACGGCTCGTCGGAGGATCTTCCACGACACCGTCGCTTCGCTTAGCAGTTAACTCAGAACTGGACGGCCCGTCGGAGCATCCTCCACGACACCGTCGCTTCGCTTAGCAGTTAACTCAGAACTCCTCGCGTTACACTCGGGATCTTACAGCATGCATTAGACATGGCGTTGTTCCCTTAATCAATAATTTACTATTCTTTATTTCTTCTTTTGTTTCTATTATTGATGTAATAATCTCATCAGGGTCGCCCGGCGAGTACGCGGGCGCGGTGAAGCCGAAAGCACAAGACGTGGCGTCCAAGTCGCTGTCGGGCCTGGAGTCGCTGGTGGACCAGATCCCCAGCATCGCGGAGGGACCCGGCGGCGCGGCACCGGGGGCCCCGGGCGCGCACGCGGCTCCGACGGGCCCTGCGGGCCCCACGCCCGAGCAGGCGCCCGCCGCCGTGGCCGCGCTGCCCGACTACGCGCCCGCGCTGTACCCGCCCTACGGCGCGTACGGCGGCGCCGCCTACGGGAACAACGGGTCAGTATCGAGCCACATATTTCATTATCAACCTAATTCCTTCGGCAGTGGCAAGGCAGTGTAATATCACCATACTATACGAGTCTGAATTATTTGTGGCGTTAGTTATGTTGTGAGTAGGTTTAATGTTATGTTATGTTGTGAGTAGGTTTAATGTTATGTTATGTTGTGAGTAGGTTTAATGTTATGTTATGTTGTGAGTAGGTTTAATGTTATGTTATGTTGTGAGTAGGTTTAATGTTATGTTATGTTGTGAGTAGGTTTAATGTTATGTTATGTTGTGAGTAGGTTTAATGTTATGTTATGTTGTGAGTAGGTTTAATGTTATGTTATGTTGTGAGTAGGTTTAATGTTATGTTATGTTGTGAGTAGGTTTAATGTTATGTTATGTTGTGAGTAGGTTTAATGTTATGTTATGTTGTGAGTAGGTTTAATGTTATGTTATGTTGTGAGTAGGTTTAATGTTATGTTATGTTGTGAGTAGGTTTAATGTTATGTTATGTTGTGAGTAGGTTTAATGTTATGTTATGTTGTGAGTAGGTTTAATGTTATGTTATGTTGTGAGTAGGTTTAATGTTATGTTATGTTGTGAGTAGGTTTAATGTTATGTTATGTTGTGAGTAGGTTTAATGTTATGTTATGTTGTGAGTAGGTTTAATGTTATGTTATGTTGTGAGTAGGTTTAATGTTATGTTATGTTGTGAGTAGGTTTAATGTTATGTTATGTTGTGAGTAGGTTTAATGTTATGTTATGTTGTGAGTAGGTTTAATGTTATGTTATGTTGTGAGTAGGTTTAGTGTTATGTTATGTTGTGAGTAGGTTTAATGTTATGTTATGTTGTGAGTAGGTTTAATGTTATGTTATGTTGTGAGTAGGTTTAATGTTATGTTATGTTGTGAGTAGGTTTAATGTTATGTTATGTTGTGAGTAGGTTTAATGTTATGTTATGTTGTGAGTAGGTTTAGTGTTATGTTATGTTGTGAGTAGGTTTAATGTTATGTTATGTTGTGAGTAGGTTTAATGTTATGTTATGTTGTGAGTAGGTTTAGTAAACCTGTGCGTTGTTATAGAGGCGGAGGTTGAAAGGATAATCATGAGTTTGAAGGATGACTGTGCAGTTGGATGGGATAACATACCGAATAAAATTATTAAGCAATTTAGTGACATTTTTGTACCACCACTGACTTATATTTTTCGTACATGCTTATCCATTGGTTATTTTCCTGAATGTCTCAAAAAAGCTGTTGTCATCCCAGTATATAAATCGGGCAATAAAGATCAGGTGACTAATTACAGACCAATTTCTTTACTACCTGCTATGTCAAAGATACTAGAAAAAATTATAAACACAAGGTTATACAAATATTTAGATGATAAATCGATTTTGTCTGAGCGGCAATTTGGTTTTAGACCCAAACTATCTACATCCGATGCTGTACATGAACTGACTGACTATTTAGCACAAGAACTAGATAAAGGTAACCACACAGTGGGAATCTTCCTGGACCTCGCTAAAGCTTTTGACACAGTTTCTATTTCTATCCTTTTGAGCAAGCTGGAATCCATTGGTGTTAGAGGTGTTCAGCTGAAACTGTTCAAGAGCTACCTAGAAAACCGTAGCCAATGCGTAAAGATTGATAATGTCCTCAGCGATGATAAGAAAAACACGTCATTTGGAATTCCACAAGGAAGTATTTTGGGTCCTACGTTGTTCATAATTTACATTAACGACCTCTGTAATCTCCAGTTAAAACAGGGCATAATCGTATCATACGCTGATGACACTGCCCTCCTTTTTTCCGCTGATTCGGAATTAGAAGTTTACAACCTTGCGCAACACGGTTTTAATAATGTTATTGAGTGGCTTCAGCAGAATTCACTAACACTAAATGCGGATAAAACCAATTATATTAAGTTTTCTATGCGGAAACAAACTCCAAATCAAACTAGTTCATCATTGCATGCCCATTACTGCACAATCCCCTCTGAAAATCGGTGTATGTGTACTAACATAAGAAGATTAAATAACATTAGATACCTGGGTGTTATAATAGACGAAACTCTATCGTTCAAACAACACATAGAAGTTGTAAATAATAGAATACGTAAGTTAATATTTCTCTTTAAAAAGCTGCGTTATATTGCAGACCCATTAATAATAAAGCGAGTTTACTTTGCTCTTTGCCAATCGATTTTAACTTACTGTATTACCTCTTGGGGTGGTGCAGGTAAAACATTGTTGTTAACCATTGAGAGAGCTCAGAGAGCGATTCTCAAGGTGTCTTCTTTTCACCCTTATCTTTTTCCTACTAACCTCTTGTATAAACACTGTGAAGTATTAACAGTTCGCCAGTTATTCATAATGCACATCGTACTAAAGCAGCACGCCGCCCTTCCATACAGCACTGCATTAACTAACAAAAGACGAAAAGATATAGTTTGCGCTCAAAAAATAAGAACTAAGCATGCTTTTACGTCAAAATTTTACTTCTTCCTGGGTCCACTCCTCTATAATAGACTAAATTCAATCGCAGACATCTATTCCCTGAGCTATAATAATTGTAAAAAAAAAATTAAGAATGCCCTTCAACAGATGTCGTACGAAGATACAGAGAAATTGTTAGTCGTACTAAAATAAGTAGTATTAAGGTAGTTAGTATTTAGTTTATCGTAGTTTCTTTAAAAGTATTGTTTGTTATAGTGTTACCTCCTACTAGACAGTTTTATTGTTTTTATGATTGATTTATTTTAAACAATGTCAGCTCTTTTCGCCTGAAACACAGGATTTCCTAGTTCAGGCACATGAAATGTAAGATGTTTATTATATAATCTGGGACTTTGTATTTATTACGTATTTTGTAAATTTTTTAATAAAAATTTTTTTTTTTTTTTTTTATTTTTTTTTTTAGTTACGGCGGGCCATTCGTGGGCTACGGCGGCGGCTGGGGCACGGCCGTGATGCGGCCCACGCCGGGCTACCTGTCGGAGTGGCAGTACGGCTACCCGGGCGGCGTGCCGGCGGGCTACGCGCCGTACAACGCGCCGTACTACAACGGGTACGCCGGCCCGCCGCCCGCGCACCATCAGCAGGTACACTAGCTGTGAGCCGCGGACGATCAGGCGTTCTAGCCAACTTCACCCCTCATCAATACTATTCTAAAGCTGGATAATATGATATTTTCTCAAATCACGCTCAAATGAAAACAAATCTGCAAACTACTGTTAAACGTAAAAGTCAAAGTTATTTATTCAGATCTTAATAAATTCAGATCTTTTTCATTAATTTGTGCTCGAGAAACTTTCGATGAAATCGGACGTTATCTAAAACAAAAACAAGAAAAGTATCTGAACAGTAGTTGGGGAATGAGAATGTTCCTCAAATGGTTCTTAATTCCAACCTGATGACGATGTGTTAAATACTGTACACAGTCATCTTCATTGTCTTGGATGACAGCGACGCAGACTAATTTGTTTCCTTTCGAGAGCGCTCTGCCTAGCACAGCTAACGACATGTATGTGTCGCGTTGCAGGCGCACTACCTGTCGGCGCCGCCGCTGATCGACCTGCACAAGAACGGCGAGCACTCGGGCGGCGTGCCCGCCGTGCCCGCCGTGCCCTCCGTACCCACCGTCGGCTTCGGCGGCTTCTGTTAGTGAGCGTGCGAGCTGTGCCCAGTGCACGCAGGACTATGGCGCGCGCCCAGCCGGCGCGACCCGCGCACAGCGCCAGCGCACGCCGCTTGCTACAGTTGCGTGTTGCAGCTTCGATCGTAGCTCAGTTACTAACATTACAGTGTCTGCAGACGGGACTGCTAGAGCCCGTATTGAAATACATGTCCGGGTCTGACCATGTGAGATGTGTGCGTGACTTGGTCGAAGTGGACGTACTAGAGATGTTGCAATTTTAGTAGCTCAGCTATGGTAGTGCACGAGTTGTGAGCTGTCCGCGTCACATTGTCGCAAGTGAGGTGTGGGGCTGTGCGTAGAGCTCGCCGGCTCGTGTCGAGGTAGGAGGTATTAGTTTAGTAAGCGGTGGGCGACAGTGCGTGGAAAGAGAACGGTCGCGGCAAGTACTTTACTAGAGTAAGTAGCAAATTGGACTGAAGTATCGACGCGAGGGAATGTTTTGTAAAGCAATCGTTAGTGATGTAATTTAATCTTTTTCAAACTGAGCTTAATTTGTAGGATTTATTTGTAAATATTGTATGTATTTGTTTTGTTTCGGTCCATCACATGTTTTATTTAACCGAGCGCTAGTTGCGTCACACGTCAGCCCTGTCGTGATGGTTTAGTTTACGTACGAAGCAGTCTGGGCCGAGTGGGCGGCGGGGCGTGCGACATGTACTTAATGTATTCGGAATGTCTGTGATCTTCAGTGATGTCTAACTAATAATGATGGCCATTTTTATTGCCATACTGAAAAATAACTAGTGTTCGGAATTAGCGGCCGAGTGCGCTCGTAATACGAAGTCTTGCCAATGATGTGTTTCGCGTTCTAGTCACTTACTAATTCGTGTCGGCTAGTCAAATTGTGAAGTGTCCCCCCGCCGCGCGCCCCGCCCCTGCACCTCGCTCCATCTTTGTTATCTAAGTCACAACAACGGCCTATGAGATATATTATTATGTAAACTTTTATTTAGATTTTAATTGACTTATTCGTCGCACGCGACGCTATTTATAATTCAACTTTAGCATTTGATAACTATATTTTTACAGTCGCAGGAGGCGGCCATTTTATTGTAAGCGGTCGTTGACCTTTACCACTGCACAAATACCGCCACGTGGAGGTACTGTCGGCACTCGCAGTCGCTGTGCGCGGTACCTGCGCGAGCGCATGACGTCACGCCGCGCATGTTACACAACGTTACCCGAACAGTTACATTAGTGTCGGATCGCTAGTGAATAGCATAATTTTACATAATATTGTAACCTATATTTTATTATACACGCGCCATGTTATTGTAAGGCTACCGCGCGAGACTACACGACGTGCGTCGGCTTGCTTCGGCGTTCTGTTTATTTGTATATGAGTACTGACGTTGTTACCAGCTAAGCTAATCACGTATCGGCGGATCTATACCGCTGTGAGTGACCGTCGACGCAGCCGCCGCGCCGGCGCACGCGCTGTGGCCTCGCGCCATCTTGTTGTACCGTACGACTGGTTATACCCTCTCTAGGTTTAGTTTAACGTTAACACGATGCATAATGTTTACGTAGGGTGCTGATGGGTTCGATAGTTTCCTTATACAAGGCGCAGTGCGCACCTCGGCGTACTTGTGCGAGTGGTTTTATGTGTTGTTGAAGTTTATTTCATTTTGATGGTGTATTAGGTATCGGGTCGTGTAAAGAGTATATAGATCTTGCATAGGGGTCCTATTGTAGTAGTCGACGCGTGAGTCCTTCCGCATGCTTTATACAAGCGTGCGCAGGCGGACATAACGAGGGTACATCGGGGAGTAAAACAATCTTGTACAAAAATCTTAAATTAATAAAAGTCTTTTCTTTGCACAAAATGATAAAAGTCTTAAAGTCTTAAATATAAGCTAAAAACGAAATAACATACGTAATAAAGACATATACGTTAATGATAGGTTTACTCTGAAGAATTTATATGATAGTTAGTGCAGGGATAGTCGCCGGAGAGGTCTCGTGATCGTCGGATCGTGCTCAATGTGCTGCGTGCGCGCATAGTGCCGCGGCTACGGCTCGCACACACACGAATACACACACACCACACCCACAGCGACCTACCTACTACTCTAAACACTAAATAGATAGCTACAGAGAATCCATACAACGCACGAAGACGCTCGCGCACGGAGCCGCGTGTGCGGCGATCTGCGACGGACGCCAGGCGCGAGTGTGCGAGCGAGGTCACTTGTGGCATGGCGCCGCCTGCTGGCCCTGTCTGCGTAGTGTTCACGGCACACTAAGTACACTACACAAACTAGTACCCCGCGAGAGTGACGTCACTATAATGTAACATGATCTCCAATATCGTTCTGGTCTGGCTAGGATTAGGTTTATCGTACGAGTTCGTACCGCAGCACTATTGCAATGCGTCTTTTTTATTATTTTTTCGTAATTCAAAAGGGGAAACATGATAATTTAAAAAAAAAGAAATCAACAGGGTATTTAAGATTGCTTAAGATATATTATTTTATATTTATTGTGACTTATTAACGATGCGCGCTTGCGGCGCCATTGTGTTAGTGTTACTGATGTTTGTTTAGTTTTGTTGTCGCCGCTCCGCGCGAGCCAGCCGAGCACACTTCAGAAGACGTGCGTCAAGACCGCTAAAGAAACCATAAAACTAACTATAATGTCAATTCGCTATACATTACTGACTTGGTGTTTACTTACTCGAATATAACTTCCCCAATCTAAACCCAAGTGAACATAACAGCCAGCCTGCACGTCCCATGTGTAGAGATTTAGCAAAACAATGGTTTTCTGTATCTTATTACAACATTATGAATAAATGTCCGTGTGTCTGGTTGGCAAGCGCGTGGCGTCGACCGCGTGAGACACGTCGAGCGACAACTGTTCACAATAACAACGCCTTGTACATAATGAGTGCTTTATTACGCTTTTTTGATATTATATTTTTTATTTAAAAATAAATATTACAATAACACTATTTCTACATTTTTGCTTTTATTTGTATATGAACGCGGTCGTGTATTCTGTATGTGATTGAAAGGTTTTGTTCGCGTCCTGTCTGTACGTACTCTTGATACTAATGCCGCGGTATGTTTGTATATCTTTGCATTACTGTCACGGTTGCAGTTTTTGTGATAATGTCCGCAGCGCCACGACTGTCAACCTCTGATTAGATCCTCGTCTCGACATGTGAACAACACGTTGGAGCACAGTTTGCCGCTCGCAAGCTGTCCTCGAATGTTCCTGATCTCGTGTTCTTTTGAATACCAAGTGTTACGAGCTGTGATCTTTTCGAGCGATAATATTGTACTTAAATCAGTTTTTATCAATCTACATCGCGCTTTTAATCATTCATTTATATTTTTTAAACATGACGTTTTTCCCATGAGTTTTGATAGTCGTGGTGCGTCCGCTGTGAACGAAATAAAGGCCTACACACACGCTGCCACTGCTTTAGCCCGGTGCCGCGCGGCGCAACTGTGGTGCGACTGTGGCGCAACGTAGCGCAACGTAGCGCAACGTGGCGCGATGCTCGCCCCGCGCCGCGCTCGCATCGCTCGTGATCTTGAGTGTTCAGCGCAGACGGTCGATGTAAACGCACAGTAACTTTACAGAAAATATAATAAAACGATCAGAGATACTTCTCGACGCGCGTCGTGACGTTTGTTTTATTGTCACTAAGATTCGTGACTGTGCTGCTGGCAAGTGTCGCTCGGTTTGCTTGGAGCGTCTGCCCTGAACGTTCGTTGTATTTCTAAGTTTTCATCTCTCGAATAAGACTTATCGGCCAATATTCCTTCCTGCAACGGAGTGCAATGTCGGGAGATTAGTGTTCTGTCTCGTAATTATTATCTCTATTGTTATTATTATATTTTTATTATTAAATTGTAGTTACGTCGTGTATAATAGTGTCGTTAAGGGCCGCTTGCACTTAACCGTTCGGCTAACACGAGTGACTTTCGACTTTCCTATCAGGTGCATAAAGATTAGATTTGTATGATAGAATAGAGGCGAGTGGTGAGGTCGGTCGTGCTGGACTAAACTGTAGCTTAATGTAAGTCTCTATCAACGAGTTAGTGTTAGTCTTGTACACACATACACACCGAGGCGGCGCCAGCGAGTCACTGCGGCTTGAGAGTGAGCACTTGAGGCCAAACTCACGGCACCTAACTGAACACATTCTTTCTAAGTGTCTAATTTAGACAGAGGAGCGCAATCTTGGTTTGGGAAACTAACTTATTGTCTTCAGTGAGATGTTGCGAGTCTGTCCTCCAGCTTCACCACCAGCCGTCTTGTGTCCCCTTGCGCCGCTCTCGCAGCATTTTATCTGAGTAGAGTCCCGCGAGCGCCGCGCGCGCTGCTCCCATGCTGAGGCAGCACACGCGCAGCCCGCGGTGTAGGGTTGACCAGTGTATGCATTGAGTCGCTCAACTATTTGTACAATATGTATATTTTTGTAAAATTCACTCTTAACTCGAGGCAATATTATGAAATTTTGAAATATTATCTATAATATTAAAACTTAGTACAATTGTTATAAAATCATTTGTTCAGATTTCGTTCGCCCATTATTATAGTATCATTAAATCAACGTGAGCATACCATCCGAGTCGACGCTAAGTCACTGACAGGACTTGAGTGTCGGTCGGTGAACTAGTAATCATTTATAGGGAAACCTGAAGCATTTAAATGTAGCAACGATCTTGAACTCAAGTTCTGTGGTGCGTCCTACCGGCGACTATAGTTGCACGACTCACGAGCTTGCACTGCTGTCGAAGGCTAGGCCCGTCTGAACACGTCTGCACGGCAGTTCTGAAACTTACGAACATTTGTGATGAAGCTGGCTTCATTATGAAACGAATCAATTATCTTGCCTGAACTTTATTTATGAAATAACTCGATGCATTTGAATTAGATGCGACAGAAATATCGCGTAACATGTTCAGTTAAGTAACAATTATGTTCAGTAACGTGCATTTCTACAAACACGTTCATTAGCTCATTGAATGAACTGAGCTAACGTTCCAGGAGTGTCGCGCAGACGGCAGGCTCAGGCCCGTTAGAGTTGTATGATAACGCGCCCCGGCGCCGCTTGGTTGTGAATTAGTATCGCTTATGGCCCGCACTCCGTCTGCCGTGACTTCGCGTTCATCCGTGCTGCTTCACTCAGTATTGTCGTGCCAAAACATACGTAAATGCAGGAGTAACAAAGCAATATCGTAACTATATAGTCTCGAATGAAAGCAATAATATCTCGGCGAGCGAACGCTGCAGTACACTCTGTACTTCGCCTCTCTTAATTAAATTATTTTATCGGAATACTTTATCACGTCACCGTGACTAGTTCCGTACACATAGCATTTATCGTTGAGCACCCCTACACCACTCATCCTTTGAATTTTAATGAACTTTTATTTATTTAGGCTGATTTTATTATACTTAAATGTTTTAAATAAGGAGATACACGACGATGGCGTCCGTGACTATTACAGGCGCCATCTTGTTTACATATTATGTACTTACAGTCCATATCGCGACACGCTGACTGGTGCAGGGGTCGCGCCAATCAGAAGGCGGAGTTCTTGTCCTAGCTCAATTTTATTAATTATTATATTATACTTGCTTGTTATTCATCGTTGAAATATAGTTATTTTGAACCTTGGCTGCCTCATGGCTCCATTTAACTAAACCGTTAAACGTTTCAAGTACATAGAAGTAAAGTTTATCGCATATCATAGTGGTCTCGTAATCCCAGTGCGAAGACAGCCAAGGGTTTATTCCAGAAGCCTGCATTACTCAAACAACTCGCATTTGATTACGGTGCTTGTTATCATAGTGTGGGCGGCGCGGCGCGGCGCTAGTGTCGCGTGACTGCCGTGTACAGACACATGTGTGTGTGGATTGTACACTACAGGGCTTCGCAAGTAAACCTTTTTGTGCTTGGTGACAGCCGTTGAAATGCAATGTGTTCCACTGAATGTTGCGGAGAATAGAACGGCGCGTCCGCAGAGACTGTCGCCGCCACTTGGAACATTGACAGGAACGAGTCGCGCCCAGTTCGCGCGACACGGCGCCGCAACGGCAACATGTTTAGTTGCAATTCGTTTGTCAATTATTTACAAGTCTCGCAGCGCCGCGCCGCGTCCCCGCGGTCGCATTATAAAGTACAATTTACCTTAACCTGTATTGTATTAATAACGAATGTTGACAGTATCGTGACTGTTGAGCGATGTCACATGCTCCCATCTGATCGCGAGGTTCGTGTGTCCGTTTATAATATATACGCTAGCGGTAACACTAAAGTTGATATGTTTGTACAGTTTTTAACGATAAAACTACTTCTCGTAGTGACTAAGCAAGAAATATTTTTAGTATAATAAGATCTAATCGAATTACATCATAGTGTATCATAAACTATTCGAGGTCGATTTTTCAAAATTTCGTTAAACTTTGTACGATCCTTCGGAATCTTTGGTTTAAATTAAATTATAAATGTCTCTCATCTGAAACTGACTCCGTGAAATGTAATTAGAAATTAAACAGGAAGAATTTTAAATATTGAAATACAACATTAATAATAAATAAGTAATGTATTATAAATAGATTTAAGTAAAAAGTTATTATTAACATTGTATGGAAAAATTGTGACAAAAATTATAGTCATTTGTAATATTACACCGTTGTTTCATTCATCCCTTAACCCTTTGCCGGGCTGCCACCGACAGGGACTTAGATGGTGCACCTTATTGAATGACATCCATACCAGTACCGGACACCGGTAAACGAAAGATTACACGGCAACTGTTTATATTTTTAAGCGATGAAAAAAAAAACCGGCCAGTGCGTGTCGGACCACGCACAATGAAGGATTCCGTAGTTGCGATGAAGAAAGAAGAGACAGACCAAGAACGAACTTAACATTGTAGTTGAAAAACATGGTCTCCCACACATTCCAACTGCAAATTAATGTAAGTTTGTACGCACAATATAGAGATTGAACACTGTTTCCCAAAATACAAGCTCAAGCTTAGTTTGGGAATCAGTAGCAGTATCTTTTGTGCAATACATAAATACGATGCATATCTTGGATTTCTCTAAGGCGAATGTTATAACTATCGACAATAAAGAATTTTTATTTATTTTATTTTTTTTATTTACCATGTTATTTTAAGACCATATACTTCTTATTTGTATTCTTCTAGGTAATCTATAAGTATAAATAGTGTAGTGTATGTGTGTGTGTGTGTGTGTGTGTGCAGTGTAGTGTAGTAGTCTATTTTCTGCACTTTTTTCAAAATTTTAGGCTCAGTAGTTTCGGAAATAAGGGGGTGTGGTAAATTTTCGTCTATTTTCTTAAAAAACTATTAATTTAAAATTAAAAAAAATAAATATTCGAGACCCCCACAGTAAGCTCTTTCACTTAATATGTCACACGGTATAGTTTGCAAAACTTGTTTTTAAATTTTCATATTTGCCCTCCAAAAGTGACCTCCATATTCAAAATTCATTTATTTTTCATAACACGTCCGTGTTTAGGTCAAAGGAATTCATATACTTATATACCAAATTTCAACTTAATCGATCCATTAGATTCGGAGCAAATTGGCAGACGGACAGACAGATAGACACACGAGTGATCCTGTATGGATTCCGGTTTTTCCTTTTAAGGAACCCTAAAAAGGTTCTCAAGACTACGCGTACTTTTTTATATTTTTTGTTTTATGTGTGTTTGCTGGCGGGAACCACAACTTGGTGTTGTATCATACAGTCAGCAACGAAAGTCAAATGACACAGTAAGGGTCAATTTCCAACAAACGGAAAATCCTCGCGGATGCTCGAGCACTTTTTTAAATTTAACTGAATATGTAACTGTATCAATATTGACTATACTCGGAATTTTAATTCGATTCCAGATTTGACAATTTCAGTGTTGCAACGTTATGACAAGTACTAAATAGTGACGTTGCGAAATTATTCGATATGGAAATGGAATATTTCCAGATCGATTCTTCTCGTTTATAATTTTACTCTCGTAAACTAAGTATATATCAGGAAATTAAATATTTCTGAACCGATAATTTAGTTTTGACGATTTATTAACGATCTGAGACTTTTCTTTTATAATTGTGTGTGAAATAAATAAAAAAATGTGATCATGAAGGAACATGACAAATAAAACAGATAGATGTATTATGGTAATAATTTATTTTATAAATTGTCGCCGTCATCGCTATCGCTGTCACTTTCTGTAACATTTATTATAAATGTGTCTGTGATATTATCAATTAACATATCTAGCCTACTCATTTTTTCCTCTTCTTTGACAACATGGGATACGCATTTAGACCATTCGGTAGCCGTAATTTTTTGAATGCCTTCCTGAAATAAATTTCTCACGTCTGTCAATTTGAAGGTTTTATTATTTTGAGCTACATGCCCCTTTACCTGCGCCCATATCAATTCGATAGGGTTTAGCTCGCAATGGTAAGGGGGCAGTCTTAAAACCGTGATCCCATGTTGTACTGCCATTTCGTCTACAGCGTACTTATTAAAAGACTCGTTATGTGGAATAAAAACAAAAATATTAACTTTTTATAAAATAGAGCAGCGATCACTAATTAATAAATAATTATTATGAATAATTATGTATTTATTTAAATAAAAATCAATAATTTAGTCTTTAATTGGCACACTGATGGCACACACACTGATTGTTTATCGATTTTTGTGTTCATCACTACACTATTATATGTGGTATCATTATTTCACAAAATGACAAGAGCTAATGTCAAATCTGGAATCGAATTAAAATTCCGAGTATAGGTATAAAATTCGACGCACACATCAAGCATTTACTTGCGCATGCTCGAGGATGCGTGCAAGCGCCCAGTCGCAAATATCCGTGAGCTCAGCCGAGTGCCTTCGAGCTCGCAAATATCCGTGAGCTCAGTCGAATGCCCTCGAGCTCACAAATATCCGTGAGCTCAGCCGAGTGCCCTCGAGCTCGCAAATATCCGTGAGCTCGGCCGAGTGCCGTCGAACTCGCGGCCGTGCGAGCGTGTGACTGACACTGGCTTGGCCACCATCAGGGATTTTAATTTTGATAACACAAAAAATGATTCGCTAATTGCTTGCGATCTTTTACCAAATTACAATCGATCGACAGTTGTAAACCATTGTTTAAGGAACTTAGTTTGCTCACTCTACCGTCTATGTACATTTATGAAATGGGAGTGTTTGTTCGCTGTAATTAGCATTTATTTGAAAAACTGCGCTCTCGCCGTCATCCGAATACTATTCATGCTACCTCTCATAAAACTGCGCTCTCGCCGTCATCCGAATACTATTCATGCTACCTCTCATAAAACCGCATTTTTCGGCAAAAGTGTGCTAGGTATGGCCTCAAAAATATATAATAGTGTACCAGCAGCTATTAGAAATAAAGAGTGTCTGGGATCCTTTAAGAGGTCTTTGTTTAAACTCCTTATAGACAGATGTTACTACTCCATCACTGAGTTTACGACTGATAAACAGAGGTATGTCGATTCCGATTCCGACTCGCTAATCTAACACTTATGATTTTATTTATTGATGAAGTATGAATGTGTTTATTTATCTAAAATTATAATGACCTATTTACCTAGCTGACATATTTTGAATTATTTTTTTTTTTTAATGTAATCTATTGACATGCCGCTTTAACCTTTTAACCGCCCGACTTCATATCAGTTGTCGTGCCCCCAGCACCGGGCACAGTGAATTATTACGGTATTTGGTCGTAAATATACGACCCTGGCGAAATGGACACGAAAATACTTGTCGGATCAATCCGACGTTGGCGGTTAAAGGGTTATTTGTAATTGCTTGTTTATGTTGATTTTGTACGCCAAATATTGGCAAAGCATAGTGCACATATTTTAGACAATATACTATACCTATGTTTTACAAAATAAATGATTGATTGATTGATAATTAGTCGAAATTGGTCGCCAATATCAGAATTTGTCGGTCACTGGTTCAAAAGATATAAGGGTTTATAGGTGGCCGATCTGGAGTCTCCTCAGCTTGGCCACATTTATATCTCAAAAACTAGGGCACCTAGCGAAGATCTGTTTTCACCCATATTTTGTCGCCAATTAGTCGGAATCAGTCGCCAAATATCAGAATACCACTACCCACTACTCACTACTACTCAGAGAGGGTTTACCTATAACTCAAGCTCAACTCAAAGCATTTATTTCAATTAAACCAATTACAGGCACTTTTGAATTGTTAAAGAGTCAGTCAGTTAGTCAGAAAATTGAAGCTAGTCGCCCATTACAAAACGTAGATCTCGTATATATCGCTGATATAGATCGTATAGATCGGTGATGGGGACGTAGAGATACAGCGATGGGGTTATTATTATTATTGTTGAGTCTTTGATATTTCTCGGGACCCTAGGGTCCCGGACCTTTGGAAGGCATATGAGGGGCCGAAGCCAACTCGCAGAGGCCCGTTAGACGCTTTCAATGGAAACGAGGCACCAACCGACGATTATCCCTGTACGCACTATGCAAGTGTACTCAAGGACAACCCCCGGTTGGTGTAGGACTATTGCAGGATATGGAGACAAAAAAAATATTGGGCTATGGGTTTGGATGGCTTAAGTGGACTGGTTATCTAAAACCATGGAAGGACTATGGCCCCTGCCTTACCAATGTTTGATAAATACAATACACGGATAAAATGGCAGGCGGTGACTTGCACACTCAACAATGGGCCCCCGGAAACGGTCGCTAGCACATAGTGTCGTAGCGACAAGGGTGCAACATGTCCTGAGATGCTTAAGAGGAGTGGAGAGGTATTTCACGGCTATCAGAACAATCCCGGAAGTACGGTCAAGATCCCTACCAGCATCTTACTGGAATACTTCCTTCCTCCCAACACGTTTGCTCTTGCGAATCTCCACTCAAGCCAGCCAGTAAAGGCAAGAATGAGGTGGGAGGTCAGTTCTCGTCAGTGTTCACTCCAGCCGGCCATTTGGCAAGCCAGAGATGAGGAACATGACTTCTCCCGGGAAATAGGGTACGTGGGGTCGCTACTGCCCAGCAGGTCGCCACATGCTGCCCTGCGGGTTTCTGTATCTCTCTTGGTCTGGCTCCTCACCCTAGACCTGTTCCGGCAAAGTAAACTCTACCGGCACGTACCTAGAGTTCGGAGCGCGCAAGCCACCACGACGTCAACGTAGAGATACGGCGATGGGGTTATTATTATAATTATTAATAGGGGGCGAGCCTATTGCCATCAACCGGACACAAAGCCAGACTCCGGGCTGCATTAAATTCATTTAAAAAAAACCTAAAAGGTATTTTGAAGATAGCTTTATCTAAAAAGTTCTCTAGTTTACAACGGCATAATTCATTTCAACGAAATAACTCATTATGGTGGTCAAAATTAGAGATACTAGTTTGCCGGGGCGGCCGATCACGCACCCCAAAAATTGAACCAGTTTAAACAATGCAATGTAAGCAGGTAAAAAGTCTGTCTCTTTCATGCGCATGTAAAATGACTTGTTTTTGTCTATCATTGGGTTGGAATTAGAACTTTGGAAGTAAGTGACGTGACCAGGTTCAGTCGAGATTTGTCGCCAATATTTAACTATCTCTGCTGCTTGGAAGCGCCTGTGCGTTTCACTTTGTTCGCTTCGTAGTTGAGTTTTCTTGTTGAATCTTGTCATTGTTAAATGATAAATGATTTTATTTCTGTAAGTAGGTTTATACAAACACTTTTACATGTCAAAGTAAAATCTTATTTTCGTTAAATCTGTGTTTTTCATTGTTCGTTTTGGCTATTGTCGTTACAATGCCTAACTTCAGTAACGGACAGTTTGCTGATATGTTGCTGGCGTATGGCAGCGCTAAAAAATGCAATGCGCTTGAAGCGCGAAGAATTTATCAGTAGCGCTATCTTGATCGACCTTTGCCACACCACCAGACCTTCTCAATAACCTATCGACGTCTGAGGGAGACCGGGAATTTGCATTTTCAAGAGCCTCAAGTGAATGTGAGAGTGAATGGTAGTCGCAATAAGAAATAAGTGTCGTGCCTGTATACGGAGTAGAGGAGGACACTGAGCATATAATGTTGTAACTGAAATCCATACAAATAAATAAAATTGAAGTGTCCGTATGTAATGTCAAAATAACAACTTTTTACTAAATGCGTATGAAAGTATAAACGGTTCTTATAACAAAAAAAAAAAAATTAACATTTTTGTCTGTCTGTGTCTGTCTGTTCCGGCTAATCTCCGAAACGGCTGGACCGATTTTGACGGGACTTTCACTGGCTGATAGCTGATGTTACGGCGGGTAACTTAGGCAACTTTTATTTTAGAAAAATAATTAGAGCTCCGCGTAAAAAAATGATGAAAACAGGAAATGAATCAGTCAACGTATAAAAAAATACTAATTTAGTAACGCCATCTACATACATGGCTTTATGAATAAACACGTAGCCATGTAGTGACATCTACGATCGCGACAAGTAGTCGCACATAACTCTGCAGTGTCTGAAATTTAAAAAAAAAGCTTGCTAACCTTCGATATCGGAGTGATTGCAATCGCAAAAGCTTAACATTAACCTTAGGTTGTGGTAAAACTGTTTGATACTCTGAGTTTTGAACCCAGCAGGCTCCGCACCATATATTGGATTTATCTATGTTGTCAGCATGTAGGAATATCCCTTCTGATGATCCAACTCCAAGAAATAGTCCCAAGCGTAGATGGTGGGATGAACTTGACGCTTATAGGAGGGATTGGCTTGGCCCATATTGGCTCAGGATTGACTTGAGTGGAAAAAGGAAAGAGTGCACTTTTCCCTGCAGTGGGACATTATAGGCTGATTATTTTTATTATAATATCTATGCCTTCTTTCAATTTGACCATACTGGTAATCGACTATTCACCTAAAAATACCATTTAAATAGCCTAAAACTACTCTGTAAAAATCACCGCAGACATGAGAATTGCTTTGGTTATGGAAAAATAGTGTTACCTAAACAAAAGCGCCAAGGTAGCCCGCGAAATTCAAATTTTCTTACGATTTTTGCAATTTGCAGCTCAGTGGGTGTGTGTTGATTAAAGTATGATTCGCGAGCGTAACAAATATGTATTTACAGAATTATAATCATTAGAATCAGTAATACAATTCCTTAAGTTAGTATAATACTGAAATGATAATATTTCATTAAATAGTCATTCAATAGAATTACTTGGTCTTAGAGAGTTGTATTGATGACTTTAATTATTACAATTCTGTAACATATTTGTTACGGTCGCGAATCATATTTTAATCAACATACAACTTAATACTAAGCAGAAAATTGCAAAAAAACGTAAGAAAATTTGAATTTCGCGGGCTACCCTGGCGCTTTTACCTTAAGGGGGAAGCGCCAAGGTAGCCCGCGAAATTCAAATTTTCTTACGATTTTTGCAATTTGCTGGTCAGTATTAAGTTATACGTTGATTAAAATATGATTCGCGGCCGTAACAAATATGTATTTACAGAATTATACTCATTAAAGTCATCAACACAACTCTCTAAGACCAAGTAAACCCCAACAATTACTATTTCATGAAATCTTGACATTTGGGGATTATACTAACTTAACAAGTTTTATTACTGATTGTAATGATTATAATTCTGTAAATACATATTTGTTACGACCGCGAATCATATTTTCATCAACGTACAACTTAACACTGACCAGCAAATTGCAAAAAACGTAAGAAAATTTGAATTTCGCGGGCTACCTTAGCGCTTCCCCCTTAGTTATTTTATAAGTTTCATAAACTGTTCCTGTGTGCCAAATAACCGTTATTTTTTCTTTGTTTAGTTTACTGTGTTGGGATTTCCATTTTTTAACACAAAACGTATCTCACAAATCGTAATCAAAGTGTGTTCAAACACGAGAATGTTGCGAGTTTACCATAGTATCCCATGTTTGACAAACAATGTCAGTACCATAGCCTAATAAAATGTAGAGTGCAAGAGATTAAACTGGAAAGGGCTGTTTCATTGTCTTTTGTCTTGACTGCATGTTCAATTCACCAATAAAATATATGGAAAACGAGATTAAAGACAATATCAAATTAAATCATACTTCTTTCATAAATTAGAGTTTATTTTGGTTTTTAAAAGTGAAAAATAAAATTATAAAAAACTATGAATAAAATATTTTTTGTGTTCTTGAAGTCGACATTACAAAGAACTTAATTTTGATGGCTTCGAAACCATAGACTATTTTGTGCTGTCCGAGCGAGTCTCCAAAAAGATCGGTGAATCGCCTGTAGATTTCGGTGTGGATTGCGATGTCGGATATTGGCAGCGGTGACGAAGGGATTTCTAGTCAGAGTACGTATTTATTTGCAGCGGTGTAGCGTCTGGGATATCTCGCGATTAGCGCCGCGTCCGTTAACCGTCATTGACGTCGTCTCCGATCGTCCTAACGTTCAAAAGTAAATATCTCATTGTTCCCGTTTCAAAATGGCGAATTTGGGTCTGATACATCTCAGACGCTGAAGCTTCGGAGGGATCTTTGCGCGGGACGGTTCCTCGGCAAGCTGGTGGCGGTGCGACGGCTCGCCCGGGACCGGCTCCGGCCGACCGTCGGTGGAGGTTGACGACCTATCGATTTTTTTGTCTGCGACCTCTCGTCGTCGGGCGGGCCGGTGTCGGCGGCCGAGGTGGCCGAGACGCTCCGGGTTCGGTGGAGGCGGGCTGGTGTCGGCAGCCGCACGTCGCCGCGCTGCGTCGTGCCGCGCTTTGTTTCTCTCGCCCGTCGTCAGCTGAGCGGCGCGCCACCATGGCAGGTCAGTGGCCGCGCCTCCCCTGGCTCTTGCCTCTCCATGCTTACCCACTGACCTCGCTAATCTTATTAGACCGGGTGTGATTGAGCCACAGTCGGTAGATTCGGCGCTAGACGAGCCTCTTGTTCGAGAGTTCTTTGTTCTCATGGTCGGTGCTACCACGGTGGTGATGAGTGCTTCAGTCGCCAGTGATCAGTTGTGCAATAGTGAAAGTGTGTTATATGTGCCCTGTGACTGTCAGCAGACTCCTACTTACAAGAACAAAGAGTTTAGTTTCCACTTGGACTGAGCTTCAAACAAAGAGAACTGTTGTGTTGATCATCTGCTAGAGGATTATGGCATTGAAGAAGTGTGTGCTATGAAGAATATGTCATCATAGTAACATGAAGCATACCAGGGAGTTGTGAAGTGTTGGCAAGTGCAGCGCGAGGTCAGTGTGCTGTGAGTGAGTGCTATCCCATACTGAGCCCAATCATCATCCATGGATTATCCTCATCATCTAAATCATTGAACCCTCATCACTGAAGCATTAGAACAACTGATTTTATTTGTACCTCATTATAATATGATTACTTAGTCCTATTGCATGATAACTTGCTTTATTGAAAAGAGACCTACTCATAGCTTGTTGCAGCTACACTCAAGGTCCTACAACCTAATCCTGCAAGTCTCCATTGTTCATAGAACATGTTCATAGTACCTATATTTATTTATTTTTAGCCTGTGTTGTCCCACTGCAGGGCAAAGGCCTCCCTTTCTCCTTCCCACTCCTCTCTGTCTTGAGCTAGTGTGGACCAATCCTGCCTGTAGGCATCACGCTTGTCTCGCCATCTTCTCCTAGGTCTGCTTCAATGTCAACAGACCCTTTTTGGGACCTCGGACCCACATAGTGGTAGATTCAGACTCATTCAACATATGGTAAATGTGTCCAGCCCAGTCCCATTTAACCGACTCATTGCCACCATCATTTTTTTCATATTTGCTTATGACGCGCCTGGGGCGTCATTGGCCATGAATCGGTTAAGCTCGTATATTGTATACTATACTATTATATAGTATATTACTTTTATTAAATTGTGTTCCTTCCATCTATAGTGCAACATCATATGCCAATTGTCAATGTAAATCAAATTACATTATATTGTGAAAGCGGCCCAGTCAGTGTGTTGTCGCAAACAGAACTAATTCCCTTAAAATTTTCTGTTGGAACAATCCATATGCCAGTAGATTATCCTGTTTTCAAGCACACTTTTTCCATAATAATATAGAACAGTAAATTTGTGTTAAAATGGAAACTGAATTTACTATTGTGTAACATGCTCACTCACTACATGGGGTGTGTTGTCACCTTAGAATGTAATCAGCTGTTCAGTGAATACCAGATTCTGTTGTCACCTTAGAATGTAATCAGCTGTTCAATGAATACCAGATTCTGATAAGAACAATCTATCAATCAAATATTGTGGATATTGTGGTTTTGACACATTGTTTAATTTGAATCTTATTCTATCATCATTGGAATCCCATTTATTACATCAATCTAAACTTTTCATTTTCCATACTAAAATTACAATGATTGCATGTTGCACTTTTTTATCAGTTTGCTGTGAAAATCGCCCGGCAATGGGTGCATGCAGAGGAAACTACGGATTCATACATGAGTGCATTCATGCAGTAATAAACTGCATGAATACACTTAATGCAACCTTCAGTATAGTTCAGTTACTTAAAACATTTGTGTGCTGAATTATTTACTGAATGTATTGTGGTTATAAAACAAAATAATGTACATGTTCGATATCAATAGTAGAGGTTAGTCTAACTGGGAAATATGACTATGTTAGCCACTGTAGCTTATCAACAGTGTGGTACTTTGGTCCCATTTACATTCAGTACTGAAGTTGATTGTAATATTGTTTGCTCAACGTAGTGTAATTTCTTTGACAATTTCTCGCATTTCATTAAGGCGGGTGGCCTAGAAAGGTCTTATCTTCTGTTTTACATTGTGTCATTGTTGCCATTGTGTTATTTAACCATTTTTCTTTTCCATGGGTTGTGTTAGAGCGCTTTGATCTTCCAAACATAGAATTGTAACTTTTTTCAGCAGCTTGCTAGAATGTGGTAGATCTTTATTATTGATATATGAAGTTATTAAATCATTGAATTAAAAAGATTTACTTCAGAAAGAGTAAGGCATGTTGGGAATCCATTTAAAAATGGCTCCGTAAGTTTACATTGGAAATTGGCATGCTTTCAATTTGTTTTTTTTTTTTGACATGCATTCCTTTCAGATCCTATTAAAATATCCCTTGGATTTACAAAATGATAACATTGTCTGTGGCTGAGTAATTTTTTTAATGAGGAGAGGAGTATTATTAACAATACTCCTCTCCTCATTGCTGCTTGCTCATAAATGGCGGAAGGTGTTGCTGTTTTAAAAAAAAGCAAATTATTTACAGTTTTTGTATTGTGATTTTCACAACATAATTTATCATAATAATATGTATGTTGTGACTTTTATTTGGTTCAAAAAGGCCTCTAGCTGTGCTGTTTCATCACATTCTATTCCACTGCTGGACTTGAGCCCCTCTTAAGTCGCGTCATTGCAGAGAATCCATCCATCTGTTTTTAATACTTTGTCGCCATCTTTAATCGCCTCTCATTTCCTTTGTCCTGTCCTTTTGCTAAGTATGGTGACTATGGCAACATTAACGGGCGTTTTTAGTGAATCCAGGTTTTTAGGAGGAGGCGAGAATGTTGCCGCAATGACTTGACAGTAGGTTGTGGCATCGCCGACGACATACGCGATTCAGACTGCGGTTTCTTAGTCATGAAAGTTTGTTATATTAAACATAAATAAAAATATTAATCATCTTGTTTGACAACAAGCGAGGACGAGTTTCGTATGTCTGATCAACTTACATAAATACATAAGAATTAGTTATTCACATTAGCTGAACAAATTATACGCGATCTGCCTTTGTTAGTCAAACAAATTAATTGGAAATTTATTGATTTAGGAAGTAGTTTTCCTCGTTGTCGAGTTAATTTTAATTACCGCCCGAGGTTCTTTACGAAATGAAAAGTCTCTGTTGGTATTTTTCCGGATTCCAACTGTCCCTCCCAGACATCCTATTTCAGTAGAACCGGTTTGCAAGTTGCATTAAAGATATAGCCAACACAAGCTCACTCTCGACGCGACTAACATTAGAAAAGGATTCTCCAAAATTTAGTTTGATAGAACAAGTTGATATGTCAAAGGGGTATTATATTCAGTTGAGCCTCGGTTTGGACCGCGAGCGGCGCGGGCGTCGCTAAGGTGAAATCTATTAGGCCGGATAAAGTTTTTATGTAATAACTGCCTGGCTGTCGAGATGGTCATGCGTCTTACATTGAATTTAGAATGTATTATTTCAAAATAAGGCGTTTTATAAATTTATGTGATAGTGTGTGATGCAGGTGGATCATCCGAGGTCCAGGGTCTCGCCAGAGTTTGCCCACATACGCGACAAGCGATTACGTCAGTCACCTCTCAATCAACTTAGTAATTTGGACAATAGAGGCTTTTGACTCGGATAGACTCCATATTTTTTAATCAACAAATTATCAGTATTGCAATCGCTCGCAAAGGAACCATTGCGAAATGAGCGCGAAATAAATTAATGAAGTAAATGACCGTACAACAATTAGTATGAATTTCAAGTTAACGTTTCACAGTTGTGGCTCATAACGTGACTGTCGTTTCTTCATTCATTACCAACCGTGCTGCGGCTGTGGTTTTTTTGAAATGAAAAACTGAGGTTTCACTTTTTTGTCCGTCTGGCTTATGTCTGCAACATTATCGTCTGCTGCCAATGACCTGCCTTGAACTACTTATATAACTACTTTATGTGTCTCTTGGCACACACTTTTACACCTTAGTGGTTGTTTAACTTTGTGATAGACATCCTAGATCGGGCCCCGCTGCGCCGCTCGCATTGTTTAACCGACTTTTAAAATTGAAGTTATCTTTTTATTAGAGCTTTTACGACTTTGCAATTAATTGTCTGGTGATTTGATAGCTAGTGCGCGTATATACGTTGCCGACGCGTCGAAACACTACGGCGCTGTTTGCTATTATTCAGGTCATGCTCAACGCTTACAAGTAGATTGGCAAAAAATGTGTGAAGAAATGACGCCTGGTGTGAGCATGGCGCTGCTACGTAAGAAGGTTATTAATATGCGGCAACAGAATGAGACGCGTGAATCCACTCGTATATTAATATGCGGCAACAGAATGAGACGCGTGAATCCACTCGTATATTAATATGCGGCACCTGAATGAGACGCGTGAATCCACTCGTATATTAATATGCGGCAACAGAATGAGACGCGTGAATCCACTCGTATATTAATATGCGGCAACAGAATGAGGCGCGTGAATCCACTCGTATATTAATATGCGGCAACAGAATGAGACGCGTGAATCCACTCGTATATTAATATGCGGCAACAGAATGAGACGCGTGAATCCACTCGTATATTAATATACGGCAACAGAATGAGGCGCGTGAATCCACTCGTATATTAATATGCGGCAACAGAATGAGACGCGTGAATCCACTCGTATATTAATATGCGGCAACAGAATGAGACGCGTGAATCCACTCGTATATTAATATGCGGCAACAGAATGAGGCGCGTGAATCCACTCGTATATTAATATGCGGCACCTGAATGAGACGCGTGAATCCACTCGTATATTAATATGCGGCAACAGAATGAGACGCGTGAATCCACTCGTATATTAATATGCGGCAACAGAATGAGGCGCGTGAATCCACTCGTATATTAATATGCGGCACCTGAATGAGACGCGTGAATCCACTCGTATATTAATATGCGGCAACAGAATGAGACGCGTGAATCCACTCGTATATTAATATACGGCAACAGAATGAGGCGCGTGAATCCACTCGTATATTAATATGCGGCAACAGAATGAGACGCGTGAATCCACTCGTATATTAATATGCGGCAACAGAATGAGACGCGTGAATCCACTCGTATATTAATATGCGGCAACAGAATGAGGCGCGTGAATCCACTCGTATATTAATATGCGGCACCTGAATGAGACGCGTGAATCCACTCGTATATTAATATGCGGCAACAGAATGAGACGCGTGAATCCACTCGTATATTAATATGCGGCAACAGAATGAGGCGCGTGAATCCACTCGTATATTAATATGCGGCACCTGAATGAGACGCGTGAATCCACTCGTATATTAATATGCGGCAACAGAATGAGACGCGTGAATCCACTCGTATATTAATATGCGGCACCTGAATGAGACGCGTGAATCCACTCGTATATTAATATGCGGTAACAGAATGAGACGCGTGAATCCACTCGTTTATTAACCCTTAATCGGGTACCGTGAATCGGTTTGAAAGAGGGGTTGGAAAAGTGTTGTCTACTGATTATAATATATTCAGAAATTGATTAAAATATTTTTTTATTTTTTACTCTTGGTTTTTTTATTTAAACACTAATTTAGATAAACTAAAATTCACAAATAGAGCAAATCTCTCTATTTTTCATAAATAGGCTAGTATAATCCAGGTAAAATAAATAACAGTATGTTTAATTCGTTCGGAAATACTCCATGACCGATAGTCTATGACAAGATGTGGGATTATTGCAGTCATGGCCTGGTTAAAAAAATAAAATGTATGTGGGAGCTATACTCCCACGGTTTTATTAAGGGTTAATATGCGGCAACAGAATGAGATGCGTGAATCCATTCGTATATTAATATGCGGCAACAGAATGAGACGCGTGAATCCACTCGTATGTTAGCAACAGAGGACAAGATTTCAATATATAAAACTGTATTAGCATGAACACTATCGCGGCGGTTCACTCTCAGTTTTACGACGGTGATGGGCGATGGCCTAGATTTTGGATTCTCAATTCTTTCGAACATATCTAAGTTTAGCCGTCATATCACACCAGACTGTGGGACGAGCATGTAATGATAAAGTAGCTTCCTTGTGCTAACTGCACAGAGTTCCGTGTGTTTGCACCACCTCACAAGCTACACAAGGTATCTATCTCACAGCTAATACGTAGTTGGGCACAAAGCACTGAATCTATTATGACTTTCGAACTGGGGATCACAAGGCTTGTTTAAATACTCTACGCTCCAAGCGGATTAAAGCGTCGTAGTACCTGAGAGGGATTGAGTTATCTAGTGTACTCAAACGAGCCTAATATAATATGGTGAAGCGTCTGCTCCAGACTCAAAGATCTCTAGTCTCACAGTTTTCGCGTGAAGTATATTTTCTGAGTAAAAAAACAAAGCTTACCAGATTGGTACGATGATTTTTACATTTAATATGTAATTTATAATTTGCCAAGTTTTACGATATTCCATGTTTCAATAAATAAATAAGTTGGTACTGTGAGAATGGTCGTTATCGTTACATGGTTGTAGTAATCTGTAGCGTCGTTGTGTGCCCCGGTGTCAACAGTACACGCGGTATAACGAGTGAGGCTTTCTGTGTCCTGAAATATTACTGTGAATAATGGCAGGAGTGACTGATAGAGTTGATTTGGTTTTGTTTGGTTTCATGGATCCAGGACCCACGTCACCCTGGGCCAGCCTTATTACAGCCGCGCATTGTAACATTTTTGCCTGGTACAAATAACTTGGTAATTTAGCATTAAATGGCCACTCGCTTCGCAAAAATAGTGAACGCCAAGCGCGCCAATGCAGAGAAACGCGTTTGATTGTTTAAGTGTGGTGTTATAAAGTAATTATAATTTTTAGTTGCTCAAAACAGTAATGGATTTAAAGCCATTAATGACTATCTATATCTTATAATATTGCCTTGAATGGAATGTGCAATTGTGCAAGTTTCTAGTCGATATAATAATATGTCCTCTTACGAGATATTTACAGGTACATTTCTGATTATTTTATCTTTTGTTAGTTGCTTACTCCATTGAGGTCACTCATGGACAAAAATCCGTCCCATTTATCGCGTCCTGCCCCGACAGACGCCTTCTTAATTTTCTGTGTGATTAAGTATTATTGATTAAGTAAGTGATTAAGTATTTAGTCCGAATAACTCTCCTTTTTTGGCTTCGCCGCAGTCGGGTAATAAGATGCGTCGTCTGTCGGTCGGCTGCAGCGCCTACATCAGCACTTTACGTTGGTGTACAGCACGCAGTCGCAGTCTTCATTGATCGTTTCCATTGCATCGCCCAAACTTACACGTTCAACGTTCTCTCAGTTTCGCTTCCATATTGCACTTGTATGCCTTTGTACAACACCTTCTTATTCCAAGTAGTGTTGTTGCGTTTCGCACATTAATAAGTCGGTTGCTAATCAGAGCACATTTAGCACTTGCCGGTCGACTGCGGCTTGGCCAACTTGGTCGCGGTGTGTGTATCGGTAACACTACACGACCGACCTCTGACCAGTCGGCTGTGACTCGCCGATACCACAGATACTAGCTTTCTATACGCACACATTGGCTGCGCTCTGTTCGTAATTCTTCAAGCGTCGACAAGGTTTTGTCTATACGTGCAAGCGATCAGCAAACGTTTATAGGAAGTTCTTTATCTTTAACGTATGCAATCTTTATCGATAGCTGCTGAACGTCTATGTACTTGCTAGCGACCTATGCTCGTACAATCCAAAAATGTCAACTAACTGTTGCAAAATTATAGTGAATGGTCGCGTATGTCCTACTTTGATGTATCCGCTACAGTCCGCGATGATCTCATAGTTCTAAAGCCACTGTATGGTCTGGCACATACAATCATACATGAAATTTGGGCAATCGCTGAGCTATACGATGAGTATCGCCAAAATGTCCAAATTCAAAGTATTTCACATAAACTACATAGGCACTTATGAAACGTCAGAAGCTAGGTGCACGATTCCAATTGGTCGTTTCCTATGGAGAAGAGCCGGCAAGGAACTCCACGGTTAGTCTTTTATACAGCAAAATTTGCCGATACCAAAACAATCATGCTCTGGACGCATTTCGTAGCAGATTTCTAAGCGCGTTATGGATCTTTCGTCTCTAGGTTGGTTCCCGGACACGTTTCGTACATGTCCGGGTGATCATTTGTCAGTCTCGAAGTGAACACCCGTTACGTCGGCTGTCACGTCGGACGGTGTGATCTGGGTATGATGACAACCAGAGTGAGCAGGAAGTTCGGAGGGTGTCAAAATATAGTTACTGGTTATGTAGCTAGCACAGGTTGTATTGGTTGTTTTTAGTTATCATGTACTACACTCGATTTTAGATATATGGATAATTATGTACACATTGAAGGTTGAGGGTTGAAGTATGAACTTCAACCCTCCAAGTGCACATAATTATCCAATAATGATACTCAAATCGAAAATTTCGCTTCCTGGACATAATTTTAATGATATACGTAGAATCTCACAAGGCTTTAGGGAGACCAATACGATCAAGGTTTATACACCAACATTATGGGAATTTACTCATGTATTGAGAAATTAATGTGGCTGATCGATTTGCATACTCGCTTAGGGCGAAATAAATTAAGACAATTTATGCGCGATTGAGGCATACATGTACCGTTTGTAATTCATATCCGACCACGTTACTGTTCGACAGAGCCAGGATACACTTTTTGTTACAATAAATGTCATCCTTAATTCATTTCTAATAACACGGTACAATTCGTTCACATATTTATTGCGGAACCAGTCTCCATTATTTTCATGAGGGTAGTACTATAAATAGGTCGCGCACGTCCATTCTCATCCCAATCTCGTGAGCAATCGTTCGCACATGACATCCACTTGGAAATTAATCAACACGCTTTTGTCTGTTTCTAAAGACCTCTTTTGTTGCTTTCCTGTGGCAGGTCTATACTCTAGGATCGCTATCGTATTTGTTGCTTTCCTGTGGCAGGTCTATACTCTAGGATCGCTATCTATCGTATTTGTTGCTTTCCTGTGGCAGGTCTATACTCTAGGATCGCTATCGTATTTGTTGCTTTCCTATGGCAGGTCTATACTCTAGGATCGCTATCGTATTTGTTGCTTTCCTGTGGCTGGTCTATACTCTAGGATCGCTATCGTATTTGTTGCTTTCCTGTGGCAGGTCTATACTCTAGGATCGCTATCGTATTTGTTGCTTTCCTGTGGCAGGTCTATACTCTAGGATCGCTATCGTATTTGTTGCTTTCCTGTGGCTGGTCTATACTCTAGGATCGCTATCGTGTTTGTTGCTTTCCTGTGGCAGGTATACTCTAGGATCGCTATCGTATTTGTTGCTTTCCTGTGGCAGGTATACTCTAGGATCGCTATCGTATTTGTTGCTTTCCTGTGGCAGGTCTATACTCTAGGATCGCTATCGTATTTGTTGCTTTCCTGTGGCTGGTCTATACTCTAGGATCGCTATCGTATTTGTTGCTTTCCTGTGGCAGGTCTATACTCTAGGATCGCTATCTATCGTATTTGTTGCTTTCCTGTGGCAGGTCTATACTCTAGGATCGCTATCGTATTTGTTGCTTTCCTGTGGCTGGTCTATACTTTAGGATCGCTATCGTATTTGTTGCTTTCCTATGGCAGGTCTATACTCTAGGATCGCTATCGTATTTGTTGCTTTCCTATGGCAGGTCTATACTCTAGGATCGCTATCGTATTTGTTGCTTTCCTGTGGCTGGTCTATACTCTAGGATCGCTATCGTATTTGTTGCTTTCCTGTGGCAGGTCTATACTCTAGGATCGCTATCGTATTTGTTGCTTTCCTGTGGCAGGTCTATACTCTAGGATCGCTATCGTATTTGTTGCTTTCCTGTGGCTGGTCTATACTCTAGGATCGCTATCGTGTTTGTTGCTTTCCTGTGGCAGGTATACTCTAGGATCGCTATCGTATTTGTTGCTTTCCTGTGGCAGGTATACTCTAGGATCGCTATCGTATTTGTTGCTTTCCTGTGGCAGGTCTATACTCTAGGATCGCTATCGTATTTGTTGCTTTCCTGTGGCAGGTCTATACTCTAGGATCGCTATCGTATTTGTTGCTTTCCTGTGGCAGGTCTATACTCTAGGATCGCTATCGTATTTGTTGCTTTCCTGTGGCTGGTCTATACTCTAGGATCGCTATCGTATTTGTTGCTTTCCTGTGGCAGGTCTATACTCTAGGATCGCTATCGTATTTGTTGCTTTCCTGTGGCAGGTCTATAGGATTGCTATCGTATTTGTTGCTTTCCTGTGGCAGGTCTATACTCTAGGATCGCTATCTATCGTATTTGTTGCTTTCCTGTGGCAGGTCTATACTCTAGGATCGCCATCGTATTTGTTGCTTTCCTGTGGTAGGTCTATAGGATCGCTATCGTATTTGTTGCTTTCCTGTGGCAGGTCTATACTCTAGGATCGCTATCGTATTTGTTGCTTTCCTGTGGCTGGTCTATACTCTAGGATCGCTATCGTATTTGTTGCTTTCCTGTGGCAGGTCTATACTCTAGGATCGCTATCGTATTTGTTGCTTTCCTGTGGCAGGTCTATACTCTAGGATCGCTATCGTATTTGTTGCTTTCCTGTGGCTGGTCTATACTCTAGGATCGCTATCGTATTTGTTGCTTTCCTGTGGCAGGTCTATAGTCTAGGATCGCTATCGTATTTGTTGCTTTCCTGTGGCTGGTCTATACTCTAGGATCGCCATCGTATTTGTTGCTTTCCTGTGGCAGGTCTATACTCTAGGATCGCTATCGTATTTGTTGCTTTCCTGTGGCTGGTCTATACTCTAGGATCGCTATCGTATTTGTTGCTTTCCTGTGGCAGGTCTATACTCTAGGATCGCTATCGTATTTGTTGCTTTCCTGTGGCAGGTCTATACTCTAGGATCGCTATCGTATTTGTTGCTTTCCTGTGGCTGGTCTATACTCTAGGATCGCTATCGTATTTGTTGCTTTCCTGTGGCAGGTCTATACTCTAGGATCGCTATCGTATTTGTTGCTTTCCTGTGGCAGGTCTATACTCTAGGATCGCTATCGTATTTGTTGCTTTCCTGTGGCAGGTCTATACTCTAGGATCGCTATCGTATTTGTTGCTTTCCTGTGGCAGGTCTATAGGATTGCTATCGTATTTGTTGCTTTCCTGTGGCAGGTCTATACTCTAGGATCGCTATCTATCGTATTTGTTGCTTTCCTGTGGCAGGTCTATACTCTAGGATCGCTATCGTATTTGTTGCTTTCCTGTGGCTGGTCTATACTCTAGGATCGCTATCGTATTTGTTGCTTTCCTGTGGCAGGTCTATACTCTAGGATCGCTATCGTATTTGTTGCTTTCCTGTGGCAGGTCTATACTCTAGGATCGCTATCGTATTTGTTGCTTTCCTGTGGCAGGTCTATACTCTAGGATCGCTATCGTATTTGTTGCTTTCCTGTGGCAGGTCTATACTCTAGGATCGCTATCGTATTTGTTGCTTTCCTGTGGCAGGTCTATACTCTAGGATCGCTATCGTATTTGTTGCTTTCCTGTGGCAGGTCTATACTCTTGGATCGCTATCGTATTTGTTGCTTTCCTGTGGCAGGTCTATACTCTTGGATCGCTATCGTATTTGCTAGGGACCTATCTTTATCCGACTAATCGGTTCGCGGACGCTAAACGAGACATAGTACAAGTTTTATTGCTATGACGTCTATAGACGTCAAGCCCCCGCGAATGCATTCAGGTAGATTTAAGCTTTATCGTACATTGTCAGTTGTCATCTGAGCTTCATGAGCTCATGATCTATCCTACGCATTGATAAGGTTTCATTTGATTGGTACTTTCAGATCTTAAGTTGAATATTTCTATAATACTTTTCCTCTCTTTCCCAATCGAACATATCTGGGCTTCGGTAAATCAGGACAGAGTATAGTTCTTTGTGTTCAATGATACTAAATATCCAACTAGTGTATTTGCGAATTTTTGCCATAATATCTCTGCGCGACTATAAGTAATGTATCATGTTCTTCTGCTTGCGTGCAGTACAGAATTTGCAGTTTTCTCGAATTTTCCCGTCAGTTGGACAGATAGCTACAAGCCTAACAATCGGTGCATTACAGCCACACGAAAACGAAGAATAAATAACTTTGAGACATTTGCCAGCAGCTTGTACTGTTGTATGATTTGAATTGGTCCGTCGTCCCATATTATATTCGATGAAAAGTTTAGTTCAAAATCCCTTCTCTTAGTTAACTAAGGGCCACGTGCTTTTCAAATACAGTGGATTTCGGGTATAACGACAATGAAGGGACCACTCTATTTTCGTCGTTATATCCGGAAGTCGTTACAGGCAAAGGTAAAGAGATACAGACACGTACACATGTGTAGTTTATATTCATTTATTATTGAAAATATTTGCACACATAGTTATTCACCGGTACATTTAAAAAAATGTGTAATATTAGTTTGCTTCAATTTATTTTTTTGTGCTAGTGTACGCTGTAGGGTGTATTCTATTTTCATTACTTCTTCAATATCTATAATATCCTTTCCATCACCAAATAAACAGTATCTTTTAAGCTTTGTTACAACACCTAACACATCCTTAGTTGTAGGAATCTCACCTTCCTTGCAATCTTCTTCTTCCTCCTCATTTTCCTCATCTTGCGTCGTATGTGATGGAACAACAGTTTCAACAATTTCACTATCGGACAAATCGCTAGTAGTGATAAGTTGACTGTCAATATCAACATATGTTGCCCAGTCCGCAACATTTGTTCCGCTTGATGATACTGTAGTCAGTTGTGCCAATGGTATGTCCAATTCATCATCGGAGTCGTCGTCAATTGTTGTGATAGCCGAAGATTTACGGAACCCAGCGTGTAGAAAACACTTTTTGATCGTATCTGGAGTCACCCGAGCCCATGCCGTAGTTACCATTTCAATGGCATCTAAAATATTAACGGAAAACGGGCCTGCCGAGTTTTCAATGTCGTTCATCATTTTCTGTACTAAAATCTTCCTATAATGACTTTTGAGGGTTTTAATTATCCCTTGATCAATCGGTTGAATCACTGATGTAGTGTTTGGTGGTAAAAATGCCAGTTTTATGTTGGTCAAATTCTCTATTTTAGGATGAGCTGGGCAATTGTCAATAAATAAAATGATCTTCTTTTTGTTATTTCTTAACTGGGAGTCCCATTTGCGTAGAACTTTTTCGAAAATCTCTGAAGTCATCCAGGCCTTTTTGTTTGCTTCGTAATCAACTGGCAAAGATTTAACATTTTTGAAACATCTGGGTTTTTTTGCCTTGCCTATGACCAATAATTTTCTTTTTTCCCCTGCCATACTTGATGCAATAAGCACGGTGATTCTATCTTTTGATAATTTTCCACCAACGCACTTTTCCCCTTTAAATTTCAAGGTTTTGTCAGGAGTTAACTTAAAAAACAAACCTGTCTCGTCAGCGTTCCATATTTGGCTATCAGTATAACCTTCAGTCAATTTTGGGAAAACTGTTTTTAGCCAGTTGTCACAGTCACTTTGCGATACACTAGCGGCTTCTCCACAAACTTTGCCTACTACAATATCGTGTCGTTGACGAAATCGGTATATCCAGCTTTCCGAACACTCAAAATCCATTTTTCCAAACAGTCTGCCAAATTGATTAGCCTTTTCTTGCAGCAGACGACCGCTCAAAGGTACGTTTTGGCTTCTTTGGGCTTTGAACCACATTAGAAGGGCATTTTCGATATCTTGATGCGTCGGTTTGCGGTTTTTCTTAATTTTTAAGGATTTGTATTCAAAGCATTCTAATATTTTATCACGGTTTTTCCACATCGTAGATACTGTTGAATGGGAAACTTTGTACTCTTTGCACAAATCAGCATTGTTTTCACCGTTTTTCAATTTTGAAATGATTTCCGCCTTTTCTTTAACAGTGAATGTGCGTCTAGCAGCCATACTTATTCAAAAGTTTACTAAACCCAGTTGCTACTCAGAATATCACTTTGTAACTGAACCATAAAAGCTCCGAAACGTACACGCTTCCCCTACCTACTTAGTTGATATCTATAAACAAAAGGTAAAGGTCTCCACACTTGCTGACCATCTGTGTGCAATGGATGTAAACAAAAGATAAGAAATGTTTGTGAAAGAAAAAAATCTTTGTGTCTTTGGCGGCCGACTCCGGTCGCAATATCTGCATGGGATTTCTAGGAATTTGTTACAAATGATTCATTAAAAACAGTCGCTACACCCGAACTCGGCGTTACATCCAAAGTCGCTATAGCCACATGAATTTTGTACTAAAGTATGCTTTAAATTCAAGGGACTTAGATTTAACGTCGCTATAGGTAAATGGTCGCTACAACCAAGGTCGTAATAAATGAAATCCACTGTACTTCATGCTTACTACAAAGCAAAGAGCGTACTGCAAAGAGCTCATCCAAAAAATCTTACTCAACTCAGTACCGAACTACGTAGACTTGTTAACACATCACATTACTATGCAAAGCCGATGCATAACGAAGGATGTTTCGGACAGCACCTGCAATTATTATATCAGCTAATGGAGCGGTCGTAATTAAATGCAGCGTGTGTTGCGTGCTCGGCTCAGGGCAGCTGCAACAGCGGTAATTGCCTCACGAATTTATTAGGCTAGCATACCACGTCCTAGTTTCCTGACCCGTCCTGGAAATCAGAATTTGCTGAAACGGCCTATAGGTAACTGAATTTTGATTTGTTCAGCACAAATTGTTCGCTCCATCGTCGACTTTGTCTCTGTCACCTCTGACCTAGACTAGAGTCAAGAGCAAACCTATCTTAAATAAAAAAAAAAATAAAAAAAAGTTTGAATTTGTTTTGGTTTAGGCTGAAAACTATGGTAAGTATAAAACCATAATTCCAAGGTTTTGGGTAAGACAAAAGATCTATAAAGACAGGGTAGATATTCCGCTCCTTCGATAATTAAAGTTCGCCCATTTTTTTCCATTATTTTATCGTTTATGGCGAAATAAAATTAAAATGTTGTTGTGTCTTCCAAAAAATTTACATAATATGCTTTTGGTCCTAGTTGCTTAATAACATTTCTATCTTGTTTGGTCAGCACTTACATTCCTTATAAGGAGCCTGCCTGCTTGTCTTCTGTCCTGATACATGCTAGTTTTGCAATAAATCGCTTATCATCCGAACATACCTTGTCCTACATGATTCACATAGTAACCATGATGATGTTGTGCAAAATATTGTAAAATTCGCTAATAAAGAGATTGGAAACATATTTGTGTTTAATTTATTCGATCCTATGGCAATCGTATGCGGAGGTCATCGGGCGGCGGCGGCCAAGGCGACAGACAGCACATTTGGCAATCGTCTTACGTAAGAAGGGATGCACGACGCAGCTGTGACTCCGAGCCCCGCGGCGGCACTGCACGTACTGTAGACATGTCTTGGATCTGCCATGGAGGATAACCAAAAAGAGCTGCTATAGTGGTTGAACAATGAGTCCAGCTCATGCAAAAACTGCTCTGCAAGAAACTTGAATGAATGTTGAACCTTGGTAGAATCTTTTGATTGGTTTGCAATCTTTCTGCTCAGTGCGGTACCTGCCTTACTGAAGCCTCTAACCCGATGAAGTCTCCATTTAGTTAGAAATAGAACTTAAAAAAAAATAAACATTACTACGTTTCATGTTATATTGTCTTTATTAATGTGAGTGTCTTTGTCAATATGTTACAGAATATCATGGGCAAAGTATGGACGCCGGCGGGAATAATTTTGACTCCGGTAAGTTCAATAACCTTTAAGACCATATAACAATAAAATACAGAAGGCTAAATCCTAAAACTAAGACATGGAACAAAAAATCAATATATTTAAAACCGTTCCCTAACTAAATGATGGTAAGGTAAAAAATTGGAAATTCGAAGATAATTATGTCAGAAAGAGGCTTTTTAAAAACTCCACCGCCTGAACAGATCAAAAGTGGAGTTAAAGTTTGCATGCGTTCCAAGTCGCGGTCAATAGCTAGTTCATAGATTAAATTCATTATGTTATTACAAGTCGCATCCTAGGGATTTCTCTTCGTATGTGGTATAATTTTTGAGCTTCTACGAATTGAGGCTTTTGTATAGTCGCTGTGCAATAACTCTTAATATCTTTCATGATAACAGCCTGACAGTTTCAGGCCGATTTAAAATAATGAACGTCGCTCCGACAGATGTTGTGTTGACTATTTACAATAATGAACGTCGCTCCGACAGATGTGTTGACTATTTAAAATAATGAACGTCGCTCCGACAGATGTTGTGTTGACTATTTAAAATAATGAACGTCGCTCCGACAGATGTTGTGTTGACTATTTAAAATAATGAACGTCGCTCCGACAGATGTTGTGTTGACTATTTAAAATAATGAACGTCGCTCCGACAGATGTTGTGTTGACTATTTAAAATAATGAACGTCGCTCCGACAGATGTTGTGTTGACTATTTAAAATAATGAACGTCGCTCCGACAGTTGTTGTGTTGACTATTTAAAAGATCCATTTTAATACCAAATACATTTCTAAGACTTTGTTTGTTTTTATAAGACTTTGTTTCTAAAGGAATTTATGAAATTACATGGAATTATTTTATTACGAATTTCGGTTTCTTTTTTTTCGTTAATCCTCAAAGGAAATCTGTAGGAGTTAAAATATAATGTCAGACATTACACTGGTGAGAATTTTTGGGCGTCTTTTATGAGGGAAGGCTGTAGACGTTGCGGGGCGGGGGCTGAAGAGTGGGCGGAGGGACAGAGGTCGCCGGGCGTCTACAACAAGTCAGCCTTGAGGAAAAGAGACGTTTCCGCCAGAAATTGTCTAATGTAATAACCAAAATTGTAGTAACCAAATTAGATGCTAAATACATTTGTAATTATTAACGTTTAGAAATTGCCGCGTTACTTACTATTTCATTTGATTTGATTACATTCAGACATTTATTTGAGTACTGGTAATAGATGGATTGGTTTAGATTCACATTTAGGACACTGTCGGGAAATCTCTAGCTCCTAATCTAAATTTAAAAGACAGATCAGTCACTTAACACCTCGTTACAATATCGCGATAAACCTAAAAGTAATTGTAAAAAAATAAATATCCATTCTAACAAACCCTACATCTAGTTAGGACGAACACAAATGGCCAGCAGGATGTCTGGACAGTGCTAAAGCATCTGGTACTCAGTCCTATTCCTAGTCCTGTCCTGAAAGGCCATTAATCACGCGGTTGCCATGCAACCAACCGACGGTTTTTTGCGAAGGTTGCCGCAGGGCAGACGGACGCCCACGGGCGCGCGCTTTACACAACATTCTTGATTAATTAATCTGCTATTTATTGCCTTCTGGACACCTGGATATATTGCCAGTTCAACTGTGGCTAGGTTTTTGAGAAACTAATGTCTTTTTCGACTAAAGCCTACTTCATTCGTTTTGAGTTTCGCTTTTTTAAGGCGACGATAACCGACTTTTAAAGATTTTAAACTAAAAATCACGTCTAAACGACTAGTGTTAATGATCTGGAAAAAAATATGTTAAATTAGAGCATTTTCATAATAACTTAATATGTGAATATTTTAGATTATGTTAGTATTACATGTGTAATTAATATGTAAAATTATGTCTCAACGCGGATAACAATCTGAGAATCACGCAAAAACTGTCAAGCGTATTTTTACGAAACCTTCATCATTTTAAAGATAATTTAATTAATTATCCTTTAGTATACGTGTTTTAATATAATACCTTTTGTTTTATGTAATAAATTAATAATGCGTTTAATTTGGGAAGCGCTACTTGATGGGCGAGTCCTATTACTGGGTGAACGTACGATGCGTTGCGTGAGCTCAGCACAGAACACGCAAGCCATGCACTCAAGGCCGTTGGCATATATATGCGTCTTAAATAAACTTTTAATTTTCTATGTTTAATAGTAGAAGCATTTTTCAAAATAGAACAGTATTCTTAGTAATGTAGGCAGCTCTAATTCAACTCGATTCAGTTACCGATTAACAAAATAGAATTAAGTCAAAATTCTAATATTTTAAGATAGCATTCTCAATCTGTTGCTTATTTTTATAAAAGACGACTTCTAGAATTTTTATCTTGACGAAAATATAACAACATAAGGTCCCACATTTGTCCAGTTATATTTATATTTCAGTCCCATGTAAAAGGGGACCCGAGCCTATTGACGAAAACGTTAAATATAAATAAATTAAATAATATTAACTTAGAACTTCACTAATTCTCATGAATTAATAATAACTATAACGTTTATAATCGCGACGACCTAGACGTAGACATCAGTTTGTCTGACTTATAGACCGAACGAACTTAGGGATTCTTGGTCCTTACATACGCAGACCAGTCCTGTCCTAGCACCCGTAATATTGTGCTTCGCTGAAACAATTGCCAATAGCAACAGCGTCAACAGCCCTTCGAAAGAAACGTGCATTTGAAGCTTTTGAAACAATCGACTCCGCTTCAGTCCACTGCAGGAGGACAAAGGCCTCTTCGCAGTTGCACCATAACACTCTGACCTCTTACTTCCACATCCAGTTAACCTACTTTATTTTCTAATTTTAGAATTATTAGGAGCTACAGGCGAAACACATGCATCCGCGATTACTCGTCATAGTCTAAACACGAATTCTATAAACAAAACCAACAAAATTATCAAAAAAGAAATTAAGTACGACTGATATCAAACAAGTAAAATCGTAACGAACGTCATAGAACGTCGCGCCACGCCCTCCAGCGGTCCTACCCCGTCTGCCTAGCTAGACTTCAGTACTTAGTAAATAGTCCGGCCGAAATTAGGGGCATTGTCGAAACCCAATGCAGCCGCCCGGAACGAGTTGCGTGCATCGGAACCGATCACACTTCGATTTCTAACGGACTACTACCTTTGTAAAGCCCCGCTGGTGATGCGTCTCTTTGTCGTAACTCGTCTGTTAACGTTTTTGATGGAATTCCTCGGAGCCCTTGCAGACAGCACGCTCATGCGCTCAGCGTTCTCTAGCACTTTCTTTGTCCTTTATACCTTGTTCCTCGATATTGCATTAATTGACAAAGGACGCGCGATTTGTACGAATCATTGCTTATTGACTGCATATAGGTTTCTGTACCCCCTATACAACATTGTAACATCTTATTAAAATTATGAAATGCATATAAATATATATGAATAAATGCATTGATTTTGTCTGTAACTTTTGTTATGTATGTAACGGTTCGGCTTTGCGTTTGCCTCCGTCTTACTATCATTGATTTGACATCTCATTTCTACGAAATGGTTTAATTCCTCTTTAACGATATATATAGATTAAATAATTTCTAAGAATTACTTCATATAAGTAGCAACATATAAGTATATTTTCAATTGAATCATGAAATTTTCGTGAACTCTTTCATATCTTCACCAGTAAACGTTTTATATTATGATATTATACAAGTGTAACATATTTAACGCACAACCTCTTAAGGGGTTATTGTACTCATAATTATGAACTACTTTTACTATGGGACCAAACCTGAAATCGCGAAAAAAAAATCAGCTGTTCCCTACATTTTGACGAGTTATGCGAACATAAATGTAGGGAGCAGCTGATTTTTTTCGCGATTTCAGGTTTGGTCCCATAGTAAAAGTTGTTCATAATTATGAGTACAATAACCCGTTAAGAGGTTGTGCGTTAAATATGTTACACCTTGTATATCGATGAAGTATGTCTGGCAGATCTAGAGAGACGGACAGACGGCTCATCACGTCACACTCTTTCCTACCACCTAATATTGTTATCGACATTTATTTTAATTTTATTTAATCTAATTTGTAATGTGAACGGAAATGGTAAGCAATTATTTGTCCTCTACCCATCGTACGACAATTTCTTATTTATTGTACTTATAACAAATAACGGACATGAAAATGTTAAAATTAGAATTTTTATATTTATGTAAGCAGAGAGTGATTTGTTTTATTATTTTATTGTTGTGATATAAGATAGCACTTTAAAATACTTATATATTGTTGTGCCCTAGCAGGGTCATGTATGATACCTAATATTTGTAACATCTTGTAAACTACATGAATGCAATAAATGATACTACTACTACTACTACTACTACTACCAATATATACTTTCAGATAAAGTAATTAAGCCATTGATTTGATTTAAGAAAGGGTGAACAAACGTAGGTATGTGGAGTGATAAACTTCTTTCGGGGGTTGTATAAGATCGATTGTAAACAGACCTCGATTATTATTTCTCATGACACAACATCAAGCCCGAATTCCACGAAGGAGAGGTGTATATATGTAGAAGTACCCACAGAAATTCCGGGCTGTTACTCAGAAATTCCTAATCTAAAACCCCTATAACACTTTACCCGACCTGGAAATCGAAGCCAGGATCTCATATTTAGCAGTCGCGCTTGCGACCACTAGACCTGCGAGGCAGTCCATTATTATTAACATAATTATCTCGTCAGTGGCAAACTGACTAATCTATACATAATATATTATAAATTAAAGTGCCTTTTCGTGTCTCGTTCGTGTGATCGCCTTGTTCTTCTAAACTACGCATCGAAGGTTGATGCGGTTTTGCTATCATTTAGAGAATTTATACCGTAAGGTTTATGTTGACTTGTATGTAATATTAAACTTACATGAGAAATAAATAAATCTCAATGTTTCGTGAAGTTGTAAAATTTTTGCGAATCAGTGAAGGGGAGCTCTCGTTAGTATTCAATATTTTCTTCATCTAAATTGCCTCTAAACCCTGGTCCTCTCGTGTGTGCAGGTCAGCAGCCACAGGAGCAGGAGTTGGCGACGAAAATGCTGCAGATCCAGTCCAAGCGGTTCTACCTGGACGTGAAGCAGAACCGGCGCGGGCGGTTCATCAAAGTCGCAGAGGTGAGCGTACGTCATCACTCATAGATATTCTGGAGTCTGTAGAATGCTCTACACTTGAAAGCTAAGCGGTACCGATGATGGCCGTAGCTGTATCATCAGTTAAAACTTCATTGCAACCTCTATTTTCATGAAGTCCTCTAGGCCTCTAGCATACATATTGCGACAAACACGCCGCGCGAGTTAGCGGCACTGGCGGCACTGCATGACATTATTTTGGCAACATTTAAAATTGTTTTTTAAACCCGGGACAACTAAATAATCATCAACTCTACACTGTCATGTTGAATAGGAAATACAGTTTAGTTTCTAAAAATCTTACTGAAGTTTTAAAACGCGCGACCTGTCAGCGGTGTTGAAAGTGTAGCTTTGAGCATGCATGTCCCTTTTACAGCCTCTAGAGTCTAGTCAGCTAAAACACGGCAAATTGGCGTAGGGCGCCAATTTCCTTAACAATTAATTTCCTTGACTGTACGATATGTACGGTTAACCGAAGATCGGTACTCATACTTGAAGAAATGAAATAAAGGTACTGGCAATGTGAAATTGTTACCAATTGGACGTGCCGGTCACTGTACTAAGTTCAACCTCGGAGTGGGTTTATGTCTTGGATTTATACGTGATCTTTGCAAGGGCGATCTAGAAAACCATTAGATTTCAGTCCTTTACTAAACTTCAGTTTTATAAAGTCACAGCAGAGAATATAAATTAAAGTAACCTTGAATTTTAAAATCAAACCCAGTTACCGTAGAACAAAGTTAAGTTATAAAAAAGTTATTTCAAAATAAATTGTTTGTTAAGGAGTGTTTATTCGGCATTTGGAGTAAGACAAACACTGAGCTGTAACTGGCAACCCTTGTGCTATGAGAGGCGTCTGATGACGTAACCTACGGGTAATGATTGTAACTGGCAACCCTCGTGCTATGTGAAGCGTCTGATGTCGTCACGCGAGTAATGATTATAATGCATTACGACACAATAGCTTGTGATGTGCGAAGTTGCCATCAGTTCTCCTCGACCTTTGTCGGCTAGCTCTGTCTGTTGGATAAGCTTGTGAGTGTAACATGGACCGTAACGTGCAGAAGTTTCACTTCCAACGTGATGATGATGATGATAGCGGTGGGAACTGATTTGAAATAGTTCCTCCGCTGATTGATTGTGTATCTGGTATGCGACATTTTGTTTTGGAATATCGTAAAGGCCCAAATATTTAAGAACCTTCGATACCTGATATGACCCAATGTGACTACACCAAAGTATCATAAAAAGTATGATATTACGCCCTTAAAATCGACTTATCGTAACGTGTAAAAAGGAACGCGCCATTGCAGGAAGATAATTATTTGAGCCTCTTCAACATCAGCGGAATGCGTATTTCCCACTTTTGAATTAGCACGTACATTCCAATATTAGAGAAAACTATGTAACGGAAAAGGTTGGAAAGTAGGAATTATTAAGTATTAAATTACAACACAAATCTTTTAAGTTGTAATACTAACCTAAGGTTACTAATTTTATTAATTGACTTTGCGATAAAACAATAAACACTTGATTTAAATCAAAATGAGGTAAGCATCCCAACCCTGCTATCACTTCTCCCTTTCTCTCTGTTGGCACCTTCCAAATGTTCTGCCGCTGTTTGTTCATATTTCGCAATGCTTAGATATGAGTAGTGGGTGTGTCAGGTTTGTATCACGGATTATCTAAAGTTAACCTTTTGTAGCAGATTTGTTGAATGCTTATCGTTAAGATTGTTCTAAAACGACACGGTTTTCAGATCTGTCTAAAAACCGTTTCGTATAAATAGGCTCTAGCTGTTGGCGTAACTAATCGCCAGTTATAATTTACTTAGTTAGTTTAACATTGTCATCAGTCTTGCCCTTTTTCTTACTAGTTTGGTTTTCAGTGCAATCAGCTGCAAGTAATTTATACAAAAAGATTGCCTCTCGAATCTGGCTAGTTGTGATAGTACAAACATCCAACTTAATATAACTATATAATGGCGTCCCACAACTAAGTAGTACTTACATTCAATCACAGATATAGCAAACCACAAATGCATACTATTCGCCTACGATATTTCTGTTATAGTAAAGTCCTATAAAAATACTAATACAATTTACGACCATGAAACAGAAATTAACAACACGATTGGCAAAATAATTGAATGGCTTGACATGAATAACTTAAAAATTAATTTAGATAAGTCTGTAGACATACAGTTTAATAAATCTAATAATAATAAATCCAATTTGAAACTTGACATACCAAAACTTACACAAACGTAATTTCTTGGAGTAATAATAGATCAGGACATAAATTGGAAAGCACAAGTAGATGATATAACTAAAAGAATAAATAAAACATAAATTAAAATCTCACAAACACTGGTTGTTCTCTCATGTCTGCAGCACTGTGTAATTTGGAATTAGATAGCAAAGGTCTATACCCAGAATTAATTGGATTAGATGCAACTAAAGGCGCGGGTAGCGATGGTATTCCTCCTATATTTATTAAACGCTGTGCAAAGGCTTTATATTGCTCCTACAAATAATCTTCAATAGATCTTTACACAATGGTATCTTTCCAGATACTTGGAAAGAAGCTCTCCCATATTTAAATCTCGAGAAAAGCATTTAGTGGCTAATTATAGACCAATCTCATTAGGTTACATTTGGAAAAGTATTCGAAAACTTGTTAGCAAACATCTGATGTGGTACCTTGTGGTTTCGTTAAATTTTGATCGACCAATACTAACCTACTATGTTTCACGTCGACTTTTGACAATCGTATTCCAATGGACGCAATCTATACTGATTTTAGCAAGGCATTCGATAAAGTGGATCACTGCCTTCTTATTAATTAATTGGCTCAACTGGGTGTGGGTGGAACGCTGATGGGGTGGTTTAAATCTTACCTAGAAAATAGAGGATCAAAAGTGGTAGTGAACGGTCATTCTCGGAAAGCTATCTAGCTACCTCTGCAATCCCGCAAGGATCGCATTTGGGGCCGATTCTTTTTAATGTTTTCATCAATGACATGACTGAATGCTTCAAATATTCCCGTTTTTATTTGTTTGCGGACGATTTAAAGTTGATGAAGGCAATTCAGAGTAACTTAGACTCTAAAATGCTCCAAGAGAACATCAACAGAATCGTAGACTGGTGCAAAGTATACAAAACGCTTTTGAATATTACTAAATGTGTGTATACTACATAGAGGGAGTTGAAGTAAAGAAACTGAACAAAGTTCGTGACCTGGGCGTTCAACTCGATCAAGCGCTAACATTCGATGTGCACATCCTGAATATTGTCTCAAGATCTTGCAAGGTACTAGGATTTGTTATGCAAAATAGTATGGAGTTTAAAAAAAAACCGCTACAAAAACAAAGCTTTTCAACACTTTGGTCCGTCCAATTCTAGAATGTAGTTCAGTGGTATGGCATCCGCATTACGAGGTTTACTCCAAACGATTAGAGAGTGTCCAAAAGCGGTTCCTTTACCATCTGTGCTACGGAGATCACTTGGCTAAACAACTCACGAGCTACACTGACAGGATTAAGCACTATCACATGAATACACTAACCAGTCGTAGGAAGAAACTTGACCGCATCATCCTTCACAAAATATTGAGTGGAGCGATTGATTGCAGTGAACTTTTGAGCTCCTTAGAGATCAAAACTCTGACTCGGATTCCCAGGCATAACACATACAATTTATTTCATATCCCTGGCTCAAAATCCAACCTCGGTCATTACGTCGCTGTGTCAAGACTTTGTAGGCAATATAACATGTTAGCTAAAACTACGAATTTGGATATTTGCGAGTCTCTATCCAAATATAAGAAATGTTTAATAGATTTAATTTAATTTAAGTATCTCTAAATGTTATATCATCTTATTTTTTATGTTCTTTAAAAATTTGTTAACTTTTTTCAAATTTTAACTTCCAATGTGCATGCTGTGGTCTCCTATAAGTGAAGGAGTACACATACTGGATACCTAATGTTGCCCTTTTTTATGTGTCATGTATTGTGTACATCTGTTGTTGGAGATCCTAAATAAATAAATTATTTATACATAATTTCTATTAACTTGCTCTTCAAGACACAAACAGTACCAGAGCCCAATCAAGATATGGCCGCGGTACGCACAGCGTGGTTGATCACTGGTCGACTGGTCGTTCTCATCTAAATGACGACTATGTTTTTATTTTCATAGCGCTTACTTCAAAAGCTTGATTGATTTGTGATACCAACCTAGCCCAATTTGTAAGAAGTCACCTCAGAATTTAATAAAATGGTCGGTGATTAATGTTTACATAGAAAGAGTTTTTTATTTACGTGTTGCGTAAGCGCGGCTTATGTACACGATAAAGATTTACATAATAAATAGCAACAGCTGATGATGATACGCTGATAAGGACTTTGTTCCAAAAGGGTCAATTATTGTACACTGCTATCATTATCAATTATTGTACACTGCTATCATTATTAATTATTGTACACTGCTATCATTATTAATTATTGTACACTGCTATCATTATCAATTATTGTGCACTGCTATTAATTATTATCAATTACGACTTATCAATCTTCTGCTTGATAAAGGCCCCTCCCAAAAATTAGGTTGCTACCAGGATTCTGACGGGCCTATGCTAATCCCAAGTGGTGACAAATGGACGCTGACGCTGTATTTATACAAGATGTAACATAAATAACGCACAACCTCTTAAGGGGTCATTGTACTCATCATTATGAACAACTTACTATGGGACCAAACCTGAAATCGCGAAAAAAAAAATCTGCTGTTCCCTACATTTTGACGAGTTATACGAACATAAATGTAGGGAGCAGCTGATTTTTTTTTCGCGATTTCAGGCACCAAGTATATGTTGATGATATTATAATAACTTACAGATATTTACATAGCAAGTATATGTTGATGATATTATAATAACTTACAAACAGATATTTACATAGCAAGTATATGTTGATGATATTATAATAACTTACAGATATTTACATAGCAAGTATATGTTGATGATATTATAATAACTTACAGATATTTACATAGCAAGTATATGTTGATGATATTATAATAACTTACTGATATTTACATAGCAAGTATATGTTGATGATATTATAATAACTTACAGATATTTATATAGCAAGTATATGTTGATGATATTATAATAACTTACTGATATTTACATAGCAAGTATATGTTGATGATATTATAATAACTTACAGATATTTACATAGCAAGTATATGTTGATGATATTATAATAACTTACAGATATTTACATAGCAAGTATATGTTGACGATATTATAATAACTTACAGATATTTACATAGCAAGTATATGTTGATGATATTATAATAACTTACAGATATTTACATAGCAAGTATATGTTGATGATATTATAATAACTTACAGATATTTACATAGCAAGTATATGTTGATGATATTATAATAACTTACAGATATTTACATAGCAAGTATATGTTGATGATATTATAATAACTTACAGATATTTACATAGCAAGTATATGTTGATGATATTATAATAACTTACAGATATTTACATAGCAAGTATATGTTGATGATATTATAATAACTTACTGATATTTACATAGCAAGTAAATATCTGTTTGTAGTGTTTATTTTTGGTAGACGTTTTTTTTTTTTTTTTTTTGTTAAAACGTTTTTATTTTTGTGTTTTATGTTAATCTTTCTGAATACTGTAGTATCTGACCCAATCATTTAGGCCACAAGTCTGGTTTTCTCGTCTTTCGGCCACAAAAACAAAAGTTGAGCAGAATATTTTATCCATACTAAGACACAGAAATGTACAGAGGCGGACTTAATGCCTCTACCAGTCAAGTTTATACTAAGGCACAGAAATGTACAGAGGCGGACTTCATGCCTCTACCAGTCAAGTTTATACTAAGGCACAGAAATGTACAGAGGCGGACTTAATGCCTCTACCAGTCAAGTTTATACTAAGGCACAGAAATGTACAGAGGCGGACTTAATGCCTCTACCAGTCAAGTTCATACTAAGGCACACAAATGTACAGAGGCGGACTTAATGCCTCTACCAGTCAAGTTTATACTAAGGCACAGAAATGTACAGAAGCGGACTTAATGCCTCTACCAGTCAAGTTTATACTAAGGCACAGAAATGTACAGAGGCGGACTTAATGCCTCTACCAGTCAAGTTTATACTAAGGCACACAAATGTACAGAGGCGGACTTAATGCCTCTACCAGTCAAGTTTATACTAAGGCACAGAAATGTACAGAGGCGGACTTAATGCCTCTACCAGTCAAGTTTATACTAAGGCACACAAATGTACAGAGGCGGACTTAATGCCTCTACCAGTCAAGTTTATACTAAGGCACAGAAATGTACAGAGGCGGACTTAATGCCTCTACCAGTCAAGTTTATACTAAGGCACAGAAATGTACAGAGGCGGACTTAATGCCTCTACCAGTCAAGTTTTTCACCTTACAGGCAAATCTTAATTAAGAAAAACATCCTTTCCATAATTTTTCAAATGGATTGTAAAATGAGATGAAAGTACAATCACCATACTTAGATGTTTTGAGATAATACTAAAGTGTTGAACGTTTGCATCGTAAAATATATAATGTTTCTTACCCTGCTTTTATCATTTTCAGATTTAAAAAAATAGAAAGAATAAGACGTTCTTTAACAGCTTATCTTTCCAAACGAGTTAATTGCGAATTAGTGAAGAATGAGTGAGCCTCTGATTCGTGCTGTAGATTTCCTGAAAAGAAAATATTAATTTTTAAATTCCTCTTTACGACTTTATTTTGCTGTCCTGAAAACAAGTCACATATCTAAACATGAGCCAGGGCTCTAGTCTAGGTGCGGAGGCACACTATGGAACTCACAGCCTCCTACTTGCTTTGTCTTTGATTGCAGTTTGTTGTTATTAGCATGCGTTGCTACTGCTACCGAAGTCCTAACAGAATATATGATCGCCTTCTACGTTAATCATACCCAGGTGAACAGATGGGAGGCCTATTTTTTGATAGAAACCACATAATTCTATATTTGTGGTACATCTAATATGATATTTATGAGCGGGCATTCCTGCGGGCGTGAGAAGCGACTGGTAGCATTCAATTTATTATTGATTTCGCTCGCGCCTGCCGAACATTTGCCGAGGCAAAGTAGTTTGCAATCCAACACCAATGTTTGTTGCACAATTTGTGACTTGGCACCAAGCTGTACTTGCGAATCTGATGTTAGTTTTCAGGATTTATTTTGTTTTACTTAGTGTTTGGCTAACGATTTCTTGTTTTTCTTAATTGGGAGATTAATTACTCCTCTTGACTTTAGCAAATGTGGGTCAGGTTCCGCCGCGTCGACTGAGAAAGATAGGTATAAACACTCGGAAATGGCAAAAAGCGAATTTAGGAAAAATGCCTTTTTATCTGTTTTTTTGAGACAGTCGTTATGGGTCGTCAGAAGCCCAAAAGTCTGACAACCAGTAGGAGTCTGGGTTGTGCAGGTCAGATAACAGTCGCTCCATGTAAATTACTGGTATTCAGCTGCATCCGGTTAGACTGGAAGCTGACCCCAACATAGTTGGCAAAAGGCAGACGGATTGGTTGATTTGACTTTCACACATCGGTACTGTTTAAAACACAGCATCAAATGCACTTTGCAGATAAAGCTATGAATTTTAGCCATAAAGTAGGTATTTGGTGTAGACGATGGGAACTCTTGCTGTTGAGTATTCAAAGTAGAAATATCAGTTTTCTTTACTTAAAAAGTTAAATTTAATTCTTAAATTATCTCACTGAGAGGCGCTGAAGCAGTGGCGACGGATCTCCTGTTAGTTTTCACTTCCACGCCACAAATGGAAGAATATAAAAAGAAAACGGTTTATTTTGTTTTGTAAAATATTTTCTTTCAGTTGAGTTGTGTCGCTGTCTAGCTACGTGACGGCGGCTGCTTACCATCAAGTGCAGCCAATTAAACAATATTCAGTGCATTATTTAGGTGAATCCGCAAAGGTAGCCGCGAAATTGCAATTTTCTTACGTTTTTTTGCAATTTGCAGGTCAATGTCAGGTTGTATGTTGATCAAAATATGATTCGCGACTGTAACAAATATTCGCGCAAATATGTGCTATGAGGTCCTGGATTCGATTTCCAAGTCTGGCAAAGTGTTATCGGCTTTATCCAAGAGGCATTCTTCAGTAGCAGCCCGGAGTCTGGATTGGTGCCGGTAGATGGCAATAGGCTCGCCACTATTACATGGGACTTAAACATAACTCGCGAAATGCCAGTTATTTTATAATTCACCTTAATCATCATCAGATGATGATGATGATTCAATCATTAATTGTACTCCACGATGTGAACTTAGGTGGTAAATTTGAATTTATTGAGATCCTTATGGACCCCATCAAGCACAGGAAAATAGGAGAGAAGAAGCTTTAAAAACATAATTAATTACTACTTACACTTTACAGACTTAATTTTTTTGCCTGGAACCATTGTTTATTGAATATTGTGACTAATTGTAATAAGTTTATTTATTTATGCATTGACTGTAGAATTTATTCCATATTGTGACATTTATATTTTTTTTTATCATCATTCTATTAATCTTGACATACCTACAAATCTATACATATAATAAAATTGTAGAAAAGTGGTGTCTGTACAATGGAAATATATAAAAAAAAGTAGCAGGGGTTGTTATTATATCGATTCCGAACCCGAAATTGTAATTAAATTTTTTTTTATCTGTTTGTCTGTGTGTTTGTGCACGCTAATATCAGAAACGGCTTATTCGATTTAGATGCGGTTTTCACTAATATATTGTGGTAAGCTTCACTTAACATTTAGTGCTTATTTCATGTTAATCGGTTCATAAATAAAAAAGTTATGTCAATTTAAAGAATCACGGCGAACATTTGTTAAGTAAGGTATTCTGTCGGGAATTGGCAGCCGATTCCCGGCCACCGTAGGCGCGGGCTTGCGGACGGCGAGCAATGGGTAGCTCGCCGTCCGGTAAGGACCAGGCCTGAGTCGACGGCGCGTTGTGTTCCACGCACGCCTCAAAAAGATGTCAGCACTATTGACGGGGTCCGCTAGGGCCGATGCCAGCTAGGGTCGCGGGATGTTCGAAAGAGTTACCGTGGCCCCGGCACAGGCAACAGAAGGAACACGGGTGGGTTTTAGTCAGTAAAAGTCTGACACGCCCTCCCGCTCCGCCCAGAGCGGGAGAAGTCATTTGATGATTTCCCATCCACAAAAAAAAAAGTAAGGTATTCTATCAGAGTACGTACACGCCTCGCGCCTGCGCGTCCGTGGCTATATAAAGCGCGCTGAGAGCCGCGCCGCGGCCATTAATCCGATCCAGCATGTCCCATTGCTGTCCTCTCCCAGCGACGCCCTAAGCCGAGGTCCGTACCTCACAGGGGGTGCCCTTAGCGTGCAGTCGCTTAGCTTTTAGTTTAGTTTTAAGCCTGGCTGGAGGCCTTAATTTATTGAGGCATCCACAGGAAACCCCGGTTAAGCAGTCGACAGCTTCCTATAGGTTGAACTGCGAGATGCCATTCCCCAAAAACAAAAACAACGCGCCGCGGCCATAAGGATTCAGTTATTCGTAGCGAACGCACGTATCCTGGAGAGTATAGGCGAATAGTTGCATTCGATTATTGCGATTGACTTGAATACTGACTGTTTGCATATTTCATTTATTTATATTTTAGGGTTTGTAGGTTAGGTTATTTTCCTTCATTTTCTCTAAAATTTTGTAAATAAATACTGTAAGTATTTGGTATAGGTTAGGCGGTTCTTTCCTTGATTTTTGGGTATTTACTTATCTTAATTTTTATTTAGGGTTTGTAAATAAATATTGTAATTTGTTATAGGTTAGGCATTTTTTCCTTGATTTTCGGTATACTTATCTTAATTTGTATTTAGGGTTTGTATATAAATATTATAAGTATTTGGTAAAGGTTAGGCATTTCTTTTCTTGATTTTCTTTATTAAGTATAAGTTCATTAGCTCAGGTTAGTAATTAATTTTTCTAGCAATTCTTTTGTTTTATAAAGTTAGTACGTTTGGTTTACACGTCTTAACACTTATTACTTAAACTGTGATAATTTTAGACTGTATAATAATCTGTAAGTATTTATAATTTAATTGTTTACGATAGTACGTGTTTACTAAGTAACTGTGTGTTAAGTAGTAAGTACTATTTTATTGTAAGAATGCCTCGAAGAAGATCCAACCTCTCCCAATGTAGCAGAAATGCTAAAAGGATGAGATTAGTTCGATCACAGGAATCTGAGGAAGGTCGTGAGGCAAGGCTCTCTGCAACTCGGGAACATCAGGCAAGGTTTCTGGCTGCAGAAACTTCGACTCAGCGAGAATCTCGACTGAGTTCAAATCGTTCTCGAATGATGACAACTTGCAATAGGGAAAACGGGGAACAACGAAAGGCACGTTTATCTGTCGATCGCGAAGCTCACGCGCTATCGCGTGAGTCTGAGACTTTTGCTGACAGGGAAACCCGCCTGAGCTCCCAGAGAGTACGGACAACAAATGCATCCCAGGAGACACAGGACGAACGGGAAATACGTCTCACTGCCGATCGTGAAGCTCAAGCACTATCGGGTGAGTCTGAGACTTTCACTGATAGGAAAATTCGCCTGAGTTCTCAGAGGGTTCGGACAGCAAATGCCCGGTCTCAGGAAACACAGGAAGAACAAGAAATACGTCTCACTGCTGATCGTGAAGCTCATGCACTATCGCGTGAGTCTGAGACTTTCACTGATAGGAAAATTCGCCTGAGCTGTCAAAGAGCACGAACTTTGCGGTCTAGAGAGCTGGAAAGTAGTTTCGATCGTGAATCTCGATTAACAGCTGATCGAGAGCGACACAACAATAATAGACTTCTTGAAAATGATGATGAATATCGACAAAGATTACAAACAGCTAGAGAAAACTATGAGCAAACCCGTCAGAGCGAGGAAAATTATTTATTAGCTGAGAGAGAACGAGTAAGGGAAATTCGGCAAGAAGAAACTGCAGACCAACGCCAGTCACGGCTGAATGCCGATCGAGTTGCGCATACAATTAATAGAATGGTGTCAAGATCGATAGAAGATCCAGAAAGTGGAGCGGAGATTGAAATCCTTCCATGGGCGAACAAAGAGAAATCAGGTTATTCATATTCGCCCAGAATTGATTACTCTGAATTCGCCATTATAGGAGGTATGGTGGTATGTTGTCAATTTTGTGATGCCTTAAAATGGTAAACAGAACCAAATGGCATATGCTTCTTAGAAATTTAAGCCCCCCAAAACTTTGCAATGGCACCAGGTTAAAAGTGACCAATTTACAACGAAATCTGATAGAAGCAGAGATTTTAACAGGGTGTGGAAAAGGTGGAAGTGTTTTCATTCCTCGGATTCCTCTCATTCCAAACAATTTTCCATTTAGTTTTAAACGAGTTCAGTTTCCAGTCAGCCTATGTTTTGCGATAACAATGAATATAGCCCAAGGTCAGACACTGAAAGTTATGGGTGTAGATTTAAGTATCAGCTGTTTCTCGCACGCGCACGGTCAGTTGTATGTGGCTCTGTCACGGGTTAGCAATCTTAGGAGCCTGTATGCTTTCATCCCCGATGGCCATACGTCAAATATCGTATACAGAGAAGCATTACTGTAAAGTAAATTTTTAGCTACCCAAACGACGGTATATGTAATTCAAAATATGCTGCCCGAAAAGTCACTATTCCACGCGGACGAAGTCGCGGGCACAGCTAGTAATTTAATATGTTTACCTCTCGCATGTTTAATATTTTATTTTTTCTTAGTTCGCATGCAACCATATTTGTACGCCTTTTGGCATAACATAGCGACCTATGAACTCTAAAATAAGAACTGTATTCACTACCTATGTTACACAAATAAATTGATTATGATTATGATAACTTATTAATCTTCGTAACTATCTATATACATAAAGTTATTAGGGTGATTTCTATTATGTCTGAATTTCAAGTATATATAGTTTTTGTACCAATAATTACCTCCGCCTAACCCTCCGAGAAAGAACAAGCGTGATGTTATGAGCTTATGTAAGTCTAAAGCTAAACTTTTGTGTACAGATCGGCGCAGACGGGCGCCGCAGCCAGATCTTCCTGGCGATGTCGACGGCGGCGGAGTTCCGCGACCACCTGTCCAGCTTCAGCGACTTCTACTCGTCGCTGGGCCCGCCCAACCCCGACAACGTGCCCGACGACGGCAAGCTCAAGTCCGAGATGATGCTTAAGGTGAGACAGAGTTGCCACTAGTGTGTTGTTTAAGGGGAGAAAGACAGCAATACTTGATATATTACGGGACCCTACATTCTGAGCAGTCGAGGACTTCCAATGAAGCATCAGTGGCCAGCGAGTCCTTGGATCTTTTACCGTTGTAGGTAACATGTTTAGACTTGCTACAGTAACATCTGTCAGAAAGGCTCAATAACACAACAACATCAAATGTGTCTCTATTTTAAGTAAATGGTAATGCAATGATTTACACGAAGATAAGAGTATTAAGCTGGGCGAGTTTGCTTTTTGAGAATAATTATTATTTAAATTTAATTAAAACTACCATTAATTTTATAAGCGTTTCGTAGGTAAGTCGTATGGCCGGTATCGGTAACAGTAGCAAGCATGTTGAAACTGTTGAAGGAAACACGATACTATTTAAGTTAGGCGTCAACATTGATCGTGATCTAGTTGTGGCTGACGGGCAGGCTGCCTGCAGCGAGGGCGTGGCTGAGTGACGCTCCGTGGTCTGAGGCCGCTATCGGTAGCCGCGACCATTTCATTAGCACGCTTACATATATGTGTTGCGACATTTGTATAACTACGCCTTGAATGTATGTTTCAATTACCTGCGCGCATGATATCCTTGGTATACGTACTCCCAGTGGTTTCTTTCATCATGCTGATAAGAATTTTTAAGCTGAAATGCCTTAAGTTATTGCATGCTCCGAATCTAGTTTACTTATTTATTTCCTTTGGAAGACTTACAACTAAACAAAACAGACCATCTAATGGACCGATTCAGTTGAAATTAGGTTCACATACCGGTTTCTGTGACCCAAACACGGACGTGTTACGTAAATAAATGAATTTTGAATATGGGGCCACTTTTGGGGGCAAATAAGAAAATAAAAAAATTAAGTATTGCAAACTATACCGTGCCATGTATCAATGAAAGGTTTACAGTGGGGGTCTCGAATAGATTTTAATATAATTCTAAAATAAATAGTTTTAAAATTGTTTAAGAAAATAGACGAGACGGACGGACTATATATCCGAAACTATAATAATAATAAAATTTGTTTATTCGGATAACTTTGATCCATACATGTGACATACAACTAGTACAAAATAGTAAGCAGGGACTTGGTCCGCTGCACTAACATCCATGTCAGGGGACAATCGTGCCTAGCAGCAATGGCACTCAAGATGCTGTGGCGACTTCCACGCAACCGACTAATGAATGACGCGGTCTTTTTGCGCCATAAAGCTGCAAAGCCATCTGTGTGTGCATCCGCAAACATTGCTGATGCGCTACAGAAACGTGGAAGCCGCAACAGCGTCCTGAACGCATTATTAAATTGGACCCGTAGAGCATTGTACGCCCGTTGCGTGTAGTTAGCCCACAGTCCCCCCGTGTACAGTGAGGTACAATACGCATTAAATAAAGTAATTTTGACTGCGTCTGTACAACGGGAGAATCTGCGCTATGTACTGTGCCTAAAATTTTGAAAAAAAATACAGAAAATCGCAATATACTTATAGATAACAGAAAAACCTATAAAAAGTCTGTAGTCTTAAAATAACACGGTAAATCTGTCAATATTGTGCGTAGGTACAAACTTACATTTGCAGTTGGAATGTATGGGAGAACATGTTTTCCAAATACAATGTTAAGTTTGTTCTTGGGCTAATTTTGTCTCTTCTTTGTTCATCCTAACTACGGAACCCTTCATTGTGCGTGGTCCGACACGCACTTGGCCGGTTTTTTAAGAGTTCATGAACAGATTTTTAACAATTACTATCGTTAAAAATCTGGTCATGAGTTTCATTGCTTGTCCTAGCCGTGCTCTCATTGTCGGAAATAGTACATTACCTCCAGCATTAACTCTTAACTAGTTGTACTGAAGTCTTATTATGTCAAGCATCACCATCATCACCACCTTTCAGCCGAAAGTCGTCCATTGCTGCACAAGGACTGGCCTTGCGCGTGCGCGGACAGCTGACACGGAACTAATGAACGCGACGAACTAAATAGAGAACTAACGGGATTTGACATCATCCTTCACAAGTAGCGCTGCCATAAACATTCATTTTGACTTCTAGAGCCATGTATGGTGATAATGGCGTAGAACTTTCCAAAGAAAAGTATTGGCTTCGGTAATCTTCGTGTTTCTGAATTAGCTCGAACGTCGCGCCACAGAGTAACCTCCCACAGAGGCAAAGCTTGTAAGTTATGTACTGCCGCGCAATGTAGTGTGCACCTATCATTGCGCGTTTGTGTGAAGTTTTCTCTGTCGGTTACCTACTCCAGTCTCAGATCGCATTTTGTCACTCAAAAGTTTTGAAAAGTTTTTTGGAATGGCACAGAGTTGATTATAATAATAATAAACAAATGGGAAGTACTTCCGTGGTTGTAACAGCTCTATATTAGATCTCATTATCGCGCTTTCGTATTTCCGAAGATTCCGATGATTCCCGAAGTGCACACTCTTCTTTGGAAACTGTACTCCCCCGATATAAAAAGCAAAACATCACTAGGTATATGAATGTATGACTAATGATGCCCGTTCTGTAGGACAACCGACGCTACTACCTGGACCTGAAGGAGAACTCGCGCGGTCGCTTCCTGCGCGTGTCGCAGACCATCACGCGCGGCGGGCCGCGCTCGCAGGTGGCGCTGCCGGCGCAGGGCATGATCGAGTTCCGCGACGCGCTCACCGACCTGCTGGACGACTTCGGCACTGACGACGGAGGGTATGTATGTGAGGACGAGGACTCTGTTACCACCCGAGGGCTTGGAGGCCAAAGAGGAGCGCGTTCAATAGTTAACTTTAAGCTTTGGGCGCTTAAGAAAGCGCTGAACGGTCACACAATAACGGCTGTCCAATACAGAGTGTTTCTTGACACCTTAACGTGAACACTGGTGACAGTTACAGATTTTCATGACGGCCGCTATAATATGACGGAACCGCTTTCGTAGGAAACCAAAGCTTCAGGCGCTTCGCAGACGGCGCCAGTGGCCGACACGGCGCCCGGCGAGCTCCGGCGGCGCGCTCGTGTGTCCTCCATGTGCGGGATTTCATAGATTCCCGCACGTTCTATCGTCGCGGACAAGTTGTCCATCGTCTGCTCAGCGCCTTATTATCAGTGTCTTAGGCCTGCTTGCACAACTAATTACTAAATGCGTTTAATGCTAAACATATATTTAAAACATCATTCTGTCTTTGTCATCTTCAAACGATTGATAGAAACAGAACTATTTTAAATAAGCTAAACGCAATTAGAGATTTCTGATGCAAGCGGACCTTAAAGTGCGAATGAGCTCGAGACCCATGCGAAGACCGTTTGTTTGCGTAGATTTACGTACAACTTTGCACTTTATTTCACTAATAATAAAGACTATTCTTCAATGTCATCTGAAAATCCTCTAATCTACGCTCTTCTTTCGTCTACGCGGAGCCAGTCCTTTAGAATACGTCTAAAGGCTTCTTACACATGCTGGCGGCATGGGCACCGGTGTTTTGTGTGACAGAATCGAAATGATGCTCCGTGGCTTCTGCGCATTTTGTATGCGCAGGGACGTCGGCTCGCCCGCTGGCACGGCCGCCTGCAGTGTGGAGGAGCTTTTCGTCATCGTTTATAATGCCCACTAGAGATACTTCTTAAATAAACAAAAAAATAATTGCTGGTCTTCATTTACTCAATAATTATGTGAAGCCACGTGATCATATAGTTATTGAGCCTCAACAGTATACGAATGCATTCTCGCGTACCAACTGACTACTTGTTTGTTTACACGTAGCGACGACACAACACATGTTGCCGGTAACCTCCCCCAGCACACTGTTTGTGGTTTCTCTTTATTACCAACGTAGAAAGAGAAAATTCGTTTTTTTTTAGTGTTACCAATTCTACTAATAATAATAATTACTGATTGAAACGAGTTCATGAAATAGTGTTTTGAGTGGGTTTCTCGTGAGCCATCACCTCAGCCGGCTTCTTAAACAAATATTGTTATCCCACTTTTGGGCAAAGGCCTCTTTTCATACAGAGAAGGCAAAAACAAAATAATAGTTTATTATATTTTCATATAAGTAGATAATTGCTTATGTTTTTGGCAGTAACCCTCCCAGAGTGAAACTATTATAAGTTTTATAGTCTGTACAAAAAACCATAAAACTGCATTCATAGTTGTAATCTCAAAGAACAAAGAAGGTTACTGTGATGTATGTGTATGAGGGTACTTATAAAATAATTGTGTCATTATAATAAAGACTATGTGGGTTGGAGAATTCCGCTTGCTTTTGTAATTTGTTTGTGCGTCAGTCCGAATATATAATATACGTGTGGTATACGTGTGGTATACGTGGCCGAGGAACGTTGTTTTGTTTCCGACTTCCGTTCCTGGTTCGAGGACTCCGAACTCTTCAGTTACAAACCTCAATCTTTATAAAAACAAAAACAAATCAAAGTGCATGTAAATACAACATTAACAAAACAATATCTTGCACCGAAGGTTGCAGTTCTGTTTAAGTTGTTCTTGAAGTATAAACTATACATAATTAAATTATCCTGCGAACGAGCAGCCGCGTATCGATCGACCTGCTTGTGACGCGACACAGAGACACAGAGGTTACTGGCGATGCACTCATTAACTATGTATGCCGTTATTAAGCCTTTTCTTTGTCCCGAGCTAAATATGGGCAGGTCGGTGGGAAATGCGGTATTGCACTGCATAACTAAGTTGACAGATAGGGCGTTCTAAAATGGACTGGTTGGACAGTTTAATGTTAGGATTTAGGTGTTATCCCTGCATCATTGTAGAGTGTTTATCTATGTTACTGACTACCTACTGCCCACGTGGAAGTTGTCAACATATCCTGTTACTCGGCAATAGCACGTGAGCAAAGAAACGGAGCAGAGACAAAGCTTCATACAACCGCGCAATTATAGGTACACTACTACAAGCTTGAGGCGCGTGTGTGCGTACAACTGGCGGCTTCGTCGCGTACGGAGGGAAACGGCTGCGCGTACGCGTCGCGCGGCGTGTTTGTTTACGTTTCAAGTTTTAATGTAATAAGCACATGATAAAAAAATAATATAAGGGGGGGGGGGGGGTGTTTAATATAAAAAAGTGTAAATATGGTTTACTGTACTGTGTGTATGAACAATAGTAGAAGGAATAAAAACATATTATTTTTTAATTATCACTTTTGGGATAGTTAAAAACAACTTTAATGACAAAACTTGATTATAATTTACTATCTATACAAATAAATAAAATTGTAGTGTCTGTTTGTAATGTCAAAATATCAGCTTTTTACTAAATGCATATGAAAGTACATATGTAACGGTACTTATAACATAAAACAATTTTTAATATTTTTGTCTATCGGTCGGTGAAATACGTAGATAATATTTACCGACCTCTAAGTATTAAATAATTATATTTATAAATTCAGACACGTAAGCTGATTAACGTTCTGTTTATTTAATGTTATCCTACTGTGCCAACCCTACCAAAATAGAATTTGAAAATAGGTATAAATTTTGCACGTTCTTTAGATTTGTCTCTGTTCCGTTTCTTTACTTTGTGGCAATAGTGTAGCTTTCTATCATTGAAAGAATTTTCGTAATCAGATCAGCACTTTCAGAGATAACCTCTTAGAAACAAACAATTTGACCTCTTTATAATATTAGTGTAGATACTATTATGGAATTCATAGGCGGAGTCTCTTCGTGTATATTTTTTTTTTGAGAATGTTATCTGTTAGATTAGAAGGTGACCGTAATTTTGCTAAATCGTTTTACTGAAGGCCAAATGAAAAGCATGCTAAAAAGCGCGGAGACATACTTTATCGTTATTTTTTTTTAAATATTATCCTTACTGTATGCTATTTATTTAAGAATTACCATCGAGATACAGGGTGTCCAATAGGAACGTGTGAAAACTGAACTTGTATCCCCAGAGAATTCCAAAGTTGTAGTGGTGGTCTCTTCATCCTTTAAACGATATGGGCAGCTGTCTCAATAAAAGGAATCTACCTGCATTTCTTTGAATCTACCGTCACCGGAGAGAACTATAAAGAGATGTTAGAGACAGGATTCTTTCCTTATGCAAAAAAGAAACATCTTGTTAAGAATTATTATTTTATACAAGACGGAGCAGCGGCACATCTAACACAAGAAGTCTTCGAAGTCATCAATAAAGTTTATGATAATCGAGTAAATTGGTCTTGGCATGGGGTCTCATCTGGAACGAATTATAATTAGTCTTGAAAAAAAACCATAGATGGCAGTATAGGTTACTCTAACAAAATGTACAACCACTAAATTGCGTTAAACGGCTGATTTTGGCTGAAGTAAGATTAGTAAATATTAAAACTTCGTTGCTCAAGGCTGATTTATCTATTTACAATCATAAATCACGTAATTTCGACAAAAAAAGATAACTGAAAACTTTAACTTCCATTCGAACGTGATTCGAACCCATAGAATGATAAAGTCGTTAAATCCAGATATCTGTTACCCATTTTGTTTAGAGCTATTTGCAACAGATGGCGTTTTACTCAATTTTTCACAATAAAGGTAGCAACAATCGTTATTAATTTACGTTTAGTTAATACATTTTAAGTATATTTAATCTATTTATACACTTCTGGACACATCTATTGGCCCACCTTAGAGTTTAGGTTTCGATGGCCCCTACCGAAATATGATTGCTAGATTGAACAAAAACTGTTGATGCAGTTTTAAACCTGATACATTTTACCATCTTTTTCGATCGTATTGTTTTAAATTTGAATTCAGAATACCATACGACATGGAGCTACGCCTAACAAGTCGGATATGCGCCTTGTTAAAGGCAATTGATTTTTGAATAAAAACATGTTTTATCAAATAAAGGTTTAATTTAATAATGCGTGTTGCCTCCATGGGCATCTACCACAGCTCTCATACGATTAGGCATAGAGTTTATCAACCGCTCTATGAAATTTTGAGGGATCATCTCCCATTCCTCTTCTATGGCAGTTTTCAACTCCTGCATCGTCTGAGCAACTGGCTGACGAGCCCTAACACGTCTTTTTAGCTCGTCCCACATGTGCTCAATGGGGTTCATGTCTGGGCTTCTGGCTGGCCAGTCCATAACTGTGATGTTCACATCCCGAAGATATTCCCTGACGATGCCGGCCGCATGGGCTCTTGCATTATCATGCATAAAAAGGAAATTTGGGCCCACATAGTCCGCGTATGGTATCACGTGAGGTTCTAAGCACCTACGTACAGCACCTGTACCTGTACCTGTACCTTTCAGCATTTAATGTTGGCAGCCGTGGTCCTGTAACAACCTCAAGTTGAGTTTTGCCGCTCGCGGATTTACCGCCTCAGACAGTCCATGAGCCACCGCCATAAGCAACCCTCTCTTCAAAGCAGCATTGTGCGAAACGCTCTCCCTTACGTCGGTAGACCTTCTTCCTTCCATCATTGCCATGTAACACAATTTTAGACTCATCAGAAAAGAGTACACGGCTCCAATCTTGCTGTGTCCAATTTAAATGACTGCGTGCGAAATGAAGGCGCGCTGTTCGGTGGGCTCGCGTTAGTTTGGGCCCATTAGCTGGCTTGTGTGGTACCATATCGCGTTCTTTTAACCTTCTCCGAACAGTTCGAGCGCTCACAGATACTCCGTGGAAGTCGCAAAGTTGGTTTTGTATCTCAATGGAGGTAAGGTGACGATTTCTCAAGCTGGTCGTCACGATGAATCGATCCTGCCTTTCAGTTGTGACCCGAGATCGTGGCCTTCCTTGGCGACGAACAAAGCCGCCAGTCTCTAGGTACCTCCGATAAACATTTCGGACCGCAGATCGACTTAAATTAAGTTGAGCACTCACGTTTCTTTGGCTGTGTCCGGCCTGAATAAGTGCCACAGCTTGGGCGGCGACTTCAGGTGAAGTATCCATAGATTATTGATAGAACCTCACCTTAATGTTAAGAATAAGTAATGTTTGTTGCAAAACCAAAGATATCAATCACTTTTTCAAGAATTAAATCCAAGTAAACCAATAAAACCAAGTTTTCTTAGTATTCGATTGTTTGATATCAACAAACAGGCTCCAAATTGTCTTTTGTTTCTTTAAATTCTGTGTTCGAAATTCAAAAAAAGACTATTAAATGAAATTGTGAATGTGCCAGGTTCAAAACTGCATAAAAACTTTTTGCTCGACCTAATATAAAATTTTAGCTAGGACCAAACGAAACTGAAAATACAAGGTGGGCCAATAGATGTGTCCAGAAGTGTATAAAAGGAGAAACTGACTGACTGACTGACATAACAACGCACAGCCGAAACTACTGGGACTAGGAACGTGAAATTTTGCACACGGATTCCTTTTGTAACGTAGGGGAGCACTAAGAAGGGGTTTTTGGAAATTCGACCTCTAAGGGCACCCCCTTAAAGGGGGGATTTCGTTTGAATATGACAAATCTTATTCCTTGAGTTAATAAATAACCTATAAGTCAAATAATGAAAATTGGGGGCGAAAAGAATCTTATTTCGTTGATCTTTTAACTTTGGCTCGAATACTTCATCATCATTCTTCTGACCTCATCCCAATTTATTTGGGGTCGGCGCAACATGTCCACTTATACTAGTGTATAAATAAATAATAATGGTCTTAATCTATAAAACTATCATTTACAGCGGGTGGACGGGGTTGTGAAATGTGTAGGGGAAAGTAATAAAATCACGCGAACCAAATAACGGGCGAAGTGCTGAATGACTGACATATCAGATTTTTTGCACAAGGGTTCCTTTTAGTCGTTTGTAGGCGAGCTCTATGAAGGAGTTTTTGGAAATTCGACCTTAAATGGGGTGAAAAAGGGGGTTTTCTTTTGTATGAAAAATCTTATCAAACTTGAAACTTAGCACGAAGACATTCTTAAATGAATAATAAAGTTTGTCATTATTTGGTTTTTCAAAACTACCCGTCAAAGGGATTTTATTTAGGGGGTGCTAAAGTTTGTATGGAAGAATTTTAACGCGCTGTCCGGTTACCTTGAATAAATTAATACTTTTGACATAAAACATAGACATAGTTTTTGGGTTTTTCGAAAATCGACCAGCAAAAGGGGGTAATTTATTTTTCGAGGAGGATTTCACTGCGTATCTAAATTAAGTCAAAAGTAATGTAAACATTAAATGACAAAAAATATGATTGAAGATGTTTTTTAAATCAACCTCTTTCGGGGTGAAAAGGGAGGAACAGTTGATATGAAAATTTAATTTTTCCTTTGATCAATAAATTAAATAATAAGTCTATAAATTAATCAATAATTCCTTACGTATTATAAAACAAAGTCCCTCGCCGCGTCTGTCTGTCTGTGTGAATGCGATAAACTCAAAAATTACCAAACGGATTTCCAAACGGTTTTCACCAATGAACGGAGTGATTCATGAGGAAGGTTTAAGTCAGGGTTTTCAAGGTTTAATTCATTAAAGTTTTGTGTAAATTGGCTGAAATATGACGATTATTGTAGAAGATGTCGGAAAAAAATATGCCGACTGGGGAGCTTTACTGGCATGCGCCGCGTAAACCGTAAGAGATACATTAAATTTATTCTAAAGGATTGTACATTTAAAAAAAATCAACAAAAAAATCCGCAATAGCATATTATTATACGTCTATCTTCTAAGGATGACCCACAGTAACCATTTTTATCTTTCAGAATTTGATAACAATTTCATTGTTATTTCCGATCGCTTCGCTTCCTTATAATCCAGGTAGTACGTTCCCGTGGGATATTTTCTGAAATTCACGCAGGCGAAGCTGCGGGCAAAAGCTAGTCTTTTTATAAATATATTACTTACATAGAAATGTAAAAAAAATACATATTTTTTTTCATTTTCACCTGGAACTATAAAATTTACTAAGGTGGACTCCTAGATAGCGTTGTAAAACTACTGTTTCTGGCAATTAGTGAGTCGCCGGTACTGCCATCTGTTGAGAAAATGGAGAATAAAATTTAGCCAGTCGAATTGCCAGTTTTAGGGAGGTCACATTTCTTTGTATGGGATTGGGTATCTGTATGTAATCTGTGGTTTTGGATATCCTCGGTTTATTAAGGAAACTGGGATAGAATGGCCTCCGTGTTCATCTGATCTTAAACCTTGTGATTTTTTTTTGTGGGGTTATATCAAAGATCATTGTTATGAAAATAACCCAAAAACTAAGTGATTTGATTAACGAAATAAGAATTACTGTCAATGGTATTTCAAAGGAAACTATAGAAGGCGTTTTCGATAGTTTTATAAAGCGAATACTGTTTTGTAGTGATTCAGATGGTTCACATTTTGAAAATATATATCATTTATGTTGAAATTTTTTTATATTTTTTTTTCCACATAATTTTTTCTATGTAAACATATTTTTTCTGTAATTAAAGGATACATAATAAAAATGACAACTCTCTTCTATTGAACAGAAAATTCATTGATTTGATTCCTTCACGTATTGTAAAATAACAATTGATTAGTTTTCACACGTTCCTATTGGACATTCCGTACATTACAATTACCTTTTACAATAATAAGACTTGTATAATAAACACGCAAGCGGCGGATATCAACAAGAGGTTATATTTTATCTGATTTGCTTTTTGGTAGGTATGTCACGCTCAAAGTCAGGTCGACCCTCTGACCCAACCGCGTTAACTAGAAATCATTATATTTTCTCAAGTTTTATTATAAAATAAACGTTCATTCTTAAAATAGTTCCTAGTTAAAAACATGAGTTTACTAAAAACCTCGAATACAAAAAATCAGAAAACATTCGCACATATTAAGGTGATTTACGGTGGTTTACGCACTTATCGCACGTTTGATTAAAGCGCGTAAGCGGCGACCTACTTCCTCGCTATCAAGCTGATTACACAAAACATTAATGGAACTGTTCCCTTACTTACTGATTCCTATCGGGTGTTTGTTTATCTGGGTTTACTTGCCTGTAGGGTCCCGTACCCGAAGGGTGCCAAACAGAACCCTATTACTAAGCCTGCGCTGTCGGTCCGTCTGTCTGTCAGCGGGCTGTATCTCATGAACCGTAATAGGTAGACAGTTAAAATTTTCACACATTGTGTATTTCTATTACGGCTATAGCAACAAATAATAAAAATAAAGTTAAAAATTAAAAAATGAAAGGCGCTCCCAGTACTTACAGTCAACTTCTGATTTTGAAACAAAATAATAATCGTACCTTAGCATGTGGGGTGGCATTGTCTAGAACTCATTGAGTAGAGTACAAATGTAATATTTTTTTTATCTTCAAAAATGGAGAAATAGGCGATCGTAAAATTTTTCAGTTTTAGACGATTTTTGTACGAGCTCTATCGCAACAACTAAGCAAGTTAGGAATTTGAAACTTCTGTATATCAAATACCATATTGAATAAATACTGTATACTGGATGATTTTTTTTTACCGTCTCGAAATTTTTACAGGATGTTCTACCCATGAACACGAACAACTTTCACTATGGGACCAACTATGAGATCACGAAAAAAAAAAACAGCTGTTTCATACATTTTGGTCAAGTAGGTTTGAGCTGGCCTATTTTTTGGCCAAAGAATCAGCATTGCTATACAACGTGGCAATGCTGCCAGCCTTCTGGGCACTTTTCCTGTTGACAGCGATGCGGATGAATTTTTTGATGCCCTCTGATTATTTACCCCCTCCCTTTTTTATATACTTGTACATATTATTATTATTATGTTAGTAATTGTATAGTGTATTTAAGATTTGAGAAAATAAAAGTTTAGTAGGTTTGAACTTTTCTATTAAACAGTAGATTTTTTTTTCGTGATTTCAGAGTTGGTCCCGTAGTGAAAGTTGTTCATATTCATGGGTAGAACACCCTGTAAAAATTTCGAGACGGTAAAAAAAAACTAAAAACGCCGAATCATAAGTTATTTTGTTTAAATATGGGCGATTTTCTGCAACTGCAAAAAGTAACTTTGTAATTCATGGTATCATTATGAAATACAAAGCTATCTTTGCATTTGTTAAAATTTAAGATGAAATATTCTTCGTTTAGTATTTTCATTTATATTAACTAATAAAAATTGAAGGTCGGAACCCTTGGTGCGCGAGTCCGACTCGAATTTGACCGGTTTTTATTTGCTGTCTTTGCAAAATGTTAGTGCAGTCGGCAAGCCTTCAATATGTTACAAGTAGCGCCAGACAGTGCTAACTTTAATATGTTACAAGTAGCGCCAGACAGAGCTAACTTTAATATGTTACAAGTAGCGCCAGACAGAGCTAACTTTAATATGTCACAAGTAGCGCCAGACAGAGCTAACTTTAATATGTTACAAGTAGCGCCAGACAGAGCTAACTTTAATATGTTACAAGTAGCGCCAGACAGAGCTAACTTTAATATGTTACAAGTAGCGCCACACAGAGCTAACTTTAATATGTTACAAGTCGCGCCAGACAGAGCTAACCGTCCGGATTCACATTTTGCCGTTACTCTTTCCTTTTCTGTCGCTCAGAAACATGTACTTCACTAGGCCGAGAAAGATTGTTTGCAAACAAGAAAATGTGAATTGGGGCGGGTGGGTAGGTCTGGTTCAACTCTAATAATAATTCCACAAGAGGGAAAATCCCAAGTAGAAAAAAGTTAGCCTCAATGTACTGTAAGAATGTTCCGGGACCTTGGGTGGAGCCCAGCTTGAGTCCAATGCGACGGTGTTTTTTTTTATGCGGTCTATTTTCACTTCTTCACTAACTACTGAACTCTTACGTACAATACACGGTGTGCGGGACGTCACGCACAAACTGTCACAGACCCCCCCAGCGTAGAAATTTTTCGTCGGTTATAAAAAAAAAAAACAACTTCCATATATTTTGACCGTGTTGGTATTGCACTTTTGTATGAAACAGCAGATTCACGGTCAGAATGTATGGGAGAGTTGACTTTTTTTTAAATAACTGACGAAAAATTTCAACCCTGGTGGTTTTAAAATCATGTGGGTACTGGACTCATGGTAACAGTTTGCGCGCCCTGTACATTTGCTTCAATTGGTTTTGTTTGTACCTCCGTACCTCCGTACCCCACCACGTATATGTCAGCTTTATGTTAACGGGCCTTTTCTTTTTCTGATTCTTGCCTCTGTCGCCGTTAGCGATCACCCGCCTGAGGCTTGGTTTGAACCGGAATGGTATGATTTTCATTATTGGGGAATGGTGCCGTAATATTGTTGTTGTACCGACTGTAATACACACGTTTGATGCTTAAAGTATTAGATTGAGATGTAGGTGCCGCGATGATAGAGTCCTAGCGTGCATGCTGGATGTGTGAGTGTGTGCGCGCGCGCAGGCGGTGAGTGACTTCATGCGTGTTGCAGGTTCAAAGGCGAGCTGCCCGAGGGGCGCCACCTGCGCGTGGACAACAAGAACTTCTACTTCGACATCGGGCAGAACAACCGCGGCATCTACATGAAAGTCAGCGAGGTGAACTAACGTTGTCTTGTTACAGCATGCGCATCCTGTCTGTCGACTGCCTGTATTATATATATGCCACTGTGCTTGTGATCATGTAGTCTGTTTCATTGAGTTAAGCTTGGGTTTCTTAAGGAAACTTTGCCGTCATATGGCGACAGTGATGGACATGACGGCGGGTGATGGGTAAGTATTCGACATTACCGTGTCAAACAACGTTTTCAATAATTTTATAATGTGCGGACTTCGGTATGCGTTATATGACGGCACCGCTTTGGTAGGAAACCCAAGTCCGTTGATAACGGTGTAAACTGTTGTCAGCAGGCAGTCTCCGAGTGGAAACAATGTAAATAACAGTTTGTAGCTACCATTTCATATTTATCAGCATTATTTCCGAAAGAAACATTATTGGAATCAAGATTAGTCTGATTTATTTTTCTAGTGCCATTTTAAAGTTATCATATTTCTGTCCGTTAAGATTTTCTTAGAAAATTTATTTAATCATATTCTCACTATTGAATGTAATATTATCATCTCAATCTGATTTCAAAAATGGTTATTTATCGTTTGAGCCGAGCTATGCCCTAGGTAGCTTTAAGTGATGCTACAAACAAGAACAACAAGTTCCAGAGATCGAAAGATTAAATTCTTTGCACCCATAATATAATGAAAATACGAACAGGGCCGGCGCTGACCTGGCGAATCACTGTCAAAAAGAAAATCAACTTAGTGTAAGTTGACATAAAGCCGAGAATAAAAATCCGTCTTATTCATTGTCCGCTTTGATGGGCACGGACAAAGCTCCAGTTGATATTCTTTTGTCAATGAAACCCGCGCGGCACTGCGCTTCGCCAAGTGTGCCCTACCAAATAAAACCAGTTTTAATTTCCCTAAAGCAAGCAGGAGGCCGGAATGAAGTTAGTACTAAATTAACAAGTACCGTTGATAAACATTTAATTTTGAAGGTCAATAAGATGGTAAATGAACTCGTTTACAGGTGAAAAGTAACTTCCGCACGGCCATCACTGTTCCTGAGAAGTGCTGGACGCGCTTCCGAGACATCCTGGCCGACTACTGCGACAAGATGTGCCGCGCGCACCAGCCCTCCGACTCGCTTCAGGTATGTGCTCACTACTCAGCACTCATGTCGCTGCTACTTGGTACCACACTCCTACCATAGTCATGCCCGCTTGCACCACAAATCATTCAATACGTGTAACGCTAAACAAATTTAAAACATCATTCTGTCTCTTTCAATCGTTTGAAGATGACAGTGACACGACGAAGTTTTAAATTCGTTTAGCGTTAAATGTGTTTAGTGATTTGTAGTGCAAGTGGGCCTAAGAATTGGACGACATCCTACCGACTGACATTGTGTCGCCAGTAAGCCAGCCTGTTCTTATTTTGAATGTGCACCTGTTCGTGTTTTATGTGATCCTGGTACCTCGTTAGCTCAGACGATCTTTGTATTAATTCAACGGGAGGAACATTGTCTTGTGTTATCCTGGTGCTCTGTTAGAAAATAGCCAGAAGACCCGATTAACATCAAGCGGCTACTGTACCTTTGTATCACTTCACAATTTTGTTGTAGTGGTGTTTCTGGATTCCCTGGTATTATATAAATCACGATTCACATAAAAACGTTTTGGGCGATATCTTAATTTTATACAGCCATGGCCCCACATAATTTTTGCGTTGTATTGAATTTTCGACGCAATATCCTGTCCCAATGTAAATAGGTACTAGGATAACATGTGATGGGACAGTTTATAAGTTTTGTGGTGGCACAGGGAGGGGCTAGCGGCGCGGGCTCGGTGGGCTACGCGGCCGGCGCGGGCGCGGCGGGGGCGGGCGCGGGCACGGGGGGCGAGCCCAGGGACCAGCCCGCGCCGAGAGCCTCCAACATAGTACGTACACACATATACTTTGACTGTGTTCAAAGAACATATGACGAATAAAACGTGACTATTGACTAATAAACATCGATTTTATATTCTCACCTAAACCATAATAGGTTGACGTATTAATTCCGTCAGTCCCTTATAGTATGGATCAGTCACATTTTATTTGCCTTTCTTCCGAAGTTAATCGATAGAACCTTTGAACGCTGTCATGTCAACTATACAACATACAGACTATCATACGCTTACAATAGCTTAGTGACACGGAGTAGTTAACAAATGGAGTACTAACATATAAGCGTGTATCCATACCATATCGTGTTCAGGATCGGGAAAATTGCTCGCAAACATTTTGTCAAAACTTGACTCAGATACACGAACACTGAGCTCAGAAAGCCCTGACTCGAAACTGTATGGATAGATCTTGTAACACAACTCAGAATAAAAATCGCCTCTGCGTTTAGACTATACGTAGTATTTATCTTAATAACAAGTCAAATGCTTCAAAACAATGAAGGGAAGTGGATCATTAATCGGTGTAGTTCTAATATTTCAATTGTAAGGCGCACTTTCACCACGAATCACTGAATATTATTAACGCTAAAGGAATTTTAAACATCGTTCTGTCTGTCATATTCAAAAGATTGATAGAAACAGAACTGTGAGATCTGGAACGCTGTCTTTAGATTACCTTACTCACTTGCACTTATATATCTCTCTCTCTCTCTCAATACACATTTACTGTGACATGTGTTGCTCTGTACTAAATAAATACTAATTAATTAATTTAAGCGTTTATTTGAGATACAACAAATTGGCGACGAGATCTGAACTCACAGTGCAGTGAGTGAAATAAGAAGTGAGCAAAATTATGGACTGAAAGGTAAAAAATATCGAAAGAATTAAAACGCCGGGTGTGAAGTTTGCTACAGGACACCGAATTGCAAGCAAAAATTTTCAAAGAAGCCATATTGTATTACTTCAACGTTTGAAAGTGCTACCAACTGCACGGATAAAGAAAGATAAGACCCAACTTCACAGTTGTTTTCAACTTAAATGTCAGATAGAGAAGATATCAATTTCGAACAAAAGATTACTCTAATTAAGTCTGGAAAAAGAACCTATATTTACCAATGCAATAAACAAGAACTACAGCTAATATTTCAGGAAGAGGGGTTGAAATATCATAAACAAGCAAATATCGACGAATTACGAAAATTATTGAGCACATATTACAAGACTAAACAAGCTTTGAAACCAAAAGACGAAACTAAAAAAACAAAAATGTCAATTTGCGGCAAAATTAAGGCTTTTGATGGTGAGAAATGGGAAGTTGTTGAACAACAGCTGGAGTGCTACATGATTGTCAATGACATAAATGAAGACAAGAAAGTTCCACTACTTATTACAAAACTAACCCCAAAAGTGTTTGAAACATTAACATACATATGTTCGCCAGTCAAGCCCATGAAAATATCTTTTGACGAACTGTGCAATAAATTAAAAAATAAGTACGCCAAACCACTATCAACTGTCTTAGAAAGAGTAGAATTCAGAAAAAGGAACCAACTTCCAGATGAGAAAGTACAAGATTATATAATAGAATTAAGAAAATTAGCAGGAAAATGTGAATTTAAGGACTTGGATGATCAATTAAAATAAAAATTTATTGAAGGAGTTACTTCCAAAACAATTAAGTTTGAATTGCTGAAAAGTGAAGCAGACATATCACTTGAAAGATGTGTGGAGGTAGCTCGCACAGTGGAAGCTGCCCTGATGCACACTAACAATTCAAGTGAGATTATGCAAACTGGAAAGTCAAGTGTAGAAACGGAAACCTATTATACTCAGAAAAAGACAAAATCTATATACAAACAAAATAAAACCAATAGAGAACAAAATTCGGTGATATGTTATTGTTGTGGCAAAAACAATCACAAAAAATCAGAAACAGGTTCAGCTTATTACGTCCACCTCCATTGTCTGACACTGTTCAGGAAGTAGTAGAGAAAAGAGATCAAGGAAAAAGGGAAATTAAAAGGGAAATAGGTCAAAAGGTTATGGTCAGAGACTACAGGAAAGGCAGAAAACCATGGGTATTAGGAATAATTTTGGAAGAGTCTGTACCGGGGGTCACATATATAGTTGATGTAGAAGGTCAAAGATGGAAACGTCATGTTAACCAAATTGTAACTTGCTCAGAGTCTGTAGATACTTGTTAATTTAGTTTATAAGTATAGTTTATGTTATTGTCTAACAAAATGTTGTTAAAAATAAGTGTGGGAGAGTGTGAGATCTGGAACGCTGTCTTTAGATTACCTTACTCACTTGCACTTATATATCTCTCTCTCTCTCTCAATACACATTTACTGTGACATGTGTTGCTCTGTACTAAATAAATACTAATTAATTAATTTAAGCGTTTATTTGAGATACAACAAGAACCATGTTTGTTTTAAATAAGTTTATCGCTAAACGCAGTTAGTGATTTGTGGTGCAAGCGGGCCTAAATAGTGGACATTGTCATAACTTGCATTTGTGGTGCACGCGGCCCTAAATAGTGGACATTGTCATAACTTGCATTTATGGTGCACGCGGCCCTAAATAGTGGACATTGTCATAACTTGCATTTGTGGTGCAAGCGACCCTAAATAGTGGACATTGTCATAACTTGCATTTGTGGTCCACGCGGCCCTAAATAGTGGACATTGTCATAACTTGCATTTGTAGTGCACGCGGCCCTAAATAGTGGACATTGTCATAACTTGCATTTGTGGTCCACGCGGCCCTAAATAGTGGACATTGTCATAACTTGCATTTGTGGTCCACGCGGCCCTAAATAGTGGACATTGTCATAACTTGCATTTGTGGTGCAAGCGGCCCTAAATAGTGGACATTGTCATAACTTGCATTTGTGGTGCAAGCGGCCCTAAATAGTGGACATTGTCATAACTTGCATTTGTGGTGCAAGCGACCCTAAATAGTGGACATTGTCATAACTTGCATTTCCATTCTCTATGCTGAAAATCATCGCACTAATAATCTAATATTCTAATTGCTATCCTTTTTTATACTCTTATTATTAGCTTTGCGAATAAATATCACAAAAAAAAAGCGCAGAAAATTCACTCGACGACATTGTCAAAAATCAAGTAATTCACACTAACTTACAAGTTTAAACTATTTAGGGCTGATTTTTCAATCGTCATATAACTTTTATCTGGGGAATAAGTCTGACGTTTTGGCAGCTTTTGTATAGAAAATATGTCAAACCGCCATATTTATTCCTCAGATAAAAGTTATCTGACGATTGAAAAATCGGCCCTTAAATGATAATTGATAATTATAAATGGTTTTATTTCTGTAAGTAGGTTTGTACAAACACTTTTACACGTCAATCACATTTTTTGAAACTAGATGAGGCCGGCGTTTCCTACCTGACTACTCTGAGAAGAAAGGCCGAGACACAATCTTGGTCAGATCATGTGAAGACCATTTAGATTGGTGTCAGTGCACGCTTTTGTCGGAAATCGTGCAGCCCAACTCAGAACTTGAAGATCTCAACGATTCGACGAACAATACGAAAGAAAAGACATTTGTGTAGACCGCATAAATTACTCAAACTGTCAGACCATGATTAAAACTAAAAGAAAAAAAAAACAATGACCACACAGTGTTCACGTTCACAATAATTAAAATAATATAATACTTTACAAAGTAAACATTCATGTCATTGTATATGTAAAATACATAGAAAAAAAAAGAATAAATATACAGTTAGCAAAAATAAAATAAAAAATCAGAATTCACTACGTAAATTGATTGGAGCAGCTCAATCCGAAGCCTTTTTGTCCTCAATATAGTCTTTGACATTATAAAAGGCTTTCTGGCATAGTATCCGCTTTATAAAAGATTTGAATTTATTAAGGCTTAGTTCTTGAATGTGGCTAGGAAGTTTATTATAAAAACGTATACATTGGCAAACAAATTCTTTATTGCACGTTGTAGGGAGTGAATTTTTTGTGCGTTTTATCTTGCGTTACACGTTTGCACTGACAACGTTGAGTAATAAACTCGTCGTGTGTTTCAGGACACATTCACGGGAAGCGCGCCGAACCGGATTTGATGCTCGCGCGCTGGCGCCCGGTACTGAGCTCGCTCGGCTCGCTCCGCTCCGCTCGGCACGCGCGGCCAGCTCGCGGCAAACGCCGGCCCTCGGGCTGTCCGCACGTACCACATCCCACGAAAACTGATGCTTTATTATTATGTGTATATAGTATTTTATATGATTATTATGTAGTATGTTATATATTTGGCGCTACGACGACCCACCCGGGCCCGCCCGGCCGTGGCGCGAGCGCTCCGCTCCGCTCTCACATGGTACTAATAATGTTTGCACTTTGACAATTTTATTTCTTGTTGATCATTATTATTGTGATAGGTTACGTTGTGCGGACGAGGCTGCAGTCGCGCCTCGCACTTTACATAATACACTTGTTCGTGGCCTTTTAAATCTAAATTATTACTTGTACCGCTACTCCGAGAGGGCGTTATATTAATTTCTCTTGAAAAAAATCTAACTTTAGACGGCTTTGAGCTTTATTTTTAAATTATCACTTTATTTTTTTTCTCTTTTTTGTCTAATTTGTGTAAATAGTTTTCGGCACATGATATCGAGAATATATAGTGGAACGAATGTTGATACACTATAATATAAAGAGATGGAGTTGTAATTCCAGATCATAAGTCATATTATTTTTGTTATGTTATATGATATTAAACAGCCAGGTGACATCAATATGTCGATATGTTTGGTATTGGTATTATTCGGTGAATAGGGAAAGTAAAATAAAAGGAGTACATCCCTGGCTTAGTCATATTGTAACAACAAAATAACACTTCGATAAAAAAAATTAAATTGCCCACTTAGCTAGTTTGTAGGTGTATGTGTTTTTTTTTTAAATGGATTATTTAATTATAGCGTTTTTTTGTCTGTTTACACTGAGATACGACAGGCACGGGTGTGTGCGGCGGACTAGCTTGTGCGCCGCCCTTCGCTATGAACTGACACTTGACAACGTGAAGCTTCTCATTTAAATCACAATATTGTACGAATAACTAGTTGACACATGAATGAATCCCTGATATCCGGTGAAGGGCGGTACGCTGCAGGGTCCTGATGTATCAATAAGGCACCGGGTGTTTACAGGGCTCGTTACTCGCCGGTGTGTCGCCGGTGTACTCGAATCATTAGATTAATGACGCACTGCTGTGATATTCATAGGCGTACGATCCGACGGATTTAAAATGTTATTACGTATGAGATGGACGCGGCCGCGGACATGTCCTCGTTATTTGATAGAATTATATTCGAATCTAAATTGAAAAACAAATTGGCTTCGATTTAAAAAATTTGGTGGCAAAATTATTAATTGGCGAATTACAAATTTTAGGTCTGGTTCGTCCCTTGCTGGTGCGTTCGATAATATTTGATACATCAATCAATCTCAGCTTACAGTCGTCTGCTGGACATTCAGACATCTGACAGCAAAAATTACATTTGAAAACTTAGAGCTGTTTTAGGCTCTACCAAAAACATATCAGCGAGTGGCGAAACAGAACCTAACTTGTACGAATTTTATACTATTCTATTGGAACTTCAAAATTATTCTAAAATTGTAAGTTTCGGCAAAATTCGCTCTAAATTATTAACATTAGCACTGTCATTAACAAGATACGTATGCCGTGTGTACGTATCCGCCTATGTGCCGCGGCCGCGTACATGGGTAGGTTAAGTTTGGTTATGTAAGCACCCTGTGTTGCGACACACCCGACCCGCTGAAGGCGCACACAATAATGGCTCCTATAAAACATGGAGTAATAAGTAAATAGAAAGACTTTTGCATCGCCGCGACAGTCGATTGTCCAATGGCAGAAGCTTCGCTTCCCGCACGTTAAATGCGTGCGGAATTCCTTCGTAGGACACGCGTATGAGCACTCCATTTACTTAGTACTCTGTGGTCAACAATGCAGTAATCACCAGTGCTAAGAGCACGCAATGTCACTGTTACTAACAAGTATAAAGAACCCAGTCACAGTCCGAGCGAGCCAGCGTGTGCCCGCGGCGCGGTCGGGGCGCGTCGTGTGTGCGTGTGCGTGTGTATATATGTATGTAAGTATGTCTGCGAGTGCGCAGGACGCAGTAGTACAAGGTCAGCACTACACCAGGCGTCGGCGGTGCCTGCCAACTTACTTTACTAATGTATTTATGCATTTTTTTTTGTTTTTCATTATTATCATTTTTTATTATGACTACATCACTCCGGAAGTTTCACCCTTTATTGGTAGCTTTTAGGCGTATCGTAACGCGGTCGCATCATCCGCTGTAGCTTTATATTTAAACACTGTATTGTACGTATTCAGTATCAAATACTGGATTTCTTTTGTTGTTAATTAATTATGGACTTAAATGAGTAACAATCGTATGTTGTCGTTTCAATGTATCTCCTAATGTGAATAATGCAATAAAATGATCGTTGTGTATATGGCCTGATATCATTTGTATGTGAACAGATGAATACGTTCTTATATGAAGTTGTTGTGTAAACTTTGTATGTGTGTGTAATGTATTTGTTTGTTTGTTTGAGTGTTCAGTGGTTGATACTGGGCGCGACGAACTTGTGCTGGAACATATTGTGGTACTGTGTCAAGACTACGTGAAGTCGTCGCCAGTCGTGGATGACGCGCGTCTTCTAGTGTATCTGGTTAGATGTTGGATGTATGTTGACATGCAAGCCGAGCCGGGATGATTGGCAGTAAGGTACGTTGCACAGATGTTGGCCAATGAATTATTACATCATAAATTGTTCGATTTATTCCGGTTGGTTTTCAGTCAATGTGTGTCCAACCGTAGGCTGCTGATATCTGAGTCAAGAGAGCAACTATATCGTACTTAGGTTTGTTTCACACTGTCGTCCGCTGCGACTGTCGGCCGCGGCATTGTTTGATTGAATCTTTGCATTATACCCCAGTGTGCCCTCAACTCTCTCTCTGTCCTGGTGTTTCTGAGATTTCGTGTGAAACGAATATAAGTATACATGTTAAAATTTCTGTGGAATAATTATACAATTGACTGCAAAATTATTATAAAATGGACTGCGAGATCTATTATAAAATTAATATTGTATCTTTCGACATGCGATTACTTGGAGAATATTGTATATATTTTCATTGTGAAATGTGTGTGGTTGACGTTATGTTGTATCGCAGCGATAGTTATGTAGCAGTAACCCGACACGGCGTCGCCACATCGTACCGCATGTGTGCGCGGCTTCGTGCCGCATGTGTGCGACACGGCGTCGCCACGTCGTGCCGCATGTGTGCCGGCTTCGTGCCGCATGTGTGCGACACGGCGTCGCCACGTCGTGCCGCATGTGTGCGCGGCTTCGTGCCGCATGTGTGCGACACGGCGTCGCCACGTCGTGCCGCATGTGTGCGCGGCTTCGTGCCGCATGTGTGCGACACGGCGTCGCCACGTCGTGCCGCATGTGTGCGCGGCTTCGTGCCGCATGTGTGCGACACAGCGTCGCCACATCGTGCCGCATGTGTGCGCGGCTTCGTGCCGCATGTGTGCCACGGCGTCGCCACGTCGTGCCGCATGTGTGCGCGGCTTCGTGCCGCATGTGTGCGACACGGCGTCGCCACATCGTGCCGCATGTGTGCGACACAGCGTCGCCACATCGTGCCGCATGTGTGCGCGGCTTCGTGCCGCATGTGTGCGACACGGCGTCGCCACGTCGTGCCGCATGTGTGCGCGGCTTCGAGCCGCATGTGTGCGACACGGCGTCGCCACATCGTGCCGCATGTGTGCGCGGCTTCGTGCCGCATGTGTGCGACACGGCGTCGCCACGTCGTGCCGCATGTGTGCGCGGCTTCGTGCCGCTCTGTGCGTAACTGTCAGTGAGCGTACTTACTTTGCGTTATGTTGTTCCGTGGACTTGTGAAGTAATACAGTATGTGGTTAGTGCAGAGTGCGCGCGGGCAGACCCGCGTCCCGTCTGACCGCGCGGGCAGACCACGCGGCCTGTCTGACCGCGCCTCACTCAACGATTAGTGTATTTTTCACCCTCTAAGGTTACATAGACATAGTCCCGCGCTGCGCCAGCCGGCCGGCGCGACCTACGTAGGTTAATTTACAGTACATTTTCTTCTGGAGACTATTCTATCTATATAGAGTGACATAAGTTGGTGACGTCCGATAAAGAGTTACATAGAGTAAAAAAAAGATAAAAAAATACCTATATAAAAAAAAATCATTTCCCTATACGAGTAAAATATAGAAAAATAAAAATATTATACGTAGCGGGGGCGTCGCGTGGTAGTCGCCGTAATGTAAGTTAGGTTAGTTTGTGTTGTCAGTGCGGCGCGGCGGGACCGGGGCCGCGCGATACCTTACCGTGACCCGTACCGCAAGAGAGCGCGCGCGGTCTGCGTGCGCGTGCTGCGTGCGCGCAGGGCCGCGCGCGGGCGGCGCGGGGTGGCCTGGCCCGCCCCGCGTCTAGTGGCTTAATTTTAAAACAAAACAATTTTATGGTACAAAATGTAATTTTAGTTCCATAGACGTTTAAGATCTACAGAGTTTATATTTAGACTTGAAATAAAAGAGGTTATATTCGTTCGGTCATCGGCCGGCCTGGCACTCGGTCAATAAAATATAAATAAATTAATGCTATATGTATAATGAGATGTATACGTACGATATAATAGTCTATATGTCGGAGCTAGCTATCGCGTGGGTTCATTCCGCCGGAGATCGGCAGTCGTGCGCGAGCCGCGAGCTGCGCGTCGGGTCAGTGACCTCGCGACCTGCGGTCACTGACCCCGCCCGTCTGCGCGGCCGGCGACCCGTCCAATACTGCTGCGCACACGTCACATGTTATACAGATCTGTCAGCGACTGACATTCTTTGTTGGACGCACGCACACTGTATAGGCAACTTTTAACGTCACCAATTACAAACTGTTTCACGAAGACAGTTGCATTCTGTGGATTGTTGCATGCGTCGGTCGCCGGCGCGTCGTGTGGCGTGCGCCGCTAGCGCACAGGCACAGACGGTCGGGTCCATACAACAAGCGAAACGCACACATAGATACGCGTCTACGTGCAACAAGTGCAAGCGCACTCGCGATCGTTTGAGATCGGCGTACTTACGTGTGTGTGTGTGCGCCTGTTTCAGCTCGTTGTATGGAGGCGGTCTTCTGCACCTATTTATTCTGTGGTGCCTGCGCATGTCTCGCTCGCTGTGAGAGAGTGCTGCCCCCTGTGATACTCGCGCGGCCCCCCCCACCGCCCGCGCCCCGCCCCCGCCCCGCCCCGCCCTTCACCCCCGCTTGCCAGTTATTCTCGTTTAGTTATATGTACGATGGCAGCTGTGGCATACGTTTGTGATTGTCGTCAGTTTCGATCTGGCTGCGACCATCTCGAACTATCGTCTTGAAACTTTCGCTTTAGAGCAGTGTGTAAGCTTTCATGTCCGTTCTGAATGCGTGGCTAGAGTGTGATCTGCATGGTCTGGTGGTCGTTCTAATAGAGGTGGCCTTGGTTATGTCGAGTAAAGTGTGTGTGGGACCGTTGGCTTACCAGATCCGTTCCAGACTTCGGTTGAGTTCGGTAGTGTATAATATTTGATTAGCCAACAGCTGTCCCGTACGTCTCGGCTCATAACATCGCTAAGGCTGATGACCAGACCACGTCCGATTGAAGTTGTACAATTCCTCTGTAATGTTACATTACGGATCTCGTCGTAACGTGTAGTTTCCGATGAACGAACGTATGTCGTTTGTGCAGCGCTGCGTTAGTTCGAGTGCAGTCCGATGCGTGGTGGTGATAGTCAATTATTATAATATTCATTACTCGCGACGCACCGCCGCTGCACAACCACAAGCGAAATTATCCGTCAGCGACTAACATAGTCGAAGATACATCTTTCGACTATATACGATGAAGTTACAAAGGAAAATATCGCGTATGTTTAGCGCGATAGAAGTGTTAAGATGAGAGCAAGTGGCAGCGGCGATGCAGCCTCACGCCCCCCGCTTCCTAAGTGTTAAATAGGTCACTATAGTTACGAATCGAATCAGCTGCTAAACTAAAAAAAAAAATCAGAGTTATAATAGTACGTTAGTTTTAATTATATTTCTGATATTAATTGATGTTTTGCTAAAAGATAATTTATCTGTACGTTACGTCTGATGTCGCGTGCGAGTAACTCGCTTCAACTGAATTGTTTTACTGCGACTACTACACTGTGACACCATTCATTGTTTTACTGTTCCCGTATACACTGCATAGCATCGCATGATGCGAGCGCTCACCAGAAAACATAAAATGTTATCTCGATATTGTAAGTAGCTCAGTTGTCCGGTTTTAGTTTTCTGGTCAGCCTCTACCACACCAATTAACCGCCAATGTACAAAATATAAACTTGTGAAAAATCATTTTATAATTACATGTAAGCAATACCACAGTACCTGAGATTGAAATAAAGAAAATTATAAAAATGTAATAGTATGAAAATAGCGGTTGGACACAATTCAGAAGTACTCGGCGGTTTTCGAAGAGCAGTAACAAAACAAGATAGGTTTGCAACTCCATAATGTGGATTTAGTTAGGTATGTGTTTTATTTGGTGTGGTCGGTGCGCAGCGCTGTGTCTGCAGAGCGATCGTCGGCGCTGCGTCTGCAGAGCGATCGTCGGCGCTGCGTCTGCAGAGCGTCACAGAGAGGACTGGGCGGTAGCTAGGTTATGATAATTGTCACGTTGATTTGCGACACTTTCTCGAGAGTGGATCAGAGTGTCGAAGCTTAGAGTCGGAGGAGGCAGTGCAGCTACAGGGGACACGGCCACTGTGTGTGGGGCGAGGCCGCCATTGCGGCCCATCACCAGCCCCCGGTTAGTGTAAACGGTTGAAGGGATCACATGCGAGGTGATAGGAGTTGTTTATATGCGTAGGGAGTATCTCGGCCTGGAGGCGTGTGTGGAGTGTTCTCGTGTCGCGGCTGCAGCGGACATCTTAGGGTCGCACGGACAGGTGGCAGCGTGGCGCTGGTCGCGGTGTCCGGTCGAAGTGAGCGGTCTACACACACCGACCAGGTTTGTTAACGTTAACGTATGCTTAGGACGTGCCATAACACGTTTGCGTCATCAGGTGCCGCGGGCGCATGCGTCCGCGGCTTCATCACATGTATGTATTAGGGTACCCTTTGTATTTACGTCCACGAGGAGGAAGGAGACGGCTTCAGTTTCACGTCATTGTCAACATAGATAGATGAGTAAGTTTGTTTAATTTTCTGTTCTTGTACGTAAGTTTGACCCGAGCGCGGTCGCGAGCCGGCGCCTCCGCCGGAGCCCGCCGGCTCGGCGCCGCCGTCGGATGGTATGATAAGTGCTAAAGTTTCGTTCGACGGTATTAGTGAAGGTCTCGCTCGCACTGTTTGCCGTCGTCGCGTCGTGGCCGGTGCCACACGCGCGCGCGTGCTCGCGGCGCGTCTCGTGATGGCGAGCGAACGCGCGGTGGCGCGGACCGCACGCCGCGAGCCACGCCACGATAATATCATGAGAGTCAGGGGGAGTTAAATAAATGATACTGCCAATCGATTGTAGTTTATATTTAATAATGGTAAATGATTTGTAGACTTAAAAAAATAACAATTTCGAGATATTGTGTCCTAAATATTTATGTATAGTATCGATACACGTGGTGGCCCGGTGTCGTTCAACTATTCACTCGTCTATTCCGGCCGTCGGCCGCTGCTTGTCGTGGTTCAGTTGGTTCGTGCCTTCACGTGCATACGTCTTCATCTCTGCTGCAATAGCTCTGTGGGTGTTAGTTTGATACGCTATACTCGTGGGTGCTTGGACACTGTCGGCCACCATGAAATGTTTTCCTTAGGGTGAGGACGATGGATACAAACTGTGTTCTGTAGAGTACCGATCGACAGGGCGTCTAGATAGGATTGCACGGTGCTCGCGCGCGGGTGCCAGCGCGCATGCGCGGCGCCCGCGCTCGGCACCTTATTAAACGTGGACTGCGTTCGCGAATGAAGCTAAGATGTAAAAAAAAAATAGATTGCAATATAAATGTGGTTGTTAGGTATAATGGTGACGGGATATTGGGTGTTGTGTATGGTGAGGGAATGTGACTAGGTGGAGTGATATCGAAGGAGGGTTTGATATGATGCGTCTAGGTGGAGTGATATCGAAGGAGGGTTTGATATGATGCGTCTAGGTGGAGTGATATCGAAGGAGGGTTTGATATGATGCGTCTAGGTGGAGTGATATCGAAGGAGGGTTTGATATGATGCGTCTAGGTGGAGTGATATCGAAGGAGGGTTTGATATGATGCGTCTAGGTGGAGTGATATCGAAGGAGGGTTTGATATGATGCGTCTAGGTGGAGTGATATCGAAGGAGGGTTTGATATGATGCGTCTAGGTGGAGTGATATCGAAGGAGGGTTTGATATGATGCGTCTAGGTGGAGTGATATCGAAGGAGGAGGGTTTTGATATGATGCGTCTAGGACGGTCGAAGTTTTAATTATTTGCATGTTTGTATTAATTTCTAAAATAAATAAAGTATCCTACTTAAAGTGGATTAAAATGTCGGATTTCTAAATAAAGGCACCCGACATGCAACATGCAGCGGGTTAGTTGGTAATGTCGATATCGTAATGTTCGGAACTCTGGGACTGACATGGCTCATGTGATGAGGATAATTTTTTTTTTTTTAATAATTGTTTGTCAAAATTGTCAACATTTCTCAATTCGTGTATGACACGGCTCGCTAGTATGAGACTGGTTCGGTGTGAAGGTCGCCGGGCGCGCGCCCTCTGCCGCCGGGTGCCGGCGACTGACGATGACGTCACGAGTCGCGATAAGCGATGAGGTGAACAGAAGACGCGCGGCCGGCGAATCAGGCGCACGAGTCATGTCGCTTACAGTTGCTATTGAAATGATTTGATCCCGGGTAGAACGTTAAACTGTAACTCGGCGACCAGTCTCTGAGACGAGTGTAGATCGAAGAAACATCTGATAAAGTTACAGTATGAAGTAGCAGCTGCAAATGACACTCGTGCGCCAGTGAGATTTTGTATCCAAAGATTGTAGTGTGATGTATAACTTCCTATAGGTTTATAATTATACTAGTATTTTATATACTTACTTGTTGTTTTCTATTGTTTGACACTAGGCGGTGTGATGATGATGTTTGGAACATTGACAGATCTCCCGATCGAACTTTAATGTATAAATATTTGCTTGTAAAGTTTTGTATAAGTCAGCTAACTGTCGCGGACAGCCGCCATTAGCGGTCTGTCTTAGAATTAAATTCAAAATTCGGTGGATTAAGAGCAGTGTCTGTGACATTCATTTTGTATGTATAATATATATTTTCTGAAGGAAAGATATGGAACTCCGCGCTACAACTGTAAATTAAAGTTTTGTAATTGCAAACTTGCCAAGCAATGTTCGACTCTGTGTCGTAGCGTGGAGAGTTTATGATCGTATGTGTGAGGATGGCAGTTAAACTGCAGCTAGATGGTGCTTGTGTGTACTTACGATGGATATAATTTTATTTCTATTTTACAACTGAAATTAAACGCCTATTTATTTTGTATAAGTGCAAGTGAAATTGTTATATTTTTAATCAAAATTAATTTGGTCAAACTGTCCATGTCTTCGTTCTTGTAAGCGCAACACGTTCATGTTTATAATAATGTAAATGGGCGCCATCTATCGGCCGCCACCGAGTACTAATAAGTAGCGGGTAGTTGTGTGGACGTGTTGCGTACTCGCGAGCCGTCGTGACGTGAGTGGCGCGGGACGCGCGGCGGCGCGGCGTTGTGCCGCGTCGTGCGGCGCCGCGCCGCGTCGCGCGGAGGTTCGCTCGACATACACAAGGCGGAATATTGGTGCGCGACTGCGACGCGCGGTGTGCCGTAGGAAAGTTTTACGATAAATGGTGAAAAAAATAAAGAAATTACAAAAAATAACGTTTATTATTTGGTAACCCATCAAGAAAGCGTGAGTAGTTTGATTACTATGTTAATTTCGTGTATGTATGACTACTGCCTGTGGCGCCCTCTGCCACTGACAAATTAATCTATGATGAATAAGGAACAAAGGCTAGCGCTAAGGAACAAACTGCTAGGCTAGCGCTAAGGAACAATCTGCTAGGCTAGCGCTAAGGAACAATCTGCTAGGTTAGCGCTAAGGAACAATCTGCTAGGTTAGCACTAAGGAACAAACTGCTAGGCTAGCGCTAAGGAACAATCTGCTAGGCTAGCGCTAAGGAACAATCTGCTAGGTTAGCGCTAAGGAACAAACTGCTAGGCTAGCGCTAAGGAACAAACTGCTAGGCTAGCGCTAAGGAACAAACTGCTAGGCTAGCGCTAAGGAACAAACTGCTAGGCTAGCGCTAAGGAACAAACTGCTAGGCTAGCGCTAAGGAACAAACTGCTAGGCTAGCGCTAAGGAACAAACTGCTAGGCTAGCGCTAAGGAACAAACTGCTAGGTTAGCGCTAAGGAACAAACTGCTAGGCTAGCGCTAAGGAACAATCTGCTAGGCTAGCGCTAAGGAACAATCTGCTAGGTTAGCGCTAAGGAACAAACTGCTAGGCTAGCGCTAAGGAACAAACTGCTAGGTTAGCGCTAAGGAACAAACTGCTAGGCTAGCGCTAAGGAACAAACTGCTAGGCTAGCGCTAAGGAACAAACTGCTAGGTTAGCGCTAAGGAACAAACTGCTAGGCTAGCGCTAAGGAACAAACTGCTAGGTTAGCGCTAAGGAACAAACTGCTAGGCTAGCGCTAAGGAACAAACTGCTAGGCTAGCGCTAAGGAACAAACTGCTAGGCTAGCGCTAAGGAACAAACTGCTAGGCTAGCGCTAAGGAACAAACTGCTAGGCTAGCGCTAAGGAACAAACTGCTAGGTTAGCGCTAAGGAACAAACTGCAAGGCTAGCGCTAAGGAACAATCTGCTAGGTTAGCGCTAAGGAACAAACTGCTAGGTTAGCGCTAAGGAACAAACTGCAAGGCTAGCGCTAAGGAACAATCTGCTAGGTTAGCGCTAAGGAACAAACTGCTAGGCTAGCGCTAAGGAACAAACTGCTAGGTTAGCGCTAAGGAACAAACTGCTAGGCTAGCGCTAAGGAACAAACTGCTAGGCTAGCGCTAAGGAACAAACTGCTAGGCTAGCGCTAAGGAACAAACTGCTAGGCTAGCGCTAAGGAACAAACTGCTAGGCTAGCGCTAAGGAACAAACTGCTAGGTTAGCGCTAAGGAACAAACTGCAAGGCTAACGCTAAGGAACAAACTGCTAGGTTAGCGCTAAGGAACAATCTGCTAGGTTAGCGCTAAGGAACAAACTGCAAGGCTAGCGCTAAGGAACAAACTGCAAGGCTAGCGCTAAGGAACAAACTGCTAGGCTAGCGCTAAGGAACAAACTGCTAGGCTAGCGCTAAGGAACAAACTGCTAGGCTAGCGCTAAGGAACAAACTGCTAGGCTAGCGCTAAGGAACAATCTGCTAGGTTAGCGCTAAGGAACAAACTGCTAGGCTAGCGCTAAGGAACAAACTGCTAGGCTAGCGCTAAGGAACAATCTGCTAGGCTAGCGCTAAGGAACAAACTGCTAGGCTAGCGCTAAGGAACAAACTGCTAGGCTAGCGCTAAGGAACAAACTGCTAGGCTAGCGCTAAGGAACAAACTGCTAGGCTAGCGCTAAGGAACAAACTGCTAGGCTAGCGCTAAGGAACAAACTGCTAGGCTAGCGCTAAGGAACAAACTGCTAGGCTAGCGCTAAGGAACAAACTGCTAGGTTAGCGCTAAGGAACAATCTGCTAGGTTAGCGCTAAGGAACAAACTGCTAGGCTAGCGCTAAGGAACAAACTGCTAGGCTAGCGCTAAGGAACAAACTGCTAGGCTAGCGCTAAGGAACAAACTGCTAGGCTAGCGCTAAGGAACAAACTGCTAGGTTAGCGCTAAGGAACAAACTGCTAGGCTAGCGCTAAGGAACAAACTGCTAGGCTAGCGCTAAGGAACAAACTGCTAGGCTAGCGCTAAGGAACAAACTGCTAGGCTAGCGCTAAGGAACAAACTGCTAGGCTAGCGCTAAGGAACAAACTGCTAGGCTAGCGCTAAGGAACAAACTGCTAGGCTAGCGCTAAGGAACAAACTGCTAGGCTAGCGCTAAGGAACAAACTGCTAGGCTAGCGCTAAGGAACAAACTGCTAGGCTAGCGCTAAGGAACAAACTGCTAGGCTAGCGCTAAGGAACAAACTGCTAGGCTAGCGCTAAGGAACAAACTGCTAGGTTAGCGCTAAGGAACAAACAGCTAGGCTAGCGCTAAGGAACAAACTGCTAGGCTAGCGCTAAGGAACAAACTGCTAGGTTAGCGCTAAGGAACAAACTGCTAGGCTAGCGCTTAGGAACAAACTGCTAGGCTAGCGCTAAGGAACAAACTGCTAGGTTAGCGCTAAGGAACAAACTGCAAGGCTAGCGCTAAGGAACAAACTGCTAGGCTAGCGCTAAGGAACAAACTGCTAGGCTAGCGCTAAGGAACAAACTGCTAGGCTAGCGCTAAGGAACAAACTGCTAGGCTAGCGCTAAGGAACAAACTGCTAGGCTAGCGCTAAGGAACAAACTGCTAGGCTAGCGCTAAGGAACAAACTGCTAGGCTAGCGCTAAGGAACAAACTGCTAGGTTAGCGCTAAGGAACAAACTGCTAGGTTAGCGCTAAGGAACAAACTGCTAGGCTAGCGCTTAGGAACAAACTGCTAGGCTAGCGCTAAGGAACAAACTGCTAGGTTAGCGCTAAGGAACAAACTGCAAGGCTAGCGCTAAGGAACAAACTGCTAGGCTAGCGCTAAGGAACAAACTGCTAGGCTAGCGCTAAGGAACAAACTGCTAGGCTAGCGCTAAGGAACAAACTGCTAGGTTAGCGCTAAGGAACAAACTGCTAGGCTAGCGCTAAGGAACAAACTGCTAGGCTAGCGCTAAGGAACAAACTGCTAGGCTAGCGCTAAGGAACAAACTGCTAGGTTAGCGCTAAGGAACAAACTGCTAGGCTAGCGCTAAGGAACAAACTGCTAGGCTAGCGCTAAGGAACAAACTGCTAGGCTAGCGCTAAGGAACAAACTGCTAGGCTAGCGCTAAGGAACAAACTGCTAGGCTAGCGCTAAGGAACAAACTGCTAGGCTAGCGCTAAGGAACAAACTGCTAGGCTAGCGCTAAGGAACAAACTGCTAGGTTAGCGCTAAGGAACAAACTGCTAGGTTAGCGCTAAGGAACAAACTGCTAGGCTAGCGCTAAGGAACAAACTGACATCATCTAAAACATCTTCTAAATTGAATATACTAAAATTACTATTTTCTAAAATTTGCTTTAACCACAACACTCTTTCCGAACCTTTGACATAAATACATTTATCTCTTAACATATCTCTAACCAAATTCTGATAATTATAATAGGGTACAAATCCTTCGTGCCAGTGTATCTTTCTGTTACTTTCAATCCAACTAACTTGTTTTTTTTCTTGTTTTGTTAATTTTTTAAATGGAAATGGGGGCTTAATTAAAAATACTTGTAATTTTTGATTATACAATATAGCGATTTCTTTTATTATAAATTCATTTGTTTCTGTTTTAAAGCCTTGAATATCCACAATAGCGATCATGATAATCTGCGCACAATGTTGCTGAGAGGTTTGTATTCCACAAGTCGATCATTTATAATCAAACAATATGCAGTTGTCTTATCTGGTATTTGTGTTGAACATTCAAATTCCAATCGTACATCCACTGGACCAGTTTTTAAACTATCGTTTTGCCTCGAGCAGTCTAAGATAAAGACTGGGGCTTTTTCTTTGAAGTCCTGTAGATCAAGCAACGGGTCTACCGGAGAGTTGTAATACGACTGACGAAATTTCACATACATTTCATATAATATACTATATTTGTTCTCACAAAACTTTAAAGATAAAGGCTCATAAGGATAATATTGCGAATTTAAAAAGAGCGTCACGTTTGTCACCTCACAATGATCAAACACTGAACTGTCTTTAGTTCTATTATTTTTTCGATTAGTCTGCAAGCAAAAAATGACATACCGAGGCTTTTCTAATTGAGAAGCAGTCTTTACTGACCAAGAATGCTTTGTGGTTTTAGGTAGTAAAGGATACTCATATAAATCCCAATTTCTAAAAGCCATCTGAATAGGTTTATCTCTTTCTAAATGCTTTAAAAGTGTTAAACGTTCTCGATCTGAAACTTTTATGTGCGGTACTCTCCATTGCACCCTTTGTATATCTATTTGAACCTGAACGAGTTCATCAGTAAGAATAATGATATTTAAGTTAGAATTACTCCTATTCAATATAAGTTCGTGTTTACAATTTATCACAATTTTATTGTAATCCTCGGCAAACCCTAAAATCTTATTTAATGGCACCACAACACTAAAATGCGCATCACTTTGAAACCCGTTTAAATTCCAACCCCATAATGCAGCAACTTTACTTTCTGCTTCATTTAATGAGATGTAGGTAAGACTTTATTGTTGATGTTATTCCAGAATTTTTTATACGATCTATTTCAATTCCATTCATTTCGTATCTGATGTCTTGAAACAAATGCATAATAGGGTTATTAGTGAACGTAACAGTTTTCTTGATCGGATTCCCATCCTTACCGAACAGCTTTGTCTGACCTTCGATGTAGATTGAACTGGCTGATGGTAGCACGTATATATCTTGCTGATGTATGGGGATTCTGATTTCATCGTTTTCTCTAAAGCTGTTATTGTACGGATTGTATGAATGGACTTCATAACTTTCGATTGAACTATCAAAGTGTGGTAAATCAGTAATCTGTAGTATACTCATACTTTAAACCCTAGAGCTTTAAGAAAATCTTTATTTGATTTAGCCAATTTCTTCACGTTTTTCTTACGTCTGTGCACCTTAACGGTTGTTGATGGAATAGGACGTTTTAATTTCACTGGAGGGTTTTTATCATATACTATCATTTTGCCTTTCTTAAATGAAGACGTAATTGAATATGTTCTTCACCAAAGTCAATACAGTAACCAAACTGATCTACAATCCTGACAGATATGGATGAAATTATATTTTTGTTCACTGGGAAGTAAATAACGTTCTGGGGTATTTCTGTGTAGCCGTGACTTGAAGCAGTATCAGATATGAATTCGTGAATAAAATGAGTCGGTAATCCGTTGTAATATGAACCGTGAACAAGATCACATTCGATTCTGATTACAGCTGTTAAACTGCTGTTATTAGCGGGCACATTCGGTCTTTTTTTTTAATACTGAAAAGTATAGTAAACCGCACTCGTATTGATCAGATAAATGAAGAGGTGGTTGAAAATACGAAACCAGTTCTGATTTATTTCCAGAGATGGTAACCGTAGTAGACATGCTTGCATACTGAACTCTTTAAAATGATCCTGTTTATTTTATTTCTTGATTATACCAAAATTTTTTTAAGAAATTTAAACATAGTTGTCCACAGTTGAAGGGGTGATCACGTTGTAAATTTTCATAATTTTATTGTATTTTAGAACCTACATATTTTATAAATTCCTTTGGAGGTTTTAGATTTCCATAACTGTCGAAATACTCAACATAATCATTATATTTTGCATAGGCTACCCAATGAGAACCAGGATTTTTAGAACTATCTAAATTAATAACTCCGCATTCTTTTTTATACGGATATCTAAGGAGCTCATCTCTCATAAAGACACCTCTAAAATGAGGAATTCTATTTCCATACTTTAAAATATCAAAGTTAGTTAAGGCCCGTTTGGGTAGCCGATATCTTAGTTTTTTTTTTTTTGATACGAAAATTCCAAGGCCGCCTTTATGTAGTTTAAGGTGTAGTCCTTTGCCAATACATAGAGCTTCCATTTTTTCATTATGTCTCCTCGATTCCTCATACAGCTTTTTAACCATTTTGTATTCATTTATGGTTTTGGCAATACCAGCTGCACCACCTGCTAAAGCTCCCGCCGCTGATAATCCGGCAAAAATAGGAATCAGAGGTAGTACTCCCCCAGTTTTTGGAATAGGAATAACACGGGGGAGCTTAATCGATGAATCATCAGCTAATTCTCTGGTAGCGGCAATAGCTAATTCTATAGCCATTTTCTTGCTCTTAGGTTTTAATTTTTTTATGTGTCTTTTTGCTTTCGTAATAACAGTTTTTAATTTACTTTTTAATCCTTTTCCAGATGTAACTTTTGGAGAACGCTTTTTCCTCAAACCAGAACCAGTTTTAATTTTTGCCGACATAGCCTTACTTACTAAGCGTGCCGCGAGTTTTTCGCCTGTACTGGCATCGGAAGCAACCGCTCGCTGTTTCGCCATTTTTAACAAAATTAAATCAGCCTTATGTCGCTCTTTCAAGTTTGATGACTTGTGATATGCAATATCGTGATCTCTGCAATATTCATCCAACTTATTTACACCGTTATCTCCTTGTGCAAGTCTTTTTATTAATTTAGTACCAGGACCACAGTAATTATATCCTGGTAAGTGTAATTCAAATGGTAAATTATTAATAAGCCAATTGAGAAGACTGCTCTCTCCAAAACACATTATAAGAATGATGATTCCGGTTTGAATACTTTAATAAATAGTTATGTGATTCGAGTTTGTTGTTAATATTATTTTATTTATAATATAAGATTCGATTTCTCGATCCAACTGCTTTCAGCTGAAGACAAACCTAGCCATTTTACTAAAACCCTGCTACCTTTTCTTCTAAGAACTTTCTCGACTAAATATACATTGGGGTGTTTTGTCTTCTGAAGTTCTTGTTCATAAAATGCTCCTAGGATAGGCTGTCCTCTGATCGTATCTTCAATTAAGTAAGTGATAGGAGTAGTATTCTGCTTGTATCTAATTTTAAATATTTCTGTTGACCAATTGGGAGTATAACCTTTTTCGAATGTTCCTTTGTACTTACTGATACAAACGTAATCACCCACTTTAAACTTGCATTTTATACTTTCTTTATTTTTCACTAAACTATTAAATCTTTTTAATATTTCTTTCTTATTTGCATTGTTGACATTTACTGGTATTTCATTAATTGTTCGATGATAGGTATGATTGTATTTATGAACTACATTGTCCAACGTATTTTTTATCCAATTATAATTACCTTTTAAACTAAACTCTTTATACAGTTTAGATTTTAATGTTCTTATAAATCTCTCCACAATTGAAGCCTTTTTAGATGAAAATGTTGAATAATGATTAATATTATACGACTGCATAAGATATTTAAATTTGTTATTATAAAATTCTGTGCCGTTATCTGTTTGTAAATTTTTAGGTATGCGATTATCTTTCAATAGAATTACAAAAGCATTATACACCTCATCTTTGTTTTTACTTTTCAAAGGAAGCGCCCAAGCATATTTTGAAAATGTGTCAATTATGGCAAGAATATATTTATAATTATTATTTTCCCTCGACACTGTTTGCATATCTATTAAATCTGCTTGCCAGAGATCATCTATAGGTATCCTTCATAATAACACGCCTTCGCGGAAAGTTCACCCTCACACTTTTATGAATTTCATTTACCACATCCGCTTTGCTCATTTTAAAATAATATCTTAAATATATTTTATTTAGATATTAATATGTATATACCTATACATTGTATATTTATATATTCATAATGAATGACGTCGTAATACTGAATGAAAAGTTTTCTGAGCATCAGTATATATTCTTTAATTATGTTAGCTTCTTTTATTTCTTCAATTATTGATAAAATTTCATTGTCATGATTTGTATTACCTGCATCTCTTGAAGCTATTAATAATTTTAATCTTTCAACCAATTCATTCGGATCGTCCCAATATACTAAGTCAGTATTCTTTTTATATGTTTTAAGTGTCGGCAAACTGCCTCCAATTTTTTTTTAATTGTTTTCCAACAAAGTCTCAGAAAATAATGGTCTGATTATATCTCGATATGTGAGCCCTTTGTCACCTCTTATTTGACCTCTAGGATTAAAATCCCTCTTATGGGCGTTGGTATAATGTAGTATATCTTTGTAGACAAGTCTATCGGCATCAGTTACAATCTTTAAGTCAGGTTTCTTTCGAAGTAAACGTTCTTTTAGTCCAGGGGTGAAATCGTAACTTCTATCTCCAATTTTAACCAAAACTAAGTTATCTCCGCCAATATTTTGAATTTTAGAAAATGATACTACGGAGTTACCCATCATTAAAGTTTTACTGTCGGTTCTTATTCCAAATGGTACATTTACACCATCATAAATACCGTAGATATCCTCACTTTTCACCGAAAGTTCTAAATTATCTTTGACTTCTTTTTTAGGAGAGCTTGAAAAAAATATATCAGCATCATGAAAATCTTCACATTCAGTGGAAGTGCTTTCACAATTTGCATCTGATTCAATAGGTATAGAATTATCGGACACGTTTTTATCATGCTTAATATTTTCGATTAATCTTTGAGAATTTATAAAAGTTTTTAGAGGGTCTGAAACTGGTTTGAACATTTTATCTAAGGATAAGTTAACTTCATGTTCATGATTTTTCATTTCGTTTATTTTCTTTTTTATGGAGTCGACAGACTTAATTAATTCCATTTTAATATTTTTTTCCATCTTATGTAATCACAACTCGTGGAGGAGCTCGTGGCTAAGTAATAACAGCCGCACGGGTCGATCCATCAGGTTAAGCTACGCTTGCCGGGGTTGTCTGTGGATGGGTGACCATCTTTACATACCGAGACTCCTCCGTGCCTCGGAAAGCACGTTAAGCCGTTGGTCCCGGCTGTCATTCGTAAATCTTTGTCAGTCGTTACGGGTCGTCAGAAGCCCGAAAGTCTGACAACCAGTCTTACCAAGGGGTATCGTATCACCCAGTTACTGGGTTGTGGAGGTCAGATAGGCAGTCGCTCCATGTAAAATACTGGTATTCAGCTGCATCCGGTTAGACTGGAAGCTGACCCCAACATAGTTGGGAAAAGGCTAGGCAGATTGATTGTAATCACAACTGTGTTCAACTAAGAGAGAAATAAGACTAGCAATGTTTCTGTATACAATTCATTTATATGGATGTACCACATACAGACATCTGCGTTCATTAGAATTTAAAAATGTATCGAAATTCTTTCTGTACCTCCCATTATTTAATGTAGACTCTTTGTTAATAAGTAAAAAATTTAAAGGATTACTCCAAACTGTTTTACAGATTTCTTTGAACTGGTTCCAGTTTAAATCAGGACTGACATGTTCCTCATAAATATGTTTTAAGTTCACATCATCTTGTCTAAATACTATAAGAAAATTAGTATTGTCACGTAACAATTGTTTCGGTATCTTTGAATAGGTCTGATATAAATAAAAACAATCGATTTGCTTATGTCTCCCCATACAAAAATAATTGCGAATATTCGTCTGATTTTCTGTTGCAACATCGTCAAAAATAAATATAGAATTTGGTAATGCTTCACTGGGAGATATAACATCTTTATTGTCGCTAAACTCAATAGAATTTAATTTGAGGTACTCTTCTTAACACTTCACTTAAAAAACGATATTTTGGTTGGAAATTCGTTTTTGAGTAAAGATACAGATTTTGAAATTTGAGGCCATTTTCATGTAATAATAAACTGATCATAACGTTTGTTTTACCACAATTTGAGGGCCCACGTATAATACAACGAATCGTATTAGGCAATAAAGCACTGTGTCGGATCTGACAACTGGAGTCATTAAAATTAATATTATTTACATTAGATTATTTACATTTAGAGATATGGGTTGTTTGGGACTTTCGTGGTAGTGGTGAAGGCTAAACACGTGTTTTTGTCAGTGCTACGAATTTTTTCGATTTCTGGTAAATCCTTGTGTGAAACTTGGTCGAGATTATTCTTAGTGTTTGTGTTCTTTGTGTAAGGTTAGTTTTATTTGTGATTGTCTTGTTTTTAATAATTATTCGTCATCAAAATGAACTCCAAAAAGCCCCCTGATCCCGACCCCCCTGATGAGCTTTTTGATCTTTCCCCTGGCTTGACCATCACCCTCCCCCATGACACCCAAATACTCACGCAAGCCCCCAATATGGCTACAGAGAATACAAATCGGAAAAGAGCCGCTGTGTCCCCCACGACTACTCCAAATGTTCCACCCAAGATACCGAAAACCATAGTCGGCAGACTTACTTATACAGCCAGAGATAATCCACCGTATATTGTCAATGTTTCCCTTAAGGATGGTCAGACTTCAGGCACTGTGCTACAACCTGTCAAGTTTGGCATGTTTTTGACGATAAATAACATCAATAACATACGCCTCGATGGGGTCAAACGTATAGGAAGAAATCGTGTGTCGGTTGAATTCAACTCGCATCAGGACGCAAACAGTTTTTTAGTTAATAATTTGTTAATTCAACATAATTATACTGCCTCCATCCCACAATTTAATATTACACGTATGGGTATTGTTAGGGATATCCCTATTGAATGGTCTGAGGGCGAAATCATAGAAAACATCAAGGTTCCTGAAGGATGTGGTGCTGTTGTGAAGGCCAGGAGAATGAACCGTAAGGTGACCTCGTCTGGTGTAGCCGAGTGGAAGCCTACGCAGACAGTTGTTGTTACGTTTGACGGACAGGTTTTGCCTAAGCGGGTATATTGTTTCTACTCGGCTCTTCCAGTCGAGAGGTACACATACCCAACAATCCAGTGTTTCCATTGTTGTCGATTTGGCCATACCCGTACGCTTTGTAGGTCAAAACCACGTTGCTTCAAATGTGGTGAAGATCATCCAGGTGATGGATGTGAAATCACCCCTGAGTTAGGATTTTGTGTCTCATGTTCTGGGAACCATTTCGCAAATGACAGTGGTTGTCCTGAATTGGGCCGGCAGAAGAGCATCAAAGCTCTGATGGCGGAAAAATCGATTTCATATGCAGAGGCAAGTTGGGTTTTCCCTCCTGTTTCTAGATCTTATGCCGATGTCTCAAAATCTGCCCCTCGTAACAAGGTTATAATAAATAAAATCCAATCCCCGTCCTCAAGCCCAACGCCTGCTACCCAAAGATCATACCGTAAAACGGTCTTCCTTAAACCTAAACCCCGTGCCCCCCTTTCTCCTGGCTATAATAAGCAAGCTCATCAAACACTTACCCAAAATTACTCATTTTCCCCCTCCAAAAATGGCTGCGCCTTCCCAACGGAAGCCGCTGAGCCAATGATCTGCAGACAGGAGGACAATTCGAAAAATATTTTGGAATTAATTACAAACCTGTTAATGACTGTTCTTACAAATCCTACTCCATCAATACCTGACCACGTTGCTTTAAAATTGACCTCAATATTAAATTATATTCACAATGTTCCATCCCCTGACATTCCTTCAATGGAACGTGAGGAGTATTACTCCCAGGAAGCCTGATCTTTCATTCTTAATTAATAAGTATAAACCATCGGTCTGCGGTATTTCCGAGACGTGGCTTCTACCTGAAAGTAATTTCAGGTTGCCGGGTTTCGGCGGTGTACGTAATGACAGGCCTGATGGATATGGGGGATGTGCTTTGCTCATCAATAGCAAAGTATCATTTTCCCCGATTCCTCTACCCTTTGTTGGCGATAACATAAATGTTGCAGCTGTTAAGGCTGAGGATATAAATATTTTTTCTTTTTATATTGCGCACCCACAACTCGAATATCTTTCAGTCATTAGAAATTTGTTATGCAATGTTAGCGGTCCAATACTTGTTATGGGTGATTTTAATTGTCACCATTATCGTTGGGGATCAGATACTTGCGATAACTTTGGCATTGGTTTGCTGGATGTATTGGATGATCTTGATCTCTGTGTCATCAACGACGGTAGTGTCACACGCAGATCTGCACCAGGGCAGAGTAATAGTTGTGTTGACTTGACATTCTGTTCATCCAATATATCTAGCCTTCTCATCTGGCGTCGCTTGGATATGACTTATGGAAGTGACCACTACCCCATCATGATCGAATTCCCGTCTAAAAATGTTCCCACTAAAGTCTCCCCTCCCCTTTTAAAACACCGACTAAACTCAGCAGATTGGGATTTATATTCAAAAATTTTAGATTTAAGAGTATCTTCCCTTGCAAAAATTAACGAGAATAATGCCCAGGAATGTTTTTCGTCCTTTTCTTCTACCATCTCTTCTACAGCAGATGACTGTTTCCCTTCCAAAAAACTCCAATCTGGTAAAATTCCTTCTCCGCCATGGTGGGATAGAGAATGCACTGACATGATCAGGGCCAGGAATGAGGCTGAAGAGACCGTTAACTGTGAATTGAACCTGGATAACCTCATCGCCTTCAAGCGAATATTGGCTAAGTCCAGGAAAGTGCTCAAAAAGAAGAAACGAGAAGGATGGTCCAAGTATTGCAGTTCGTTGAGTCCATCCACTCCAGTTTCGGTGGTATGGCGGAAAGTAAAACGTTTCAGGAGTAGTTTCGCACCTGCCTCCTCGAACAACCTCTCAGAAGAACTGGGGTGCCAGTTTTTCTCAAAAATCGCTCCAGCCTATGTTCCAGGTGTAGAGGACAGTTGTGTTGGCATTGATGATGTAGACAACACTAACGATCCAATGAACATGCCATTCAGCTTGGAAGAATTAAAAACTGTGCTATCCCGTGTCAGGGACTCCGCACCAGGAGTGGATGGATTCCCTTACTCTTTTATTGCCAAAGCTGGTCCAAAAACCCACCAATACTATCTGGACTTGGCTAATTTTTGCTTCACTTCCGGACATATTCCCACAGACTGGAAGGTTCAAGTTGTCATTCCGATATTAAAACATGGCAAAGATCCTAACGATCATTGCTCATATAGACCTATTGCTCTATCGTCCATACTAATTAAACTCTTAGAACATTTAATCAAGAATCGTTTAGAGTGGTTGGTGGAGAGCAGGAGACTGCTTCCAACGACTCAGTTCGGCTTCAGGAAAGGTCTGGGCACAGCTGATAGTGTAGGTATCCTCACGTCAGCGGTCCGGCTGGCCCTCGGCAGGAATGAGTCAGTGGTGGCCGTTTTCCTGGACATATCAGCAGCCTATGATTCGGCCCTCCTCCCAATTCTCAGGCAAAAGCTGCATGAGCTGAGAATCCCGGCTAGGATTTGTCGTATCATTGGTAACATCTTTACCAACCGTGTCATTCAACTAAGAATCCCTGGAGCTGACTCTGAACAAAGAACAGTATGGAGAGGGCTACCTCAAGGATCTGTTCTTAGTCCCCCATTATACAATATATACACAGCGAATTTGTCCTCATCTTTAAATTTTGACTGCAAAATCCTTCAGTATGCTGACGATATTGCGTTACTGGTCACTGGCAGTTCCATTCAGGATGCCGCTCTATCGATGAATGTCTCTCTGTCTTCGTTAAACCAATGGTTCCTTGATCACGGGTTATCTTTAAGTGCGCCAAAGAGTACAGCGGTTATTTTTACCCGTAAGCGTTCTGTTCCCCAAGTAGATATAAATATCGACGGACAAATCATTCTAGTCAAGGATAAGGCTAGGTTTCTGGGAGTAACGTTGGACTCGAGATTGTCTGGGGTTGACCATATTAACAACACGGTCAAAAAATGTGAACGCTCCGTATCGGTCCTTAAGGCTTTGGCAGGGGTGTGGTGGGGAGCTCACCCCTACACCCTCAAACTGGTCTATAACGCGTTGACCAGGAGCGCTTTGGACTACTGTTGCTTCCTTATTGAGCCTTGCAACAAAGAAGCGCTCAAGAAATTAGATAGCATCCAGGCCAAATGCCTGAGAATTATTATTGGAGCCATGAAATCCTCTCCCATAAATGCGCTTCAAGTTGAATGTGTAGAACCACCCTTATGCCTAAGAAGACAATATTTGGCTGATCGTTTCTTGTCTAAAATATTCTCCCTTTCATCCCATCCTTTACTCACAATTTTAGAGCAAATCGACCTCTCCTTCAATAATTCTCCTTATTGGAACAATAAGGCTGTTCCTCTGTTGATAAATAGGTACAGAGAGCTTAAACCCCTCTCCTCACCTGTTTGTCAATATCCAATTCTCCCCGTCTTTTCCTCTGCATATGGGGCGATCCACTTCAAACCAAAAGCCGTTTTGGGACTAGGTATATCAAAGAATTCCCAAAACGCAAGACGCGACTTCGAGTTAGCCGTCAAACGTTACTGGGAAGGATGGAATTTTTTCTTTACTGATGCATCAAAATTATCACAAACAGAATGTACAGGAGTAGCAGTATATTTTCAAAATTCCAAAATTGCCTTACTCTTTCAATGTCCACCAGAAGCATCAGTTTTTACAGGAGAGTGTATTGGCATTTTAGAAGCCATACATTATATCAAGTCTCATCAAATAAGAAAAGCAGTCATTTTTTCAGATTCCCGTAGTAGTATTCAGGCCTTAGAACAAAATCAACTCCATAGTAAAATCCAAAGTAAGATCGTCGTAGAAATTAAGAGCCTGTTATTTGAATGTTCCCAAAACGGCTTGGACATCGAGATAGCCTGGATCCCTGGTCATTCGGGTATTGCTGGCAATGAGTGCGCTGATTCGTTAGCAAAGTACGCCACATCAAATCCGGCTGATCGAAAACACTACGTAGCTCATAACTACGATTTGCGAAATGGTGCCAAGCTTAAACTGTTCGACTCGTGGACAAAAATGTGGAATGAGACCTCAAAAACCAAGGGGGTCTACTATGCAGCTATACAGCACGACATCCAAAGGAAACCTTGGTTTTTTAAATATCCGAAATTGTCCAAAAGAACTGTATCGTCACTTTGTAGACTTAGACTCGGACACTGTTGTAGCCCAGTGTTTCTGAATAAGATCCATGTTAGGGACAGTTCCCTGTGTGAATGCGGTCTTGCGGAGAGTACTTTGGACCATATATTTTTCTCCTGTTCCTTGAACACCAAATCCTTTGACCTCTATCGAAAAATTTCGAAATGTAACATTCCCCTCCCAACTAACTTCCATTCCCTTTTAACCCACTTCTCTCCCAAAATTATTAATATTTTAACAACTTTTTTAAACGAAAATAACATTAAATTTTAACTGGTGCGTAATAATTTATATGTATTGTATATATATATACAGGGTGAAATTGAACTCATGGGCATTCTCTTAAGGGGTCATTGTACTCATCATTATGAACAACTTTTACTATGGGACCAAACCTGAAATCGCGAAAAAAAAATCAGCTGTTCCCTACATTTATGTTCGCATAACTCGTCAAAATGTAGCGAACAGGTGATTTCTTTTTCTCGATTTCAGGTTTGGTCCCATAGTAAAAGTTGTTCATAATGACGAGTAGAACGACCCGTTAAGAGGATGCTCATGAATTAAATTTCATCCTGTATATTTTTTTATTTTTTTTGTGCTGTTTCATCACCCTGTTGCATTGATTGTTTAGAATATTTATGTAGTACTAACCCTTGTCCTCGTCACCTAGATCTACCACAAAGTGCAAAGTCGACGGTCTGCCTCTGTGCTGCCGTCTAAACATGACGCTGGCAGAATAGTCGACATCGGCTCAATTGCCATAAGAGAAAAAAAAAAAAAAATGGGTTGTTTGATCAACTTCATCTTGCCTACTAATTGCACTTTTCTCGGTCCTTCAATATATACATGATAATTATAATAACAGCTATAGTTTCGATATACTAGAATTCTTTTCTCAAATATTAAAGTATTTTTTGTTACAATGAATCATTTAATAGCTGCAGCCAGTGCAAGACAGTCACTTGTCAATAATTTTCAAATTAAATCACTTTTTTTTTATTAAAGATAAGTTTTGATATAATTATTATTGAAAGTTCACATCCAAACAACTTTTGACAAATTTATTTTCTTTTCAGAATAATGTCTCTTTCACCATCATACAGTCCTAGTTTTTGGGATAATGAGATTTCTGCAGGACGCGAACAGTCGCGATTACACGAGGTATGTATCTAACTATAAATGTGCAAATATTTACATCTTTTTAAATAAAATGATTTTTGACATTCAACAATAACAACTATTATGTTTGTTGCGAGGAATGTGTCAAATATAATATTATTGTATCGCTGTCCTACCTACCTATAGTTTATTCATCATTCTCTTTACAGAAACTGAGTGATCCTTATCTTGCGGATAACGATGCTGCTGTTAAATCATTCTATTTTACTCAAGATCTGAATACCTCCAATATTCCAGTTATCAAAACTGCGTCACAAAAACATCCAACAGAAAAAATAAAAGAGAAAAAAAGGAGGTCTGCAAATATGAAAAAAAAATAAGAAATCTCAATTTTATTCAAAAACTATTATATCAGATAATTCATCTTATATTATTCGGAAAGAGTCAGGAAAAGCTCATCATTTGATAAATATAACTATTCATGACATGAGTGACAATGCTTCCGGAAGGAGCTGCAGTGAAAATGACAGCGCTTGTGTAAGTGTTCAGTACCTAGTCAGAAACAATTGTGATGAAATAATGGATGAAACTGAACATTTGATTGATAAAATAGTGAACAAAATTAATTTGTGAAATTGATTGTGAATCTTATTTCTGAGGTTGTGAATCTTATTTTTTTAATTTATTGTGACCCAATAAACAAAATAGATTCTGCAAACTGTGTTTTTTAACCTGATTAATTAGTTACTAGATAATACCTCTTATTAATAAACAATGTGCAAACAGTGTATATAATTATGTCAAAAGTATAATTATACTAACGTTATTCATGATAATAATCTATACACATTGTTTAAAAGAGGGAATATCTTTCGGAAAGGGAAAAATAAACAAATAAATACAGAGTACACATTTATTGATTACATACATTTTATAAGATTATATCCTTATTACATTTCTCCTTATTATATCCTCATTAATAACAATAATAATAACCCCATCGCCGTATCTCTACGTTGACGTCGTGATGCGGCTTGCGCGCTTCGAACTCTAGGTCTGTGCCGGTAGAGGTTACTTTGCCGGAACAGGTCTAGGGTGAGGAGCCAGACCAAGAGAGATACAGAAACCCGCAGGGCAGCATGTGGCGAGCTGCTGGGCAGTAGCGACCCCACGTACCCTATCTCCCGGGAGAAGTCATGTTCCTCATCTCTGGCTTGCCTTTATTGGCCGGCTGGAGTGAACACTGACGAGAACTGACCTCCCACCTCATTCTTGCCTTTATTGGCTGGCTTGAGTAGAGATTCGCAAGAGCAAACGTGCTCGGAGGAAGGAAGTAGTCCAGTAAGATGCTGGTAGGGATCTTGACCGTACTTCCGGGATTGTCCTGATAGCCGTGGAATACCTCTCCACTCCTCTTAAGCACCTCAAGACATGTTGCCCCCTTGTCGCTACGACACTATGTGCTAGCGACCGTTTCCGGGGGCCCATTGTTGAGTGTGCAAGTCACCCCCTGCCATTTTATCCGTGTATTGTATTTATCACACATTGGTCAGGCAGGGGCCATAGTCCTTCCATAGTTTTAGATAACCAGTCCACTTTAGCCATCCAAACCCATAGCCCAATTTTTTTTTGTCTCCATATTCTGCAATAGTCCTACACCATCCGGGGGTTGTCCTTGGGTGCACTTGCATAGTACGCACAGGGATAATCGTCGGTTAGTGCCTCATTTCCATTGAAAGCGTCTAACGGGCCTCTGCGAGTTGGCTTCGGCCCCTCATATGCCTTCTAAAGGTCCGGGACCCTAGGGTCCCGAGAAATATCAAAAAAATAAAATAATAATAATAATAACATTTATTACAAGTACCAAGACTCAAACTTATTACATTACACATTTAATTACATTGTAATCAACTTAGTAGAACAAATAGACACATGTACTAAAGTATTGAACTATAATGCCCCCAAGGTAAAGTGTTGAAACAACCTTCTATCCTTTGCCTTTTATCATCATCACTGTTAAGAATGAGCTTATTTAACTTTTGTGTAAAAACTTGATGATTTTTTGATCTTATAACATACATATCATCTCGAAGGTTATCATTTAACATTAATGCTCTTTTATATTTTTCAATATCCAATTTTTTTGTTACCGGCTTTGTTATTCCCTTTGCTTTCTTTATAGTTTTATTTTCCGTGCGTATACAATACAACTTAGCTCGTAAACCTACAAATTCTGAAATAATCTCTCCACCCAATTCGTCTTTGAAATAGCCTGGTATTTTCATATTAGCTTTAGGTAATCCATATATATTGTTATCCTCAAAATTGCTCGTGTCAAAATAACGAATATTGTTTTTCATATCTTCATAAAAATTTTCAGTTTTTACCAAATAAAGTAAGCTGTCAGTATCAGTGTAACATAAAATAACATTATTTCCATATATTTTTTTAATTACAGAATAATGAAAATTATATAAATGCGTTTTAGAAATTTCAAAAATAGAAAATCCAATATAAATAGGGCGGTCCAATATAACTTTTGTTTTATTCAATTGAATAGCTACTAAACTTTCCGATAAAATTGCCAAGTCTTTGAAATGCGGTGCGCTAATATACCTTTCAGCACCATGCAATTTGTTGGTTGTATTTAACTTATCTTTCCATAATTTTACGAGCCTAACATCAACTTGTTTCCGCTTGTTTTCAATTGTTTTTCCAAAAATAGAATTGTTTTGTTTCTTAAAAAAATCTTTTTCAAAATCAGATTTAGCTTTTTGCCTGAGAGAAGTATTCAATAAAATATCATCATCTGCCTAGCCTTTTCCCAACTATATTGGGGTCGGCTTCCAGTCTAACCGGATGCAGCTGAATACCAGTATTTTACATGGAGCGACTGCCTATCTGACCTCCACAACCCAGTTACTGGGTAACACGATACCCCTTGGTAAGACTGGTTGTCAGACTTTCGGGCTTCTGACGACCCGTAACGACTGTCAAAGATCCACGAATGACAGCCGGGACCAACGGCTTAACGTGCTTTCCGAGGCACGGAGGAGTCTCGGTATGTAAAGATGGTCACCCATCCACGGACCAACCCCGGCAAGCGTAGCTTAACCTGATGGATCGACCCATGCGGCTGTTATTACTTAGCCACGAGCTCCTCAATTCAATAAAATATATGGTTTTAAAAAGTTATCTTGATAAAATGATAATATTCTGTATATTTTTAACAATATTAAACCATTTTCTAAACACTCTTGTAAATGCATATAATGGATAACAAAACGATGTTTGTTATACTCAAACTCAAACTCAAACTCAAAGCATTTATTTCAATTAAACCAATTACAGGCACTTTTGAATTGTCAAAGAGTCGGTCAGTTAGTCAGAAAATTGAAGCTAGTCGCCCATTCCAAAACGTAGATCTCTATGGAGAAGAATGGGCAAGAAACTCCATGGACACTCTTTTAAATCAAAATTGTTACAAAATCCTGGGTACATTGTTATTGTTCTTGTTGCTTCTATATGTGAGAACAATGTAAAAAATAGATAACTAAAACAATTTAAAATATAAGATTAAAAATAAGCCCTGGCAGCTAAGAGATGACCAGTCTCCACTGACGGCGCCCGTTCACGAACATGACGCGTGGATCAGCACCATCCAGCTCAACCATTTTGTAGGGAACCGAATGATCCAACACACGCGCCACCATCAGCGAGACATTTGAGTGAGCATGACATACTCTCAACTGCCATACTTTTTCAAGTCAACATACCTACATCATAACATAAAACCGCTCCATGGTACTCACATTTACAAAATTGAAAAGATGCTTCTAATTTATACAAAACTATAGTTTGCAATGATTGTAATTAAAAGATTAGTAAACACTAAATCTATAGTCTATATATAGTCAATAAGTCTATAGTAATAACATAATGTCAGAAAAAAAGGGGACGCATTTCTTCCAAACAAAAAAAAAAAATTAACAAAGCCCAAGTGGCTGTGGATACAAATTTGCAATTAACTTTTTACACTTGTTTTGCATAGGTGAATATTTTTCGGCAGCAAAGGGAAGATCCGAATGAGCATTATGAATGTTAGGTGGGTAATATAAATCCACCTCCAAAATGTATCCCTCATCACCGTTTTTGTTTACACCATTTATATCAAATTTATTTATTTCATTATCATTAAGAAATCGGAAGTTACGCATTGGAAGTTTTTGCATCATTGCAAAGCCATATAAATTCACACAGTCAAGATAAATAAGGTATGAGCTTGCCTCGTTCTTATTATACGATGATTGATATTTGTTATTAGCTTTAGCATATCTTAATGAGCATTGGGCAAGACCTCCGCGAATTCCATTTTCTATCATTTGGTACATTTCTAATTTCGGCTGCCTACCAGACCTCCACAACCCATTATCTGGGTAACACGGTACTTCAGGGCAAGACTGGAGTCAGATTTACTGGCTTCTGACAATCCGTGACGACTGCCAAAGATCTTCAAATGATAGCCGGGACCAACGGCTTAACGTGCTTTCCGAGGCACGGAGGAAACTCGTTATGTAAAGATGGTCACCCATCCACAGACCAACCTTGGAAAGCGCTGCTTAACCTTGTAGATCGACCCGTGCGGCTGTTATTATCTAGCCACGAGCTCCTCATAAAATCACCCACTAAAACACTAAATATGTTCATGAATGTTTAATCAATGAAATGATTTAATACGTTTGAAAAAATACCTTACCTCAGAATCTGAAGCGATGATATTCCGCTTTCTTTTTGGAGCTGATGTTGCAACAATTTGCTGTCCGTCGCTATCAGACTCTGTTTCTGAAGCGAATGGGTTTTTAGAAAGCAAAGCCTTCTTTTTTTGAGACACTTTTTTGTCTCTCTTCACAGCTTTTTTTTTCGAGCTGCCGCTTATTTTTTCTTTAGGAGCTCGAGATATTGGAGGGGTGGAGTCGTCTTCTTCAACCCAAAAAGGATTATTCGTCGAATGAGCCCTGAAGACATAATTAAAATGCAATAAATATTTTTGTTATACCAACATTCCTAACAACATGAAACAATAAACATGTTTCGAATATCGAATAGGGAATAATATTTTAACAGTCTAAAAAAAATACATTAAATTACTTAGAAATCGACCTAAGGTCTTGTATTAATTGCTTGTTATACCAATCAAATGAAAATAAGCATTCAAAAAAAATATTATCTGTTCATGTTATCAAATACTAGCTGTTTCTCACGGTTTCACCTGCATCCCGAAGGAACTACTTCCCGCACCTATGTGTTAATCCAAGTTAACCTCTATGTGCGTGTGTGTGCCAAATTTCATGAAAATCGGTTCAGCAGTTTTTGTGTGAAGGAGTAACAGATGAACTTTCGCATTTATAATATTAGTAGGAATAATTAATAATATGAAACTAAAAAATACAGCGCCAGTACCCACATAATTTAAATAAAATACGAGTATAATACTCACATACTTTTTCTGCAACACTTGTAGTGCAACACACCCAACAAAAAAATAATCACGATACCTCAGTGAAATGCTTTTCAGCACAACAATGACAAAATGTAAGGAATAATCTCAGATGCTTATTTTCATAGACCTAATTTCTAAAGCCATAGTCATAATGTTACTTTCTAAAAATAATTACTTGAAAAATATAATTCAAACTATATTTGTTAATAGAATTTCATCTCTATTACCGGAGCACTTAAAGTAGATTTTATTTTAATCATTTCTAGTAATGAAATCGCACTGTGAATGCTTCCGAATACTCTCGTTAAGGAAAGTGCTCTCACAGCATTTTATCCTTATTCGAGTTTTTTAATGCAACTGGAGACGAAAATCTTAAAAGGAATGATATGTCAAATAGCTTTGGTGGAATAGAAACAAACATATACGAAAACCAATAAAATGAGATCTCCGCTAGTTATTTGCTATGTACCTATACAGAAATGCTGGCTTATTCTGTAAAGTCTCAAGTCGTAAAGGTTGTGTTAGATATAGCTATCCTGTTCATTTTAATGTTAATAGAAAGAGATGTCAATGGATTTCAAAATGATATTCCCTTATGCAACTCTTATTTGATATTACAGAATTAGGCTGCGTGAATATTGAACTTTGGTAAAGGAAACAAACAATTTTAATTTTAAAATATATTAATAATAAATCTTCTTTGTATTAAAAAATAAATATCATAACACATTATTTCTAATATGTTTGGAAATTCAACTAGAAAACTAAGAAAAAAACTATTGCAAGATTTATTTATTTTGCATTTTCTTCTCATCATGTCTCAATTTTATACAATTTGTCCACTTTGTTTGAATGTGTCATAAGCACGCAATGAAAGGTATTTTCTTTTTCTTTCTTTCTTCTTTATTTTAGCTATTTTATTTTTAGACTTAGGTTTACTTTTTATTTTACACATATTTTTTATTTTATTCATTTAAACTTTACAATTTTATTATACTTATAAGTTATGTAGATTTATATGATAGGCACACATTATAATGTTAATTACAATTAAGAACTTACATCTACACTTATCAACTAAGAATCTTGTTGCATATTATTATGAATTTTTCCAATTATTTTTTCTATATCTAAATAAACATCGCTACTAGTAATATTTTTAACAACATATTGCACACATTGGTCTGCGCTGCACTTGCATGGTTTTTTAGGCTGATTAACAGTTTCATATATTTCAATTTTGATTGTCCTTGATAACAGAGATATGTTTCCAGCTTTTGTTTTGGTATATGAGTATGCTGGAACCTTCTTGCGCTTTTGATGGGGTGATGAAGATTCCCCCTTTCTCTTTAAATTGAGTTTTTCGGGCTTCTTTGGCTCATTTTGCGAATATGGGATAAAATTAAAAAGTTCCTCAGAATCCTGAAACAAAAAGAAAAGATAATGAATAATTTATATGAACATAACATTATCAAAATAAAATAATCATACTCACCAACATTATTTCAGTATGTTACACGTTTACTCTCTATAATTGTTACTAATTTAGCGTGGTTTAAATGAAACTAATTGTTAACTGTTAAAAATATAGTTATAAGTACAAGGGAGATATAGCTATTATAGCTACAAGGAGACGTCTTGTCTGATACGTCAAACGTAAGACCTTTATGTCGTGTGCAATAAAGCTCACTTTGTGAGTTTTGTCATTCAGGTGAAGCTCGATATCGAAATAGTTATTTACAGAATAGACTAGCAGATCAGAATATCAGTAGGGTATAATTGGGGGTTTTTGCATCACGCAGCTCGAGCGCAGCGAGAGCAAGTGATGCAGAACCCCCAATTATACCCTACTTATACAACACTATATAAAATTGTTAACGGGATGACTTCATCCCCAGATTTGCTTAACAAAATCAGTCTGGACGTACCTCGTCACTCTCACCTCCGCTCGAAGCGTACTGCTGGAACGTTTGCAACTAAACCGTGTCGCACAAACCTGGGCCGCCATGCTCCCCTAAACAGAATGTTGATCTCCTACAATAAAGCTTATTCCATTGACAGTAGCATTGACATATTCGCTGATAGTCTGCCAAAATTTAAAACTAAAATCATTCAAATCGACCTGTGATTCGGCCCACTTCTACTGTTTTAATTCAATAATATTTTAATTTTGAATATAATAATATTTTATCAATATAATTCAGAATAATCATATAATGTGTAACTTTTAATGGTAATGTTTTATTTTTTTTAATGTAATTTCTTTCTTAGTTATTAGTACTTAATTTAAATTTAATTTATTGTGCAATATCAATGTAATTAAGTTATGTTTATATTTTTAATTTAACTTTTACAGTTCTTTATTCTTGACAATTATTTCAATTGTAATTCAGATTCGTCCTTTTTTTTTGTGAATGATGTGCATGCCTATAAGTGACTTATTTACACAGAATCCCATCGCAAAAGTCTGTACATGTCTTATTTGTAAATAATTTGTTGGTGTGCCTGACGGCGCGACACATGACATTTGACGTTTGCTGTCGACGACGTCGGAACAGAATGGCAGCATGACATATGTCAGCTGTCTGTCAGCTGCCATTCTTGCGGAACGTCACACCGGTGGGAGCGGGGCGGCCATCTTGTTCACTTCGGAATCGAGAACCGCCAACGCACCACGCGCTCGACGAATCGCTTACTTCTGACGCCATCTTTAACAGTTTCTAAGTTGATTTAATTTAGTATCGTTATCTATGCCTAATTAAAGAGTGTTAGCGTTATATTTTGTTAATCTGTGAAGTTAAGGAGAAATAAATCATTGGAGAATCAATTTGTGACTTTGTTCGAGTTTCTGACCCACGTGAAACATGGAAGATTCTGATATAGGCCATCCTGAGTCTATATCAGAAGTGGGATCCCACGGGCCACAAACAGGGAACACGCAGCTTGCAGAAAACATCCCTGTAACGAGAATATTGTCGAATATGGAGGAAATGTTTACCCGGATTTTTGCGATGTCGCAAGCATCAACTCCTGTGAGTACCAACACGATAAAACTAATTGACTTTGATCCTGATGATTCCGAATCTGACATCGAGGGCTGGTGCAACGTCACAGAAGTAATAGTGCAGGAGAAAAATCTTGTAGGTGTTGATCTGTTGATGGCACTTACTAAGGCGCTCAAAGGTCGCGCAGCGACCCACTTGACCAGAATGAACCTCAAGGAATTAACATGGGCTGCAGTTAAAGAAACTTTGCTAGCTAGATTTGCTAAACCCAAACTAATGCAAGATCATTTTGATGACATTTTACGATTTCAAATTAATGTCAAAGAAACCGCATCAGAGTCTGCAATGCGATTGTGGAACTTGATCGAACGTATACCAAAAACTGACCTTCCTGAGGAAGTTATCACTGGGTTCGTGATATCGGTGCTATGTCAAAAGGATAATTTGATACGTAGAGAGTTGACAGCACATGTGATAACTACTCGTGCTCAGTTGTTTCGGATCCTCAATGGCATATCACTAAAGCGACGGTTGGACGTAAGTGATGGAAATCAAGACGCCGATTCTAAGCGACCTCGAATGACAGACTCTAGATTCCCTGGAAAGTGTCATTGGTGTGGCGTGCCAGGACATCGACAGTTTGAATGCAAGAAGCGAAAGGATGACTCCAAATCATTGAAGTCTCATGAAGCATCCAGTTCTACAAATAATCAAGACAAGCCGTCTATAACCTGCTACACGTGTGGCAAACCTGGTCATGCGTCTACGACTTGTCCAGAAAAGAAGAATGGAGGAAAGTCTGAAAGGAAGGAAGTCAACCTTTGCGACCACCAACTTTCCAGATCTACGTTAGAGACATCAGCTGGTGAGAGATTTCCATTTTTATTTGATAGCGGATCATCTTGCTCGCTCTTATCTGAAAGTATTCGCTGTCGGTTTCCGGGTACTGTGCGCAATAATCTAGTTCATCTTTCTGGTATCGGAGGTGATGACGTACAGTCCACTTACCAAATTTTAAGTACCGTAAAAATTGGAAATGCCTCAGTAGACCTTATGTTTCACATCGTTCCAGATACGGTAATGTCTGTGCCGATTATCGTAGGCAGGGATATCTTAGATAAAGGCTATTCTGTGACGATCGATAAAGACAAAGTCCTATTTAAGACCAAAGATCATACTAATTTTTGTGAAACTAAATCGGCAGATTTTAATATTTCTTCAATCGATACTGACTTAGAAGGTGAAGATAAAATGCTGCTGTCAAAAATAATTAGTAAATATTCAGACTATTTTATAGACGGTATACCTACTAGGCGCGTTATTACAGGGCAGTTGAGCATTAAATTGATAGATCCTCATAAAATAGTTCGAAGGTCTCCCTATCGACTAGCACCTATAGAGAAGCAAATAGTCCGAGAAAAAATACAACTATTGTTAGATGCCGGTATAATTCGTGAGAGTTCCTCTCCCTTTGCAAGTCCGATACTCCTCGTAAAGAAAAAGGATAATACTGACAGAATGTGCGTTGATTATCGGGAACTGAATTCCAACACACAGCCGGAACACTATCCCTTGCCTCGCATCGAGGAACAGATAGACCAGCTCAGTGGAGCCAACTACTTCTCCTCATTAGATATGGCTAGCGGATTTCACCAAATCTTAATTCACCCCGATTCAATTGAGATGACTGCATTCGTCACTCCGGAGGGCCAATATGAGTACCTCGCGATGCCTTTCGGTTTACGCAACGCACCTTCTGTGTACCAGCGTTGTATCACAAAAGCACTACAACACCTTAATGACAGGCCTCTCATCTATATGGACGATGTACTTTGTTATTCTTCCAATATTTCGCAGGGTTTGGACCGCCTAGATGAGGCCTTACAAGCCTTAACTGCGGCAGGTTTTTCATTTAACCTTCGGAAGTGCAAATTCATGAAACAAAAAGTAGACTATCTAGGTTATTCCTTACAGTCTGGGGAAATTAGACCCAATTCCCGCAAAATTCAAGCATTAGTCGAAGCACCATCACCACATACAGCTACGCAGGTTCGCCAGTTTCTCGGACTCGCGTCATATTTTAGGAAATTTATACCTGGGTTTACAAATGTTGTTGGACCGTTATACCCGTTAACTAAACTAAAAGGCCCCATTAATTGGACCGACAAACATGAAGATATCCGTAGAAATGTGGTTAAAATACTAACTTCAGAACCAGTTTTAACGATTTTTAATCCTGAATTGCCGGTCGAGTTGCACACAGACGCGAGTGCCGAAGGTTATGGTGCGATCCTTATACAAAGAGCGAATAACTTACCCCATGTTGTGGAGTACTTCAGCCGGCGTACATCTGAGGTAGAATCTCGCTAACACTCGTACGAATTAGAGACCTTGGCTGTCGTACGAGCGGTAGAACATTTTCGGCATTATTTGTACGGCCGACATTTTGTAGTTTACACTGATTGCAATTCGCTCAAAGCATCAAAATCTAAGGTTGATCTGACGCCTCGCGTGCATCGTTGGTGGGCTTTCCTACAAGCCTACGACTTTGAGATAGTATATCGTGAAGGCCGTAGTATGGAACATGCAGACTTCTTCTCCCGTAACCTTCAGTCAGATGCTGGCGCGTCTTCGTCCCAAACCCCTACTACTAAAAGTGTCCAGTTTGTTGAGTTACATCAAGGAAGGCTCTCAGTTGAACAAAAACGCGATAGCGAAATCCAAGACTTGATTAGTAAGCATAACAACGGTGACTTCCCGGAAACAGTAGCACATACTTACGATGTTAGGGATGGTATCCTGTATAGAAAGGTTGGGCGCAACAAAACAATTTCTTGGTTACCGGTCGTTCCACGCTCTCTGATTTGGACTCTTATCAACCACGTCCATAACGAAATTCAACACCTTGGTAGTGATAAGACACTAGATAAACTCTACGAACAATACTGGTTCCCGCAAATGTCCAAGTGCGTTCGTAAGTTTATTGACTCCTGCATAGTTTGCAAAGCATCGAAGGGACCATCAGGCGCTCAACCCATTCAGTTACATTCGATCCCAAAACTATCTGTGCCATGGCACACAATCCACATAGACTTTACCGGGAAGCTTAGTGGTAAGAGCGACCGGAAAGAGTATTGTTCAGTCATAATAGACGCGTTTACTAAGTATGTCCTGCTAGAACACACAATATCACTAGATGCAAGTAGCGCGGTGCGAGCTCTCGAAAAGGCTGTTTGTCTTTTTGGGGCTCCTGCACGCGTAATTGCTGATCAGGGCCGATGCTATGTGAGTAGTGAATTTAGAAACTTTTGCAAAAATTATAAAATTGATTTGCATTTCATTGCAACCGGCTCCAACAGGGCTAACGGACAAGTTGAGCGAGTTATGCGAACACTAAAAAGCTTGCTCACAATAGTCGAAAACGACCCCAATAAGACATGGCGCGATGAGTTAGGCAATATACAACTAGCGCTCAACAGTACAAAATCGGCTGTTACTAAGTACTCACCTACGGAACTGATGTTCGGGATACGTGCAGAATCATTAGGTATGTCCCAGATATCTTCACATTCTGATGAGCGAAATAACCGTTTAGATTTAGAGTCCATTCGAGAAAGTGCATCGGAAAATATTCAAAAGGCAGCCGCGGCGGATACTCTAAGGTTTAACCGGGGCCGTGCTACCATTAAACCATTTGCTCAGGGCGATTTTGTTTTTATCAAGAACAGTGAACGAAATCAAACTAAACTAGATAGAAAGTTTAGGGGACCGTTCGTTATTACCTCCGTTTTAGAAAATGATCGGTACGAGCTAAAAAGTGTAAGTGGTTCACACCGCACTTATAAATACGCACACGAGAGTTTGCGCGCAGTGCCTCAGGGACACGCTGGGTTGCTTGAAGTCACTACCTGTTTGTTGAACGATGAGGAGGCCAAGACGGCGCCGGAAGATGCAGAGCAATTAGAATCCAGTAGTGATGTCATGCTACCACAAAGCCCAATTCAGGGAGGCGATTACCTAAATATTAGAGATGAAAGGTCGAACACAGACTCGGACACTGTCTCGGCAAATTCAGTTACCCTTACTGCCGGGTCAGATACACTCAGTGTGTACTCTGATCCCGGCGCACTAGATGAAGTCGAAATTCAAATTGAGCAAGATTATCCGTAACTTATAGGTATGCCACATTTCTGTTCCTTTGTATTTAAAATGCTGTGTTATAACTGGTCGCAAAGACGGTGCCGTCCGGTCCATGCCATTGGGGCTGGTCGAAGGGACACACTTGTCTAGACCCTGTCTGTGATCTGGTGGATAGGACAGTGCCGTCCGGTCCAAGCCATTGGGGCTGGTCGAAGGGACACACTTGTCTAAACTCTGTCTGTGATCTGGTCGAAGGGACAGTGCCGTCCGGTCCATGCCGTTGGGGCTGGTCGAAGGGACACACTTGTCTAGACCCTGTCTGAACTGGTCGAAGGGACAGTGTCGTCCGGTCCATGCATTGAAGCTGGTCGAAAGGACACACTCGTCCGGTCCGGGTTGTGTTGTCCACTTGTGAGATGTCATCCGGTCCATTATTCATAATGGTCGAAGGGATACATGGTTTCATAATGTTGCTTCTGAAATTTGCTAGAATTAGTGCTGCGTTGCTTGTCAGGCTGGACGAGCACCTAACCATGAAATAATAAAATTGCCTGTTTTAGGACAACGTTAGCTCTACGCCCGAGGACGGTCGAATGTCAGTCCGGTCGTGACGGCGCGACACATGACATTTGACGTTTGCTGTCGACGACGTCGGAACAGAATGGCAGCATGACATATGTCAGCTGTCTGTCAGCTGCCATTCTTGCGGAACGTCACACCGGTGGGAGCGGGGCGGCCATCTTGTTCACTTCGGAATCGAGAACCGCCAACGCACCACGCGCTCGACGAATCGCTTACTTCTGACGCCATCTTTAACAGTTTCTAAGTTGATTTAATTTAGTATCGTTATCTATGCCTAATTAAAGAGTGTTAGCGTTATATTTTGTTAATCTGTGAAGTTAAGGAGAAATAAATCATTGGAGAATCAATTTGTGACTTTGTTCGAGTTTCTGACCCACGTGAAACATGGAAGATTCTGATATAGGCCATCCTGAGTCTATATGCCTATATTAAAATAAATATGTTCGAAAAATTCGTCTGCTCAACAACGTAAATAACGCAGTGGATGTTGTTGAACTGTCAAAAAGAAACCGATTCCTACCTGTGAGTGTTACGCAATTTCCCCGCTGGTGTTACGAGTAGGATGTATCATTCAATCATATCGGTCAGTTGTCAAAGCAACCAAAATAAAAGGTCACAATGTCACATTTCAGTGCTCACTGACAATGCATCATTTTAGTTAGCCGTATAGTATAGACTCGCGTTTTGTTTTTCATTTCCATGATTTTGACCACTGACTAAATGTCGGTTAGTAAATTAACGGACCTCTAGGGCAGCAATTAAATTTAACGCCTGATTAAGATATTAAATTTTGGATTAGCGCATGGTGAAACACTCGCTACCCTTAATGTCCTGTTAACATTTTAACAAAAGACAGAACTATGAATTCCATTAGCTACACACTTTATTTATTTGTTATTGATTGTTTGAACGCACTAATCTCTGTGTTCCGTTACCGTAACGTTTTTCTAAAATAAAGGATCAATTTCTAAACGTATTGATGTTTCCATTCCTCGCAAGATGGCAGCACCGAAAAGCAGCTTAACCGGCTGTCATTTGCAGCATAACTCTGCATGTCAAAACTTTTTGGTTCTTTAATGTCAACCTTTTTTCCGTTTGTCATTGATTCTGGTCGATATTTTTTTTACCTTTTTATTTCGTGATTCGAATTATTTTTTTCTGACAGGTGGGACCTCATTTTTTTCAGTATGGTGCGTCAGTTGCAAAAAGTTGATCTGTTGATACTGACCCAGTTAGTTGAAAATTTACGTGTAATTTGTATAATCGTATTTAATACGATTTTCTTTGTTATACTTATAAAAATAGCAAGCTGCTATCCTCGCCCTTTCTTCTACTTTTGGAACGTTTCTTTCAAGTTCGAATCCCATGCTTCCATGGTTTGAGTCGGGAAGTTCCGCCTTAATTAACCTGGTACGTATCTTTTAATCGTTTTCCTCAATCGTAAGTTCAGGCTGATCACTCTGGTCTAACCCTAATTCATTTTGTCTTAGGATTAATCAGTTTAGAACAGGCCGTCTTTCGGCCTCCAGGTTCTGGCCCAAATAAACGCTTGACATCGACGGTCAACGGGTAAAGAAAATACTGGTATTTAGCTGCATCCGGTTAGACTGGAAGCCGACTCCAACATAGTTGCGAAAAGGCTAGGCAGATGATGCTCCCCAAGTCACATAACTTTCTAGAGATTCAAATTGAATTATAATTGCGTTCGTCTTGCTGCCCGGGAGCACTCGCAAAGTGCTTAGGAACAGCTGCTCACCTTCCCTTACAGAATTCTACATGTACAAAAGAATTTGGCAACCAAAAAAACATTAACTGCACAAATTAAAGAAAACTGTAATATTTCGGCTCATACTTTAGATTCCAAATTACAAACACAGAGGTATATCCCATCTGGTAGAATCTAAGTTAGGGGAAGGTGACATTAGCGGAGCAGCCAAGATTCTTTTCAGTAGTGATGTGGTGGCACCGTGTTCTCCAGAAACGCTCGCAGCTCTGGAGAGCAAACACCCTGCCCCAGCGGATGGCCTTTCTTTTCCCGACCCCCCTGATCCGGATAATCACTCCCTCACCATTACAGGTCGAGAGTTGGTCACAGCCGTTTGCTCCTTCTGGAGCGGCTCCGCTGGTGGCCTCGACGGCCTGAGTCCCCAACACCTTAAGGACCTTATCAGTCCAGGCGCCGGGGCAGCTGGTGAGTTACTCTTGAAGGAGCTTACGGCTCTGATCAACCTTATGCTCTCTGGCAAGGTGAACGAGGCCGTCATCGACATTCTGTACGGGGCGAATCTATGCGCCCTGTGTAAGAAGGATGGCGGCATTCGTCCCATTGCCGTGGGAACTACTTACCGACGTATGGCAGCCAAGATTTGCTGTAAATTTTATGGTGAGGTGGTTTCGGAAAAATTTCAGCCCCTGCAGCTAGGTTACGGCTCCAAAGGGGGCTGTGAGGCTGCCGTGCACGCCCTGTCGACCTACCTAAATTCTGGCAAAGGAGAGGTCATCCTGAAGGTTGACATACGGAATGCCTTCAATTCTGTTAATAGGGACACCTTGCTGGCAGAAACTAAAAAAGAAATACCCCAAATTTATAGTTTCCTTTGGCAATGTTACAGGCACCCTTCAAAATTACTATATCAAGACAACCTTCTGAAATCTGCTGTTGGCTGTCAACAAGGTGATCCCCTCGGGCCAGTGATTTTTAGTTTAGCCATTCACCCAATTATTCAACAGCTAAATTCCAAATTTAATGTTTGGTATCTTGATGATGGAACCTTGGGAGGCGATGTAGAAACTGTTTTAAATGACCTTCAATTCTTAAAAAATGAATTTCATTCCATTGGCCTTGATCTCAACCTTTCGAAATGTGAACTATTCTTAGCGGACAGTACTGACAGACATTTGACACTTCCCAAATTTAACGCAATAGCCCCAGATATCAAAATTATTGAAAAAAGCTCTCTCCGCCTCCTTGGTTCCCCAATCTTTGAAAATTCCTTTCCCGTTTTTATTGAGGAAAAAATACAAAATTTTAATGACGTTTCGGAAAGATTGTTCCAAATTAACATGCATTCGGCCATAACCTTAATTCGTTACTGCTGTTTCGGCCCTAAATTAACATATTTCCTTCGCGCTTCCCATTTATGGAAGCACACTCATCTTTTAGACAAAATGGACCAAATTATCCGGCCATACATTAACTTCGATCTTAAATGTGGCCATGGATGACCGAGCTTTGGCACAAGCTACTCTTCCCATACGTATGGGAGGCCTCGGCGTCCGCAAAATTTCTAGTATCAGTTTACCGGCTTTCATATCCTTGATCCACGGCACTGAAAATTTAATCAGGAAAATCCTAGCCTCGACACTGATTAATTTTGATGTGCCGTGCTTCACCGAGGCTATGGATGCCTGGGGAGTCGCTTGCCCGAATTCAGATTCACCCGACAATCCATCTTCCTAGCCCAGAGACGGTGGGATGAGCCGCTTTGTAGAGTAGTACAGAATAATTTACTAAACATGTCTGCGGAGCGTGCGCGCCTGCTGGCTGTGGGTAAGTGGGAGTCGGGTCTGTGGCTTCTGTATTACCGTCGTCGAGCATAGGCACTTTGTTTGACAACACTACTTTCCGCCTCACTGCTTCCCTGCGACTAGGAGCCCCTTGTTGTTCTCCTCATCGCTGTCACTGTGGCGAAGTTGTCAACAGCCTCGGACACCACGGCCTGTCTTGCAGCCGAAGTGCGGGTCGCATAGCACGGCACGCGAACTTTAATGGCATCATCCGACGGGCTCTTGTCACCGTCGGCGTCCCAGCTGTATTAGAACCCAATGGCTTGGCACGCGACGATGGCAAGAGACCGGACGGCATGTCTTTATTTCCATGGAAGGTGGGTTACCCACCTTCCATGGAAATAAAGACATGCCCACTGGGTAGGCCTTTAGTGTGGGACGCAACTTGTGTCGACACTCTTGCGCCATCCCATCTTCCCGGCTCGGCGTGCTGTGCTGGCGCTGCTGCGGAAAACCTCAAGCGGCGAAAGTATAATAACCTTATCGGTAATTATATTTTCGAGCCGTTTGGGGTTGAAACCCTCGAGCCGTGGGGTCCGAGCGCTCATGGTTTGTTTAACGAAATCTCCAAACGGCTAGTTGACACTTCCCGTGACCCAAGGGCCGGCTTTTACCTTGGCTAGAGGCTAAGCATTGCCATACAACGTGGCAATGCCGCCAGTCTCTTGGGTACATTACCAGTCGACAGCGATGCGGAGGAATTTTTGGACGCCATATTTTAGTTTGTGAATAGTTTTAGTTAAGTTAGGATATGATTTTGTTATTTTATTAATTAATTAGGTATAAGTTGTTATGTAAAATATTAATGTATTGAAAAATCAATAAAAATCACTCCTTACAGAAAAAAAAAAGTTGAATTTTGAAATGAACACATTTATTCTTTAGTACCTTGAAAATTACGTTTACAAAGCTATTTGCACGTGATAGCACATTACCTACCTATTCCATAGTTATAAACAAAAACAAAATAAAAAAATAATGTCATTCATAGAAATTACAGCCAATACGTACAGTAAAGCAATGTGCCAGTTTTTTAAAAAAGAATAAAAAAATATTTTATTCTGAGACCTATGGAGACAAAAGTTCAGATTGTGGTATGTTATATCTGAATATACGGTGTATTCACCCCTTAATTAACGTTGGACAACTATTTACGCACACCCTGTATATTAGATAGCCAGGTACTCTCAATGATTAAATGATTTCATCTTCATTGACTTGATACAAATAACAAAGCTACACAGGACCTAACCTCTTGAATATCACGTAGATAATCAACCCACCATGCAAGTACATCGCCTATCTGTCCGCGAATCGCTTTGAAGGCGCGATCAGATCTCGAATACTTGGAACGAGGGATGTGAGGTAGCGGTGCGATACGAGTAAGGGGGGGGGGGGGGGCAGCAAGACATCTGATGGAGACACCGCGCTTGGGATCATACCGCTGTAACATGACAGTTGCGAAATGGGTACTCACGATCTGTGATTTAGTTTGCTTGGATACCTGCGAGAGGCTACTAACATATTTAGTTTGCTTGGATACCTGCGAGAGGCTACTAACGTATTTAGTTTGGTTGGATACCTGCGAGAGGCTACTAACATATTTAGTTTGGTTGGATACCTGCGAGAGGCTACTAACATATTTAGTTTGGTTGGATACCTGCGAGAGGCTACTAACATATTTAGTTTGGTTGGATACCTGCGAGAGGCTACCTAACATATTTAGTTTGGTTGGATACCTGCGAGAGGCTACTAACATATTTAGTTTGGTTGGATACCTGCGAGAGGCTACCTAACATATTTAGTTTGGTTGGATACCTGCGAGAGGCTACTAACATATTTAGTTTGGTTGGATACCTGCGAGAGGCTACTAACATATTTAGTTTGGTTGGATACCTGCGAGAGGCTACTAACATATTTAGTTTGCTTGGATACCTGCGAGAGGCTACTAACATATTTAGTTTGGTTGGATACCTGCGAGAGGCTACTAACATATTTAGTTTGGTTGGATACCTGCGAGAGGCTACTAACATATTTAGTTTGGTTGGATACCTGCGAGAGGCTACCTAACATATTTAGTTTGGTTGGATACCTGCGAGAGGCTACTAACATATTTAGTTTGGTTGGATACCTGCGAGAGGCTACTAACATATTTAGTTTGGTTGGATACCTGCGAGAGGCTACCTAACATATTTAGTTTGGTTGGATACCTGCGAGAGGCTACTAACATATTTAGTTTGGTTGGATACCTGCGAGAGGCTACCTAACATATTTAGTTTGGTTGGATACCTGCGAGAGGCTACTAACATATTTAGTTTGGTTGGATACCTGCGAGAGGCTACCTAACATATTTAGTTTGGTTGGATACCTGCGAGAGGCTACTAACATATTTAGTTTGGTTGGATACCTGCGAGAGGCTACTAACATATTTAGTTTGGTTGGATACCTGCGAGAGGCTACTAACATATTTAGTTTGGTTGGATACCTGCGAGAGGCTACTAACATATTTAGTTTGGTTGGATACCTGCGAGAGGCTACTAACATATTTAGTTTGGTTGGATACCTGCGAGAGGCTACTAACATATTTAGTTTGCTTGGATACCTGCGAGAGGCTACTAACATATTTAGTTTGCTTGGATACCTGCGAGAGGCTACTAACATATTTAGTTTGGTTGGATACCTGCGAGAGGCTACTAACATATTTAGTTTGGTTGGATACCTGCGAGAGGCTACTAACATATTTAGTTTGGTTGGATACCTGCGAGAGGCTACTAACATATTTAGTTTGGTTGGATACCTGCGAGAGGCTACTAACATATTTAGTTTGGTTGGATACCTGCGAGAGGCTACCTAACATATTTAGTTTGGTTGGATACCTGCGAGAGGCTACCTAACATATTTAGTTTGGTTGGATACCTGCGAGAGGCTACTAACATATTTAGTTTGGTTGGATACCTGCGAGAGGCTACTAACATATTTAGTTTGGTTGGATACCTGCGAGAGGCTACTAACATATTTAGTTTGGTTGGATACCTGCGAGAGGCTACCTAACATATTTAGTTTGGTTGGATACCTGCGAGAGGCTACTAACATATTTAGTTTGGTTGGATACCTGCGAGAGGCTACCTAACATATTTAGTTTGGTTGGATACCTGCGAGAGGCTACTAACATATTTAGTTTGGTTGGATACCTGCGAGAGGCTACTAACATATTTAGTTTGGTTGGATACCTGCGAGAGGCTACTAACATATTTAGTTTGGTTGGATACCTGCGAGAGGCTACCTAACATATTTAGTTTGGTTGGATACCTGCGAGAGGCTACCTAACATATTTAGTTTGGTTGGATACCTGCGAGAGGCTACTAACATATTTAGTTTGGTTGGATACCTGCGAGAGGCTACCTAACATATTTAGTTTGGTTGGATACCTGCGAGAGGCTACTAACATATTTAGTTTGCTTGGATACCTGCGAGAGGCTACCTAACATATTTACCTGTTGTGACTAGGCGGACGCCTGCATACGGGCGGCAAAACATAGGTAGCTGATGGTAGGTAGACTCGTAAGCTTAAATACACATCAGTGACAACATTCTCATTCAAGATGAAACGATTCTTGCTCTACGGATGGCAAAGAGGTTGGTGAATGGTGGCACACCGCGCGTCAGCCTAGCCGCCCGAATGGTGGCACACCGCGCGTCAGCCTAGCCGCCCGAATGGTGGCACACCGCGCGTCAGCCTAGCCGCCCGAATGGTGGCACACCGCGCGTCAGCCTAGCCGCCCGAATGGTGGCACACCGCGCGTCAGCCTAGCCGCCCGAATGGTGGCACACCGCGCGTCAGCCTAGCCGCCCGAATGGTGGCACACCGCGCGTCAGCCTAGCCGCCCGAATGGTGGCACACCGCGCGTCAGCCTAGCCGCCCGAATGGTGGCACACCGCGCGTCAGCCTAGCCGCCCGAATGGTGGCACACCGCGCGTCAGCCTAGCCGCCCGAATGGTGGCACACCGCGCGTCAGCCTAGCCGCCCGAATGGTGGCACACCGCGCGTCAGCCTAGCCGCCCGAATAACAGCAAGCCCTGTTGGACAGCACGCGCCCTATCCGACGCAGCCCACTTACACTGCGGCGGGGCCGCGAGGGTCGGCGCGAGTGGCATCGAGAGGGCTTTGATCTCAGCCATCGACTTCTGCTTATTTGCTTATTAAAGGATTTACTTAATTGAATCCTCCTCTGTGGACAGGAAGCCATTATTTTTATTTTATTGCCGCGACGAGTGTCGTACAAATTAAAAGAGAAACGCCGTCAAACGGGTGTTGCCACCCTTCTTCTGTTCTGTAGGATTTCTTTGTGAGTACGTGTAGGGTTTTCTTTTAATTACTCACCTACCTTGAGGGCTGCTTTGATGTTAAAAAGGGATTTTTGAGAATAGTTTGAGATGGGACTGAATGAGAGCAGAGTTAAAACTCATTCTACCTAGATACCAGCAGCGAAGCTACAACTTCCATTAGAGGGAAGCCGAAGAAAAAATTGTTCAGTTCTCATAAAGTCAATATAACATCATTTTAATATTACCTCAAAATTTAAGTAATTCCTATACTTTTCTTAATTTACCACCTATATAACTATAGATACGCGTTTTGTAATGCTTTTTATCTTATGACATTGTATTAAATACCTGCAATATGACTATGTATGTACTTTATCATTTAGCAATAGTAAACTCAAGTACAGTCGTTGTTCCGAAGGGAAGCCGGTAGGAATGGGGTTGTATGAAGTCGTCGCCACTGCTAGATACACGATCTGTTTAGCTTTAGGCTTTAATTTGAGTTTAATTTTGTTATGGTGTGCAAAGTGACGCAATGGGAGAAACAAGACATGGTGCCGCTGCAGCATGCATCAAGTCCACGTCTCACTGAGCCGTATTGTGAAGTAGGCCTATTGACGCCATCATGATTCCAGCGCGAAAAAGGGATGGTGTTATCGTTCATGTATAACTAGGTCTCTCTCGCACACTGAAATCATGATGGCGTTAGAACATCATAACATGGCACCTGGTCAGTTTGCCTCGCAGGTCAGTTTATTTAATTCGCCGTTTCGTTGATTAATCTGTTTCGCTAATTAGTCAGTTTTGCGGATTAGCCAGTTGCTTTGCGAAACAGGCGAATTACATCAACTGACGAGTGAGGGAAACTAACCAGTGATACGCGGATTCCATGCATCACGCATTACAAGTTCGCTGTGCCTGAACAGAAGAACTGGGTGTGCTCTCGAAACTCAGCGAAACACCTCTATCCTACACTCTCGCACTCCACGCCAAACTGTCATCATTATCCTCACCTTCCCAACTAGTTCCGTGTACCCCACAACTCCATACATAATGCATTACATTATAATATTAACGGACATGAACACTGACACGGAACACCGCGGCTGAAGCTCGCTTTGACATGCAAACGACGGGCGCCTGCTTGTGATTATTGTAATATAAACGAGTTTTAGTATAAACACGGCTTCATTGAAGGATGCTTGTGCAGGCTTCACATAAATTATATTGTCTAGCAATCTATGATAATAGAGAAGTTTTAATGATATGTACAGGTAGGTAAGTAGTTATATATAGACATATAGTTATGAACGAAGCACTTTACCTAATTAGCGGTTTTCTGGTAAATATCTGGTATCGAATTTCTAATTCTTTTCAGCAGGCAATACGCACCTAAACATTAAACAATGAATAGATTTATTTTCTTAGTTTACTCTCGAATGTGTGTATAAAAGGATGAAGCAGTAAGTAGGTATCCTACAGGTATCAACATATAGGTGAATGCATTGAAGGCTTATGTACCTTCTGGCATGCATCTCCGCGGAGTCGACCAGCAGCAGCACTCTTAAAGCGGGTTCCAACTCGGCACGTCCCGTTTCACAAATCCATTTCTTCCTATCTCCAACACTTGCGTCAAACTCTCTCCACCCAGGGACCGATGTAACTGGATCGTTTACCTGCGTGTTAGCTATGCTATGCTATGCTATGCTATGCTATGCTATGCTATGCTATGCTATGCTATGCTATGCTATGCTATGCTATGCTATGCTATGCTATGCTATGCTATGCTATGCTACACAAGTCGAGAGCAATCGACACACAGGCACGTGTTGTGTGTCGATTGCTCTCGACTCGCGGAGTGATCGACTCCTACATACATTCCTAAGTGCTGCATCAATATAGCGAGCTCAAAGGATCGAGAGCTCGCTTCAAAATATTCGCTGTTATTGATCGTGGTCCTGGTAGCATTGATAGGTAGGAAGACTTAGTTCACACCTGCGGATGTAAGCAGGAAGAGGTCATTATTATTGACTCATCATCACTACCATTACAGGAATTTCCTAATTCAACAGCGTGATTTATTTACATATAAATATAACAATTGCTTGCCGCACTTACAGTAAACACCAGAGCGCGCAGCAAGCCAACAAGATTACATTTAGGCAATTATAAAACTTCTTGCAAACATTAAATTTACTGCTTGACACAAATATGTCAACATTCGGCTCCTGAGCGGTTGCTCAGGAGCCGAATATCAGCAGAGCCGAATATCAGCAATTGGCAGCATATCGAGCCGTATGGGTACGCACTGGCGGAGCGGCGAACAGGCACCGCGAGGCGCAGGCGCGCGGCCGCCGCAGCCGGGCCGGACTCCGGAGCAAACAATGCACAGCGAGCTAGAGTAGTCGCGTCATCGATCTTATTATTGAGCAGTAAGTAGTAGTATCAGTCCCAACGTGTTGATGTACCATTTACGCAACAAATAGACACGGATACCGTGTCTACTGGACTGATATTGGTAGCGAGCAAATCTTTGGACCCGTTCTATCATGAGCTTATATTTTTGCTCATGTGGATCCCATACCAGCGCATTGTATTCAAGTTTGCTACGTACCAAACGAATACCTAACAGAGAGTGAGTATAACATTCCTGTCTTCAAACCTACTTGCGTGTCTCATAACAAAACCAAGTGATTGGGAGGCCTTGCCGCAGATATTATTAATGTGCTTATTGAAGGTCATTCACATCTAAGGCCAGTCTAAGATCTTTTATTTGCATAAGTTCAAGTTGAAATTTCTGAAGAATAACAACTGACTATCGTCCTGACAATCGGTTAAAGTAATTTGTGAAAGCATGAGGTCCGTGGGGGAGCTGGCAATTTATGTAATAGATAGAAACGACACTAGGAGGTAAATAATAATAAACAAAAATAATATCGGAGTATAATTTACTGCGTTTTATCAAAATGTGTCGCTCGGAATGTTGGTCGTGTCCACCACCTACTTCTACTTCCTACCAGACACCAATAATTTTGTCTAATTCTCTCTTTTCAATATTGTTTTAATTCTTTTAATCTTGATGTCGCGCAGTACTTAAAGACATTCATACCTCTGTATAAAGCGCTTTACGTACAAAACGCTGTTTATTCATATGTTCACGACTCGAGTCCCGAGGGGAGCCAGCGCACTCGAAGGCCCTCGTTATCAGCCACTCGCTTTGACATCGTACTATTTTTATATTGGGCACTGGAGTACCCAGCATACCTAGAACTACTGTGAAATCAAAGCTCTGTCTGTCTCCCTCGACAAGGGCTGGGGTGAACATATTTGTGTAATTATTCTGATTGATGTTTAAGAAAATAATGGTTGTAAGAAGACAAACGGTTTGAAGTGGGCGTTTGATTTATTTCGGGAGAGGTTTTGAAGGAAGGAGGAGGATTACTTGAACAGTAATGATAACTTATTATTATATCTTTATCAGTTAAAAAGATAGCAAACGCATTAAGAAGTAGATACATGCCAACGGCCTTGAGTGCATAGCTAGCGTGTTCTGTGCTGAGCTCACGCGACGCGAGGACAGCGCTCCTTGATGGGCGCCCAAATTAGACGTATTATTAATTTATTATACATAAAACAAGAGGTATTATATTAAAACACGTATATTTACATCTATACAAATAAATAAAATTGAAGTGTCTGTTTGTCAAATCAAAATAACAACCTTTTACTACATGCATAAGAAATTGTAAACGGTACTTATAACAAAAAAGCAATTTTTAACATTTTTGTCTGTCTGTCTGTTTGTTCCGGCTAATCTCCGAAATGGCTGGACCGATTTTGACGGGACTTTCACTGGCAGATAGCTGATGTTACGGTGGGTAACTTAGGCTACTTTTATTTTAGAAAAATAATTAGAGTTCCGCGCAAAAAAAATAAAACCCACGAAATTATAAACAAAAAGTCGGATTTGAAAAATTCTTTTTGCATTTGGTAGCCCAATTCTTGAGCATAGTTATAGTCTATTTAACATAACGCTACGACTCTCAGGACCCGAACAAAAAGAAAAAAGTCAGAAAGAACAATAAGCGAAAACGAAATAATAGCGCGGGCGGGCGATTCAACGCGACGGCGACGGGTCGGGGGACGGGGGAGTCTTATACCGTCGGTACCCGCTAGCTAAACATGGATTGTTATCATCCGAAATAAACGTTTTGATTGATTGATTGATTAAAATGTGGCTGTTATTTTAGTACCTATATTGTGTATCTTACGACATCCGCGCGAAGTCGCGGGGCACAGCTGGTACTAAATATGATTAATTTCACTTTAAAATGGTGAACGTTTCGTAAACAGACGCTTGATAGTTTTTGCGTAATTCTCAGTTTGCTATTCGCGTTGGACAAACTTTACAAATTAATTACATCATGCAATATAAACATGATCTAAAATACACATAAGTATTAAGTTATTAACAAAATGTTCTAATTTAATATTTATATTTTTTCCAAATCATTAACACTTTTCATTTTAAAATCATTAAAAGTCGGTTATCGTCGCCTTAAACTAACTTACTTATTGCAACAATTATATTATAGATTCGTAGCCAATAGTAAAGCGATGTAGCGGCTTCGTAGCAACCGTAGCGCTACGCTTGTAGCGCGTAGCGGCCTCTGACCACTTGACCCCAAGCGGCGAGTTTGTTATCAATCGCTACGCTTTTCAAGCTTTTACTGCCATTTACTGCCATTTACTGGCAACTGTATATCACATTATTTTATGACTTATAAATCAACTAGCTGCACCCCGCGATTTCACTCGCATAAGTCTCCATCCCGTAAGAATATCGGGATAAAAAGTATCCTTTGTACTAAGCCAGGTCATGGTCTACCCATGTGTCAAATTTCATCCAAATCCATCCAGCCGTTTTAGCGTGAAAGCGTAACAAACAAACACACTCACTTTCTCGTAATTTATTCTACTACTCGTTTTGTTACATTTACAATCAGGTTTTCCTATTATTTTTTCGTTATAAAACAAAATCAAGCTTAACTCTTATCTCTGTTGGACGCGGGTAATTCAATGACTGTGACCTATCTCTGTTGGACGCGGGTAATTCAATGACTGTGACCTATCTCTGTTGGACGCGGGTAATTCAATGACTGTGACCTATCTCTGTTGGACGCGGGTAATTCAATGACTGTGACCTATCTCTGTTGGACGCGGGTAATTCAATGACTGTGACCTATCTCTGTTGGACGCGGGTAATTCAATGACTGTGACCTATCTCTGTTGGACGCGGGTAATTCAATGACTGTGACCTATCTCTGTTGGACGCGGGTAATTCAATGACTGTGACCTATCTCTGTTGGACGCGGGTAATTCAATGACTGTGACCTATCTCTGTTGGACGCGGGTAATTCAATGACTGTGACCTATCTCTGTTGGACGCGGGTAATTCAATGACTGTGACCTATCTCTGTTGGACGCGGGTAATTTAATGACTGTGACCTATCTCTGTTGGACGCGGGTAATTCAATGACTGTGACCTATCTCTGTTGGACGCGGGTAATTCAATGACTGTGACCTATCTCTGTTGGACGCGGGTAATTCAATGACTGTGACCTATCTCTGTTGGACGCGGGTAATTCAATGACTGTGACCTATCTCTGTTGGACGCGGGTAATTCAATGACTTGACCTATCTCTGTTGGACGCGGGTAATTCAATGACTGTGACCTATCTCTGTTGGACGCGGGTAATTCAATGACTGTGACCTATCTCTGTTGGACGCGGGTAATTCAATGACTGTGACCTATCTCTGTTGGACGCGGGTAATTCAATGACTGTGACCTATCTCTGTTGGACGCGGGTAATTCAATGACTGTGACCTATCTCTGTTGGACGCGGGTAATTTAATGACTGTGACCTATCTCTGTTGGACGCGGGTAATTCAATGACTTGACCTATCTCTGTTGGACGCGGGTAATTCAATGACTTGACCTATCTCTGTTGGACGCGGGTAATTCAATGACTGTGACCTATCTCCGTTGGACGCGGGTAATTCAATGACTGTGACCTATCTCTGTTGGACGCGGGTAATTCAATGACTTGACCTATCTCCGTTGGACGCGGGTAATTCAATGACTTGTCCTATCTCTGTTGGATGCGGGTAATTCAATGACTGTGACCTATCTCTGTTGGACGCGGGTAATTCAATGACTGTGACCTATCTCTGTTGGACGCGGGTAATTCAATGACTGTGACCTATCTCTGTTGGACGCGGGTAATTCAATGACTGTGACCTATCTCTGTTGGACGCGGGTAATTCAATGACTGTGACCTATCTCTGTTGGACGCGGGTAATTCAATGACTGTGACCTATCTCTGTTGGACGCGGGTAATTCAATGACTGTGACCTATCTCTGTTGGACGCGGGTAATTCAATGACTGTGACCTATCTCTGTTGGACGCGGGTAATTCAATGACTGTGACCTATCTCTGTTGGACGCGGGTAATTCAATGACTGTGACCTATCTCTGTTGGACGCGGGTAATTCAATGACTGTGACCTATCTCTGTTGGACGCGGGTAATTCAATGACTGTGACCTATCTCTGTTGGACGCGGGTAATTCAATGACTGTGACCTATCTCTGTTGGACGCGGGTAATTCAATGACTGTGACCTATCTCTGTTGGACGCGGGTAATTCAATGACTGTGACCTATCTCTGTTGGATGCGGGTAATTCAATGACTGTGACCTATATCTGTTGGACGCGGGTAATTCAATGACTGTGACCTATCTCTGTTGGACGCGGGTAATTCAATGACTGTGACCTATCTCTGTTGGACGCGGGTAATTCAATGACTTGACCTATCTCCGTTGGACGCGGGTAATTCAATGACTGTGACCTATCTCCGTTGGACGCGGGTAATTCAATGACTGTGACCTATCTCTGTTCTCATCGCCTACTCTGCGCAGCGCCATACAAAGTGCGACTGCCAAGCGTCGAACAAACACATCCGCGAGACTAACCTAATGAGAGCGAATGAGACACACATACCAATCACCCGCTAGACTGACAGAGACCTCTATAGGTGGCGGCCGAAAGCGCAATACCTACTGTACAAAGCGAAGGCGAGACAGTGATATATAACCGTCGTGGGTTGGAAAGAGAAGGGTATAGGTGCTCAGTGTTGCTTGGTTAGTGAATAATTTAGTCGCGACCGCCCTTTCGCGTCGAGCTAAAGCCTTCGTACACATCGATTTTGAAACAAGTTTGCTCTTTACGTAGCCCTATGTGCGAGTATATAGCGACACATACGGAGTAGGTACATAGGTTGGGTATGTATTGTACTTATGTAGCACTATGTGCGAGTATATAGCGACACATACGGAGTAGGTACATAGGTTGGGTATGTATTGTACTTATGCAGCACTAATGTGGAACATGTCGGATGGAGTTTTAGTAAGTGTTCCAGGCTGCTGCCCAAGATTACAACTTCATACCTCGTAGTTAGTAGATAGAAGTATGATTTGTAGGCTTCATTCCTCGAAATACTATGACCAGAGCTACACTCTTATTAGAGCTATAACTTAAACAATACGCAGTGTAACCGTGGAGGCTACATAATTAAGCTTTTTATAAGCTTTAACCTTCTAATTGTCCCATTTATTTACACCTGTAAATGGTTTTATTTTAAACGAATAAATGTTTTGTAAATGCTTTGGACCTAGTTTCACCATACCATGTTAGTTAGTTTAATCTTCTGTTAAAATGTTAACGGGACATTAAGAGTAGTGAGCTTTTCACCATACCTACGTTAATATATGATTAAATGTCTTAATCAGGCGTTAAATTTAATTGCTGCCCTAGAGGTCCGTTCATTTACTACTAACCGGCATTTAGTCTGTTGTCAAAATCATGGAAATGCAAAACGCGAGTCTATACTCAATACTCAATACTTTATTGCATTCCATAATGTGTAGGTACCTACATATAAAGATAGTTGGTATGTTAAACATCGAATCAATTATGGACCCTGTCGGGTACAGCAAAGTTAATTTTTTATAGGAGAGAGGATGAAGGCGCTTTTTGTTAAGAAAAAAATAAATACCTATTATACTAAAATAGTATCATTTGCTTTTATAGTATTTATATTTTATATATTTATTTATATATTTGGTTTTAAGTTACATATTTTTGTATTATACATTGCACGATTTACATTATTAACACTATAAATTATAATAAACTAAATATTTACAATTTTATTGAGTATTTTAGAATGTTATTATTACGGCTAGCTAAAATGATGCATTGTCAGCGAACTCTGACATGTGACAAACGCGGAGTAAAGTTATGCCAAACTTAACCATAGACAACTGTATGGTTAATCTGAACTTTGCTCCGGGTTTAAGGGGGTTAAAGCATTTACCAAACATGTATTCGCTTAAAATAAAACTATTAACAGTTGGGAAGAAATGGGGGTACTTAGTAGGTATGTGTTCTTGGGTGTTAGACAGACAATTTTCTGAAAATAAGAAAAGTGTAGTTTTAATAGCTTACACTAATGTATTCTTGAAAAGGAAGGGAAGTTGGAGGAGCCCTATGCCCAGCACTGGACGTCTTTCGGCTGAAATGATGCTGATGAGAAAAGGAAGTAGATACTGTACCGACTGCGTGTTAAACTCAACTAACTTCTCTACTCTCCTTCACTTCAACCACCTGCTATGAATACGGGATACTGCATAATATCTCGCCATTACCCCAGAGACCTTCTGTCCCGCGTTCGATTCCCGAACTCCCAAACCGATTACTGCGAGTAAATATTGGTTTCGCGGCTGTTGACACAGGGCTGGGGTGCTGCCTACCCTCGAGCGGTTGTGTCGGGATTGATACTCTGTAATTATAAGAGTTTTAATTGAGGCCAAAAAGTTTAAGCGATTGAAGAAGTACCTACTTAGTGCACACGCGGAAGGCTCAGCCGTACTGCTGTAGGTGTCTGAGTGCACACGCGGAAGGCTCAGCCGTACTGCTGTAGGTGTCTGGATGAAAGACGATCGTAACCAGTATATTGTATTTAGGAGACTCGGGAACTGATTACTAATTCTTATTAATTGTAATAATAATTCCTTGTTATAGTATAATCCTAAGTTCTGTCGAATATTATGGTACAGCAGACATGTCAGTACTGACAAAGTAACACACACAGTTTCGACTAACCATTTTTTATTTTTTTTTATTTGAGATAGGTTTGCTCTTGACTCTAGTCTAGGTCAGAGTAGACAGAGACAAAGTCGACGATGGAGCGAGTTTACCCAGAAGAAGCCTGTTCACTCTCGCTTTGAAGAGATCGGGGTTCATTTATTTATTTATTTAAACTTTTCACACTTAAAAAAGTACAAAGGCGGACTTAATGCCTTAGGCATTCTCTACCAGTCAACCAAGGGTGGTGAAGAGATTAGATGGCAGGTGCTCTGTTAGAAATGGAACAATTTGTACATAAATAAGTCATAAACTTATAATACACATACATACATATTTACTATAATATATACCTATATTATATACAAATTCAAGAGAGAGAGGTTTTGAGATGACTACGCTATTTATTTTGAAAATAACTCCGCAATCTCCGCTTAAATGCATACCGACTGGTGGCCGTCCTGATGTCAAGAGGTAGCGCATTCCAAAGAAGAATGGACTGAATATGAAAGGAAGAATGAACAAAGTCAGAAGTATGAGAAGGACAGAGTAGGAGAAGATTGTTAGAAGAACGAAGATTCTTAGCGTGTGAAGAACATAGATATTGGAAGTGAGACACTAGATAAGAAGGAGGAGTGGGAGAGTTAAGAAGGGAGAAAAGCGTGGTCAAAGCACGCAAATTTCTTCTCTGGCGAATGGGCATCCATTTGAGCTCAGACCTGTAGCTCGACACATGGTCATATTTTCTGAGGTTGAATATGAACCGGATACAATTGTTAAGCAGTCTGTCAAGCTTATCCAGCAACACCGCATTCAAGTCAAAGTAGCACACGTCACCATAGTCAATGATAGGGAAAATCAAAGTCTGCACAAGCATAGTTTTCGTCTTAGCGGGCAAAAAGTTTCTCAGACGATACAGAGATCGCAGAGTACCGTTGACCCTTTGACTAACAACAACAACAACAAACATTTCTAACCAATCATAATAGTTACCTATGTATATCACAACAGGTACTTGAGTAAAGTCCGATACTATCCTCGCTCCGGTACTATCCTCGCTCCGGTACTATCCTCGCTCCGGTACTATCCTCGCTCCGGTACTATCCTCGCTCCGGTACTATCCTCGCTCCGGTACTATCCTCGCTCCGGTACTATCCTCGCTCCGATACTATCCTCGCTCCGGTACTATCCTCGCTCCGGTACTATCCTCGCTCCGGTACTATCCTCGCTCCGATACTATCCTCGCTCCGGTACTATCCTCGCTCCGGTACTATCCTCGCTCCGATACTATCCTCGCTCCGGTACTATCCTCGCTCCGATACTATCCTCGCTCCGGTACTATCCTCGCTCCGGTACTATCCTCGCTCCGGTACTATCCTCGCTCCGGTACTATCCTCGCTCCGGTACTATCCTCGCTCCGGTACTATCCTCGCTCCGGTACTATCCTCGCTCCGATACTATCCTCGCTCCGGTACTATCCTCGCTCCGGTACTATCCTCGCTCCGGTACTATCCTCGCTCCGATACTATCCTCGCTCCGGTACTATCCTCGCTCCGGTACTATCCTCGCTCCGATACTATCCTCGCTCCGGTACTATCCTCGCTCCGATACTATCCTCGCTCCGGTACTATCCTCGCTCCGGTACTATCCTCGCTCCGGTACTATCCTCGCTCCGGTACTATCCTCGCTCCGGTACTATCCTCGCTCCGGTACTATCCTCGCTCCGATACTATCCTCGCTCCGTTACTATCCTCGCTCCGGTACTATCCTCGCTCCGATACTATCCTCGCTCCGGTACTATCCTCGCTCCGGTACTATCCTCGCTCCGATACTATCCTCGCTCCGATACTATCCTCGCTCCGGTACTATCCTCGCTCCGGTACTATCCTCGCTCCGATACTATCCTCGCTCCGGTACTATCCTCGCTCCGGTACTATCCTCGCTCCGGTACTATCCTCGCTCCGGTACTATCCTCGCTCCGTTACTATCCTCGCTCCGGTACTATCCTCGCTCCGATACTATCCTCGCTCCGTTACTATCCTCGCTCCGGTACTATCCTCGCTCCGGTACTATCCTCGCTCCGATACTATCCTCGCTCCGTTACTATCCTCGCTCCGGTACTATCCTCGCTCCGATACTATCCTCGCTCCGTTACTATCCTCGCTCCGGTACTATCCTCGCTCCGATACTATCCTCGCTCCGTTACTATCCTCGCTCCGGTACTATCCTCGCTCCGATACTATCCTCGCTCCGTTACTATCCTCGCTCCGGTACTATCCTCGCTCCGATACTATCCTCGCTCCGTTACTATCCTCGCTCCGGTACTATCCTCGCTCCGATACTATCCTCGCTCCGTTACTATCCTCGCTCCGGTACTATCCTCGCTCCGGTACTATCCTCGCTCCGGTACTATCCTCGCTCCGATACTGTCCTCGCTCCGATCACAACACATCACTACATCCGGTCTATAATGTTCGCATTAAATTAGTTTCGGCTATAATTAGTTGATACGTGTCGTCGCTGCGCCGGACACGTGTCGGACACGTGCCGGACGCGCCCCGGACGCGCGGGGGCGCGGTGAGAGCTAGATGTTTATCTTTATTGACTTCACTTTAGTTGGTGTCCAATAGATTCGTTAAAAGAAATGTACCTACCTGAATAGAGTTGATATTGGGTTAAGTTTTAGACTCACTTAGGCCCCCTATTGCGTGAAAAACTTAACTCAGAGTTGCTAACACGAGGTTACATTGACAATATTGTATGACAAACTGTCAATTTAACCTCGTGTTAGCAACTCTGAGTTAAGTTTTTCACGCAAGTGGGCCTTAGGTGCTGAGAAATGTTCAAATGGATTTTTCGTTTCGCGTCACGTAACTCTGAGTAGCGTGTCGAAGCTCTGCGTAGCGTTGCGTAGAACAGCGTAGGTCTGCGTAGCGTAGCGTAACTTAGCGTAGCATCGCGTATCTCAGCGTAGCTGCGCGTAGCATCGCGTAGTTGTGCTTAGCGTCGCGTAGCATGGCGTAGCTCTGCGTAACTTCGGTAGCTCTGAGTAGCATCGCGTTAGCTCTGAGTAGCATCGCCTAGAACAGCGTAGCATCGTGAAGAGCGGCGTAGCATCGCGTAGCTCTGAGTAGCATCGCCTAGAACAGCGTAGCATCGTGAAGAGCGGCGTAGCATCGCGTAGCTCTGAGTAGCATCGCCTAAAACAGCGTAGCATCGCGGAGAGCGGCGTAGCATCGCGTAGCTCTGAGTAGCATCGCCTAGAACAACGTAGCATCGCGTAGAGCGGCGTAGCACCGTGTAGCTCTGAGTAGCATCGCCTAGAACAACGTAGCATCGCGTAGAGCGGCGTAGCATCGCGTAGCTCTGAGTAGCATCGCCTAGAACAGCGTAGCATCGTGAAGAGCGGCGTAGCATCGCGTAGCTCTGAGTAGCATCGCCTAGAACAGCGTAGCATCGCGTAGCTCTGAGTAGCATCGCCTAGAACAGCGTAGCATCGCGTAGCTCTGAGTAGCATCGCCTAGAACAGCGTAGCATCGCGTAGAGCGGCGTAGCATCGCGTAGCTCTGAGTAGCATCGCATAGAACAGCGTAGCATCGCGGAGAGCGGCGTAGCATCGCGTAGCTCTGAGTAGCATCGCATAGAACAGCGTAGCATCGCGGAGAGCGGCGTAGCATCGCGTAGCTCTGAGTAGCATCGCATAGAACAGCGTAGCATCGCGTAGAGCGGCGTAGCATCGCGTAGCTCTGAGTAGCATCGCATAGAACAGCGTAGCATCGCGTAGAGCGGCGTAGCATCGCGTAGCTCTGAGTAGCATCGCATAGAACAGCGTAGCATCGCGTAGAGCGGCGTAGCATCGCGTAGCTCTGAGTAGCATCGCATAGAACAGCGTAGCATCGCGTAGAGCGGCGTAGCATCGCGTAGCTCTGAGTAGCATCGCATAGAACAGCGTAGCATCGCGTAGAGCGGCGTAGCATCGCGTAGCTCTGAGTAGCATCGCGTAGAACAGCGTAGCATCGCGTAGAGCGGCGTAGCAGATAACATTAGGGAAAACTTTGTATTACTGCCACGTCAAGTTAAACCACGTCTATCATGGTAACTTATTCTTGATTGATTTATTATCTTATTTTTTATCTTGTCTGTAATTTAAAAAAAGCAAAAAATATATAAACAGACAAATTCAGAACAGTCAGACAGACTGAAGACACAAATTGAGGAAATCCGTTAAACATACAATTTTCACTCATTTTTCAATATCCGGTCTACGCTTTGATTTATTACAATCCAGAACCCTTATACAGTATCTAGATCAATCAACCAATAAACTGCTTGCACTCCAGTGAACAGAGGAGCTCGTTGAGCAAACAAACAATCAATTGATTCAGTTCGTAGGGCTGCGCCCGCACATTGTTCTTGGAACGCACATCTGTGGAGGAGTGTATGTTTTAACGTTGATTTGTTTAGATTATTTTAATTTTTTAGTGGTAGGTTCTTTTAGGAATTTCTCAGTAGTCCGGATTCTGGATTCATGCCCCGTGGATGGCAAAAGGCCCGCTCTCTTTTATAATATGGTCGAAATCGGGGATGTAGGATGTAGATAATTTGGCTTTATGTCAAACGATGCATTTGCATTTGTAGAGGTATTTCAAGCCACACACTTGCGTTGACTATCTATGTTTCTTTTTCGCTTTTCTAAACTTTCGATCCTACAATGAGAATGATCAAGACCAAAATTACAATAAATACTAAACAACAACTGTTACAACTGTTCTGTCAACTAGCACAGTGTGGCGAATGCTATCTTTCTGTAACCATGTCTGTACTCCTTCCGAGCTGCGCGCGCAGGTCCCCAGTGACTGTCCCCACACCACGCCACGCGTGAATACGTCTGTGTGCACGATGCGGGCGGCTGCATCAAATGAAGACAATTGACGTGTGCAAGTGCTGGTCCTCGGCTGAAGGTGCGTCTGGGGAACTAGCTGCATCCTGCTGACATGTGTTTTATTAGATGCTGCGGCCTGCAGCTGTGCAATCTGTCGTTTAGGTCGTTTTAATACTTGCAGTAGTTTATTTCACATATCTAGAAAAATCTATAAGGTTTTGTGTCGTCGGGACGCCACCGCCGACCTGAGCACACGCACATGTAATGACAATTGATCGCAATGGGTTTCATTTTGACAGTTCACCCACGTCCATTGCGTTGTTTATGTTTTTGAGCACACCAATTTTTCAAACTTATGAAGCAATGGATTAGCAATATCCTTCAAAACTCTCGGGATTATGATTCAAAGTGTGTTACGGAATTAGGGTGCTGCTGACATGACGGAAAGTCGCCAACATCTTCCTTTTTGTTCTGTTCGTGTCGATTGACTTCTTTCTCAATATTTTCCAGTCAGTGTGTAGCTACCTGACCAGCTCTGTTCTCTGCCTCAAATTCTAAACAGCTAGCAGTCGGTGACACAGTCTAGTCCTTGTACTGAGATGTCTTAAACTCAAACATCTTCCTAAAACCTACCTATTTTCTAACCATTTATGTTGAGGTCAGATATATACAGGGTGATCCGTGAAACGAGGTCTAAAGGAAAATTTTAGAAGCATCTCTTTAAGGGCTTCTTAAAACATCTCCATGTATGTTCAGCGATTATATATAGTTTAGGAGCTGACGGTTGTTAATATTTTTGCAAAATTCTTATTTGACTTCAGACTGTTTTTATTTTTCACTTTCTGTGTTGCGGTTTTTGAAAATATATTTTTTTATTACAAATCCTTAAATTATGATCTATGATCGATAAAACATACTATCTGTCTAAACATCACCGAAAGTGACTACAGCTTAGCTCAAATGGAACATTTTTATTCGACAAGATTCTTTCTAGGTTCTCAAGTCTTTAAAAAAAGAAAAAAGAAGGGTGTCAATGACTCTAAAGTAGTTTTAAAAACTTCCTCGGACCCTAAGCTTTTCAACGCAATAGAAATAATTTCGGGACATTATTTGGTGCAATTGTAGTTCGAACATGGTAGGCAAGGCCAAAAACACTATTTTTTCATATTTGGTAGTATTTACCTACTGAGTTTCTGCTTGGAGTAATCCATTTTTATGCTCTTCCTAGCATCCGATTCAGCTGGAATTTGGCACACCTATGTAACTTGTCAGTAAAAATCCAACAAAACCAAACACGATGAGGTTTTCTTGTTTATAACTAAACAGGAGTTCCTATGACCACCTTCCGGCTGCATCATCAGACCAGCTCCAAGGTGCCATATTTTTGCAATGTCACCAAAGTAAAACAAATACATTTGCCAAATTTCAGCTTAATTGGATGCTCAAAAAATGGATTACTCGAAGCGAAAACACAGGACTAGGAACCAAGTATGAAAAAAATATTTTTCGCGTACCTACCATGTTCAAATTACAACTAAACACCAATTTGACCAAATAATGTCCCGAAAAGCACGGATTATTTGTATTGCTTTACAAAGCCGAGGGTCAGAGGAAGTTTCTAAAGCTGAGGGTCAGAGGAAGTTTCTAAAGCTGAGGGTCAGAGGAAGTTTCTAAAGCTGAGGGTCAGAGGAAGTTTCTAAAGCTGAGGGTCAGAGGAAGTTTCTAAAGCTGAGGGTCAGAGGAAGTTTCTAAAGCTGAGGGTCAGAGGAAGTTTCTAAAGCTGAGGGTCAGAGGAAGTTTCTAAAGCTGAGGGTCAGAGGAAGTTTCTAAAGCTGAGGGTCAGAGGAAGTTTCTAAAGCTGAGGGTCAGAGGAAGTTTCTAAAGCTGAGGGTCAGAGGAAGTTTCTAAAGCTGAGGGTCAGAGGAAGTTTCTAAAGCCGAGGGTCAGAGGAAGTTTCTAAAGCTGAGGGTCAGAGGAAGTTTCTAAAGCCGAGGGTCAGAGGAAGTTTCTAAAGCTGAGGGTCAGAGGAAGTTTCTAAAGCTGAGGGTCAGAGGAAGTTTCTAAAGCTGAGGGTCAGAGGAAGTTTCTAAAGCTGAGGGTCAGAGGAAGTTTCTAAAGCTGAGGGTCAGAGGAAGTTTCTAAAGCTGAGGGTCAGAGGAAGTTTCTAAAGCTGAGGATCAGAGAAAGTTTCTAAAGCCGAGGGTCAGAGGAAGTTTCTAAAGCTGAGGGTCAGAGGAAGTTTCTAAAGCTGAGGGTCAGAGGAAGTTTCTAAAGCTGAGGGTCAGAGGAAGTTTCTAAAGCTGAGGGTCAGAGGAAGTTTCTAAAGCTGAGGGTCAGAGGAAGTTTGCGGCGAAAGTATAATAACCTTATCGGTAATTATATTTTCGAGCCGTTTGGGGTTGAAACCCTCGGGCCGTGGGGTCCGAGCGCTCATGGTTTGTTTAATGAAATCTCCAAACGGCTAGTTGACACTCCCCGTGACCCAAGGGCCGGCTTTTACCTTGGCCAGAGGCTAAGCATTGCCGTACAACGTGGCAATGCCGCCAGTCTCTTGGGTACATTACCAGTCGACAGCGATGCGGAGGAATTTTTCGACGCCATATTTTAGTTTGTGAATAGTTTTAGTTAAGTTAGGATATAATTTTGTTATTTTATTAATTAATTAAATTGTTTTATATTTATGTATTAAACTAACACGATGGGAAATCATCAAATGACTTCTCCCGCTCTGGGCGTAAACCCACCCGTGTTCCTTCTGTTGCCTGTGCCAGGGCCACGGTAACTCTTTCGAACATCCCGCAAATATAGTATGACTAAGGTCGAACTAAGCGCATTGATTTTTTGTCACTGGTGCTGACACATAAATGTTTTATATTAACAATAAGATGGTAATGAACAAATTTCTTATACTTGCGTTAGCAAATAAATACAAATAAATACACATAGATATAAGTAGCCCTCCATTCGGGGTCTCCTGGTTACAAACAATCAATTTTCCGATTGATTGACTATCGCGAGCGGCGTGTGTCGGTAAATTACTTTCATTTCTCGTTAACTGTACTACGTGAGAGTTTTGGTAATTTTCATAAACCAATTGGTTACTGTTATGAGCTATAAGTACTTACCTTAGTATAATTTCCACGTTGCATTGCTTTGTTTTGTTTGATTTCCGACAAAAATTTTAATATTTTGAAGTTTTGTTCCGCTTGTTTTGGTTTTCACCCTCATTCCACAGAAACGCAAACTATTTCTACGCGTTAAGTTCGAGGAAAACTCTTGTCGCGGTAGGTATTTGTTTGCAAACGTCTTATGTATTTTCCAGGAGGAGATAAACTTATAGAGGAGACTATTTAGCACTTGTGTTCCTAAATATGTATAACAGTAATAACCGTACTAGAGTTTGTTTATTGAGATAATTTTAAGGTTTTTTATAAAAATAAAAGTTCTACTTTTCAAAAGCTTACCTTACATAACACCTAATTATAAAAAGTTTAGAAGGATTCACTTCCCCAGCTCATACACCTGCAGCTCATACACCTGCAACAAATACTTACTTATTTTTACAAATCCACAGTTACTATGAAGTGCAAACAATACCTTATGCGTCCGTAGCGTTGCGGCGCTGGCAGGCCGCACGTGGCGCCGGCGCCGCCTGCGCACCCACACATAGTCATGATCTCTTACTCATTATGATTGTTTGCGACGGGGCACGGAAGCTATTAGTTGGTAACAGAGTCCATCGTGTGTGAGTAACGTTTAGTTTTATGATGAAACGAAGTAACTTCGTAGGTGTCTATTGGTGACAAATTCAATCTAAGAGTAGGACTTAAAAGTAAGGACATATTTGAACGTTAGCACTTTTGAAAAACATCAGTGCAACCGGTATCAAAGTCATCACCATCATTGCAGCGGAAAGACGTCCACTGCTGGACATATGCCTCCCCAAGCGTCGCCACTGCTGCACATGTGCCTCCCCAAGCGTCGCCACTGCTGCACATGTGCCTCCCCAAGCGTCGCCACTGCTGCACATGTGCCTCCCCAAGCGTCGCCACTGCTGCACATGTGCCTCCCCAAGCGTCGCCACTGCTGCATATGTGCCTCCCCAAGCGTCACCACGTTGACCGGTTCTGTGCTTCTCGCATCCAGCGAATTCCGGCAACGTAGCGAAGGCATTCAATATTTCACAAAGAATTCTATTATCTAACAAAAGAAATAAAGCATATTTAGAAGACACTTCAGTACTTTTGTAGTAAAGGAGGACGTTCGTAGGAATCTTATGTTGTGCGTGCGCATTATGCTGTGCGTGCGCAACCTTAATTAGGTAAATAGTAGTCCAAACACAGTGGGTAACTTCACAAAACCAGGAAGAAATGATTAAATTCCTTGCTACTTCAAATAATATGTCTGCTCGGCAGCATCTCTATCTAGTTCCTGAGATTAACGCCGCGTATCAAAGGACCAGACACGAAGCATCTGCTTTGTCCTTCATATTACATCTCTTTGATTGTTCCTATATCCTCAGCAAGTATCTGTTGAGTTACTAAATCCTGTTTGTTTGTTGCACAATGTAAAGTTCCGTCGAAGGTTTTCTTTGTCGACTGTCTTAATAAATACCTAATCTTGCCATAAATACTGAAACAAAGAAAAAAAAATTCTATTGCAAATAACATTTATTACTTTTACTTTACAGTGTGTTAGTTTAATACATAAATATAAAACAATTTAAAATATAAAAAGCTTATTCGAAGTGGTCTCCATTGGCTGCAATACAGTCTTTTAAACGTTGAGGCCAGATCAATAGAAGCACGCACTCTTTCTTTTAAAATTCTTCACTGCCAATCGTACGGATTGTTTTAGGGACTTCAAATTATCATGGCGTTTAGAGCAAGCCGTACTCTCTAAAACTGACCATAAATCATAATCCAGCGGATTAAGATCGCGATTAGACGACGGCCAGTCTTCAGCTCTGATGAAGTCCGAAACGTTCGTTTCCAACCAAGACTGCGTAGATCGAGCTTTATGACCCGGCGCCGTCTTGCTGGAAGGACCATTCTTGGTTATTGAACATGGTGTTGTTAAGGGGCTTCACTACCTTCTCAAGAATGGTATCTTGATACACTTGTGCCGATGTTTTGATACCTTTATCACTAAAGTATGACTCAGTCACTCCTTCATAGCTAATACCCCACCAAACCATCACTGAAGTCGGATCGTGCCCACGTTGCACTCTGTCAACTAATTGGGAAGCTTCCTTAGAGCTTTAACGTAACGTAAGATTTTCCAGATCAGAGCCCTGCATTGTATTTTGTTCTTTAACTTCTAACTTTACATTTTAGGGGCTATCATAAAACAAACGTAGACCAGGTAACTACTTGTTACCATTTGTAAGAAATTGTAAAATAGGTAAACTATATTATAAACTTGTCAACCGTTGCTTTTCTTTTGCCACACAAACAAGCGGATCGGAGCGGAGTCGTATAAGTAGTTAGAATTCCCATAAGAGGGAAGAACGCTTAGGACGAATGAGTGAATCATCAATCTAATCAGTCTCGCGTTTGGCTTAAACCTAAAAGAAAAAAAAACCGTCATAACTCGTCGAACGCCTCCAGCAATTCTTCGTTAGATTTGTGCCGACACCCATACACATTGTCCGGTATTAGGCACACAATGCTGCCGACGTGCGGTAACACGCCGTAATGCCGGCCATTAAGCCACGCTTGCCCGCAAACGGATCTTAATCCCCATTGATCCGGAATTAAAGTTCCGTCTGTAGGAATAGGATAGATGCTTCCGTAAGCACAAGCACGGGCTATTGTCGAGCAATATGTTGCTCCGGGCTATTGTGAGGCTGCAGGCAATATTGTGCGAAATATAATAATTTGTGCAATAAATACTTATCTACGTGGAATTGAAGTGTGGCGTAATAGAGTTATTTGTTGTTATCAAAGGATTTGGCTCTCGTTGGAAAGTTTTTGTGGTGACAATTCAATTTTGATTGCATTCATGAATTAAATTCAAAGGCGTATTTGAACGTAGGTACTTATAAGCTTCTCGGTTCGCTACGACATGAACATAATGCTAGATTCGTGACATGATGATGTCAGGATACGTCTGCAGCTGAATACAAACCTCCCTTAGGTTTCCAACAGCTGTAACAAAATTATTACAAGGTTCATTTTCCTCCATAAAGAAAAACATCAATTGCTTCAGTAAAAGCTCGTACAAACAGACGCGACGCGACGGCAGGTCGCGCTTGTCTGCACGAGCCTTAACACTAACAGATCTTAAATGAAAATAATTTTCTATTCGGTAGACGATACCTATCGTGCGAAACTGTGCACATGTCGGTTTGTATACCTAAAAGACTCTTGGAGAACGAACCTATTCTGGAATTGTTTGTTGGCAAATTGCGCCAGGTCATATTTTCTGTGATTTCAGATGTTTAAATACTGGGAATATAACTATGTGTTAACTAGGTATCGAAATATTTAAGTACTTAGTTACCTACCCACTAAAACACAAATAACTTTCATATAGGTACAATAGGTAAATATATAAGTAAATTACAACCGATCGCTATTGGTCAAAGTCAAATCATTTCAAGTAGGTAGGCCATTAAACGGCACTTTTGAGAATACAAGACCTACAAGAGAACAGAATACAAGACCTACAAGAGAACAGAATACAAGACCTACAAGAGAACAGAATACAAGACCTACAAGAGAACAGAATACAAGACCTACAAGAGAACAGAATACAAGACCTACAAGAGAACAGAATTGATTGTAGAAGCCCTTTCCAAAAGGTAGTTTCGTGTGGAGACGAATGGACAAGAAACTCTATAGTTACTCTTTTAATTTGTTTTACAATATTTTGTATTCATTAATTATAATTATATATGCAGACGATGTTCCTGGAATACAATCACTAGGACCTTTGATGCATATGTTCCTTTTACCGAACCATTCGCCTGTCTTCTTTAATTGTACAAAACTACATTCATAATCCTCGGAAATAAACTCTCATGAAAAATTCCCTAATATTACAGAATACGTGCACTAATCTCTTCAAAATTGTACAAAATACGCGTTTTCTGAGTAAACTGTCACAATGGCTGTAATCCCCGCGTTCTGTACGATGCACAATACGCTGGAGGTCGCTAAGCCTATTACGTGGATGTTTCGTGATGGATGATAACAGGATCGCGTGGATGTTTGGATGTGGGTGGATGAGTCCGTAATGTCTTTAGACGTGTTTATTGGACGTAAATATAGTTGTGAATGAGAGGGAGTGACAGTAGTGAATGTGTGAGTAAACAATTGACATGAGTTCACGAATGTTTCATTGGGGTGTTGCGTAAGTAGGGATTATTTTGCATAGCTCAACTGCTCAGTGGTTTGTGTTGAAATCATGATTACAAAGAAACTAGGTTCGACGCTGATTCTTACTTATATACTTAATGTAGCTTATTTTGACAAGATGTTGCCATGTCTTTACGTAACTTAGGTACTTGTGTTTCCAGAGCGATGGATGCCCAGCCTGACCTGATAACCTGACCTGACACCTGACCTGACACCTGACCTGACACCTGACCTGACACCTGACAGGGAGTTATTTTATCTCCATATTTTACTTTAACCTGAACAGGTTTTGTTTACGTTTTCTTCAGATACTTTTGCTGGTCCAAAAAGAAAACGTAAACAAAACCTGTTCAGGTTAAATTCTTACGCAGTCACTCAGAAAAAGGAATTATTAACACATTCATCTTCATGTAATAAAAGATTTCAACTTTATATTGTTAATTATTATTTAATTATTTTTTGAATATCATTATTAAATTGTAATCGAAAAATCAACGAAGAGTATTGAAGTTATGAATTAAATTATGAAATGAAAACATTTTTAATGTGATTTAAAATTAGAATTTCGGGTTCAAGTATTCAAATAATCAAATCAAAGCACCGGAAATGACGCCCAAGTTTGCGTATTTCGTTTTAATTACGTATTTGCTTAGTTTTTCGTATTTTGTACCATTTGGTATTAAGTTTATATTTAGATTTTTTTTAATGTTATTACTCTATCAGCTGTGCGACAAACACTGGTGCGATACATGCCCTGTAACTTTTGCAGTTTACAGAAAAGGTGTTTTCGTGCAGAAATAACGTCCCAAGGCCAGGCAAGACAATACTGACTATTTTCCGTATGGTTTGATATTTTCAAGAAAATGCCTTGATTTCATCAAAATAACTTAGAAGCCAATGTTGTACAGTGTTCTGGAAACTCGAATGACACAACTTTGCCTGGCTCTAGGGTTGTCACAAGTCGGATTTTATTAATTATATATTTTAATATTAATTCATTCAGTCAACATAACTCTTCGGGAATTCTAGGCGTGATTTTGTGTTTTGTGTTGTATTAGGTTGGGGAAAAAGTCTTTTCGCATTATAGTATGTATGAACTTGTAATAAAATCTCTTTGGCTATACTATTTGTATCTGGCTGGTTTTGGTATCATTGAAAGTTTAAATTAAAGAACATAATTCCAAATTCAAATTAGGAAAATGTGTGATTTTCATTTGTTTTTCGTACTGTCAAGATGAGTGAATCTAATGAAGAAATTCGATACATTTTAAAATTTTACTACAAAAAAGGTAAAAATGCAACGCAAGCCGCGAAAAAAATTTGCGATGTTTATGGACCTGGTGCAGTGTCTGTGAGGGTAGCACAAATTTGGTTTAAGCGTTTTCAATCCGGAAATTTTGATGTCAAAGATGCACGTCGCTCTGGTCGCCCTATTACGGATAAAATGGATGACATTTTTGAAAAAGTGGAGCAAGATCGGCATATCAGTAGTTACGACGTAGCTAAAGAACTGGGAATTAACCACAAAACAGTTTTGGCGCATTTGAAAAAAACTGGGTACACAAAAAAGCTCGATATTTGGGTACCTCACGAGCTCACCGAAAGAAACCTAATGAACCGTGTACTCATTTGTGATTCTTTATTACGACGTAATGAAACCGAACCATTTTTAAAGAAGCTGATAACTGGTGATGAAAAGTGGATCACGTACGACAAGAACGTGCGAAAAAGGTCGTGGTCAAAGGCCGGTCAGGCTTCACAGACTGTGGCGAAACCCGGGTTAACTCGCAACAAGGTGATGCTGTGTGTGTGGTGGGATTGGAAGGGCATTATTCATTATGAGCTGTTACCACCAGGCAGGACCATCGATTCTGAACTCTACTGCGAACAACTGATGAGATTAAAGCAAGTAGTTGAGAGAAAGCGGCCGGAATTAATCAACAGAAGGGGTGTGGTTTTTCATCATGATAACGCTAGACCTCACACATCTTTAGCCACTCAGCAAAAATTAAGAGAGTTTGGCTGGGAGGTGTTAATGTATCCGCCGTATAGTCCTGACCTTGCACCTTCAGATTTCCACCTGTTTCGGTCTCTTCAGAATTCTTTAGGCAGTGTCAGGTTAACATCACGAGAGGACTGCCAAAACCACTTGTCGCGGTATTTTGATCAGAAGTCCCAAAATTTCTATAGCAATGGGATCATGTCCCTACCTACAAGATGGCAAAAAGTTATCGAACAAAATGGTACCTACATACTTTAGTTAAATGTGAATAAACTATATTAAAAAATGTTTTGAATTTTCTTAAAAAATGCGAAGAAACTTTTTCCCCTACCTATTATTTACCTGAGTCTTAATTCTATTACAGATATCCATATGAAGAAGTAGGTAACCTGAGCTCGTAATTTTGCTGATTACTCAGTGGAAACAAAGTTACTTCATCATACGAAGCAACGGACCTTTTTTGTTTTAAAATCCATACCTAAAATAAAAAAAAAATACTCAAACATACTCAAAATACTTAATACTCAAAATATTTTCTGGTGAAGCCATCTGATAAACGTCGGTTGTTTATTTCTTACTATGAGACATTTTTGCCAAAAAAACATTACATCTTTGATTTTTACTCGTTAGTAGCAATCTGTTTAATTTAAAAAAATGTAAATAAAAGTATTAAAACAATAATCTGTCAGTATTTTTGTTTTGTTTGGAAAACCCTAGAATTAACGATATTTTTGTATGGAAAAAAAAGTTTTCACTTGTTAACATATAAATACAACAAACCACACAATATTGCATTTTGAAATGTAACAAACACTTAACTCTCTCAATCATCTCCTTTTAATCTCCTAATGAAGTTCTTACAATATTAACCCTGACGACCCTTACAATTTAATTGCTCCAGCTCAAACTCGTTTGTATTAACTTTGACCCTAACAGTAACAGTTAATAAACAATAAACATTAGTTAATGAACCGACAACATCAATAAGCTTTAACTGCACTCCAGTGAGCAAATCATAAACAATATGCGTGCTCTGTGCTCGGGAACGCAATCATGCGCAGAGTAAGTTCTTCTAAGTGCAGACTGTAGATGCGACACTCGGGTGCGGCGGTAGATGTTATTGTGTTGTCTGGTTAGATGCGACACTCGGGTGCGGCGGTAGATGTTATTGTATTGTCTGGTTAGATGCGACACTCGGGTGCGGCGGTAGATGTTATTGTATTGTCTGGTTAGATGCGACACTCGGGTGCGGCGGTAGATGTTATTGTATTGTCTGGTTAGATGCGACACTCGGGTGCGGCGGTAGATGTTATTGTATTGTCTGGTTAGATGCGACACTCGGGTGCGGCGGTAGATGTTATTGTATTGTCTGGTTAGATGCGACACTCGGGTGCGGCGGTAGATGTTATTGTATTGTCTGGTTAGATGCGACACTCGGGTGCGGCGGTAGATGTTATTGTATTGTCTGGTTAGATGCGACACTCGGGTGCGGCGGTAGATGTTATTGTATTGTCTGGTTAGATGCGACACTCGGGTGCGGCGGTAGATGTTATTGTATTGTCTGGTTAGATGCGACACTCGGGTGCGGCGGTAGATGTTATTGTATTGTCTGGTTAGATGCGACACTCGGGTGCGGCGGTAGATGTTATTGTATTGTCTGGTTAGATGCGACACTCGGGTGCGGCGGTAGATGTTATTGTATTGTCTGGTTAGATGCGACACTCGGGTGCGGCGGTAGATGTTATTGTATTGTCTGGTTAGATGCGACACTCGGGTGCGGCGGTAGATGTTATTGTATTGTCTGGTTAGATGCGACACTCGGGTGCGGCGGTAGATGTTATTGTATTGTCTGGTTAGATGCGACACTCGGGTGCGGCGGTAGATATTATTGTATTGTCTGGTTAGATGCGACACTCGGGTGCGGCGGTAGATGTTATTGTATTGTCTGGTTAGATGCGACACTCGGGTGCGGCGGTAGATGTTATTGTATTGTCTGGTTAGATGCGACACTCGGGTGCGGCGGTAGATGTTATTGTATTGTCTGGTTAGATGCGACACTCGGGTGCGGCGGTAGATGTTATTGTATTGTCTGGTTAGATGCGACACTCGGGTGCGGCGGTAGATGTTATTGTATTGTCTGGTTAGATGCGACACTCGGGTGCGGCGGTAGATGTTATTGTATTGTCTGGTTAGATGCGACACTCGGGTGCGGCGGTAGATGTTATTGTATTGTCTGGTTAGATGCGACACTCGGGTGCGGCGGTAGATGTTATTGTATTGTCTGGTTAGATGCGACACTCGGGTGCGGCGGTAGATGTTATTGTATTGTCTGGTTAGATGCGACACTCGGGTGCGGCGGTAGATGTTATTGTATTGTCTGGTTAGATGCGACACTCGGGTGCGGCGGTAGATGTTATTGTATTGTCTGGTTAGATGCGACACTCGGGTGCGGCGGTAGATGTTATTGTATTGTCTGGTTAGATGCGACACTCGGGTGCGGCGGTAGATGTTATTGTATTGTCTGGTTAGATGCGACACTCGGGTGCGGCGGTAGATGTTATTGTATTGTCTGGTTAGATGCGACACTCGGGTGCGGCGGTAGATGTTATTGTATTGTCTGGTTAGATGCGACACTCGGGTGCGGCGGTAGATGTTATTGTATTGTCTGGTTAGATGCGACACTCGGGTGCGGCGGTAGATATTATTGTATTGTCTGGTTAGATACGACACTCGGGTGCGGCGGTAGATGTTATTGTATTGTCTGGTTAGATGCGACACTCGGGTGCGGCGGTAGATGTTATTGTATTGTCTGGTTAGATGCGACACTCGGGTGCGGCGGTAGATGTTATTGTATTGTCTGGTTAGATGCGACACTCGGGTGCGGCGGTAGATGTTATTGTATTGTCTGGTTAGATGCGACACTCGGGTGCGGCGGTAGATGTTATTGTATTGTCTGGTTAGATGCGACACTCGGGTGCGGCGGTAGATGTTATTGTATTGTCTGGTTAGATGCGACACTCGGGTGCGGCGGTAGATGTTATTGTATTGTCTGGTTAGATGCGACACTCGGGTGCGGCGGTAGATGTTATTGTATTGTCTGGTTAGATGCGACACTCGGGTGCGGCGGTAGATGTTATTGTATTGTCTGGTTAGATGCGACACTCGGGTGCGGCGGTAGATGTTATTGTATTGTCTGGTTAGATGCGACACTCGGGTGCGGCGGTAGATATTATTGTATTGTCTGGTTAGAGCCAAGTACTTAGGTAAATTATATTTAATCATTAGTTAGTCACAAACAAATATAAATCTTAACAGAATACGGCTTTGTATCACCAATAATTTCATTAACGATAGCTGAAAATATCGTTAGGAAACTTGGGTTCTATAATACTTACATTCTGAAATTAGCTCGAAATTATGAGCAGAATAATTACCTTCCTACATTATCATGTCCGAGTTCTGCATTAGGTTAGCTACCTACCGTATTTTATGTTCCATTGTTATCTTACTTTATCATTGTTCTGATTTTTAGTCGATTAAAATGAAGTCCCTTTCAAATTTTAAATCGCTTACCCATTTCTCGTTAACCTGTGGTTCACGCTGCATCTGTACCCACTCTGCATCATAATCTATGCCGCGCCCGCGGCACCGTCAAGAGTTCGCAGATTCATTTTCATTGTCCGTCCCCGTGCGGGGCAACAAAAAACTCGCGCAATATGCTCCTCATAAGAGCCCCGCAGCCCCGACGGGCAATATAGCCCCGTAGCCTCGTAGCTCGTCCCTCATAGCCCCGTGCTCATTGTCAGCTCGAATCAGACTCGTAGTTTGATTGGTGGGATGTTGTTTATACAATCTGTGGATGTCTCGTGATCTTTTGTGAAGGGTTGGTGCAGCAGACACAGGGTTATGTTATGATGTTTGGTACCTATTTCAAATTGAGTTTGTATCGTTTTTATCTGTTTCGGGGTCGCAAGAGTGTGTTGTAGCACTGTTTCACATTATTTTTATCTGTTTCGGGGTCGCAAGAGTGTGTTGTAGCACTGTTTCACATTATTTTTATCTGTTTCGGGGTCGCAAGAGTGTGTTGTAGCACTGTTTCACATTATTTTTATCTGTTTCGGGGTCGCAAGAGTGTGTTGTAGCACTGTTTCACATTATTTTTATCTGTTTCGGGGTCGCAAGAGTGTGTTGTAGCACTGTTTCACATTATTTTTATCTGTTTCGGGGTCGCAAGAGTGTGTTGTAGCACTGTTTCACATTATTTTTATCTGTTTCGGGGTCGCAAGAGTGTGTTGTAGCACTGTTTCACATTATTTTTATCTGTTTCGGGGTCGCAAGAGTGTGTTGTAGCACTGTTTCACATTATTTTTATCTGTTTCGGGGTCGCAAGAGTGTGTTGTAGCACTGTTTCACATTATTTTTATCTGTTTCGGGGTCGCAAGAGTATGTTGTAGCACTGTTTCACATTATTTTTATCTGTTTCGGGGTCGCAAGAGTGTGTTGTAGCACTGTTTCACATTATTTTTATCTGTTTCGGGGTCGCAAGAGTGTGTTGTAGCACTGTTTCACATTATTTTTATCTGTTTCGGGGTCGCAAGAGTGTGTTGTAGCACTGTTTCACATTATTATACTTACCTGCTTCAGATAGCGTGACAATGCGACTATAGCTACTCGTTCGTACGCTTTTTACATGACTTAGCCGATCGTCTATCTTTGTAAGGTGCCCCTATGTTGAGTTAATGGAAACATGTAGCACAAAGACCAATTTTTTCGGGACCATGGTCCAGTAACCTAATTTTGTACTTGGTACACGAGCGAACTTTCAGTGATAAACAAAACTCTATTGGGTTTTTGTTAATCTTAGTTAGAAAATTGATTTTGAAAAAAAAAAGAAGATGTAGTGACAAAAATTGAAAAGAGTATGCTTAGATGGTTTGGTCATGTTGAGAGGATGAATGAAAGTCGACTAACAAAAGGTATTTACACGGCAGATGTGAGTGGAAACGCCGAGAGAGGACGCTCTAGGAAGACATATAGTGTTCTTATTGGTGAGGTTCTTCAGAAAGGTCAGATGCGTAGTACTCACAACCGGCGTGCGTGTATGACCAGATGTATGAATCGATGTAATCGAGGCAAAAGGAGTATGTAAGGATCGTAGCAGGTGGCGTTCTGTAGTTTCTGCCTACCCCTATGGGAAGAAGGCGTGAGTTTATGTATGTATGTATGATTTTGATTTGAATAAAATTCGTCCAAGTATGGTACATAGAAGATCTTCCAACAGAACTACCTCACAATTGCCCAGAAAGACTTCTTATGATTATCGGTCGAGACAACGCGTGACGCCTGTCGCCTCCCCTCCTGTCCTAGATTCCATTCTTGGGATTAACTATAATAACTAGGTACTTACATACAAATTTTCATTTGTATGTAATTTCATTTTCTTAATTTATATAAATAGTATAAGTAATGTTGGGTTATCGGGACATATTTCACTGTACGCAGATGACACGTGTCTTTTTTATTTTGGCAACTCCATGCTTAGTATTATTGCTGAAGCACAGCAAGACCTTAATATCCTAAATACGTGGCTTAAGCAAAACTTACTGACTATTAATGTTAGCAAAACTGCATACATAATATTTTCTTCTAAGAACAAAAAGATCCCTGATTTCCCTCCTCTTACGGTACATGGCTAACAGCTGTTAAGATCAAACCGTGAGAAATACCTGGGCCTGATCTTGGACAGTAGACTGACATTCAGACCACATATTGATTACGTTAGAAGTAGATTGATTCCGTTGACTGGAGCTTTGCGAAATATTGCTAAATGTGTGCCATTTCAATTACGCTACACAATCTATAATACACTAGTCAAACCGCATCTAGAATATTTAATCCAATTATGGGGGCAGACCGCTATTACACATCTTCATGACCTACAAGTAACACAAAACAAAGCAATCAAAGTTCTTTTTAATTACAATTACTTAACACCTACGAAAGAAATCTACGCTAAAACTAAACTATTTAACCTTCAACAATTATATACTTACCACACGTGCATACTAATAAAGATAATTTTAACAAACAAAACACACTCACAAATCACCTTCAAACACAGAACTCACCACTACTACATTAGGAATAGGGATAGTATAGAACTGCCTTCAGTTAGGACTTCGTACGGAAGACGAACTATTCAGTTTGAGGGAGTGCAGCTTTATAATAAGTTACCGAAAGAAATAAGAGATTCTTCATCAGTGAACATTTTTAAGAATAGGTTAAAGTTGTATTTGGCTAACCAACAATAATTCATCATTACTCACTGTATGTACTCGACGGGTCGAACGACAATAGATATGTTTGTTACTTAAGATACATATATTTTTTAGTTTCTCATATTTAAGTGAACTATGTATGTTCCTTTGAGAAATAAATTTCTTTAAACCGAAATCTTCAGCGTCGCTCACCATCGACACTGAACAGCAGCTCCACTGAGCTGCATCCCCGAACTTCGAACTCTGCTGATGACACGATTATTACCGAAACCTCTTCAAATTGGCTGCGTGTCACGAGTCACGCTAGGTTCCGCGTCGCTTAGTGGCACATGAGAGAACAGTTCAAAAAGCCCACTTTTCTGCGCAATGCGAAACTAAGGAAGATCCTGACTGATCTACAGCAGTGTCTACGTATTGCGGAGCAGATCCACCAAGGAGCGTGTGCATGTCGTCGCCTTGGACGGTAATGGAGCTATTCCATGAAACTACACTTCTGAGTTATGGACGTTTAAAAAATAAATGATGCGCGTAAGAACAGTCATCTTAACATAAATCAGCGTCAGGTTTTAGTATCAGTCACGATATATGTTACATTTATTGACTAATATAAACTATGGCTCTTTCTCAACACGTCAAAGCACTTAACTCCATTTTGCAAAAATTGTGGCTTAGCTCCATTGTCAGTAGCAACCTGTAGCAACCAGTCTGTCAGTAGCAACCTGTAGCAACCAGTCTGTCAGTAGCAACCTGTAGCAACCAGTCTGTCAGTAGCAACCTGTAGCAACCAGTCTGTCAGTAGCGACCTGTAGCAACCAGTCTGTCAGTAGCGACCTGTAGCAACCAGTCTGTCAGTAGCAACCTGTAGCAACCAGTCTGTCAGTAGCGACCTGCAGCAACCAGTCTGTCAGTAGCAACCTGTAGCGACCAGTCTGTCAGTAGCAACCTGTAGCAACCAGTCTGTCAGTAGCGACCTGTAGCAACCAGTCTGTCAGTAGCAACCTGTAGCAACCAGTCTGTCAGTAGCGACCTGTAGCAACCAGTCTGTCAGTAGCAACCTGTAGCGACCAGTCTGTCAGTAGCGACCTGTAGCAACCAGTCTGTCAGTAGCAACCTGTAGCAACCAGTCTGTCAGTAGCAACCTGTAGCAACCAGTCTGTCAGTAGCAACCTGTAGCAACCAGTCTGTCAGTAGCAACCTGTAGCAACCAGTCTGTCAGTAGCGACCTGTAGCAACCAGTCTGTCAGTAGCAACCTGTAGCAACCAGTCTGTCAGTAGCGACCTGTAGCAACCAGTCTGTCAGTAGCAACCTGTAGCGACCAGTCTGTCAGTAGCAACCTGTAGCAACCAGTCTGTCAGTAGCGACCTGTAGCAACCAGTCTGTCAGTAGCAACCTGTAGCAACCAGTCTGTCAGTAGCGACCTGTAGCAACCAGTCTGTCAGTAGCAACCTGTAGCGACCAGTCTGTCAGTAGCGACCTGTAGCAACCAGTCTGTCAGTAGCAACCTGTAGCGACCAGTCTGTCAGTAGCAACCTGTAGCAACCAGTCTAGGTTAGGTTAGGTTACTTTAGAACGACTCCTGGCAGCTAGGGCCGCCATCAAGCCTATAGCTGCATTGGCAGAATATTACCATTGGAGAAGAATCCTATTGGTTGAAACATCTTATAACTTGTATTATACAAGTGAATGAATTTTAATTTCAATTTGAAGGGGAAAATAACACATTGCGAGGAGTGGTCCTTCGGAGCCTATATTGTGTGAGCTGGTACCGCGCCGCCACCCCGCCGCCACCCCGCCGTGCCACAGTCCCGCTAACAAGGCACGCTGTCACTTGTGCCTGTCACGCATCGTGACGTCACGGTATTCAGGAAGCTCGGGAGATTCCGAATAGTCGGGATATTAGCTGTCGTCAACATTGAGATTTTGTCTGTCGTGAAAAATTGTGTTTTCTTAAAAATACTCATTTTCATAGATGGATAGATAAATAGAATACACTTTATTATGTTCACCATATAAATTATATGGAATGTGTGTATACGTGTCTAGAATGTGTTTCTTCGATAGCTTCTGGCGTAACACTACTAGCTGAAACTGTCGGGTAGAGAATCGAATCCACGCGAGTACTAGTTCTGACAGACAGCAATACACTGTGTCAATACACTGTGTCAATACACTGTGTCAATACACTGTGTCAATACACTGTGTCAATACACTGTGTCAATACACTGTGTCAATCAAGTGTACGTCTTGTTCTACTTATTGACATTGGTAGCTTTCTCGATAAGAAACATGCAGAGAGAATAGACAAGCGGCAATCGCTTTCAAAGCGTATCGTGTCTCTACAACGACTTTCAAAGCGTATCGTGTCTCTACAACGACTTTCAAAGCGTATCGTGTCTCTACAACGACTTTCAAAGCGTATCGTGTCTCTACAACGACTTTCAAAGCGTATCGTGTCTCTACAACGACTTTCAAAGCGTATCGTGTCTCTACAACGACTTTCAAAGCGTATCGTGCCTCTACAACGACTTTCAAAGCGTATCGTGTCTCTACAACGACTTTCAAAGCGTATCGTGTCTCTACAACCACTTTCAAAGCGTATCGTGTCTCTACAACGACTTTCAAAGCGTATCGTGCCTCTACAACGACTTTCAAAGCGTATCGTGCCTCTACAACGACTTTCAAAGCCTATCGTGTCTCTACAACGACTTTCAAAGCGTATCGTGCCTCTACAACGACTTTCAAAGCGTATCGTGTCTCTACAACGACTTTCAAAGCGTATCGTGTCTCTACAACGACTTTCAAAGCGTATCGTGTCTCTACAACGACTTTCAAAGCCTATCGTGTCTCTACAACGACTTTCAAAGCGTATCGTGTCTCTACAACGACTTTCAAAGCGTATCGTGTCTCTACAACGACTTTCAAACCGTATCGTGTCTCTACAACGACTTTCAAACCGTATCGTGTCTCTACAACGACTTTCAAAGCGTATCGTGTCTCTACAACGACTTTCAAACCGTATCGTGTCTCTACAACGACTTTCAAAGCGTATCGTGTCTCTACAACGACTTTCAAACCGTATCGTGTCTCTACAACGACTTTCAAAGCGTATCGTGTCTCTACAACGACTTTCAAAGCGTATCGTGTCTCTACAACGACTTTCAAAGCGTATCGTGTCTCTACAACGACTTTCAAAGCGTATCGTGTCTCTACAACGACTTTCAAAGCGTATCGTGTCTCTACAACGACTTTCAACGATTTAGGTAAGCTTCTGGCAGCTGGTATCAATATTGTCGATCCAATACATTTAGACTTTTCTATATGATACGAGAGAAGGCGAGACAAATAGAAAACCATTTGGGATTTATAGTTTTATTGCATACAAAATTGCAGATAGTAGACAGATGAATTACCAACTTTCTTTTGTAGATTTAATGGTATACATAAACAATATATAGTAAAGAGTATTTACACCACACCATTATCGTTATTGCTGATAAAATTTCACTTTGTCTAGGTCCTCATATTCACCATTTTCTTGATCCAACTTAATACTGTACAGAAAAACTTCATCTAGAACGAAGCTGCCGAAAAATCGTCTACGGTTGCAATATTTGTAAATATGTGAGCACCCTGTATCTATCAACTTATTTAATTTATAAAATCAGTAATTGCTTATTTTTTAATACTTACCATTTGTATTATAGTAATTTTATTCTAGGTACATCGTCTTCACCATAAAATTATAACTAATGTATACAAAATATTTTAAAACATATGAAAAAAGTATAGTAACTGTGGTGTTTCCTGCCCATTCTTCTCCAGACGTAAAGCTACCTATGGCAAGGGGGCACCTACAACCGATGTTGTTTTCTTGTAAATTCAAAAGTGCATTTAATGAGTCTAATTAAAATAAATGATTTGACTTTAACTTCGATAAGAAACAAGCAGAGAGCCTTTCAAAGCGTTTTCGTATTTCTACAACGACCTCCAACTCGATGACAAGCATTTACGTAACTTGTGTCCGTGCAATACATTTTGACTTTTCTGTAATCGTTGTCGCTGATAAAATGTAACGTTGTCTGGGTCCTCAGGTGCACCATCTTCTTTATCCGACTTAAGGGTGCTTGCATACAGAAGCGGGTTCCCGGGAACGACAATTCTAAATTAGCCTTGTAGTAATGCGCTCACACTTATAGAACGAGGTAAAACATTGTAACCGTTTCTTTCCGTAGATGAACCTGCAGCGAACTGTACCAGAAAACGCACTACTTTATACAAGTACTTAGGTACCCTATCGCCGTAGAGACAATCGTCGCCTGACGAATCTGACGCTGTCAATTGTCGACAATTGTCGTTTGCACATAGCATCTCGTGCAAAGCGTTTAATAAGAGAATCCACAACAATCTATACCGCATCATTATGTACTCAAAACAATACTAAATACCAACGGTTTTAATTAAAATCTGCTGGCTGCCATTGTGGCGGAAACAATATGGCGCGGAACCGTTGCGCGCGCACCCGCCACGTCACTTCCGGCCGCGACAATGCGCAGGCGCACAAAAGCGCAGCGCGATATTATTTCAACTATTATTTAGTACTAAATAACACACGATTATGAGTCGTGAGAGGCTCGGGTTACTTGGCGTTGACTTTGCGCTGATTACCGTTAGGTAGCGGTTCTCAAAGGTTTTTTAACTTATTTCCCTACAGCTGGTATCGTAGAAACAGCAGTGTCTGTCTGTATACATACATATATATAAGTATATTATTTGATTCAATTTGGAATTGAGCCCTCTTTTTAGGATACTTACCTGCCTGGTCTTCGTTCACCCCTTTGCTTTCGTAGCTATTATAGTTGATTCAATATCAATTGAAATGGTGTCTGTCAGCCTAGAACGTAGCAATGACTACTGCAAAGGTAACACACATAAAATGACAATTTACAGTTCAGCCACGTCCATTGCGTTATTTACGTTGCTGAGCAGACGAATTGATTAAACCTATGAAGCAATGGATTATAAATATCGTTCAAAACTCTCTGATTGTGATTGAAACTGTGTTTCGCAATTAGAGTGCTGGATGGTTTTCTCATCTCCACCGAATTACAAGTCTATGCGTCCGGCCGGCGGGAGAGTGGCTTCCTGACACCTGCCAGTTGGACAATTTCTAGTTGTAATAAGGATCAAATTCGCAAAACGCATATTCGTTATCGTTAGTATGAAAGTGACAGGTGTCCGGCCGGACTGTAGAATAGAATACTCTTTGTTATGTACCTACACAACGTGGATTACAGATATTAATATGTTGAAATTTTATATAAGGTGACACAATGGGCGGTCTTATTGTTAAAAGCGATCTTTCGAGGTATACGTTTTCTTATAAAACACGCTCCGGACTTAACATTACCAATAACTACTGCTTCATCAGTAGCGTCCACCAGTGCACCAGGGAGCCAGGGAGCCAGGGAGCCAGGGAGCCAGGGAGCCAGGGAGCCAGGCCGCCAAATACTTGCAGTTTAAATATGAAACATCTGCTTACCGCTGTAATTATGTAATTATGTAATTATGTAATTATGTAGGTATGATTTACCTACATTGAAAAGTTCTGATTTTTTAATCTGACGGATTTAGAAAAGATTAGCTTTGTTGTAAAAAAAGGCGCTTCAAAAAATGCACAAGCCATCGAGTTGAAAGTTCTGAAGAACTCGTGCACCTTTTGAAGCAGAAACTTTCTGAAATAGAGCTATTTAGCTTCTAGTTCATTTTTAGACTCAATGATTCGAAAAACACAAGTTTGAGCATCACAGTTCCAAGTTCAAGGTTATAATTTGCGCGGACTGTGCGCGCGCGCACACTGACCCGCCTTAACTGTTCACTTGCGATCATTATGATTGAACTCCATTGTTATAGCTCTGCCTACCCCACGACTTGAAGCGGCAGCTGCCGGCATTTTGTAGGTGAAGTATTTCTGTTTGCTAAATATATTAGAGTAAATTATTTTGGTAGTTTTTAGACCCACAATAAACCGCTTTCATTTTCGGAGACCTTTTTAAGTTTTACTATAGGTACAGCTATAGCCGACAAAATCAAAGCGTCGCATCTTAATTCTACATTTTTATACATACATGGTTAAATTAAATTAGCTAGGTAAACTCCGCAGACGCGACTGGTGTCGATATCTTAACATTAAAGTAAGAAAACAGTTTTTCAACTCATACTTTAAGTAACAACACTAACAGCGGTCGTTGACCTCCCATAAAACACATCAAATCTTTTAATTATATATTTTATTGTAATTAGCGTTTCGCTCCTGTTTGCAGGAGCCTTAATGTATAGGTACATCTCTGCCTAACCCTTCAGGCAATACGGGCGTGATGTTATGTTATGTGAAGTCTGTATGACTTTGTACATACCTTGTTAAACTTCAGAGTCCCCATATACTAACAGAACTGTTGAGCAGAGTGAGGGTGCAATTAAACCATTCGTAGATTTCACAGCGCATATATATTTATTAATTACACTCAATATTGCATTTGGTAATTATTATTATTTTTCTAAAATAACACTATTATGTACAGGCTCAGGATCACTCCATTTATTGTAAAGAATGAATTTGCTTAAAATAATTTAAATCTCATTGTAAAGTTTCAAATACGATAATGTGAGTCGGTAAGTACACAATCAAAGCGTGTTTCGTATTCGCTATGGAGAGTTACTAACTAAATCTGTCTGGAGTTGACTTTAACTAAACTAAAGTAGTTAACTGGCCCAAAGTTTATTAACAGTGCTCCTCGAGTGCTCCTCGAGTGCTCCTCGAGGGCGGAACAATATAATTATAATATAAGTATTGGTAATTCTCGGCGGTTACTTTGCTTTGCTTTGTAGACACGTATTTTTTTTAAAAGGACTATGAAAAATTATGACATTTAATGGGCGATATTTCTAAATCACAAATTTTTTTATTACAAACGATATCTAATGGCCGACACATCTTTACTTACATAAACTATAACTAATAAATTATTTACAATATAATTATTTACAGCGCAATTTTCTATTATTATCGTTACATACATAAGTTCCAGATTTTCTACATTATTTTCTAATTTTATTAAGTTTCTCTGAGAAAGACAATGATGACAATTTCTCAAATATTATATAAACATTGATATTCAAGGCCTAAAAAACTCCTCTATGAATGTCAAAACGGCCACACACAAATCAAAGGACGGCTTAACATTAATGTTACCAGAAAACTGATCGATTTAACTTTGAGAACTAACTATTACTTCGCAAATAATCACAAAATTACAGTTCTTCTATCATCAAATCCTTCATCAATTCACTCCTTGTTGTCTCCGTAACCATTGAAGTAACCAGCCCCGGGTCACAATAACTTTGAGAAGAAAGTGTTGGGCGCAGTCATCCGCGAGGGGTCCAGGATGCGAGGGTATGAGGAGCCCAAGAATGGCCTGAAAGCCACCCTACTTGCGTCTTCTACAGGGCTGGTGGTCGCTTCTTGTGTCGATTCATCCTGCGTGTCTAAAGAAGAGTCTCCATTGTTGGAGCTTCCAGCACCAAGATGCAGTTTCCTGGTATGCTTCTTGAGATCAAAGTTCCTGCAGAAACCTTTAGCACAGATGCTGCAGGTGAAAGGCTTCCGCTCGTTGTGTGTGTGCATGTGGAAGGTCAGGTTGTAGATCTGGTGGAAGGCTTTGTTGCAAATACTGCACTTATACGCCTTCTCCCCGCTGTGGGTCAGTCTGTGGTTCTTATAGTTGCCTTTCTGGTGGAACCCTTTACCACAAAACTCGCAGACAAACGGCTTGTACCCTGCATGAATCCTGGCATGCGTGTTTAGAGTCGACGATCTATTGAAAGCTTTCCCGCAAGTCAAACATTTGTGTGGTTTTTCTGAAGTGTGTATAATCTTGTGTCGACACAACGTGGATGCCTGTCGGAATCCTTTGCCGCATATCTTGCAGACGAAGGGCCGGGCGCCCGTGTGGACTGGCATGTGTCTCGTGAGGTTGTAGTGAGCGTTGAAGACCTTGCCGCAGTCGCCACAAGCGAAGCTCTTGTTTTTCGCTGGAGAAGGAGTTGGTCCTGTGGTGGATGAGACGGCATGGTCTGCCGCTGGCGGTCGAGGACTTGGCGGACGTTGAACGGGAGATGTCGGTGGTGGAGGCCGGGGTAAGTGCAGCTGATGAGCGTACGTCAGCGACACGAGATCAGGACCATAGTATAGCAGAGGATAGTGTGATACCAGCTGTCTTCTCGCCGCTGGGATGTACTGCTTAAACGCTGAATCTAGAAGCTGTGCCCCGTAAGACAGGAACCCTGGCGGTGGTGGTGGTTCAGGAGACACTGACTTCTTCCTGTCAGGTTCCATAAGCCGTGCTATGGAGAAGTTAAGGACTGGTGCTGTAGGGGTGTCGGGGGACTTGGCTCGCTCGGGGGAAGACTCCCGGGGTCCCTCGGGGCGAGCTGTTGATTGGAAGGGCTGCATCTTCGTATTTTGACTGATGTCGTGTTATATCTGTAACAAGAGAAATAGCGGCATTAGTATTAGTATTATTGAAATACTGACTTAATCCTTTTAGCAGTTGGGTTTTAAAAGATCTTGGAATAAAAACATCGGTTGAAATATGTAAAGAGAAGTTTGGATATATGTCATTGCAAGATCTAAAAGATCGTTAACTGCTAGCAGCAATTTTATTTAGTAGAATTGTAAATATAGAAATGACAGCATGGCACCCAACCATCAATGACAGCATGGCACCCAACCATCAATGACAGCATGGCACCCAACCATCAATTCAACCAATCGACCCTGATTGTCGCTTTCCAACATCTAAGCGTGGGTGTGCGAACTGTGACCCCGCCCGCGCCGCGTGGCGTCGTGTCGCGCTCGCAACAAAGCGCGATCTACTATTGTGCTTGTTTTAAGTAAATTGGAAAGCGCCGCGTCAGGGCGTCGCGGCGTATAGTCGCTGCGTCTGACGCCGCCCTTATTCATCCATAAACCTCTACCATTGTACAGGAATCGGCCGCAAACAGACGACGATAGAAATTATGAGTGCTTTTGAATCGCAAAATTGGAAAGGTGCTTCTGAGTTTGTGAAAACCGTTTTTTTTTTCATTATAAATTTTATTTCGCTGTTTGAAGGAATCGTTGAATGTGCTTCAGTTTTTATTATGATGTTTATGATGATGAAATTAACGTTTTTGCACACTCAGTCTTTTTCCAGTCGAAGTCATCTTTCAAGAACGGTAAGACCTGTGAGGTAATGACTTCATGACATTCATTACCTCACAGGTCTTAACCGTTCTATAAATCGTTCGTATTAGAGATGTTTTCGTTTCTGTTTCTCATTGTATTCTTAATTGAATGTAAAGTAAAGAAATATTTCAACAACTTATGAACAAATCAAACACGAAAAAAATCTAAACAAATCTTAAAACCATACCGTCAAACGAATAAAAAACAAGGGTCTTTCGTACCCCTAAAACAAAGTAGCGCGGGAGGGTTGTGTCACTTATATCGCGGCAATTAGTAGGACAATAGTTCGCCCGCACGACTAACGCGCGGAATATGCTCGTGTGGTCGCCAATACCCCAGTAATTGACGGTCGCAGGCACCCGCCGCGCCGCGGAGGGTTTGTTTAAGGGGGAAGCGCCAAGGTAGCCGCGAAATTCAAATTTTCTTACGATTTTTGCAATTTGCTGGTCAGTATTAAGTTATACGTTGATTAAAATATGATTCCCGGCCGTAACAAATATGTATTTACAGAATTATAATCATTAAAGTCATCAACACAACTCTCTAAGACCAAGTAAACCCCAAGAATTACTATTTCATGAAATCTTGACATTTGGGGATTATACTAACTTAACAAGTTTTATTACTGATTGTAATGATTATAATTCTGTAAATACATATTTGTTACGACCGCGAATCATATTTTCATCAACGTACAACTTAACACTGACAAATTGCAAAAAACGTAAGAAAATTTGAATTTCGCGGGCTACCTTAGCGCTTCCCCCTTAAGGATTGAATTGCTGGTGGAGGCGGGTTAGATCGAAGTGATTGAACTTTTCAATGCAGATTATTTGTGAGGATTCAAAGAATTGTAATCAAACGACAGTAAACAAAACGTGTTTTATTTTTCTGTGGCATAAACAGTACTTTTAGTCCAAAGTCAGACGATAGTGTGCCTCCTTCCATTAATTTATTGGTTCTTCGTCGTCATTAGCAACAGAAGCCGACAGGAAGAGTAAGTAAGTAAGCAGTACTTCTGTCTGGCACAAAGAGAAAGACAATAGTTCAATTATTCGAAAAATAATAGTTTTGCTGAGATTTGGACAATAAAACACCTCTAATCAGAATGTATGCATTCGACTCCGTGCTACGTCTACAAATAAACTGTATGAAACCTCGCCGTGATTATGATTTAATATATTTTTCATCTAATTTAGATCTATCGGTTGAACCTAACCACATTTATTTTTAGTTAAGTTCTAATTCAAATGCATTACCTACCTACTTACTGACAATTTTTATTTGCGACTTGTATTTTAAATTTAAATTCTCAAAGAGCTAAATACTGAAACTATCACGAGGAGTCTTGCCCGTGAAACGGACAAAATAAGCCTGTTCAAATAGTTTATAAGCTTTGATTTAGGTATTTGTTTATTTAACTTTATGCAACGTATATAAAACGTACAAGGGCGGACAAACTGATTCATTAATAAATTCAACTACAATAAATACACCGATATATTTTTGTTTTTATCGTCTCTAACGAGATGTTTACCCACAAAGAGTCGCGCAGCATATTATTTAGTGCGCACTAAACTCGCGTATTGTTTTAGTGCGCCCTAACTCAGACTATTGTTAAGTTCAGCACTTGAAGTAAGAACTTGTGTTGATTGTCGTATTGCGTACTCCCGGTACATTGTCAACTGTTGAGCGTAAGTGCGTTCCGCTGGAAATAATGAACTAAAGTTATTGTTGTTTTAAGTTCGAGAGGGTTGTGATTTGTGACGTACTTGATGTTAACAAATATGTTTGAATTTGGTCATTACAATAGGTGTTTATGGCAGGAGTTCAATATTGTCGCTGCAATCATGATTTTGAAAAGTTTATTGCACAAATAATTCTTCACAATATAGTTTTCTATATCACGTACAAACCTACTATAAGTTATAGTCCATCTGTAAACCAAGCCAGGGTCTGGTTATTGATATTCGAACCTAATCTAATTATGTAATGTTGAGTTAGCGCTCAACGTGGCTACACACTGCGCTCAGACAGTATAACAATTACCAACCTTGCGCACCGATACCGTCGGCATGGGAGGAAGAGGTAGGTAGTGCTCAATATCTCACAAAGTAGATTTCAAAAAAAAAGTAAATAGATTAGGTAGCTAAGAATACTTTAATCAGGAACGAACACACTTTGATAACAGTTATCTCTTCAACCCCTGCTGATTCTACAAAAAGAGCTAATCAGTAATCACCCCAAATCTTCACTCCCTCACTCCATCACACAAAGATATCACCATCTCATCAGATATCACCATCCCGCTGAATGATATCGGTGCCAATATCACAAGGACGCTTAGTGGACGTGTTGGCTTGTCTCCCGCCGGATCGCATCGCATAGGTAGGTGGGCAGTACAGGCAGTACAGGCAGTAGCTCTTTAGATAATAAACTGATTAGGCACAGATCATTCGAGAGAGGTGGCGACGGAAATTGGGGTTTAGGGTTAGGGAGGTAAGGTTTATAATTGAATGGATGGTGGAAGTTGATGATGGCTCGTTTTGTTAAGTAAAAAGTTAACTAAGTAATCGATTTAACTTGATTATGTTAAGGGACTACAGGAGTAAACTAAACGCAAGTTTTATACTGCCTCTAAGTACTGTCCTGTACTGTCCGACCCACTGCAGTAAACAAAATCAGAAAAATATATTGGGTTGGCAACAAAGTATTGACTCACTTTGAAAAAAAAAGTTTCTTTCTTCTTATCGAATTGAACTAGAAAGTTCTTTTTTTAGATAAATCTAGAACATTCCAGAAGCTTTATTATTGAATAAATAAAAGGCGGCTAGAGCGCGTCTTTGGCAGTTTAATCCATGATATGGACCAACCAGCACGCTATTCGAGCTATAATATTTTACGAGTTTAAACGTGGCTCCAGTACGAGGCAGACAAATGCGAATATCAACAACGCATTTGGAGAGGGCACAGTCACACAGTCAACTGTAAGTCGATGGTTTCGTCGCTTTCGATCCAGCGATACAACACTAGAGGATCGAGCCCGTTCAGGTCGACCAGTCAAATTCGATGTCGACATGCTGCTGGCAGAATTAAATCAAAACCCGGATGCTACTAGTCGCGAGTTAGCGCAGGCACTTGGCTGCTGTCACACGGGTATCGAAAAGCGACTGCATGCACTGGGATATCGGCGAGTGCTGGCAAAATGGATTCCGCATCAGTTGAGTATGGCAAACCGAGCTGCCCGAATCGATTTGTCAATCGTTGCTCCTCCAGCCCAAACAAAAGGAGTTTCTCCTTAGAATAAGTGATTTAGTAACAGTAGATGAGAGCTGAATACTGTATAAGAATGACAAGCGTAAAGCCTACTGGTTACCACGAGGAGAAGAACCGCCAATCCAAGTCAAAGAACAAACTCATAAACGGAAGGTTTTGCTTTGTTGTTGGTGGGATGCAGGCGGTATGATTTATTACGAATTACTCCCCGAAGGACAAACTGTCAACGCCAACGTCTATGTTAATCAGCTTCGTAAGTTCGCGGCTGCTGTGAAAAAAAAGGCGAAGAAAAGTCAACATCCACTTGCTACACGATAATGCGCGACCTCACGTTGCTTCCGCCACACGTCAGCAATTGCAGGAGTTAGGCTGGACTACAGTTCCGCATCCACCGTATTCTCCAGACTTAGCGCCCTCTGATTATCATCTGTTTCGCTCTCTTAAAAACTTTCTACTATATATAGACTATAGATTTAGTGTTTACTAATCTTTTAATTACAATCATTGCAAACTATAGTTTTGTATAAATTAGAAGCATCTTTTCAATTTTGTAAATGTGAGTACCATGGAGCGGTTTTATGTTATGATGTAGGTATGTTGACTTGAAAAAGTATGGCAGTTGAGAGTATGTCATGCTCACTCAAATGTCTCGCTGATGGTGGCGCGTGTGTTGGATCATTCGGTTCCCTACAAAATGGTTGAGCTGGATGGTGCTGATCCACGCGTCATGTTCGTGAACGGGCGCCGTCAGTGGAGACTGGTCATCTCTTAGCTGCCAGGGCTTATTTTTAATCTTATATTTTAAATTGTTTTAGTTATCTATTTTTTACATTGTTCTCACATATAGAAGCAACAAGAACAATAACAATGTACCTACCCAGGATTTTGTAACAATTTTGATTTAAAAGAGTGTCCATGGAGTTTCTTGCCCATTCTTCTCCATAGAGATCTACGTTTTGGAATGGGCGACTAGCTTCAATTTTCTGACTAACTGACCGACTCTTTGACAATTCAAAAGTGCCTGTAATTGGTTTAATTGAAATAAATGCTTTGAGTTTGAGTTTTGAGTTTTCTGCGTGGACAGCGCTTTAATGATTTTAGCGCAGTGGAGAATACACTGGATAACTTTTTTAAACAGCAGCCCGTTGATTTCTGGGAGCAAGGCATTCAATCTTTGCCAGATAGATGGAAACAAATTATAGATTTACACGGCGATTATATCGTCGAATAATAGTTTTTAATAAATAATACAAATATTAATATTTGTTTCATTCGAAAGTGAGTCAGTATTTAGTTGTCAACCCAATATGATATTGTTCAGGATATAATAATATGCTAGGTAGATAGTTTGTTGAAAACATAATACAACTACAATAATTTGATATCATAGAAAAAAATCACGAAAATATTTCTTTTAACGATATAAACCATGTGAAAGCCGCATATAACGACTTCGAAGCGACCGACGGATTACGGTAGTTATAGCCGATAGTCGTTATATCCAAAAACTATGTTAAGTAAATCAAAATATCGTCATAATAACCGCTGCGTCGTTACAAGCGATGTCGTTACAAACGGTTTTGACTGTAAGTACATGCAATCATTCTGATTTTTTCAGATTATTTTACAAGCAACATTTTAACGTAATTAGTGTTTTAATTTTTTAGTCCAATCAATAGATTTTTTGGAAATAGATAGTTGCTTCATATTTCATATGCTTAATTGTTTAGTTTTAATAAAAATAGTTGACTACATTATCGCATTAGGTGGTAAACCTGTAAAGATAATGTATGGTGGAGAGTAAATAAATAAATAAATTTTTTGCAAATAACTTACCAGCATTGTGTTATCGCGTTTCTCTTTCTTTTCTATGCAGTCCGACAGGGACCTTTAGCTGTTGATGTAATTTGAAATAAAGTAGAATAAAACAGAGATTCTTGATAAATAATCTTTAAGAGAAGAGAGGAAGCGACAGAATGTCTACCGCCGTCCGTACATATTGTTTGTGGTCGCCAGATATGAGTTGCTTTATAACGTTGGAAAAGTTTTGGTGCCGAGTGATTACGGACTCATGGGACTTGTGTAGGAAAAACAACACCATTTTATATAAGATATAAGCTTCTCCAATGAACGGGCTAAGAAACATAGTCTCCCACGTGCATCTAATTATTTGCTACCAGCTTATGAGCTTACAAGCTTAACCCATCAACGTAGTCAGACATCTCAATAATACACTCTCGTACATAACCTCCACTTAATCTAAATCTCCCAGCTTCAACTCGACGTCACTCTCTCTGGCATCTGTCAAATAAACAACTCATTACCGTCCCATTTGCCGGGAATCGAACCTGAATCAAAGCATAACTGTTCCCGACATGCGTCACCTCTAATCCCTAAATACGTTTAATCGCTACATCCCTCCCTTTCTAACATACTCCGAATAATACGTCTGTCTCGCTCTCAATTCTATGATATTTCTATTCGACAGAAGTCATTACGACCTACCAGTTTATTTAGAGCTCTCAGGATTGGTTGTCGTCAAACAATTTGTTGTGATGAGGGGTGTGTCGGAGGTCTGCTTATGTTGGTCTGTTTATGGCACTGCTATGGGGTGTTTGTGAGGATTGGATGGCGTGATGCGGTTGGTAATTGAAATGCTATGATTGTGCGGAAATTGCTTATTTTCGTGTTAATAAAGTGTTTACTGTTTCGGTAAGGTTGGTTAGCTGCTAATGTTAGTTTTGATCAGAAATGTAATCTGCTTCATGCTTCTGCAGACGCTAAACGAGTTGTTCAGAAGGAATAAAGCTAATCCAAAAGTTGTCACTCTATGCGGTACGTAGTAGTCAGTAGGCAACCTGCTGTGCACTGCTTTTTTCAATCGATCAATAAACAACAATATCCAAATAAGACGCGGGTAAATTGCTCAATTCAATGCGATTTACAAAAATATCACCTTTGTGATCATTGCTTAAATAGACCTCATCTCATCGTTTCCATTTCATCGACTTCCACACAAAAACGAAATCAAATTGCATAAGAAGCAAATTTATCGTAATAAACCTATTACTAACAGAAAATAGAAAACCATTCCTGCCCCGGACTACACTGAAACCTTTACTAATGTCTTATAATATCACAATTACTGTCATTGCTTACGTCTGTCAAAATTGCGTCCCGTTCACACTTGACCGGTTCTCGTAAACTCAAAGTAACGAGAATTGACATCATCTGACGAGATTGACGAGATCGCCGCGACGTGGAGTGGCGCGCGAGGGGCGCAGTACGTACATACTTACGTATATTTATATTTTTATTGAAGATACCATTGTTATAGCGGAATTATAAAGAGGTTTGTCAAGATGTCTTTATTAAATATGGCTATAATGCGTGGCGAGGGTTTGGTTGACAATTAATATTTTTTGCAGAAAAAAAATTGTATTGTGACGTAATTTGATATTTCTTTGCTACTTCGTCGATCAGTAAACTTTTGGGATTTCGATTTTATTTGAAATGATTTAATGACTGTAATAATTAGTGAAAAGGTATTTTTAAAGGTTTTGGAACTCAATCCAACAATATTGTGTTCACGAGTCGTAAATCGGTAAACCTTCCTTCGGGCCATTCTGAAATGTCACTCATAACCTGTCTACTTACTGATCTAAGTGATATAACAGTTACGTATTATATTGTGGCTAATTATAATAACAGCCGCACGGGTCGATTGAAGCTATGCTGGCCGAGGTCGCTCCGTGGATGGGTGACCATCCATTACATATCGTGACCCCCATGCCTCGGGAAGCACGTTAAGCCGTTGAACCCGGCTGTCATTTGAAAATCGTTGACTTTTCGTTACGGGTAGTTAGAAGCCTGACAGTCTGACAGCCAGTGATAGCACGGGGTATCATATTACCCAATAACTGGGTTGTGTACGTCAGACAGGCAGTCGCTCCATGTAAAGTAGGTACTGGTATTCAGCTGCATCCGCGGCAGTTAGACTGGAAGCTGACCCCAACATCGTTGGGAACAGTTAGACTGGAAGCTGACCCCAACATCGTTGGGAACAGTTAGACTGGAAGCTGACCCCAACATCGTTGGGAACAGTTAGACTGGAAGCTGACCCCAACATCGTTGGGAACAGTTAGACTGGAAGCTGACCCCAACATCGTTGGGAACAGGCGGCAGATGAGCAAATACTACGTATGTACTGAACGCGGAGGTCGCTGTGTGCAGTTGATCTACAGCTAGGCTACTTACTTATTGCTTTATCTTTCAAAATATTGCTAATCATGCGAAGTGCATCCAGGATATCTTAGTGCTGGACATGTCCTGGATGTCTTCCAGTGCTACGGGTAGTTACGCTAAGTTCAATCATATTGTAACCTCGAACTGTGTAGGTCGTAGTCTCGTAGCCAAGCCTGCTACGCCTCGTAGCACCGCGCGCTACGAGGCGTAGCTGTAGCATTGTTGCGACAATCATTATAGCAGCGTAGACTAGCACTTCGCGCGCGTGGATTTCGTACTTTAGTACCCTGTTTGGGGGTAGATTTGTGTCGGTATATCTACATCGCCACAATAGAACGCGTCACACTGACGTCACGCAAAATCCTGCATCGCGCAATCAGAGTTTACCGCGCGACTAGCATGTATACAACATCCCGACATCAACCGTCGGGCAGCAGCCCACCAGACACAACACGACGACCTGAGCACTAAAGTGATAAAAACATGTGCAATGAGTTTAGTGTCTCCCTTAACCTACATTATAAACCTGTCTCTAACAGAAGGAGTGTTCCCAACACGTCTGAAAAGGTCAATCGTCAAGCCTCTTCATAAGAAAGGTGTAAAAACTGACATGAGCAATTATCGCCCAATAACTTTAATCCCAATCCTATCCAAAATGTTTGAGAAAGTTATGTGCATTAAAATAGAGAACTTTTTAGCAGCATGTGACATTCTTAAGAAAGAACAATTCGGTTTTAGGAAGGGCAGTTTCACTGCTTTAGGAAGGGCAGTTCCACTGCTTTAGGAAGGGTTGTTCCACTGCTTTAGGAAGGGCAGTTCCACTGCTTTAGGAAGGGCAGTTCCACTGCTTTAGGAAGGGCAGTTCCACTGCTTTAGGAAGGGCAGTTCCACAGCTTTAGGAAGGGCAGTTCCACAGCTTTAGGAAGGGCAGTTCCACTGCTTTAGGAAGGGCAGTTCCACTGCTTTAGGAAGGGCAGTTCCACTGCTTTCATTTCACTGCATCAGTCCAGCGTTTTTAGGCTTGTCTCGGTGACGACGCTCGTCTTCAGGCACCACCATGTGACGATCCTGGTCCACCTGTCTGGATGCATCCTATAGGTGTAGTAATATCTTAAATAATTTAAAAACGTACAGCCTAGAGTTATATGTATTCATTTCTTTAATTTAATGAGATAGCATTTTGTAAACTGCCCAATAACGCTAATAACCAGCTCCCTCCCCACAACACAATCTGATTAACAAATCGTCAACTGTCGCCGCCCACAGTTAAACTATTACGCTAGACGTCTGCTTATCCTCAATAATCCCGCGCTTTGTGTCGTTCGTCTTCCGACGGAAGTATCGCCACAGTGTCGATGCGAGCTTTTGTGTGAAGTGCTTGTGTCACTGTCACTAAGGAATCGTAAGGAGTAAATGCACGGAATTCATTAAAAAAAATATTGATAGCTCCATTTATTGTTTTTTTTAAATAGTAAATTTGTACTTCAACGCGGTCTTGTAAACTTGCACTAGGTACTGGAGACATTATAGGCGATATTAGGTTATTACCTACCTATTCCGAGTTGATTCCATTTGACGAATCTCGTACGAGACAAGGCAACGCAATTTTCAACAATCTTTGAATATGTAAAAGGGTTTTTTTTTCTTAGTAAAATGTCCGTTTGCTATCATCAAATTCATCTACCTATCATCATTCACTAAGTTACTTTGCCTCCAGTGACCGCGTGTCGTCCTGCCCGCAGGTACCCATCTACCTATCATCATTCATTAAGTTACTTTGCCTCCAGTGACCGCGTGTCGTCCTGCCCGCAGGTACCCGCGCCCAACTTGTAACACTTACGTCACGTCTACGTTCGTCGAAACACGCAGGAACCACAGACTCCTGACTCAGTTCCGCACTTCCAATGTAGTGAGGATAATCCTTCCAAAGAACATGCAGAACGTATACAATACGTGCACTACAATAGCCCACTGACCACACTTCCGTCGGAACAGCGGACACGGTCGCGCGTCCGAGACTGTCTGCCGCCGCGCCGCTGCTAGTGTGCTGACAAAGATGAGGATTATACAGGATTAGAAGCTATTTGTTGATGTGATCTTGTAACTGCTGCAGCTGCCGTAAGGAGTTGCGGTGTTGATTATTAATTAATTATTTATTTATTGAGGACCTCCAACAATAGAAGATGTTACGAAGGTACACCAAAACTTCTTTCAGTCACAGTAGACCACATAATGCACAAAATCAACTTCTACAGCATATCCCTGTCACAGACAGAACAGTTACTAACGTAGAATGAACATCCAAAACTGACAGCAATAGTTTTGGAAGGATATTTAATTTGCATACATTAATATATACAACATTAATATATACAACATTAATATATACAACATTAATATATACAACATTAATATATACAACATTAATATATACAACATTCTTCATTTTTGTTCTGCTCATTGTTATGTTGTTTAGTTAATTATAGCGAATACGTATCAGTGAACAATAATATATATAAGTTGTATATTTCTTTGCTTTCTATGTTGACTTGCTTTTCTTTGATTTTGTTTTTAAATATTTTACATTCTGCCTGTACCTACTCAATTGCAATTTCAGACATTTTCAGACTTTATAATACCTGGAGCTAGACCACCACCTCTTAAAGCAGTATTATAGTAATCTTACTTCAGTGTGGGAAAGAGATGGAGCTAGACGTCCTGTATAGCTCCATCTCTTTCTCACACTGAAGTAACATTAAAATAATACTGCTTTAAGAGGTGGTGGTTGACCCCCAGTAATATCTTGACTTTAACTATTTTGTAAATTAACATGTCCTTTAAAAGAGAGCCGGGTGATCTGTAACTCAGGACCCTCCTACCTCAGACACCTTTCTCTATTTAAGATTGTGCATTTTATTAACCAGTGCCTGTAATAATTATGATGTTGAGATAAACAAAGATTTTATGATTATGATTAAAAACTCGCAAAATTTGGAAGTACCTACTAATATGACACATCTGCCCAGTGCTCACCCCTTCGAGGAATGCAAGCGTGATGGTCTGTTTCCATCACACAAATGCTGTGTGCAACCCAGAACATTCTGTCCACAAGTTCTCGCGCTTTATTTCGATAGGAACGCTGTTTAGATAATCATGAACCTCTCGATCTAAATACCTCTGTAAGATAAGAAAGCATCCAAAACCTGCGGCTAATTAACAATATTATTAATTAACAATATTATTTTTCTTACATTTTAAATCTCAGCACACTTAGTATAGGTAGGTATTTTCTCCAAATAAATGTAGATTAGATAAGACTTGTGGCTAAGTAATAGCCGCACGGGGCGATCGATTAGGTTATGCTACGCTTGCTGCGGTTGGTCCGTGGATGGGTGACCATCTTTACATTCCGTGCCCCGGAAAGCACGTTAAGCCGTTGGTCCCGGCTGTCATTCGTGGATCTTTGACAGTCGTTACGGGTCATCAGAAGCCCGAAAGTCTGGCAACCAGTCTTACCAAGGGGTATCGTATTACCCAGTAACTGGGTTGTGGAGGTCAGATAGGCAGTCGCTCCATGTAAAATACTGGTATTCAGCTGCATCTGGTTAGACTGGAAGCCGAACCCACATAGTTGGGAAAAGGCTAAGCAGATAATGTAAATGTAGATAAAATAAAAGTAAGTATGTCGGTATGTGACGACCACAGAAAGCCGGGAGGTAACAGCGATCAATGCCTGTCTACAGTTTAATTCCTTGCGACGTACGACAACAGATGATCACACCAATACGAGATTACATCAACAAATAGCTGATAATCCTTTGTAATCCTCATCTTTGTCGGCGTCCGACCGTGTGCGCCTGCGTCCGAGCTTCCGACGGAAGTGCAACTCTCTAAGGGCTATTGTCGTGATGTTTACACCTTAAGTGATATGTTTGGCACTTTCTCTGGAAGGATTATATGAAAGGAATAGGTTTGGTTACAAAAAATGTCGGTATTTGTTTAGCGAAGCGTCCGGAGGAATGAGGAATTGTAATAATGAAAGTATGCTCTGTTCCAAAAGTGTCTCACGAAAATGTAAACAAATGGATCAGAAATCGTACAGCTGTGGTGCCACTTACTAATTGAGTGCTTTGATTTTATTATTTTACACAACAAATAACATCACGCCTTGTTTCCCCGAAGGGTTGGGCAGAGGTGTACCTATAGTAGGTACACCCATATTTCGCCAGTTATGTTTTTAAGTCCCATGTAGAGAGCGGGCCTATTGCCATCTACCGGGGACAAATCCAGACTCCTGGCTGCTACTGAGAAATTCCAGATAGAAAAACCTAATAACACACTGCTCGACTCGGAAATTGAACCCAGGACCTCATGCTCAGCACCAGCAGTAGGTAGCGCTTGCGACCGCTAGATCAATGAGGCAGTCAACGGCGGGTGATTATTTTAATACTTACTAATTCTAATTTTAAATAAACATAAAGATGCTTTTCATTTGACAATTAAGGTTACATAATTTTATAACCGCAATTTTTGCCGATGATTTGTCAATCACAATTTTAACAATGTTATTTAAACAATAATTATTGGAAAAACAGGTGAGATATAAAGCTGAAACATTCTATTACGGACGAATCTAATTCCCTTTAGAGCGACTGCGTAAGAATTGAACCTGAACCACCTGAACAGGGTTTGTTTACACTGTCATCAGATATTTTGGAACAGACTATTAGGACTTTCGTTATGTCCAAAATTATTTGCCGATTGCCAAAATTCTGCGACCTCCATTTAAAAATTCAAATCACAAGCGTCACCTAGAAGCCACATTCCAATTAACCACAATAATGACATGTTCCGGAACGCGTGACGTCGACACCCTACGTGTCAACATCACCCGGGAGTCGAACCTGGGCCGCGCCAATTACAACCCTCAAATATTTGAGCCACACATCCAGTTGTATTTGCTGAAGAATAGATTATGCGTCTGGTTGAGTTTTGGTCCTAAGGGACGCGATTTTAATCGGCTAAAGCTGTCGTGAGATACTGTCTCATACTGTCTCATTCGGTGCATTTAAATGAATGAAACACAAGAGAAGTTCCTTCTCAATGAATCACCATACTACCATCTAATCAGTCTATAAATAGTGTAAAACAAGTCGATTCCTGTTGTGACCGTTTAAGTAGTTCTTTTAAACTACTTAATGGATTTTTTATTTGAGATAGGTTTGCTCTTGACTCTAGTCTAGGTCAGAGATGACAGAGACAAAGTCGACGATGGAGCGAGCTTACCCAACGCGGTTTCACCATAATTCAGAGAATTTAGGTATTCCGGTAGGTTTATATGTAGCAGAGGCGCGGCCTTCATACAATCTGATTCCTATCGGCTTCCCTTCGGAACTACCACTCCTCTTAATATCTATTTTGGATAGGAAATCATCAAATGACTTCTCCCGCCCTGGGCAGAGTGGGAGGGCGTCAGACTTTTACTGATTAAAGCCCACCCGTGTTCCTTCTGTTGCACATCCTGCAACCCTAGCTGGCATTGGCCCTAGTGGACCCCGTCAATAGTGCTGACATCTCTTTGAGGCGCGCGTGGAACAAAACGCGCCGTCGACTCGGGCCTGGTCCTTACCGGACGGAGAGCTACTCATTGCTTGCCGTCCGCAAGCTCGCGCCTACAGTGGCCGGGAATGAACTGCCAATTCCCGACGCCCGGGGCGTCTCCTGCGGCGACTAGGGACGTGAGGGCACAAAGCTTGCCTCTCCCTCACGCGTTCCGCCTCATCCTTCGCGAGCATTATTGCCTCACAGAAGAAGGTGATGGCTTCCCATATACTCTCGCTCCGTACCATGGCCTGGACCAGGGCCGGAAGCGAGAGATCGCCGCCGCTGATTGCTTCCGCGAGGACAGGGCGGTGCTCCGCCCAAGCCGGGCAGATCTCCACCGTATGCTCCACCGTGTCCTCCGAGCGATCCACACAGTAGTGACACCCGGGCGTTTCCTCCCGCCTTATCCGGGACAGGTACCTCCCGAAGCACCCGTGTCTGGTGAGGACCTGTGTCAGGCCAATATGGTACACCTGTGTGTGTAACTGTGTATCACATCACAATATTTAAATTTAATGCCAATTTAATACAATCAGCATAAGATTAAAAACATTACAAAAATGTCTAGAATATTTGTCTGAGTTTATGAGAACTGAACAATTTTGTGTCGGCTTCGCTCTAATGATAATTGTAGCTGCGCCACTCATGTGTAGGTATAATCGTTAAACATCCGTAGATTGCACCTGTGCGAGGTCGCTAGTTCCTGATAAGCCAAATAGGTCAAGCTTCTGCCGAATGCCTTATCTAGTTTCTAAATAACTAGCTTCTGCCCGCGACTTCGTCCGCGTGAAATTTTATTTATTATTATCTTATTTGAATCGGATTTTGTTAACAATTTCATGGGTTTTATTTTTTTGGGCGGAACCCTAATTGTTTTTCTAAAATAAAAGTAGCCTAAGTTACTCCTTACAACATCAGCTATCTGCCAGTGACAGTCCCGACAAAATTGGTCAAGCCGTTTCGGAGACTAGCCGGAACAAACAGACAGACAGACAAAATTAAAAAAAATTGTTTTTATACTTATTATATGTCGTATAATTATACTTTCATACGCATTTAGTAAAAAGCTGTTATTTTGACATTACAAACAGCCACTTCAATTTTATTTATTTGTATAGATATAGATAATAATATACAGCATACAGTTGGTTACCACAGGTAAAGCGCGTGTCACTTCGCGAGATAAACGATATCTAGATTATTACCTATTTACCTACTCTTACCACCTAAACAAGACGATAAGACCGCGCCCACCTAACGTCTCCCTCGCTCATTACAATCCTCTCACAGTCTCCATTAAACCATTCAAAGGGGTGTCATGATCCTCACCAGATGAGTTCACCCATAGTCACTCTTTACAACAATGGCTAATTTGTCACCCTCTGTGGGTATCACCCCTGTCACCTGATCAGGTAACCCTCTCGGAGGGCAGAGGGCAGTTATTAGATTATACCTTCCAGGCGAGCGGAGGTAATAAGTGTTCAGTGATTGTGACAATTTGTCGTAGCCTCGTAGGGGGCGTTCATCGCCTCGTAGGGGGCGTTCATCGCCTCGTAGGGGTGTCAAGAATTGTTTAAAAATGTTTTATTCAAGCTCTGACGCGTTTGCATAAGTTGAGCTTCCACACGGATTTGAAATTAAACGTTTTTACTTCAGTGAGCTTCGTGACGAGAATTTGGGAGATAGTTGCGTGTTGGGATTGTTCAGACCTATATATAGTCGTACAGAACTAAATATAAGAAATTTTTGCTGAAGTAGGCAAACTGCGTTTTCTTTATTAATGATATTACTTATCGGTCAAGTCAATTTCATTTTCTAACTGTCTTACACATGAGAAGAGAAGAGAAGAGAAGAGAAGAGAAGAAGAGGCAGTGGGACAATAGCAAGTTGGTATTTATAATTACATACAAGTTATTATCAGCTAGAACGAAAGGTATTTTACTGAAAGAGATGCGTTTTGTTTGTTTTAAATTAGTCCTACGTTATTTCGGCAAATCGTGTTTTGAGAATAGATGGGTAAAGTAAATACCTAAGAAGGTCCCTACATGCGTACTGCCCAGCTTGGCTGCTGCTTGCAGTCGTTCAGATATCAGCGCCAATGTTAAGTTAGTATCGACACAACACTTACTTATCTATGCACGTGTAAGTACGATGGTTGGTTGCTGACCATGGTGGCCCGTGGCCCAAAACGATATTTTATTGTAGAATACTCTCTTCAAGAGCTTCAAGAAAATGGTTTATTAAATTCTCTCACCCCCATTAATTTTCAATGATTTATTGATAGGTGCATTATAGTTTAGGAGAAAACTTAAGTAGCTCAAAGGGAAACAATTCAAATTTATTTATTTGTGACACATAGGTAGGTATAATGTTGTGGTACATGATGTTATAAAATAAATGTATTGTATCACTATGCGCTGCCTTGCAAGGCGTACAAATATTGTTTGCGTACACAGTAATAGTTGTACAGGTGGTACTTATAGCCTATAAAATATAAAAAAAATATTGCTAAGTAACGTTCTTAGATCTTTAGCAATAAAATAAACATAAACAAAACAATACAAATGAAGGTAACAATATTAATAGCTAACTAAAGTGAGTAGGTAACAAATATATCTGAGAATAAGGCATAACGGTTTTTATTTTTCTTCTAAATATTCATGTACCTACGCTGTAATATGCTTTCTGTATTAGGAACTTATGAAGCGTTTTATTGAAAGTATTTAACTCTTTTGAAGCTTTTATAGGTTTAGGTAATTTGTTATATATTTTTGGAGCCATTCCTAGAAAACTTTTTGAGAATAGGGCGGTTTGGTGGGTTTTTGACTTAATTGCACCTTGATGGCGTTTAGTGGAAAGGGTTTCAAATTAAAATCCTTCCAGATTTTGGGTCCGTAAAAATTGTATTTAAAAGGGAGTGTGGCAAAGATTTCCCAGCAGTTTTACAAATTCCTATGGACCGTTGGCTTCCCTGTTTTCGTATTATCATTTTATACAATAATCAATAACAAAAATATTGTTTTACTAAAATTCACTCCGCGTAAGGTACGGTCGCGGACGTAGTCCAGCACCAGTCTAACCAAACTATCGCATCGCAACTCCTCACACTTGAGACCTTCTATTGAGGCGTTTCACACACACACACACACACACACCCGTATATTGCACTCTATCATCATAAACCAAACAGAAAGGGCGCGGTATTTACCAGTTTGCCTTAGTTCGTTGGCCTATCGCGGCGCACTGTCCTGTTCTGTATGGTACTGTGAAAAAGACAGCGAATGTCGAGGAATGAGTATCTTTAATTCAATATTTTAAACTAGTAACATAATAAAAAAACTGAGAGTAGATTTGAAACAAAATTTAGTTGGTGAACTTAAGCGTTTGTGTTATTGATATTAGTGGTGTTTAGTTCAAAGATCTCTATTCAAAACTAGCTGTACCCCGCGACTTCGTTCGGGTGGAAGTCGTAAGATACACAATATAACAAATAACAGCCACATTTTAATAAAACTCCCTCGTCCCCCGCCCCGCCGCGTTGCATCGCCCGCCCGCGCTATTACTTCGTTTTCGCTTATTGTTAGTGTTCTTTCTGATTTTTTCTTTTTGCTCGGCTCCTAAGGGCCGTACCGTGATGATAAATAGCCTATACCTAATTATCCTCGAGAATTGGGCTACCAAATGCAAAAAGAGTTTTTAAAATCCGACTTTTTGTTCACAATTTCATGGGTTTTAATTCTTTTGCGCGGAACGCTAAGTTACTCTACGTAACATCAGCTATACGTCAAGTTCAGCTATCTGCCAGTGAAAGTCCCGTCAAAATCAGTCCAGCCGTTTCGGAGATTAGCCGGAACAAACAGGCAGACAGACAAACATTTTAAAATTAGTTTTTTTGTTATAAGTATCTACCGTATGTACAGTAGGTATGTACAGTAGGTATGTACAGTAGGTATGTACAGTAGGTATGTACAGTAGGTATGTACAGTAGGTATGTACAGTAGGTATGTACAGTAGGTATGTACAGTAGGTATGTACAGTAGGTATGCGTTTAGTAAAAAATATTGACATTACAAACAGACACATCCATTTTATTTATTTGTATAGATCCAAGCAAATATAAGTAGAGAAACCAGGGCGAACATTGTAGCCTTGCACAGCAATGGGTTTAATATCTGAAATATCCAAAGAAACCCGCTTATGTTATTTTGTTCTGATGGATTTTATTTGTTAAACTTTTAATGGGCGGTTCAAAATGTGTAGGTAATAAGGATTTCTTTTTTTAGAGAGATACTGTGAGACGTTTGATGAAAAGATTTGAGGAAGGGGGAAGTCTGAGGAGCCGTGTAAGAAGTGCTAGGCTGCCACTTATAAACATTTCTCAGCGACGCTATGGTTGGTGAATATGAAACGAATGGATTCATACCAACAAGACGATCTCCTGATGAATTCGATACGTCTTTGCGCACTGCTCGCCGTGCCCTCCATGCCGAAGGCCTCCATCATCGAACACCAGCGAAAAACGTTTTTAACACAAAGGCATAAGGAGAAACGGTTACGTTTTGCTCGAGAATATTTAGACTTTGATTGGGAGACTATACTGTATTTACTGACGAGAATCGTGTCAAAAAGGAAGTCTTCATTTGTGGCGCACAGACAATACACATCGTCGGTCGGTTTTGAGCGATATAACGCTACCTCCTGTGCGCAATGTTTATATAACGCTACCTCCTGTGCGCAATGTTTATATAACGCTACCTCCTGTGCGCAATGTTTATATAACGCTACCTCCTGTGCGCAATGTTTATATAACGCTACCTCCTGTGCGCAATGTTTATATAACGCTACCTCCTGTGCGCAATGTTTATATAACGCTACCTCCTGTGCGCAATGTTTATATAACGCTACCTCCTGTGCGCAATGTTTATATAACGCTACCTCCTGTGCGCAATGTTTATCCAATAAATGAAATTATGGATGTTAAAGATTTTCCGTGGCCCGTGCGATCGCCTGATCTAAACCTTATAGAAAATGTATGGGGTTTAATGATGCAAAGATGGGAAGCACGAGACGACGGATGAAACTCAGGTCCATTGCGTGGAGTTGTGGGACAGGTTACCTAGTAGGTACAGGTAAGTATTTGTGGGACAGGTTACCTAGTAGGTACAGGTAAGTATTTGTGGGACAGGTTACCTAGTAGGTACAGGTAAGTATTTGTGGGACAGGTTACCTAGTAGGTACAGGTAAGTATTTGTGGGACAGGTTACCTAGTAGGTACAGGTAAGTATTTGTGGGACAGGTTACCTAGTAGGTACAGGTAAGTATTTGTGGGACAGGTTACCTAGTAGGTACAGGTAAGTATTTGTGGGACAGGTTACCTAGTAGGTACAGGTAAGTATTTGTGGGACAGGTTACCTAGTAGGTACAGGTAAGTATTTGTGGGACAGGTTACCTAGTAGGTACAGGTAAGTATTTGTGGGACAGGTTACCTAGTAGGTACAGGTAAGTATTTGTGGGACAGGTTACCTAGTAGGTACAGGTAAGTATTTGTGGGACAGGTTACCTAGTAGGTACAGGTAAGTATTTGTGGGACAGGTTACCTAGTAGGTACAGGTAAGTATTTGTGGGACAGGTTACCTAGTAGGTACAGGTAAGTATTTGTGGGACAGGTTACCTAGTAGGTACAGGTAAGTATTTGTGGGACAGGTTACCTAGTAGGTACAGGTAAGTATTTGTGGGACAGGTTACCTAGTAGGTACAGGTAAGTATTTGTGGGACAGGTTACCTAGTAGGTACAGGTAAGTATTTGTGGGACAGGTTACCTAGTAGGTACAGGTAAGTATTTGTGGGACAGGTTACCTAGTAGGTACAGGTAAGTATTTGTGGGACAGGTTACCTAGTAGGTACAGGTAAGTATTTGTGGGACAGGTTACCTAGTAGGTACAGGTAAGTATTTGTGGGACAGGTTACCTAGTACAGGTAAGTATTTGTGGGACAGGTTACCTAGTAGGTACAGGTAAGTATTTGTGGGACAGGTTACCTAGTAGGTACAGGTAAGTATTTGTGGGACAGGTTACCTAGTACAGGTAAGTATTTGTGGGACAGGTTACCTAGTAGGTACAGGTAAGTATTTGTGGGACAGGTTACCTAGTAGGTACAGGTAAGTATTTGTGGGACAGGTTACCTAGTAGGTACAGGTAAGTATTTGTGGGACAGGTTACCTAGTAGGTACAGGTAAGTATTTGTGGGACAGGTTACCTAGTAGGTACAGGTAAGTATTTGTGGGACAGGTTACCTAGTAGGTACAGGTAAGTATTTGTGGGACAGGTTACCTAGTAGGTACAGGTAAGTATTTGTGGGACAGGTTACCTAGTAGGTACAGGTAAGTATTTGTGGGACAGGTTACCTAGTACAGGTAAGTATTTGTGGGACAGGTTACCTAGTAGGTACAGGTAAGTATTTGTGGGACAGGTTACCTAGTAGGTACAGGTAAGTATTTGTGGGACAGGTTACCTAGTACAGGTAAGTATTTGTGGGACAGGTTACCTAGTAGGTACAGGTAAGTATTTGTGGGACAGGTTACCTAGTAGGTACAGGTAAGTATTTGTGGGACAGGTTACCTAGTAGGTACAGGTAAGTATTTGTGGGACAGGTTACCTAGTAGGTACAGGTAAGTATTTGTGGGACAGGTTACCTAGTAGGTACAGGTAAGTATTTGTGGGACAGGTTACCTAGTAGGTACAGGTAAGTATTTGTGGGACAGGTTACCTAGTAGGTACAGGTAAGTATTTGTGGGACAGGTTACCTAGTAGGTACAGGTAAGTATTTGTGGGACAGGTTACCTAGTACAGGTAAGTATTTGTGGGACAGGTTACCTAGTAGGTACAGGTAAGTATTTGTGGGACAGGTTACCTAGTAGGTACAGGTAAGTATTTGTGGGACAGGTTACCTAGTAGGTACAGGTAAGTATTTGTGGGACAGGTTACCTAGTACAGGTAAGTATTTGTGGGACAGGTTACCTAGTAGGTACAGGTAAGTATTTGTGGGACAGGTTACCTAGTAGGTACAGGTAAGTATTTGTGGGACAGGTTACCTAGTAGGTACAGGTAAGTATTTGTGGGACAGGTTACCTAGTAGGTACAGGTAAGTATTTGTGGGACAGGTTACCTAGTAGGTACAGGTAAGTATTTGTGGGACAGGTTACCTAGTAGGTACAGGTAAGTATTTGTGGGACAGGTTACCTAGTAGGTACAGGTAAGTATTTGTGGGACAGGTTACCTAGTAGGTACAGGTAAGTATTTGTGGGACAGGTTACCTAGTACAGGTAAGTATTTGTGGGACAGGTTACCTAGTAGGTACAGGTAAGTATTTGTGGGACAGGTTACCTAGTAGGTACAGGTAAGTATTTGTGGGACAGGTTACCTAGTACAGGTAAGTATTTGTAGTAAAAGAGTAAAGAAAGAAAAGAAATAGGTACCTACTTATACGTTTATTTGTGGCAAACAACAACAACACACAGCAATATTGTGGCGCATGCGCCGACGTCTTCTTGACTGCATTAATAATAACGGAGGTCCGACAATAACTACCTACAACTAAACACTAAACACGACCAAATCTAAACACTAAAACTAACTAACGACTAAATACTAATAAAAATATACCTAATATCAAATATTATCAAATATTATCAAATATTATCAAATATTATCGCGAACTCAAGGGATACACGGACTTAATAGCAATAAGTTAGTTAATGATTGTAAGATCGCAGGATTGAGGAAAAGTTTCAATGTTCTTTGGTTATTTAAGTATCAAATTGAATTATCTTTCAATCTGTGCCCATGGCGTCCCTCCCGCCTTATGTTATTACTTTTTGTTAGTCGCCTTTCATTCAGCCTCTCAACATTCAGGGGGCCAACCACCACCTCTTAAAGCAGTATTATTTTAATGTTACTTCCATCCACCATCTCCATCTCTTTCCCACACTGAAGTAAGATTACAATAATACTGCTTTAAGAGGTGGTGGTCTAGCTCCAGCATTTTAACTCACTGAACTATGATGATACTGAAAAAATAATTAAAATTACTAATTTTAAAAATAAACTTCACTTTCTACAGATTTAAAAAAAAGATGAGCGGTATAATTTAATTTAATTTTAATTTCAAATTTGCAACTGGTTTTAATAGTAAACATACATCCAATAAAAAGTACAACCAAATATCTACTGTGTAAACAAACTTAGCATCTAAATATTTTGCATATATAATAGGTAGGTACTATATATAATAGGTAGGTACTATGATAATGCCAACGTTAACATCTAGGTACCAAGTTTACAAAAATCAAGTTCACTATTTTATGTTTTTTTTTTATATTTACATAAATTTAACTTCTGTTGTACTTTGCTTGTTGCTTGGTTATTAATAACTAAAGTTCTTTATCTACTAAAATAATTACAAGTCTGCCACTATAAGTAGATACATTTACAGAGAACGAGGAAAACTGCTTCACCGTGATACAGTTTATGGGGTAGTAATAAAAGCTCCGACAAAAAAAAGAAGAATTGTCCTTACTCAAAATATTAAATCTACTGCCTAAAATACTAACTTTCCGACTATTTTTGTCCGAATAAAAATGACGAAACGACCGAATGAGATACTGAAATCTTCGAAAAATAAACATGACTGTTTATTGCTATAATACTTTTCTACCAGCATAAATTACGTTCTACTGAAAACTATGCTTTGTAATTTTTATCTTTACTTGCTTACTAGTAATTCATAAATTACCTTTCATATTTCATAGACTGTGGTGCTATTTGAACTGTAACATTATACTGAAAATATTATTCTGAGTGGTTATACACCTCTGTTGTCGGTAACTTAGTAATTTTGTCGGAGGTTCAGTATTCTATTCGGAAGTTTAGTTTTGTTATTCGAAGATCCATTTTTTTTTAGGAGAAAATGTAATTTGAACATGCTCTTATTTGTTGTTAAATTGGATATTTTTTTCGTTTGTATTTTGGGTTTTTTGTCGGTAATTCATTATAACGCTGGTTAATTAGAATAATAAGTAGTCGGTCACAGATCGCTGGAGATTAATTTGTTTTTCGGAACCATTATTAGGTATTTCCCCAGTTTATGTAGTAGGTACTTACGGGGAGCAGAGTGCATCTGGTCCGTTCTAACAACCGTAATAAGTAGGTCCTGCTTCCTTGTAACTTACTTGAATTGTGTAAGGTCGTTTTATTGATTTGGCAAATGAAGATTTTTTTTTAATCGCCAAACCTTAAAAGCATAGCTCTTTTCAAATTTTGTTACTATCTAAGTATATCTTCTTTTAAACCGCAACATTGCCTTATCACTTCGTTCATAGTAATGCGGGAAATAAAATGACAGTTGTGACCAACTACTTAGGCGATTTCCAAAAAGGCTCGACCAGCTGTTCACAGTGCCTTTAATATTTTGATTTTTTTTTTTACATTGTTCTCACATATAGCAGCAACAAGAATACTGTCCCAGGATTTTGTACTTAAAAATCTCGATTTAAAAGAGCATCCAGGAGTTTCTTGCCCGTTCTTCTCCATAGAGATCTACGCTTTGGAATGGGCGACTAGCTTCAACTTTCTAACTGACCGACTCTTTGACAATAAGTAATTCAAAAGTGCCTGTAAGTAATAGGTTTAATTGATATAAATGCTTATAGTTTGAGTTCTGCTGACGACTCAAGTTGAACTTGATCACCTGCCTATACCCACGCTGCCTGACAAACGCCTTTGACCGGCAACTCATTATTGGTTGTTTTTTGCAAGCCAGCAGTCTATAAGAATTTTAAAACTACTGGAAAGTCTTTGTCACACTCCCTTTATTTAATTTTAGAGAACTGACAATCTGGAAAACAAAAATGTTGACAATCAAATCTTTTCCCTGTGTGCTTAAACTATAAAATAATAATCCTTGAACATATTTAGGTGCATGCCATGGGTGTGTTTTGGAAAGCCCTTGGCGAGAGGCTTTTAAAAAATCATTTTGGACCCCTGTAAACGGGCCACCCTATGGATAACAGGAAGTTGTTAAAAACTAACCTACCTACCTACCTACCTACCTAGGTACCTAGTTGCAGACGGACAGACACACTCCGTGGTTCTACCTGCATTATTTCTGATAGATGCTGTAAGTAGATGACGTACGATGTTATCTAATCATTATTGCACAAATTGACTAAATTATACGTAGGTAGGTAGGTAATACAATTCCTAGAGAGCTGTTTTTAATTAAGTACCTAATCTTAATTTCTTTGAACATTTGGTTTTTGGATTAGTTTCATGGATCTGGGATCTTCATTTATGTTACCTAAGTAGTGCGAATAAGATCTTACTAGATATGTAAAGATTTAGGTAGGTACCAGTTAGATATAGGTATGTAAGTACCTACAGAGAGCACTAAGTAGGTAGGCTACATAATTTGTCCGTTAATAAGTACCTAGGTAGGTATATTGGTCCTACTTTTTTTAATTTAGGTAATTTTACTCATTTTCAATTAGGTAGGTATATAGGTGAAACTTTTTGGTTGTTCTTATACGCAATATAGGTAGGTACCTACACCATCCAACAAGAATAATTTCCGTAAAGATCCGCGGACTTCAGATGGCACAATTTGTTGATGTTTTGTCTTCGTCGACGAAGGTAACGCCCGTAAGGCTTAGGTACCTAGTAGTTTTGGTCTTTATCACGAATTCCTATTCTTAATATAAGTAGGTATACTTAGGTTACCTACAGCTTATCCAATTGGAGACACTCATGCACGGAGATTAAGAAAATTATAGAAAAACTGACAAACCTGCAATCACTGTTGGCACTCCAAACTCAGCAGCGAGTGCTATCCATGGCAGCCACAGATGATAGAACTGCACAACAGATACCAAGGAGTGCGCACGGGCAGCGCGTCACAAAGCGAGCATCGGGACACCGGTCATTGCACTGCTCTGAACGAAAACCAAAAAACTGCCCAAAGGTGGCAGTTGCAAATTCAAAATTGGTGTGACGTCGGAAAGGCGCGCGGCAAGTGGCCGCGGCAAACACCCGCGCGGCAAGTGGCCGCGGCAAACACCCGCGCGTACCCCCTCTCCGCGCGCCGCCACTCGCTGCCCAAAGGGCGGTCGCCCGCTTCAATAATTCACGATAGCGACCAACGGCAACACGTCGCGCGCCTCCCTCTCAGCACGCCGCGCCCCATATCGCGCTGTCTCGCTTTCACTGTTGCGCATTTACTACATTTCATACTCCCTCTCTTTTCTTCTTATAACTCCCACGTATTCGTGTCCCGCTCGCACTCATTAGGCGGGTCTTGTGTCGTGTATTATGCAGTGTTTGGCGAACGTTTTATAAGGTTTGCGCAGCAATGCACAGAGTAGGTGATGAAGTAGAGACTTCAGAGTTACAAGGCAGATAGCCTTGTCGGTTGTTAGATATTAACCTAAAACTATAAATTAGGTATATGTAGATATTAGATACCTACAATGATTACCTACACTTTAAGATTGTTACAATTCTTTATTTTCCAATTCATATACCTACCAATTAACAACTTACACCTACCTACCTACTTAATTAAATCATTAACTAAACATGTATAAAAGTACCGATTTCCAAGATAATATTTACATAATTTAGAAGCTTCCAGTCTTAAAATACCTAATAGATAATAAGTATGCAGGTACCTACACGTAGGTAGGTAGGTAGGTAGGTAGGTAGGTAGGTAGGTAGGTAGGTAGGTAGGTAGGTAGGTAGGTAGGTAGGTAGGTAGGTAGGTAGGTAGGTAGGTACACTACCATCCAAAAGTTTGGAAGCAGCAAGGTAAAATCAAATAAAACAAAACAAAGTTAAGTATTTCAATTTCAATTTATTCCGATAAGTATTCGTGCCAAGTTTTAGGTAAGTTTAGATATTAACTCAAGGAATAAGATTTTTAATACAAACAAAATCCCCCTTTCACCCCTTGAAGGTGGAATTCCTTCTTTAGTGGATGTTTACAACATAAAAGGTATCAACTGCCAAAATTTAAAGTTTGTAGCCGCAGCGGTGTACCTAGGCTCTGCGTGGATGTCAGTCGGGACAAATTATGTATGTACTCATTTGTATAGATAACGACTTGATCGTCGCAAACCAAGGTTTCTGCAATGTTATAACTAGCTTTAGCTCGCGGCTTCACCCGCGTGTATAACGGAAAATATTCCACGGGAACGTACAACCGGGGATTAAAAGTAGGTACCTACCTACCCTATGTGTTAATGACAATGTATTCTCGCACTGCTTAGGTATAGGTACAGGGCGACCCACGGATATATGCCACATGGAGGGAAAGTAGGTACCTACCTTGAATATTGTACCTAGATGGAACATTTTACTGAAAGAAGACATTATTTGAATTTAAAAAACAATTTAAACTGCATTCATAGATATTTAGGTAAATAATTACATGGTTGAACCGGGAATCGAACCCGTTACCTACATGAGAAAAATAATCACCCTGTAGCTTTATCATGCCGACCGATCGAAAGGCTTCATCATAAGGATTATTTTTTGCTACTTAACATAGTGTCACGAGTATCTCAAATTTTAATGAAAGGAAGACCATGAATTTTAACATTTGATGTGAAATTTTGTTTAGAAAAATGAAAGGCTGACACTGCCGTAAGGACATTACAACTGACATTATCATAAGTACCTACCTACCTACCTATTACTAATAAACGTACCCACTTGAGAAGTACGCATCACTTAGACGTACTTAGGTATTATTCTAAATATCCACAAGATCAAAAAATCGACAGGGAGCGAAATAATGAAAAGAGTGCGACTGTGTACTTATTCAACAAGAAGGGACTCATTTTGAGCATTTGATACTTAAATTGATTAATTTTGTGTTAAAAATGTTAAAATTCATGGTCTTCCTTTTATTTTTGACACTATGTTATTTAGCAAAAAATAATCCTTATGATGAAGCCTTTCGATCGGTATGATAAAGCTACAGGGTGATTATTTTTCTCATGTAACGGGTTCGATTCCCGGTTCAACCATGTAATCATTTAAATATCTATGAATACAGTTTAAATAATTTTTTAAATTCAAATAATGTCTTCTTTCAGTAAAATGTTCCATCTATAATATTCAAGGTACTTTCCCTCCATGTGGCATAATATCATGGGACGGCCTGTATACCTATAGTATCCGAGGAGCGGCGCGCGCGTTGATACATGATTGATAAATGATTGCGGGAGGATAAAAAAACCAAAAAATAGTAGGTACCTAACGGAATATATAACGGAACGGAAAATTACCTAAGTATGTCCGTGCATGCCAAATTGGAAAGCAACTTTAAAGCGAAAATATAAATCCTCTTCATTCTCTATCCCGTGAGAATTTCGAAAAAAATTGTTTCCTAAATTGTTAGGTAGGTACCTAAATAATTACAGGAACTTAGTAAAGTTATTTTTCTCTGAATTACTAAAGTCTCTTTGGCGATGGCGACAGTCGAGCTGAGCGATGATGAGTTAGTAAGGATTTTTAACCCCTTAGGTGATGAATTGATGATTTTCCAAGAACGCCAAAACACATAGTTTTTAATTTTTAATATGAATGCTAAATACCTACCAATTTCCATAGTTTAAACTACAAAAATGACGATTTTCCATACAAACTTTCATCCCCTATTTTACTCCCTTACGGGTTGAATTTCGAAAAATCCTTCCTTATTCCTTGTCTGCATTATAAAGGGAACCTCTGTGCAAAATTTCAGTCTTCTAAGTCCCACCCCTGCCATTTTTTCCGTGTATAAAAAACATTGTTCAGACAGGGGCCATAGTCCTTCACGCAACTTAACGCTTGATCCATGGCCATTCTCATCATTCTATTTCTCGTCTCCTTACGAAGATCGTCCGAGAACTCTCTCGCTAGGTTTGCCTACTCTCATCCATCTACCTGTACCATGCCCTCCTCCTTACGAAGGTCATCGCTCCTAACCTAAGCTGAGGGCATTCTAAAATTCCTTTGCCGATTCATTTTCTCCGCTTAAGAACAGTCTGGCTCAACGGCCCATCGCCATTCCGGCTTGCTTATCTGTTTTAAATCTAAGTGCTTACCTACATAAGTTTGGTCAAGCTCGGGCCAAATTGAAGCGAACCTCACGCGGGATGCGGGACGAAGTTTGCTCGCGCCGATTGTAACAACTTAGGTAGGTACTTGTGTGGAGCTATTCAAATTGGCGTGAATTATAGTCGCGTGACTTCCAATCCTTATAACAGCCGCCGCGCGCAAGCGCGTCCTGCGTCCGGCGTCTCGTGCGGGACTCGCCTCAGTGTGGCCAGACATTTTTTTTCAGGCGTTTTTTTTATTTTTTATTTAGTTTTCAAGTAACTTTTCGGACTCACTATGTTAGTAACAATATTTCTTAACAACTATGTTAGTAAACCTAACCTACACACTGAACCCTTAATTAGCCGCATGAAGGAAATCACGTAACAGCTCACATGGAGCCTGTAGATACCCCAATTTGTAATAACAAATTGAAATGGTTTATTGTTCACAATGTAGTCATTTCTGTGTTCTAAAAAAAATACTATACCTAATGCCATTGCATTGGATCTCATTAGACATAGGTACTGTTCGCTCTGCACACACTTGTGGGATAAAGAAGAGAGAGCGCCCTCTAGAGTCAATAGATAACTACCGTGAGTCTATAGAGCTACAGCCCGTGACGTAGCTTCCTGTAACCCCCACTAGTTTCAGTAGAACCCCAGTAGATGTCGCTGCGTAAAACCCTATTGGCCCAGTTTTCGGCTGCGAAGTTATTCGAGATCCTGCTGGAGTACCTAACGTTTGTGGTTTTACTGGATCTCTGAAACGGTTAAGCGGATTCTTATCATGTTTTGTACATGACTTCTTAAGAATTTGTTTTAATTAGTTGTACAATAAAAAAAACTAAAATAATGTACCTACCAGTCTAAGGTTATATAATTAAATATAAAAACATTTCAATAGGTCCTAACACCTTGAATTCAGTTTATATATCCACACACAGATTTATCGGTAGCCAGGATATTAATGAAACTTCATATACTTAACACAAATAAGCTTGAGCTTGGACTAAGTTACAACTCATTTTGTAACGAGGCGGCACATGAGCTCTGTGTAGCCGCAGTCAGCAGCTAGTGTTGCAATCTCTATTCAACATTGTGTAACGAGGCGGCACATGAGCTCTGTGTAGCCGCAGTCAGCAGCTAGTGTTGCAATCTCTATTCAACATTATGTAACGAGGCGGCACATGAGCTCTGTGTAGCCGCAGTCAGCAGCTAGTGTTGCAATCTCTATTCAACATTATGTAACGAGGCGGCACATGAGCTCTGTGTAGCCGCAGTCAGCAGCTAGTGTTGCAATCTCTATTCAACATTATGTAACGAGGCGGCACATGAGCTCTGTGTAGCCGCAGTCAGCAGCTAGTGTTGCAATCTCTATTCAACATTATGTAACGAGGCGGCACATGAGCTCTGTGTAGCCGCAGTCAGCAGCTAGTGTTGCAATCTCTATTCAACATTGTGTAACGAGGCGGCACATGAGCTCTGAGCTCTGTGTAGCCGCAGTCAGCAGCTAGTGTTGCAATCTCTATTCAACATTGTGTAACGAGGCGGCACATGAGCTCTGAGCTCTGTGTAGCCGCAGTCAGCAGCTACTGTTGCAATCTCTATTCAACATTGTGTAACGAGGCGGCACATGAGCTCTGAGCTCTGTGTAGCCGCAGTCAGCAGCTAGTGTTGCAATCTCTATTCAACATTGTGTAACGAGGCGGCACATGAGCTCTGTGTAGCCGCAGTCAGCAGCTAGTGTTGCAATCTCTATTCAACATTGTGTAACGAGGCGGCACATGAGCTCTGAGCTCTGTGTAGCTGCAGTCAGCAGCTAGTGTTGCAATCTCTATTCAACATTGTGTAACGAGGCGGCACATGAGCTCTGTGCTCTGTGTAGCCGCAGTCAGCAGCTAGTGTTGCAATCTCTATTCAACATTATGTAACGAGGCGGCACATGAGCTCTGTGTAGCCGCAGTCAGCAGCTAGTGTTGCAATCTCTATTCAACATTATGTAACGAGGCGGCACATGAGCTCTGTGTAGCCGCAGTCAGCAGCTAGTGTTGCAATCTCTATTCAACATTGTGTAACGAGGCGGCACATGAGCTCTGTGCTCTGTGTAGCCGCAGTCAGCAGCTAGTGTTGCAATCTCTATTCAACATTTTTGACTGTTTTGGTTTGCTCAGTTTTATTTTGCAATCTCTATTCAACATTGTGTAACGAGGCGGCACATGAGCTCTGTGCTCTGTGTAGCCGCAGTCAGCAGCTAGTGTTGCAATCTCTATTCAACATTGTGTAACGAGGCGGCACATGAGCTCTGTGTAGCCGCAGTCAGCAGCTAGTGTTGCAATCTCTATTCAACATTGTGTAACGAGGCGGCACATGAGCTCTGAGCTCTGTGTAGCTGCAGTCAGCAGCTAGTGTTGCAATCTCTATTCAACATTGTGTAACGAGGCGGCACATGAGCTCTGTGCTCTGTGTAGCCGCAGTCAGCAGCTAGTGTTGCAATCTCTATTCAACATTGTGTAACGAGGCGGCACATGAGCTCTGTGCTCTGTGTAGCCGCAGTCAGCAGCTAGTGTTGCAATCTCTATTCAACATTGTGTAACGAGGCGGCACATGAGCTCTGTGCTCTGTGTAGCCGCAGTCAGCAGCTAGTGTTGCAATCTCTATTCAACATTATGTAACGAGGCGGCACATGAGCTCTGTGTAGCCGCAGTCAGCAGCTAGTGTTGCAATCTCTATTCAACATTGTGTAACGAGGCGGCACATGAGCTCTGTGTAGCCGCAGTCAGCAGCTAGTGTTGCAATCTCTATTCAACATTGTGTAACGAGGCGGCACATGAGCTCTGTGCTCTGTGTAGCCGCAGTCAGCAGCTAGTGTTGCAATCTCTATTCAACATTGTGTAACGAGGCGGCACATGAGCTCTGTGCTCTGTGTAGCCGCAGTCAGCAGCTAGTGTTGCAATCTCTATTCAACATTTTTGACTGTTTTGGTTTGCTCAGTTTTATTTAAATGTTTTTGGGCCCTGCCGCGGCTCAACTAATTGAATCCGAGTGGTAGGTATCGAGCTTTTTTAGCCTCTTCACCAAGCAATCATGATCTTCTGTTTAAATTTTAAAACTTTTGTCAAATTACTGATACTAGTTGAGTGATGCTCCCTGTAAAATAAGAGCATCAACTTGGTTGAATGTGTGTGTCAGTGTGTATAGCAAATAAATAAAACTCCAAAAATATTTTAAACCAACTTTATTTTTAGCTAAAATATAATAATTCATACATCAAAGAAGTTCCCTAATTATACAGTAATAATACCGAGATAATACGAAAAGAAAAAAATGAAAATGTGGTACAATAAAGTAGTTATGATAATAATAAAAAAGAATTTAAGTAGCTACCTCAAGTAATACTTTAGGACAGACTGAATGTTCAGGGCTGCCTGCTTTGTGCGGGGTGAGCGCGGACTGCAGAAACTGTTCAGATCTTAAGAAGTAAGGGAAATGGGGGGAAATGGGCACTGGACGGTTGTCGGGTGGACATCAACAAACAATAACTGGAACAACGAACAAATGTTTGGTGGAAAACAAATCGTTGTACGAAATATAAAATGGCACTAAAATTGTTCATCTACTAACGAAATAATTTAGAAAAGTTAACAAGTACCCAAACATATCGCTCGCCGCTCCTCGTGTGACGCGGTCTCTGTATTAGCGTATTCGAAGATTGTAGCAGGCATTTTGCAGAGTGTTAGCTGCTCTTAATATTTTGTATTAAACTTATTTCCCGACATCTTATTAAAATTACATGAACCTGAGTACTTCAAAGGAATATTTGGTTATTATTCGAGCTGTGCCAGAGACCGCCTCACACCAAAACTTAACGTAAAACACAACGCAGTCAGAACAGTTAGACAGACAGAACACAACACGAGACGTCAACTAGAAGAGAACACCGATGATTATGTCCGCAACATTGCTTACCATTGTACAGTCATATCTATGCTAATATGGCAAACGGTCCTTGATATGCAACGTCCGAGAGAGACAGAGCGAGGCGGGCGCCGCGCGACGGAGCGAGACAGCGCCCAAGCAGAACAGTGGACAGAACAGAAACCTACCTACACTTACGCCTAACGACGACGCGTCTTCGTTTGCCATTTCCCGTCAGCGTCACTAACACATAGCCACTTAGTACCTAATTGTTAGTAAAAATCCCTTAACGCATTCAAAATATATATATAATTAATATAGTTCATTATATAGTAGCTGATCCTAAACCGATGCCATCTGTATAATGTGTATAATATCGTACATCTATTTTTTTTTTCAAATAACTCTGTGCCTAATATACATTTAAGCCGATTTTGTCGAGAAGCTCGTAAAGGGTTAAGTGTTGGACATTTTTTGTCGAGAGACAAATATTTTTTAAAACTACAAACTTGGGGGAATCACGAAGCGTTTTGTACCGTAAATAAATGCGTCTTTTTCTCTTGCACTAAACTAAATGCGGGAAACTGGCGGGGGTCCAAGATGGCGCGGACTTAACATCAAAATAATAAAGGAAACGTCAATAAAATACGCCATATTGGATTTCCCCGTTATTGCAAATGAAAGGTGTAGAACCAGTGAAGCGTACATTATCTTATGTATCCAATAATATACAATCATAGTATCTGACCGCTTACATACTAATTATCTTCTTATGACCGATTCCATACGAAATTACAACGACTACGATTTAATACATACAGTTTTTTCATTTGTCTTAAGTGTAGAAACGAATAGAAACAGTGTTAGAGCTCTATAGTTTAGAACAACGACATATTTCCTTCTACGAAAGCAAGCGAGGAGTCAAATTATATTTCGTTTTACGTATAAATTTGATATGATCATTTTTTTTAAAGACCTTAGAATAGACTACAAATAAAATGTGTGCAGTCGCGACCGATGTCCGCAAGTGACGAACACGGGCGTTCAATCTCACTTTTTAGAGTTTTGTTAAATTTTTGACAGTTAATTGACAGCTGGTGAAAACCTGAAGTTGCCAAATTGAAAATACAATAGTTTAGTCAGATTTTCGTGTTCCAATAATCTCATAAATGTAAAAATAATCTCAAATCGCAGCTGAACACCAACTGTCAAAGCTAAACCCACTCTAAGGCCACGCCACGTTCACTCGGCGCCGACCAGTACGTTTTGTTTCTGTATAACGACATCGTTTCATCCGTATGAACAGTAGGATGTTAACGTGTTTTTTTTTGTACTTTACTATAAAACGGCTGTCGGCCAATTACATCCCAACCTTTTACCGTAAAATATCGTACAGTACAGCGCCGTCTGATCGGTCCCTTAGATATTTCTTGTCAGTAAGAGTGGGATCTTCCAGCAAGCACGTGTCGGTACGTCCATTGGTCGCGACGCAGCACACCGAGTCTTGTGCCGCGCGTGTTTGTGCCGAAAGCTTCCATACAAACTACATAGGTACAACAACCGACTGATGCGGCTTATGAAATCAATTCCGTTTCCGAAATGTACTGAAATGTCTCGCTTTGTTTCGAGTTGCGATGTTTCTATACACGTATCTAGTACACAGGAGATATAAACGACCTCCACGATTAACGATGTACATCCGGCGCACGTCCCGGGCAGTCTTAAGTTTAAAACCACTTTTAGTTGTCGAGGCGCCCCTGTTAGTTGCTAAGTTGACAGAGTTTTAGCACAAAAAACTATTTTATTGAAGAAGTAGGTACAGGTTGTTCATTTGTTAAGGAATTTTGTTTCTTATTATTAACATCAATATCGTCTAAATATATTAATTTGATCTTAATTTTGATCTTTACTCCCCGTTCTTCAATAACATTGTTTTTGCCAATAATCTGTATCAACTCTTTTTGACACCTTAATTTTTTTCACAGAAATGCGAATTACAACCAAGACAATGTGAAAAGATACAATCGTAATCCATTGCGCTATTTTTTAAACATCAGTATTATAATGACGATTGAAAAAACGCAATGGATTTTAAAAACAAGTAGTACCTAATGATAGATACATTACAGGAATTATAATAGTACAAAACAAATCCACTGGCAACTTAGCGATGAACTCACACATACACAAAAGCTAAACAAAACTAAAGACAATCTTCATAGATTGTCTTTAGTTTTTGTTTTGTTGTCATATAGATGTACTTCTAAACTGTTCTATATTACATTATGAGCCTTCATTTGATTGCATGAAGATTAGTATTGAATCAACTTTGTTCTCATACACTTAGTTGTTCTTCAAGTAAATTGCAATACGTACACAGTATGTTATCTTTGATATTGACTCTAGTGTATGTGTAAGTTCAAATCGCAGTTTAGAAGATAAGGTTTTAAGTATTAAAAAGAGACCTTTTTACTTAATTCAAGTTAGATAATTCTAGAAGCCGTGTATAGAAACATCGCACGTGTCGTATAGCCGCGGGGGGTAGACAGGGTGTATGGGGGCACGTGTGCGCGTGCGTATTACATCGTGCTGTTGTCCCACTCCAGCTGGCTGATGTTCCTGTACTTGTGCTCCTTGCCTGGCATCACTGAAATGAAAATGGGTGTTAGTGACATGATGTTTAGGCCAGTTTCGGGTCAGAGATGACCCAGTATACAGGCGGCAGGACTTCGACGCGCAACCTGTTACCATGCAATATACAAATTTACAATGCGTAGGTTAGGTTACCCTTTTGTAAGTAAACAGCTGATTAATAAAAAAGTAGTTCGTAGTTTAAATACCAGGAATAAACACAATCTTGCTGTACATCGCACTCGCCTGCACAGAGCAGGCAACTCGTTCATGGGTCAATGTATACGCTTTTACAACAAACTTCCCATTGACATTCGAAAAGCTGTATTAAAACCAAACTTTGTAAAAAAGGGTACTATAAAAATACTGATTATTTAAAAGACAAAAAAGCTTGGGATTGAGCTGCTCGCTCTGCTAAACCTTTTGGTAAAACCGTAAAACTTGACATTTTAATTATTATGCAAAATCATCATTATATATCATTTTATTATATGCATATTGACATTGTTGAATATTATTTACAAAATGACATAAATATTTACTTTGGAAAGTATTATTACTTTAAATATTGTGAAGGTGAGCACTGTGTGGGTCATCTCTTTTTTCAATTTGCTTTTTTTTCTTTCTCAATTAGTTCTGACATTTTGAGTACTTTATGCGGCCATGTCCTTTCTTCGGTATTGTTCGTCGAGTAGTTGTGCACTGACTGGACAGGTCCACTCAAAGTGTGGTTCTTTCCTCAAAAGATTAATTCAGACACGGATCTACATGGTCGTCACATGATTTGACCACGATTATGTCTGGACTTTAAAAGAGATTTTGACCCCTAAGTTTGTTTCGCCATTTCTTTTCAGGGGTAGTCAGATAGGAAATGTCGACTGCATCTAGCAAATTTTAAAATATGACGTGTAAAAGTGATTCCGATATCCTATTTACAGAATAAACAATTTCATTTCATTATCAGAGCAACAACTCCAGTATTTTTAAGAGCGTTCGCGTTCTATTGTCAGTCTAAATCTGTCAAAATATAATCAATTTATTACATTGTCGCTGAGATGAGATTGCGACTTGCATTTGAACGTTTTTTAAAAACGTGAATTGACCTTCTGGTAGGTACCTCCCAAAAGCATAGTGCATTTGTCTTTGCTTCCTTTAAGAAGAATCACGACAAGCAGTAGGCCTTTACTATCCGTTCGATGAAGACATTCAAAATTCGGAGACAATAGCAAGCAACACCATCAAAATAATTATCGTGAATGTAGATATATTTATTTTTACTACATTTAATGGCGATAAGCTTTTTCGAGTTCCTGTTATTTTGTTGAAGCTTGTTACCCTAATATATAATGGTATTGCTTACCTTCGTCATCGTCGTCGGAGGAGTCGTGCTGCTCGGAGTCCGTGTCGGAGCACGAGTCGCCGTCCGAGCTGTCCCCGCCCGCCGCAGTGCCGCACGTTGGCGCCGCGCGCTGGAACCGAAGTACGGGACGGGTTACTTATAATATCCTCCCGATCGGATTTAACCGATCCTAATGACAGTCGTTAGAACTGGGATAGAATCCATTAGATGTTTTAAGCGACGAGGCAGTCAAAGTATTTATTTATCTATCTATCAAATGACAATCTCGGAAACTAACCTCACATGATTTGACCGAGACAAAGTCTGGACTTTAAAAGAGAGTGTGACCTCGGAATTTGTTTGTGTTTATTCTCAGAGTTAGGAAACACCGACCTCATCTAGTTTAAATTTTTTTTTTTTGACGTGCGAAAGTTTTTTTTACAACCAAAGAAATTAAATATAATTTAACCATTAAGTACCAAAGGATAGTTCAATTATAATTTCGTCCCTGGCCGAAAATTCTGCCAGTGCTGCAGTGTTTGCAAAGAAAAAACCGGCCAAGTACGTATCGCACCACGCACAATGAAGGGTTCCGTATTCGGGATGAATTTATCCGCAGAACAAACTTAACATTGCAGTTGAAAAACATGTTGTTTCATGCATTCCAACTGCAAAATTTGAAGTTTGTACGCACAATATTGGGAGATTTACCAAGTTATTTTAAGACCATAGACTTCTATAAGGTTTCCTTTAATTTATAAGTATAAGAGTATTAGTATTGTTTTCAAAATTTTAGTCTCAGTAGTCTCTGAGATAAGGGGAGGGAAATGATACATTTTCATATATTTCCTTAAATAATTTATTTTAAAATTAAAAAAAAAAACATACTTGAGACCCTCACTTTAAGCCCTTTCATTTGATATGTCACACGGTACAGTGTGCAAAACATTTAAAATTATTGTCATTTGTCTCCCAAAAGTTAAAAATTCATTTATTTACGTAATACATCCCTGTTTGGGTCACAGAAATTGATATGTGTTTCAAATTTTAACTTAATCGGTTCATTCGATTTGGAGCAAATTGGCTGTGACAGACGAACAGACAGACACACGAGTGGTGCTATAAGAATTCTGTTGTTCACGTGTTGTGATCATACATCATGTTGCTGTAATTACCTCCTCCATAGGATTAACAGTGATGGTGAGCGCGGAGTCGTCCCAGGCCATCTCCGCGTCGGTGCGCGCCCGCAGCGTGTGCAGCGCGTGCAGCGCGGCCGGCGCGCGCGCACGCGGGCGCAGCGACGCGCGTGCGCGGGCTAGCGCGACGCCGCCCACGACCAGCAGCACGCCGCACGACACTACGCCGATCAGGAGGGCTACGTGGTCTGTAAACATTTTGAAATTAGAAGTTATCGGCAAGGGCAGGAGATATTTTCATAAACATAAAATATGCGCGCGTAAAGTTCGCTGTCGAGTTTCTAGCTAACGTCAGCCATATTCCGCTTTTGGAAACTGTCGTCAAATATATTATGATGAATTGGTTTCGATGGAAGTTGCTAGATGTCAAAATGTATGTTTTCACAAGCAAATATTTTTTTTTTTAATACGAGTATTACAATTTTCAGCCTCATCTTTCACCTTGCTATCAACTCATTGTCTACTTATAACGATACAACTGTAATATTCCATCGCGGCACCTTATCAACCGACCAAAACTAATAATAACAAACGTTCACTTTCGCTCCACTCACGAGTTCTGGCAATTTCTGACTGTTGCATTTTAGGTCGAAGATTACCTTTGAGTTCAGCGATCTATTCTGTAAACATGTCACCGCGGAAACTTAGCTGAAGTGAGCTGTCATTCCACCTGCTGCCATTGCTAGGGATTGCCGCTGTTGACAGCACACTTCACTTACGTTTGCACGGAGATTTTTACAGAATAGATCGGCTGTTGTATGTCGTACTGTAGCCAAAATAATAGAATGGTACTAACTGGTAGGCATCTGCTCGGTGTGTAGATCGATGAGCCTGGGTGCGGGCACGTCAGCGGCGTGCGCGTCTCGCTGCGCGTGCGCCGCGTACACGCGCGGCGTCAGTGAATGGCCCTCGCCGCGGTGGTGCGCGTGCTCAGCCTGTGGGACGGACGGACATGTTTAAAGTCTTCTTTTTCTTGCAAATATTTTTATAAAAGAAATAAAATTTAAAAAATCTTTCTATGTTCTGCCGAAAGCGCCAGAGTAGCCCTTGAAATTATTTTTTTTATTTTATAATTTGCAGAATTACAGGTCAATATCAGGTTTTATGTTTGTCAAAATATGAGTGTATGTGTTTCCGGAGAAGTGGATGATTACCCGCGTCGTTCCGGTACCAAAGAAAGGGTCAGGGGCGACGGTGGATGGTTACAGGTCTGTCGCAGTGCTGCCGAAGGTTTTCGAAGCGGCTATTCATAAGAGCATATTTCATCAGGTCTAATCTTGTGCCAACAGTGCACAGTGGGGGTATTACGTACGTTAATGTGGCGCGCGGACACAATCGAAACGTACGGCGCCATCTCGTTTAGTCAATACAATACAATACAATACAATACAATACAATACAATACAATATAATACAACACAACACAATACAAGTGACATAATTTCACAAACGTTAACTAACAACGCTCCCCTGTTAATGTCATTCAGTCCCCCACATCTACCTCCCTGTAGCACTCTTCATTATGTGAGTCTGCAAACACTTTTCCTATAAAACTGCCGAGTGTGCTTACCTGCTTGTCTCTAGCGACAGCGTCCATCTTGTCGGCCATGCCGCTGGGGTGCAGCTCGCGCGCCAGGCCCGGCTCGCCGGCGCCCGACATGTGCGGGTGCACCACGGTCAGCTGCGCACGAACAATATATTGTGCTCAATAAGAAAGACAACAATGTAACGTGTCACGAGCGTCGGACAAGTGTGTCAGGAGTGTTACATAGAAGGTTCAATCTGGTAATTAAAAACTTTCAAAATCTAGTCACATTCTGCCAAAAAAAATGTAAGGAAATTAGATTATTAATGAGATAAGAAAGCGACCGTTCTTAAAAATACTGGAATTGAATATCACGTGTATTGTATGTCTGTGTGTATGTGGGTGTGCGTGTGTGCGTACCGTCTGCACGTATTCGTTGCTGGTGAAGCGCCCGTTGAGCTCGGAGCACGTGAGCTTGAACACGCGGTTCAGGTAGTACGCGGGTTTCTTGTTGCTGTATTCGATCTCGCGGAGCACCTGCAAATGAAACCAGAATAAGTGAATAATACTCAAATTGTGTTCGGAGCATTCTGGAAGAATGTCGCACTGTGCGGCGCGCGCGCACTGCCACGTGAAGCGCGCAGCGGCGACCTGCGAACCCCGCGATTGCGATCGTAAAGCGATATATACTGAATGTATTACCAACACAACTTTATTCTTTGGACATCTACAAAGCACAGAATGACGACGAGATTACGATATATGTATTACATTATATTATACACTACTTGACTTTCCTCAGATTTAAACAGTATCTACTACTCCGCACGTCAACTTCCGCTTGGGCACTACCAACCTTAATGACTTGTCTGCCACAGCATAAGGTTTTCGTGTCGACACCAAAGAATATTGGTGTTGTGGCGAACGAAGTGGAATGTTCCTCTAACGATTACAAGCCCTCCAAACAGACTAGTGTTCTAATACAAAATCCCGGCTATGGCCCAGCTTCAACAGGAGAGATGTTAACTACCCCCACATTTCGCAACTTATGTTATGCTGGTAATCTTGGAGCTACATAAGCTTTTTCTTTTCTCGTTACCTTCTGGTAGTTGTGCACAGTATCAGCGCCCGTCAGTATGACCCCGTCCCGCGTCACGGCCGCGCGGATGTCGTAGCGCAGCGGTAAGTCGGCCACGTCGCGCAGAGACAGCGCCTCGTGGTCCGGGTTCAGTGCCGGGTACACAGACACCACGCACGAGTCCAGCTTCTGACTTTCTTCTGGGGATGAGAAGAGGATTAAGTAAGATGTAAGTATGATTAGAATTTATTTTTGTTCCACATAATACAGCATACAATAGTAAAATCATTTAGCCCTGTTGCGCCACAAATCGCTAAAAACACTAAACAATCATTGTTTCTGATAATCGTTTGAGGATGACAGAGACAGGATGATGTTTTAACTAGCTTTAGCGTTAAACGTATTTAGCGATTACTGGTGCAAGCTTCCCTTAGCAATATAGTATCTTGGAAATATGTAGCTACAATTACGAGTGGCCATAATTTGGCGTATTTAAATATGTCACTTCATTATTGTATACTTACCAGTACCATTGATGACTGTACTGCACAAGTTTTAGTTAACACCATTGAATAGGTACTTTTTATGAACATAAAATAATACTTGTTTTGCGGAACAACAGCCGGTTACTGTGCGGCCCAGATACTTTCGATTACTTCGTTGATTTTTAGGCTAGATTTTAAGAACTCAAAATGGAATTTACAGATTGATTCGCTTTACTTTTTACGTCTGATCACAATTTTATCTCATACTAAGGATTGTCAAATAATGACTATCATAAACTATGACTGTTCTCACCAGCCATAGGATGTCCGTTCCCTCCCGCCAGCACTCTGACGGCCAGGTCCGGGAACACGGTGAGCCCGGCGCGGAAGTGCGCGTAGTCCCGCGCCAGGTCCTCCGAGCCGTTGAGCAGGATGCTGGGCGTCTGCGGCGCCAGCACCATGATGTACGACTCGGCCGGCCGCGCCTTGATGATGCGCCCGTTGTCGCAGCTGCGCGGGGGCAACACGACTTCATTACAAACTGGAAGTAGCTCATGTGTGAATAGGGAAGTGTGCGCCATCGTCGACACCTTTATCGCTTAATATCTAGTGAAATTGTCAACCACTGAATTGTAATTAATAAGCTAGCTCGGTTTAAAGTAGTCTTAGATTTAATTGGTAAACCCCTGACTTGTAAAAGCCATTTCTTTGACAAATCTTATAGTAACTTGTATTCGTTGTTTTAGTAAATCCTCACCCACTCACAGGAAGTTAACATGGGATTTGACGGTAGATTCAATAAACTGGATAATTGAGAAGGCTCCGACTAACCGAAGACGATCGTCGCGCTTTTTTATATGAATATGACTCGCGCCATCAATCGAGTCGCGTTTGCACGTTAGGTTAGGTTAGGCCCCCCATACATCGGACCCGAGGTGGCGGCGCGTAGTGTTCCACGCGCGCCCCTCTTAGACGTCGCGGGGGGAGTCAAACACCTCACTCCCCCCCTCGACACGAGGAGAGGCCTGCCGTGGCGGGCCGGCACCAGCCGGGGGTTGCGGAAGGATCGTAAGTTCCCGCGACCCTCGGCGTAGGTGTGAGATGGAACACCGGGGTGGTTTTTAGTCAGTAAGAGTCTGACAGACCCCTCCGCCCGCCCCAGGGCGGAGGACATCCATGAGGATTTTCCACCCCAAAAAAAAAAAAAAAAAGGACACAAGGTAGGAATACCAAAATGGAGGGTCTATTATAAGTAATACTTATTGGTAATTAGAATGTCCGGCCATTTAATCAATGTTTTTTGGTGAATAGTGTAATAGTGTGCGCATACGTGATCGTGGTGGCGACGTGCACGTTGCGGCGGCCGGGCGTGGGGAAGGCGCGCGCGTCGCCGTACGCCACGCGCCGCAGCAGCGTCTCCACGTCCGCCACGCCGTCGCCTTCCACTGATACTGACTTCAGATCTACAACAAACAGTTCTTTTCATTTAGAAATAAGTTAAAGACTCGGACACTTTGCATTCATACCTTTCTTATTCGTCTAACTCTTGTCCCATGTTGGTCGGGGTCGGCGGAAAGTATTCTTTCTCGTCCTCCCCGTCAGCCCTCGCACTATAATGCACTATCTCGTCGTTCATATAATTTTTTTATATTCAATTTTATGCAACATAAAAGGTACTTTACAGCTAAAGGCAAACAAAAAAAAAGGTACAAAGGCGAACTCAATTACCGCAGGCATTCTCTACCAGTCTAGCAGGGCTGGTGAAGAGATAACAAGGCCGGTGCGTTGTTATCATCCCTTACGCAATCCACCCGTCATACACACACACACTTGACCACGCATATGTCTGAAAGGAATCTAAAAGTTTGCCAAGACGTGCCACCGCCTCCCGTTTCCAATAACACACTGCGGTCTCCATACATATAAAGGTATTATCGCCCCATGACCATTTATTAAGGGGCCCATTTTGAGCAGTAAACACTAGCTAGCATGCCATAGGCGCAGGAGGCGAGTACATAGCGAGCTCTGCGCTGCCACCGCTGATGCCGCGGAAGTGGCGAAGTTTTGGGGCAACAACATGTAATCCGCTGGCATGCCATCGACACGACGAAGTAGAGGAAGAGGTGGCTACGTGAACTAAGAAGCTATCCTCACATAGATCAGGCGCCAGACTGAGTCCCTCCCGACAGTGCGCCAAGCACGCCAGCGCGCGCGCAGCCTGCACCGCGCCGCGCGCCACGCCCAGTCCCGCCAGCCAGCCGCGGAGGTGGTGCTTCATGTCGTTCTCTGTACCTGGGGACATTCGACCTTATAGTTACAGAGACTGGGTGTAGTTTACATTGTGTGGGCTTGATGATTTAAGCCCTATTTACAGGGAGCACTAACAAAGTCTGTTAAACCTCATCTCAATGTCAATAGAGACAGAAAGAAAATACAACTATTTAGCACAGAGTAAAAGGCATGACATATTCTGCAAATAAAGAGTATTCCGTTTCAAGAAATTAGCAAGAAAGTGTGCCTCACGGCGGCTATTAATGATATTATTTTGCAACTTATATCTTAGACATAAAGGAACACTTTACCTTGCCAGCAGGCTCCAATGACCAGGGTAGTGTTGACTCCATGCGCCGGGTGCAGCGGCCAGTCGTCGATGACCTCGGGGCCCTTGCCGTCCACCGCGCGGTAAGGCTCGCCGTCCACGAACAGTTCCACGTTCGGGAAGCGAACGTTTACCGCGTAGTGATGCCATTCGTTGTCGCACACCTGCGGGGTAGCGGACAGTTTACATAAACTGATAAAGTTGTACTTCCTTTTGTAGAAGGATGCTCGTCTCTCTTATAGTCACACGAAGATATATAAACAGCTCATACTTCAGGCAGCTTCCACCTCCACTCGGCGGGTCTGAAGATGTTGAGGTCGCCCTCGCCGAAGTCGCGCCGCAGCAGCAGGATGAGCCGGCAGTTGCGCACGAACAGCGCGTAGTGGTGCCGGTTCATTTCTGGAAGGGGTAGAAAATATTAGTAACATCAAACAGGAATGATTGTCATGATGCTGAATCTGTTGCTGTAAGCGCACTATGCCAGTACTCACTGTGGTCGTCCGCGAGACACAGCACGTGTTCCTTGCGGTGCTTGTCTGCGTCCGGGGCTGGCGCATGCCGCATCCAGGTGCTGATGCTGAAGCTGCCTACAAGATCATGTGGTAGGATGGACTCTGGTACTACTGCTGCTGTTGTTTCTCCGTCGAACTCGAACATCTGCTCGCCGTCGCGACCTGGAGAACATTTGAAGGAGATTAGAGGTGTGGATGGTGTTTTATTGTTGGAAGATGTTTGTAAATTGGCTTTTTAAGTAAGTCTACAACTAAACCATTCGACAGTTACTAACAAAACGTTGTCTACCTTCACCACTACTCTTGAATATTCCTATCTCAAATCGTGGTATATGAGTTCAATAGCCAAAAATATCGTAAATCGTGTTAACTCATTGTAGTCACTAACTTATAGAAACTAACTACTTACACTACTACTACAACTACTTATATTAACTTATAAAAATCATTGATTTGCAAAAATTATGTGTATAGATACGGTGTTAAAGTATGTTATCCTGGATATTTATACTAAAACTAACCTGAATCAGGTTTTAGTGACTTCGCCCATTCGTTTCCGACTCCGGGGCTTGGAAGAAGGTCGATCGTTTTCGGGTCCAATCCTGCAAATAGGAAACATCTGATCATTGTTACCTTTCTTTTTCAGTTCGAAGGATATAGTTAAAATTGTCATAGGAAAAATTGGTTTCTGTAAAATTGGTATGGGTAAAATTGTCATAGGTAAAATTGGTATGGGTAAAATTGTCATAGGTAAAATTGGTATGGGTAAAGTTGTCACAGGTAAAATTGGTATGGGTAAAGTTGTCACAGGTAAAATTGGTATGGGTAAAGTTGTCACAGGTAAAATTGGTATGGGTAAAATTGTCATAGGTAAAATTGGTATGGGTAAAGTTGTCATAGGTAAAATTGGTATGGGTAAAGTTGTCACAGGTAAAATTGGTATGGGTAAAATTGTCATAGGTAAAATTGGTATGGGTAAAGTTGTCACAGGTAAAATTGGTAGGTATGGGTAAAATTGGTATGGGTAAAGTTGTCACAGGTAAAATTGGTATGGGTAAAATTGTCATAGGTAAAATTGGTATGGGTAAAGTTGTCACAGGTAAAATTGGTATGGGTAAAATTGTCATAGGTAAAATTGGTATGGGTAAAATTGTCATAGGTAAAATTGGTATGGGTAAAGTTGTCACAGGTAAAATTGGTATGGGTAAAGTTGTCACAGGTAAAATTGGTATGGGTAAAATTGTCATAGGTAAAATTGGTATGGGTAAAGTTGTCACAGGTAAAATTGGTATGGGTAAAATTGTCATAGGTAAAATTGGTATGGGTAAAGTTGTCACAGGTAAAATTGGTATGGGTAAAATTGCCATAGGTAAAATTGGTATGGGTAAAATTTTCATAGTAAAAAAGTATAGATAAAATCGTCAAGAATGTATAATTAGTATTATAGTTATTCTTACCGCAAATAGTCCTCTGCGAGTGCAGCGAGTAGGTGTCTCTGTCGCAGCCGCTGCCGGCGCGCGAGGCCTGCAGCGTGACGGCGGCCTGTATGCGCGTCACGCCGGGGCAGCGCTCGTCCGACGAGCACGTCTCCAGGCGCGCGCCGGGGAACAGCGCCAGCGGGCCTGTGCCGGGCGCGTAGTCCACGCGCTCGGCGACGCCTGGGGGAGGAATATGGTGCTGTAAGTAGTGGTACTAGGGGCTTTAAAGAAACGTGTGGTTGTCTTCAGTGTCTTGTGTATAAAACCAAACGTAAGGCACTGTGCCTGCAGGCACAGCAGGGCAGGAGTTGTCTGGTATACAATCAATAGATTATTGTATTTTTACCCGAGTACGGCAAAGCTAAAGGAGAGTTAGATTTCTGTTGAACCTACACGGAGGGATGTCAAACAAAACGAAAGTGTACTCGTATTGGTTCTTCGAGACATACGAGTATATCCTCACTGCTTCGTTGGAAACTTGGCCTTAAAGAGGGTTTAAGCACACGCGTACTGCAAAATCGCTGTTTTTCGCCAGTGCGTACCCATACGGCTCGATATGCTGCCACAACCTGGCGATCAATCTGCTGAACGCCTGGTCGCTCAGGAGCCGAATGTTGACATATTTGTGTCAAGCAGTAAATTTAATGTTTGCAAGAAGTTTTTTAATTGCCTAAATGTAATCTTGTTGGCTTGCTGCGCGCTCTGGTGTTTACTGTAAGTGCGGCAAGCAATTGTTATATTTGTATATTTGTAAATAAATAAAAGCAGAACAAATTGACGCGCAGCTTGGCTCATCGCCGCCAGGTTGCCTGCTTGTCGGTCTTCTACAGATTGTTCTTCGGGGAGTGTGCTCGAGAACTCCACGACCTCATTCCGCCTGCCCCCTTCTATCAGCGGACATCTAGATGCACTGCAGGTTACCATCCCTACCTAGTTGCTATTCTACCAATTCGCACTAAGCGTTTCCAAATGTCTTTTGTGATGCGCACAGCAAAGGAGTGGAACTCTCTGCCTGCGTCTGTGTTTCCGAACGTATACAACCCCGATCTCTTCAAAGTGAGAGTGAACAGGCTTCTTCTGGGTAAGCTCGCTCCATCGTCGACTTTGTCTCTGTCATCTCTGACCTAGACTAGAGTCAAGAGCAAACCTAACTCAAATAATAAAAAAACGCGACAGACAACAATTGTTTTATTCTATTCATACTTTCTTCTCTATCATATCTAATCAAAACATAAGAAAGGAAAATGATAACATAACATCACGCCTGTATTCCCCAAAGGGTTAGGCAGAGGTGTACCTATTGTACACCCACATTTCGCTAGTTATATTTAAGGCCCATGTAACAGGGGGCGAGCCTATTGCCATCTACCGGGCACAAATCCAGACGGAAAAACCCAATAACACTTTACACGACCTGGGAATCGAACCCAGGACCTCATGCTCAGTCATAGCGCTTGCGACCACTAGAAAAACGAGGCAGTAAAAAAAAAAATATTCGAAAAAAAATGTATATAATGTATGTGCAAGTAGGTACAAGTTTGTGTGCGAATACAAAGCAAACACGACAACGTGAAGTGTACGTAATTAATGAATATCGCCATTTCTGCGGCTCCGGCCGAATGCAGTTGGTTATAATAATCCCGCATTAAGCCGGGAGTTCGGAGTCCGGCACCCGGGACCCGGGGCGCGCCCCGTCATGTATTTAACGTTTACTTACATATTATAGTTTGTCGGGTTGTTGTGTTTATTGAATAGAGTGGCCCAGCTTTGGTAACAATAGTGTTTCCTTGAACACCCTGACCAACGAACAACTCGTGCGCCAGGCCATATGTATATGTACTTATGTACCTACTTGTAGTTTTCTTCAATAGAATTGGTGTTATACTTGGGGTGTAAATAAATAAATAAAAGTAACTGTGAAGTAATTTGTCTTCACACAGGAAAGTGGCGGCGGCTACGTAACATCTATGATATATGAAATACTGATCATACTCGATGTCAATCATTTTACATTACAATACTGTTGCTCAAAACATTTATGAGTGGCGATACTTACCGCCCCGCCTGCGTTCAGCCACTGCAACTCACTCACTCACTAACTAACATATTTAACTTGGCAAGACCTGTTATTAGTTCGTGCGATACAGAAAATTCCAATTCAAATTATTTTTTTCCCATAAACCTCCATGGGCACTTATGAAACTTCAGAAGCTATGCGCACGGTTCCAACTGGTCGCTTCCTATTGAGAAGAGCCGGCAAGAAATTTTACGTTTACTCTTTGAAAAATATAAGGACAGTATGTACGAACCTTTCCAGCCCGCCCGGCAGGGCTTGTTGACCTTGATGGTGACCATGACAGGCGCGGACTGCATCATGCCGCAGTCGTACGCTACCACCGACAGGATGTGGTTGTGCGACTTCTCGTAGTCCAGGGCTTCCGTGTTGCGAATGACACCTGGCGAAGAGGACAGGTTAAGATATGTTTCAGATGATATTAGCAGGGCTTGTGGGTTCCAATGGTGGCTTGCGTGCAAGAAAGAAAACAAAATGGTTTGTTGTCATAGCAACACGTGACTGCATATACATATAAAAGACTAGCTATTGCTCGCGACGTCGTCTGCGTGTATTTCATAAAGACACTTTTTTTACTTTTGTTTGAGCCTGCGCTTGACCACAATCTCGCCTGATGGAAAGCGATGAAGGAGTTGATGCGATAGCTCAAACAAAAACCATTTCCTATAATGGTATCGCATCTGATCCGGTCTGAAGAAGCTCTTCACATATACAAGTATACATATTTTTCCAGCGACATTTTCGAATACAAAATGGCAAGACACTGTTGCATACTTCAGCCATACCTATGCTTGAACCAAACTGAAGAAGCAGCTCGATTTATTATGATTGTCATAAGCCCACCTTCATTATCGATAGTGAAGGGCTGGCTCCTGTCGGTGAGTATCTCGTACTTGCACACGTCGCCGTAGCGCGGCGTACAGTCTCTGTCCGTTGCCTCGACGCGCACGATCTCGTCGTACACGCGCCCCTCGTCCACGGCCTTCACGTACGCGGCCTGGCTGAACACCGGTGCGAACTCGTTCACGTCCGTCACTGTTATATGAACTGGCACCCTGAGGGAGAAGGTGGAGTTTATTAGGTCATAGTTGGGTAAACTGACAAAGGCAAAACATAGAAAAGATGATTCCTAAAAGATAATTGTTACTGTGGTTGTGAGTGGTTCTGGACGTGGCTCCAATTCTTTGGAGCAGAAAGTTAATATTAGGCTGGGCCAAAATTGTTGATCGTGTAGTAAGAGTTAGGGAGTTGGAAGCTACTAAATATTACTACTGCAAAATATTGCTATTGCAAACATCTGAGGCAAATACAATGCGCAAAAAGTCACTAGCTATCCTGAGTGTCATGTGTGATGTGTCATACTTGATCAGATATCGTTTGCGGTACAATCTACTACTACTGCGTACTTATGATGACTGAAAGCTTCAACGACCACGAAAATCAGTTACATAAATCTAGCATAAGCATAATTAAGTAATGAAGAAAAGCGCTAGGCTTACGTGTTTGAGTAAGAGCCGTCACACCCAACGGCGGCGATATCAAACTTGTAGTTGCGTCGCTTCTCGCAGTTGAGCGGGTAGCGCACGCGCAGCCGGGCCTCGTTCTCATCTATCACCATAATCTGAAACAATACGCAAGGTTTCAAATGTGTCAAATGTTTCAAGAAAGCCAAAATACTTCATTCCTTAATGGGAAATTGGGTTAAATGCACACAAATATTGCCGAAATCAATTGATTATAATGCGATACGATGACATTAAAAAGACAATCGTCATTTGTATTTTAATGTCATCGTCCGTCTTTATTTTGTTTTTAAGTTATTACAACACTTTCTGAATTAAAAACAAAAAACAATCAACCTGCCTCAGACATTTTTAATGTCATCGTCCGTCTTTATTTTGTTTTTAAGTTATTACAACACTTTCTGAATTAAAAACAAAAAACAATCAACCTGCCTCAGACATCCGCACACTTTCCGTGTTCAACCAAATTCATTTACGCCCGATTATACACTATACAAATGAAGCTGGCTCAAATAAAACCCTACAATACAATAACAGGTCCATTACAAAACACGGATCTATCCCATATTCCCGTCCCATCCGGTCTAGTGGACCCGCCCTATCAACTCCAGTCGTGCGAAGAAAATAGAAAACGTATCCGAACGACCATAATTCCCATAAAATATTTGTAGGTCCTTTAATGAAAATGGTTCCGGTCAGTAATGTACAATGATATTGTTTGGTTGCCATGGCAACGGAGCCAGGGACCAGGGGTTTCTATGGTTTTGTGATTAATGTGGGACATAAATTATGTTTTGTTTGTGGGTAGAATGGTGTGAATGTGGGGGTAAGGGGTCAGGAAATGGTTACAGTAGATAAATAAGTAATATACTTGAGGTTGTTTAGAAAGATATTTTGGGAAGGAAGAATGAGGGACATGCCATGAGGAATGTGAGTGTTAATGCAGGTGTAGAAGTGGAGGAAGACCAAAGAATGGATGGGGCGTGTGACCGGCTTCACACAACCCATCCATATGACTAGAAAGTGATTGAATACTGAGATGACGTCTGATAGATGTTTGAAAGAGGAAGACATGCGCAGACCGATAGGGGTAGGGTGATGATGATAAAGATATTTCGGGAACTGTATCAAGGGTTAAGCCGATATAAATTGAACAACCTACCTTGGAAAAAACAGATAGTACAATATCATTGAATCATTGTGAATATTCAGCCGCTTATATTTAGAATGAGAGCCGACTACTAAGTAGACTGAATTAAATAAGCCTATAGCTTGCTGAAATGGGGAAAAGCTAAATCTTTCTACAATCAACAATCATCATCCTGCCCTTATCTCAATTTATTTGGGGTCTCATTGGATCTCTTAAATGTCAGCAGGTAGTTTAATCATACGGACCTTGGAAAAAGAAATTCCTCAACAATCGATCTTTACCTTGCAATGTTGCAACATGGCATGCAGGAGCGAGATAAGTTCTAATCCGGTATCCGCTATCGATTACCTGTCAGATTCTGTGCTGGCCATACGTGTCTATACGTGGCTATACATGGCTATCCGTGGCTTGTGGCCGGTCCAACTTGACAACTACCAGTAAATCACTGAAGTTGGAACAAGTTGCGAAGTTCGGCTTTAAAATAGATTCGGTAATGCACAGATTTATGTGTTTTATTCTGAGTTATTTTGAAAATAAGCTCACTGGATGTATTGAGTGTTTCTTGAGACGAAATGAATTCAATTTTCAATTCCCATAACTTCAAGAACGTTCGCATCCTTATGTCAGTCTCAATTTGTCAAAAAACTCTCTAATTATTTACCTATAGGTATTTTTGACAGGTTTTTGACACTAACTGTGGCTGAGATGAGAATGCGACTTGAATTTGAACGATCTTTAAGTACAAGAATTTGCCATCTAGGTTCTGAAAAGCAATTTCGTATAGGCATTTTGGCAAATCATAGGTAGGTAAGCATGTCTTTTGACCAAAAGACCAAAGAAATATAACTTGGTACCTTGAAAATCACAGTTACTTAACATTCGGTAAGAGCACGCGTTAAAGAGTGCCTGAACTATAGTATTTTAAATATTATTGTACCTAGGTGTAGTACATGCCCATTAAACTAAAGACAAAAGACATAATTCCGGTTTCGAATCGTAAACTCAACCCACAGCCTGCTCAAACACAGTAGTTCAACACAATAAGGTAATATTAGTGTCGTACACGCCGACGGCGACATCTCGCTGTGTGCGGGTCTTGCGTCGTGTTGGCAGTGTTGACACTGCACGCTGGTTCTGTTTGTGTGGGGGCTCAGCTGTGGGGACATGAATCAAATAGTTGGTCTTCTGTTTTTGAAGGGTAAATTCTGCCGAATGAGCATTACAGACGGTTTTCAAAGTTATTTAAAAAACCTGCATAATTTCTTACAAAAAAGCTAATAATAATAGGTAGGGGAAAAAGTTTCTTCGCATTTTTTAAGAAAATTCAAAACATTTTTTAATATAGTTTATTCACATTTAACTAAAGTATGTAGGTACCATTTTGTTCGATAACTTTTTGCCATCTTGTAAGTAGGGACATGATCCCATTGCTATAGAAATTTTGGGACTTCTGATCAAAATACCGCGACAAGTGGTTTTCGGCAGTCCTCTCGTGATGTTAACCTGACACTGCCTAAAGAATTCTGAAGAGACCGAAACAGGTGGAAATCTGAAGGTGCAAGGTCAGGACTATACGGCGGATGCATGCGGAGCCAAACTCTCTTAATTTTTGCTGAGTGGCTAAAGATGTGTGAGGTCTAGCGTTATCATGATGAAAAACCACACCCCTTCTGTTGATTAATTCCGGCCGCTTTCTCTTAACTTCTTGCTTTAATCTCATCAGTTGCTCGCAGTAGAGTTCAGAATCGATGGTCCTGCCTGGTGGTAACAGCTCATAATGAATAATGCCCTTCCAATCCCACCACACACACAGCACCACCTTGTTGCGAGTTATACCGGGTTTCGCCACAGTCTGTGAAGCCTGACCGGCCTTTGACCACGACCTTTTTCGCATGTTCTTGTCGTACGTGATCCACTTTTCATCACCAGTTATCAGCTTCTTTAAAAATGGTTCGGTTTCATTACGTCGTAATAAAGAATCACAAATGAGTACACGGTTCATTAGGTTTCTTTCAGTGAGCTCGTGAGGTACCCAAATATCGAGCTTTTTTGTGTACCCAGTTTTTTTCAAATGCGCCAAAACTGTTTTGTGGTCAATTCCTAGTTCTTCAGCTACGTCGTAACTACTGATTCTTGCTCCACTTTTTCAAAAATGGCATCCATTTTATCCGTAATAGGGCGACCAGAGCGACGTGCATCTTTGACATCAAAATTTCCGGATTGAAAACGCTTAAACCAAATTTGTGCTAATCTCACAGACACTGCACCAGGTCCATAAACATCGCAAATTTTTTTCGCGGCTTGCCAACGCAAGCCGCGAAAAAAATTTACTACATAAAAAGAAAAAAATTACTGATTTTATTTTTTTTATGTAGTAAAATTTTAAAATGTATCGAATTTCTTCATTACATTCACTCATCTTGACAGTACGAAAAACAAATGAAAATCACACATTTTCCTAATTTGAATTTGGAATTATGTTCTTTAAAATTTAAACTTTCAATGATACCAAAACCAGCCGGATACAAATAGTATAGCCAAAGAGATTTTATTACAAGTTCATACATACTATAATGCGAAAAGACTTTTTCCCCAACCTAATATGATAAATATTTATTATGCTTTGCCACAGCCACAGATTTAAGAGAAATGAGGAGGCTTTCGGTAGGACACAAACCACATGACCTGGATATGTAATTACGTACGTACCAATGCATACCAAAAAGGTAACCTAAAATCAGTTTTTTTTTAGTGTTTCAAATGTTTGTTATAGAACAAACACAATGTAGAAAACTAGAAACCTACTTGCTACACACAATAATATGCAGCTAGCCATTACTAGCAAAATTACTAGAAACGCCAACACAACACAGACTTTGTAAGCATTTTACAGCTCAGCCTTGAAGCTGCAATAAGGAAATAAAGCCGACAATGTGCCGCTACAGATACTGGCTCTTCCAAGTTGCCACCTGCCTCGCTGCCGGCCGCGCGCAGGCGCAGCGTCGCGAACCTTCAGCCGGTGCTCTGTGCTGCACTCTGAACAAAGTTGCTACTTTCTGTAGCTTATAAGTTCGCTTGGAATGTGAGATGGTTTTTTCATATTTTTTGTCTTAGGTATTCTAGCTAGTTAATACATTTTCATGTACAGTCGCCCATAAAATTGCTTCCCCATCGTATGGTGGCATGCACTTGCATGTAATAAAACGGTAAGGTCTATTGCTGCTTCAAGCCCAATGTGACAGTCTTCTTCTTCTTTTCGTTTCAACGATACATCTATGTTCCTTATGCTGCGGTCCCACGGCCTGTCGAGGCCTGCCGCGGCCTGGCGCGCGGCTACGCCTGTCCAGACCTGTCGCGGCCCGTGCCGAGCGTTCCCACCACAGGCCTCATCGGATCGAAGGTTCCCACGGCCTGTCAGCCTGGCCTGGCGCGATGTGGCCTGTTAGAAAGCGGGCCGTGAGACCGCAGCATTATATTGTTTGGGCCCAACAGGTACATTTATTGTAGCGTCAGAAGCGATGTTCAGGTCGATGTGGCAGTTATATAGTTTCAACCTTAGTGAAGTTTTTATTTACTGGGAGTTTTTGTAAAGCGATTACGAGGTTTATTCCAACGTTGCCTATTTAAACAGTGGTTCTTTGATACAAAACCCACCAGGGCAAACTAGGCAAACTAAAGCTAATGCCATCACCAAAAACAAGAAATAAGAAAATAACTGACGAAGCTTCGGTTAATGTATCAGTCTAGCAATTTAGTTGTCTGAAAACTATTTCATGGGAGGCGCTGCCAGTTTCCTGCCAAATTGCTAGACAGAACTGAATCTAGAAATATTCTGCACTATAAAGATACAGCTCAAACTTAACACCAACTAGCCACATACGAGCGTTTCACAAAACATCCAATCCTTTATTTAGACAATGGCGGGTGAAAAATGTGATTTTATATAGTTTTCTAGCAGAGAGGCTACAAAAAGACTAGAAACATTAGGTTGGGTGGAAATTGCTTTGTTATGAGTGGCGGGTCTGACACCTGCCAGCCAATGTTAACTATACTCGTTTTTTTAAACCCAGTTATTCATTTGACATTTCAAATGTTCCATGTCTTGTATATTTTTATAATTTCATAGCTTGACATTTGCTCCTGTCAAATTACTATCTGGGATTAAAAAACGAACTTGTAACGAACTAGTAAAAAGGAAATTTTAAAATCGTGTATGCGTGTGTGTTAGTTTTTGTTTCAGCATTTTTGCTGAGCTAGGTTTGACCTCTCTGCAAACAAAACTACATATACCAATGGTGGCTGGGAGAAAGGCTAGGCAGATGATGAAAGTGTCTGCTGCTAAAAAAGGACTTTTTTGTCGAAGTCTAAATCGATAGTCTGCTCTTAGACATTGTGCGACATTACCAAATAAAATCTAGACAGCTTCCAAGAGAAATAAATATAACATTTCATTTTGACCAAAACACAAACACTCAAAAACCACTCGAAATCTATCGAAAAAGTTGTTCGTTGCCATCGCACCTCTACAACCATGCCTTTTAAACAGTTTGCGATATCAAACTACCCGCACTGATGCACTTTAGCGCTTGCAATCCCAACTTTTTCCATTTCTAGTTATCGTCTGCACAGAACAATAAAACTACGGCACACAATACAACGTGCGACGTTTATTACGACGGAGAGTTTATATCGCGTTGTGGGAGTTACATTGCTGCGCAGGTTCGTTGCAAATGGGGCTTGTTTACGAGCAGAACGCGCAATGTTTCCGTTGATTTAGTAGCGGGTAGAGAGCGGCTCGGCGCATAGTTCGGAGTTATCCTTCATTGGGATGCGTTAATGAGTTTACGGCGTATCGTGGTACGAAGGTTAATGCGTGTGGTCGGTTTGTAACTTGGTGCTTTTGTTGTGTTCTTATTATCCTGGATAGAGTAACTTGTGTGCTTTGACTAAGGGCGAATTCGACCAAACTTTTATACCTAGTATAAGTCTAATCCAGCGAATAATTTTTTAATTTTTGACAGATTTAATTCCATACAAAAACTGTCAGGACGTCAATTTTATTCCGCGGATAAAAGACTGGTTAAATCATCCCTTAGTTAGAGCACGTACTAAAACTATTTATCTCAATGAGAAAATATTTTTATTTGAAAAATCCACTATGAAAATGGCTCCACTGTACATTAACACCCGCGCGTCCGAAGCTTCACAATTTTATAGTGTGTAGATGTCCTCGTGTAAATCACTTTCGTAAAATTTCACATTGCGCAAACGCCTAGTTTTTGAGAAAAAAATCCTAGTTTCAGAAAATTCAACTAAATAGAATAAATGTCATTCAATTTTATTATTTTTGGGTTCTTTTTTACGTTAACCTATTACACAGTACCAGTGTACTGTGTAACACTAAACACTAGGATGCAAGAGCGAGCGAAGCGAGCTCGGGATTCGGGGCTCTCCGACTCGGACAGGTTAGTTTAGAAGGGGATGGCGGGGTCTAAAAGACCCCGCCATCCCCTTCGTTACCCTTCGTGGTAATTTTTTTTTAAACCATAGAACCCCGCGAAGCGGGGCTCCTTCGACCGTGTTTTACTATTTTTTGTTCTCAGTCCCTATGGTTTTACGCACTTTGGGGTTTTCAAATATACACTAAAAAGGGTCTATTATACCAAAAAAAAAATTGCTACTATAAAAAAGTGACGGATGTTAATGTACAGTGGTTCCAATTCACGTATTCATCGGCGTGGTCGTGAAACGAATCTAACCTAGTACCGTTAAAATCTGGCATTTCTGTCGTGTGTACAAATTCCGCCTGACTAAACATTCACACATTTGGGCACATGCATTAAAATCTTCGTCCTTCTAGAGAGGAATAAAATCATCAAGGTATCGTATTGCTATCTTATTTTACACTAACAAAACTTCGTGTAATACACGACGACATAGCTTGCAACTTACCGCTCACAATTATACAGATTACCTGGCGACCATTCCTAGTTCAAGCTTACAAGATTACAGCGATGAAAATGTATGGCGGACCATGTCCGAATAATGTTAGTTTGCTGTTGTGGCTATAAGGAAGGTGCGACGATGTTCTCTTGCAACAGTTTTAAAACTGACTCTTTTCCTGATACGTATCCCTGGTTTATGTAAGCCAGTGAAAACCTCTATTCAAGGAATCGGCGTGCTGCTGTGGTTGTCCGACTCGAATATCTCGACAGCTAACTATAATAAAAAGAGTCATACCTAGTCAAAACAGTTTCGTTTGATTTTTTTTAATGCACTGCATTTTAAGAATAACACTGCTTTGTTGAAGGATGTCTCATAGAATATAACATCATTGTTTTCACAGTATTGTAGTCTGACTTGAAGACAGTTTTGTCTACGTCTGCTCACGGTCTCCAAGTTGGCATTAGATTTGACTACAAATAAAGCCTATTCAGGCTTTCGGATCCTCGGATTCGATCTACACCATAGTTTGACGATGTGCTGGTTCAAGAGAACCAACATCGAAGGGAGCCTCCCCATGGTGTTTGTTGTTGAGGATGAGGCCGCTCGCCGGCGTCACCTCTCTCCTAGATCAGTCCGTTAGTGTACCTAGCTACTAGTTTGTTGTTGAGGATGAGGCCGCTCGCCGGCGTCACCTCTCTCCTAGATCAGTCCGTTAGTGTACCTAGCTACTAGTTTGTTGTTGAGGATGAGGCCGGTCGCCGGCGTCACCTCTCTCCTAGATCAGTCCGTTAGTGTACCTAGCTACTAGTTTGTTGTTGAGGATGAGGCCGCTCGCCGGCGTCACCTCTCTCCTAGATCAGTCCGTTAGTGTACCTAGCTACTAGTTTGTTGTTGAGGATGAGGCCGGTCGCCGGCGTCACCTCTCTCCTAGATCAGTCCGTTAGTGTACCTAGCTACTAGTTTGTTGTTGAGGATGAGGCCGCTCGCCGGCGTCACCTCTCTCCTAGATCAGTCCGTTAGTGTACCTAGCTACTAGTTTGTTGTTGAGGATGAGGCCGGTCGCCGGCGTCACCTCTCTCCTAGATCAGTCCGTTAGTGTACCTAGCTACTAGTTTGTTGTTGAGGATGAGGCCGCTCGCCGGCGTCACCTCTCTCCTAGATCAGTCCGTTAGTGTACCTAGCTACTAGTTTGTTGTTGAGGATGAGGCCGGTCGCCGGCGTCACCTCTCTCCTAGATCAGTCCGTTAGTGTACCTAGCTACTAGTTTGTTGTTGAGGATGAGGCCGCTCGCCGGCGTCACCTCTCTCCTAGATCAGTCCGTTAGTGTACCTAGCTACTAGTTTGTTGTTGAGGATGAGGCCGGTCGCCGGCGTCACCTCTCTCCTAGATCAGTCCGTTAGTGTACCTAGCTACTAGTTTGTTGTTGAGGATGAGGCCGGTCGCCGGCGTCACCTCTCTCCTAGACCAGTCCGTTAGTGTACCTAGCTACTAGTTTGACTAACACTAACCTCGAAGGGAGCCTCCCCATGGTGTTTGTTGTTGAGGATGAGGAAAGAGCAGAGCGGTCCTCTCGCGCGGATGGCTGGCGTAACTTCCACCAGGGTCTCATTCTCTTTGATAAGACCATGGTACCCCTCCTCCGGCTCTGCCAGCTCCAGATATGGAATGTCTGGAAAAAAGAAAATGTATGCTTTAAAAAAAGAGTTTTAAAATGTGTTTAGGCTGAAAACAGATGTGATCCAGTGGTCAGACTGATCGAGTCTTCTGCTTTGGGTGTCAAGGTGTAACTTTCGGGACACTGCACACTAGTGTTATTTTTTCAAGAAATTTAAGGCTGATAGGGGTTTATTACGGGCAACCATATTCATGTTTGGATTTTCAGATTGCCATCTTCAATTGAATTTTTCGAGCAATGTAATAGCGGAAATATACAGTAAGCACATTAAAATAACTTCAAGACCATATTTTTAATAACCGCCAGCATGATTAGTAGTTCTTTGTCTAACCTCACTTTACAATTTTAATACGAGCCGTGACATGTAAAAACTTTGTAACGCAAAACTCATTTCATTATAATCAAGAGGGCGCCGCCATTAAATATTCAGTAATATAATTTAATAATTTGCTCGGAGGACCAGGGTCTCAAACTCCGGAACAGACCATAACCGTTAAAGAGGCTATTAGCCTCTCCGCCGGAGAGGGCTATCCGCAGATTTTAATGAAATAGCCTTTGCCTTACAATTCGATGCAGTGTAAGGGCCCATTCTGGGGACACTGAAGGCCCATTTTTGGGACGATCTTGTGTAATGTCCGCTTGTGATAAGGATGGGGGGTGATTCGAATCCATGGGGCGAATCAAAAGCGTTATGGGGATTCTTTTGTGCGGAATTTATTTTGATGATAAATGTAAGGTAGGGATTTTAAATTAGATTTGTAAGAAACATTTCATTTTCTGATAAAGTATCAGTTTCATTTCAAATGTTATCTTGGCACTCAATCTTGCCTTCTTTTTAGAAAAAACGGAAGAATACCCCAATACGGTTTAATTTCACAGCCTTTCAATATCTTATGATATCTACGAAACAAATCTGAGAAGATACAACCGTCCGATCAGATGCGTACAGTACCATGGTACAGTATACATAAAAATACGCTCGTAAAACACTGACCCGGACTCCAAAACTTGACGCTGCGTTTACGACTGGGTGCCCACGCACCAGCTTGCATTTAATCCTGCCCGGATCGCACGGGATCGGCCAGGACCGCCCGGTTTGTTTACAATCTCGTAGGACAAACATAGCCCGGATCTCTGTCTCTCGTTAAGGGCGCGTTAGACTCGTCCGCGGCACGCAACTTGTGCCTCGCTGGTCACATAAGCCAACGATCAAACGCGAAAGCCTCGACTTTTCTTGTTATTCTTGCGTTCTGTTTGAATAATGGAATTTCTTCTCGGTTTTACGGCCTGAAGGGTTGAAACGGTGCCAATTGTTTGAGTTACAGAAATGTGACTCAAATTCGGGTTTCTGTGCAAATATGTGCTCGGTAAGCAAAAATGCGGGTCCAACGGTCGCGATTCTTTTATGACTTTCGAAAGATCAGGTATTTAGGATAGCTCTGTTTGTAATCCGAACCAAAACCGAGTAAACAAAAAAAAAAACGTAAAAATCTGCTTCTGTGAAACATACAAATCTATGTAATACTAGCTTCTGTCCGCGACTTCATCCGCGAGAAATGTCTTGTACTACCCATCTACCCCATCACATTGCATCGCCCGCCCGCGCTATACTTCGTTTTCGCTTAGCTTTCTTTCTGACTTTTTTTCCATTTTGCTCGGCTCCTAAGAGTGATGTAAAATACCCTATAACCTTCCTTGGGCTATCAAATGCAAAACAATTTTGTTTTAATCCGACTGGTAGTTCCAGAGATTACCCCTACATACAAACTTACAAACAAATTTTACCTCTTTATAATATTAGTATAGACTAGTATAAATACAGAACTAGTGCAAGCAAGCTGAATTTTCTTTTGGCATAAAATCTGTTTACATCAACAAAACAAGCATCTGATACAGCAAGACATTGGATCTGAGCCCCACACATCTTGTGCCAAAAGAGGCTCGACCTGCTTGACCCAGCATCAATATTAAACTACGTATTTTATGAAAAATTCAAGTAAGCGTCTTTATAATCCTAAAATTTATTTATTTATTTAAACACACACAACTATCATCACAGGCTTAACCTAATACAATAGTGTAGTTATAATTTTATTATGAGTTTAGGACTAGCTATAATATTATTCTAAACATGAAGGTACAACACAAAATGCGGCCCGTGTGAACTCACTCAAAGAACAATTAAAACAGTCAATCCGTTGTGACACCATATTGAGCGCACGCAGCGCTCGCGTCAGCGGCGCGTGCTGCAGCAGGTTGGTGCGAGCGGGCGGCTCCCACAGCAGCGGCGGCCGCCTCCGCCGTCCCACGTACCCATCTGGTACACACAGCCTCAACGTGTTTAAAACGCCCGGGTTGTGTATTTTACCACAAATACCACAAAATATGAGTAGGTAAGGTTTCAGGGCTACTTAACTAGTGTAGTAGAATTGAATACTCTATATTTTATTTGCATTCCACAATGTGTACTTAGGTGGTAACTTAAAATTGTATGTGATCATTATGGACCCTGTCGCGCACAGCAATAGTAGGAGGGAGGAAGCTTTGAATTAAACTTAGCTTATCAGTCTTCGGGAACTAAATCTAATAATATTTTATTTTATTTTATTAGGGTTTATGTTCTTACATAATAGTTTACTGTACTAATACTTATATTAGATATGTTCGCACTTATATATTTTTATCGTTTAAATATTCGTTTAATACTATAATAGCATTTTCTTATTAACAATTGTTTTAGTTTTTTTTTTTAATAAATATATTCATTTTGTCTTCTTTTTTTTATTAATTCAGGGAGTTTATTTTTTGACTTGTTGAATATATTTTTAGCCGAGAGTTTGGGATGTTTAGTCTTGATTTATGTCTGAGTGTGTAACGTGACTGTACGTCTTCGCGTTTTGTATAAAATTCTTGATGTTTACGAACAAATTTTCATGTGTTTGCTGGGGAGGGTTAAAATATTATAAAGTGAGGTTTGCAGCTGTCAGTTTGATCGATGTTTACCAGGAATCGAATTAATTTCTTTTGAAGGGTGAAAAGTGTTGGTGCATCGGTGCTACTTCCCCAAAGGGTAACGCCGCAGCTCCGCCATGCATAAGCATACGCATAGTAGGTGGTGATTCAGTAATGACATCCTCCTGGGAGCAAAAAATTGCTTGTTACGTAATAATATCATATAATAACGGTTTATCCTCTGATGCGAATCGTGAACTTTGTATTTTTGAAAATGTCTAAAATTATATTTTAGAATTTTCTCATATCAAGTAACTTTATGTCGAAAACGATTTATTCAACCACAATTTTAACAAGATCATTCGCACTACTTTATTTTACAAAAAACAAACAAATAATGTCCAGAAACTATTACAAGTATTGTAGTTGCTAAGAATTCCTGCAGTGCGCCGTGTAGTGTTGCTGCAAAGCATAAATACTGTCCATAGCACCCACTCAGGCTGACTTACAACTGCGCAGGAAGATAGCAATTTTCCTGTTCTAGATTATTTTTCTTTGAACCGAAATTACCATGAAACTGCTCGTATTAAAATAATAAGTACTATATTTCTTCTCACATAACACTTTCAAATTACTACCGGAATCACACTTGCTGGAAAAACGCAAAGAGGAAAAGGTTTTATTTCACAATCCGTTCCTAGAATACAGAAACTCATTCGAAATCGACAGTGGGTACTTAGCATGTAAACTGCGAACTTTGAACACAAAAAAGCTTAAAATATTCTACTACATTAATTAAAAAGAGGTCATTACGCGAAACGAGAGGTAATTTCGCTCGCAAAAAAGGGTTGTTTTTTTTTTCGCCTTTGAGGGTAGTCCGTCGTACTACGGGCCTTATTTAGTATTCACAAGCGGTGTCGCTGCGGTCTCAGCTTCGTGTGAACGTGGCCTTACTTACACCCAGTAGGTGAATTATTACGATCAAGTTAAGGTATTTGTTTGAATTTTTTGTGTGTAAATCACTGTAAATATTGTGTTTTGGGATAATATTTTGTTTATTTGGTAATTCTGGATCAAAACTTTTGTTCAAATAAGCCCAATCTACGTAATTTTATTATCAAGGGCCTCGTTGATAAAGTGTAGGTGGATGATCCTACCTTTTGTTATTCTATTCGAAAAGAACTCTCTCGTCTAGTTTTAGATAAATAAAGTTCTTCATTCATTGGAAACTGTTCTAGGCACTTTAACGTGACATTTTCCAGCAGTCACCTGACCTCAGCTATATCTTAAGAAAACCAGGTTAGGAACACAGTTACACATAGCTATAAACTATTACGACCTTTCACAACGAAATACATACTTAGTTTACAAACTTCACTGCTAGTGGAAATTTCGCTTTGTTTGGGTAAATACCTACTGAATTATACATTTAACATTATTAACTGCTTTGTTGACTCCAGAAAAAGAAAACAAAAAATATTTCCTATGCTAACATTAACATTTACGACCAACAAACATAATTTATAATAACAATAAGCAATGCCATATAAAAATAACTTATATTCTGACATATGCCTGTAAAAATACTGCTTGTCGTAAAAAGAAATGGTACGTGTAGTTTTCGCGTCAAATGGACTCACTAAATACTGAAGTGACATACGTTCTGGGAGGGTAGTCGGCGCGTGGAAACGGACGGCCTTTGTACCGATGACATGTAGCGTGCTGGTACTGACAAAAAGTTTAGATTTGTTGGTCCCACGCTGGGCGCCAATAGTGGACAGTGTGGTATTGTACAGTATTGTGAAATTGTTAAACACTTTCTGTAGCAATGTTGGCGCAGTTTAAAAATATTTTATCGCTTCGATTTTAGGCGCTAAATGGACGTGTTGAATACGGCTCACTTTGGAGTGACATAAATAAACAGTATCTAGTTGAAAAGGTATAACAGATAAGGTTAAAGCATAACCTCTGTAGTGATGACAATACAAACATTAAGTACTATTTGTTGGTCCCATGTTGGGCTGCCATTAGTAGATAGTTACGCTAATGTACAATTTATGCAGTTTTACTATTGCGGTTGTTGGAGCAATTTAAACACTATTCGATCTTCATCACGTCAAAGTTTCGCACTAAATGGACTCGCTAAATACTGGTCGCTTTTTGGGAGTAACATACATATACGGATGGTAGGCGACGCGTTAAAACAAATGGCTTCTAAATGATGACGTGTAGTATTTATTGTGTGTGGTGGAAAACGTTTCCATGTGTTTGTCCCACGATGGGCGCCAATTTTAGCTTGTGAATGTAAACACAGTTTGTACAGTGCTTTGAAGGGCAATTCCCGTATTTTTATTATATCTCAGTCTCAATCTGTCAGAATACATTCAATTTACCTACATTTACTACGCAGAGGTAATATTGCGACTTGAATTTTAACGTTTTTAAGTACCTGCGAGAAGTGGCCTTCTGATATAATAAGAAAAACATTCATTTTATACATACACCCTCAGTCCTCCATACAGAATGCCAGAAAAAGATTCTGAATGTGAATACAATTTCCAAAGTAAATACATAAAAAGGTTATTGAAAAGAAATCCAAATCACATGAACAATTTATCACAAACGTTGACTTCCAACAACATCGTAACAGACGAGTAAGCCGATCATTTATTTCAATTACTCATTCACGTGAAGGGAGCATAAAAAACCCTTTTTGGCGTAGCCTGCGATCGGAAACCCACAACCATTAATCTGCGCCATGTGTCAGTCAGAAAGCGTACATAATGTGACAATTACGGCGTCTGGATTTGAATAACAACGTTGTAGAGCCTCGGGAAGCGTTCCCCGTAACAACTCCAAGGATCCGATTGGTCATAAATGCAGATACGCCGCAAAGGGCGATAAAATCGGCACTAAATATTTAAAAGGCTGAAAAGTGGGTAGTATGGTGCTCGTATGGGTGCTCAGAGGTTTTGTCGGTTTGGAAATTTGCGGTGAAGTGGTAAAGCTTATTATTGTTACGCCTCGCTGTTAAATTTTATAGACTTTAAATTCTGATATTATTTTGCTAGAAATGGAAACAGCAAACACGTATGTATGTATATTCTCTTATAAGATTTTGGGGTTTCTCCTTTCTTACTTGCAGGTTTAGCAGGGTTAAACCTTTTTATTGCTAATACTAACCCAAAAGCAATATGCACTAAAGACCATTACCTTTCTATATTACCATCATCATAACAAAACCACAAAACGAAGGTCATCATTGAAGCTTTTACTACCTAACCCCCAAAGATAAGGCAAATATTGTGAACCCTTCGACACAATGGGTTTACGACACTAACCGGTCATTTGGCAGAACTGCGCCGAAGTTACCTACAAAAGTTAGTATTTTACGGTGTCTCGACATGCCAGGCCCAGGACAGGACTCATCATTTTCACTTAAATTTGTTACAGAGACCCTAAAGTTGTGAGTTGTTGGATTTGGGGAATTATAAACTATGATCCCTGCTGATCCCTGCTGTGGGGGTAATTGATAGGGTTTGTTTGACGACAGTTTGTGGAAAAATTATAATTTATAGTTATTTTATGAGGGGAAAGCAGGAGGGTCAGGACATCTGAATTAGTTCTGGGATAAATTATTCGGTTATATTGCCTGACCGTTGTCCATCTTGACTGGTTGTAAAAGACAAACTTAATTATGTACCTAAACAGTTTGAGCCCACGCTACAATTCCAACTTAGTATGCAGACCGTTAGATTCTCAAAGAGAAAGAAGTATATTAAACAACCACAAGTAACGGTATGAGACCTTGTATTTAAAAAAAAAATACCTTGGGCTCACATGATTCAGAACTTTATATGTCACAGTTGTGTACTTAAAGTGTAGTTAGAAGTAAAAACTAACTAAGCGTTAGAACTCAGGTACCATTTGTGTCTGCTTGCAGCACAATACAGCTCAGTTTAACCACACAAAACCAACGCGAAAAACCAAACAAACAAGCGAAAAACGTCACATGTAAAGTCAGTCCCAAACGCTGTAACAGTTTAAATCAAAATCCGACAACTTCTACACGACACCCGTAATGGTCGTGACTCGTACTACATTATGCATGGATGAATGTAAGCTGCGTGTTCTTCGCCCTACGCCATGTAGTATTGATTCCAGTCCTGAAGCAAGCATCACTAAACCTCCACCTGTCTCACTTCTATGGCTTTAACTTTTGGAAAGAGTGACGAAGACGGGATTGAGGCAACGAGGATGTGCGAATGTTCCATGAAACGGCAGAAGGAACGGCGGAATTACTATGTAACAGCGCTGTCACTGGGAGTTCAAGTATTTTGCGTCAGTTTGAAGTTAATCGAGTGAGTAGATAGCTAGTTAAATACGTTTGGGTGAAATCTGGACGCTGAATCTTTTTTGTTATTTGTTTAGGATTTCCGAGAAGGGAAGGCTAAGTTTCTGTATTAAATAAGTCGGTTGTAAGATATTTGGAAAGCTTTCTCCTAACACTTTATTTCCAGTGAATCAATCGCTACAGTTGGTGGGGATTCCTCCGAGATTCTGTCGGAGATTTATGCGAGATATTACTTCATAAATCTTACACTTCCGGATGAAAGCTTCGAAAGTGAGTCATCTGCTTTGTTTGGTGTGTAGAAGTAGACAAATACATAACTGTTCTTGTTGTGATCCCTAAAGTTTACGGCAGACAAGTAAGTTTAGGAACTACTGAAACTGTCATGAAGAAAATAGTAAGTACCCACTATTTATTTAACAAAATACCAATAACACGGCAAAAGAAAACCTAACTCGGAAATACAGTACCTACCCAATTAAGGCATTTTTCAAGACCAAATCCCTTAAAACTGATATGGTATTCGAGAACAGAACTACCCCTATACCATTGAGTTGTGTGTTTGCTATTATCTTCATTACTTGAAGATGGTTGAGATAACATTACTCAATGAATTCTTGATGTTCTTGAGATGAGAGCTTGTCACTTAACGTAATACATTTCAATATCAAATGTCTGATATCTTTGTCCTTGATAGGTGACATTTGTTTCAGATACATAATTATTATAGGTAATTGGTTTCTACATACCCTTGAGTGAGAAATTTATAGTGCACTAGCTTTTCCCGCGGCTTCGGCCGCGAGGAGATCGGATATTATCCCACGGGAACGCAATACCGGGATAATAAGTATCCTAGGTCCTAACCCAGATTACGGTCTACGTGTGTGCTAAATAAGGAAACAGACAGACAGTGTTACTTTCGTATTCATAATAATATATATTATATGTATATAAACGCCGTAATTACAGAAACAATTAAAAAGCCATTGTGTCTCGCGTGGCACACGAAGGGTACATGTATAGTACCTACATGGAAATATGGATAAAAAGTCATTGTGTCTCGCGTGGCACACGAAGGGTATATGTATAGTACCTATATGGAAATATGGATAAAAAGCCATTGTGCCTCGCGTGGCACACGAAGAGTATATGTATAGTACCTACATGGAAATATGGATAAAAAGCCATTGTGCCTCGCGTGGCACACGAAGGGTATATGTATAGTATATGGAAATATGGATAAACAGCCATTGTGCCTCGCGTGGCACACGAAGAGTATATGTATAGTACCTACATGGAAATATGGATAAAAAGCCATTGTGTCTCGCGTGGCACACGAAGGGTATATGTATAATACCTACATGGAAATATGGATAAAAAGCCATTGTCTCGCGTGGCACATGAAGGGTATATGTATAGTATATGGAAATATGGATAAGCCATTGTGTCTCGCGTGGCACACGAAGGGTATATGTATAGTACCTACATGGAAATATGGATAAAAAGCCATTGTGCCTCGCGTGGCACACGAAGGGTATATGTATAGTACCTACATGGAAATATGGATAAAAAGCCATTGTGCCTCGCGTGGCACACGAAGGGTATATGTATAGTACCTACATGGAAATATGGATAAAAAGCCATTGTCTCGCGTGGCACATGAAGGGTATATGTATAGTATATGGAAATATGGATAAGCCATTGTGTCTCGCGTGGCACACGAAGGGTATATGTATAGTACCTACATGGAAATATGGATAAAAAGCCATTGTGCCTCGCGTGGCACACGAAGGGTATATGTATAGTACCTACATGGAAATATGGATAAAAAGCCATTGTGCCTCGCGTGGCACACGAAGGGTATATGTATAGTACCTACATGGAAATATGGATAAAAAGTCATTGTGTCACGCGTGGCACACGAAGGGTATATGTATAGTACCTACATGGAAATATGGATAAAAAGCCATTGTGCCTCGCGTGGCACACGAAGAGTATATGTATAGTACCTACATGGAAATATGGATAAAAAGCCATTGTGTCTCGCGTGGCACATGAAGGGTATATGTATAGTATATGGAAATATGGATAAAAAGCCATTGTGTCTCGCGTGGCAAACGAAGGGTATATGTATAATATATGGAAATATGGATAAAAAGCCATTGTGTCTCGCGTGGCACATGAAGGGTATATGTATAGCATATGGAAGTATGGATAAAAAAATTAAAGAAACTTAGGTGTTTCTAACTAGAGCTAATTATTTTTAACCCTATTATCCTTCACAACTCGAAGTACCCAATTCACGAAATCGGATTACTGGAAAATACAGAAGTAGCAGGACAACACGTATAGTATACAATTTGTAGTGGCAAGCAATTCTGAGCTAGATAGTGATTGGTCCTTAGCTCCCCGAGGTAACGGAGCAGTACAGCTCCCAGCACAGAACTCAATAACGACGGACGTACTAAGGACCAATTCACTTCACCTTCTGTTCTCTTCGCAATGAATTTTTAAAACGACTCAGCTCACACAGCATTTGAAATAGCATAGCCGGAGGCTGAATTGCTGTTCACAAAGAATTTTCCACTCTAACCCCTTTGACGTAAAGTTCCGTTTCAATTGGAGCGTATTTCGAGATTTTTAGATCGCAAGATCTCGAATTGTTGTGTTGGTCATAAGGCGCTCGTATGTCTTACAGTTTATTGTGTGGACTGTATGGGTACGATATCGTGAAACCGGGAGGTTTGTTAAACATGAAGCACCTATAATAATAAATAAAGCTTATTACTAGCAGGATTAGGGAATCGTGGAAGCTTAGGAATAAACTTAGGAATATAAAGTAATGAAGATAAATAGGCAGTAGAAAGCTTAAGAAAGACTCATTAATGACTGCTGAGACGAGACACACTTCTACAACACGTATCTTCATAGCGCCGCAGATTACCTCATGCCTACAGAAACTTAATATTACTTTCTATTTAAAGGTTAGCTCACACAGTACAAGTAAGATTAAACTAAAATTACTAGCCTAACTCGTATAGAAGACGTCATAAACTCATCTGGTCCTAAGGAGCTAGGCGTAGGAGATCTAATTACAAGCGATTCACTTAATGATGCTAGTAATTCTGTCGGACCTAACACTAAAATCTAATCTAGTCTTATAAAGTCCTTGCTTACACGTGTCTAGCGGGGCAGCAACGATTTAAATCGTGCCATTCGCCCGACAGCCTGCAGCATCAGACGATCATTACGTTTCTGTTCGTTTTGGCACACAAGGTATGTCGTTAGTTACACATGAAACTTCACACCATTAGCTTTGTTAGAATTTATTGAGTTGTTCACTTGCTTAGAATTTCTTGTTGTTTGTGTTTTTACCAAAAACAATAAATTTTTTTGGCGTGTGTCACGCACTGCTTTCTATGCGCTAATGACTCCGGATGTGTTGCGTCAATCAACTCTCATGACACTTCTCGTGCGGTGAAGGCACATCTATCGATTTAAATCTTTGGGCTGCTACTAGAGTAAGTACTACATGAAGGGCTCTTGTCTTCAAGACCCGTTTACCTACAAAAGCCGTCACGTTCCTGCGTAAAAAGGTTCCCGTAGAAGCCGTAAAGGTGTCGCCCTGACGGACAGTGTGATTTTATCGCCGCGATAATGCAGTGGGATAACGGGGCAGACGTGCTCCGCTTGACGAGCAGGCGTGTTCACACGTGACTGGAGGTTGCAGCCAGTAGATTACTGGTGCTGCTAGCACTGGCCTGGTTTAGTAGCGTAGTGCAGTGTGTGCTCGGTTAGTGTCTAGTTTACAGTTATTTTCTAGTTTAGTGTTGTGAGTGCGACATTTGCTGCACTTCCTTTTGGGACCTCAATGTTGTAATGAGTTTTACGGATCGTACGGTTCATTTAAGTAGTTTGCTCTTTCTAAATGCGTGGATCCTCAAGTCTTTACTTGACATATACAGTTTTTACTTGGCTATCATACACCGTGTACTGACGACAAATAAATCTTTCAGGATCGAACATGTTTATGTTTATTACCTATTTACAGCCTGCGGATCTATAAACCATCAAATATATATACATACACTCGAGTATTTGCCAATATCATGGCGATCACCCAAACGTTTACCGAATGAGACACCTGACAATACACACAACAGATCCATCTACTTGACCGCTCACCTCAACAAAGAGTAGCTGACTGTCGTCGTGTGTACACGGCGTTAAGAAAGTCTCATTTGGCAAATGGCCGGAGTTGTGCCTACCCACACCACGCCTTCATCTCGATGCCGAGACTATAGATAATATTACCGTGCCGAGACGCTTCGGATTACTTTTAGTAATAATTCATATTCCAAATTTTGTTCAAATTCTGTAGGCACTCGGTAATGTGTTTGGGAGAAATGTTGTTCCTATTACACGAGCGAATGTGTATGAATATACTTTTGGGAGCGTGCTGTGATGTTCCTTGTACAGTGTAATGTAATTTCAGTTTTCTAATAAACACGTTTAATAAAACCTGAGACTTTCGTTGCTGAATAACTTACTTCGTTGTTGTTGTTCGTTGGTGTTGGTTTGTAAAAAAAAATTCTCTTAATTTGTTTACCAAATAGAGTGAAGGTCAACACAAAACAACTAAACGAACTACAATGCCAAATTACCAAGTACCGCCTCAGTAAACCAGTAAACCAGTAAACCAGTAAACATGATTTGTTTTCAAAAATGGTCGTTTCCAGAAACTGACCTTTTAAAAATTGTAAACAAAACACCTTAACTATTTATTCTCTTAAAGACTCCATACCTGGAAAACCTGGAACCTTTACTAACTGGGCAATTATTTCTATTCAAGCTTTCTCTCTGGAAATGTTTATGGAAAGGTTTATTTTCATAGACAAAATTTTCAAAAATCTGTTAATAGATGAAAATAAATAGAAGATAAGCTGCTGATACCTACCTACCTATTTGTGCCTACATTCTAGCAAATAAATAAATTTGAATTTGATAGAAGTAAGATATATGAAGATAAAGCAAGACTTAGTAAAGTGACATAAACTAAGTTAGTAAGCACAGCAGCGATCAGACGAGACAAGGAGGTCGTACATCGCTGCATGATACTGCTAGCGCAACAATGACCTGGAGGATGACAGGTGCTAATAATGTCGGTACCTTTATATGGAGCAGGAGGCAGGAAATTATGTAACTGACAACCCTATCTTGCCATTGTTATAGAAGATCCGTGATAATTAAGATCAAATCACACTACCATTTATTGTAGAACAGCACAATCAAGCCACGTTCCTTATCTGTTATCTCACAGCGCAGATATCAGTTGGAACAACTGCCCAACTTCCTATAACTGATACTTCCGGACGATACAAATTGTAGTTCCGTAGGAACTTAGTGTCAGAGATAACCTGTGGTCGGTGATTACGTAGGCACAACACGTCTGGACCAGCACGCAGCTACAGGCAGGCATGGCTGTGACGTAATCGGTACTGCTTCCTTGAAGTAGAAGATAGCTACTTAAGTGATGGTAACATGGAAGAAAACAGAACCTTGGGGAAAGACAAAGAACAATCATCATGGGGACATCATGTGCGCAAGAGAAAGGACAGACACGAAACCAAAATAGAAAAGGCAAGAGCTACATAGTAAGTTCTGTTCTAGGCAGGTGACAAATTACACGTAAACAATATAGCAATAAAGAATAATATAGTGTTTAAAACAGCACCAACTCCAACAGCAGTATTTAAACTCATTTATCAATCCGCAAGTCTTAGTGCATCGCAGGTGTACCAATCGATTCAAGCAACAAGCCTGGATGCAGCCGTCCAAGTTTCTATCTTGTTACTAGTTAACGGTGAAGTGATTCCGTTAGTAACCGCTAGCCACGGGGCTGTTTGGAACATAATCTATAAGTTCAGCTCCGAGTTCAATCTGAGATTAATTGTTAAATGAGTTTAGAAAGGTATTTGTTTCAGTTGAAGCTAGAAGAAGACGCAGTAGTCATTGAAATATTCTTTCTTTGAAAGCACTTGTTTCTTGTACCACCAGGCTACCTACAGGGAAATATGCTTCTTTGGTTTTCAGCTGAGTATGAGTGTATTAGTCTAAGTGTTGTCATTAGCAACGACTGATCTGCTAAGCCCATTAACGTTAAAATGGTTTTACAATACTAAATAACGTTTATAATTCGTCGCCTAACATATTAATTACCGTTTTTAGGATCAACATGAAATTAAAATTTAATTTACTTAAAATTCTCAATCTTTTGCTATATGCTAGTCGCGCGGTAATCTCTGATTGCGCGATGCAGGATTTTGCGTGACGTCAGTGTGATGCGTTCCAATGTGGCAATGTAGATATGACGTCACAAAAGTATAGCATTCTGAAGAGACGCGCACAAAACGGGCGGAGCGGCGCGGTGGCGACGGGAACGTTGTTTGATTTCGCCGCTCGACGGCCGCTACTTCCTACTGGATCGACCGCCAATTTCATGCCCACCCCAAGCCCGCTGCCGAATCGCCCCGCCCCGCGCCGCTCCGCAGTCACCATCGCTCGACACTCGCCGCTGGTTTCGTGCCCGCAGACATTTTTTTATTTTTATTTTTTTATTTGAGATAGGTTCGTTTGCTCATAACTCTAGACTAGGTCAGAGATGACAGAGACAAAGTGGACGATGGAGCGAGCTTACCCAGAAAAAGCCTGTTCACTCTCACTTTGAAGATATCGGGGTTTATGCGTTCGGAAACACAGACGCAGGCAGAGAGTTCCACTCCTTTGCTGTGCGCATCACAAAAGACATTTGGAAACGCTTAGTGCGAATTGGTGGCATAGCAACTAGGTAGGGATGGTAACCTGCAGTGCTTCTAGATGTCCAACGGTAGAAGGGGGCCAGCGGAATGAGGTCGTGGAGTTCTTGAGCACACTCACCGAAGTATAATCTGTAGAAGACCGACAAGCAGGCAACCTTGCGGCGATGAGCCAAGCTGTGAAGCTTGGCATCCACCATTCTTACGTCGCCAATGAGCCTCTTAGCTTTGCGTTCCACCTAGTCAAGCGCGGCAAGTTGGTATTTAGCTGAGCCATCCCAAAGGTGGCTGCAATACTCGATATAGGATCGGACTTGCGCTTTGTAGAGTTAAAAGCTGTCCAAGCGTAAAGTATCGCTTCACCTTATTTAGGATGCCCAGTTTCTTGGCCGCAGTTTGGGCTTTGTACTCGATGGTGGCACAGAAGTTGAGACATGATGTCAACTCCATGCCTAGGAGCTCGAGTTGATCAGTTACAGGAACAGATGTACCCCGAAAAGTAGGAGTTTGATCAAAACGACTCCTTTTAGCGGTAAAAAGACACGCCTGTGTTTTGGTGGCGTTAAAAGAGACCAGATTATCATCACCCCACTGGGAGACAAGGCTTAATATCAAATCTGTCCGCTCTACCATGGCTTCTCTCAAGGAACGAACTTCGGCCACGCTGGTTTTTGCGCTGGACAAATATCTCTCTGAAACTGTACTGTCATCTGCGTACCCAACAATACCAGGTTGAAGTAGGTCATTGATGTGCAGCAGGAAGAGTTGCAGAGAGAACAGACCCATGAGGAACTCCGGCATCAATAGCCATAAGGTTGGAAGAGCAGCCGTCAACGATTACTCTGATCAACCGTTCACTAAGGAAGTCTGATATAGACTAAGTACTAGGGCTTCATGTATCTACAGAGCTCCATCAAGTGAATTCTACATCTCCTTCAAATGAAATAAGGGCGCATTCAGAGCAGACATTAACATCTCAATTAAAATTGAAACCCTGCGAGGGCGCTTTTTGGTCGATGCCCTTTTACTAGGATGGCTATATTTCAGCCTTGTTCACTTCGCTCTGCAGGATTGAAAACAATGAAATGGATATTTGTTTTACTTCCAGTTTTAATAAACATGTTTTGCTCTGCATTATTTCATATTACAGGAAAAAGGCATAAGTTTATGTATATATGAATTTCTGATCAAGTCTTGTGGACGGTACACATGTGGTCTTCGCGAAAGTACAAAGATGCGGTGGTCTTTTTACCCTCGTCCTTTGCATATCGTTTAGCACCTTGGAAATTAACGAGAAGATATAAAAATCGACACCATTTAAATATCTTGATCGAATATAGCCAATTAGTTTCTCTAGTCAAGCCACAAATTCCATTAAAAGGTATTTGTATTTCAATATTATCCTTAAACAGTATTTCATCTGTCGTGACTGTGTACATTGGCGGACAGAATATTGAGACAATTCGCGAGAAGCTAATATCATTTAATAATATTAATGAAAGGATGTGTACACGACTAGCAACAGGGAATCTCGGAATCTCACGTCATATTTATTGTAAATTATACACACTTATCCCGTCCTTGAGTATGTAAGAATCGTAGCAGGTGGCATTTTGTGGTTTCTGCCTACCCCCATAAGAAGAAGGCGTGAGTTTATGTATGTATGTATGTATGTATGTATCCTGTCCATTTATTTGTCTCGTTTTTGCCAATTGAGCAAAACGAATGTTGTTTCTTACAATCTACGTAAAAAGGAACAGAAATTTTATTAGGCACTAAGAATTTAAATTAATTACGAACCGTCAGGAAAAAGTTCATTTATATATTTTTTTTTTTTTTTGAGATAGGTTTGCTCTTGACTCTAGTCTAGTTCAGAGGTGACAGAGACAAAGTCGACGATGGAGCGAGCTTACCCAGAAGAAGCCTGTTCACTCTCACTTTGAAGAGATCGGGGTTGTATACGTTCGGAAACACAGACGCAGGCAGAGAGTTCCACTCCTTTGCTGTGCGCATCACAAAAGACATTTGGAAACGCTTAGTGCGAATTGGTGGAATAGCAACTAGGTAGGGATGGTAACCTGCAGTGCATCTAGATGTCCGATGGTAGAAGGGGGCCGGCGGAATGAGGTCGTGGAGTTCTTGAGCACACTCGCTGAAGTACAATCTTTAGAAGACCGACAAGCAGGCAACCTAGCAAAACAATTTATACACACTCAAAATAAATGGATATTTCACAGAAAACCCATCTCAAATGCAAACTTCATAAAATTAACAAATTCGCTCAAGGCTACATAAATATCCCCGGTTGGCTCACCGTGAGAGCGGCGGCACGTTCTCGAGGCGCGCCGAGCACGTTAGCCGATCAAACATTAAAGATACCGGGTATCTGGCCACGTGAAATGTGTACACAGCGCCGAAAACCTATTGCTTCTGATAAACCAGTGCTTGTCTGCACGTCTGATCTTGGATCACTTGTTTGCGCGAATTTTGAGGGTGCTACAGTTTCATGCGCCTCAAGTGGATGCGCCCCGTGTGCCTGCTAGGGTTGGTTCACTTGGCTGCATTGTAATATCTTTTATACTTCGAGATCTTACTCTTTGATACTTTGATAATCTTTATATTATTTTTAACTGACATGCCTCAAATTGTAATTTTAATTCGTAATTATGCAATCAGTAATGTCAATAATGACCTAATAATCTCTGCCCTGTAATAAATATATGTTATGTACCTAATATTTGCATGCTACACGTGGCAGATTGTGATGAGACCATGGACTAAGCTGAACACTGTTTCTTATGTACCATAATCTGTCAAGTAAATGATTACGATTATCACTTGCCATTTCAACTTTCGAGTAATAGAAAAAAGTAAATTGCATTGTTTTGGGCACGTTGGAAGCACTAAAAACTTATCTAGGAAACGGTCTGTATAAAGAGCTCCCGGTGTTTCCATTGTGACATCGTTTAGAAAGAGAATGCATTAGCCCCGCCCTTTCTTCAGCAGACCTTCCTGCAGACTAAGCAGTCCTATAGTTTTATTCTGTTGTTTTTGTCGTAGTTTCCCCCTAATTGTAGGAAACTAGGAGCAGTTTGTTCTTGGATGAGATGCGCGGGTTCGGGAGAGGGTACCCAATTAGAGCGTTTCTTTACAAAAGTCTCACTTCTCGAAGCTGAACTGCTACTTTTACAGAAAACCTGCTTTGTCTGTGGAAGGGTTTTCGCCGCGCTTCAATTTTGCTAATAAGCTACAAGAAACAGATTGCAAGAATTAACTAAGTACATTTTATCTAAAACCTAACAATTTCCGCACAGAACATATCCCAAGAGAAGCTTGTTAGAGTGCAGTTTTTATTTTCCATTTTCAATATTTAGGTTCTCTATTCTAGATTCGTGAACTTATTTATTAACATACTTTAGATCTATTTCAATCCCACAAACAACCAACTCTTGTTAGTATCCACAGACCACAACCCACGACACACGACACACAACGCCATCTATAATTAAATCTATATTAATTCCGTGCCTATCACCGCCTGCCGCCCCACAAACAAAGGCACGCGCGACTAGGCATTGTGTTCAGGTCAGAGCCACGTTTGACAAATTAGTGTATAATTGGCGAGGCACTGATTACTCGCCGTACGTTGTGTGTCACGGAGTATGTGGGGAATGGATTCACAACAAGCTGGCAAAGGGCGCTTAATATTTTTACACAAAACTAAGCATGAGGCCTATGTCCGGCAGCGGACTACGATAGGCTGAGTTGACTTGTTGATTGAAGTAAGACAAGGTAGTCTGCAGTAGGAAAAAAGAACTCTCCGAATGCATTACCTCCTCTTTTTTAGAAGTCGGTTAAGTAGTTAATAACGCTATCCGAGACATGGTGTTTAAATAAAAACTTTACTAATTACTATGTAAAACGCGATAGTGCCTTTACACGGCCGCCCGCGCCGTTGCAGCTTTTTTACAGTCAGCAAGACACCCAAAGATAACACAATATATTTTTTCCAGGTCATTGCAATCGACTGTATCATGCATACTTGATAGTTTTAAGAGCTTTCACCCACTCTTTAGCACTTCCATTTTCTTTAATACTATAGGTATTGTACGAGATCGATGAACTTTCACCGACAGTCCTGCCACGCATAGCTTGGATGACAGAGTTGTTGGAGATCGAATTAAGTTGTCTCAGTCCTACATGTCGTTACTGCTCTTTGTCACTTAATCGATTAGTCTTCAGACATCGCAGGTAGGTACATTACATGCTGCCAACTATTGTCTCCCACCATCTAGCCGGTTACAACCAGCCCTACTACTGGCTTAGAACTGCGGCGTATTGATTGTGAAGCTAACTGTCTATCGCTACGTAATTATAATCTGTTTGAATTAGTCATATTAAAGGTATGATTGTAAAACCATATTGATATAATAGTCTTTTAGAGTGTGATTTCGCTATTGGAGAAAAATGTTATCAAGTAGGTAAATATGGTGATACCTAATGTAGTTTTTTTTAAATCGCTGAATGGGCCTGCTCTTGACCTCGATCACTCCTAATGGAAAGCGTTGGATGAGGTCTATGATGGAACGAGCGTGCCCAGAAGATGCCTGTTTACTCTTGCTTTGAAGGCAGACGGACGGGCGGCGGAGGTAGTATGTGATAATTATGGTGACAATATGAGCTTATGGAGAAATCTATGGATCAAGGTCCTAGAAACTACTAGCATGCCAGCAGCCGGGGTCACAAGGCTGAAAAATGGTTCTCTCGCAATAATATTTTCAAATAAATAAACTACAAACTCGTATTAACTTTCCTAATTTCCACTTAATTAAATCAACCTTTTGCCACAAACGCTATCATATTTCCATTTAAAAACATCACAGAATGAGCCACTATTTTCCTTTGTGCAGTGCTCGCAATTTGAGCACATTTGCATCCGCGCGAGCGACCACCGGCAGCTCAGATAAGCACTAATATCTAGCGAAATGGACGCACTACCACGGAGTTAGAACATACAGAAGGCCTGCTATGAGAATGAAGTCAAATCACAACAGAGTCCTATTGGTCGATAATATTCCAGAAACGCGGCTTATAAAAGCTTCACTGTCGTTTCAAAAGAGAACGCAAACACTTGCAGTATGTCACAACCAAGGCATTCTAAGGGTAGATAACTGAGATAAAGTCAAGCAAACTGTTTGCTTACGAGATTTATAAGAGAATTCGACGTTTTTAGTCACATACAATGTTTTTTTACAACACGCCAACAACCTGCACACAACCTGCGCCAAACTGTAAAGCAGTTTGTTGGCAGACGTAGCACCCTTATAAGTACTTATTTTCTAATCACCCTTTTATCCTTTGCCTGAATCGATGCGTCCTCTGTTGCATGGAGTGATCCTTCTGGACTCACCTATTCTGTGCCGCTGATGAGCACTTGTTTCACTTGTATCTAGTGAAATGGATGCAGCACGAGCCCGGCTGGAATACTGCGTGCACTGCAGGTCTGTAAGGTCTGTTTTTAGTGGAGTCCGGTTCTGTGTTTAGGCTTAATGGACGCGCTTTGTGCGAAGTCCAAATAGTGGACTGGGTTATCATTTTCATAATTTATGTGGGAGAGTTGCCATAGGGCGGCGGGCGATATTTCCATTTGTTGGTAGGTACTTATCACTCAACGAACTAGGGGTCGCTTTTGGAAACAGCATCTATTTTTCTGTTCCTCTTATTAGGTACATGTTTACCGGTTGTAATCTGCCTAGCCTTTTCCAAACCATGTTGGGGTCTGCTTCCAGTCTAACCGGATGCAGCTGAATACCAATATTTTACTTGAAGCGACTGCCTGTCTGACCTCCACAACCCAGTAACTGGGTTATACGATAAATAAATAGAACCCGGATATCTCTTGCTAAGACTGAGATCCACGAATGACAGATAGCCGAGACCAACAGCTCAACGTGCTTTCGAGAGACACTGAGGGGTATCGGTATGTAAAGGTGGTCACCCATCCAAGGACCAACCGCGGCAAGCGTAGCTTAACCTGATCGATCAACCCGTGCGGCTGTTATTACTTAGCCACGGCCCTTATAGGCATTTGTTTAAAAAGGATTATAATTTTACGAAATATATTTTTTATGACGAATCACTTTGACCTTTTGGCTTATTTTATAGATTTATATAAATAGGCTAGTCCCTAACAACAAATTGTCCACAGATTCTGTTTACAAGCGCCTCGTTGGCCCTAAAACTATAGACGTTTGCCTAGTGTTCAGAATTTCGTCAATTTATAGACTTAGAAGTTTTTGAGTTTGATAAGTTCTTCGATAGAATATTAATTATGGTAAAGAAGACTTATCGATCGATATTAGCGATAAGACCACCCATTGTGTCATCCTATGTAAAATGTATACATTTATATCTGTAATTGATATGGTGTAAATAAGAAAGAGTTTTCTATCTGTCTGCCATCTCTACCGGTAGGTAGTTTCCATTTAATTGGAAAGTTATATTATATCGAAGCTTTTGACCAAAGATTGGTCTTTTGATTTAAAGCCCCGCAGACATGCGCGACGCGACTCCGGTAGAACAATTTCCATGAAGTTTACATAGAAATTGTTCCACCAGAGTCGCGTCGCGCCTGTCTGCGGGAGCCTTTATAGGGCAGTTTACGAATTTGTTGGCAGAATACCTTAGGGCCAAATATTTTACCTATGTCCCATGACTTTTAAAAGTGATAGTAGGTAACTAATTCGTTTTAAAGCTAAAATATAACACTATCAAACGATAGAACAGGCCTCGGTGAGGAGTACCCCGCGTGGCTCGTTACAATTGGCCACAAAAATAGATCACTTCTGTGCCTCGCGCTAAGACCTGGTGGACTAATAGTTACGACAATATGTCAAGTAATGTTTTACTAAAATTAAACTAACATTGTAAAATATTTTGAAAATCAAAGGATGCTTTGAGTTTAACTTCTTCATGTAGTATTCATAAAAGCTTTTATAAAGGTCAATTTGTGATTTTAATAAGATGGTGAGCCAGGTATTTTCATTCAAACTAATTGTACCTTACAGGTCAAAAACTAAATCGTTCTATGATACCAATTTCGACGCAAAGAAGAAATAGGTCATTCTTGACCATCGTGGATCTAAATAAAAAACCTAGTACCGATTACACAAGTTCCCGATACGAACATGCATTTTAATACCCTAAGCCTCGAACAACACATTTCAGTGAAATCCTAACTGGCAACAAATTTTAAGTTAGCCCAACTTGGCCATTGGCGTCATAAAGTTATGACGCGAGTGCCTGCAACAGGAAAAACTTGGCAAACTACGCCAAGTTGCCAAGTTTCGGTGCACGCTAGTTGGAAACTTGGCATCCCTTGCGCTTGACACGTCGCCTCGGTACAAGATTCGCGACTAGACTACATTTTTGGGAAAGTTATTTTACATATTTTCTTAAAAATTTCTCGGAAACAAGCGTGGTATGACTATGATGTAGGTACCATCGCGGACATTTGCGGTTAACCACTTTTCAACCTTATTGCCTTAGTAATAAGGTCGAAACGTGGTTCAACGCAAATGTCCGCGATGGAACATGGTGAATGTTTACTATTAGTTTTGGGGATTTTTAATATTTGAGGTAACTTGTTTCATGCCGCTAAGCTTTTCTGTGAAGTGATGAATGGCGGGTCTCAGGAATGATCTCATCATAAATAACCTATTCCTGATCTGGGTGTTTATAAGCATACCTATGAGATTTGTGGCTAAACGCCACCATGATGAGTGCAAACGAAATCTTAAGGAACACAATCATGATCATTTAAAAGCCGTCATTGCAATGTAACTCTTGTACCATTATTATAAAATATGAATTAGAATTATTACCCAGAGTTGTATAAAACTCTCGGCATCTTTTTCATCTCCTTTAAGGCGATGTCGAATGCATCATCTAAGACTCACTTAACATCAAATGAGAATATTGTACCTATACAAAAACTATAACTACATAAAAAAAAAACATTAAAATAAGACCTTTTCACTTAATTAGTAACAATTCAATTAATGACGTTCAATTTACCACAAATGCATGAAAACAAATTAATGTAATTTGGGAATTATTCTACTTGACTAATGAATGAATATGTAACGCGAGACTATCAATGTATTTAATTAATTAAAACTTTTGATCGACATCTGCGAATGGCTTGATTACAATCATTTCAATATTTAAAGCCCAACGTATTTACGATCCATTGTTCGATTTAGAAATGGAGAATTTCGGTACTGACAGTTCTTTAGGGTTCAGGGTGTGTGTGATCTGACAGCGTGTGGAGCAAAAAAGTCGAAAGGCAACATGGCGATAAAATCGAACAAAATCATTTAAATCTAGGTACCTATATGCACCTTAAGGTAGGACTTAGGATGAATATGGCCAAGACAAAGATTATGGCAAACATCTTTAGTAATTCAAATGCTTCTGTTAAAGTAGGAAATGAAACGTTAGAGATGGTTGACCAGTATGTCTATCTTGGCCATATTCTTTCATTTGGCAAAGAGCATCAGCAAACCGAGATTTCTAGAAGAATGCAGCTTGGATGGGCCGCATTTAGCAAATTGGATGACATACTGAAATCAGCCAAAATTTCACAATGTCTGAAGTCCCGTCTCTATAACCAGTGTGTTCTGCTCACTATGACGTACGGTGCTGAGACATGGACGCTCACGCAAGAGGCTGTGTACAGGGTGAGAGTTGCACAGAGCCATGGAGCGTTCCATGCTCGGCATAAGATTGATAGACCGAGTTCCAAACGTCAAGATCCGAAGACGAACGAAAGTTTTCGATATCGGAAAACGAGTCATGGAACTCAAATGGAGTTGAGCAGGACATCTGGCAAGGCGCAGTGATGACAGGTGGAGTGACTGAATGGCGTCCAAGGACTGGAAGACGAAGCGTCGGTCGTCCGGCGGCGAGATGGGCAGACGACATTATTACCATCGCGGGTAGAATCTGGATGAGGTTGGCACAGGAGCGTGGGGATTGGCACATGAAAAGGAAGCCCTGTGCTCAGCAGTGGGTGAAAACGGGCTGTGGATCATCATCATGATATGCACCTTAATCTGTGCTACATACATATACTCTTTATTGTGTAGGTCACAAAACTGATTCGGGCCTGTATCGCGTCCATTTATAGAAGATTACCCTTATCACTTTCAATTAGGAACGCCATTACTACCAACTGCTATACACGCTCTGCTTGCTCCTTAGGGGAACTAGCGTGAAGAATTACTCAAACAACTCTTCCACGAACACGGGCATGATGCAAACAACAAACAACTCGAGGGAATATAGAAGGAGAGCTTTAGGAAACAAAGTAGGGGAGTTCATTGACCTAGAGTACATAAAAATGTGGGTACATAGTAGTTGTGGCAATAAAAGTAAATAAACGACCACTTCACACTATCCTACACTTTATAGCTAACACTAAATCTAAATAACGACACTCCGCTGTTGAAATCGTAATTTAGCGATGTTCTTCGCTAAATTATTATTTATTATCATTTACTTATAATTTACTAGCTTCTGCCCGCGACTTCGTCTGCGTGGAACCGAGGTAAAATGTATCATTTGTTAATCCAGGTTATAAACTATCTGTGTACCAAATTTCATCCAAATCTGTTCGGCCGTTTTTGATTGGTTGAGTAACAAACATCCAAACTTTCAATTTATAACATTAGTAGGATTTATTTAGTCAGACTACTTTAGTTCATTGAAGCTTTTAATAATGGAATAGATCTACACAAGTCCCTAGAATCGACAGAACTTATTTTAAGTTCACATCGTACAATTATTTTTAATCCATAAAGAAATCTTATGTTACCTAGAACTTAGGTACTTCTTAATACTTTTCAATACAAGAAAATGTATCCTATTCGTCTTTGTTAACTGCATCACATTTATTTAGCTTCAAAACTAACAAAGCAAGCCTGTCCCTACTCCATCTACCGATCAAAATGCTCTCAAAATGACTTTAGTTCCCCCCAGACATATTTATCGAACGTCACCCTACCCTGAGTGAGAATGGACGTGGAGGTCCCGGTGAAGGAAACGTGTTGCAAAGGCATTTTTTTGTAAAATTTAATTTTATGTCTCGGGCCTGCGTTTGACCGCAATCTGACTTAATATAGTCATCGATGTTTTAGGCTTGCTTAGAATATCCTGAGTATGAAAATAAGTAAGGGTCACATAAAAATGCTGTATAAAGATATGACAAGCTAAAAAATTTATTTTGCTGACACTGTCGTTATCCATAACAAACTTTTATAAAGAGTTTATTAGTAGAAGTTTCCTGGAATACCCGAACTAAATACCCTTATTTACATGGATTTTTCTACGAATAAATATTCATCCAATAAATTTTACTTTACTTTAGTGGAAAATTTCCTCAGTGCGGTTTTGACGTCGCAAGTTATTTTCCCAAATTCCGTGAATTTCCCACTAAGTAGTGTAGGTAAGTTTTTTACGGTTATTACCGGGTAACCGGGTTACCAGCGTTGCCAGTGGGAGTGCGTTATGTACGTAGGATCGAGGTTCGGCCGGCAACGGGCCAAACGTAGGGAGGTGGCGGTTAAGAGCAATCCCGTGTTCGCAAACCGCTTTGTTTACGAACTGTCACTTACAAAGGGTTTTCCTCCGAATGTCGTTTGTTTAAAAAACCTTTAGGAGCATTTATTGGGAATTGTATTCATTGGTCTTACCTACATAATTGTCAGGAAGGAAATTGTCGTAATTGACACGCTGGACTGTTTATGCTAGCATGTAATCATCAGAAAGGTAAAATTAATAACACATGCTAAGCGGTACTTTACCAAGTAATAATGCCGCTTAAGAGCATGTTTTAACATCCGCGTCCGCCCAGCTTTTGCACTCCGCAAGATGATTAAACTAATGACCTCGGCTTCCTAGATTAAAATCTCCAGGACGTAGTACCGCCGCACAAAATCGGTGTAAATATTTTCTGCTAGGGCTGCGCTCAAGGGCCCACATCAGAAATTATTTACAACACTATTACATGTGCCATTAAGCTACCATAATGGCCCCAGCGTCGCCATTTTGATGCCGAATTACATTTTACTCGATTTAGTCTAATAGCACGCGCGGTTGCCTTCCCCACTTTGACTCGTAATGGTTGACTTAAGTTTCCCAGGGCAAAACGTACAATTACGTAAATGGCTTGTATTTAAATCAGTCCCATGTTGGGCGCCAAGATCGAGGTGTTCCATATTCCTTTTGATCTTTATAAGTATCGACTAACGAGCGACTCCAGGCTCTAATTTAAGTAAAATTGGTCTCGTAACAAAATAATATTTCCCATCTGAGTTTTCGTGGTCTACTTGAGTATTCAAGTCACTAAGTAAAACATGTCATCCAGCTTTTATTGTACCCCACAGCTTTCAACAAAAACTTGTATACCCCAGTAGCCCAGATTGCGGCAAAAGAAAACCTTACGCAACCTTGTACGTATACTTTTCCTCGAATAAAAACTCTTATTCATAACAATTTTCATGAAAGGCTCGCATGGAATACTAAGCGAAAGTGAAACTGAGAGCCCCGGCTCGTTAATTTGGTACAAACGTGGTACAAGTGTTTCACATGGCAACAGAATCCGTAGCGGGTAGAAAAGAAAATTAAGCAAAAACTGATATGACGCGAGGAATTGATTCGGAGTGGCAATGTGTTGCGAGAAGATTGAGTGCGGGTGTAGAAACATATTTGAAAGAAGAGGGGTAACTCTATGGTTTTTATGGACGGTGAAATATATGTAATGTAATGTGTACATTTGTTCTCTGCCTAGTTATTATACCTTTCTGCCTGAAAATAAGTACTATTTTTAGCACATTTATTTATTAAATGGATGAGAACTCAAAAATGTTGGCAGAAACACGATTTTTTCCTACTAAGTACTAAAACTAGGTATCGATAAGAGCACAGAATTCATTCACATTATGTTATTACAATTTTACTAGTAGCAAAATTATTTTACTTCGCCTGCCGAACCAAACTTCTGTAAACCGAACTAGTCAATGAAACACTAACTCGCTAACATTACTCGCCTGAAAGCCACCTCGCCCGTAATGACTACATCGCCGCTCTGGCTACGAACTACTAACTATCAACTACACTGAACTTTCACATAATTAATATGCAGAGAGCTCGTGCTGATAGTAATGAGGTACTAAGTGACGTCACTAGACGTAACTTTTGAATTTGGAGCGGTGGTGACATCATTGCTTTCAACAGCTTAGATTTGATTTTAGTTCGTTTATCGTGGTTACTTGGTCGGGATTTGTGGGTTTCAATGTTGTTAAGTTTGTAGTTCCGATGGTTGCTTCGTCTCACTGTCTACGTGTCCGCTTGTGTGTGGTGGCGAGCGGAGCACCCGCCACCACACCACACACGAGCGGAGCACCCGACATCATAGGATACTATTGCCTTTGTTTCACTTTGCTACTCGTTTGGTATCCTCGCAGAGTTGTGCGCTATTTCAAAGACTACGTAAATATTAAGTTAAATATGGGATTATTGTGTGTATTCTGAATAGTCCAACTTTTGAGTTGGTTTCTGCACAATTGCTATCAGAGCAATGTAAACGAAAATTATTTATGGCTTGATACTTTTTATTCTTTTTTTGTACCGCTATCAGCAGAGGACGGCTTTTGGCTAGATGATCAACCACCTCAGGGCAGACTGGATGCAAAAGTCAGAATACCAGGAAAGCTTATATCCAGCAGTGGCGGGTCGATTGATTGATCATTAGTGTTACCGGCTTACGGCCGAACCCAATAACCTATTTTCAGTAATAGATATAAGTAGCTATTGATGGTAGACAGTATAATTCTATCCGTCCTTATGTCAGGTCGGTAAGATTCCATAATCACATATGCTACAGCTATACTCACGACGACTCACTGTACAACAGAGAGCGCGCGAAGTGTAGTTCGCGTTATCGCTACAGTGTAGCCGTAGCATTACAGATTATTGGGACGTTAAAACCATAGATAGATAGGTTTTTCTATCTCCAGTATGCTAAAACTGGTTAATTAGGTTATTGGGTTCGGCCGTTAGTGTAAGTTCTGATTCCAGGAAACCGAAAAGTTCTCCAGAGACTCTAATAAAAGCTAGTCCCTAATTTAAATAAACAAAGTCTAAATTAGAATTTCCCATCGCAGGTAAAACTGCCAAAAAACAGGCCGGCTTCAGTCCCTAATTACGGACAGTTGTCGAAAACGGTAGTTTGGCTGTACTCCTAACTTTTTGCGGGTAGTCGTTGAAAGTTGTTCTCATTAGTGCGTGCTGAGCTAATGTCCACGTGTGACGGACATGTTTCGTGAACAACCTGTTCGGATGGAAGGACCAAGGATGTTCGAAGGTCGAAACTATAAAGTTAGATATGTAAATAGGCTAAGGAATATCGGTTCTAATGATCTATTGTGTTCATGAAGATTGTAATGAAGTTAGGTCATACGTGTCGGCAACTTGAACCTTCCACGCTAGTCATACAACACAACAGTGACCCGGTATTCCTTATATTTGCCGCTCTTACCTTTCGGGGTTTGGCCAATTTCATTGTGGTAATTGACTCAAAAAGTACCTTTTAGCTTTTATCTAAACCTTAGCTTTTATGTAAATTCAAATTGTTGCTCTGTTTAGACTAATAATAATTATACGATACAGTGAATTGGTCCGTTATCCCCCAGCTGTGTTCCATACCTATGTAGCGAAGGCGCACAATGCGCGCACACGTCTACCCGCCGAGGGCGCCACATTATCCACATCATCCACCTACAGTTCCGTTTTCCCACGAGAACCATATCGTATGCTACCTTCATAATATTTTATTAAAATGTACTTTAGATATGTGCCCGGTAGATGGCAATAGGCTCGCCCCCTATTACATGGGACTTAAACATAACTGGCGAAATGTGGGTGTACTATAGGTACAACTCTGCCTAACCCTTCGGGGAAGCAAGGCGTGATGTTATGTTATGCACTTCAGATAATTACTGTTTGTTTGAGTAGCAGGAAGCAGTTGAGTACCTGAAACAATGATAAAGGATTGTTAGTGTTATATTTCACAATAGCAATATTTGAAAGACAGATGGGCCCAGACGAAGTGACATTCTGTCAGCGATAACATTCTGTCAGCGATAACATTCTGTCAGCGATAACATTCTGTCAGCGATAACGATAACGATGATGGAAAGTCAAAAACGTATTGTATTGACATAAGCTACCTAAAATTCAATCCGGTTGAGAATCTTACAAAACGCTTTGAAGGCGATTGCCACTTGTCCAGAGCCTACGTTAGAGGTTTCAGGAATAGTTTCTAATAAGGGCTGCAACAAAGCAAGTTAAAGACCAACATGAATATAATATTTCCAATTCCGAAAATGGCCCAATTTTGTAACCATACCATTAATTTGATAGTTTCTCTAAAAGCTAGAAACCTCATAACCCACATCAACACAATACAATTAGACAATAAAATACACAAGTTAGTTACATCAAAGTTCAACAGAGCACAACGTCACCTTTGATTCGACAGCCGAGACCCTGTCGCGCCAATATACCATATTTAATAATCATACGAGAGGGTAATACCGCCAGGTTGTAATGAAACACACATCAAACGGTCCCGGCGATATTGCCACGTTTACTGTCAGACCCGACTCCTCTGGCAACGGCACCTTAAACACCTTTGATGAGAAATGCTTACGACTGCGCCTTAAGTTATTACTTTTCTTGATATTCAGATTTAAATCTCGAAGTGGTGTCAATGGTATAAAAAGTAATAAGTTATCATGTTATGGAGATGAAATGATAATATTGAGTGTTAACGTTTTCACAAAAAAAATGTATTTCGAGACGTATAAGGACCAAAGGCCAAAATCAGATGTTTCCATTATATATAACTCAATGGATTTTTCTTTTTAGACCGCCTGTTTGCTAGACAGGACTGTGTAGGTAACTAATTAGGTTCAGAAACCTCTCTATAAGGACTTAGTCTTTTTCGATAAAGACTATCATACTTTATGGAAGTAATAAACAAATTGCCCCCTATCAAGGCAAGGCTACTTGTAAAGTTCGCAACACCAAGTTTCAGGCTTCGTGTGTATTCAATAAAGTCCAATCAAAACTTGTCGGCTTATTTAACGTTATTAACTCTTGCAAGGTTTGGCCAAGTCAGTTACGGCAATGGGAACTCTCTAAGTCCCGTCACTAGCGCCGAACGTAAACCGTGATCATAATTTGTCACGGGTCACTTTGAGCCATTGTTTGTATAGCGAGTCAGGTAATTGGGTTTGTGGTCGTGCGACCGCGGCAGGCGCAGTGTTGACAGAAAGTTCGTTTCTTCGGAAAACTTCGGCGACAATACGGGCGCATACTCTTTATCAACACACTCTTTGAAGTTTGGCAAATTGGGATTTTATTGACGGGAGGAATTAAAAGCGGGAAACTGGGATGTGGTCAGGATTGGGGTCAGAGAATGTGGGCAACCTTTCGTTTTTAAGCTCGGCACTATAAATACAGATACAGTGTAAACTCTTTATAACGAAACTCAAGGGACCGAGCATTTCTTTTTTTCGTTATGTGGAGCGAAGAAAGAGAAACAACCAAATAGTAATCACAATATTTTTTAATATTTTTATTATTTATTTATTGGTTTACGACTGATATACGAGAGGTGTCTATTGTGTTTAGGGACTGGGGCTAACATTCCTAAAGACCGTGTAAAAGAGTAATGTCACAAGTGTTCTTGGCAATTAACAATAAAGCAAAGCGGCTCTTTACGACCTCTTAAAGAGTTTTCTTAGTTTCGGCAGCTTAAAGATTTAGTCGGAGCCTTATGTAAACTGGTAACATAAACAGTGAATGCTGATAAAATACAAGGTGGCCCATACGTCATTACTATTAGACATGTAAATAATGAATAAATAAAAAACTAATAACAATAAGGAATATCTTTTTATTTCGTATTAATGTTAATAAATGGAAATTATTTTTTGAAAATTACATCATCCAAATGCCAATCCGATCGTTGATCGAATCCGTTACGATCACGGCACTCCTGTAAGCGACGTCTAAAACTGACTGCACGGCAAGTCAGTTCTGTGATGTTTAGCCATTTCTCTTTGTATATTTTCTTTTAGGGCTTCAATTGACAGCGGGTTTATGTCATACACTTTAAATTTCAGATAACCCCTTAAGAAAAAGTCCATCGGGGTTAGATCCGGATTACGTGTACGGTCAGGAAATGTCTCCTCTTCGAGAGACCAATTGTGACGGAAAAGTTGACGAACGACGGGCATAGCGGTGTTAGAGGTATGGGCCGTCGTTCCATACCGTTGAAAGCAGGACCGCGTATTGTAGCCTTGAAAATTCTGCAACGCTGGTGTAAAAAAGTCCTCGATCATCGCTACATATCGCTCGCTCTAAGTAACTGTAACCGGACGACCTCTGCCGTCTTCAAAAAATAAGGGCCTATGATGTGTAAAGGCTTCTGATGTTTATGATTTGCATTTTCAGGGCTCCAGTAGCGGCAATTTTGTTTACTTACATGCCCATTAATGTGGAAGTGAGCTTCATCAGAGAATAACACGTTATTGAACGAAGAAAAGCGGCTAAACATATCATTCGCTTAATTTAGTATCTGGATAGCGTCAGTGTCTTTTAATTCCTGTGCCAACTGAATTTTGTAGGGGGGCAGACGTAAATCTAATCCGCTGTAACGATGTTCTGGATAAGTTTAGTATTCTGGAACGCTTACGAGTAGACTGGGTAAGATTTTCACGAACAGACTGTAACTCTATGTCGATGTTTTCTTCCGTCCGTGATGTCCTTGGTCGACCCGACCGCTTTTTTAAACTTTGCAACCCAGTTCTTGATCGTTTGAACAGTTGGAGTGTCATCAAAGTTGTGTAGATTGTGATGTTCTCGAAATTTACGACGCGCAATGGTTGCCGAATCATTGTTCCGATAAAACTCGCGCACACAAAAAGCACGGTCCGCACCGGTGAAACGCTCCATGGCGACTGACTTCCCAGAAACCGAACGTACTGTTTTTGCCCCGCCCGCGCCCCTCCCACGCGTCGTATGCATTTCATTCGAAATTTACATTTTAAAGGACTTATGGGCCACTTTGTACATTTACTGACGCCTAAATATGAACGTATTTCTTCGTAATAGAGAATGGCTGTTGCGCTAGAAAGAGTGTATAAATGTATGGGTTTTAAGGTAACCCAATCAAATTGAACTAATTTCTACGTGATAGGAAGTTTTATGTTATAGCAAAAGACGTTATAAAGAGTTTACACTGTGTTAGGAGGATTTTGAATCATCTTTATCGATAGTTACTTTTGACCAAATATTTTCGCAATGTATAGCGCAATCATCACTTCAGATAGCTCAACTATTATTCTTAGAAACAAAATTATAATAGGAAATAAGCTAAACAAAGTTTATAGATCCACCGAACAAAGCAACATCCGATTCCTTCCTCGATACAATACGAAGCAATTCCCAATATTATTCAGAATACAATAAATACTAGGCACGTCTAGTTTCGAATCGTGATAATGTTGCCATACTTAAAGCAGGTCGTTCAGTTGTCCTTGTAATCACGGTCGGCATACAGACGTGTATAGCGCCTGCGCTGGACTCAGCACTTATCGTTACTATATTTTACTTTCCATGTAACGGAAGAGGAACGAACATAAAGGGAAATGTTCCTGATTTGGGAAAGAGGGAAGAGGAGAGAGCGGTTCCTTATCTTTGTAAATTTTGGAATATGACTACGGGAAAGTACAAACTTAGATTTGCAGTTGGAATTTATGGGAGAAATGTTTTTCAACTACAATGTTAAGTTTGTTCTTGCTACTACGGAACCCTTCACTGTGCGTGGTCCGACATGCACTTGGCCGGTTTTTTTTTTCTAGCCGTTGTTGTCCCACTACTGGGCAAAGACCTTCCGCAACTCCTTCCAGGTATTCTTTTCCCGTGCCGTCTCGAGCCAGCCTTCATGGTACTTACGCGTGACCCACCGCCTTATCAGATTATCAGATTGCACTTCTCAAGATCGAGGGTATGCCTTCTCCTTTACGTGATATTACTACCACAGTTCGCACATCGTGTCTGCACAGTTTCCACCACAGGAAGGAGTTGAAGCGAAATTGCCTATATAGTTCGTATCCGTACGATTCAGGTCGGCGAGTTTGATATCCATATTCAAGCTTGGGTCAACGATGGGATTGGCGGCGAAGTTCATAGGCGTGCCGGGGCCAACGCCAACGTGAGAAAGGGTATCAGCGTCCATTTTCAAAACCAAAACAATACTTGAAAAATAATCACAGTAAAACGAGGCAAACAATATTCACGATACCAAGCATCAAACTGAATGACAAGATTGACAAGTGACTTGAAGTGACAACTGACATTGACATAAGACTTTTTAATCGATATAATAAATTGATTAAAATCGAAATTCATTGACAAACTTCAATACTTTTAAATACATTTGTTTTCCAAATATATGGATAAAACATGTTCGAAATAATGTAAGTGATTACAAATGACAGCTTTAATTGACTAAACTCTAGACTCTTATATGAAAGAGGAGGACTTAGTTGAACTTCAGAAATAACAATTAGAATCGATTTGTAAATAATTATTTTAAAATATACGATTAATTGTTGGCATCACTATGAATTATGAAGGTCGAGTACTGTCAATATGTCGAAGCATAAAACAATTTCAGTACTTATTAAATACAATATTCGTGGGCGCAAGTTGATACAAAAAAATAGAATAAATAAGCGTTTAAAAACTAAACATAATTTTTGATTAATTTGTTTCTTTTCGAGCATCGTGTCCACGCGAAGCCGAGAATGGACAAAGCCCTTTGATTACCATTAAAAAAGTTATAGTGAGCCAACCTTAAAAGATAGACATATGCTATCGCGGATTTTTTTAGAACTTTTTAAGAGGAACAATCCCGTCATACATGATTTTTGCGTAACTTTAACCGTTTACGCAGCGCACGCAACGGAAGCTCTCAAAAGGAGTACATTTATCCCCGTTTTAGCAACATTTTTCATTGCTGCTCCGCTCTTATTAATCATAGCGTGATGTTATATAGCCTATAACCTTCCTCGATAAATGGGCTACCCAACACTAAAAGAATTTTTCAATTCGAACCAGTACTTCCTGAGATTAGCGCGTTCAACCAAAAAAACAAACTCTTCAGCTTTATAATATTAGTATAGATTAGCATTAAGCGAAGTTTACTATCACTGAATGCAAATGTATTATATAAAAGCTTGCCATCCAAACATATTTTCTAATACAGTTTCTCGAAATGTTCTATCCTCTCCATTCAATTTACCATGATTTTCTTACGTAAACAAAAAGACAGAACCCGGAAATCCTTGCAAGGGACAGAGAATGAGACAATACATGGCTGTTACGGAAACGACAGTCAAACACAGAAACGCCGCAAAGTGGGCAACAACGAAACATGGCCGACATAAAATAACCGATCGTATGTATGACGTGTGTCAAGTGAACAAGATGGCGATGAGATTTATATTATTTTGTATTTGGGGATGTTAGTTAATTGATTTATTATTTGGAATATACTTAGAATGGCTGCCAACACTAATTTATTTTGCTACTCTTGCATTTTTTTTAAGTTTATTAATAAATGAAGTTAGATACAGAGTAATTTCCTAGTAATTTCATGAAGCAAGGCCTGAAACAAAGACCCAAAAATAAATACCAATTTACGTTAAGTGATATACAGAATCCATTAAGATATTTCATTGTCCAATCGTTTAATCTTATTATTCGACGAAATTGTTTATTGGGAATTTTCAGGATAACGTAGAACTATTGTTATACTTACATTAAAATAAGTAGTAAGGTATTTGTGGTTCCAAGTATTCAAGATCTTATTATGACAACAGTTTCCCCGAAACGATCTCCATTGTATTGTGAAATCTTAGTTTATAACACAGTAAACAATTCTTATAAAACTGTAGGAATAAGAAAATATATTTCTTCGAAATATGAATATTTTACGATATTCTGGACCCAGTAGTTGCTGCTGTGGTATTTTTTGTATCCCTTTGATATTCAGAGGCACTACAATAAATGACCGACGTTGAATATTACTCTCCATCTAAAAACATTACACGTAGCCATCATTATTTCTTTGTCATGTCTCTGCCAATTTAATTATCCTTTTTAATTACCTGGAGCAGAAGGACGTTGATACACAATAAAAACATAAACACACACCATTTACCCAAGTTATTAAACATACGTTAAGTTTGAACAGGAACACCGTCTCCTCAAGAAGACCATTTCACGTGAAATTATTGCTGCCGTAAAATTTCTAGCTACACACACATGCTACAAAATAAACTTATACAGGTGTATAACCACATATCGCTGCTGTTCAGTAACATTTTAACGTGATGAAAACGATACAATATTTTTTGTTGGTTCCCGCTTAGTTGGCGCCCACGTGGGACTCATTTCAATTATAACAGACGAGAGGAGAATAACATTTTGAACTGATGCTGTTAACTCTATAACAGATTGTTTTATTAATAAAATAAAACTCAATGTGTTGTGTAAACTGTGTGACAACCTAAAATTAACTTTATTTCCATAAGTTAAACGTGTTTGATTAACTACATTAGTTTATTAACAAGTAGGTAGTGGTTTAATATGTTATAAGCGTTTCCATCAAGCCACCGCAGCGAAAGTAATTACAGACAAGAATCATATTTAAACATATTTGCCAAACCAACTTCACTACTAAATCAAACTTGAAGATATGTGCACACTCCTCGGTTTTAATTACTTTCCTCCATCCAAATACACGAAGAATTATAAATACCCTCATATCTCGGCGAAGTTCCTACATGTTCAGACAAGTTGAAAGTTTAAGGAAGAGGGTTTAAGCCGACATCCAGTTGCACCGTCGGAAGGGCAGCAAGGGATTGAACAGAGAATTAATTGAAATAGCGAGATAAGAGTTTGAGGATCCGTCTTCAGGCGTGACTGTCAGCCTTAATCCGGCCGCTTACACGGATAATCCGGTGATTTTGAGTGGACTGCTCACTGTTAACCCGTTCGTAGCACACGCGACGTACCGAATCTGGTCGGCTTCCAGTTTTTGCGGATAGGATTTAAAATGTTGACGAGTTCCGGTACTTGAGTGAGACCTAAGAGGTTAATTTATTTATGTGGAGCGTGTTTTTGTGAGGCTTTGGCTGAGGCTTATGTGGGATAACAGGAGTCCGATTGTATAATGAAATATTATGCGATTACGTCATTCTTTTGTTAAATTAAATAAATAAATAATCATAAACTTTGACAATAAGTATACAGAAAGGTAGATGAACTTATATAAGTGGAATTATACAAAAACTGGATACAAAAGGGAGGGAGGTAGTGAGGTCCAATAAGAATATCTATGTATGTATGTAGAAGATCTATGTATGTCTACCTATGTTTTACCAATAAATTATTATCTTATCTTATAATAGGTAACTCTGCCTCCCAAACTAGGAAAATCTTGAGAGACAGTGTCTTCGCATTACATTAAGGTCAAGCGATTTTTGTGTGCCTACAAGTTGATTTTGAATTAGAAGAATTGACAAATATAATGTTATGTACCAGTGAGATGAAAAACGTTGTGTTGGTACCTACATATGTGTAAGGTAATTATGGGGTAAAGTACTGCTTACTTTTTCACGCATAACAGTAACTTGACAGAATATAATATCTAGAACCTTTTCATACTAACAAATGATTTTGTAAGAGTCCTAAAAAAAACTACAATAGCGTATAATTTAATATATATGAAACAATATGGATACATTTTTTGTATCGGATTATGTTTATATTCCATCTCCCAATTTGTGTTTTAGTTACACAAAATGAATAAGATCCAATTTTCTTTGAATTATTTATGTACAGAATTACTGATTTTTCTGAAAGAAATCGGTTTGATTGACAGGTCAATTCGTTTGGCTTTAGTCGGGGAAGCCGAGCCTTTATCAGTAACATGACAGAATAACTTTCGTGATCGCTTTTATTGTGTTAACAACAATTATTTTATATTATTATATTGCTGGCCCTGAATAAATATGTGCTGGTTTTATATTTGTTATTATATGAGCTGAAATTGAGCATTATTTTATAGAAAAGGTCCTAAAACCATTTCATTATTATATGTCTAGAGGCTGATAAAAAGAGAAAGAATCTATCTTTATATATATTTTATTTTTAACGTGAGTTCGAACCCGTATAAGTATTATTGTACCACAATACATATCTACCTAACCCTTTGGGAGTCCCAGGTGACAGCTATGAATGAATCATGAACATAAAAATATATTGGCGCCCAGCGTGGGACTACTTCATAACTGAATCTGACCATCGGAATTCATCTTATCCGATTTTTACGACGGTCACCGCGTATCCGCAAACAAAGCAATGTACGAGAAACAAAAGTTGCCGATATATCGTATTTTCCGTAGGACCATTAAGTTGCGTCCGTAAAACGCGGACAATGGGGTTTATTTTTCTTTATTCCAAACGTTTTGTCCCTCGTGATGGCTTTCATCCTTTATCTGGACAAATGGATAGTAGGGCTGTTCAGGTCGGGAGGAAACGCCCGGGTGTCACCACTGTGTGGATCGCCCGGAGGACACGGTGGAGCATACGGTGGAGGTCTGCCCGGCTTGGGCGGAGCACCGCCGTGTCCTCGCGGAAGCGATCGGCGGCGGCGATCTCTCGCGTCCGGCTCTGGTCCAGGCCATGGTACGGAGCGAGAGTGCATGGGAAGCCATTACCTCCTTCTGCGAAGCAGTAATGCTCGTGAAGGGAGAGGCGGGACGCGTGAGGGAGAGGCAAGCTTTGCACCCTCACGCCCCTAGTCGCCGCAGGAGACGCCCTGGGCGTCGGGAATTGGCAGCTGATTCCCGGCCACCGTAGGCGCGGGCTTGCGGACGGCGAGCAATGGGTAGCTCGCCGTCCGGTAAGGATCAGGCCCGAGTCGACGGCGCGTCGTGTTCCACGCGCGCCTCAAAGAGATGTCAGCACTATTGACGGGGTCCGCTAGGGCCGATGCCAGCTAGGGTTGCGGGATGTTCGAAAGAGTTACCGTGGCCCCGGCACAGGCAACAGAAGGAACAGGGTTTTAGTCAGTAAAAGTCTGACACGCCCTCCCGCTCCGCCCAGAGCGGGAGAAGTCATTTGATGATTTCCCATCCACAAAAAAAAAAAGGGCTGTTCAGGTGAGCGTTGCAAGTGCACATTTGAAATAATGTTGTGATAAGTTCCTTTTTATACGGGAAGAGAGTAAAACGAAACAATTTGTCTGTTCCACCCACTTTTACAATCGGGAAATCTTAAATGTGGGCAGAGTGCCTTTACATTAGGTACTATTTCAAAAGACAAACCTTAGTGTTTACTTTATAACTCATGTATTCTGAAATGATAACAGGCAGTTCATTACTTTTTCATCTAAAATGGTTATGAATATTTTTGATAATAATTTTGGGCTAGAACATCATTATCACCGTCGTGGTAAAATACGTTTCGTACTTGACGTACAGACGGAAATAAATCCCTAAAAAACCCTAACAAGCGATTAGCATTAACCCTTTATCTTGCATCAAGGGAAGGGAAACATTTCACTCAAGGTTACCTTACTACTCTCAACCCCTTACTTAACCGACCTTATATCCGGCATTAGAGTTTTACACCATCTCCTATTTTTTCGGGGTAAAAGCAACATGAACCTCATCCATCCACGGTATGTGGCTGTATTAACTCAACCCTATGGAAATTTTAGAATGTCTGTGTTCTTTCAATTTACAAACATTCGACCCTTTTAATGCATATTTTCTTTCAATAAAAAAAAATAAAGATCTGTATAAATAAAAAACACTGGAGTGTTGTTAAGGCCCAAAATAAAATGGTTCGATGTAATTGATTCGAAGCATGTAGGTACCTATTTTCTTAAAATATAAATCAAAACTGAAGGTTCCATTAACATAATTATCTCTATTGACACAGAGCCAACGAGCAAGAACCGTATGTACATAAATAACACTATCTCACAGCTAGCTCTAAATGGGTAGTCAACATTCAACAAAGCCTAGGCCCCGAATCAGTGAGCGATACAAATAAATCAGAAGTTGCCTCTCGTCTCCTATAATCCAGGATTTATCCAGCGGCTTATCAGCGCAGGGCACGCGACGCGTCTGCCCCGCGCGATAAATATCGAACTTCACCCGAAATAAACCACTTTAGCTAATTAAATTCGGATTTTAAATGCAGAAGGTGGAACTAAAATAATTTAGGCTTGCTGATTTATGTGTTTTGATAGAAATGCGGACGGTATTTCTATCTCGATTTGTATGTTTTGTATTGTAGATTGTTTCGGAATAGTCTAATATTTTATCTACACTAATATTATAAAGAGGTAAAGTTTGGATGTAGGAGGTAATCTCTGGAAGTCCTGATCCGATTTCGAAAATTCTTTCGCTGACAGAAAGCTACACTATTGCTGAGTGCCATAGGGTATATTTTATAGCCTATAGTTGACTAGCACGCGGGCGAAGTTGCGGGCAGAAGCTAGATAAGATGTTATTTTTGGAAAATTGACAAACATCATGTTTAATAGAACCGTCTGAGGCGATTCATTGCTACCGAGTGATCCGAATTTTGTAACCTTCGTGTGTTCTTCTTTTTAGGGTGTCGATGGTAAAAATAACGCGAAAAATATATAAAGCTCTATCCCAAAATTCAGCAACGTGAATACCGTTTACCGACGCAGCCATTAGGTCCTCACGTGTGCAGGTGACAGCATGCGGTGCAAGATGGAAAGTGCGCCACTGTCTGTGTGGAGGTTGTCCTTGCTGCGGCCTACTTGGGTAGGTACGATATCTATTTAAGTATTTCCACCTGTAAGTGTTTCCATTTGTAGTATTTGGCCGCGGTAATTTGTGCCCGAATAAGAGGCTCTCTCGTATATAGAAACTGAGATATTTTATTCTCGAAGCAACCTCTTTTTTTTCAAAAATTTTGAATAATATAGAGCTGGGGGGCAATTGCGTAACACATTGTCAATCGGAATCAGTTTCATTTCGACAGTTCAACAATATTCATTGCGTTATTTACGTGTTGAGAAAAATTTAGAAGCATTGGATTAGCAATTTGCTTCAAAATGATTCAGATTCCGATTGATAGTGTGTTACGCAATTAGGGTGCTGATAGTGACCAAAAAAAAGTTTTATTTATCTATCCACATTTAAAGTAAAAAGTTATTTTGTACAAAGTTTAGAAAGATGAAGAAGAATATAGATGTAAGTTATTCACTTAAGAATAGATAGGTACTTAAAACAATTTCAGTACTGGTTAATGACATTCCGGAAATAAACCACAATGAGATCATTAACATAGCAGCAATGTATTCATTGTAACTAATAACTAAACTACGTGGAATACTGCTCTCCGGACCATTGGTCTGACAATGAATCCAACTCGAGGTCCTTTGACAATCGTTAGTGAACCTAGTTCAGTTTCCGAGTCCCTGAACACCGCCATACTCAAGTAACTAGTATTTTGGGTAATGAACTGATAACTACTATACTAGGAGTTTGTTAGGAAGATTCAGTTTCCGGAACAGCAGTGTCCATTCATAGCTTAGCTACTGCGAAATTGTCATGTCCTTAGCTGGATGTTGTCTAGCATCCCAAAGCTGGCACTGAAAATGTTGATGATTAAATCACTATAAGTACCTAGGTAGTTGAAGTGGCTCGATCATCATCGTTATGGTAATGTTAGAAGTAAGTACGAGCACTAAACAAACTTAGAATCTTGCTAGAAAGAATAAGAGTACAAGTAATAAAAAATACTAGAAATGACATTTTATGTTTTACCAAACACAATCTGGACACACTGCCAAAACCAACAAAAATACGGAATCCTTGACAGTCCAGTCCAGACCTCTCTAACAGCTCTACAATACACAACTGTCCAAGATACCAACCCTACACTGCCACTATATATGGACACAAGGTTGCGATCAAATCGATCCCGCTTAACCCTCTAGCCGACCTTTTGTTGGCAACAGTAACGACGCGTCTGAACTGTAACGCTAAGTAGCGGCGGCAGGAGATGCATCACGGAACGTTGCACAGGTTCCACCTCAGGCTCATGAAACTTACCGACAAAGTGACACTGCGCTTCCTATTTACCGACAGTCAACGGTTATAGCTACGACTCATTTTTCTGGTTCAGTGGTTGAAGTCAAAGACATTTAAATATACCTACTTACGATAGACGGGACAAAGTGAACCACGTCAAAATCTACTAGGTACCACCTACCGGTCACACCTCGCTCAGTTTCGTTCTGTCTCGTGTCATACGCCCCACGTGACAGGTCGCGTTGTGTGCTAAAGAAAATATGCCGAATTGTACATTGTGCTATTCGTGATAAAATGACTGGAATTAACTACGGTTTATTTTCGTTAGTATTTCATAAATTACCGAGTATTTATCATAGATTAATTAAATAATGCTCTTAGATATGTCAAACTATCAACTAATCAAAGGTTCGTATCGGTATTCGGTAAGTGGATACTGCCAAACTTGGCTATGTAATTTTGCTATACAAGGTGTAACAGGAGGATTGTCATTTCTTTAAACCACGTAAAAAGAATCGTGTTCTTTACCCGTATACAAAAAATCAATGAAATCCAATGAATACCTTAACCACAGAAAATTATTTTTCATTTTCTTATTTTTCAACATGAAGTAGATCCGAGTCCGTAATAATAGTTAAACATTGCCGCCGCCGCGCTCCGCAACCCGCACCGCACCGTTGCCGTTGGTCAGTGACTTTTCGCAGATAAAGCGTGTTTACTCTTTATGCAGTTGATTCTGTTATTTATTTTGTTTGAAAACTAAAATTTATTCATTTTCCATTAACTACTAATCTTCGTGTTTTAAAATGTTTCGGTATTAATACTGTGCTAGTTTTCATTTAATTTCGTACATCCAGATACACGTTGTATTATGCTAGATGGCGCCACTGAGACATGGGATCACCGTTCTATGTAATGACATAGAACGGTGATCCCATGTCTCAGTGGTGGTGTCTTGTGGCTTCTGATAGCTTCACTATAGTTATCTTAAATCTCTTTGTACTCAACCAATATTTTCTTCCATATGTTAGTTACCAAGCAAATGTAACATTGGTTGTTTAGTTGTGGTATGTAACAAAAAAAGTCTGGAGGCGTCAGAGCTATCTAATATAGTCTCAAATTTCTAGTGTCAAGTTTTTTTTTAAACAGAGCCATCTAGTATAGTTTTTAGCTTATTAAAAAGCTACTGCTATAGATGGCTTATATACATATAATATGGCTGTATAACCAAAACTTTTGACACTTGAAAGTGACGCATAACGTTTTTCGTTCCGTCACATTTCCTACCAGTTTACTCCTACCACAAGCTGCGTTACCACAACTTCGTTCCAAAAACATTCCGCTTCTGTTATCAGAATTTCCCCAAGCATTTGCAAATCCTCCAAGGGATCGCTAAGCTCTGGTTTCCGCCCTTTTACTTACTGTTCCTGCTGAATAATATGAAAGAATATTGACATTGATTGATTGGCACATCAAAACTATCCTTTATATTTAGGTTACACGTTGTGAAACTAGGTTTTATTAATAACGACCGCCCGCCCCTGCTTCGCACGGTTTTTACGGCTTGACAAAACACCGAGATTTCTTTAAAATTATATGTAAGATTAGAAACCATCCGGACTAAATACGTTGCGTAGTTTAGAACAATAACGCGGTCACACAGGCAGACACGAAAAACGGTTTTAATTTATAACATGTACCTATAGATATAGAAATTCTATAACTACAAATGAATCTACCACGTAAAGGAAAAGCCGAGGGGAAATAGCTATAAAATAAGTGCTATGGCAGCGAATTACACGTCCTACTCGTGTGACGTCACGGTAATAAGTGACATATAAACATACAGGGTGTCATATTTTATTACGACAGTTTTGACGTGTTTTGTTCTGAGGATATATTGAGTGGGTCTTATTCCGGCCCCTTGGGATTTCTGAGGTTGAAAATGCCTACAAGAATAACAGAATATCTAAATGGTGCGGTGGCTCAATTTTATTTTTATGATTATTTGGAAGCCTGAAAGTAATTGGCTACCTAGTCCATTGTGATCTTAAGAACTTATCTGAAGTTAAATTCGATGTGGGGATTATTTATTAAATCTAGCTTTGATTTCACTGCTTTTTATTTTCGAAGACATTATTAGGCTTTCAAATGAGATTTTTAACTAAAATACATGCTTAAAGTATTTTTCAAACTGATTTTACAGTTACATTTCTAATCATATTTAGACGCTCGCTCTTGATGTCAATTTAACCGAAATCCCAAGCAACATATTCCTTGGATTTCATGTTAATAGACAATCTCCGGCGAAACCTACTAGTCTTAGCAGTCAGTACATTAATATTTCACCAAAGTGTTCCTCCTCGTTTTTATGGGGCCGTCAAGAAACTCCGTATTTATTTATGGGACGCGTAAAGTTCAACTTGTGATCCTCGCGGATGAAGGTGGAATACTAATCTTGGCCTTTGGAAGTAGCGACGTAACACATGTTTGAATAGAATTTGTGGAGTAAGCACATGTAGTCAAATTGTCAATGTGTCAAATCAAAAACGTTATTTTCGAAAGTTGGTTGGTGAACTGCGCTTAAGCTGTATTATAAGTTTATTCATTTTCTTATTGATTAAAGCTCTAATAGTGAATAATGGCCCCCGAGAAACTCCAAAACCCTCGACAAAGGTGGTGCAACGCACCGTGAAAGAGATGCCAGCCAAAGGCAGCGCGTCACCAGTAGGGGCGATAAACAAGACCATTCTGGTTAAAAAGACGGTGGGTAACCACCGAAGCAAGAGCAACAAGGCAGCGAACCAGCACCGTCCCGAAGGTTAATACTCCAAAACCAAAAGATTACAGATCAGTTCCCACAGCCAGCAGTGTGAGCAAGAGTAATAAGAAACCGTCCTGGAAGAGACGCCCCAAGCCCGCACACTCCGGAGTCCCAATCCCGGAGAAGATGAGGAAGTTGATGGAGAAGCAGTTCTTGGATTCAGAATTTGCACTATAACCTGCCTGACGTGTCTATTTTTATGATTAATTTACTAAAGAGTTTTACTCATGTCCATGTTTTGATTTGCCTGAAAATTGGTGCACCTCTCTATAATATAGCTAGAGGTAGGTGGTAGTTAGGACTCCCGCTGACGGGCACGACGCGACTCTGGTGGAACAATTTCTCTGAAAACTTCATGGAAATTGGTCTACCGGAGACGCAACGCGCCTGTCTGCGTGAGTCTTTATTCTGTACAATTAAAGAAGGCCTATGTCCAGCATGACTGCTATAGGCTTTTTTTTTAACCCTAGCTGGCATCGGCCCTAGCGGGTGCCGTCAATAGTGCTGACATCTCTTTGAGGCGCGCGTGGAATACAACGCGCCGTCGACTCGGGCTTGGTCCTTACCGGACGGCGAGCTACCCATTGCTCGCCGTCCGTAAGCCCGCGCCTACGGTGGCCGGGAATCGGCTACCAATTCCCGATGCCCAGGGCGTCTCCTGTGGCGATTAGGGGCGTGAGGGCGCAAAGCTTGCCTCTCCCTCCGCCGCCTCCTCCTTCACGAGCATTACTGCCTCACAGAAGTAGGTGATAGCTTCTCATGTACTCTCGCTCCGTGCCATGGCCTGGACCAGGGCCGGACGCGAGAGATCGCCGCCACCGATCGCTTCCACGAGGACACGGCGGTGGCCCGCCCAAGCTGGGCAGGCCTCCACGGTATGCTCCACCGTGTCCAGGCTGATGTTGACTTCAGGAAACTTGCATGCATTTGAGTAAAACTGAAAACAACATCAAACGTGATTGATTGTGGTTTAGGAAAGATATTATTTCTTTTCGTACTTAGGATTGTATTAGTTTTTAATTAATTGACACTTAGATGCATTTGTTTAGTACTGGCAATGTTGGTACTTAATGCTTTTTAGATTGTGTCTTCATGTATAAACATCAAAACAAACCTTTTGAATATTAAAGAAGTTATTGACTAAGGGCCTTATCACACTGGCAATTTTCGAGCGTGTTTGCGGCATGGCGATTGCTTGGCGCGCTCGCCACGTATGCGCGGCGTGTTCGCCGCGTTTGCGGAACGTGTTCGCCGCGTTTGTGGAACGAGAGCGGTTGACATGAGTGTACAAGAGAGAGCGAGACAAGCGATTGTAAAATATTGTGAAAACGTGGCAAACGCATTCCGCAGGCACTGCGAGCACGGCGCGCGCTCGTGGCGAGTGCGTTGAGCGGTCGCCTTGTTGGAGACACGCACGCAGATCACCAGTTTGATGAAGCCCTAAGCTATTTTCAGTTTTTAATCATCGCAGGGAATTTTTATTTTCGTTTGATCCCAGTTTAATATTTTTGGCGTTGGACCCAAAAAACATTATTATGTATTTCCGTTGGATCCTTAATTTTAAAAATGGGCTCCACTAAACATTTAACACCCGAGTGTCCGAAGCTTCACAATTTTATAGCGTGTAGATGTCCTCGTGTAAATCACTTTCACAAAATTTCACACTGCGCAAACGCTTAGTTTTTGAGAAAAAAAATCGTAATTTCAGAAAATTCAACAAAATTACACAATAAAATCAACATTTTACACACAGATAATGAACGAATTTCATTTCTTGGTTGTTCCGTGTTACGTACAGATAAAGTGACAGCAGATTTTAATGGTTTTTCATATAAATATTGTAAGTAGGTATTGACTTGGAATTCATTTTTAAATAGCTGCTACCTTAATGAACTCAATAATGAAGCTTAAAATAATAAAGTTTAATTTGTACTCATAGAAGATTGTTGGTAACGAAACGTAATCGAATGTAAATGGCGCCAACGTTTGACAGTTGTCACTAATCGTATGTACTCACAGATAATGAACGAATTTCCTTGGATGTTCCATTCAGATAAAGTGACGGGGGGAGGGGGGGATTTTAATGATTTTTAGTATAAATATTGTAAGTTTTAATTTTAATTTATTTTTAAAAGTGAGCTTAGGTCTTGGGACACCCGGCTCGGACAAATTAGGTTCGAAGGGGATCATTATAAGATGAAGCTTAATGAAGCCCGAATAGGATTGATTCGGTTCAAAAACTGTCACAGAACCGAGTTAGCCAACTCCGACTCCACGTGGTACTTGTTTGCCCTACCCGAGAGTGTTTTTTAGAGCAGGAGGCGCGCAGGCCGGGCAGCCTCCGCCCGCTGTAATAAGACGCACGCACCATTCGAGCCGTAGTGGCCGAGGCTGCGGAGGCGAGCATAGATGCTTGCGCCTTATTACGCAAGGACGAAGAGGCTGTACTTCCCGCAGCGCCAGAGAAGATGCGATTCTCAAGATGCTGGCGAACTTTGACCTCGAGGTCACTTGAACTTGACCTCGAGATCTCTTGATCTTGACCTCAAGGTCACTTGACCTTTGACTTCAAGGTCCCTTGACTTTATAAAAAAAATACTTTTTTTTTTCTTGGGGCCTATGATTTTGCGCACTTGGCGGTTTTCAAAAATACACTACAAAGGGTCTATTGTACCAAAACAAAAATAGCTACTATATAAAAGCGACGGGTGTTAAAGTACAGTGGTTCCATTGTTATAACATGGGATTCAATGGAAATAGCAAATGGGATGGGACCCATCGTTACTACCTATAAAATCGGATCTAAAACTGGGATCCAACGAAAATAAATGCAGATACGTACCATTGCAGAAGATATTATAGTAAAATTAAATAGGTGTAGATTTAAAGAAATAAGTTTTATGATCACTGTCATCTGCCTAGCCCCCCAACTATATTGGGGTCGATTTTAATGATCACTGTGTCCAGTTAAAGAGGATCAAAAACAATATTACACTATGGTAATCCTGGACTTTGAAAAAGGTACTATGTTAGCCATACACTTTATCATAGGTTTTATGTATTTTGAAATAGTATCCTGCAATTTTTGCACTGCTCTCAAAACAGTGAAGGAAAACATCTTTAGGAAACCCGCATGTCCTAGAACTAAAAATTCGAAGACATGACGTAACATCTACCAACCCGCACTGGGCCCGCGTGGTGGAGTACGGCCCACTCCCTCTCACAGAGAGGAGGCCTGTGTCCCAGCAGTGGGAACATTATAGGCTGATTATTCTATTCTATTATTCTAAGCACATGTAGTAGTGTTTTTACTTTAGAACTGACATTCTTTGATGTTATATGTAAGTACCAATACCAATACAGGGTTATATTTTGGCGCGTGGACACAATGGGAACTAACGGCGCCATCTTGTTTTCTAAATATTTTTTTTATATTTTTCAAGTGACATTTCACAAAAATTCAGAATATTACGCAAAGCTGAGACAGCAGCGATGAATGAACAGGCAACAAATATTTAAAAACACGTTGGTTTTAAACCAGCAGCTGACGTTTTACAATGGTATTACTTCAAGATGGCGTCGTAAAGGTACCTAACTCTCTCTCGATTTCCCGGAGGCGAAGGAAAATCCAAGTGCGTTTTTATTACTTTTAAAGTCTTTACAAATGTTTTTAATATCTTGTTGTAGGGAATAGCAACTATGTTGGCTAATGATTGATGTTAATTTTTTTCCAATATAAAACTGAAGAAAAGTTGTGGTTATAAATCTTCTCAATTCTGTTTTTGCTTAAATTTTTAGCCAGTTGACCATTAAGTTACTACCTACCAGGGTGCTGCGGTGATTGCGTAACGCACACAAACTGACAATTGATCGCAATGCCTTTCATTTTGACAGTTGAGCCACGATCATTGCGTTATTTACGTTGTTGAGCAGACGACTTCTTCAATCAAACCTATGAAGCAACGGATTAGGAATTTCCTTCAAAACTCTCGGGTTGTGATGGACAGTGTGTAAACAAAAAAAAAAACATCTTTTCCACAGCCAACCTTTTACTAAAAGACTATCTCAACTAACATTTTTAAGAAAATACCCGTTAGTGGTGTGGGTACTCTCTATGAGCGGAAGTCGGGTGGCGCGCGTCATCCGCCACTAATGGCGGGCCGTCATGGCCGGCGGCGCTTCCGGCGGAGCGACCGCAACTATTTGATACGTCTCTTAAATTGTAAGGGTATTCTTTTTGCGAAGACTGAAGGTCGTTGCTAAAAGAAAATACATTTAAACGTAAAAGTTTCACACCTTGTCCGCAAAAGACGGCAGTAACCTGAGTGACTGGTGTCAATTGACGTTGAAAAAACCATAAACTTCTTCGGTCACTGGTGAGGTTAGCTCTTTTATAACGTCTATGATCAAATCAATTTTATCATTGGTATTTGCCATCATTTTTTTACTAGCACATGATCAGTTGTTCTAGTCTCTGTTCGTACGTGTTTATCCATACCACCACACAAGCCACACAAGACGTGTGGCTTGTGTAGCCACACCAGTCCAAAAAATAAATCCCAACACCGACAATACAAAAAACTATAAAAGATAAAACCCTAATCTACTCTTCAACCAACAGAACGATGTCATATTTAAGTGGGCAAACACAACACAAACACTACATCGCAATTCAATCTTCGTGCAGTACCTACATGGACCTAATGGTGACAAATATTAAGTGTCGGTCCGGCCATCCGTCTCCGTCGTCGGCCTGTTTGTCCGAGCGCCGCCATCACTCACCGGACAGGGGTGGGGGAATGTGTTTGTCAGTCAGCTTTCGGCAGCCTAACGAGCTGGACGTCAGTTGATGTTATTAAACGGTTGAGGTTCAAAGTGTTTAATAGGATATAGTCTGCCTCTAGGAGAACATTGATTTACTTGATACTGTTCACTGATATGCAAGTAGAAAGTTAGTGCCATGCAGCTTTCGCTTGACTTGAGGATTGACAGTTAACTGTAAACGCATTTGCATCTAAAACAATGTGTAAAATTTAAGCTGGCAACATGCAACAGATGTAAAATTGAAGGAAAATTACTTAATAGTGGCCCGCAGCGATAAGAGCGCTGTCATTATTTGAACATTACCATAATCTTTAGAGCCATTATGTTAATACTCTAAGCCGTGTGTTGATGTTTCCCGAAGCACCAACGCTTAAAGGTTAATACAACGCATATTTAGTTGAACCCTTGACTTCGAAGGGTTAAACTGGTAGCCGTTACGGTTAAGTTAATGACGTATTGATTAAACCAGATTTAGGGAACTAGGCTTGATAGCCTAAAAGGCGAATAAGATTAACTAAAACATCTCCATTATTTTCGCAGTCTCATTTATGTCCTTAGGTTTATTCATGTATTCTACTATGAAAATAGCTTCTTTATTTTCCGCCGATATTCTAACATTAAATTTCAAAATTACATAACCGCAGCTTCAGGTAATGCCACACCGTCCGCTTACCGGCCCATCGTGCTGCTCGACGAGGTGGGCAAGCTCTTTGAAAGAGTCATTGCAGACCGCCTTGTCGGGCGGCTGGTGAGGGTGGGGCCGGATTTGGCGGAGAGCCAGTTTGGTTTCCGCAAGGGGCGCTCTACGGTGGACGCCATCATGCGCGTACGAGCCCTCACGACGGGGGATGCTGTGGCCCGGGGTGGGGTCGTCTTGGCGGTGTCTCTAGACATCGCCAATGCCTTCAACACCCTGCCCTGGAGTTGCATCAGGGAGGCACTCCGGTATCACCGAGTGCCGACCTACCTCTGTCGCGTGGTCGAGGCCTATCTGACGGACAGGGCCGTCATCTACCCCGGTCACCGGGGAGAGTGGAACCGGCGAGAGATGTCGTGCGGTGTCCCGCAGGGATCGGTTCTGGGACCGCATCTGTGGGACATCGGGTACGACTGGGTGCTGCGCGCCGACCTCCCTGGTGGCGTCAGCGTAGTTTGCTACGCTGACGACACGCTGGTTCTGGCGCAGGGGAGGTCGCACCAGGCGGCGGCCGAATTAGCGGCACGCGGGGTTGCGACAATCGTAGAGAGGATCCGGCAATTGGGACTCGAGGTGGCCTTGCACAAGTCCGAGTCCATGTGTTTTCATGGTCCTCGGAACGCGCCACCATCGGGTTCCCAAATAACGGTAGGAGGGGTTCTCATCGGTGTCGAGTCGACGATGAAGTACCTGGGACTCGTCCTCGACAGCCGGTGGAATTTCGTGGAGCACTTCCGACGTTTGGCTCCCAGACTGGAGCGGGCCGGGGCTGCCTTGGGGCGGCTCCTGCCCAATCTGGGGGGTCCAAACGCCTCCTGCCGGAGGCTCTACGCGGGGGTCGTGCGGTCCATGGCCCTTTACGGAGCTCCGGTGTGGGCGCGTTCCGTGAGGCGACGACCGGTACGTCGATTGAACGCGTCCCAGAGGGTCATGGCCATCCGGTTAGCCCGGGGATACCGCACGGTCTCCGGGGAGGCGGCGAACCTCCTTGCCGGATTACCGCCATGGGATCTGGAGGCAAAAGTCCTCGCGCACATGTGGGAGTGGCGCGAGGAGGCAGGACGCCGGGGCGTAACTCTGTTGCCGCGAGAAATCGTGGCACGGCGGACAGAGCTCCGGCAGGATCTCATGGCGGCATGGAGAGTGCGATTGTCGCAACCCAGCGCTGGGCACGCCACAATTGCGGCGATAAGTCCCCTCTTTGAGGAGTGGCTGGAGAGGCGCCACGGCGTCCTCACCTTCCGCCTGACGCAGGTCCTCACCGGACACGGGTGCTTCGGGAGGTACCTGTTCCGGATAAGGCGGGAGGAAACGCCCGGGTGTCACCACTGTGTGGATCGCCCGGAGGACACGGTGGAGCATACGGTGGAAGTCTGCCCGGCTTGGGCGGGGCACCGCCGTGTCCTCGCGGAAGCGATCGGCGGCGGCGATCTCTCGCGTCCGGCCCTGGTCCAGGCCATGGTACGGAGCGAGAGTGCATGGGAAGCCATTACCTCCTTCTGCGAAGCAGTAATGCTCGTGAAGGAGGAGGCGGGACGCGTGAGGGAGAGGCAAGCTTTGCACCCTCACGCCCCTAGTTGCCGCAGGAGACGCCCTGGGCGTCGGGAATTGGCAGCCGATTCCCGGCCACCGTAGGCGCGGGCTTGCGGACGGCGAGCAATGGGTAGCTCGCCGTCCGGTAAGGACCAGGCCCGAGTCGACGGCGCGTCGTGTTCCACGCGCGCCTCAAAGAGATGTCAGCACTATTGACGGGGTCCGCTAGGGCCGATGCCAGCTAGGGTTGCGGGATGTTCGAAAGAGTTACCGTGGCCCCGGCACAGGCAACAGAAGGAACACGGGTGGGTTTTAGTCAGTAAAAGTCTGACACGCCCTCCCGCTCCGCCCAGAGCGGGAGAAGTCATTTGATGATTTCCCATCCACAAAAAAAAAAAAAAAAAAAAAAAAAAAAAAAAAGGTAATGCCACACACAATAACTATCACCAAATCCCAATACGCGACACCCATCTCGTAACAAAGACACCTAGCGACTAAATTAGCTTGCACGCTATCCATTGCCGGCTCAGTACGGAGCGCATTGTGCTTAATGAAATAATTACAACGCGATGCGGTGATGGATCGTTGTCTCGCGTGTGTACATTGATGAGTTTCTGCTGGATCACAGCTTCAGATTGAACGCTATGTTCGACGCTGCGGGGATTAGTGCTCTGAAGTTGTAGAAAATATTGGAAGTAAGAAGTGAGGTAAAAATTATTTCACTTTTTATAGCAAAGCAACTGCTAATCCTATATCCGTGAGACCATTATTACCTTACTTTTTATAAGCTGCTAAGCCTATATCCGTGATGTAGGCAGTAGGTAAGATGGTACTTATTCATCTACTATTCTATATATCGATGACAAAAAGAAGTATCTCTATAAACGAAGAAATTCCCATCCTATTTTCAGGCCAAATTCTGTACCCGCCAACCAACTCGGCGAAGCACCGGGATGCGATCAAAATAATTTTAATCAGATTGAAGCATTGTGTCTGCCACAGCTCATTAGCTGTTCACAAACCCGAAACAAGTTTAAAACGAGCTCTAAATCATGCTCGTTTCAGCTTTTCAGGAGCATTGCCAGCGATGCGTGTAAACAACGACATTACCAAAGTAAATAATATACCCATAGCAGAGATAATAAGCTTGTAAGATTAAACTGGAGTCAAGAATGTTCTCATTATGCAAGTTTCAAGTTTCAAGGACTTGCTAATAAATGAGAAAAGTTTAATTTTTTCATTTGTTGTCTGGTATCGCGTTAAAAACTTTGTTTTTAGCGAACACTTAAACGAAAACTGACGGTAACCAGGAATAGTTCTGTAATTCAATTTAGAATATAAGAGGATTAAATACGGATGGCAACCGCAAACAATTGGGTACGTTTGTTGCCCGAGCGACGCAAGCGAAGTTGGAGGAAAAATAAGAATCAAATAAAACTTAATAAAATTCGTTCCCGTGAATTAATAAAACCTCAGAAAGTAACAAAATATAAAATATAACTGTTATTAAGATCTAGATAAGATTACAGCCAAATATCAATTTTAGGAAGAGACCCACGCTGGGCGCCAACGGGAAAGTTCGAGAAGCTTCGAGTTAAGTTTAATAGATTATATTACATCACTAAATTATAGGTTTAACGTTGTTATACGGCATTTCACAGTACCGAATTAAATCGGACGTGTTTAAGCTCGTAAATCAACTGCTTAGAGGGGATAATGCTTAAGGAGCCATTTGTTACTAGGTGCTATTAAAATTATGCGAGTCTTTTAAAAACCCAAGCCTTAACTTTAACTGTAATAACGTGCGCAATAGAGATATCATGAACGTAATATCTGAATATAATCCAACTTATTTTGCTATTGAAGAGTACCTAGTCGTTGATTTGAATTTTATAGTTTATTAGACATAAATCTACCATATATTCATTTCATTTGATTCAAGTAAAGTGATTGCTACAGACGGCTTACAATTTTGCTCTGAACATCGATATTGTCAAGTGTCACGTGACGATATCTGTATCTGTTTAACTACCCACAATACGAGTATTGGTTCTACTCTTTTCCCAATCTTAGCTGTGTAACATTAAGCAAGAAATAAGCTCCTGAAATTGCCATCATTTTCAAAAACACTCCAATAAAAGTGAATATTTCGAACAGTCGACATTTATCTAAATGTGTTTTTGATGTGTGCATGCTTTTCAACGAGCGTGCAGTGAAGATTCAGTTGCTATCTCAATTCTGTTCACCACCTGTGTTCCATGCGGGTAGACTGTATGTTCCATTTAACAGAAAAGCTCTTTTATTAAAATTTGAATTCAATCCTGATGAAGCGAAGTATTTGATGTTAAAACTAAAATTGAATTTTCAATAACATGAATAGGGCTTCTTCAAAAAGTAGTCGGCTAAGGGACTTTTTCTTTTCATATGCTCGCTTCGTCATCTTTAAAATATGAAAGAACTCACTGACATTTGGCTCAATTTGTCTATTTTGTAACATTTCATTAGTGAATTGTAGACAAGATTGTTAATTAATTATGTAAGTAACAGCAATAACACTAATTACCTTTAGAAACACGCACATTAATATTTCAATCACAACTCTAATTTATTACTACTTAGTCCTATTCTGCCACCGACAGAAATTATCACAAGAAACCATTTTCCTTTCAAGAAATATTCTCAAACGTCATTAAGATCCCGAAAGTCCATCGAAGGCTCCATTAAATGACCAGAAGTACCGGCTCACGGCTTGTTAAAGGCTTCTAAAGCACTTCCGGTGAACAGGTGAACTGGGATATTAGATTTACTTCGTCCACTTCCTCTTAGTGTACTTTTCTTTGAAGTTTTCCTCCGTGTGTTTGTTTACCTGGAACAAATTAAGGTAAATTAAATATTGCGTACTGCAGTGTGCTCTAGGGTTAATTAAAAAAATATGTGTTTGTTTGAGAATGTGTTCTGGCTTTGTAAGTTATTTGTTCATTATGGAATGTGTGGCTTTGCACGCTTTAAAATAATATAACTTCGGAAGAATTTTCTAAATTAACTTCTTAATGAAAATTGAATAAGCATTTTCGTGGTTGTTCCCATTTAGGGTCTAATGAAAATGAAATCAAGTAAGTATATTATCTATAAAGTTAAGTTAGGTGAAGAGTTCGTGAACTATTGAGTCTAATGTAGTCGAGCATTCCGAAAATATACACGTGTGACGTTGACAAACTAAACGCGTGTGACGTTGACGAACTAAACACGTGTGACGTTGACAAACTAAATACGTGTGACGTTGACAAACTAAACGCGTGTGACCTTGACAAACTAAACACGTGTGACGTTGACAAACTAAACGCGTGTAATCTTGACAAACTAAACACGTGTGACCTTGACAAACTAAACAAGTGTGACGTTGACAAACCCTAGAACGTCAGCTACCTACTGAGAACAGCTCCAAAAAATAACACAACTTCAAAAAACTGTGAGTAATAAAAAAGTTCTTGACACAAATCATGTTAAAAGTTCAAACGATTCAAAAAGGTTATTTGAGGAGGGAGGATTTTTAACTCTGTGGACATCCATATAGTCTTCAATCAAATACTGTCAGCGAAAGCTAAGAGAAACAAACTGCTATTTGGGCGCGTTTTTTTTATAACGAAATTGCCGACGACCGCCGCGCAAGGAAGTTTAATCAGATGTACTTACCTACTAATACAGGGTGTAAGGGACAGCCCTCCGCAAACTAACAGGGGTTCAGCTACTTATTTTGAATCATATTCCACCGGAAATATTCTCAGGAAAATTGACATTTTTTTTATCGTTTTTTCAGTTACTATCCCTGTATTTCAATGTAAAATTCCATTTTCTGTACGTAGCACTCCATTTATGCAAATAAAACAGCTAAAATAAAAAAATCAGCAATTGATGTTGAACTACTCGGCGGCCGAAGGCTCGCTGCGCTGCCGTTCGCTACGCGCGTTTTGCTACGGTAACGACACATTGTGTGTGAGGTAATAAACGAATCAGGTATATTGGATTCCCATAATGTTCCTGAAATAATTTCATGTACCGGTCATCTTAGTATGATATACTGAATTCACCCCATCAGTCTGTATATAGATGAGATTTCACTAAGAAAGACAGGATTCCGTTCGATCCGTATTTTAGTGGTACCAATTTCAACCAATTCTCATGACGGAGTCATATGAAGATTTTGACAAATAATAAATTTTAAAAAACAGAATGCGATCGCTCAGCAACGATCAAACAAGATTCACCTTGGTCGAATTTGGCGAACGATCTACATATTTGCCAAATTGGACAGGATCAGATCACGAGATGCCCAGCAAGGAAAATGAAATATTGCAGGCACATACTAAAAGAGACTTTTACAAGATCTTTGAAAAAAAAAACTTAAACCGACTTCAAAAATTAACTCTATTATGAAATAACTTTAATTCCAGAAGTCGGTCTCTTGGGATCTGTATTTTAGTTTTTGTCACCGACTTCTGAAATTAAAGTTATTTCATAATTTTGGATTAATTTCTTTTTGAAGTCGATTTAATTTTTTAAATTACCTTTTTATTTCGTAATTTTTAGTTTTAAGTATAAACTGGAATATTTGTTTGTAATAAGTAGTAAATAGTTTTGTTTTAAATATTGCATTAGAATTTGACCAAGGTTTTGAGATGTTTTTCTTTGACTCACACCCCCGTAGCTCGTATCAATACTTACAAGCCGTCACACTTACACGTAGCAGTCCATATCTTGAAAACTATTGAACCGATTCTGATGAAACTTGTACTGTTCCCTAAGTTGACGTAAATGTAAGCCAATAAAAAAATGGTCACATCCCATTAATAGTTTCGGAGAAGTGCTTGGACAAACATACACATTACATGCACCTATAAAATTTTGTATATTTGATTGGAAGCCCTAATAGATTATCATATGTCAATATTGTATTGCAATTTCGATAATATTACGTACGTGTCAAATTGATACTTCTTTTTTTGAAGTTAGTTGAAAAGAAAATTGTTCTAATCGTTCTATGAATGAACACGTACGAAATCTGTACGGAACTCCTTATCGGTGTTGTCGTGGTCGCTAGCGCTACTGCTGAGCATGAGGTCCTGGGTTCGATTACCAGGTCGGGCAAAGAGTTATTGAGTTTTTTCATTAGGAATATCTCAGTACCAGCCGGGAGTCTGGATTTCTGCCCGGTTGATGTCAATAGGCTCCCCCTTACTACATGGGACTTAACCATAACTGGTGAAATGTGATTGTACTGTAGGTACTTACACCTCTGCCTAAACCTTCGGGGATTACAGGCGTGATGTTTTGTTATGATAACAATGTATGGCACCAGAGCAATGTCCTTTCACTTCAATTCGCTTCGCTTTATCGCTATCGCTTCTCGCAAAGCCCTACGCCAAACTGTCGTTTAAAACGAACATTACAGTAAAAAGCTTCATTTGCACTGAAGAAACAATCAAAACAAGCCATTAACTTAAAGCGCTGCCATCGTTGACGGGATACAGCTGAGATCGCTTCCAGCGCTTTATCGCCATCCCGTACTGTGCGTGCGCTAAGTAATTTCATTTTGACGACACGTTACGTTGTCTCAGCGACGTGTTTTGCCTTTAATTTTATTTCTCGAGTTCTATTATGAATGTTGTTTACTTTGTACTTAATAGCCCCGTTATTCAAGAACCCAAAACCGTTTAAAGAGTCTGAATAGAGGCAATAGTAACGGAACAATAACGTTTTTTGTGAGCCCGGGACATGTGACGTCACGATATCGCGCGCGCCCGCCGGGACATATGACGTCACGATATCCCGCGCACCCGCCGGCACATGTGACGTCACGATATCGCGCGCGCCCGCCGGGACATGTGACGTCACGATATCGCGCGCGCCCGCCGGGCGTCACGGATTATACGGAATTAATGTTAAAAAACGTTAATTGAGACGATTATAAATCGCGTGCTGATAGAAAGGTAAAGGTGTTATTAATGTAATCAATTGCCGGGAAATAGAAATATACCGGTTTTCAGCGACATCTGGTTAGACAAGAGACCAAGCCAGAGAGAATAAGTATTCTGGCTTTTTAATCATGATATTATATTTCGATGTAAGAGTTGTGTACACATAGTACACTACAAGTGACTACTGGAAAGACAAACGATTTTATGCTTCAACATATTGATGCAAAATGCAGGTTATAATGGAGTCCATGTAGCTGTCTGTAAATGAAACAATAAAATTTTAAGTTCTAATAAAAAAAAAACTTCCCGTGACTGGTGTAAAAGATGAGAATGATGAAGTCAAGAGTGTGGCAGTACGCAGAGTGCCCACCCAACCTACCTGCCAGGCGTTGTGTTCGGTTGTGGCTTCGTTTGCCGACGAGCGATTTGTATTATTATCTAACTAACAAATTGATAAATTACTAAAAGCTTGAAGCTTGTTCACTCCGACCCTGTTGACTCGCAGTCGTAAGGAAAACTAGGTTCCGTTTATCTTAACTGCTCACTTACCCACTTCAAGTAGAGAAAGGTAGAACACACGAGACTGGTCCTACTCCTAAGCACCTAAGACCTATCCACACAGCCGCTGTTTTTTTTGCAGAGTAGTTTCCCGACTCGCCGATAGATGGCGGTGTTTAAGTTATGTTTAAGTTCGGAACTATTAGTAAGAGAGACCGAAGTTAGTTCGGAAGACGGCTTAAGTTATACAGTTTGTAATGTTAACGGATTGATACGCAGTATCTACATGGACCAATCAACGACCGTGGATAACAATAGCAACCAGCCAAAAAAAAATACAAATAAAAAATCTTCGAAGGAGTTGTAGGAATTTTTCAAGCAATACAGAATGTTTCATTCGTGTACATTATTCCTTCAAAACATCGAATTTGTTAGGTATAACAAACACCCTAATAATTATTTGAAAGGATGTAACATTCCTTTATGCAGATAATATCGTATAGATAGGGGCTCCTCAATTCCGGGAATCGAGATGCTTTAATCTACAGATTACGGAAGTGGCTCAGAGTGTAAGCGTCTAACATTACTTCGATAGCAGAGCTTAGCATCGCGCTGCAGTTATTAGGGATCTGTTTTCTATTTACTGAACTGAACAGAACAACGGACAACCTGATATTGTATAAAAGGAACCTGCATTAGTGTGTGTGTAAGGCCCATCGGCCACGACCACGACGCTACTCAAACGTAACCAGTTACAAACTCAGCTCAGCAATGAGTAGCCAGCATGTCACAGCACTCTCAATGGCGGTCCGTACTCCGTACAGGACACGACCAGTCTGAATTTAGGTGCACGTTTCCGAAATTGTCGTTCCTTACGACTGAAAAACTCCTTAGTTCAAGAACATTGTTATCTTAATTAACTAAACTACTCAACCCTTACATTATTATGCATTTCTGTAAGGTCTAACTTAGACCTTACAGAAATGCATAACATTGTTGCCTTAAAATATAGCGCCATTATTTACTCCCAAATAAAGAATGTTACTAAAAAACATCGGCGGCCTCTGCACACAATTTATATGGTAATCATCCGGGACTCGAACCTATGGCCGTTCGCGTCTTTATTTAAGTTACGGATAGGACAGTTAACCAGAAGGGTTTCCGGGTCTGGTGGTGGAAGATTTCTTGTTTGTTGAGGTGGCACGCATTGTGGTGGCTGTTTTGGAGTTTTGAAAGAAAGGGTGTGATTGCTTGCTTAGCAGCTACCTTGAATACTTATATTAATATTTTAAGATTTTTCTTAATAATCAAACTTCTATAAGTTCTTATATAACTAAATTCTATTAGTAATATACAAATTGCACTTTTTGAATTTAATCATTCTTATTAGTCGTTCGCATGTTTTATACTTATCTTAGTTATACATAATAATATGTGTTTTTGCAGATGACACAATTATAATAATTGGGGCGAATGACTTAAAAGAATTGACCAAAAATGTAAATAAAAGCCTACAAAATCTCTGCGATTGGTTTACAGCCAATAACCTTTTGTTAAATACAAGTAAGACTAACATCATTTTATTTAATACTACAACTCGCCATAATGACAATTTAGATGTACACACCAAAGGAGACAAGCTTGAATTAGTGGATAAAGTGAAATTTTTAGGCATTAACGTAGATGTGCATTTAAATTGGAAACAGGAGCTTGCTGCATTGACTCTTCAATTTCATCAGCATGCTATGCACTCAGGAGCCTCAGAGACATGTTGGATCTATAGCAACTAAAAACTATATATTACGCTCTGGTAGAATCTAGATTAAGATACAGCATAATGCTTTGGGGAAACAGCTATAGTTATAACTGTCAGAAAGCGTTTATTTTACAGAAACGTGCCATAAGGACTATAGTAAGGATCTCACAGAGACTCATGTAGAGAGCACTTTAAAGAATTGAACATTTGAACAGTGCCAAGTTTATATATATTAGTAATATTAAATCACTTTGCTAAGTATGTTCATGAGTATGAATCACAAGACGAACGTAAGATAAGAGAGAGCACAAGAAGGAAGGTTTTTAAGCACAAAATGGTACCTAATTTTAACATAGCTAAGCATTGTTCCAGATTCCAAGCAGTGGAGTTATTTAATAGGTTACCGACTGATTTAAAATTATTAATTTATAGCTCTTCTTTTAAAACTACTCGTAAATTAAAAGGCTTCTTGTTGGAAAAATGTTTATACTCGGTATCAGAGTTTATGGCAAATGATAAAAATAGTCACATAATATAAAAGCAGTGATCAAGCTTTAAATAGTCACATAATATTATAGCAGTTGTCAAGCTTTTTTTTTTTTGTTGTACCTAAGTACCTGCTCTTAATATTTTGACATTGAATTTTGACATTATACTTGCTATTGATTTGACTTTATATTTATTTGAAGTGTGGACATATTTTAAATTAATTGACTCTTGACTCTTATTTCACATAAATTTTAATTGGGCTTTTAAATGTATTGTTTCTGCATGTGATAATTTTATTTAATATGTTATATTCAACACAATATTAATATTGTTAAATGAATAAAAAAATGAAATGATATGTCGCAGAAGAATTGTAGAATCCGCTGTTTTCCAAAACAGCTCCGTTATGTAAAACAACTGAACGACGTTTAGCGGTTTTACATAATTACTAAACGCAAAACGTTTAACCTCTCTGCTCGACAGGATTTTGACAAGTGACACACCACTCGACTTGACGGGATGTTGCGAATTACGCTATGAAATTCAGGAATTTGTATTAACTTTCAGCATTCGAATTTATTAAAAAAAATATGTTACCGCGCCTATTTTATACAATAAGTTCGTGGCAAATATCTTTAATTATAATAGGTAGGGGGAAAAGTTTCTTCGCATTTTTTAAGAAAATTCAAAACATTTTTTAATATAGTTTATTCACATTTAACTTAAGTATGTAGGTGCCATTTTGTTCGATAACTTTTTGCCATCTTGTAGGTAGGGACATGATCCCATTGCTATAGAAATTTTGGGACTTCTGATCAAAATACCGCGACGAGTGGTTTTGGCAGTCCTCTCGTGATGTCAACCTGACACTGCCTAAAGAATTCTGAAGAGACTGAAACAGGTGGAAATCTGAAGGTGCAAGGTCAGGACTATACGGCGGATGCATTAACACCTCCCAGCCAAACTCTCTTAATTTTTGCTGAGTGGCTAAAGATGTGTGAGGTCTAGCGTTATCATGATGAAAAACCACACCCCTTCTGTTGATTAATTCCGGCCGCTTTCTCTCAACTACTTGCTTTAATCTCATCAGTTGTTCCCGGGTAGAGTTCAGAATCGATGGTCCTGCCTGGTGGTAACAGCTCATAATGAATAATGCCCTTCCAATCCCACCACACACACAGCATCACCTTGTTGCGAGTTAAACCGGGTTTCGCCACAGTCTGTGAAGCCTGACCGGCCTTTGACCACGACCTTTTTCGCACGTTCTTGTCGTACGTGATCCACTTTTCATCACCAGTTATCAGCTTCTTTAAAAATGGTTCGGTTTCAATACGTCGTAATAAAGAATCACAAATGAGTACACGGTTCATTAGGTTTCTTTCAGTGAGCTCGTGAGGTACCCAAATATCGAGCTTTTTTGTGTACCCAGTTTTTTTCAAATGCGCCAAAACTGTTTTGTGATCAATTCCCAGTTCTTCAGCTACGTCGTAACTACTGATATGCCGATCTTGCTCCACTTTTTCAAAAATGGCATCCATTTTATCCGTAATAGGGCGACCAGAGCGACGTGCATCTTTGACATCAAAATTTCCGGATTGAAAACGCTTAAACCAAATTTGTGCTACTCTCACAGACACTGCACCAGGTCCATAAACATCGCAAATTTTTTTCGCGGCTTGCGTTGCATTTTTACCTTTTTTGTAGTAAAATTTTAAAATGTATCGAATTTCTTCATTAGATTCACTCATCTTGACAGTACGAAAAACAAATGAAAATCACACATTTTCCTAATTTGAATTTGGAATTATGTTCTTTAAAATTTAAACTTTCAATGATACCAAAACCAGCCAGATACAAATAGAATAGCCAAAGAGATTTTATTACAAGTTCATACATACTATAATGCGAAAAGACTTTTTCCCCAACCTAATATGTTGAGGTTGGGCAAATCGCGTCAGTCTACTGCGAAAGTTATACAAAATAGGTATTATATTCCTACTCCAATCCAAAAGGTAGGCAACTTAAATTCGCTGAAAATATCTACATAAACAACCTACTCTCTTGCTGAAAATATGCAAAACTTAAATATAAACAACGTGCCGCTCGTATCCATGAGCACGTCTACGGCAGCCGCCGACGTGTGTCGCCGGCTGCAGTTGCTGAGGTTATGAATTAGTTTTATTATTTAAAATGATGTGATAGTTAGTGCGGTGCTGTGATTTTGTGATTACATATTTAGTATTTTTATCTAAATGTGAATTCGGAAACTGTCGTCGAAAAGGTATGTAAATACATTAGGTTTTCTGATAATTAGTAACTCTTTACTTCACCGTAACCAACCTCAAATTACTAACTGTATTTCTCCGAAATAAAAACAAGTATTTTTGTTACTCGAAGAACAGTTGCACATGAAATGACATGAATAGTGTTGTTTTTATGGCATTTGTAGTTTTTGTATAGCACTGAAAAACTAAATTCTCATCGAGACAAAACACATTAATTTTCGTATCGAAAAGGTTCTTCATAGGTGTTTTGAAATGAAGATAAGAGTTGGCATGATCATTATGATTAAGTATAAATGTTTTAGGGTAACATTTTCAATTGACATTAAATTGAATTCATAAAATAATGCATACAGAAATAGAACAACAATCGTTGATAATTTGGAGGCCATCTAGTGGCAATTGATTGAAAAATTTTGCATGTGACAAGCGAATTGTGAAAGGTGAAAAGGTGCGGCTAAGCAGTGTAGTTATGCGTATCCAATAATATAGATGGCGCTTATGTTAATTATGTACCCATTAACATAAGCGCCATCTGATGCTTGAAATATACGTAGTACTCTTCGTATTGTAAAGGTTATCTAACCAACATTTTAATAATGGTTTTAGTATGAACGACGTAAGAAAATCCGTTTTTTTTTTTTGTGTCGCCTTGCCCTAATTTTCACCCTTAGGCACGCCACTGCTAGGAATTAATATAATATCTTGCATACCACGTGTGTGTATACTCATGTTTTGTACAAATAAATGATCTTATCTTAAGAATAGCTTTAGTTCCTTGCATTAGTTAAAGAAAGGATCCACTTACATATTTCCAGAACCACCTAAACCCCTAACGTCCTTGAAAGTATGGTCATCATAAAATTCGTCACGTATCCCATGGACCCACGTCACAGTGTGGTGGAAGGATGTGACGATGTCATTGACGCTATTTCAGGCATTCATACGATGGCCCATTATTGCTCCGGATAAGGGATCGTCTACCCCATGGGATGGGCCCTTCGATATAGCCCCGTATTCACCCTTGAATTATATTATACATAGAATATAGGGTTTATGTGAACAAGACTAACGATTGAATCTTTTATTCAGAATAAGTGGGGGTAGCAAACGAACTGACTACAATATTACTTTGTTTTGGAGCATTTTTTTTTAACACACAACATCATATAAACATAATATCACGCCTTGTTTCCCCGAAGGGTTAGGCAGATGTGTACCTATGTGTGGTAGGTGTAACTATGTCGTGGTTCCTACCCCACAAAAATTCATATACCACCACTACCTGCTATGTAAATATTAATGACAGCAAGTTATAATATCATACACAAAGTGGATTAAATACGAATTATTGGTACTAAAAAACTGCTCAAGCTAAGTTAATTATATTTAGATGGGACCACCGCGCGGGCTTTCTCTGACAAATGAAAAAAGAATCACGTAAATCGGCCCAATAACTACGGAGAAATACATAAAGGCATGTACATACACGAAAAAACAAACTCTCCGAATAAATAACCTTTGTACTTAAGCAGTATATTTGTACTCAATGCTCATAATGTCCTAACTGTATAATGTTTTATTGTGTGTACATGAATAGTAAAATAAATAAATAAATAACCTCCTTGTTTTCAATCTGTTAAAAAATTTAATGGTTTTGCCTACAATAATTAGGTATTTAGTTAATCGTACAAGTAGGCATTTCAATGCAAAAACATTGGCCATCTATTTATCTCTCTATCTTTTCAGTATACTAAACAAATCCAGCAGGAACACATACAGTTCCGACATATAGCTCAAATATTGATCAACAGTGCGTTACATATGTATGAAATCCCTCAATTAACCGGACCAGCCGATCCCTGCGTATTTCGGAAACCGATTATGATGATCGAGTTGTGCTGCACTATCCGATGCAGCGGATACTCGGCGCACAACACTATTCAGGGCTGCCACTCAAACTCAAAGCTTTTTATTTCCATTAAACAGGCACTTTTGAATTTTCAAGTCGGTTAGTCAGTAAGATGAGTCTAGCTGCCCATTAAAAAAAAATTGTGCAAAGACAAACACATATATTTAGTCATAAACTAAACAGGATTGTAAAAGTGGCCAAAGCGTAGAAGGGTCCTATGGAGAAGAACGGGCAAGAAACTCCACGGACTTCTTTAGATGAAAATATTGTAACAAAATATTGGTTACATCATTCATGTTGAAATCATATATGTGAGAATGAAGAAAGACGTACACATTAAAAGCGTCGATAGTAAAAAGATTTCATAAAACAATTCGAAACTCGTAAAGCTACGGTTTTCTAGAAGAGCGGTGGCCGTCGTATTATAACGGCCGTCATGAACATCAATAATTTTGACCAGAGGCAAAAAATTTGCACTGTATTTGAACAGCCGTTATTGTGAAACCGCTCACCGCTATTTTAGAAAACCTCGTTCTCGGTTAGGGCTCGATTCACGCGTTCTTAACACAATCATGACATCAGTACAAGTTATAACAATGCATTTGCAAGGCAAATTGAAACTGCACAGCCAATGACGCCATTGTTTTGCATTTAATAGGAATATTTTAGCGTTTGCGCACTTTATTCTAACGTGAACGTATAAAATTATAGGAGTGCAAATAACTTCAATCTATTACATGTATATAAATCTATACAAATAAATAAAATTGAAGTGTCTGTTTGTAATGTCAAAATAACAAATTTTTACTAAATGCATATGAAAGTATCGGTACTTATAAAAATCAATTTTTTTAAATTTTGTCTGTCTGTTTGTTCCGGCTAATCTCCGAAATGGCTGGACTGATTTTGACGGGACTTTCACTGGCAGATAGCTGATGTTACGGCGGGTAACTAAGGCTACTTTTATTTTAGAAAAATAATTAGGGTTCTGCGCAAAAAAATTAAAACCCATGAAATTGTGAATAAAAAGTCGTATTTGAAAATTTATTTTTGCATTTGGTAGCCCAATTCTCGAGTATAGTTATAGGTTATTTAACATCACGCTATGACCCTTACGAGCCACGCAAAAAGAAAAACGTCAGAAAGAACACTAAGCGAAAACGAAGTAATAGCGCGGGCGGGTGATGCAACGAGGCGGGTCGGGGGACGAGGGAGTTTTATTAAAATGTGGCTGTTATTTTAGTACCTATATTGTGTATCTTCCGACTTCTACGCGAACGAAGTCGTGGGGCACAGCTAGTTAATAATATTTAAGCTGAACACAGATGAAGTAAAATAAGAAACGAAAACCTAAACACAAAAAAAAACTATTTCAATTTCTGAATCAGCACTTTTTCGATAAAACCTAACGACATTTTACCTATTTCTTATATTAAAACACAGAATCGTATCCCTGCCAGCCCTATGCCTTCGCTCCATTGGCCCGTACGAAATCCGTCAATTTGCTCCGCGGACCGCTCAAAATTAATAAAATGTAATATCCAATGAGCGACCTGAATTCCATTTTTAAATAGTACCACGGGCTTCGCTGAATAAGTTAACGCTTGTCCCGGAATTTATAATTATTAATGAAGTTGTTCATTAAAAAAAAAAATTGGCGATAAACTTGTGAATTTTGCGCGACTATGTCCAACTGTGATAAAGCCTGGCTCAATCAAAGAGAAATTAAGCCCAACAGTGGGCGATAATGATAAGAGCTCAACGGTTAAACCGCGGTCTGATGAAAGAGAAGTCGCGAATTCAATCCAATCATAGTACAAGCATATTATATCATTTAAATGAAAAGGAATACCTACTAGTAATTTGCCAACGATAGCCAGAAATCACAAGCAATACAAAGATCGACTAGTTATCCTAAACAAAATTGTTTTGTTCCAGATAAAGTTTCACGCCGCAGGGTAAGATTTCGCGTTATTTTGCATGATATACATAAATCTATCCTTCGTGGAACTCGTAAAACTTTTACGAGGAATCCGTTTGGGCTCGTGAGTCATATATGAGGCTCATAACTGTCAGTAGTTGGCTCGCAGGCCGCCTGGAGGACCTAACATTACTCATTCCTGACGTTTGACTTTCAGACGCTGAATCTGTTCTACATATTGATTTGTCTTGGTTATGTTTTTGTAACTAAATGTTTGGACGTGAAGATTACAAGGTAAACATCACAAGATATATGTGCTAAGTAGATACTTACCTAGTTTGGATACTTTAGAAATGAAGAAGCCTGGGGATACATACATGGCAGTGTTCACTGTTAAACTTTGCCACATTATTATTTTCATATTAGTAATCGACATCTCACAGCAGTTCGAGTATAAATTGCATTGTGTGCCTGATAAAAATTAAATCATATTCGCTCTTCTGTATGTCGTTAAAGATATTATTAAGGGCTGATATCAAGAGGATGAGCACGAACTTCCTGTTGTCTTCTAAATGTAACCTTTACATTTACCACGATTACTTACGCCAACACGACCAAGCGAACAGCTAACATAGAACAACTATACTGCTTAGGGCTGATTTAACCAAAGTCAGACAGATATCTTTAATCCGCGGAATAAAATTGACGTCTGACAGTTTTTGTATGGAACATTTGTCAAAAATTTTAAATTTATTCGCTGGATTAGACTTTTACTAGGTATAAAAGTTTGGTCCAATTCATAAATGTATTGGTCTATTAAAATTACCGCGCTTAAACGCCTTTTCATACTGACTAAAAGAACACAGCCGAATTGAAAACCTCCACGTTTTGGAAGAAGATTTAAAAATCCTGCAAAAGCAACACTTTTCCCAGTTCCGGCCACCGCCACCACAGAGCCACACACAAAGTTATCTCGCACTGGTCTACCGCAGTCGGAAGAACAGTACACAGAACTTCTCGTCTGTGGTAACAATTTGACATCAACAGCGCCTTTATGTCGTCGCAGTAAGGTCTGTTTTCGCAGCTCAAGTGTTAGGAACGTGCGGTTGAACAACATGAAGCTACAACTGTTGATGTTAGAACTCTTATGATAACACAAAACTATTAAGTTCTGAGGGCAGGATGACAGCGCTGGCGTAGTGTCGGTTTGTGTTATAAACTTTGGAAGTTGTCATTGTTGTGGTAGACGTTGTCCTTGGATTTGTGAATGAAAATACGATAATGAATTTATGTTTCTATCAGAAATACAGCAGTTGTCTTTGTAGACCAGCGAAGAGTTGACAATACCTAAGTGATATAGCTGAAACTCTAAAAGCCATAGGTACACGAAGAAGATCGAGGAGCCGTTCTCATAAAAATCAAACCAAACGACCATAAATAATGTAGAAGAGTTTCGCTGTACTTACTCTTTAATCCTATCCAATCATCCTATTCAATTGCAAATGCAATGTTACAACGTAATTCAGCAAATATCAACCAACTTTTTGACTTCATTGAAGTATTTTCTTAGTTAGATAAACTTAAATCGTTTATTTGATGCAAAGAAGAGACGCACAACGAACAAAATCACGATTAAAAAATAACAAATAACATGAATAAAAAATACAAAAAATACCTACAATCCAAAATACAAAAAAAAGATAAAAAGACATATTTTGAACTTACTACATATTTAAAGCCTGACAAAATAATAAAAACTACTTCCATAAGTTTGAAAACGCATTATTCGTCATTCCGCCTGAGAAATCCTTACACGCGTCGCATTGATTAGACGACCATTCATTACGAGCCATCGAATTAGATGGCCTCGTGCTCATACTGTAACTAATTGTCGACCTGCGTCCGGTGCCTAAAGCTGGACTAATTAGTGCTGTCCCTGAGGACGGGGGTCAGTAGTGTGGGTAGTGTCTTTGTGGTGATATTATCTTGGGAAGGAAGAAGTTAGATATGAACAAGTTCATAGCGAAGAACAGTAGTATTTCATGCGCTATAGGGTGAAACATTGCGCCGTGACATTTTGAGGAAAATCTCCCCGATAAAGAAAGACCGAACGATTTCTTAAAAAAAAAAAAAAACAAGGACTATAACTCCGGAACCCATTCATACTCTTAAATTGAACCTTAGCAATGCGAAGACGGTAGAAATGAGTATGATGGTAGATAGTACCTCCACATTGACTTTCCGACCCACTTACTAACGTGACGTGCGCTCCTAGCACTTACGCAACTGTGTCTAAACTTGATAAAACAAACAAAAACACGAAACAAATCATCCCCAATCAAGTTCCCCGCCCACGTGTTGTCAGACTGACAGTTGACACAACACATAAGCTTGTAAAATTACCCTCCTCATATATCAGTCACGTTCTCTACTACCCACGGTCCCACGTATGTCTTACGGCGTCGCAACAGAATTTAAAGACAGAAGACCCAGTAACCCTCTCCCACCGTATTCCTTGAGACTGTAGCCACAGTGCAAAAGCATTACGAACAGGAGGGATTGTCGTAGACAACCAACAAGCTGCTGCTGGTGATTTCTGCTGCAAATGTTAATACTCGTACAACGTGCTACGCAGAATGGCACTGCCTTTTTAAATGACCCTCGTGTCATTGCGTCTGATATATTTGGCGTCGGCGCAACATGTCTACTTCTTCCATACGGTCTACGTCTATAAGAGCCGACCACTAAATAGCCATTTTTTCTTTGGTCTTCCCCTCCATGAACCAGCGTGCAAGTTGGAGTAGACCTTCTGTTATCTTTTCTTTAGTAGTGTTTGTCACTGGCAAGTGCCAAATTCAGCGTGTCATACAAATTCGTTAAGGAGTGGGTCTCCTACATGTAAATTACTATCCTTCCGAACTTGTGATGGTATGATTCTATCTATCTATGACTAAAGTTACGATCAGCACGAATTACGATCGATGGGTCGGTGTTACACGACTACAATTCACCCGAAAATGACACCACCACAAAAGATTTAGAAAGGTTTCAGTAATTAAGGTGAAGCCTGCTTAAATAGATACGAATATACCTATAGATCTCTTGAGAATAGCTGGAGAACGATGCTGGCACTGCTAAATGAACGTAATAAGGCAATATCAGTTCCCATAGGGGCTGTAAGTGATTACATGGAAGGACGTGATATGGCCAGTGGCTAAAACTTTCAATTTTATCTTTTACTCCAAGAGACATTCAACATCATTGCTCATTTATTTAATTTCTTATCCCTTGACGCGTACGTTACGTCACACTAAAAAAAAAACAATATGGTTGACTAACAGCTAACTTGCACAGATAAAAAAACGTGTTCTGCTCACAAAGTTTCCAAATTCGTAAAGTTCTCATTTCCCTAACCCTCCCGCGGCGCGGCGGCGCGTACATTCGGCAGCGTCGCTCTCGTCAACAAGACGCGTCGACACGTCTCGTCACCGAATTAATTTCCTTCCCTCTAATTGGTTCGCGGCGTGCAACTCCAACAGACTTTACACGCGCAACGCTTAGTAATTGAAACTAGAACATTTTAGGGTTAAGTTAGTTTCGTCTAATGATTTACGTTGTTCACGCGGTGACGCGGCCTTTCTTCGTCTTATTGCATTCGGCTGACCGTTAGTTACAGTCAAGGCCTATGTAATAGGGTGAAAATGGACAGAAAGCCATTAACAAAGCACAATGTCAAAATGGTTAAACCTTCAGATACTTTTAGATTACTTTAAAAGATTAATATTTGGGCACCTTTATACCTCTGGCAGAACCCAGGTTACCTCATACATATTTGCCACATTCGATCAGAATAGGTTGGTTATGAAAGCCTACCAAACAAAGAAATAGAATGAGTGTGCCAAAATCCTTACAAAGAGCAACAAATAAAGCTCATCTCGCTCTATTTTCAGTAGACACAAAAATAAATAAAGAAAAGAATTAACTTTAGTCGACACGTGTCGCCTTCTCCCGATCACATTTACTTGAGAGGCTATGATAATGGCTCTTTCCAACCATTTCTTATTAAGTATCACACGTGTGTTGTTCCCATCCTTTTGATTAGAAAGACAAGTGAACTGCAGGCGTCAAGTCAACTTGAAGACTTCAAAAGACTTAAAGAAATAGGAAAAATTTTATTCGGAATACCAATAACAACTGGTAAATGAATATGAGAAAAGATTTCACAATCTCCATGGCTCTAATTAGGCTTTTCTACTAGAAAAATAAAAGTCTCCTGAAACATTTTCCTCCCTACTGTACAAAACACCCACAGCCCAAAATTATATTCAGAGAATACAATTTGTCTTCTGTTAGATCAAAGCAGGCAGCAATAATTATACAGTGCGTCACGTTTGCCCGAAGTTCACTTCTCTGAAGGACGTTTGACCGAATGATCGCTTGACCGATGAACTGTTGGTCGAAAGAACGATTGTCCGATGAACGTTTGACCGAAAAATAACCTTGCTTCACGGCCGAACCCAATAACCTATCTATCACCAGTTTTGGCATACTGGAGATAAAAAACACCTATCTAGCTATGGTTATAACGTCCCAATAATCTATAAGAGATTATGGAATCTTACCGGCCTGACATAAGGACAGATAGAATTACACTGTCTACCGTCAATAGCGATCTGTCTTTTGCTGAAAATAGGTTATTGGGTTCGGCCATTACTCACAAAGCATGGTATGTAGTTTTTGGAGCGGATGATTATTTTCATACCAACGTAAGAACAACGATTAAACACAAGAATCACTACCAATACATAACATATTAAAAAACAAAGTCCCCCCGCCGCGTCTGTCTGTCTGTCTGAACGCGATAAGCTCAAAAACTACGGAACGTACTTTCATACGATTTTCACCAATGGACGCAGTGATTCATAAGAGGAAAGTTTTAGGTGTATAATTCAATAAGGTTTTGTGTAAATTGGCTGAAATATGACGATGATTTTTTTTTGAAGATGTCGGAAAAAATCTTACTGGCGTGCGCCGCGTATGTATTACGGAATTAATACATTGTTTACCTGGATTACCTAACAAACAGGTACTTTTAATTCCGGTAGGACTTACGCTCCTGTGGGATATTTTCTGACATCCACGCGGCCGAAGCCGCGGGTGAAAGCTAGTTACTAATAATATGACCCCATAATGCCCATACCCATAGTCTGAGCAAACCATAACCGCCATCAAATAATAAATGTCTGCCAACAAATACTAAGGTTGGTAACCGTTTGATAAATGAGGCCTGTTTGATTTATGACTCGCTACCGTCTGCCCAGTCCTATCACGCGTAACCTTGAAGGTCTGACGATTATATCTAACGATTACTAATGTACTTATTGAATCTATGCGTCCATTGATAAAGATAAATTATGCTGGGAAATAAGGATGTGTTAAACTCATTTAATATCCGAAAACCGAACTCTTCACGTGTAGAGCCGAAAACCTAAAAAAACAGCCTGTCATTTATTACGGATAGGATATTTTGTCAAATAGTACTTAAATGACGAAGCCTTGCAGCAAAATGGATCTCGGTTTATTACAATGTTGGAATAGAGAGAGATAGCTTGTCATTATAGCAAGCTTCGTGTCTCAAATGACTCTTTAATGACAGCAGAGTTATATCACTTTACGTCGTCATTAACAACCCTGCGGCATAAACAATGCGGCAGGAATCCCTATGCAAAACTTGAGGCGGTAAATATTCGACCTTCGACGTACGTCATAATTTAAAAGCCTTGCGACATTCGGTGCCTGACCGGCCCCGAACCGGCTGCGATGCAGAATGCGGTCGAATACATTACAGACACAGCGCGAGGTCGCAGGACGATCGGTTTTCATTCCTATACATATTTTAGGGGTTTCATTCGTGGTTTAAAAATAATTAAGCCAACTTATTCTCTTGACTGGCGCACTGAAAAGCACTACAGTGTCAGTGTCTTCTTGTATGACAACACAAAGACAGTCTGTGACAATTGTGAGCATTTTGAGACTAAATAAAATACTAAGCAATGGCAGCTGAAGGGATAGAATGGAGGGAGGGGTCTAATTCAAGTTTTCTTGTGTTGTCTTTTTACACACTGTGTCTATGTATCTTATCCAACTGACCTGTCGCATGTCTTGTATTTTTCTCTACTAATTCATAATTTGTTTTGTGTCTAAGTGAAGAATTTATTAAATGGTGATGATAATACATTATTATGTCGCCGCGGGAGCGTCAACATAAAGATTATAACATAACTTGCGGAACTATTTATTATAATTATTATTCACCATTATGTCGATGATCCTGTCCTCTATTGATACTGTGGGATAATGTTACAAACCGTTTGCACGCATCTGTGAGGTCAGCCGCCATCTATTGGCCAGTTTGTGAAACCGGACTCAACAGTATATTGCTGAAGAGTTACTATTTATATTTATATTTCGATGTTTGAGTTAAAACTAAAGTTAAAATTAAAAGGGGACATTTATTTAATTATTTTTGGGTTTTTAGTCATATTAACAATGGTCATTGGACATAGTTTTGTTTATGATACAGCAGTACCTGATCTTCCGAAAAATGGCGCGGACTGTGATTTTTTGATCAATAACTGAACGTTATAATTTAATACGAGGACTAAATAAGTTTCAATGATAGAATACGAAATATAAAGTGATTATTTTTCACAGCAATTGATTAATGAATACCTGTTGTTTGATTGAATTCCTTGTATTTTTTATATTTTTTATTTAAGACAGTTTTGCTTTTGACTCTAGTCTAGGTCAGAGATGACAGAGACAAAGTCGACGATGGAGCGAGCTTACCCAGAAGAAGCCTGTTCACTCTCACTTTGAAGAGATCGGGGTTGTTTGCGTTCGGAAACAGACGCAGGCAGAGAGTTCCACTCCTATACGTATTACGGGAAATATTGTCGAATAGAAATATTGAAGTTGCAAAAAATTATGAAGTTTCTAATTTAACTTTAATTCTGTAAACGCCTTTGCATTTGTGAATTGGCATTGTTTAATTAATTATAAAATACATATTAGCATTGTTTGGAAGTTTTACTGAACTAACTAAGTAATAAGATTCTGTATTGGAACAAGCGGTTCCCGCCCACTTAGAGATGACACGCCAGCCGAGCTGGCGATGCGATGGCGGTACGGTAGCGTGGCGTATCCATTGTAATGGAAGTGAATAGTAAAAAGGCCTAAAATGGTAATTGTCGAATAAGAAACCTCTGTAACATAATGTTTTGATTTAAAAGAGTGTCCATGGAGTTTCTTGCTCGTTCTTCTCCATAAGGAACCTACCGCCGCCGCCGCCGGTGCCTGGAGCCGGGCGCCTAGCTTCACTTACTAACTCAAACTGAACGACTCCTAGTACAATGATAATTCAAAAGTGTTTGGCAATGTTTTAATTGAAATGTTTGAGTTAAGTGTTGTGTGTGATTGAAAAACAACTACCTATCTGCCATTAACGAAGAATGACACCGGCCGGAGACTGGTCAGACGGCATTGGATTCCCACTGGGTTCCTCATCATGTTATATTTAATATCTGTAGTTTTTAAACTAATATTTTACAAAAAACATCAGTGGTAGTGCCAATGACCCAGTCAAAGTTTGGAAGTCAAACGCTGGGTCTAGCCTTAAGTACGGTTAACTTCACCCTCCCAACCCGAACTTTTTGCAAATAAATGTTTTGTGTGATATAAGGACATTACGCTATTATTGCTGTCCTTTTATTAAAATACGAGTGGTTCATTCACCGAATATTTTTATCTGCAAAAACGCGACCGTCAATACCAGTCTGGATGCAAAATTATTAATAGCTTCAGACATTTGATATGAAATCCCGAACGATGCCGGATGCGGGCACAGACAGTGTCCGACAACAAATCAATCGCGGATAACGTTGCGGATACGGATACGCTGCAATTAGAGCCGGTATCCGCCGCAGCATTATTTATGAATGGCTCAACCCTAGTTAGATGTCTATTCGAGGTTTTTATGTTTTTGTGAAAAAACAAATTACCAGCCAATTATTGTCTTACAGCAGGACAAATGCCTCTTCTCATACAGAGAAGGCACGAGCATTGATCACCACGCTTGCTCAAGACGGGTTGGCGATTTTAGACTTATATTGACTATAAACTCCAGATTTCCTCACGATATTTTCCTTCACCCATGTCAGTAAAATCCAAGATAAACTCGGAAAGTTTTTGTGAAAGTATTTGAAAATTTCGTTCATTTTAACATTTTGCGTTCATCCACAGCGATACCAACAATAGTATCGTTGTGGAAGAAAGTGGGCGTTTCGTCTGCTATATTTTACAAGTTATTTTTAATAAGTACCTAAATAGGATCTCGATGAAAATCTTGCCTGGTGCCGTTTCCAGACGATGGCCTTCTTCACTAAGTGATTGACAATTGATAAAGCAAATAACTAAACATCAGGAAAATGCCATTTAAGTGATCAAATATTTATTTCAAAAAAATTATTTCATTACTGTCTCTAAATGAAATAAATTAAACCTAGGATTTCCAAGTAGGTACCACAATTTAAATAACACCACAAAACCACGTCAATTAAGTTCTAAGCGCTGCTTCAATTAAAATAATTGTTTGCCGTAACTAAATAGTGTTGAGGGTGTCATTACGTATCATAATTAATTGTTCCGTCTATCGCTACCCACGCGACCATTTCGAACAAATTTAATAATACATAGTTACAAACTGCATCTATTCACAATTAGGCATGCGCCACACAGCGCATCTCGCGACAAGACGCGACGCGCGACAACAGAGACGCGTCTAACTGTATCAAACGCGCGCCAATTAGCGTTCAGTGTGAAGACGTTATTGAATAACGTGTTTCGTCTTGTTTCATAGATAGGTAATTGGTTTGAAACTTTTACGTTTTCATGTTCTTATTTTACCTGCTGAAGCCCACGAGATAATTAGAGCTTGAGATTAAAATGATGTAATACGAGTGCGTTTACACGTTAATTAGTTTAGTCGAGGTTTTTCTGTTTTTATTATTTTCTGGTTAGAATAAAGCCCTTTAAAAAGGTGGAGAGCCAGACTGGATGCGGAAGGCGGCGGACAGGATGTCGTGGCTCAGTTTGGGAGAGGCCTACGTCCAGCAGTGGACTGAGATGGGCTGAGTTAATTGATTGAAGAGATTACAACTATTAGCATGTGCACGCCTGTAAGTGACTTATTTACAAATGAGCTTTGTGTAAATAAGTAGTTGGTGTACCTTATTTATATATAAATAAATTTGGTACCTCAACTTTTTGTCCAACTGGCATAATGTAATGTTGTCCTACCTGCGAGTATCGCTCCACTAGCAGCGGGACACGAGATTGTATTAGTCACGTTCGCATTATATCGCGTTGTCCTCAGTGCATGCAAGTCCTAATTGCACCAACGTATTCCTGCAATCTTTGTGAAATTATCCCAGGATTTATTCTTAGTAATAATTTTCATTTTGTCTTGCGTTTGTTTGTGAGCACGTCGAGATAAAAACCGTGGGTCTGTGTGGATGGTAGGTAAATTTAAACTTTAGTTTATCATATTAACTCCTAATAATAACTATAATCTAGTTGGTTTACTTATTAAGAGTGTGAGATGATTATGGAGCGGGCTTATTGTGTATCGAGTCTAAAAGTATCAGTTTTATAATAAAGCCCATAAACGTCAAAAGCTGCAGACAGTTCTTCCACTTAAACCACTATCAACCAACCTTATCACCACCCAAGCTTCCAATAAACCAAATAAAGGGTAAGAAAAAGAAGAATAAGGCAACCATTAAAGTCCCGGCGCCGAGACAGATCTTGAGAGGGAGGCATAGCACCAAACGTTTTAACACGCCACACCAATGCCAAGACTGGAAATGCCTTTATTTTATTTCAATTGTAATTTAAGAGTGAATCCCATAAAATATCTGCCTATTCACCCGTCAACTAATTCCCACATATTGCTGTTTATTACGAGACACAATCTGTCCACCGCAGTGTAAAACACAGAGTAATTAGCGTAATCATCTAATTAGTCTAAACGTGTTTGCTTGAAACAGATTCGCCACAATGGCGGCAGATATTGGAGGGAACAACGTAACGTGTCATGTTCACGGCACAATGAACACGTAATTATAATTTGTTCAAAGGGAAATGTGGAATGGAGTGTCAGGTGTATAAGTTTGGTTTTGCATCAGGATAAATATTTATAAATATGTAATTGATTTTAAATTTTACTGTGTTCTCCTACAAAAGGTTAAAAAATTCTGTCTAATATAAATAAATATGAAATGCTGTTCGTTGATAAGCGCATCACTTGAGAACGACAGCACCGATTTGGTATTTCTTTGTTTTTAAAATGTTCGTAATAGTCCGAATTAGGTTTATGGAAAGTGGAAAGGGCAACTTTTCCACTTTCCATGCAAAATTAGATAACTCGAGACAAACGGATTTAATAATAAACTGTTTTAGGCCTGGTAATCTGTGTGACAGGTTTTCCTAGTGCAGATACCAGTCTCCCTCAAAGGATAATATCAGATGTTGTAATCTTCTTATTTTCAAGGCTGCTAATTTGTGGAAGAGAAATAAATGTTTACTATTATTAATAGTTTCCTGTGTTCAATTTGTTGCTTTAGTAGTAAAACATTGGATAAAAATAAAGGAAAACTAAGTAAAAGTTAACTTATAATTCGAACTTCGGAAAAACTGCACAAGTTCCTTCCCTTCAGCTTTTGTGTGCAGTCTTGTAGGTACACACGTTGTAGCAGAAAGAATTTTAAAGTTTTGAACAGACTAATGTCTGCCCGTCTGTGCTTCAGCATGGCGTAGAAACCTTAGATGCGGGAGAGTCCGTAGTTAACAAGAAACCCTTTTAGTTTCGCCATGTCCGTCCGTCCGTCCGTTCGTCCGCAGCTTAGCTCAGAGACTCTTAGTACTAGAAAGCTATGATTTCCATGGATATACATATTAATCACGCCGACAGTGGTAAAATAAAATCATTAAAAAAAATGTTTGGGGTAGGTACCTCCTGTGCACGTAAAGTGGCGATGTTTTCTTTTTCTCGACTACCTCATGGCGTGGGGTGTTGTTGGAAGTCATTCAAAAATATTGCGGGTTTGTGAAAACAATTTTTCGATTAAGGCGAAAGCGCCAGGGTAGCCTGCGAAATTCAAATCTTGAGTTTTTTGCAATTTGCAGGTCAGTATTGGGTTGTATGTTGATTAAAATATGATTCGCGACCGTAAGAAATATCTATTCACAGAATTACAACCATTAAAGTCATCAATACAACTCTCTAAGACCACGTAATTCTAAGAATGATTATTTCATGAAAACTTGACATTTGAGGATTATACTAACTTAAGGGGTTGTATTACTGATTCTAATTATGTAAAAACATATTTGTTACGCTCGCGAATCATACTTTAATCAACATACACCCAGACACTGAGTTCCAAATTGCAAAAATTGTAGGAACATTTGAATTTCGCGGGCCACCGTAGCGCTTCCCCTATGTCATGTGTCGTCGTCCCCCCCCCCGCGCCAGCTAAACGGTTAGTTTTGGATTTGTGAAAAAATTCACGGTAGTAGTATATTTATTTATATACGACAAAGTTAAAAGGAAAACTATTACAATTACGAGTAAGTAGGCTTTACAAGTTAACGAGTAATAGTCGACCAACTTATATTTGCAGTTGGAATGTATGAGAGAACATGTTTTTCAACTACAATGTTAAGTTTGTTCTTGGGATAAACTCATCTCAACTACGGAACCCTTCATTGTGCGTGGTCTGACACGCACTTGACCGGTTTTTCTATAATATTTTTACTAAAGGAGAAAGCAACTGCGACACTTTAATTTAAAGAAGTACCTACTTCCTGAAACCACTTGCAAGTATTTAAAAATTAAATTCGTATCCGTCCCCAACGTAAATTCAAGAACATTATCTATTCACACTCCACTCAAAATTGTTCGGAAACACCTTTTATTTAGTAGCCAGTGTACAGAATAGCCGGGCGGGATACCGACACAAAATAAATAGGTACAGAAACTCGGCTCCATAAAACAAGCGAAAACGCACGCACACAGACACGCTTCTACGAACAGGAAGTCACGCTCGTGGTATGGAGCTGGACTTCTGTCCCTACCTATGCTGTGGTACGGACTGGCCGGGCAGTGGCAACAGCCAACAGTACATCACTGTCGCTCGGTGGAGCGGAATAACGACTGATATTCATCACCGATATTGATTTCGTTGACAAAACACGACTAAAATACTTCCCCCTTTAAATCTATTGGATTGAAAGCGACCATTTAAAGGACAGTCCCGTAATATCTAAACAATGATAGACAAGTTGTCATTATAACTAGGGTTGTACACAAAGATATATTTTTATATTTCTATGGTTGTACCGCTATTAACGAATATTCACTTTTCCTTTCATCGAATAACTACTCGTAATTCGATGAAAGAAAAAGTGAATTTTCCTCATTTGAATAGTTTAGTTGTTGACCAGAACCTGACTGCTTTGAAATACGTTTTACAGTGTATAACTCTGGCGCACGCGCTCACAGAGAGGAAGCTGTGTCCCAGCAGTGGGGACGTTACAGGCTGATTATGGGTTTATTCTTGAAGTCAGTTTCGTTTTGCAATTCAACGATCAATTTGACGTCCAAAATAATTGGTCTAACATGGTTCGACAAAGACATACTCCCACCTTTGAACCTTTAAACAATACAAAAAACAACAAGAAAATATAGAAAATAAATGAGGCTCCGATAAATGACGATCACCCCCCCCCCACATTGTGAGCCCCCCCCCCCCCCCGTCTTATATTGGCAAAGGCTTTGTTTCCAGCATCGTACAATGGTGGCGGGGTGAAACGGATGGCATTGTGCTGCCCATACGAAGGGGTCTTTGATTGGATCGTAGTCTGAAATAAATGAGGTTTGGTGCCTGTAGGATTGTAAATGAAAAATATGTCCTTATATTGAGAGGTATTTAGGTACACAAGATCAATAATATGACAGCCAGGGGCGTAGCTATCCGCCGCAGGCCGTATCGAAGTATCGGACATATTAGGCGTGCTCAATCTTTGTCCACTTTTCAAATTCTGGTAAAAAAAACACTTCCTCTCTCCTTAAAACTCATCATTACATAGAAAGAAAAGAAAGAAAATACGTTTATTTGCGGTAAATATGACGCAAAAAAAAAATAACACAAACACAAAAAGAAACAAGTTGGGGGAAAATATGCGTCACATCCACGCAAAACGGCCATCGCTCAGCATAATGCTGCAACCCTATGCGAGACAGAGCCCCAGCGCTGGTAAAGTTCATAAAGTTCTCTGCCCCTGTTTCATGTTTATTATTGTATATATGTTACGGCTAAAACCCGAAGTGCGGCTACAACTAGTTTTAGCCGGCTACAACTAGGTGTGTTGTGTAGTCACAGTACTAACCTAACCTAACCTACCTTTCAGCCACTGACTACCTACAGTATTGTCTCTCCTTCCCCCTTTAATCCATCCAAAGGTTGTCTGTAAAAGATCGCTTTTAGCGATAAGACCGCCCATTGTGTCACCCTGTGTAAAATGTCTACATTTATATATCTGTAATTTTTATGGTGAACATAATAAAGAGTATTCTATCTATGTATCAATAAGACGGCCCCAAGCTACAGGGCTACATCACGTGTGTAAGCAAAAATTCGTAAAATATTATTCAAGCCTTAAATTTTTATTGATAAGAGCCCCGTAATTAATGAATACCAGCGGCGTAGCCTTCATAAAACCCAATTCCTATCGGCTTCCCTTCGGAACAATCTTCTTAATGTCTACTATTGCCAAATAATATGGTACACCTGTTTGTGTAACTGTGCATGTGTGTGAGGCATCACATTACATCATTATATTGAATACCAGTTTAATACATCATAAGATAGTTTTTTATTTGAGTTTATGAGATCTGAACAATTTTTTCTTCGGGTCCCTCTAACGATAATTGTAGCTGCACCACTGATGAATACCTAATGAAAATATAAAAATTAACATAATCGATTATGGCTCTTGCATTTATTTAGTAAAATGACACAGAAAAAACCGGCCAAGTGCTTGACGGACCACGCACAATGAAGGGGACAATAGTTGGGGTGAATTTTTCTCAAGAACAAACTTAACATTGTAGTTGAAAAACATGTACTCTCATAAATTCCAACCGCAAATGTAAGTTGGTCGACTATTACTTGTAAACTTGTAAAGCCTACTTAGCTGTGATAGTTTTCCTTTTTACTTTTTTATATATGTACTACCGTGAATTTTTCCACATATCCAAAATTAACCGTTTAGCTGGCAGGGAAGGGACACACTTGACTCTAACTCAAAAATTAGCACTTTAAAGCTTAATATTTCAGAAACGGATACCTTAATCGAAAAATTGTTTTCACAAACCCACAATATTTTTAAAACATCTATCTAACAACACCCCACACCATAGGGTAAACGAGAAAAAAAAAACATCTCCACTTAACGTGTACGGTACCCTAAAAAAAAATTTATGATTTTAATTTACCACTTTATCGGCGAGATTAATATATATATCCATGCCAAATTATAGCTTTCTAGTACTAAGAGTCTCTGAGCTAAGCTGCGGACGGACGGACGGAAATAGCGAAACTATAAGGGTTCCTTGTTGACTACGGAACCCTAAAATCTAACCTTTCCTAGTCATGATGCCACTTTCTTTATTTTGTAAAAAAAAAAAAACAATAGCCTCTTTTGGATCTTTGCTGCAACGACTAAAAAAGGGCCCCCAACTTTTGATTTCGGGCTACTGGTGACAGTTTGATAGAGAAAGCTTGCGAAAACATGCAGCGAAGGCGTAGCAAAGGCGTGGTTGCTACGGGGTCGTAGCACGTGTGAGCTACGCCGTAGATCGTGCAGGACGCGTAGCATCTAGCTTCTGTTAGCTACGCAAGTAGGTTATTCACCTTTTGAATGAAAGTGGCTTATTGTTGGATTTTTCAAAATTCCGAAAGTCACATTCTGTAGGTGTTTTGTTTTAATAGAAGAACTTCCAATTTTTATGACAATAAATTAAACTTTATCTAGCTAATGACGTTCGCAGTCTACAAACGAATACATAAATATCCAATTAGTCACTATATCCACTAATTCGCTGATTGGTAAAACCCACAGTCTCATCAGCCCAATACTACTATTTAAGATTGTTTTAATTATTGTTTTATGTTTGAATTTAGGTATTTTATGGTTTCAAAATACTCATCATCTGCCTAGCCTTTTCCCAACGATGTTGAGGTCGGCTTCCAGTCTAACCGGATGCAGCTAAATACCACTATTTTACATGGAGCGACTGCCTATCTGACCTCCACAACCCAGTTAATAACGATACCTTGGTAAGCCTGGTTGTCAAGATTTTCGGGCTTCTGACGACCCGAAAGTCTGACAGTGTCTTTTTATGGTTTCAAACTACTAATATTGATTTATTGTCCTATCGTCGTCCCCACATAGTACAGACCGAGTTCCCGTTAACTTCAACCATAAATTAGATTATTTCACAGACACTTTCACTCCCATCTTTCTTCCACACTTGCACCCATTTCATCTCATTGTACCAGCAATACAAAGGCACAGCCCACTTGCGAGCTGCCCAGTTATTGCACCAGTTATTGCACCGATCATGTCTTCCACTGCGCGCACAGAATATCAAATAGATTACGAACATCTAATACTCTTGAAGAGAGGATAATAGCGTTATGCACTTGGTTTGATGTAGTCCTGCTTACGCCAAGCCGAACTAAGCTTTATTTTATGAAATCTTTCCTAGGTAATGGCCAGTCTCTCTCTGTTTGTTTTATTGCTTAACTACCGAAAATAGGTATAATTGAGGAAGAGTTAGCTTAATAGGTATTTTAACCATCATTAAGTCTCGTGCAGTCTGGCGACGCGACACCGGTAGAACAATTTCCATGAAGATTTCTTAGAAATTGTTCTAAGGTGTCGAGTTGTGCCGTCGCGTCGCGCCAGTCTGCACGAGCCTTTCTTCTCAACATGTATTTTTCTTCCATACTTCTCTATTAGTCGTCATCTCGGTAGTCACCCCCTATCTAGCCATATCAACTTTCACACAGTCCATCCACCGTTTCGTTGGTCTATGCCGTCCCCGTCTGATATCCATCCACGTTCATACTCAAAACTTTCCTCACGACCCATCCTCCGCATCACATGCCCGCAACATTTCCACACAACTTCGTAAGTCACCGCTAGTCTGGTGTGCCGCAATTGGGTGCTCTTCTACCTTCATGTACATATTTTTCTCTATTAAGTGTTTTGTGTGTACTTAAATAAATAAATAATTGGAGAAGAGTTAGATATAGGGTATTTTATCTGGAAAGTTAAAACACACGTTGACATCAGACGAAGTTACGATACCAACGCATATCACATAAAACTTCTGCGATGGCTACATACTATGCCGAGATATGTTTATGTAAATTTAAACAAAAGTATAAGTATTGTAAGTTTACAAAATGGTCGATACTGTATAAAAGATCTGGGATAGGTAGGTACCTACTGCTTTCGCAGTAAACATTACAGAATTGACAGAATAATTAATTAAGATGTATAACTGTTTCATTGGCCGTCAGGAGAACATACATACGTATATATGAAGATACACGATCTGGATATGTATGCAGATACACGACGCCAACCTTTGAAAATTGATGTTCATCTACTGTAATTTTATGTTGTTAGGAACATAATGTTTTGGAGCCCATACTACCGTTACGAAATAGGTCTTGTTGTCTCTTAGTTGCAATCGTCATTCCACTAGAAAATATCTTTACAATTTTGTTAAGTGTGCATATTTCTATAGATACCATGGTCATATACTAGGGCAAAAAAACCTAGACCAGTATTTTATTATTTGGTAAAAGAAATAGTACTGAAATCAAACATAAACCTAATAAATCTAAAGTGTTCTAACTCTTAAAGGTCTCAAAAACGGTTTTCGACGCTCTTCGTGTTTAGGTAAGAGTCATCAAGATGTCATTATATCTTAAGAGGGAGCTCTCAGAATATCGATTTCGTTTATACTTTACTGTGTAGTCGCGCCCTAAGAGCTCCGCTTTGTTGTACAGTTTGCCTTAATGTGTATAGAGTTATTAGTAAAAAATTTGGTTGTAAACAAGCAAATAATACCAACTGCAAAAACTTAATAGATAGAGAAAATTTCTATATTTTTCTGTGAAAATATTGATTTTTATTCTCTGAGTTTAAAGTCTCTTAATTTTTATTTCGGAACATAATATTTACATAATATAGCGTGACTGGTAATTAGTGACCGATACTTAAACACATGATTGTACTCATGATAACAAACAACTTTTACTATGGGACCAAACTTGAAATCGTGAAAAAAAAATCTGCTGCTCCCTACATTTATGCTCGCATAATTCATCAAAATGTAGGGATCAGCTGATTTTTTTTCACGATTTCAGGTTTGGTCCCATAGTAAAAGTTGTTTGTTATCATGAGTACAATCATGTGTTTAAGTATCGGTCACTAATTACCAGTCACCCTATATATAAGCTAACAGACTTAATAATAATAATATGTACGTACGTATAAAAAAGGTAAATACATATAATAATAGGGCATCAAACAATTCATCCGCGTCCGTCAAAAATTCTATATTTTGATGAACAATGTAAATTACCGCACAATATCGGCTTCCCCAATACATAATAAATAAACCCATCAAAAAATTATAACAAAGCGAAAAAAAGGTAATTTGAACACAAATTCACGGCTGAATATTTCATTGTATTCACAATTCGCACGTCTATGCCCACTGACCCAGATTGCCCACATTGCCCAGGATCAGATAATGGGCAACGGCAGAGTATTTTGGGCAACGTCGGGGGATATTAGTTACCTGTGTTCCTGTTAATTACATTAGTTTCCAATGTTTCAATAATTAATGATAGAATAACAAATGTTTGTGGGAGAGCCAATTAGGTGCTAGCGGTGTATTTCAATAAACGAGTCAGGGTATTGTATGTATAATTGTTTGTTGATTTTATCACTTTGTACGATTAATGTAGCGTTAAATATATTTGTGTTACGAGAATATTGACGTGAATAAACGATATTACCGCATATTTCTGTCGTATTAGCACATTTATTTATTTACCAGCTGTTGCCCGCGGCTTCGCCCGCGTAGATGGCAACACTTCCCCATTTGAATCGAATTTTGTTTAGAATTTCATGGGTTTTAATTTTTTTGCGCAGAACCCTACTTTTTTCTAAAATAAAAGCTTAGTTACTCCTTATAACATCAGCTATCCGCCAGTGAAAGTCGCGTTAAAATCGGTCTACCCGTTTCGGAGATTAGCCGGAACAAACAGACAGATAGACAAAAATTTATAAAACTATTTGCTTTTTATTATAAATACCGTATATACTTTCATACGCATTTAGTAAAAAGCTGTTATTTTGACATTACAAACAGACACTTCAATTTTATTTATTTGTATGTATGTATGTATATATAGAAAACGGGCAACGGATAATGTTTCGTGTAGTAAATAGACTTATGTAGAGGAACCATTATTCCTAATGTCTAATACAACAAAGTTGATTCCTATTCTTTTGTACACACAACATAAGATCCATTTGTTTTAAGATATCCGTTCCGTTTCTTTTTCAAATGTTTGTAAAAGCGAATCAGTGCAATAAAACCTCCAATATTGACTATCTATCGTCCCTAGTATCACTAGAATATCTATTTGCAAACCTGTGCAAATATTACCCAGCGCTCGCCTTGGGTATGAGTAGCGACTTATTTTCATTGCACTCCTATCTCCGGGGACTTTTGATGTTTCTTTAGAGTACATAATCGTGTGCCCGGAGAGGTACTACGAATAAGTAATCTAAAGTTCGGTTTTACTTTGTGTTTTCAGTTTTCATATGGATTAACCCTTTAACCGCCTACGACGGATTAATCCGACAAATATTTTCGTGTCCATTTCGCCAGGGTCGTATATTTACGACCAAATATCGTAATGATTCAAGTTGCCCGGCGCTGGGGGCACGACAACTGATATGAAGTCGGGCGGTTAAAAGGTTAAGATCCGTACAACTCTTCAGTTTCTAAAATTCAGCATGAATTTCATTGAAATATCATACCGTTTTTACCTATCAATTTACAACTTTCCGCCTTTTATTTTAGGGCTTCCATCATTCAAAACTCCAAAAATATTTGACAGTGGATACCGTTTCCCGGTGCATATTGAATCCACAAATCAAAATCAAACTTTAAAACGCAATACAAATCCGTAAATCCGAAGCTGTGGACGACACCACTATCCGCACTAACGAAATTATTACCGACTGAATGAAAACGTGTAGTGTAGTGCGCTCCACACATACGCAATGCACGTGCGTCATTGGTTGATTTATTGCACGAATGCCGGCCGCGTAACCACACGGGGTGGTTATTGCAATCGTATATCTATGGTTGTTATCGCTACTATTTATTCACTAATATATTGAAAGGTTCTTGAAAAAGAAAGTGCGTGAATCTATTTATTACTGTTAATGGATGCGTAACATGTTACAAGGAAAATCCATCAGTTGAATAAATGAATAATGTTTTGAACCAATTTACGAAATGATTTCGTATAATGTAAACGTAGATAATAGAATAGACAGACGTACATGTTGAAAGCATTTAAATATTTCTTTGTTCTTACTTTTCAGACTGTTTGGAGTTCTAAATCAACACAATTTTGAGTCTCATGTCGTGGCGCACGCCTATTAATTCATATTATGTCAACCTTAATGAAAATTGCGAGAAATGTGAGGCTATTTTACGAAGAACGACTTCAGACCTTATAAACTGTCTCCAAAACTTACGGTGCGGCTTTCATGAGACGAAAATTTACATACCAAGAACATAACTATTTTAAGGTTTCGCTACTAAACTGAAAACGTGAACAATTTAGTGATTTTATGAACTTTTGGACCTTTATTAAATGGCTACTATTACGTGAAAGCCTTTTGGCTATTATGGCCAGGTGATTTAAATATGGCGCGAACAGCAACAAAATGGCGGCTGTATTAGAGAACAAGATGGCGCGAGTGCTGCTGTCGTAAAATTAGGACGGCGGCCATTAGAGTTGATGAGATGAACATGTCTGGACTTTATAATAACTCATTATGATAATTACGGTTGTATGTTTTAATTAAACATTACGTCTTTATTATTCTTCACTGGGTAAAATTGAGGCTTTTTGAAATTAACATTTTTATGTTTTCGTCATGAATTTCAAAGTTAAAACATGTTGCAGAACAACACTTTCCAAATTCTTGCTAAAAATATTACGACATAAAAACAGACCACCAAAAATATCCAAAAACGTATTCCGACGGGATCACAGAATGTCCCTATAAACACAAAATTGTGACAAAAGAAAGGCGACAGTTTCTTATAGTAAACTGCGATCGGTATTGCACCGAGCATGGCCCTTATTGCCCGGGTCGCGGATTAAGCGTCACTTTTGTATCGTTGCTCCGTAAGTTCGGCCGTTCCGGCGAATTGGCGAAGCGACCCGGCAATGGGTGCCCCAGGCATGGCGCAGTATATGGCCAATGTATTGGAAATTGGTATATTGGTATTGGGGATCAGGGCGGAAGACATGACTTGATAATCGAAGGGAGATCGGAAAAGTTGGGAATTATATGTTGGCATATAGATATGATGGTATTACTTACTGTCAAAGATATGCGTTCTCACCCTTTTTTATGGGACTTCCCTAATGTTGTCTCTGAAAACTGTGAGTATACGGTAATACGTTTCTGTGGAATGGGTTGGTGTTATCATAATTGATTAGAGGTAGAACCAAAAAAGCCTGTTGCCTATCAAGCTGTTTCAAGGTTCTAGTGTAAGAAAGTGGTATCATTAGTTTTGTACCTACTTATGATCTCACTGGGGAACTGCTTTCTATCTTAGCTCTATATTTGCAGTTCTGTGGTTGATAGAGATGGATCAATATAAGTCCGGGTGGTTCTCACATTTTCCAATCAAATCCGATGACCGTTTGAATTTTAATTTAACTCACTCAAGCAAATAAACTCAATCTACCGATATTCGGATAAATTAAACTCGATATTCATATGAGGTATGTGTAAACAGGGCTCTGTGTAAGGTACACAAGTTGTCATCACACAGAGAGGTGCAAAAGGCTCATTCTGCAAATGTTTATATTGTAATTATTGTCTAATTCAAGCCAGGTTTTGCGAGCTCGTGCGAACTAGACGCTCAATGATCAATAAGTAACTGACAGCGATTTCAATTTTCATTTAGCACAGGTGCAAGAGAAAGTATTTATGTGACACTTGATTGTGAGGACGGCGGATAAGATGACAGCCTGAGAACCTAGACTGAAGACTGTGCTCGATGCACCAGTGACTTACGATAGCCTCACCTCCTTGCTGAGTCGGTTTTGTTTTTTTTTTTTCGTCAAACGTGTAGGAGTAATTGAGCATCAGTATTAGCGCGTTTAAACAAGCCAGAACTTGTATAAGTTTTATTTTACGTGACGTGTAAGGCCACGGACACGAAGTCAGCGGGCGCTGGGCGGCGGGCGGCGCGGCAACGCAGACCCGGTCTCGGACGGAGCCAGCGGGCAGATCGCGCGGCGCTAGAGCGGCGTAGTGTTGTGTTATTATGAGAAATTAGTGTCTTTGTTCGCGAACGAAATGTCTAAACAGCGACGCCAACCTCTTTTTGATACAAACTTCTACGTAACGTTAGATTTATTGCGGGTAAAAGAAGACGTGAATTCCTCCAACCGGGCAAGGAAACAAAAAGGCGAGTTTCATCGGAATTGTGAAGAACAGAGACAATGTTCCGATAAACTCTATAACTATACTAATTAATAATTAATTACTCTTCTATTTTTATGGTTTACATCTTTGCTGTTCCATATCGGTGTCCTATCAAAATTCATTGCAATAATTTGCACTACCACGTCGGCGTGCATTTTGAAACGTCGGTCGCTACACAGAAAAAAAAAATAAAGTGCACGACACTCCTTCAATGCAGACGCGCGGGCACCGCTAGACTGGTGCGCATCGCTCGTACGCCGCTCCCCGCGCCGCTGCCTTCGAGGCCAGTTCCTTAAAAATCTATGCATTGAAACGCGCCGCTCCCCGCGCGGCCGCCGCCCCGCGCCCGCTGAGTTCGTATCCGTATCCTTAAGAGTAGGACTTCTGCATATTATTTACCTGTGTCATACGAGTAGTTACACAAGCCGTGACCCCGGTGACCACACGCGCGATAAGGGACCTAGCGCCAAATGTACGGGACTTAATTAAAAGAGACAGTTTATTTATCACATGTTTGTGGTTATTGGTTCTAGATTGCTTTTACATGTTTATAAACTTACATCTACTTCTCTTGAGATTTTCTGTGTAAGTGAGGAAAATATTTACCTGAAAATAAAAAGAAAATAAGTAATTAATAAACGAGCTGCATCTAAAGGCGAGTTTCACCAATGGAACTGATCGCGATCAACACACCTAAACCGCGATCAAGAGCTGTCGCTGTCATCACACTGACAGCTCTTTGATCGCGGTTTAGAAGTCTAAGTAGGTAGGTACTTATACTAGGTAGGTACTTTCGTTGTGTTTTCTACTTGAGGTAAAATTGTTTTGAAACCACTGTGATTAATTAATTACTTAGTTATTGGAATTGGTTTTGTATTTAAGACGATTAATTATTAATTTGTAAAGCTTTTATCTTTGCTGATATTTAATCCATATTTTACAATATTATTTTATTTTATGGCCGAAATAATATTAAGCTAACGACCTGGTCTAAAGGTTAACCTAAAATTCTTTTGACCTTAGAGCTTTCTTTTGTATTGTTTAAAACCAAATTCAAATAAATGAAAAAGCCGCCGCTAAACAAGCGATCCAGAATCCAGAAAGACATCAGACAGAATCCAGAATACATAAACTGAGGTCTTTCTCATCCATGAGGCTAGGCATGTAGGCAGTACCTAGACCACCTAACTACAGCTCTTACATCCATGAGGCTAGGCATGTAGGCAGTACCTAGACCACCTAACTACAGCTCTTACATCCATGAGGCTAGGCATGTAGGCAGTACCTAGACCACCTAACTACAGCTCTTACATCCATGAGGCTAGGCATGTAGGCAGTACCTAGACCACCTAACTACAGCTCTTACATCCATGAGGCTAGGCATGTAGGCAGTACCTAGACCACCTAACTACAGCTCTTACATCCATGAGGCTAGGCATGTAGGCAGTACCTAGACCACCTAACTACAGCTCTTACATCCATGAGGCTAGGCATGTAGGCAGTACCTAGACCACCTAACTACAGCTCTTACATCCATGAGGCTAGGCATGTAGGCAGTACCTAGACCACCTAACTACAGCTCTTACATCCATGAGGCTAGGCATGTAGGCAGTACCTAGACCACCTAACTACAGCTCTTACATTCTTCATGAAAGTAATCTTGCCAAATATCTATCTTACTAATATTATAAACGCGAAAGTTTGTAAGGCTGGATGGATGTTTGTTACTCTTTCACGCAAAAACTACTGAACGAATTTGAATGAATTTGGGCATACAGATAGTTTATAACCTGGATTGACAAATAGGATACTTTTTATCCCGATATCCCTACGGGATCGAGAGTTATGCGGGGAAACCGCGGGGCGCTGCTAGTCTAATATATGCCAAGTACTGAAAGTAATCTTCATGAAGTAATCTTGCCAAATAAAGGGTGGCAGGGACATCGACGCTCAACCTGTTACTGTTGGATTCAGTACATGATTCTGGATCCCCTGCGTTGAAATTTTTCGTAGGTTATTAAAAAAAATCTGCTGTTTCATACAAAAGTGCCTACAAAAGTACTTATGCCCTCAAATTGAACCGAACAGCTTTTTTAATAAAGGCTCGCCCCCTATTACATGGAAGTTCAACAGAGCCAGCTGGCGACATGTGGGTGAAATACACCTCTGCATACCCCTTCGGGGAATACAGGCGTGATGTTATGTTATTTAATGTATATTATCACTAATTTAATTAGTCTATACACAACAAACTAAGCTTTTCTTCGTAAAAAGCCAAGTCCCACTAAGCTGTAGTTCCAATCAAATCTATTAGACAATGTGGTTGTAGCTAATTCGATAGTGGTTGGTGCTGCTCTCAAGACCCTGCGGTGGCGGACTGCCTGCTAATTGTGGTCATGGCCAACAAGCGCAGCAAACTAACGGGGCTGTCTTAGGGACTTATAGAGATGGAGGAAATGGGATATACTCGTAGGGTGGCTTTCGTCCTGCGTCCTGCAATGAAAAACTTCAGATTTTATAAATGGTAATAAATGCTTAGCGTACAAGGTACTAGATGTGACCACTTTTGAGCCATCAAACTTGAGAATTACCCATATATGGCCATTTTTTTCAAAACTGTCTTTGAATTGCAACATGTCAAGGCGATGTTTGTGTAACTATTGGCCATGGCAGCTTCCTCGTCAGTTGGATTCTTGGTCAGTTAAAATCTTCTTTTCTTGGGCCGGCAATACACAGTCGGAATTCTGAATCAGAATTCCGTTTCGAAAGCAGCAAATACATTCATAATCTAGTAAAGTCTAAAAGTAATTTAGTAGTACTATTACATTATGAATGGATTTGCGGCTTTCGAAACGGAATTCCGACTGTATTTTGTCGACCTTAACCTTAACCAAGACAACTTTTTATACTCAAATGCACATTAGGTCATCGCTGCAACATCGCTGCATAATTATCATTTAGACGTAATTACAACTCTAGCTGCGGCTAGCGGTCTAACGGAGAAGTGCGGGGTTGCGGGGAGGGGTACAAACCCCTCCCCGCAGCCCGCACTTAGCTAATGAAACCGCGACCACCCGGATTATCGGCTAAGACCAGCACTCTTATTTAGTGCACGTACCTACCGATTAATTCCCACGTGTGGTAATGTCTATAGGATTTATTTGCCTTACTTTACGAGGGAAAAAATTGCGTGTTTTATTTGAAAAAAATTGGATTGATTAAGAATTAAGTTTGGTAACAACAGTTTTTGCTCGTGAAAATCATGTCTCTATAGGCCATACAAGTTTTTCTAACTGAACAGACAGCTGTGCTGCTGGGGAGTTTGTAGTTAGTTCCGCACTTCTTCCTCCCAACTGAAGCACTAGGAAGTGGCGAAGGCGTTTTGGGGGACTGTATTATGTCATTTTGACGTTCGAAAAGTACTGATTCTCAGCCTAATTTGAATAAATGGCTTTTTATTTTGATACGAAAATTATCTAAAGACAAGAGTATTTTCGGTCATATAAGAACATACAACCAACGCAAGAATCAGGGTCTTATAACTGTGGTTGAATCCCATGCCATAACCCATGTAATGTTCTATGTACATACCTATACTTCGAGAGCCCACGGAGCTTTAGGGTTAATTTTAATAACTTTATTAACAACTTGTAATTAATTCATTTGATAGCTACAGCATCGAATTACGAAGTCTAGTCGATGACATGTTAGCATATCCTGTTATTTTATGGAAATATGGAATACTAGCTTGTGCCCGCGGCTTCGCCCGCGTGGATCTCGGAATATATCCCACGGGAATTTACTACTAGGATTAAAAGTAGGTACCCTGTGTTCCGTAATACTCTATTGGTTTGTGCGGCGCATGCCAGAAAGCTCCCAGTCGCCATGATTTTTTTCCGAAATCTTCAACAATCATCATATTTCAACCAATTTATACAAAACCTTAATGAATTATAGGTACACCTAAACCTTCCTCATGAATTATTCCGTCCATTTGTGAAAACCCGATGAAAATCCGTTCGGTTGTTTTTGAGTTTCATCGCGTCCAGACAGACAGACGCGGCGGGAGGACTTTGTTTAGTTAAAACTATGTCGGTCACGCTCCTATAACAAATAACAAATAACTTTTGACCGAGTGGACCAATTTTAATACAAAATTATTTATAAAAAAAAAACAACCGACTTCCAAAAAAACACTACAAAGTCAAAAATAACTTTAATTTCGGAAGTCGGTGTCTTTGGTTTAGTATTTTCGTTTTTTGCCACCGATTTCGAAATAAAAAGTTATTTTTCACTTTGTAGTGTTTTTCTTTGAAGTCGGTTGTTTTTTTTTTCATAATTTATAGTTTTTATTTTCAACTTTTTAATTGTGGTACCTACCCCACCCAAATTCGTATACCACTACTTGCTAAGTAAATAACAGTGACAGGAAATTATTATAACATCATCAACATACACTAAATGGAACAAAATATGTATTATTGAAGCTAACTCTAAAATCACTCATCAGAATTTGACCTTTTTAGGCGACCACCTCAGGAGTATACGCTTTCAAATAAAAACTTTGCAAAAAGGCAAATACAGTATTCCCAAATTAATAATGCGCATTGTCGTATTCCCGGAAACACAGTTCATAAAACACATAATTCTACTAAATTATGCATGAAGAAAATGCACTTAACCACTCTATATACATATCGCCTTCCGACGCTCGGGGAATACGACCGTTGCCGAACAGTGACGAAGATTTCTGTGCGCATTATCACTTTGGGAGACCTGTAGGTATATGTCGCGCTAAGTCATGTCAGAAGGTGTTTGGAGGGCGTAGTTTTATCAGGTTCGGACGCTGTAGCCAACAAATTAACGACGACAAATCGTTGACGAAATCTGTCTTCTGTCAATCAAAGCCACACTTAACACACGACTCAAGCAGCGCAATTTGAAGCATATTACCATTGAAATCATTTAGAGCCAGAGTGCATCTCATGACAATTCCAATAAGTCCAAACAAGGCTAGGATACAGTGGCGTAGCCTTCATACCGCCCGATTCCTACCGGCTTCCATTCGGAACAACCACTCTTCTTAATATCTACTATTGCCAATTAATATGGTACACCTGTGTGTGTAACTGTGTATCACATCATATTACATAAGTAATTATATTTATTACCAGTTTAATACATCATAAGATTAAAACCCTACAGTTTTTTGTCTGAGTTCATGAGAACTGAACAATTTTTTCTTTGGCTTCCCTCTAATGATAATTCTAGCTTCGCCACTGCTAAGATACATTGTTTTATTAAGGAATTCCAGTGCCTATCTTCCGGCTTCATCATCAGATCAGTTCGATGGTATCATTTTCATGAGAACCATTTATTTAAATTGGCTTCGTAATAGTCGGTTAACTACCTTAATCGAGATATCTTATCGCCACTCGTGAAATACATATCACCGAGGAGTTCCCGTGGCCATCAGTGGTCTTCTTCATCAGTTCCACTTTACCAAATGATACTTTCTGAATGCAAGTGCTTGACTTGTTGATGAAAATACCAAAATCGCTATATATATGCCTATAATATTTCAGGAGTTCCCTCAATTCCTCATGGATCCTATCATCAGAACTGGATTTTGATAAAAATTGGACCAATCTGGAAGTATTTCCTTTCAAATAAAAAATAATTTTCCAAATCGGTTTTTAAATGACGGGTACTGAGGTAACAAACATTAAAAAAATAAATTAAAAAACATGCAACTGAATTGAAAACCTCCACTTTTTTTTTTGAAGTCGGTTAAAAATAAAGACTAAAATATTACTTATCTCAAGAAGTTAAGATATTACGACTACATTTCCAATCCCTTAACTCTCTTAAATAGAGGTTCACAATTGTTTTATTATTATTAGTGATTTTTAAAATCAACCCCTATTTTGCCTCCTTAGGGGATGATTTTTCAAAAACGCTGAACCACATAATTCTTTATTTTCTACGAAATTAATAAATTGGAATTTTCATATCTCTAACTTAAGAAATGCTGGGTTTCCCATACAAACTTTCATCCCCTATATCTCAAAAATAATCGTACAGGGGGGGCCCTGTACGATTATTTTTGAGACGACATGTAGCCTATGTCCTTCCACAGGATGCCATCTATATCCTTGCCAAATTTTATCGAAACCCGTTCAGTGGTTTAGGCGGGAAAATGTAACAGACAGACAGACACACAGACAAGAGTTATTTTCGAATTTATAATATTAGTATGGATTACACCAGATCAAGGGACTTTTGAAAATACCATAGTTTTGAAGCCCTTTTTTTTGGATGGGAAATCATCAAATGACTTCTCCCGCTCTGGGCGTAGCGGGAGGGCGTGTCAGACTTTTACCACAGATTACTGAATAGTTACTACGTAACAGATACTTCACTCAGTAGAAAATTTCCAATACCTATTACTATAATTGCCTACTCCCCCGCGTCAACAACCACTGTATGCTAAAATGCGCCTAAATGCTCAAGCGTACAGCAGTGATTGCTTCGCACCGCGCGATTCCACAGTAATCGCAGGGCTGCCTCTTCGATAAAATTAAATTAACATAACTTTTTATCTATGTTATTGAGAACTGTGAATATGTTCTGACTTTTATGTGGCAGTTAAAAAATTTATCATTTATAAAATATTTAACCAACTTAAAAAAAAGGAGGTGATCAGACATACAGGCCAAACTGAGAAGTTTGACTTGTATGGTTTGTAGGTATGTATGTTTGTGCGCGATAATCTCGCGTTTGGCTAAACCGATATCGATGCGGTTTTCAGAAAAGGATTTGTTACATTTAGGAGAACGTTTTAAAATAAGTATAATACTTCTTAGTTTGATGATGATCTTCGGAGATGTTCACTAGAAATGAAAAAAAAAGCCTTAAAAAAAGAGAACCGACTTCAAATAAAGCACTAAGCCGTAAGAAATAATTTGTTTTTTTTTTATGTTAGTGCTAACAGCTGGTAATTACGAATCGAAAAAGCACCGACATCAAAGAAGAAATTATTTCTTACGGTTTAGTGTTTTGAAGTCGGTTCTCTTTTTTAAAGTTTGTTTCGTCATCGTAATACGCGTACGAACGAACAGCACTATTAAAATTGAACAGCGTGCGCGCGCTTCGCTTGCGAAAACCGCACTGAATTTGATCCGTCGGCGGACCGAGACCGCTCGGCTGGGCGGTAGGCACTTATAGCGCGCAAGTACATGGAGTGACGGAGGCCTGCTTTTACTGACTAAAACCCACCCGTGTTCCTTCAGTTACCTGTGCCGGGGCCACGGTAACTCTTTCGAACATCCCGCGACCCTGGCTGAGTTTTGAAGCCCTATGTTTGGCTTCAGACCTGTAAAGTGCGTATGACCTAATAATTAACAAAATGCTACCTAAATGAAATTGTTTTGTATTTATACAAGTTCTGAAAATACAACAGCAAAATGCTATAATATTTCAGTCAAATAAACAATTGAATACCTAAACAAAGAAAGCGTGGTCAAAACATGCGAGGCTTTGTAAATATATGAAAATGTTCCCAAATACCTACCACCCTTTGTAGGATTGTAGGCGACCGCCCCGGGCGAGTTGTTACGAACGTTACGATTCTACGCCAAAAGATTCGAGGACCTCGTAAAAACTAATATTCAGCCGAAACGGCGGACGCTTTACTTTTTAATTCGACTTCCCTTTGCTTGAAACACGGACATTTGTAATGTAATACAATATTGGAGGACTTATCAAAATGCGGTCGTATTTTTCACTTTTTACGGAGCGAAGGAAAATTTGCGAATTTCTGCTTTTATTTGCGAAAAGTTACGCGAAAAGTTGATTCATACATAACTTAGTAAATAAATGCCGCGAAAGCTTGCTGTTGTGTTTGTATGTTTCGTGTGCCAGGACGTTTTATTTTATGCACATAACATTATGTGCCGTAAAATCTTTCGTTTCGTGCCAAATTCTTTGTGTAGATACGATAATTAAATAAAGAATTTGGAACTAGGTTAATGTCTGACATAATAATGTTACCGGTATTAATTTTATATTATTATTTTCTTCTGAGAATTTAACAATAAAATAATATTTTTACTGGAGATTCCCTGCAGCTGATTAAAATAATATAAATAAATATTTGAAGTCAACCCTCCAACGCTGCGTATTATTACCAATCAATATACCTTCTGCCGTCATTATTATTATCCTCAAAAATAAAATTCCAATTATACTCAAGCAATGGACTTAGCCACAAGGTCCCATAACTCTTTTATTTATATATTCACCCAACCTGAACCTGAATAATAAATGGCCATTAATCCTTCTACCATCAGAATCAATTCGGCGCGTCTAATTCTGACAGGCTTCTAAAGCGGCGACACAATACTGCTTTACTGGGCATCAATAATTCAGCACTAGATCTGAAATATCTTTCAGATGGGACAGTGGGGGGTTGATTCGGGGGGACGAATTTAGGTATGATATTTAAAAGTGGTCGGTCGGCTTTTAGTTACATGTTTTTAAGTACAAAAGTTTGAAGATAGTGGTACTGTTTAGATCTGAAAGTTAAAATAATGTGATCTGTTTAACTAGTACCTTTACCTTTTTTCCAACCTGTGCTGTCCCCACTGCTGGGCATAGGTCTCCCCCACAGCTGTCCACTCTTCCCTGTGGGTTGCCTTCTCCGGCCAATCTCCCATAAACACTGGATGCAATTTACACTGCCTGCACTACTTCATATTTTATAGCCTAGACGATTATCTATAAGTGTAAATAAACAAAATTGAAGTGTCTGTTTGTAATGTCAAATTAATAGTTTTTTTTTTTACTAAATGCATATGGAATTGTATATAGTACTTATAACAAAAAAGAAACAATTAAAAAAAAATTGTCTGTCTGTATCTTTGTTCCGGCTAATCTCCGAAACGCCTGGACCGATTTTGACGACGGTTATAGGCTACGCTACAACCCTTAGGGGCCGAAAAAACCAAAAGTCAATAAGAACGCCAAGCGAAAACGGAATAATAGCGCGGGTGGGCGATGCAACGAGGCGGGTCGGGGGACGAGGGAGTTTTAAAAAATGTGGCTGTTATTTTAGTATATTGTGTATCTTACGACTTCCACGCGAACGAAGTCGCGAGGTACAATATAGGACAATAAATCCAATATTTGTGTAAATAGTTTTCGTGTAAATAACAAATTGAACTTTCGTTCTATAACATCAGAATTTCGAGGAATTCACTCATCTCATACAACAAAGTACTTTTATAAAAACATTTCGGGCGAAATGTGGGTGTTCTATAAACAGTCCTGCTAACCCCTTTGGGGAATACCTGGGCGTATGTAGACATCACTCTTATCAATTTCCCAGGAACCTCCGATTACTTTCGTAGAAGTGAAAGAGGGAACAAGTTTTTAATATTTCCTATAAAATAAACATAACATTACGCCTGTATTTCCCGAAGGGTTAGGCAGAGGTGTACCTATAGTACACACACATTTCTCCAGTTATGTTCAAGTCCCATGTCCAATAGGGGGCGAGCCTATTGTCATCAACCGGGTACAAATCCAGACTCCGGGCTGCTACTGAGAAATTCCAGATGGAAAAACCCAATAACACTTTGCCATACCCGGGAATTGAACCCAGGAGCTCATGCTCAGCTGTAGAGCTTACGACCACTATAGACCAACGAGGTAATCAAATAGAAATTCCACTACCAGCCGATAACGATTCCCACGAACATCTGCTACTTATAATTCACATAGAATTTCAGATGAGCTCAGTTATTACATCGTAATATACTTACTTTAATAAAACTCCTATATATTAAATTATCTTTAATAAAACAATCCTAAATTGTTTTAATAATTGATTCCATTCGGCTGAATTTTAATGGTTTGAGACGAATTTAACTGAATCATAAAATATCTTGGAGTGGTCATCAATAGATTCTAAATTATTTAAACAAATTTCAAGTTCCAGCGATGCCTACAATTAAACTTGAAAGTGCGCTTGGTTGAGACCAGGCAGCCAGACACTGTAATGATATTTTAAAACTTCCTTTGATCAATAAAAAGCAAAACTGAAATGTTTTAACCTAGGCTCCTTCAAACCAGCGCGACACAAAGGCTCCGCTTGTCGCGCGACGAGCGGTGTCTTTATGTCGCGCGCGATTCACGTCACGTGTCGCGCCTGTTTGAAGAGGCTTTAACCTTATCATGCATTTGCATAATATAGGGCGTGAAAGGATCCATCATGAAGCGGACACCAACGCACATCAAGTTACTACAATCTGTAATAAATCTTTAATAGATTTCAACTTTATCGCTAAAGTAATAGGTTCAAGGTTGATTGGGAAAATTTGACGGTTTCGAGTGGCTTCGTGTGTTGGCGTCTGTACATCAAGCTAAGTAACTTGTGCAAAAATAATTGCTGGGTCACGTCACGACTTTTATTTTTGGTGGGAAAATTCGCTGATTTCGGTAGTGCGCAGTGTAACGCGCTCAAAACCTTGTGCTTATGTGTGTATGCAATGGTACAGGGATCGTGGATTTAAAACTTGTTGTCGTAAAGAAACGTCAAAAAAGTTTGGATCTTTGACCTTCAATATCTCCGTAACCAGAAGGTTCCCAGGTGTGCTCCAGTACAAAAAATGATCATAATATCGGGAAGAACAAGTGACTCCGTTTCGTTACAGGTTATTTTTTAACCGACGAAAATAAAAGAGGAGATAAAGTCGACGCGTACCTATATACAATATGACCCGGAATTAACACACGACCTCTTAAGCGGTCATTGTACTCATCATTATGAACAACTTTTAGTATAGGACCAAACCCGAAATCGCGAAAAAAAATCTGTCGTTCCCTACATTTTGACGAATTATGCCAACATAGAATGTACGGAACAGCAATTTTTTTTTTCGCGATTTCAGGTTTGGTCCTATAATAAAAGTCAACAAACCAACAAGCAAATTAATGACGTAAGGCGTAAAATAGTAGCTTGGTAGACCTTCGTTGATTGCTTGTTTGGCGCCGTCTCTAAATTTGTTACTAAAATGAATTTAGGAGCTTTTACACTAAACGGTTTTTTATTTATCACTGCAGTTTTTTTTCGTCGGTTTAATTTTTTTAACAAGCTTTTATTACACCCGTTATTGCACACGTTTGCATGCTCTAAAATAACAGACAAAGGTTGCTAGGCGGCATTTTTAATACGCTAAATGTACTAGAGCACGTAGGTATACTAATCATAAGAAATTCTTATTATATGGAATGCAATAAAACACTACGATTTAACTATACTGCATTATACATAATTATATAAGTTTTTAACTTTTTATGTATCATAATTATACCAGCCTGCTACTGTCTACTGCAGAGCGAAGGCCTCTTCTCATACAGAGCAGGCTCGAGCATTGGTCACCACCGAGTTTATCTTGGTCATTACTAGCATCGGCGAACGGAACATCGTGAGGAAATCTGAACTTACAGTATAAGTCTGAAATCACCAACCCGTCTTGAGCAAGTGTGGTTATATAAAAGTGCCCACCGTTAAATGTTATAGTTAAGTGGAGAACTTTCAACATTCACAGCACGTTTTATTGAAAACCTATACGTTATGTTTGCAGTCATCGTAAATACTTTAATTAAAATGCATAAAATAAACATGAACGGTTTATAGTCAGCGTTTATTTCATGCATTTTAATTTAGGTTTTTATTTAAGATAAGATTTATTTCTGAGTTTATGGTACATTATGATGTTAATATTAAGAAACAGCTTCACATAAACTACCGTTGCCGGTGTACAAATATTAAAATTAAAGTACAAGTAGCATCCCAATTAATATAATTATAAATCAGTCTGAAAATAAGTAATTATAAATACAATGTGAAGTTTTACAATGTTTTTACTATTTACGAGTGTATTGTCAAATGCTTAAAAAAATAAAAGTCAACAAATACACGCACACAAAGTATTGATAAAATGCAATGTCAATATTTATAATTAATTTTTTTATTCTACTTTGCAAAAAAAAAAAAGTGTTAAAAATAAAACTCGTATAAAACATTAAAACCTCATACCTAAATCCTTTCAAAAAAATGTAGGAAGTGTACACAGACCAACCTTCGAAGATGTCGGTTGATCAAATTAAGCTTCCAACTATCTTGCATGGAGTTGCAGATGAGTTGACTATTAAATAGTCGACTATCTATGCGTCATGCTTACCGCGAGAATCGAACCCACGATCTCGGAAACACGAAGCGAACAGTATAGCCGATGGACTAAGCGACGAGTCAAGTCACACAACCAATTTTATCTACACTAGCTATGTGGGTGACGTCACCGCCCGCGCCGCCGCCGCACATGTTTACGCTGCGCGGGAATCATTGCGATGCAGTCTTGTGCAGCGAGCGCGAGCGGGGAGATCGGTTTGCTACCTCAGTTTATTTGGTAGCATTCGTTGTTCGTTATTACATTTTATTTGGTAAATGGTAATTTTTGATACGTAAATAAATAAGTTTGTTCTTTCCAAGTACAAATGAAATGGCACAATGAAAACCGCCGCAATACAATTAACTAGAAAGTCAGCTATTTATCTTTTTTAACGATCTTCGTTCTGATACGTATACGAGATATAAACATTTACCATATTTCTTAGGAAATACCTACATAATAGAGGCATTTCAATTTAACTTTGTTAAACTTTAATTAATGGGTTTTGTACGAAAATATAACAAACAAACTTCACGTTTTCATTATAACAACGAGGAAGCAAAATAGATGATTTGGGAGCTTTATTTCATTAAACAAGTTATAAAATAAAATCAGCAAAGGAAACACTTGACAAGTCTTAAGTACAACCATGGAACTTAAAAATTCTCGAAGTTTTACAAGTTTGGAGGCTGGCAAGCTCGCGAAGTTTTTCAAATTGGAAAAAATCTCGGAAGCTGGCCACCCCGTCCCTTCGGCGGCTTCACAAGTTCGAGGGTCGCGGGTTGAAAGGCTCGCTGAAAGCAAGCCTCGTTCGAGTGCGCAGGACTTCAGGAGTATTTGACAAGACTGGATTATTGAATTGGTTATTCCCAACATTCGATTTTTTCCTTTGCGAGACTACGAGGATTCTTTGTGATGTTATTCTTTGATTATTGAACTAAAAACGATGTCGTGATAAGGTAAGTTGGTCGTTAAGTTGGGTTGGGATAAAAGAACAAAATACCTACTTACTTTTAACACTAGTGCCAAGTTACCAACAATTTTGGCATCATTATTACATTAAAAATATTATTAAGATAATGAGTTGCCAGCTGGAACGTAGATACAACATATAACATAACATCACGCCTATAGTCGTCGAAGAGTTAGGCAGAGGTGTACCTATAGTACACACACATTAAGTAGGGGGCGAGCACACGCGCCACCGACGCGGTGACGAGCACTGCTCTAGCGGCCGCCACCGGCCACACGTGTGCGACGAATCCATACAAAACGTATTAAAAAGCATATTGTCGCTGGAACACCGGTGGCTGGTTTGCGCCTAGCCCAACCAGGCACAAGTCCAGACACCGGGCTGTTACTGAGAAATTCCTCAACAATACAAAACAACAGCTAAATACAGCTAGTGGTCGGTAACAACAGAAATGTAATAGTATCTCATATCATGGCAGTTGAAGGTATATACTCGTAGTAAACCTACATTAACAATTTTTTCAATAAAAATTCTGCCCGTCCCGCACACATCCGGGATATTACAAAAATGTCATAATAAACCTCAATGGAGGTCTGTATATGGCATATTTTTGGGCAAACCGATGATAATGGCCGCTGATCCCTTTCGTATGAGGGTCGCGACGGCACTTCCACTACTGTTTTGAATATATTAAGTTGCGAGTTATTTTCCGACAGGGGTATGAATTTAACCGTAGTTTTATTAATAGATATGAACCTTTTTCAGCCTGCCTTGAATGGGTACGTTAAAGTTACAAGTAATTGAATAATAACACACACTTCGGGAACAGTTTAATTGGCATGTCTCTGTATCAGCGAAATGATATATCTTATCACTTATACAACATGTGTCATACTAGCTACTATTTTTGTCTTGAATATAGTTGAGAGTAAATCGAACTCACAAACAGCCTATAACGTTCCCACTGCTGGGTCACAGGCCTCCTCTCGCTGAGAGGGAGTGGGCCGTAATTAACCACGCGGCCCCAGTGCGGGTTGGTTGTTGTCACGTCTTCGAATTTTTGATTCCAGGACATGCCAGTTTCCTCACGAAGTTTTTCTTCACCGTTTTGAGAGGAGTGGTGATGAAATAATTTATACTTAGTAAAGTGCCTGCCAGTGGCGAAAGCTGCGTATAACACGATTCCTACCGGCTTCCCTTCGGAGGTTCGCATCAGCAACACTACCGCTATTGAAAAATGTCACCGTCAGTAGTGTCTACTATTGCCAAAAATATAGTTACACTACGGGTATTTAATTCACCATAACATTCAAACAACAAAAGCGCCTAATAAGCTTTGAATTACAACAACGACATAAAAATGTTCTAAAATAACCCGGCGCCAAAACGTCATAATCGGGAACTAAAAATTCATACAATAGCGACAATTACGTTAGAGACAGATATAGAAAAACTGCGTCAGCGAGAACGGGATGGAGTAATGGAAGAATATTGCACATTTTATTTAGTTTTCACCTGTTCAACTGTATTGCATTCGATTCTTTATATTCCTGTAATAATTTTAGAAAGATAGTAATCAATTTAGCTGAGTTTATTTCTCTAAAACATTGAAAGTTTAATGTGTGTAGTGATAGCGTCTTTTGGTTCTGCAATTTGTCGATAGATGGCGCTAAATTCAGTAGTCTTTTATTTTTAAGTTAAGGGGGATGCGCTAAGAGGTAGCCGCGAAATTCAAATTTTCTTACGATTTTTGCAATTTGCAGCTCAGTGTCTGGGTGTATGTTGATTAAAGTATGATACGCGACCGTAACAAATGTGTATTTACAGAATTATAATATTAGAATCAGTAATAAAATTCCTTAAGTTAGTATAATCCTGAAATGTTAAGATTTCATGAAATAGTCATTCAATTGAATTACTTGGTCTTAGAGAGTTGTATTTATGACTTTAATGATTATAATTCTGTAAATACATATTTGTTACGGTCGCGAATCATATTTTAATCAATATACAACCTAATACTGACCTGCAAATTGCAAAAAACGTAAGAAAATTTGAATTTCGCGGGCTACCGTGGCGCTTTCACCTTAATAAATGAATTATTACTTTATTGATAAATACGTTAAAACCGGCTTCGCATCGGCTTCTCTCTGACAAAAATCCACACGTAGCCGCTGGTGCCTGCAAGGAACCTACGACCAACAAGTTTTAAGTCGCGGCTGTTGCCACTGGGCCACACCACCACTGTTCAACCGAACTCATTCTATAAGAAATATTAAGTAGGTGTGGCGCGACACATAATAAGCAAACTTCTAAAACGAACCTGTGACAATAAACACGCCCAAGTGAAGCCGCACGCCCGCCATCTGCCTGAACCTAACTATATATGTACTACATTATCTAAATAAATTAGTAGCTCACCTGAATATACTGAAAATATCATAAAAACCAACTTCCCACGCGTGTTTGTACGCAGTAACATAATAATATAACATGACACGCGACGCGATCGTTACGATATTTGTACAACCGTACGTCACCGCGACGGCGACGTGACGCGACGTGAATTATTACCATTTTGCGTTACCTTATTACCGCGCGGCGGGTTTGTAGCTGAGCTGCGGCGTGAAACGTATGGTGTGACGGAGTTTCATAATAGATAATGTTTTTTTTTTATGCGACCGGTTTAGTCCCGAAGGGTTAGCACGTGTATAAGTAGGTTATATTATATAAATACGGTGTTAGGTAAATAGGTAATTTTATTTGTTTTACAATTTTAGAGCATCGTAATCCTGATGTTGTATCGTTACTGATATAAGATTAACTTAGTACACACATAGACTCACGCCCGTTTCCCGATGGGGATAGGCACGTTGTTGCATTTACTTGGCGAGTTACTACTTGCTAGGTTATGAACCCCAAGAGCAATGCTAATAAGTTTTATTTAGCCGCACTTTGCACTTTTTCTGAACAGTGCATGAAACTGACCCGTCACGTTCGGGTCAGTGGACGGCGACACTGGATCGGGTATACTCTGCTCTAGTTGTAAGTTTTCAGTTCTATGGTGTGGTATAAACACACACACTCTTTAAACAATATATCTCTGCTCTCAAGTTCATCTACTTTAAAGTATCGACACAGCACACTGGCCATCAATATTTTCTTTCGCCTCTGTAAAAATAAATTCAGCTAACAGCTCCAATAAATTCGTAGGCGAATACAACTGAATAATACATTGCACTCCGGTATTTTTCTTCTCGTTTCAGTTTCAAAAACACATCGCGAAAACATGCTGCTGAAATAAAATATGTAGGTACATGTTGTAATAAAAACATTTGTGTGAATATGTAGCAACTAGCATGTGCCATGTGTCATGTCCAGTGTTCTTCGCAGGTTCGACATACTTCGATGGACATTATTATGCAAGCAGGACAATGAAGATTACAAAAGACAGCAATTTTATTAGGTTCCGTACCCAAGGGTGCCCACGGGACCCTATTACTAAGGCCATCCGTCCGTCCGTCACAGAGCTGTATCTTTTGAACTGTAATAGGTAGACACGTGAAATTTCGTAGGTACAGCCAAACATGTCATACATACAGTTGATTTTTCAGTAGGTACTTGCGAAATTGACTTGTCAACATAAATGGAGCAGCTCACTTGAAGCTCACCGCATTCATTTGTTTCCTAAGTTATTTCAGACCACGGACACTCTCATTGATTGTCGTATTTTATTTCTAACCTGGTGGTAGGAATTTTCTTTATTAATTAAATTATAATTTACTGTGATAAGTATTTACAAGTTAAGCGATGCTGATAAAATTGCTTTTTATACAAATTGACGTTATTCTACAATTTTGGGTTTTTTTAAAACGTTGCATAGTTGAGACGTTTAGAGCAGTTTTCGCGTTTTTAACACTGACAGCTCTAGAACGCGGTTTAGATGCGCTGAACGCATTCAGTTTCATTGGCGAAATCCGCACTCAAACGTCAAAAAATGTATGGAGCAGACACTAATCATTTTAACTTAACTTTAAGCACTGTTTATAGTTTATATAATATCCCCATTATATCTGCGCATACTTACATAAATTCGACACGTGTCTCTTAATCCCCGAAGAGGGCAAAGGTGTTCGGTTGTACATCGACTGACAATTCACAGATAATGGTGTTAGGTTGCCTCCCGTGTGGTTCCGGACGAACCTGTTCTCGGACTATTTACATATTTGGTACCTAGTAGCGGCAGTTAACCAGCCATGTCTACACTATGGTAACGGTTTCTGAAATCATATATTAACAGGTAGATATACCTACAGTAACACTGGTGAGATCTGTTTGTTGTTATTTCCGTCAACAAATTACAGCAGCTAACATGAGATTTGACAGATAACTTACTAAACTAGAATTTATCAGAAATCAAAGGTAAAGGTAAGTTATGTACTGTATTTTAACAAACGACATGCTGCTCATTTACCTAAACTTCTCCCGCCTGGTTGGTTAGTGACTTTGTGTTGCTGCACTATGAAGTGTAAAAGCCATCACTGTTCCTAGCGAGAAAAAGGTGGTGCTATTCGACCGTATAGCTCCATCTCTTTCATCTCAGACACGTCACAGTAAGGCAACAAGCGTCAGTGTCATGGCAACAGTAAATTCATACAATGGGTCGCTAGGAGCGTCGAGAGGATGCGTTCCTAACACTTGCCAATTGGTCAATTTCTCGTAGTAATAAGGATCAAATTCACAAAACATATTTCGTCAGTATGAAACTGACAGGTGTCAAGAACGCATTTTCTCGGCGGCCGGACTGTAGCACGCTGCATGGCACTAATGCTACAGCTACATGGTCGCGGTACAGCGAACTTAACTTTGTGCGCTCTCTGTTGCGCAGCGAGACGGCGAGCGGTGTGCGAGAGAGAGCGCGCCAAGCGTAGTTCGCGTTATCGCGACAGCAGTGTCGCTGTAGCATAAGGGAAGGAGCTAGCTGTGTGGCTTCGACCGAAGGTGTCTGTCCTCAGAACAGATCGTAAGAAAAGCCTTGATGAATATTTCAGTTGCTTCATAAGTTCAATAGCAATGTCCTTGTTTTAAATTAGGGAGGGCCGCAGAGAACGAGGTCGAGGTCGTCTCGCGATCGATATTATGGAGAAACAAACGAGCACTCGTTTTGTTACTTTGAAACACATTTAGATGAATTGTGTTCATGATCTGCTTACCAAGTTGATGAGGAAAATGTAACTATTCGCTGAAGTTATTTAGTAGCAAGAAACCGTCCTGGTTGGGCCTCCTTCAGTTGGTATATGTTTCTTTCCTACGTCTGAAGCTGCCCAGGTATACTGAAACAGTTGCCTTCAGGTTCCATGCAAGTCCTGTGCCCTGAAACTCGATGCCGGCAGCTTTTTCAGTTCTTCGGAAATCTGAAGGCCAATTCCCGCAATTAAAAACGTTAAAAATTTACTCGCATTCTCTTCTCAGCGACAATCCAAATCAAAACCCGTCAAAAGTGTAGAAAATTTGAGTACTTAGGTATTTTTGTCCGGTTGATACAGATGAGCTGGGCCAATTACCGTTCGCTAGGATACGAACGTTCTTATAAATTACGGGAATGGGCCCTCTGTGTTGGTATACCTACACCTTTTCACTTACGCCGGTCTCAGCGGAGTTTAAAAGTTTCGAAACACATTTTGACAACGTGAGCTGTATAGTAACATCATAAAGAGGCATCCAGAGGATTACCAGGTCAAGTATGATCTACTTGGCACGTAGAGGTGCGGTAAATAAACATAATTGCTGAAAAACTCAAGCGCACACCGGTATTTAGTTACTTACTTGCGTGAGATACTACGGCGCCGGCGCCGCTGGAAACCACTTACAGTAAGTAGGGTGTCTCATAATTACCTGCAAACAATGAAAAATGCATGAAAACACTCGTTTGGCGGTTTAAGAAAATAAAAGTAGAATTCATGAGGACTTTAAATTAGGCAGTATTTTAAGACCGAGTTAATGGACACACACAAACTTGGATTATCTAATTGCATTACATTTTTTTTTTTAATTACGTTTTATATTATACGAAATTAAATAATATTATAGAAGCCTGTATCTTTGTAAAAAACAACATGTATTTACATGAATCTGTCGAAAGTCAACGACGCTCAAAAAAGTTGCACCCGTTACGCACTAAAACCAAAATTCTATACAATAGTGTAACATGCCAAGGCTCCACAATTGTATGATAAATTACCTGATCAAATTGTATCAAGCAACAACATAAATGAGTTTAAACGTAAGCTTTTTAAATTATTGAGTGACTAGGCATATTATTCTGTTAATCATTATCTTAATGATAAATTAAAATAGAATTAATATTATTAAGTATATGTATATAATTATGTAGAAAATTAAATAAATGAAAATAATATTTATATAATTTTATATCTGTCTGTATAATTAAAATGTTACTCCCATAAGATAATGATAAACCTTATTGACATTTTTATTTCAATTATTATTGTATACGAAATTGTGACTAAATCCTACTTATTTGTTTATGTGCCGTCTTAACTTTTGACACATTATTATTAACTGTTACCTCCTTACTAATAAACGTTGTATAGCGTCTGTAATTCTGTATAGTAACACAACGCTTTTTCTTCTTTCAAAAGTCAAATTACTGACGACAAAAAGAGAGAAATCGGTGTGTACCTATTCACCTGACATAATTCGTTTATTAGTAAGGAGGTTAGTGTTTGGCATAAAATTGTGACAGGTACTTACCTTGACTTTATTATTTTCGTTTTGTTAAAATGTGACATTTGATTACTTAACAACTTCCCTGTCCAATGAGTCATATATGACTCACGAGAGAAGTTTTCGCCCTGCGTCCATGAGTCACATATGAGTCATAAAATAACCAAAATAGGATAAATCTACATGTAATAATTTATGAAAATTATATTTTATGGTATATAAGAATGTTATATATAACTTATCAGAAGAAAAAACTGTGAAAAATGCGTTGTATGGGGACAGGGAAGTTGTTAAATAATTTTGTATGCCTTCTGGCGGGACGTAGTATGGTCCATACCATAAATGTTGGTCCATACTGTATGGACCAACATTTATTTGTAAAACATCTGTATAATTTTTAGCCTATGTTCACAAAATGAATAAATGAATTGAATTATACATCCGAGCGAGCGAGTGCACCTGTCTCAGCGCACACACTTGTTTGCGAGATTGCCTGCCATGGCCGGAATTCGGTCTGGAGGACTATTACATATATACAATTATTTATTTATTTATTTATGGAAAAACAAACAGTAGCACAATAAGAAATAGTTATATTATCTTAAAATATTATACATCCATAAATGACTAAACGGACTAATTTACCAATTACCTAAGTATAAAATTAACAACCAATTTGCAATGCTAACGAGCCATAGCATAGCAAACCGTCAGGGAATGTTTCAGTTCACGAATGTAACAAAATGTAGTACAGAAATAACATTCATACTTATTTAAAGCATCTTTCGCCATAATATCAGGGGTATAAATCACGAACAACGTCTGCGCACGTAAAGCTATGAAATACGCCCATTCCATAGTTTATGACTTTTCACTTTATGCCGGGAATGGGACGGCAAGACAGGCAAGTAATGTCATTAACAGCACATTTTCCAGATTATTTGAGTGATCGAAGCATTCTTTCGAAATTTAAAATGAAAGTGTATAGAGCGCCGCAAGCGGCATACCAGTACTTACATCATTTTAAGAAGCCGCAAGCGGTAATATAAATAGTACCTACGGTCAGTTACAGTACCGGCCGGGGCACCCCGAACAAATGGGTTGTTAGGTTAGAACTGTCAAAAAATCTGCCGTTTTCTACAAACTGCAATATCTACCTACGCGGTAAAATGTATGAAAAAGCAATTTTTTTTTAAATAACCGACGAAAAATTTCAACCCAGGGGGGTCCAGAATCGTGTACCTACTGAATCCATGGTAATCGGCTTCGCGTCGATGTCCCGGACAGCCTGTATATGGTGACCTGTACTTACTTATTTACATTAACGTGACTTTTTTTTGTGGATGGGAAATCATAAAATGACTTCTCCCGCTCTGGGCGTAGCGGGAGGGCGTGTCAGACTTTTACTGACTAAAACCCACCCGTGTTCCTTCTGTTGCCAGTGCCGGGGCCACGGTAACTCTTTCGAACATCCCGCAACCCTGGACGTTAACGTAGCTGTAATTAATGTTTGGAAAGGCTTTTATAAAATTGGGTTCGTAATATTTTATTGTTACATATTTCATCTGTTTGTTAACGTTTTGGTTTGGCAAACATAAAGGCCGTGCTTAAGCCACCCGTGTTTTTTATCGTGGTAGTGGCCAGTGGGTGGGGGCAGTGTAAATTAAAGCACTACTTAATTTAGAAAAAAAAAAGAAAGAAAAACTTGTTTAAGTATAAAAAAAACAACCGACTTCCAAAAAAAAATTCAAAGTGAAAAATAACTTTAATTTCGGAAGTCGGTGTCTTTGGTTTAGTATTTTCGTTTTTTGCCACCGACTTCCGAATTAAAGTTATTTTTCACTTTGTAGTGTTTTTCTTGGAAGTCGGATGTTTTTTTTTATACTTTTATTTTCCACATTTTAGTTGTGGTACCTACCCCACCCAAATTCGTAGACCACTACTTGCTAAGTAAATACCAGTGACAGGAAGTTATTATAACGTATCAACTCATCAACATACACTAAATGGAAAAAAATACGTAGGTATTATTGAAACTCAAAAACCACTCATCAGAATTTGACCCAATTTATATGCGACCACAGGAGTATGTCCTTTCAAACAATTTTTTTGCAAAAAGGCAAATGTCAAATATGTCGCGCTAAGTCGTGTCAGTTGGAAGGCGCAGATTTATCGGGTTCGGACGCCGTCGCCAACAAAGTATTAAATCAACCTCACGACGACAGATCGTTGACGAAATCTGTCATCTGACATACCACTCAAGTAGCGCAATTTGAAGCATATTACCATTAAAATAATTTATAGCCAGAGTGCATCTCATGACAATTCCAATAAGCCCAGACATGGCTAGGATACATTGTTTTATTACGTAGTTCCGGTGCCTACGTTCCGGCTTCGTTTTCCAAATCGGTTTGTAAATGACGGAGTACTGAGGTAACAAACATTAAAAAAAAACGAATTGTTAACCTCCTTTTTTTAAGTTGGTTAAAAATACATTTCTTTGCGGTAAACTTGACGCAAAGAAAGAATACAAACACAAAAAGAACAAGTTGGGGCAAAATTTGCGTCACATCCACGCAAAACGGCCATCGCTCAGCATATGCTGCGACCCTATGCGAGACATGAGCCCCAGCGCTGGTTTGAAATAGATTTAAAATCACATGGGGGGAGGGCAACGGATGCTCTCCCTGGGCTTCGACCAACCTTTATTTTCCACCACATAACTTTAAATTAGACATAAACATAGTTTTATAACCTGTATTTTTACTTAGTTTTTTTTAAAGGGCTTTTACGGCTTGGGAAATCCACCTCCCCGCAAATCCCAGGGAGAAACATTTGCCCCCCTTGAGCAAAAACCTAGATCCGCGCCTGTACTGTTGAACTCTCTTACTCTTACTCATACAGTGAACATAATCTTTAGCAGTTTCCAAGACAAACGGACAGATTATTTAAAAGAAGGTGCCATTCGAAGTCCGCAAGTGCACGGGTAGCATTTACCCAAGAATTCTTCGTGCAGCCAGTTTTCCCCTGATTCAAACACCTTTTCCAAATGGGAACCCTTTCAAATGTTCCATTCACACACGACAAATACAAACACTCCTATTTCACCATCTACCCTCAACCCTTCATTAACCTCCAATCTCGCATTAGCTCAGCTACACTCCTGCCTACCCTAGTTTGACAGATAGGGTGTAGTTTACTCCGCGCCCTCTTCAATGGACCCTCAGATTGCGGGCACACAAATGTAGGTAAACTATCAGAGGAACCGACTGTACTTTGTCAGGGTTTATCTGATTGTAGCAAAATGGCTGGACCTTGCGGTTTGTCTGATGAGGAAAATAAGAGGTAATGAGATCATTTATTTAGTGTTATTATTAAGTGTTTAGTTAGATGAAAGATTTCAGTATATTTTCAGGAGAAAGAAGAATATAATATGCGCTGTTATAATTTCTAATGTGTCGATATTACCGTGGACATCCACGTCCACAAAATGTGTGAAAAGACATGCTCGTTATAGCATTATCGTGGGCGGAAATTTAAAAGCATCCTCATATATTGCCATACATTATACTCCCTGTTATCGTGGTGCCGTGACGTGGACGTGGACATCCACGACAATATCGTCACGTTACAAATTATAAACGCTCACCTTGATCAAGAAACTTTGTGAAGTGTACTCAAACATGAAGTATGATAGAAAACAAGTAAATAAGTACCTACTTTATAAAGATTAAATTGTTTCATTAAAGCTTTCATAATCGTCCTTCCGATGTTTTTGTTCATGACTGTACATACCTACACACTGTCACTCTGCTTAGTAAAGGTAGGCATTCACGATAGCGCCATTTGGCGTGGCTTCAAACGACTGAAGTCAAATGAAGCGATTGGACATCCAGTTTTACATCACGCCAACGGCTTTAAAGGTGGGATTCACGGTCAGTCCATCGCGCCAAATGGCGTGATGTAAAACTCTGGAAGTACAATCGCTCCATTTGACTTCAGTCGTTTGGAGCCACGCCAAATGGCGCTATCGTGAATGCCCGCCTTTAAAACTCCAAATATGTTTAAAACTACCCCTAAAACACATAAAAAGAATGACACAAAATTGCTAGACCGACATAGGAACATTGCTTATTACGTTTTTATCAACACATTTGACATTCCCCATTAGACAAATAATTCTGAACATATACACCCCCATACACTTTGTTTGATGGTCACTTAAAAGGTTCATTACACTTGTACGGACGTGCGCGTGCTATTAAGGACGGATGGTACTTTAGGGTGCGTTTCCACTGAAGCAGAGACGAGCAGAGCTGAGCGGAGACGCGCAGCAATCGTCCAATCACAGACGAGACGAGAGACGCGATGAGGATTTCAACCGTTGTGATTGGTCGATCCGCGCACGTCTCCGCTCAGCTACGCTCGTCTCCGCTTCAGTGGAAACGCACACTAAGGCTTAATACAATTAAAAGGGCAAGAAACTACGATTGGTATGCGTGTTTGTTTGTTCTTGAATAATTACTTTTCGGCCTTTGACCTGGCCGGTCAAACTGTGGCGTACTAATGAAAAGATTTCAGTTATATTTTATTTACCTTTGGTCTTAGTGCCTTTGCTATCGGTAGGTAACTAATTGACTAAATTGAATCCATCAGGCCAGCTCGAGGTCAAGTTAAGACTCCCACAGACAGGCGGGCGCGACGCGACTCTAGCAGAACAATTTCTATGAAAACTTCATGGAAATCGACAGTTTATTTGAAATATATGCATAATTACTACATAGGTACAAGATAACACTAACATATATATATATATTATGTACAAGTATACAATAAAAAATAAAAAAGGGGGAAGAGCTCATTGGGCATTAAAAAATTCGTCCGCATCGCTGTCAACAGGAAAAGTGCCCAAAAGGCTGGCAGCATTGCCACGTTGGATGGCAATGCTGATTCTTTGGGCTAAAAATAGGCCAGCCCTCTGGTTCCGTGAAGAGTCGACCAACCGCTTGACGATGTTCCGAAATACACGATGAGCACTCGGACCACAAGACCCTAGTGTTTCAACCCCAAACGGCTCAAAAATAAAGCTCCTAATGAGGTTGTTATATTTGCACCGTTTGAGGTTTTCTGCACCTGCAGCAGCCGCCCCAGCACAGCCCGCCGTGCTAGAAAGATGGGATGGCGCAAGGGTTTCCACACAGGTTGCATCCCACACCAAAGGTCTACCCAACTTCCAAGGCATTATGGTCATTCCGTCTGGCCTTTCCCATCGTCGCGTGCCAAGCCATTGGGTTCTAAAACAGCTGGCATCCCGGCGGTGACAAGAGCCCGACGTATGATGTCGTTAATGCTGGCATGCCGTGCCATCCGACCAGCGCTCTTGCTGCAGGATAGGCCATGGTATCAGAGGTAGTCGACTGCTTCACCGCTTTGACAGCGATATGGAGCACCGCAAGGAGCGCCCAGACGCAAACATGTAGCGAGCCGTCATGAAAATTGCTTTACCAGAATCGCGTCGCACTGTCGCACCGCGTCTTCGGGAGCCTTAAGGGGGAAGCGCTAAGGTAGCCCGCGAAATTCAAATTTTCTTACGTTTTTTGCAATTTGCTGGTCAGTGTTAAGTTGTACGTTGATGAAAATATGATTCGCGGTCGTAACAAATATGTATTTACAGAATTATAATCATTACAATCAGTAATAAAACTTGTTAAGTTAGTATAATCCCCAAATGTCAAGATTTCATGAAATAGTAATTCTTGAGGTTTACTTGGTCTTAGAGAGTTGTGTTGATGACTTTAATGATTATAATTCTGTAAATACATATTTGTTACGGCCGCGAATCATATTTTAATCAACCTATAACTTAATACTGACCAGCAAATTGCAAAAATCGTAAGAAAATTTGAATTTCGCGGGCTACCTTGGCGCTTCCCCCTTAAAGGCAATTAAAAAAAACATCAGGTTGAAATGCATAACATTCCAGCCACTAGCTAAGTTCTGTTGACCAAAACAAGATCTTAGCTTGTGTCATTTAACAGACATCTAACTGTATACCAGTATAACTTAACTATCAAGTTACGTTCCGTAACCAACTAGGTAATGTGTTTAATTAAAACAAGCCACAGATAATATGATGATTATCTTAAACTAAACCTGTCGGTCTGTGAGCGCCTGCGTACTCCGTTCTATATTCGATGTAACGTGTAGGCTTGCTATGATATTTCTGATAGGCGTTCGGTTTCATTCGATGTTAGAAATAGAAATGGATTGTTTCATACATTATGTTATTAAATAATGTTTCGTAAAAGGTTAAAATAATTTACAGAAATAAACTTTAGAGGTAATAATAAAATACATTTGAAACACTGAATAAACACGATATCTTCGTGAAAAAATCATTCAAGTACCTATATATGTACGAAGTAGAAGTATCTAGTAGCGTTTCCAAATGTTTTTTGTGATGCGCACAGCAAAGGAGTGGAACTCTCTGCCTGCGTCTGTGTTTCCGAACGTATACAACCCCGATCTCTTCAAAGTGAGAGTTAACAGGCTTCTCCTGGGTAAGCTCGCTCCATCGTCGACTTTGTCTCTGTCATCTCTGACCTAGACTAGAGTCAAGAGCAAACCTATCTTAAATAAAAAGAAATAAAAAAAATCTATATGTATGTATTGTGACATTGACCCAACAGTGACAGACATAAAAATAAAAGATAAGATGTTGTATCAACAAGCGGCCAATAAAAACAATAGCTCGTAAAAATATGGCCGCAATAATATTGTGGCTGACATTCAGCAAACGAGATGAAACTCAATGATCATAGCGACCGCTCTGTCTTCACAATGGAGATAAATAATAATAGGCGAACCTAAAACAGTACAAAGCAATATTGGGATACTTTTGAGGGTTCCGTACTCAAAGGGTGCCTACGGGACCGTATTACTAAGGCTCCGCTGTCCGTCCGTCCGTCACAGGGCTGTATCTCTTGAACCGTAACAGGTAGACACTTGAAATTTTCACAGTGTGTACTACTGCGGCCGCTATAACAGCAAATTATAAAAATGAAATAAAGTTAAAATTAAAGGGAGCCCCACACAAGAAAAGTGTTTTTTCAGCGTTTTTAGAAAATATTGTACGGTGATACGCAACCCTTCGTCCGCGAGTACGACTCGCACTAGGCCGCTTTTTAATTATGATTTTATAGATACTGTGGTTCAGTTTGCATTGCTAATGTTATTAAAATAAACTTGCAATGTTGTGCAGTCAACATCAAACCTAAGTGTTGTTCAAACTTTTAAAAGACGTTTTAAATGAAAACTTGTTAAGTATTTTTTTAAATAAAATACCTTTGTTTCCTGAAGAATGATTATTAAAATTTAAAAATTACAGCTTCAATATTTCGTGTGTTCATAAAAAGAGCGTTTACTTTCACGTTTATATAAAAAAGCAGCAATTTAAAAGGAATACCTCTATACATATATAACTACGAAAAGCACTAAAGAGTACGTAATTATTTACTCAAAAAACGAGTTGAATTGAGCTGACATTGTTTGTGCAACCACTGAAGATTAGAAGAATGGCTACAATAAAAATATTATCGTAATATTTCTGCTGAATTTCAGCGCTCTCAGTGGAAACTGAAATGTGATAATGATAGTGCAGTTGTCTTGAAAATATTGGGTCACTCTGCCAGCGGAGCGAGAACTGAGCGGGTAGAGATACTATACAAATTAATGCAGATGAGAACTAAGTAATTTCTAATACTGATAACTGGTACGGGTATTTAATACTGATTGATAATGAAGTAAACTGTTTAAAAAATGTTTAGTTTTCATCAAGAAAAGAATATTAAATTTTTGAAGTAACAATAATAAAATCAGATGCCTTGTTGATTTCCACAAAGACTAATTAGTTGTTTTGTGTTGCTCCTTGCTCCATAATTTCTCAAGAGGTCAACTGTACATTCTCTTCATAAATAAATTGAAAACAACTAGCAGATACATAAAATAACAATATAATAAAAATAATAATAATGGCAACACTGGCAAGTCAACAAACGTCTGATTTTTCTTTTATCATATTTTCCATTTATTTATTACCTAAGCCACATTTTAGTATCAGAAAGCACGAAAATCAATAAAACCTTTAGAAATAAATTGAAGAGACAATAAAAAACATGAAAATGAGAAAACAAATAATTAGGTATGAAAAAAGCAAGAATGACGGCTGTCAAATTCGGCCTGATGAATGAATGATGATGAAGAAAATCAAATATAAAACGGAATGTTGACGAGATCAGCAACTCGCCGCGCACGCCTACCACCTCCGGACTCGTCGCTCAGCTCCGCCCAGCCGCTGCCGGCACCCAGCCCCATCGAGAGTGCTGTGATACCGGCCATGGCAGCTGCGTCGAGCTCGAGCGACGAATATTTTTCCCCGCCGACGTCGCCAACACCTGTACGTCGGCAGGGGAGAGGCCGGCCACCGAGGAGCTTGGGACTTAGGGCCCAACCAGCCCCGAGCCGGGTCCCCGCTGCCGGTGGTTGTGTGCAGCGCATGAGATGGACTCAGTCTATGAACGAGAACGTCATGCGCGCATATTACGGGTCTACAGAGGGAGGAACTAACCTCACTGCGTACCGCAATAGGATGCTGTCTCTCTTCCAGGAACTAGAACCAACCGTCAACACTTCGGCCCAACGACTGTCGGATCGGGTGCGGGTCATCCAACGCAATCACAGGTTGGACGATGCTGCACTTGATAGGCTGCGCTCAGAGGTACTGAACAACCATATCGTCTCGACTTCGGCACAAACCGCGGTACAAGCGTCACCCATAGATGCAATCCCGCCGCGGTTCAATCATGTTGAAGAAGAATATGATAGGGTTGCCACAGTGAGTAGCCAGTGCAACGTCCGATTGAGGAGCGCACTGGAGGATGCGTTTCGTGAGTATAGGTCAACTCCGACCGAACTTAGGCCCCGATTACCACGCTTACCTATGCACAAGAAAAATAGGGCGCTGGTGTGTGCCTTGGACTCGCAGCTTAAGAATGTGTTCGAAAGCAGCGAGGATCTTGTTGATACACACTCGATCCTGTATTGCGCAACTGTTGCTGCATGTCGTTTAGCTAACGTCAAATTTCCAAACTGTGACGGAGCTACTCGACCAAAACCAGCCGTACCAGCCTGGCAGTGCAGGATCGAGCGTCGTATCGATGGGACCAGGGTACTCATCGGCAAACTATACTGCTTCAGGGAGGGCAATACACGACCACGAGTGATGCGCTTTGTAAGGCGGGCATTCTCGGGGACTGGAATCAGCCCTCGAGAATACATGTCCCGTGTCACAGAGCGCATCGACTTCCTGAAGCAGAAAGTTTGTGCATGGGCGAGTCGTATTCGGCGGTATAAGCGGCGGGTTGATCGATACACGCAGAATCGCATGTTCTAGAGCGATGAGAGGTGGGTATATAGAGCTTGGGAGCGACCTGAACAAAATGTGACAGACGTGTGCCGCCCGGATGATGCCGCTACGAATGTATTCTGGCGCAGCATCTGGTCGGTGCCCGTCTGTCACACTGAGGATGGCTGGATGCAGGACGTCGAGCGAGTGTGTGAAACAATACCAGAAATGGAAAAGGTCGTAATTACGCCATTTGACGTAGCCAGAGCAGTCCGTCCGTTATCGAATTGGAAATCTCCAGGACCGGACGGACTGCACAACTTTTGGCTGAAATGGCTAACTAGTTCACACACTTGCCTGGCATCTCAGTTCCAGTCATCCTTAGAGTCTGGGTCGCTACCGCAGTTTCTAACAACAGGCGTTACCCACCTGCTCCATAAGTCAGGTAGTCCCGCGGAACCCAAGAATTATAGACCGATCACGTGTTTGTCGACAGTCTATAAACTTCTTACATCCATTTTGAGAGCGAAAATTAATATACACATTGAGAGTAACTTGATTATATCTGCCTCTCAAAATGGATGCAGGAACGGGTCCCGCGGTACAAAGGAGCTACTCCTCATCGACATGGCCATTAGCCAACAGGTTCGTCGATCCCGCAAGGATATGTCGACATGCTGGATAGATTATAAGAAGGCCTACGACTCGGTGCCACATACATGGCTCATGAGGGTGCTTGAGTTGTACAAGATTGACGCAACTCTACGCACCTTCCTTGAGTCGTGTATGGGGCAATGGAGGACGGTCCTTCGCTATCCAGGGTGTGGTCAGATCCAGAGGAATGATGAACCTGTATGGATTAAACGGGGAATATTTCAGGGCGACAGTTTGAGTCCACTTTGGTTCTGCTTAGCCCTGAATCCTCTAAGCACACTGCTGGAGGATTCAGGTCTAGGCTATCGGTTGAGGAGAGGTGGTCAGGTCATATCTCACCTCCTCTATATGGATGACTTGAAACTCTTTGCCCCCAACAAATTGCGACTGATGGAGCTACTGAAGGTAACTGAAACTTTCAGTAATGCCATCAGGATGGAATTTGGTGTGGACAAATGTGCAGTCATGCATGTAAAGCGAGGCGAGATTATGGAATCCGAGGGAAGTCAACTTTCGGATTCCATACACCTCAGATCCCTCTCCTCATCCGAAAGCTATAAGTATTTGGGTATGTCGGAAGCGTTAGGCATCAATGTCGCTGACATGAAGCAATCGTTGAAGGAGCGCTTCTTTGGTCGCCTGAAGAAGGTATTAAATAGTCTTCTTTCGGGCGGAAACAAGGTGCGCGCCTTCAACGGCTGGGTCATGCCAGTTTTGATGTACTCTTTCGGCATACTCAAATGGACTCAGACCGAACTAGACGCCCTGGATAGGAGGGTCCGTACATTGCTGACCGCAAACCGGATGCATCACCCACGATCATCGGTGATGAGACTGTACATCCCGCGGAAGTGCGGGGGTCGAGGCTTTTTAAATGCGAAGACCCTCCACAACCGCGAGGTGTGCAGCCTCAGTGAATATTTTTTAAAAGCCGACGTGGGTACGCACCGTGATGTGGTCGCAGTGGACAATGGGCTCACCCCGCTCTCCATGGCTAAAGAGAACTGGCGCAAACCTGTAGTACTTACTACAGATGACCGCAAGGCGGTATGGCAAAACAAGGAGCTTCACGGGCGCTTCTACCGGGCTCTTCATGAACGGTGTAGATTTCTTAGCGTCCGTATCCTGGCTACGTTTCGGTGACCTCTTTGGGGAAACTGAAGGTTTTGTTTGTGCAATTATGGACGAAGTTATTTTGACGAATAACTACCGGAGATATATTATGAAGGACGGGACGGTTGACGTGTGTCGGGCATGCCACCGTCCGGGTGAGTCTATCAGACATATCATCTCTGGTTGTTCTCGTCTGGCTAACGGAGAGTACTTGCACAGGCATAACCAAGTGGCCAGGATTATTCACCAGCAACTTGCTTTGAAATACGAACTTGTGGACTCTGAGGTACCGTATTACAAGTATGTGCCCGACCCAGTTCTTGAAAATGACCATGTCACGTTGTACTGGGATCGGTCTATCATCACTGACAGGACTATTGTCGCCAATAAGCCTGATATAGTGGTGATAGATCGATTAGAGCGCCGCGCAATGATTATCGATGTTACCATTCCACATGACGAGAACCTCGTGAAAGCTGAGAAAGAGAAACAAATAAAATATCTCGACTTAGCACACGAGGTTGTTGACATGTGGAATGTGACCTCGGCTGTCATTGTGCCGATTGTTGTAACGGCCAATGGCCTGATGGCCGAAAGCCTCGACCAACATCTCTCGAGGCTGTCGTTAGGCGGTTGGATCAAGAGCCTGATCCAGAAGGCAGTACTCCTCGATACGGCTCGTATTGTGAGGAGGTTCCTGTCTCTGCAGCCCTAACCACCGGTAGCTTGGACTCTGCTCCCGATACCGGCGGACCTCTATTTTTTTATATTTTTAAATGTTTTTTTTTGTATATATTGTTATTAGAAATATTTAAAAATGTAAATAGATAAGAAAGAAAATAAATAAACGAATAATAATAATAACCCCATCGCTGTATCTCCTCTAAGTTGACGTCGTGGTGGGGCTTGCGCGCTCAGAACTCTAGGTCTGTGCCGGTAGAGTTTACTTTGCCGGAACAGGTCTAGGGTGAGGAGCCAGACCAAGAGAGATAGAGAAACCCGCAAGGCAGCATGTGGCGAGCTGCTGGGCAGTAGCGACCCCACGTACCCTATCTCCATGGCAACATTAGGAGAGTCTGCTCCGCCGTATTCCACTGTCGCAAGGTGGGCTTCTCAATTTCGAGTAGGGAAAACGAGCACGGAAGACGAACATCGTTGCGGCCGTCCATCGACGTCAGTCACCCAAGAAAATATTGCGAAAGTCGAGAAAATTGTATTGAGCGATCGAAGAGTTACCATCCGATACTTAATTCAAGAAACGGGCATTTCATATGGAAGTATTCAATCCATATTGAAACAATCTTTGAATATGAGAAAAGTCTCCACAAGATGGGTGCCGAGAATGTTAACCGACAGTCAGAAACAAAATCGACTTGACATTTCGAAGATATTGTTGGAGAAATTTCAAGAAGATTCTGAAAACTTTTTGTCTCGTTTCGTAACAATGGACGAAACATGGGTCCATCATTTTGATCCCGAGACAAAACAGCAATCTTCGCAATGGAAACGGCCATCATCACCGACCCCGAAGAAGTTTCGTGCCGTGGCATCGGCTGGCAAGGTTATGGCCTCAATAATTTGGGACTCAGAAGGGATATTGTTGATTGATTACCTGGAGCGTGGAACCACTATTACAGGCCAATATTATGCAGCTTTAATTCCCAAGTTGAGGAATGCCATCAAAGAGAAAAGGAGAGGGAAACTTCGAAGGGGCGTGCTGTTACATCACGACAACGCACCCACGCACAGGTCGGCAGTTGCGATGGCTGCCATTCAGCAAGCTGGCTTCGAATTGGTTGACCACTCCCCTTATTCACTAGATCTGGCGCCTAGCGATTTTTATCTGTTCCCCAAATTGAAAGAATACTTAAGGGGAAACAGGTACGAAGACGATAACGAGGTGATGGATGCCGTGGAGAGCTTTTTGCAGGACCAAGACAAAACTTTTTTTTTTAAAGGGATGAAGCCTTGGAAAAGCGCTGGACTCGGTGTGTAGAGAGACTCGGAGACTATGTATAAAAATAAATTATCATGTTATCAATAGTCATTATATTCTATCTCATTCTCACTACTTTTTGATCCCTCCTCGTATGTATAACATGATGCCTGTAATCCTTGAAAGGATATGCAGACGTGTAGGGGCGTAGCCTTCATACAACCCGATTCCTATAGACTTACCCTTCGGAACAACCACTCTTCTTAATGTATACTATTGCCAAATAATATGGTACACCTGTGTGCGTAACTGTGTATCACATCACATTACATAATTATATTTAATACCAGTGTAATACATCATAAGATTAAAACCTACAGTTTTTGGTCCGAGTTGATGAGAACTGAACAATTTTTTCATCGGCGTCCCTTTAATGCGCCACTGCAAACATGTGTAGTCCATGCACATTTCGCCAGTTCTGTTTTTTTATTTTTTATTGCTAAATGTGGCCTGCTCTTGACCTCGATCACGCCTGATGGAAAGCGATGGATGAGGTCTATGATGGAACGAGCGTGCCCACAAGATGCCTGTTCACTCTTGCTTTGAAGGTAGACGGGTTATTTGTGGAAGGGAATACAGACGCTGGCAGAGAGTTCCACACTTTGGCTGTGCGCATAATAAATGTGGGGGAGAAGCGCTTAGTATGACTAGTCGGGATATCAACCAAGTACGGATAGTACCCTGCAGTACGTCTGGTAGTCCGGTAATAAAAGGGCGATGGTGGGATCAGGTTTTGGAGCTCCTGCGCACACTATCCAAAGTACAGTCTGTAGAAGACCGACAGGCAAGCGACATTACGCAGATGAGCCAGGCTGTGACGCCTAGCCACCAGTCTCGTCGCCAATAAGCCTTTTAGCTCTGTGTTCCATCGAGTCAAGTGCAGCAATCTGGTATTTTGCTGAGCCATCCCATAAGTGGCTGCAATACTCCATACAGGACTGGACCTGTGCTTTGTACAAACTTAAAAGCTGTCTAGATGTGAAGTATCGCCTCACCTTGCTTAGGATGCCCAGCTTCTTGGCTGCAGTCAAGTCCAAGGTATTATGATAAGAAGCAAGCCATTTAACACTAATCACACAAACTCCACTGGGAGGTTTCTAATGGATAAGCCCTACAACACTTCCCGCCCAGGATCTGGCTCGGGATCGCTACATTAACGAGGCAGTCGCTGATTACAACAATTTTTTATGATAACCACAACTTAATACTCCCAGTTCTACTCGTTCTTGTAGGTATATCATATCTATGACAAATAAACCAATTTTTCTCTGCCCCGCTAATCACCCACACTGTAACCTCACCATAAGTAAAACAATAGCTCGGATCGTTGCCGCTAATGGCTGCGATGCTTAGCAAAAGTTCCAACAGCGTTCAACCGCGCTCTTTTATCCCCGAATACTCCGCAGAACATTTTGTAATTAAAGCAGTGTGCAGTGTAATGATATCAAAACAGACGAGTCATTTTGGAATGATTGTGGCAGAAAATATACAGGGTCACGAGAGAGAGCATTAATTGTTTATTATTATGGTCGCAGTTCTCCTGACGAGCTTGTTTCGTATCTATTGCAGAAACTTTAATTTTCTACATTATTATAAACTCGACACATAACTAGAGTAATAATGTTATCCCACTTTAAGTCACCTAGGATTCTGAATTTTCAAGACAGCAGTTTGATATTCTTACGAAAATTCTAGAGATTTCCGATAAAGAGAACGCCACATTCTGGGGAATCATTAATAGAAAGCACAAGTAATAAGAAGACGGGCAGGAAAAACTTTTACTACCAACAGTACACAAAAGTGTCAATATTAATCTCCAAAGAAAAACAAAATCGTAAAAGTAATTTAAATAATTAATAATATAGAAGTAAACTAAACAAAGTTCTTAGAGAGCACGACAGAAGTTTGGCAATAATAATGAGTTCCTAAACTAAGCGATAATGGTGCTAATGTCCTCAGTGACAGTTAATTAGAACCGCTTTGTAAAACGTTCTGGCTCAAGTTTAGTATTAGCTCAAATATTTATGTAATATAAGTGATTGTATAAGTTTTGCAGTTTATTTTGGGTGCACTGATTTAGCCTCCACGTGTCACTTAAATGTATACGCCCTAGTACCATAGGCAGTTAGCATGCACACCATGAACTTGTTTACAAAGTCCTTTGTGATAGAACAATAGCACTTATATACATCCAATTATAATCATTTCATATCAGCAGCGCCAAAAATATTTATTGCTCTTGCGCAAACGGTTACCTTACCCATAGTAAAAAGAGAGGAAGTAGGTTATCTCCGGCACAATCCGCGATATAATTGCCTACTGTCTCAGGGTTGTCACTTTTAGTTAAATTTTAATTCAGTGCCAATAAATTGGCAAGGGTCGGGAAGTTGTATTTTTTACTTGTATTGTCTGGGTACCTAAACGATGATGAAACCTTTCACGATGAAAGAAAGAGCGACGGGCCAGCAGACGGGCGGCGCGGGGCGGTGATGAGCACGAGTAAACGGTAGGTGATTCGAACTTTGCTCTATTTATTTGATTCACAATTGTCAATTACTTATTTTTTAAGTACGATTTTATAACTGTAAGTAGGTACTTAGTTACTATACCTACAATAGGTACTGAGAAATCGGCATGACTAAACATAAACAAAGCAATAGCGGCAAATCAATTGACAGATCAAAAGTACCTAGTACATTCTAGTGGGAAAGTAGGCCTACCTACTTCCTCTGTCTGAAAGCAAACTAATACAACAAAAAATAAGTAAGTAGGTATCTCATCATCAAGTAAAAATGATATGCTAGAAAAAGTGACTTCTTTCCTGTTCAATAGGTAATTTGAACAGAGACAATTCTGGAATCGATGAATTATTAAGACACCCAGACACACAGCAATACGTTCTCCTGCGATTATCACACATTTTTCATTCATTTAGCGGTGCCGAAAAGCCGTGACGCGCGAACCTCGTGCGATGTTAGCCCCGACTGGCGCGCTGCGAAACGGGCCGAGATTTGTTTAAGTGTGCGTGCGGCGACGCATAGATACTTTGGCGCACACATACAAGCCGCGCGCGGTGCGTTTGTATGAAGATAACGTACTTCCTCTCTTTTTACTATGCCTTACCTATCTTGTTAGTTGCTTCTCATTCTTACTGTGTTCATAAGAATAGACATAGTAAAGCAATATCTACCATTGCCATCGAGTAGAGGCGAAAAACTATTTGAAATCGACATAAATCGAATATAGAAATCAAATAATTTATATTCACACATATACATCACGCCTGTAATCCCCGAAGGGTAAGGCAGAGTCCACCCTTAGTGCACCCACATTTCGCCTGTTATGTTTAAGTTACATGTAATAGGGGACGAGCCTATTGCTATCAACTGGGCACAGATCCAGACTTGGGGCTGCTACTGAGAAATTCCAGATTGATAGAAAAACCTAATAACACTTTACCCGACCTGGGAATCGAACCCAGGACCTCACGCTCAGCAGTAGCGCTCGCGACCACTAGACTAAGAAGGCTGTCTATTCAGACCACAGACCATTTCTATTCGCCGGCATAATTGCTACCACTTTGTTATCAGGACAAACCACACGAAAATGCAGTATGTTTATTCAGGTCGTAAATTGGGGAAGTATCCCAATTTACGACACTTCTGAAAAAAAAAAACTTGCCAGTCAGATTTAACCATCCATATTTGACTGAGCGCATCTCCCACCTGCTCCATACGCTATAAAAAACCCGCTTGACACGAAAATACCGAACAAAAACATGCACAGCACAGGATTACAGGCAAAGGGACCAATTAAAAATGTTCGTTACCAAAGGCCCGTAGTGATCCATGTATTTGGGGGTGTTAATTTCAGCCCCGGGATGAACTCTCCCCTCAAAACTGAGTAAATGGCGAGTACTCTTTGAAAGTGCTCTCAAAAATGTTCTTAGCATTTTTTCTTGCCGTTGAGCTATAATGAATCTTGAGTTTAGGAGTTAATGTTGCTTTTTGTGTGAAGTGGTTGGTTTAAACTGAAGTTGCAGTAAGCTTGTATTATTATAGTGGAGTAGTCGTTTAATTAGTAAACAACTAAGCGTCTTATATTATTTTATGCTAAATTCAGTACACCTAATTGGGTTAATCACCAAAACTTAGTCTCAAGGGCTGAAGTAATACTCTATCTACTACATGTAGTGTATACCCTATAACTCTTAGTCGGAAATAGAGCATAAGAAAACTATTAATATGAAAAAGAGGCCAAGTTCAGCACAAAAGTCGTACATGATTTTCAGCTTCTTCGATAAAAGATTTGAGATCCAAACGAGTATTAATTTCTGTAAAATTTTCTTAAACCAACAGGAATAAAACCTTCTTCAATAAATTGCTTTTAAAGACCTACTGAATATTTAATGAAGCTCTCTTTTTCCATACTTACTCCTAATTGCCCATCAAATCTGTAAATCGCCACGGCAATGATCGAGCACCAAACATGAATTTAATCATTCGCATCTATAAGTGAAAATCATTATTAAATCAGCATTCCCTATTCCAAAAGCAAATCTACAACGTAACCAAAACGTAGACATACTACATGCGTAGACAGGTATCTACACCTCACATACGCAGGCATAACCTGCGAATGTGCATACAAGGTCATTGTTATACCATACCAGATGCGGTGCCGATGCGTCTGATCGGTACCTCATCAGGTATGGTACTGACGGCCTGCCGCAAAAGGGTGCCCTCCGCCCTCCGTGAGTCTGCAGGGGGAGGTGCGGCAAGCAAGAGCGGGGGGACGAAGGGAAACGGAGGGATTCATCAGAGAAGCTGGACAGTTATTAATTTTGGACCATAATGGATGACGCGATTGATTTTTGATGTTGCAGTTTTGGTTTTCAGTCGGAGTATTTTTCAGACAGCGGGATTAACGAAATTATTCTAAAACTTTACTAATAAACGTGATACTCGAAGTGTAAAGACGTTAAGAATAACCAAATTACACTTGGACAATCTACCAACGTAATCGTTATTAATATTAAAACAATATTCACAAATACAAGAAACTGTCCGTGCTTTTCTAAACATGATTTTTGATGCAACAACAAATAATAGACGGTGACGTCCAAAGCGTTCCACCTACTATTTGTTACTGACGCTCGGATCGGATCGCGCTCGGGTGGCGGAGAGTCCGGCACCGAGGGTTGGGGGTGGCAGCTCTCCCACTCCCGCCCTCGCATCTATCTCGCTCGCACAGCATACACACAGATCAACTGTCGATATAGCGAAACAGAGCTAATTGGCTACATATTCTATAACTTTAAAGCTGGAAAAGTGGCATTAAGTATATTCGGTGTTCGGTGAAAATGAGTAATAACTAGTGGAGCTGTTTGTGAAAGAGCTTATCTAGGTAAGTACTACCACCGTATCTATTCGAGCAGTGTTCCTGTGTCCCGGTTTGAGGGTAGCTAATTCAATGAGGGTGTAATTACAGCCACGTAAGAGATTTCAATTTTTTCTTCGAGATAAAATGCACCGATGCTAGTTTGCTACCCAATAACAAATCGTTACACAAGAATAGAAAACTATTATCAGTGAGATTCCAGCCGACTGGTAAATTTTCAGCAACGGGAAATGTTCGCAACGGCGAATCTGGCGGGGACTGAACAGCGTACCTTTGAAATGTCTGTAATCTACATTATTCGAGGCAGTGTAGGCCCAAAGTTAATCTGATTAACGATTAAAAATTAATGATTAAAATCATAATCAAAAAATTTGATTATGATTAATTAATCGTAATCAAATTTTTTGATTATGATTTTTAATCATTAATTTTAATCGTTAATTTGATTATTTGATTAACTATTAACTACTCATTTATTTATTTAATTGTTCTCCCCGATTTTAAGTTGGCAAACCTTTTCATGTATGCTTAAGGCGAGGTAGACCCTGCGAAGTAGGTATTTAAACGCTACCAACCTACCCACGGAGCGAGCCATGCGCTTACCTCGCCAGCGTGAACTTGCATGAACCCAAAATGTGTCACAGTATAGGTAAGCGTGTCGTGTAGGCAGTAGGTCAACTCATTGGAACGAAGTTCTTTGACGCGGCTTGGCAGAAATCGTCACTAACGAAAAAGCGCGCTCATACTTTCTTCTTTGAAATTCACACTTTCACTCTCTCTCTCTATCAAGAGAGAAAAATTTCAAATTTTCCTTCATGGGTGTCGTTTTCAAGGTTTTTGAGGGTGCTGAAACCGATAGTACAGTCAAAATGAAAATCCAAGATGGCGGCTGTAAAACTTTTGTTTTTATTTAAAATCATGTAAGAGTCATCACGTAACAAGAATCTTTGGTCCTTTCGGAAGTCCCCGGAGGCACTCAAAACATAATTTTAATTTTACATTTTGAACTCACTGTCGACTTTAGTATCCTCGAAAACTAGAAAAACTACACCCATGACGAAAAATTTTAAAATTTTCGCAGCCGCCATCTGGATTTTCATTTTGACTTTACTATCGGCTTTAGCACCCGCGAAAACCATGAAACCGACACTCATGATGAAAAAATTGGGAATTTTCACAGCCGCCATCTTGAATTTTCATTTTGACTTTACTATCGGCTTTAGCACCCTCGAAAACCTTGAAAACGACACCCTTGAAGGAAATTTTGAAAATTTTCACGGCCGCCATCTTGGATTTTCATTTTAACTTTACTATCGGCTTTAGTACCCGCGAAAACCATGAAAACGACACCCATGAAGGAAAATTTGAAAATTTTCACGGCCGCCATCTTGTATTTTCATTTTGACTACTATCGGTTTCAGCACCCTCGAAAACCTTGAAAAGGACACCCATGAAGGAAAATTTGAAAATTTTCACGGCCGCCATCTTGTAGTTTCATTTTGACTTTACTATCGGTTTCAGCACCCTCGAAAACCTTGAAAACGACACCCATGAAGGAAAATTTGAAATTTTTCTCTCTTGATAGAGAGAGAGAGTGAAAGTGTGAATTTCAAAGAAGAAAGTATGAACGCGCTTTTTCGTTAGTGACGATTTCTGCCAAGCCGCGTCAAAGAACTTCGTTCCAATGAGTTGACCTACTGCCTACACGACACGCTTACCTATACTGTGACACATTTTGGGTTCATGCAAGTTCACGCTGGCGAGGTAAGCGCACGGCTCGCTCCGTGGGTAGGTTGGTAGCGTTAAATACCTACTTCGCAAGGTCTACCTCGCCTTAAGAACAATACACCAATGCCGTCCTCTGGCTCGGTAGAAAGAATGTTTTCTTTTGCAACTATGCTAAATAAACCTAGGTCACACAAATTATCTGACGACTTATTTGAAAAAAAAGTAGTTTTTATGAAATGTAACTTGAACATCAAGAAATCAGAAATGTAAAGATCGGAGATTAGTTGATTGAAAATATTCTTCAAAATTAGAATTCAGTGTATTTGAAAGTTATAAATTATTTTTTTGTTCTTTGAATAATTAATAAAAATATTTTAATAAATGTGTCAGTATTTTCCATCATTTCTTTTATATAGAATTAATAACATTGATGGATGTATTAGTTTACAATCAAGTTAATCAATTAATGATTAACGTCAATAATCATGATTAAGATTTTTTTTTAATCATGATTATTCTAATCATGATTAATTTAATCTGATTAAAAGTAATCAAATTAATTAATTGATTAAAAAATTAATTGATTAATGCCAACACTGATTCGAGGATACTACACACAAACGGGTAGAGTATTCTGGTTACTCGTTAAGTTATTATGATCATTACGAGTGTCACTTTGTCTCTTCATCTCTTCATTGATTTCCATAACGGTTCTTAGTTTGTCTACAAACACTGCCCTTGATTTTTGCCAGCTTATCATACACAACTTATCTTTCAAAACTTTCTTTCAATACTCTATTTCAGTCAAGTTGTTCACAGAGTCACTACAGTATCAAAGCAAACTGTACCACATACTGTACTAAAGGTGCCATGCTTATAAAGGCACGTGAAAAGAGGGTACATCTAAAAGAACGAGATAACGCGCGGGTAGTAATTAAGTTTGCTCTGCCTCAGCACTCAACACGAGAAGAGAATGTTCGCCACATTAAATTAAAACCAGCAGAATTTCCAATCTACAACATGGCTCCCTTTAACAGAAAAAAGAGCAAACATTTTTTTGTAAAGGCTGTCAATATTCAAAGAGGTTTGATACGATATTGCTATTTGGATTTCAAATATTTTTTGGGATGCAGGTTTCAGCTATCGATATTAAGCTTTAGTAAATATTGAATGTTGCATCGAGCCTGCCTAATAAAGCGGTTAAAACTATAGTTGTAAGCCAGACCCCAAAACAGAAATGTAACATTTTGGCTAAAAAACAGTAAAAAGCCAATCTACAGTTTACTTTGTGTCTATGTAAATGAGCAAAAATAAAGTTTGTGTAGACATTAATTCCTGCTTACAGAAACTATTTTTCTCATTTATTTTGCAGTTAGTGTGGATACAAAAAGCCTAATGAAAGATTGACCTGAAAAGTCTAACTTGTCCAGTATGTCTGTAAATCAGTACAGAACTGCTAAACGAACGATAAATAATGTGCACAATGAACACATACTTAATAATGTAGTTTTCAATGTACTAGCAGGCTCATCTGATGACAAGTGGTGGTTGTGGTTACTGCCGCCTCATTGACTTCTGCTACAATACCAGAGGCGTCGCTGTTGCGTTCTCATTCTCTACGTTTTTGTCTCTGATAAGACTGACAAGGTTTCATGTGTCTGTAATTACCCTTAAATGCTATTCAGACAATCATATAAACTAATATAAAGAAAGAAAATACGTTTATTTGCGGTAAACATGACGCAAAAAGAATACAAACACAATAGAGGATCAAGTTGGGGGATATCAACGCTTCTTGGCGACAGAAATAGGGTATGGTGGTTGCGATGCGAAAATGCCTCTTGATTTTGAGACAGACTCCTTTCATCTTAAGTACCGCATTCGTTCTTTACTCCCGTAAAATCTCACCGTGAAAACTAGCAATACCTACCTATCAATCAATCGGTGTCAATCCCTAGCACCAGGTAAGAATGACAGCTCCCTTAACCGAAGTTTTCACGGTGAGATTTTACAGAATAGTTCGACTGATCTTAAAGTAGACCTTCTGGTCTTAGCTTTCTGATCCTCATAGTGAACATCTAGGTACTACATACGAATGTGTACTAACACTACCTCTGCACTAGAAAACCCGGGAAAAGTTGATTTATTTCTCTTTTATCGCAACTTTTAATTTTGTTTTGGATTTACGTTTCCTGCTGCGACTTACATAGTTACTATGAAGAAGACAAACCTTATCTCGCCAACGAATAGTGTAGGTTTCCGATCATGTTCGTCTACGTTCGTTTACCTATTTATTTATGTTATCATTTATGAACAAACAGTAAAATACATTGAGAAAGGACATACAAATGTTACATAGTTACTTTGTTTATGTACTCCACGAATTCAGCCTACATTCCTGTTTGTTGTGGTTTGTGTCACGTCTTAATCTAGACTTTGATGGGGACGTCCCTTTTCCTCGAACTCGCCTGACAGAAAGCGATGGATAAGCTCTAGGATGAAACAAGCGTACCCAGAAGATACATACATTATTATAACTTTTGCGTTGAAGGTTGACCGGGTTTATGTACGACGCTACGAGGCGCGCGGCCGAAATCGGAACTAAAGTCGCCATCCTGTTTTGTCAATACAATTTCTGCCCCCCCGTCAATGTCATTCAGGCACTAAGAGATCCCCGTACCACTCGAGGAGGGAACACAGCCTGTTGCTAGATCTCCTGACATATCTCCATAACTAGATACATTATGTTTTCATAGTTTAGATTATGGATATTTGACGCTATCATTATAATTTGTGACACCAGCAGTAGCTGTACTTGGTCGTGGTGCTACCTTTGCTTACCAGTAGTTTACTAAGCTACTGTATAATTAGTTACCTGTCATCGTATACTAATATCATCTTGTTCTCTCACAATTCAAGGGTAATTGATCTAATTAGAGTTTAATTCTTCTATGAAAAGAATCACAACACAATCCACGCCAGACTGATTGATGAGATAGTTTTGAGAAGATGATTCGCCCGTTTGTGGCGAATTCATAAGGTGCGAATCGACAAATACGATTTTTTTTCCAATAGTTGGCACAAATCACACGCTCAATTTCGGCTAACAACAGGAAAATCGAACATAAACTTATGACATGAAAAAATGGAAATACGCACTTGATATCACTGTCATACTAAAATAGTTCTTATTTCCTACAGTTCAACGCCCATTCCAGTCTGATCGACAATATTTGTGCCATTTATTATGTCCACAACGGATAAGATCTTTAACAACTAGTATTTAGCTATTATTTTCGATTGACCCACATAATATTTCTAGATGAGTATTTTTGGTCGCATGGTGGATTTCTTGAGTCGTACCACGTGTGTTGGTGGATTCTTACTAAATATACATAATATAAATATATTTACATAATCGTGTCAACGGTATTTGTTGCATAAACCCACAACGTAGATAAATAAATATAATTCATTATGTACTTCAGAAAAATAGACCTTTATTGTTATTGAAAACTTCAAGACAGGAAAATAAATTGAATATCAAGAATTTGAGATCTCTCTCTAAAGAGTTGTGTTAAGTTAAAACCTGCAAAGTAAGTAAGAAAAATAAGTCGTCATAATTCAAACGACCACAAACAGCAGAAGATAAGTGGAAGGAGGGAAGGAAGGCCTTTTCCCCGCAGTGGGAAACAACCAGCCGACAATAATAACAATTCAAATCTGGAAATAAAAAGAAATATCTATAGAATTCCAGATAGGCATAGAATAGAAGCTTCAACTTGCAAGACAACCCATATTCTGATGTTTATGGTAACAATGGTTGCAGGAATGTTTCGTTTTATAGGTTATCACATAGCCACTAGAACGCAACAGACCCGAACGGCATATAAAAGATTGTTCGAATGCTAACCAAATTCTAAACTCAATAACAATATCCGGCTCGAAGGACCAGGCTAAGATCTCTCTTACAATTCTCTAGATGCAATTCAATCTTCATGATTGAAGATTGAATTGCATTGAAAAATTGTAAAAGAGCATCTATAGAATTGATATTCTATAGATGCTCTTTTACAATTTTTAGGTACTATTAGCTGGTAATAATATGCTTGTCTTCTTCCTACTTTTGTATACTGTTCTTAGCTTTAACTTGCAACACTTCAACCATAGCCCTTATTATTACCATTAATTTATCACCAACGACTTCTATTTCTGCTCCTGACTCATGCTAGCCCTTAATGGTACCTACACACAACGTGAGATAGATTCAATGTAAACATTAAACAAACAGCCAAGGTTACTACAGTTAATTGAATCAACCGCTGATGAATATATAGCGCTGCTTTTATTTATAGAATGAACAATAGTTTACATTACACAATGATGTTCTTTTACAATTTTGTGGTAGCGACGACACACGACACTAAGCCTAAGTCTAAAGTGGTGGTTTCGTTCGTATCTATATAAAGCACTTGGGATTTTTGTGGTTCCCCGCAAAAATGGCCATCTCTATGTCACCCATTTGGAAAGCTATTGAATTAAGGGATCGTCCTAACGTCCAAACTGTGTAACGGCTAGGGCTTCGCAGGTAGGCTGCGGAGGCCGTTAACAAATTAGTGTTAAGAGATGATTAAAACCAAAACGGTAGGTTAATACATATAATTAAGAGTTAAAAAACTAACACGGCTAGGACGTGGATAAGATTGTCACTGCACTGAGCACTTTTACACTTAGTAGGTTAGGTGGAGTGGTACCGTCCTTAGCTGGAGGTGGCAGGGCGTAAAACCTGTCAGCAGGCGCGGCCAGAGGCCCTCGAGGTTCGGCTCAGCAGCGCCGCGTTGGTCGCGGCTAAACAGGTGCAGTAGCGCACGCCAGCTACGCGTGCAGCGCGTTGTTTCAGGCAGCTTGCAGATAGTGAGTCACGAGGTCCTGCCCTCAGCCTGGGCGTGGATCCCCTAGATTAGGGCACAAAGAATCCTGAGGGTCAGGGATTTACTCCTGCCAGCGAGGCGGTCAGCGATCAAAATGAACGAGTGATCCTTAGACAACTAGTGTTGTACCCTCTTTTAGAGTTGTAACACTTTACGGTAAATTTGTGAAATAATTAGCTTACTCGACTAATTGCTATTTTAAAAGCAATGCAACGCTACAACTGCTGTCAACAACCCTTGTGCCCAAAACGTGATGATAATTTTTCTACTTGGTAGTTTATCCTCTCCGCTGTCGACCGCCTCCTAGAGGTCGGCAACAACAGAAATTTAATTGTGTCTCATATCATGGCAGTTGAAGGTTTATGAGACGGGTTGCTCTAATGGTGGTTGTTTTGTTACAGGGTTATTTGATGTTCATTGTTTGTAAGGATAAATGCTTGTAGGTATACACACGTAGATGTACCGATATCAAATCCACCTACCTTGTGTTGGTAGTAGCAGTAGCACAAGACAACATTAATGTGAGCTTGTCAAAATTGTATTCACTTCAAAAGAACAAACCACGATAACCAAATCGAATTCTCCAAAACATTGATCGCCGCCGCATCAAGTAGTCATCGCCGCAAGGTTGCCTGCTTGTCGGTTTTCTACAGATTGGACTTCGGTGAGTGTGCTCAAGAACTCCACGCCCTCATTCCGCCGGCCCCCTTCTACCATCGGACATCTAGACGCACTGCAGGATTCCATCCCTACCTAGTTGCTGGTCCACCAATTCGCACTAAGCGTTTCCAAATGCCTTTTGTGATGCGCACAGCAAAGGAGAGGAACTCTCTATCTGCGTGTGTTTCCGAACGCATACAACCCCGATCTCTTCAAAGTGAGAGTGAACAGGCTTCTTCTGGGTAAGCTCGCTCCATCGTCGACTTTGTCTCTGTCACCTCTGACCTAGACTAGAGTCAAGAGCAAACCTATCTCAAATAAAAAGAAATATGTACCTACGTAATTTACACTTCCACAATCCAACATCATAATTGCTTAACATACTCAAAGTTGTAAAGAAATAGTACTATACGTGCCAACATTTGCGTATATTTGCATCACAAGAGGCACATACAAACACAAGTTAGTTAACCCATAGGAATAGAAAACCACGTAGTTTCTAAAAGTGAATGGGTGTCAAAGAATAGAATCTAGATAATTTGATTTCCAGAACATTCAAGATTTTAAGGGTCATGAGATGCTGTTGGATGTTAAAGGACTAGAACAGTGTGGTTCTGATAAAGGTACATCTTCTGGGCGCGCTCGTTCCATCATAGACCTCATCCATCGCTTTCCATCAGCCGTGATCGAGGTCGTGAAAAAAAAATCTGCTGGTCCCTACATTTTGACGAATTATGCGAGCATAAATGTAGGGAGCAGCAGATTTTTTTTTCACGATTTCAGGTTTGGTCCCATACTAAAAGTTGTTAGTTATCATGAGTACAATCATGTGTTTAAGTATCGGTCACTAATTACCAGTCACGCTGTATACTACACGGCTAGCTAAAATGATGCATCGTCAGTGAACATTGACATGTGACATTGCTACTTTATATTTTGGTTGCTTTGAAAACTGACCGATATGAGTGAATGATGCATCCTAACGCCAGGTTTGTTATTATTTTCCTGGTGCAACGTAAAAACCATTAAAATCGATGTTATTGGCTGATTTACTAATGTCTGATTATGAACAGTTTGGTGAAACTAGGTCTAAGCAAAGTCAAATCCTTCATTTAAATTACAAATAATCTACTTTTGGAAAGTAATGAATTAAGAGGAGAAAATAGCCATTGCACACTATAGTTTCCTTTGAAGAAGAACAGTTTAAAAAAACAATAGTAACTCCTATGAAAGAAATCGTTTAATAATTCTCGTTTACATTGCCAAGTAGACTAGTCTAAGAATTCTCTATAAAACTTCCGTACAATTTATACAGTACATAAATCCCTTGGCCTTAGCGGACCAGGCAGTCTCGTTACCTATTCATTAGACAAGAATTCATGATGGCGGCCTGTCCCGGCTTAATTAATATCAGCAAAGAAATCCGCTGTATTCCCCATAGAATGGAGCTTGTCGTTCAATTAATGCTTGCTTATTTTTCTAAAGGCTCTTGTGAATTTGTTTGGGGAGCAAAGACAATAGATTTTTATGGAGCTGGTAGCTGTGCCCCGCGACTTCGTTCGCGTGAGAGTCGTAAGCTACACAATATACTAAAATAACACCACATTTTAATAAAACTATAGTACACCCACATTTCACCAGTTTTATTTATTTATTTATTTCTTCTTACATCTACCATTACAGGATAACCCAATGCGATAAATGCGCCTATCCTAATTTTATAACTAAATACTGACGTCTATGTCCATAACAAATTACAAACAACGCATTCCTTGTGAATTCACTCAGAGAACAACAGAATAAGTCCGTCTCAATCGCTATGAGGTTGAGCGTGCGGAGTGCACGCATAGTATAAAGAGAGGAAGTAGGCTATCTCCGGCACAATCCGCGATATAATTGCCTACTGTCTCAGGGTTGTCACTTTTAGTTAAATTTTATTTCAGTGCCAATAAATTGGCAAGGGTCGGGAAGTTGTATTTTTTACTTGTATTGTCTGGGTACCTAAACGATGATGAAACCTTTCACGATGAAAGAAAGAGCGACGGGCCAGCAGACGGGCGGCGCGGGGCGGTGATGAGCACGAGTAAACGGTAGGTTACTGATAGTACTGTCAGCAATTCATTAGTTTAAAGCCCGGCTCTTGCCAAAGATAACACATATCTCTATATAGCTAATTCAGTGATCATTAGTCAATAAAGTTCAACAATGGTTTTCCTAACAAACACAGAAATTTATTCAAGATTCATAGCAGTATTATTTATAAAAAAAAGCCAAACCTAAACACACAGCAATACGTTCTCCTGCGATTATCACACATTTTTCATTCATTTAGCGGTGCCGAAAAGCCGTGACGCGCGAACCTCGTGCGATGTTAGCCCCGACTGGCGCGCTGCGAAACGGGCCGAGATTTGTTTAAGTGTGCGTGCGGCGACGCATAGATACTTTGGCGCACACATACAAGCCGCGCGCGGTGCGTTTGTATGAAGATAACGTACTTCCTCTCTTTATACTATGGCGTTAGAGTATACTCAGATTTGTATGGCGCTGAGTTAGCGCCATCTAGTGCCATACGCAAGAACTAAAAATTGTGACTGTCAGTTGTTTATTTTACTTTGTAGATGGTGACGATCGATTCGCACTCGAAAGTGACCTCGTAAATTAGCGTGAACCTGTGATATCGCGAGTGTGAGTTACAATTTTGACAGTTTTGACAGCTCGTATAGGAAACGTGTTCACTTTCGAATAAGTAAAGTGTTCACTGAAGGATTTGTAGTGAGAGCCTTGTAAGTGTGGTGAATTATCAATGTAATTTTATTTTAATTCGTTGTGTAGATTAAAGACAACTATGGCATCACGTTTATATTTTGCTTGGATGATGTTTGAGACCGTTAGGGCACAAGATGAGCGTAATTACATGTCCAGTAGCCCGTGCTTGTAGCAATCCTATAATAGATCTTCCGGAGGCCGAATTTAAGAGAAGATATCGGCTTCCGAAGAAAGCGATCATTTGTCAGTAGGTAGTTTTAGTATCACCACTACCATCACTGTCAAGGACCTAGCAGAGTTAACTCTTCGCAATTTTTTATGCGTGACATCCTACCTCTAGCCAAAAACCAAACAAACTTAGTGTTATTTCTGCAAAGTTCACAGATCATAAGTTCGCTAAACATCAAATAATTTAAATTCCATTTACTGCTCCATAAATGTCACCATCATAACAAATTGGGACGAACATGGCTTCATTTTTAATAAATATAATATTAGAATCCAATAAGTATTAATCCAAATCACAATCTTCAAACAAACACGAAACATAAACAAAGTCGTTATAACCAATACTAGTTTGATAGACAGCCGCTTTCATTAGGAACACTGAATATAAATGTCACTCTATTTGGTCGGTTTATCGGACGACGCATACGTGATACCAACATAAGAAAAATAATGATCGCAATTCACGTCACGGTGACCAAACGCGTATTGGATGGTTAGCTTTGATGGTAACTCGCACTCGCTTGCGTACGGTGGTCGATGCGTTTGACGTCAACTCGATTTACTCGATGGTGAAGTCATTCGAACAATGTTGTCAAACTTACACTAAGCATACAGCACGCTATTCGAGCTGTAATATTTTACGAGTTTAAACGTGGCTCCAGTACGAGGCAGACAAATGCGAATATCAACAACGCATTTGGAGAGGGCACAGTCACACAGTCAACTGTAAGTCGATGGTTTCGTCGCTTTCGATCCAGCGATACAACACTAGAGGATCGAGCCCATTCAGGTCGACCAGTCAAATTCGATGTCGACATGCTGCTGGCAGAATTAAATCAAAACCCGGATGCTACTAGTCGCGAGTTAGCGCAGGCACTTGGCTGCAGTCACACGGGTATCGAAAAGCGACTGCATGCACTGGGATATCGGCGAGTGCTGGCAAAATGGATTCCGCATCAGTTGAGTATGGCAAACCAAGCTGCCCGAATATCGATTTGTCAATCGTTGCTCCTCCAGCCCAAACAAAAGGAGTTTCTAAGTGATTTAGTAACAGTAGATGAGAGCTGAATACTGTATGAGAATGACAAGCGTAAAGCCTACTGGTTACCACGAGGAGAAGAACCGCCAATCCAAGTCAAAGAACAAACTCATAAACGGAAGGTTTTGCTTTGTTGTTGGTGGGATGCAGGCGGTATGATTTATTACGAATTACTCCCCGAAGGACAAACTGTCAACGCCAACGTCTATGTTAATCAGCTTCGTAAGTTCGCGGCTGCTGTGAAAAACAAGGCGAAGAAAAGTCAACATCCACTTGCTACACGATAATGCGCGACCTCACGTTGCTTCCGCCACACGTCAGCAATTGCAGGAGTTAGGCTGGACTACAGTTCCGCATCCACCGTATTCTCCAGCCTTAGCGCCCTCCGATTATCATCTGTTTCGCTCTCTTAAAAACTTTCTGCGTGGACAGCGCTTTAATGATTTTAGCGCAGTGGAGAATACACTGGATTACTTTTTTAAACAGCAGCCCGTTGATTTCTGGGAGCGAGGCATTCAATCTTTACCAGATAGATGGAAACAAATTATAGATTTACACGGCGATTATATCGTCGAATAATAGTTTCTAATAAAGAATACAAATATTAATAATTGTTTCATTCGAAAGTGAGTCAGTATTTAGTTGCCAACCCAATATGTTCGCTTATCTCGTCAAAATGTAGGGAACAGCTGATTTTTTTTCGCAATTTCAGGTTTCAATCAATCAATCAATAGTCTTTATTTGTAAACATAGGTTCCAACATTGTGCAAGATGTTACAATTGTTATATTATAGTTTCTCTGTGTTTTGGCATCTGGCGTACAAATATACATTTATGGGAGGCTTTTGCCAATAAAGTAAATTAATTTGTAATAATTCAGTAGTATCAATGTCAATTTTTATTTTTAATGTATGTACTTAATTTAATCAAATGCAATAGGTAATGTCAGGTTATGTCAATATTTAACGAAATGCGATAATGTCAATAATAAATAATTATAATGTCAATAAGCTATTGATAAGAAAAATGTTTAAAATTGATATTGTCCACAGAATTACTATTAGAGTCGACTCGCATAAACAGTCATTTTACGAGTATACAAATATTATTATGTCAAAGAACTGTCATTAAAATATTCATTGAGACAATAGTAACATTTATGTATTAATATAGTACGTAATTTACGCTTGAAATTTACTAAATTTAGACTTTTTATTGAGCAAGGTAACTTATTAAATATTCTTTGGGCCATACAAAAAAAACTTTTCCTCATTAAAGCCGTACCTGCATATGGTACTTTAAGCTCAAATTTATTTTTATCACGTAGTTTCCTATAGTGGCTTTTAAAAGCTATTTCATATAGGCTGATGTTTGTCTTAACAAATACATTAACTTCATAAATATACAGAGAAGGTAAGGTTAAGACTTTGAGGCTTTTAAATAGAGGTTGACAGCTGTCAGTACTTTGCAAACCACACATAGCTCTGATACATCTTTTTTGGGCCTTGAAAACATACTCTTTATTTACTGAATTACCCCAATATATTATGCCATATCTTAGTGTGGATGCAACATAGCCATGGTAAGCCATTAAAAGCGATTCTAAGCTTACAATTTTAGCAAGTTTATAGAGGGCATATGCAAATTTATTAATTTTTTTACAAATATCGTCCGTTTGAGGTTTCCAGGACAAGTTATTATCTATAATAACACCAAGGAATCTAGTCATATTTGTCGACTCTATTTTAGTCCCCAAATAATCAATGTCAAGGTTTATATTAGGAATCCTTTGAAAAAAGTGCATTATTTTAGTCTTTTCTAGATTTATGACAAGATTGTTATTATTTAGCCAAGTAATTATTTTATTCAATGTCAAATTTATCTCCGCTTCGTATGTATTAGGATCGTCACATTTTATTATTACCGTGTTGTCGTCAGCAAATAGTACCATAGGATGCTTTATTTCTCTAGGCAGATCATTGATATAAGTTAAGAATAGTGGAGGTCCTAACACACTGCCTTGTGGGACTCCGTATTTAATAATCCTGCTACTAAATCTGTACCTTCTTTCGTTTCCAGTGCGTGGGCATATTCGCGTTATTTCTAAAATCTGCTTTCTGTTGTCTACGTAAGATTCAATAAGATTCAAAATGTTGCCTCGTATACCATATTTCTCCAATTTATTTAATAGTATCTTTTAATCTACATAGTCAAAAGCCTTTGTAAGGTCCATATATATAGCACATACAGCATTTCTTTTATCCACGTTCGATAAGATAGGGCGTATCAGATCATGGATAGCCATGTTAATTGTCCTGTTCTTGCGAAATCCTTTCTGTTCATTCACTAGAAAATTTGATTTCTCTAGGTAAGTATAAAGTTCTCTATATATGACCTTTTCAAATATCTTTGCAAATATCGGTATCAAAGCGATAGGTCTATAATTTTTCATGAGAGATTTGTCTTGCTTTTTGTATAGTGGAGTGACAATGGAGGTTTTGAGCTTCTCCGGGAAGATCCCATTCTCAATACTTAAATTGATTATGTAACTAAGATGAGGGGCTATGTATTGAGAGACTGCTTTTATGACCTTTGTGCATATTCCATCACTACCTACACTGTTTGTATCTCTAAGAGACCTAATATGATTCCTGATGTCATGCGGCAAAGTTGGCTCCATAAATAAAGAGTTCAATGTGTTTGAATTAATGGGGATTTCTTGTGTTATGCTATGATTAGAATTAGATACTAGGTTAATATAATATTCGTTGAAGGAGTTTGCTATTTCAATAGGATTCGTGACTATCATTGTGTCAGTTTTTATTTCGGTTATGGGTTCCTTAGGAAAGTATGCTTTATTATTGTTAATTACGGTCCATGTCGCTTTAGATTTATTTTGTGATGTTTTAATAAAATAGTCATTTTGAGATTTTTGTGTTAAAGATATAATTTTTTTAAGTCTACGTGAATATGCTTTAAACGCATGTTTGTTCTTGAGGTTGGGCTTAGTTCTGTATTGCCACAGAAGCACACGTTTCCTTTTACTACATATTTTTATTCCTTTTGAGATCCACTTAGATTTTTTAGTTAATGACTTTGTAATAGTTTCGTAAGGAAAACAAAGATCGTAAAAGCATTGAAAAAGATCTAAAAAACCGCCATAAGCCTCATTAGGGTCCGAAGTATTGTAGACGTCTGAGAATGAGAGACTTTTTATGCAGTTTTTAAATTTATCTAAATATTCTTGGCAATAGTTTCTTCGACTAATACGCCATGACTTAATAGCACACGTTTTTTTAACTGGGCATCTTAAAACCTGTGCGGTGTGGTCTGACAGTCCAAATTCAATAATTTCCCCCTTGCAGCCTCTGATATTGTGCGCGAAATTATCCAAACATGTCCCACTACTTATTCTAGTGGGTTGAGAGAATTGCAATTGTAAATTATAGCTTAAAAGTATATTCGCTAGTTATATGCGATTCAAAATCTAGGGTCTGTTTATTTCTTTTTAATGTATTTATATTGAAGTCCCCACAAACGATAATTTTTTTATTACGATGAATGCATATAAGATTGAGGATATTTTCCAATTTGTCATAAAAAGTATTTAAGTCGGAGTTTGGAACCCTATATATACACACAACAATAATACCATGTTCGGTTAATTCAATAGCGCAACATTCAATCAAATTTTTTATACAATAGTTGTTTAAATTTACCACTTTATAGTTATGTCCAATTTTTGTTAATACACATGCACCATCTCTTTTACATTCTCTTGAGAAACTTATAGCTACGTTATAGTTAAGTATATTTAATAATTCTTCTTGCTCTGGCGTCATAAAATGTTCCGTAATACATACGACATCGATAGTTTTATTCTTACTTTGAAGCTCTTCCAAACAGACACTGAGGAGGTCACTTTTGTTTAGTAGTCCGGCAATATTTTGGTGTAGGACATATATGTTATTGTAGACGAAAAAAGTTTGAATTTTCCTTGTAGCTTGCGTTTTGCTCGTTACTGTCGGAAACACTTTCTTGTATGTTACTATTATTCTGTACTTTGATCTGACCAAATAGACGTAAATCGACTAATATATTACTCATAATATTGTCATATATATTTTTCATTCCATATTTATTAATTTTGCCCGTAGAGTAAGAGAACATCTCATGAGATAAGTTACGATTGCTATCAAAGATGTATGCGTACTCATGATTTTGTATGTCTAGGTAAAGGAGGCTGTTAAACATGTCAATTTTAAAGTTGTATATCGGTGCTCCTGTTATATATGTAGGGAGACAGATAATTATGTTGGTGTGTGTGACTTTTCGGAGATTCGTTTATTGTCTTTATTAGATTTATGTAGTTGCTCTCCTCTTTTATATCATTTCCTTCAATAAAAAGCAAGCAATAGTCGTTTAAGGTGTAGTCTTTTAATTTTTGTTCGATATTATTTACGAGCCGTTTTGTGGTGCTATTAGGCATTATGTAGTGACAGTAGTCGAAGTAATTGGAGAAAACTTTTTCAATTGTTGACGAGGATCCCTTTATTGTGTTACAACTCAGAATACACAGTTTATTCTTTTGTTTAGGCTTCGATACCATGTGTGAAATCTGCTCTTTAGAAATGGATACCTTTTTTACTTTATATGGCGTCTGAGTACGGCTATTAGTAGTGTGTGTCTCTTTATTATGTTTGTTGCGTTGCATAGATACCTCTTTTACTTTATGTGGCGTCTGAGTACGGCTATTAGTAGTGTGTGTCTCTTTATTATGTTTGTTGCGTTGCATAGATACCTCTTTTACTTTATGTGGCGTCTGAGTACGGCTATTAGTAGTTTGTGTCCCTTTATTATGTTTGTTGCGTTGCATAGATACCTCTTTTACTTTATGTGGCGTCTGAGTACGGCTATTAGTAGTGTGTGTCTCTTTATTATGTTTGTTGCGTTGCATAGATACCTCTTTTACTTTATGTGGCGTCTGAGTACGGCTATTAGTAGTGTGTGTCTCTTTATTATGTTTGTTGCGTTGCATAGATACCTCTTTTACTTTATGTGGCGTCTGAGTACGGCTATTAGTAGTGTGTGTCTCTTTATTATGTTTGTTGCGTTGCATAGATACCTCTTTTACTTTATGTGGCGTCTGAGTACGGCTATTAGTAGTTTGTGTCCCTTTATTATGTTTGTTGCGTTGCATAGATACCTCTTTTACTTTATGTGGCGTCTGAGTACGGCTATTAGTAGTTTGTGTCTCTTTATTATGTTTGTTGCGTTGCATAGATACCTCTTTTACTTTATGTGGCGTCTGAGTACGGCTATTAGTAGTTTGTGTCTCTTTATTATGTTTGTTGCGTTGCATAGATACCTCTTTTACTTTATGTGGCGTCTGAGTACGGCTATTAGTAGTTTGTGTCTCTTTATTATGTTTGTTGCGTTGCATAGATACCTCTTTTACTTTATGTGGCGTCTGAGTACGGCTATTAGTAGTTTGTGTCTCTTTATTATGTTTGTTGCGTTGCATAGATACCTCTTTTACTTTATGTGGCGTCTGAGTACGGCTATTAGTAGTTTGTGTCCCTTTATTATGTTTGTTGCGTTGCATAGATACCTCTTTTACTTTATGTGGCGTCTGAGTACGGCTATTAGTAGTTTGTGTCTCTTTATTATGTTTGTTGCGTTGCATAGATACCTCTTTTACTTTATGTGGCGTCTGAGTACGGCTATTAGTAGTTTGTGTCTCTTTATTATGTTTGTTGCGTTGCATAGATACCTCTTTTACTTTATGTGGCGTCTGAGTACGGCTATTAGTAGTTTGTGTCTCTTTATTATGTTTGTTGCGTTGCATAGATACCTCTTTTACTTTATGTGGCGTCTGAGTACGGCTATTAGTAGTTTGTGTCTCTTTATTATGTTTGTTGCGTTGCATAGATACCTCTTTTACTTTATGTGGCGTCTGAGTACGGCTATTAGTAGTTTGTGTCTCTTTATTATGTTTGTTGCGTTGCATAGATACCTCTTTTACTTTATGTGGCGTCTGAGTACGGCTATTAGTAGTTTGTGTCTCTTTATTATGTTTGTTGCGTTGCATAGATACCTCTTTTACTTTATGTGGCGTCTGAGTACGGCTATTAGTAGTTTGTGTCCCTTTATTATGTTTGTTGCGTTGCATAGATACCTCTTTTACTTTATGTGGCGTCTGAGTACGGCTATTAGTAGTTTGTGTCTCTTTATTATGTTTGTTGCGTTGCATAGATACCTCTTTTACTTTATGTGGCGTCTGAGTACGGCTATTAGTAGTTTGTGTCTCTTTATTATGTTTGTTGCGTTGCATAGATACCTCTTTTACTTTATGTGGCGTCTGAGTACGGCTATTAGTAGTGTGTGTCTCTTTATTATGTTTGTTGCGTTGCATAGATACCTCTTTTACTTTATGTGGCGTCTGAGTACGGCTATTAGTAGTTTGTGTCTCTTTATTATGTTTGTTGCGTTGCATAGATACCTCTTTTACTTTATGTGGCGTCTGAGTACGGCTATTAGTAGTTTGTGTCTCTTTATTATGTTTGTTGCGTTGCATAGATACCTCTTTTACTTTATGTGGCGTCTGAGTACGGCTATTAGTAGTGTGTGTCTCTTTATTATGTTTGTTGCGTTGCATAGATACCTCTTTTACTTTATGTGGCGTCTGAGTACGGCTATTAGTAGTTTGTGTCTCTTTATTATGTTTGTTGCGTTGCATAGATACCTCTTTTACTTTATGTGGCGTCTGAGTACGGCTATTAGTAGTGTGTGTCTCTTTATTATGTTTGTTGCGTTGCATAGATACCTCTTTTACTTTATGTGGCGTCTGAGTACGGCTGTTAGTAGTTTGTGTCCCTTTATTATGTTTGTTGCGTTGCATAGACACCTCTTTTACTTTATGTGGCGTCTGAGTACGGCTATTAGTAGTTTGTGTCTCTTTATTATGTTTGTTGCGTTGCATAGATACCTCTTTTACTTTATGTGGCGTCTGAGTACGGCTATTAGTAGTGTGTGTCTCTTTATTATGTTTGTTGCGTTGCATAGATACCTCTTTTACTTTATGTGGCGTCTGAGTACGGCTATTAGTAGTGTGTGTCTCTTTATTATGTTTGTTGCGTTGCATAGATACCTCTTTTACTTTATGTGGCGTCTGAGTACGGCTATTAGTAGTTTGTGTCTCTTTATTATGTTTGTTGCGTTGCATAGATACCTCTTTTACTTTATGTGGCGTCTGAGTACGGCTATTAGTAGTGTGTGTCTCTTTATTATGTTTGTTGCGTTGCATAGATACCTCTTTTACTTTATGTGGCGTCTGAGTACGGCTATTAGTAGTGTGTGTCTCTTTATTATGTTTGTTGCGTTGCATAGATACCTCTTTTACTTTATGTGGCGTCTGAGTACGGCTATTAGTAGTGTGTGTCTCTTTATTATGTTTGTTGCGTTGCATAGATACCTCTTTTACTTTATGTGGCGTCTGAGTACGGCTATTAGTAGTTTGTGTCTCTTTATTATGTTTGATGCGTTGCATAGATACCTCTTTTACTTTATGTGGCGTCTGAGTACGGCTATTAGTAGTGTGTGTCTCTTTATTATGTTTGTTGCGTTGCATAGATACCTCTTTTACTTTATGTGGCGTCTGAGTACGGCTGTTAGTAGTTTGTGTCCCTTTATTATGTTTGTTGCGTTGCATAGACACCTCTTTTACTTTATGTGGCGTCTGAGTACGGCTATTAGTAGTTTGTGTCTCTTTATTATGTTTGTTGCGTTGCATAGATACCTCTTTTACTTTATGTGGCGTCTGAGTACGGCTATTAGTAGTGTGTGTCTCTTTATTATGTTTGTTGCGTTGCATAGATACCTCTTTTACTTTATGTGGCGTCTGAGTACGGCTATTAGTAGTTTGTGTCCCTTTATTATGTTTGTTGCGTTGCATAGATACCTCTTTTACTTTATGTGGCGTCTGAGTACGGCTATTAGTAGTTTGTGTCCCTTTATTATGTTTGTTGCGTTGCATAGATACCTCTTTTACTTTATGTGGCGTCTGAGTACGGCTATTAGTAGTGTGTGTCTCTTTATTATGTTTGTTGCGTTGCATAGATACCTCTTTTACTTTATGTGGCGTCTGAGTACGGCTATTAGTAGTGTGTGTCTCTTTATTATGTTTGTTGCGTTGCATAGATACCTCTTTTACTTTATGTGGCGTCTGAGTACGGCTATTAGTAGTGTGTGTCTCTTTATTATGTTTGTTGCGTTGCATAGATACCTCTTTTACTTTATGTGGCGTCTGAGTACGGCTATTAGTAGTGTGTGTCTCTTTATTATGTTTGTTGCGTTGCATAGATACCTCTTTTACTTTATGTGGCGTCTGAGTACGGCTATTAGTAGTGTGTGTCTCTTTATTATGTTTGTTGCGTTGCATAGATACCTCTTTTACTTTATGTGGCGTCTGAGTACGGCTATTAGTAGTTTGTGTCTCTTTATTATGTTTGTTGCGTTGCATAGATACCTCTTTTACTTTATGTGGCGTCTGAGTACGGCTATTAGTAGTGTGTGTCTCTTTATTATGTTTGTTGCGTTGCATAGATACCTCTTTTACTTTATGTGGCGTCTGAGTACGGCTATTAGTAGTTTGTGTCTCTTTATTATGTTTGTTGCGTTGCATAGATACCTCTTTTACTTTATGTGGCGTCTGAGTACGGCTATTAGTAGTTTGTGTCTCTTTATTATGTTTGTTGCGTTGCATAGATACCTCTTTTACTTTATGTGGCGTCTGAGTACGGCTATTAGTAGTTTGTGTCTCTTTATTATGTTTGTTGCGTTGCATAGATACCTCTTTTACTTTATGTGGCGTCTGAGTACGGCTATTAGTAGTTTGTGTCTCTTTATTATGTTTGTTGCGTTGCATAGATACCTCTTTTACTTTATGTGGCGTCTGAGTACGGCTATTAGTAGTGTGTGTCTCTTTATTATGTTTGTTGCGTTGCATAGATACCTCTTTTACTTTATGTGGCGTCTGAGTACGGCTATTAGTAGTTTGTGTCCCTTTATTATGTTTATTGCGTTGCGATTCGCATTCCTGATTTAAGGGAATTGGTGAGTTTACTTGGTGCAGTGTTTTACTTTTGCGTGACAGTGTTACACTTTTTTCTCAGGTGTTGAGCATATTTTCTTGTATCTGTTAATAGTTTATAGTTTGTTATAGTTTGGTCCCATAGTAAAAATTGTTCATAATGCTGAGTAGGTACAATGACCCCTAAGAGGTTGTGCGTTATTTATGTTACATCTTGTATAAGTTTCAAAAGCAAATTAAATCATTGTTAATTGAGAACTGTTTTATACCTTAGGTGAATTTTTTTACTGTAAGACTTAAAGGTCGGTTACGGCGCGGGCGCTAAAGAAAGTTAGGTATTGAAGCGCTACTCACACAGCGACAGACGCGCTCGCCCCGTTCACGCACACATCTATGTTTACATAGTGGTTCGAGCGGCAGGAAGCGTAAAGGAAGCGTTTTTAGTGATACATAAGGAAGCGCTTTTAGTGATACATAATCAATATTTTTTTTACAATTATCTACAAGGTTTATCTTTAGTCCAATTTTTTCCATGACTGGTGAAGCTCTTGAGCTAGCTAGTCGTGTTTTTTTTTTCGTACTTTAAATTTTCTATATAAACTTATCAAAAACCCACAACACGATTTTCTGGTACTGACCCTTAATTGTATTTGTGAACTTTTGTATTCTGTTTTTACTGTACCTAATAGTAAATGTTCGCTTGCTTTCGGTAGGTGAGAAGTACCTACTACTATCTTGTAACACCCATTATTTACCTACCTACCATGTCTCTGGCGAAATAAATGATTTATGATTTATGCAACGTCACAATTCTCAGTAAAACTTTATAATTTGGGAAACGGGGTTTTAAAAGAAAAAAACCTCATTTGTGACAGAATTCCCTAAAGTTCAGCACATTACTACGGTCGTCAGGCTGGGTCATTAATACCTCGTTAATTAGCAATTAGATTTTGTGTTATAGAGGTATATAAGATAGGAGCGTTGTAATTTTGGACATTGTGTAAAGGGCAGAGGTATATAAGATAGGTGCGTTGTAATTTTGGACATTGTGTAAAGGGCTGCGATACAATAGTGACAATGAAGTGCATGGTAAGTTGTCTCTTGGTATTGTCTGACTTTACAAAAATATTTTATTCGTCGCCATTTAAACCTTTAACTTTCCTATTGTGAAAGTCTTCTATCTGGGTTCTTAAGTCATATCAAAATCTAGGTATCACATTTTTTTTTTCTATTAGAATCATTTCACTGTATTCATTCCGTATCTTTTCCGAAATAGAATATTGTGTCTTTTGTGTTTCGTTCATCCCAGCTATTCCGTAATAAACGCGCAATTAATAATAACTAGCGATCTTGTTAATAATATGAACATGTCAATAAGCATATCGAACATTCAAATGATTCAACCCTGGAGTATAATGTAACCCAAATAAACTACTCATAACTTCTTCATCTAATTCTCTATTCCTTCCACCAGATTATCGCAGTTTTGGTCACCGTGGCCGCGGGCCAGGCCAAGCCTTTCGGCGGAATCGGGCTCGGCGGGCTCGGTGGCGGGCTCGGCGGGCTCGGAGGAGGACTCGGTCTTCAAGGAGGTACTTAATATAGAATATATATATCCATAAATTAAACTTATCATAAAGTGCTGGAGGGACGAAAGTTTCTAAAAAGAATGAGAAATCTTGGCAGGAGCCACATCACGTGTGCTACCTTCGTCACCGTATTCCGAGAAAATCAATAACCCTATCTGCAAAATCTGTACCTTTATTTCTTCATTCAAATTTAAAATCGAGTCCCAGTAAACATTTGAGCGATAGAGAGAGATAAAATGGTATTACTGGTGTAAATATGTAGTTGCCTATTCTATAATTTAAGACGTTCCCGTTCAATTTCTTCTACTAGGTCTTGGAAGTGGACTCGGAGGACTTGGAGGAATTGGCCTGGGAGGCCTTGGCGGAGGTGGATACGGGTCCGGTGGTGGTGGTGGTTACGGTCAGTCCGGCTACGCTGGTGGCAGCACCGGCTTTGGCAACAGCGGCTATGGTGGAGGCGCCCTCAATGTTGGCCACAATGTTGGTCACCAGGAGAGCGATTTCGATCAGGTAATCACTTGAAACTATGTTAACGCTGTGATATATAGCTTATATATATATAGCTTCGTCAGGATGCGTCAGATATCAGTTGGGATCACTTGGCAGCGGCGACAGCTGTAGACGATAAACTGCGCATTTTCAATCGGGCGGTCCTTGCTCTATACGACAGACATGCTCCTGTTAAAAAAATTAAACTTCGGCGTCCTCCTGCTCCTTGGATGACGACCGGGGTTCGAATGGCGATGAGGCGCAGGGATCGGGCCTTTCATAAATTTAAAAAGGATCGCTGTGAAGCAAATCGGAACTTTTTCAAAGTTGCTAGAAATCGGTGTAATCAGATGATACGTAACGCTAAGCGCCGCCATATTCTCGAGAACATATCTTCTTCTTCACCTGCTGATATCTGGAAGTTCCTTGGTACTCTTGGTATCGGCAAACCACGTCATGTGGATTTTCCTAATACAATTGGCCTTGATGATATCAACCGTCACTTCACAACCACTGGTCATTTGGATTCCCAAATGTTGTCCCAGACGGTCAATTTCATTACTGGCTTAGCTAGTCCCATCATAGAACCATTTCACTTCTCTCCGGTCACCTTGGACGAAATTAAAAAGACCATCCTGTCCATAAAATCCAAGGCTGTGGGGGATGACGGCATCAGTCGTAGTATGGTCGTTTGGATCCTCGATACCCTACTTCCTCCGATTACCCACATCATAAACTTTTCTCTTGATTCCGGACAATTCCCATCCCTTTGGCGTATGGCCTATGTCCGCCCGCTTCCTAAAGTTTCAAACCCCTCCCTGCCCACTCACTTTCGACCCATTTCCATTCTCCCATTCCTGTCTAAAGTGCTTGAGGCCTGCGTTCACAGACAGTTTACGGGGTTTGTTCACCGGAACAACCTTGTTAGCTCGTTTCAGTCTGGATTCAGGCCTGGGCATAGTACAGCTTCCGCTCTCCTTAAAGTGACTGGTGACGTTAGAGAAGCGATGGAGGATACTAAGGTTACTGTTTTGGTTTTAATTGATTTCTCCAATGCCTTTAACGCTGTCAGCCACGATATTCTCCTTGCTATGCTCTCTCATCTCATGGTTTCGTCCGAGGTTCTGGAATGGTTCTCTTCTTATCTTCGGGGACGCCGGCAGTCGGTTCGCGTTGATGAGAGCTCTTCGAGTTGGCGTGACCTGGATGCTGGTGTTCCACAAGGTGGTATTCTTTCTCCATTGTTATTCTCCATCTTCATTAATTTTATAACTCACTGTCTTCGGTGTTCGTATCATCTTTATGCCGATGATCTTCAATTGTATACAGCTGCGCGGGTGGAAGGTTTATTGGATGCTGTAGCAGATGTAAACCGAGACTTAGATGCAATCAAAAAGTGGTCTGATAGTTTTGGGGTATCAGTGAACCCCTCAAAGTGTCAGGCCATTGTAATTGGAAGCTCGCGCATGATGGGTAGGGTGACGCTTAGCTCTCTTCCTCCTCTCATTTTCAATGGTACCGTCATACCCATTACCCCTACTGTGAAAGATCTCGGTTTGCATCTTGACTCGACGCTTAGCTGGCAGCGCCAGGTCTCTAATGTTAGTCAAAGGGTCAACGGTACTCTACGATCTCTGTATCGTCTGAGAAACTTTTTGCCCGCTAAGACGAAAACTATGCTTGTGCAGACTTTGATTTTCCCTATCATTGACTATGGTGACGTGTGCTACTTTGACTTGAATGCGGTGTTGCTGGATAAGCTTGACAGACTGCTTAACAATTGTATCCGGTTCATATTCAACCTCAGAAAATATGACCATGTGTCGAGCTACAGGTCTGAGCTCAAATGGATGCCCATTCGCCAGAGAAGAAATTTGCGTGCTTTGACCACACTTTTCTCCCTTCTTAACTCTCCCACTCCTCCTTCTTATCTAGTGTCTCACTTCCAATATCTATGTTCTTCACACGCTAAGAATCTTCGTTCTTCTAACAATCTTCTCCTACTCTGTCCTTCTCATACTTCTGACTTTGTTCATTCTTCCTTTCATTTTCAGTCCATTCTTCTTTGGAATGCGCTACCTCTTGACATCAGGATGGCCACCAGTCGGTATGCATTTAAGCGGAGATTGCGGAGTTATTTTCAAAATAAATAGCGTAGAGTCATCTCAAAACCTCTCTCTCTTGAATTTATATATAATATATGTATATAATATAGGTATATATTATAGTAAATATGTATGTATGTGTATTATAAGTTTATGACTTATTTATGTACAAATTGTTCCATTTCTAACAGAGCACCTGCCATCTAATCTCTTCACCACCCTTGGTTGACTGGTAGAGAATGCCTAAGGCATTAAGTCCGCCTTTGTACTTTTTTAAGTGTGAAAAGTTTAAATAAATAAATAAATAAATATACAAGGTGTCACATAAATAACGCACAACTTCTTAAGGGGTCATTGTACTCATCATTATGAACAACTTTTACCATGGGACCAAACCTGAAATCGCGAAAAAAAAATCTGTTGCTTCCTACATTTGTGTTCGCATGTCGTCAAAATGTAGGGAACTGCTGATTTTTTTTCGCTATTTCAGGTTTGGTCCTATAGTAAAAGTGTTCATAATAATGAGTACAATGATCCCTTAAGAGGTTGTGCGTTATTTATGTTACATCTTGTATATTAACGAGAGAATCAATCACGTTGTGAAAACGTGGATCTCTTCTGACCTTTGGCACATTTAACTCGTTACTTGTCTATTTATTTAGGTAGATATCTCTTTTACTTGCGTATTGCTTTCAGGCGTTATTATTTTCGTCAACGCCATTTGCATCGCAAAATATGACAAGGTTCTGAGTATGATCCAGGCTCTCATGGGCCTAAATTGTCTCCTGGAATGTCATCATCCACGTAGGCTTTTCCCGACTATGTTGGGGTCGGCTTCCAGTCTAACCGGATGCAGCTAAATACCAGTATTTTATATGAAGCTACTGCCTATCTGACCTCCACAAACCAGTTACTGGGTAACACCATACTCCTTGGTAAGACTATTGTCTCCTAAAATGTACGAGTTTAATGCCATATTAATCCCTTTTCCTCGTTCTTAGGAGACCCATCACCACCAGTCCACTGGCCACGACATCGGAGGCGCCATGCAGACCGGCCAGGGAGGCCAAAGCCTCTACGGCCACAACACCTATGGCGCCGGCAATGGGGGTTACGGCCAGCAGGGGTACAACCTAGGAGGCTTCGGTCTCTAAAACCTTCTTGAACAACTACGTGTGCCGTTGACAATGTCTATACCGAGTTTATGTTACTAATATGTATGCACATTTCATTGTTTTTTTTTATTGGTTTGCCTACGATGCTATTTGGAAATGCCTGTAATCGTTTAGTTTAAACACACGGTGCATTATGTTCGCATCCTAATTTTATAACACACTCTCAATCGCAATGGTACTCGCCATTTGACAGTTGCAAGATTATTCTATGCAACTTCTTCTAACTAAAAAAACACCATTATTATTGTTGATCAATCTGAAATTAAAGTTATTGTGGTTGCCAGTGTGTTCCACAATTAGTATATTTGTTTATTTAGCTTGAGACTATACTTAGTTTGGATATATGGAGGTCGTTTGCTCAAATATTACATTGAAGTAAGCAGTAGTACTATTACCTACTAATACCATTCATTTTAAAGAACTCCTCGTTACTTTTAGACAGCTCGGTGATCCTTTGTGTGTATTAAGTTACCTGAAACAAAACAAAAAGCAATTAAGTACATAATCAATAAAAAAATAAAATAAATAAATAAATAATATCATTTATTTATTAATAGGCACTATTTTGTACTGGCACACGATGAAACGATAGGTCCTGTAGAGACTGAGAATGTAATAAGCAAATGGCAAGAATATTAGACCAGCATTGGTTTGAAATAACGCATAGAAGAAAATATTAGACAGCCGGCCCCGTGCTGACAAGCGCATGTTAGAATATAATACAATTATTGTAAAAATATTCAAAGACACTGTTACCTAAGTATTCAAGTTTTACAGCAAAGAAGCGTTTTATTTAGCTGGCACCGCCAGCGCCCGCAGAGCGGTGACGGCACTTAATCGAGTTATTAAAAATCACTCTAATTTACATTATAATGTAATTTTGTGTTTGAGTAAGTAAGACTTGAAGCCAATTAGCATCATCATTTTCACTATCGAATAAGCCAGTAAAGGCTCCCAAACAGGCGCGACAGCGTTTCATGGACATGTTCTACATACTAGAGTCGTCACGTCACGCCTGTCTGCGGGAGCCTTAAAACTAGAATTTCATTTTGTATTTACTAGTTATGGAACTCGAGTAACCCAATAAATACCACAAATAGTCGGCAGGTGGCGTGGGCCACCCGGTGGGGACGAAGTTCCTTCCGCTGTATATTATTTAGTTAGACACACAGAGCCTAGTTTAAGGTCTCAAGTTCAAAATTTTTTGTTTTAGTTGTTCGTTTTAGTATATTATACTAAGATGCCCGGTACATGATTTTTTTTCAGGAACGTTATGAGAATCCAATAAACCAGGTTTGTTTTATTTCCTCACGCGCAATGTATCGCTACCGTGGCAAAACGCGCAGCGAACGGCAGCGCAGCGAGCCTTCGGCCGCCGAGTATTCCAACACCCATTGCTGATTTTTTATTTTATTTTAGCTGTTTTATTTACATAAATGGAGTGCTGCGTACAGAGAATTTAAATTTACATTGAAATAAAGGAATAGTAACTGAAGATACGACAAAAAAAAAGAAAATTTTCCTGAGAATATTTCCGGTGGAATATGATTCAAAATAAGGAGCTGAATGCACCCGTAGTTTGCGGAGGCCTGTCCCTTACACCCTGTATTGAGTCATCTAGAAGGCTCTATAATAAAAAAACAAAAACTTTGGACACTTGAAACTGACGTTGTAACGCTTTTTCGTTACGTCACAATTTCTGCCAGTAAGCCGACATTAGCACGGACGTAAAAATATCGAGGCGAAATTTTATCGCGCGCTGGATTTCCTACTCTCGGTGTTGAGCCGAGGATTGAGAATCCAACAGAGTGTATTCCAACGCGTCGAAAAAACAGACTTGGATTTTCGACTCTCGGTGCTAAGCAAAGCGTTGAAAATCCAGTGCGCGAAAAAAATCGCTGCGATATTTTGACGCCCGTGCGTCAAAATATCGCAATATCTGCAAGCCGCACTAAAGAACTGCGATCCAAAAACAATGACGTTTATTTAAGTATACCCTTTAACTTTACCAAAAAACAAAATAGCCTAAACGTCGTTCAGGCATTCGAGAACATTTTGTAACAATGTTTCGCAGGCACCTTCGACACGTATATGATGTCACCTCTCCCTTATAAGGATCAGCAGCGACCACACTGAATCACATTTGGGATTGGAAAACGAGCCATTGTCGACCGGCTTTTTTGAGGTCAATTCTTTTTTTTTTGGCGCCACTTTTATGAGTCTACGGGGCGCCCAGTGTAGCTTGACATTTTGGGTGGCGCTGCTTTCTATGGCAAAACGTAATTTTGTGTGTCAAACTCAGTACTTACTTACATTTTATTTGAGTTTCTGATTTCACCACCTGATCCTGTCCCTGATTTCATGTTTCAACAAGGAAAGAATCTTGAACCACGTGTATTACTCGTACGTGTGTACTGGGTGCCTCTTGTCCTGGGAGGCTTTTATGTGTACCTACAATTTTTGTTTTTGTGTGTTATTTCCACTTGTTTTAGGTAGCAATGGTTGTGGTTTCATATTATTTAGTGTAGTAGAGTTCCTTATATGGGACACTGGAATAACTGATTTGGATATAACTAAGCAAAAAATAATAATGATAATGTTTATTTGCCAAAAACAATGATTTACATTTCCAAATCTACATTACAGGGCAGGCTAGGTTTATAAATAAATTCAAGAATTAAGATTCATTGTTCTTTATTATTATAGTAAAACCCGGTTTACTAGAAACTAGTGATAATACAATTCTACACTGGAATCTGACAAAGTAGTACACCTAGAAATGATGTAGGCAAATCACGTAATATCAAAGATGGCGGAATAAAACGCGGGAACAATGCGACACGCAAACACAGCTGACACCTTGTTACTAAATGCGTAAGTTATTCGTAAAAGTGTTACATAAGTTTTGTAAGTATTGCTATTCGCAGATAAACTTCTGAATTATATTGGGGTACAAAATGGTTTATTTGTATGTAAGTCAGTCCGCTGAATCAAGAATGATAAATTATATATTATATAGTAGTAAGTAAGTTGGTTTTCTTCTAAATTACACTTTTACTCCTCAAATATTTTTAAAGTTAGATGAGTTCGTATACTTACCCAATTCATTTAGTCAATTTCCACTACTATGTATTGATATTTTTTACAATTTGATCCTCACAATTCATGTAGAAATCAATCCTGGGTGCATATCTACGGTCTTCAATTCAATTTATTTATTCAGTAACAATTCACATTGCGTTTGAATATAATCCAGCATTTCGAGCCTTTTCAGCAAGAACATCGTAAGCGACAATTTTCACTTTTTACAGGAAAGGGTTTTTTCTTTCCGAATTAACGATGTTTTTCATTTACGATGATAATTTCTTACAACAATAAAGTCGTGTAAATTTAAAATAAAATTAAAGAGTAATCGCGACAAGATGTAAAACTGTCTAATTATGAGGTTACGAAGAAATAGTTTTGTGATTTTTGGCGCTTACGATGTTTTTCCTGAAAAGGCGCGATGATGCGACAGGATGTCCCCACTGACCAATATTCGAATATAATCCAGCATATGTGCAGTATTAGATGTACTACAAAGGATGATGCGACAGGATGTCCCCACTGACCACTATTCGAATATAATCCAGCATATGTGCAGTATTAGATGTACTACAAAGGATGATGCGACAGGATGTCCCCACTGACCAATATTCGAATATAATCCAGCATATGTGCAGTATTAGATGTACTACAAAGGATGATGCCACAGGATGTCCCCACTGACCAATATTCGAATATAATCCAGCATATGTGCAGTATTAGATGTACTACAAAGGATGATGCCACAGGATGTCCCCACTGACCAATATTCGAATATAATCCAGCATATGTGCCGTATTAGATGTACTACAAAGGATGATGCCACAGGATGTCCCCACTGACCAATATTCGAATATAATCCAGCATATGTGCCGTATTAGATGTACTACAAAGGATGATGCCACAGGATGTCCCCACTGACCAATATTCGAATATAATCCAGCATATGTGCCGTATTAGATGTACTACAAAGGATGATGCCACAGGATGTCCCCACTGACCAATATTCGAATATAATCCAGCATATGTGCAGTATTAGATGTACTACAAAGGATGATGCGACAGGATGTCCCCACTGACCACTATTCGAATATAATCCAGCATATGTGCAGTATTAGATGTACTACAAAGGATGATGCGACAGGATGTCCCCACTGACCAATATTCGAATATAATCCAGCATATGTGCAGTATTAGATGTACTACAAAGGATGATGCCACAGGATGTCCCCACTGACCAATATTCGAATATAATCCAGCATATGTGCAGTATTAGATGTACTACAAAGGATGATGCCACAGGATGTCCCCACTGACCAATATTCGAATATAATCCAGCATATGTGCCGTATTAGATGTACTACAAAGGATGATGCGACAGGATGTCCCCACTGACCAATATTCGAATATAATCCAGCATATGTGCAGTATTAGATGTACTACAAAGGATGATGCGACAGGATGTCCCCACTGACCAATAACGACAATAAAAGAACTAACATTAAGACGCAGGCGCATCAGGTGATCGATGTTACTTTAAACTTTTAGGTTTCAGTCTAAGTTTACGACGTCTTCCTGTATATCTTATCCATCGTTAGAGGTGCCGCAGATTCATCTGAGAGTACCTTCCATACGTTTTAGGAACACACTTTCTGCCTTCTTTGTTTTAGAATTAAAAAAAATAATTTGGCATATTCAAGAACTTCCATGGATTCGCTCTTTATCTGAAGATACAATGCTGCGTACCTATTAAACATTTTGCAACACAAGTTCATACGACAGCCATATACGACAAGACGTCAAATACATTAATTGCTTTATACTGAAATCTTGCGTTCCCGAGGGTCAGCAGCCAAGTAAGGTAGCTGATGATGGACGCACGTGCGATGCAATAGGTGAATAGGCCGTAAAGATACAGTTGAAAGGTAGTGTGACATATATGTCACATACATATGCATGAGTCTTGTGTCTTCGCAGCTGTGCGTACCTGATCCCGCATGTGCCGCTATGCTGCTTGGGAATTTATGTCACTCTGGTAATTCACGGAGACTGATCAGGAGTTACGGGTAATTTTGGGATTACAGTTAAAGCTGAGATATAAATAAGATCACTAGTATAAGATCATGACCGTCTTATATTCGTGTTACACCCCGTTTAATAATTGAGAATTTGAATTTTGAGAACTTGTCAAACTCTTTGGAAAAATGTAAGAAATTTTGAATTTCGCGGCGGACTTTATGAAAGAATTTAAGTAATGCTAAGTATAGTTTGACAGAAACCGAGTGTCAGTTCGTATCACTAATAACGTGAATCATTTTAACAGAGTAGACAAACGACAAGCGGCTAAATAATCAAATCCGCCCAAGAAAGAACATCTGCAACATCCAGAACTCAGAACCGTCTTCGACGTATTTTAAACGACACTCGTTACTTGAAAGATTCCTACCTCAGATTGCATGATCGAATAGCGCATTCCGAATTCCAAACCATACTCCACTGGACTCTATTCCAAATAACTCATAAATTCTCCAACATTCTAAACCGTGCACAATAAAATTCTGCATCAAAGCATTCATCTATGCAGCCTTCAACTGTAACTACACTAGCTTACTATACTTGTACACTTTCACACAACACCGCATTGCTGTCGGCTAGTCGCTAGTTCTGACGTCAGGCACTAACTAGGACAGACAGACAAGGGTCTAGCTTAGCTTCTTTACGAATTGTAGAGGAACTAGTAATGTTAACTCTATCGTGCTATGCTGCCCTGGTACTGGATTAAAAATGCTTTGGGTTTATTGGGCTGAGTAGGTCAGGCTGACAATCTTTATTGTGGAACTAGAAATGTTCGAAACCCTTTCGTGCTATGGTACCCTGGTATTTAATATTGACAATACTTCGTGTTACTGGCCTGAATAGTCAGGTAAATCTATAGCTAGATTATAGTGGAAAGTGGACTCATTGTTGAAGAGCTAGAAAAATAACTCTTTCGTGTTTTCTGCACAGGCAGGTATTTATTATTGACAATGTTTCACCCTTTTGAACTGAATAGGTCAAACATAATTATACCACAGATCATCGACCTATTGCGTGCACTAAGCATGTAGGCACTCTGGTGTTTTGCCGGTGCCTTCAGTGCCTTGGTAGTTCAAAGGCAACGTCATCAAGCGATAAAGTTTGTTGGCCTGGAAAAGACAGTATATCCAGAAAATAACTAGGATGGATAAAGCAAAGTTGAAAAGGAACAATACGGTTTCGAATTCCCTAATTTATTCATTGAAACCAGGACAAACTTCAAAAGCATAGTTCTATTTGCTAATCCGAACGACGCAAACACGGCAAATAATTTGAACAACATTCATTAAAATAAGTAAAATTCCGAATCTGATCATTAATCAAGTTGATGCGGCTGTTCCAGGTGTCCAGACTTAGTTCTAACGAATTAGCATAGATTCAATAATTCATTCATTAATACCGGGGCTTGGGGATAGGAACTGTTTATTCGAAATGAAAATGAAAAGGTAAGGCTTGATTCAAATATCTTTAGGCTTGGAAAGGCGGTCTTGTTTACTAGAGAGAAACGTGATAATGGTTAAATTGAAAAAGGTACAAGTGCTGAAACAATATACCAAAGATAATATTAAGAATATCAGTATGACTTGGAAATCTGGAACAAAGACAAACTAAAGGAAAAAGCAAATGTCTAACAACGCATAAGCAGCTAAAATTTGATAATTAGAGTGGAAGTTACCTAATAAAAAGTATATTTCGGTTGTCATTTAAAGTGAAGGCACGTGAGCATAGACGTAAGAAGTCAGCAGAAACATCGCAGCGCCGATTTGCTGGATTCGTTTTCTCCTCTACCGATCGTTATTTCTCCTGACGAAGTAAATTGTTTTTTTAAGTTTGTTTATGTGCTCTCTGCATCACCCTAAGGATGACCGGTAGAAAATGCCTCAGGCATTAAGTCCGCTTTTCTACGGTATTCTTTTTTACTTGTGCATAAATAAATATGTTCACTTTTTTAGAGCACAATAATACTAAAACTAAACTTACACAGGAACAGCCAGATGAAAATGAGAGAATTAAACTAGTAGAAATAAAGAAAGAACGAAGGGAGACTGGGTACTGACTCAGTATGCAAGACCTGAAAATCAGGGACGTTAGAATTATCAAACCATTGCTGAGATTAATTTAGCCAACAGTGACAGGTGACTTTATTTCTAATTAATATGTCCAGATGATGTAGATACTCATGAAGAACAACATAATAGTTATTTGGGATCGTAAAATTTCTAGATGATGACATAGCCTCGTTTGTAAAAGTGAACAATTTATACATATCGGCCTGCAGTTTAGATGTGAAGGCTCTTTGGAAGATAAGAGATGTATCTGCATTGTGAAAATAGGAATATTTATAGATGTATAGACAAAAATATCGTTACCACTGTCTATTGCACTTGCAACTCCGACAAGCGAGTCGGGACCAATTAGTGGCGAGTAGACTCTACTCGCCATACGAAACGTCGAGGCGCGGAGCTGACCTTTGTATTATAAGTAGGTGTTATTTTTGAGGCGCTGTTAATCCTGAGGATAAGTTCTGGCTTATCAATAAAGCCAAAAATATCAACATACTCCAAATTAAGATCATATTTTAAGTTAAGCTTTCTGAGTCACGATACCCAAAATTACATAAAGTAACATCACGCCTGTTTTCCCCGAAGGTTTGGGCAGAGGTGCCGTGTATCTATTATTAGTACACCCACATTTCACCAGTTATATTTAAGTCCCACGTAATGGGGGCGAGCCTATTGCCATCAACCGGGTACCAATCCAGACTCCAAACTGTTACTGAGAAATTCCAGATGGAAAAACCGAATAAACACTGCCCGACTTGGGAACCGAACCCAGTGCCTCATGCTCAGCAGTAGCGCTTGCGACCACTGGAGCAACGAGGCATTCTCTTGTGCTTTCATGTCAAGTCTTGGTCTTTCTTACTTGCTATTTAAAAGCTACGAATCACGTAATTAGTCCAAAATATCAATTGGGCTATTACCTAGGAACCGAAGATATAGGTAACATGACTCACGGCTCGTTTAAAACGGGTCGCCTTGAACCGGCGCTCGTAAACTCGGTTGCCTTCACCCATTTAATATTTATAATATTCGGGCCGGCAAGCGTAATTGCTACTGTTCGGTAATTTATGTATACAAGATGTAACATACATAACGCACAACCTCTTAAGGGGTCATTGTACTCATCATTATGAACAACTTTTACTATGGGACCAAACCTGAAATCGCGAAAAAAAAATCTGCTGTTCCCTACATTTTGACGAGTTATGCGAACATAAATGTAGGGAACAGCAGTTTTTTTTGCGATTTCGGGTTTGGTCCCAAAGTTGCTCATAATGATGAGTACAATGACCCCTTAAGAGGTTGTGCGTTAATTATGTTACACCTTGTATAGAAGGGAGATAAAAGTAGGTAAAGAGTTTTGGTTTGATACATGTGATTAAATTAAACTTGGGGGGGTCATAAAACATGTCCAGGGAGTGGACTTATTCCACACATTTACACAAATGTGTTTTTGGAAAACTTTAAAACCCACACAGAGTTCAGTTAAAGATCAACTTTTTTAAATGATTTATCAATAGTACAGAAGATCGCTTGGAAGACCTGGATGAGGCTCGAACGGACCAGGGAAGCATGGCACAAGAAGGCGGAGTCCTATACTCAGCAGTGGGGGGAACAAGGCTGCCGATGATGATGATGACCTAAGCCTACTAGTCTTCCTGAAATCAACTTCATTAACACATGTATAAAATATAAGTTGAAATATCAACAGGAAACGAGGGTTTGAATATGGAAAAGACACGTTCAGTTGGAAGATAATGCTGAACATTGAAACAATACAGACCTTCCAGAGTTATGTTGTTTATTGAATTGCCGTAGGTAAGTTCTTTCTCATGAAGCAGTTATGCCAGGGACACGGCAATTGACTGTTGTGTTTTAGGAGTTCTGAAGTTAGTCAGTAGAAACATTAATAACGTCACGTTATCAGAATACACTAAATGGAGTTGACTGAATTGAGTTAAAATTAAAACACTTTTTACCAAAAATAAAACAACCGACTTCCAAAAATAAAACACTATAAAGTGAAAAAGTACTTTCATTTCGAAAGTCGGTGTCTTAGGATCTGTATTTTAGTTTTTTGCCACCGACTTCCGAAATTACAGTTATTTTTCACTTTGTAGTGTTTTTTTGGAAGTCGGTTGTTTAAAAAAAAAATATTTTTCACTTTTTAGTCGTTCGGTTTGTAATTTATCTAAGTTACAATAGCCTTATGTCAACTACTCATCGCCTTTTACAAAATATTGCTTTTTCCCGATGCAGGGGCGTTAATTGTTGAGGAGTTCTCCTTGTACTCCACCGTCAGCTCCACTTCACTATACTACTACTATAACAAATACCCAAATCCCTACAGGTGTGCCTATAATATTTGAAGTGTTCCCTCGATTTCTCCAGGATTTCATCATCAGATCCTGAACTGATGATTAACCATTGACCCATTATCATCATCATTGTCATCCCATTGTTTGACAGGGTACTTTCAAACAAAAAAACAATTTACCAAATCGGTCCAGCCGTCTGCGAGTAATCGGGGAACATACATAAAAAAAAAGATTCTGACGAACTGACAACCTCCTCCTTTTTTTGAAGTCGGTTAAAAAATCCGTTTAGCGGAGCTTCTAAATACACTTCATTATAATCTTCAAACCTATTAAAGGCGTGTATTTCTTTGAAATCATCTTTCCAGAGTAAAATTGAAATGTAAAAGAAGAAATAAAATTTCTTTTGAAAAAGCTTCTTCTAATGTGTTCCAAGAATTATTTACCTACATGAGCTTTATGTTGTAGTGGATCAAAGCTGACTTTATATTCACAATCACAAGTAACATTAATAAGTGTAGAAGTATATAATAATTTTATATTAATATTATAGTCATTACGGGTAAAACTAAGGACAACTCAGGCTAAAAATAAATAAATAATACGGGTAGTTAGAAGGCCCAAATCTGGCAACCAGTCTTACCAAGGGGTTTCGTATTATACCCAGTAACTGGGTTGTGGAGGATAGATAGGCAGTCGCTCCATGTAAAATACTGGTATTCAGCTGGATCCGGTTAGACTGGAAGCCGACCCCAACATTGTTGGGAAAAGGGTAGGCAGATGATGATGATGCAGGTCTTAAATGTGGCGAAATTTTAAGGTCCCTGCACTAATATAACTAGCACTTTCCTATCATTCTCAGAAACACAAGAGAAAGGCAAAGTCGTAGGTGTACCTGTGAATTGTACGCTCTGCAGGGGCAGTAGTGAGGTTGTGACAACATTGCACAAGCGCTTACACGTCTAAGCTTACGGTAAGCAGCGTAGCCCACGCGGTGACATGATTGGTGAAACTTTACAGCTAATGTTCGTTATGAAGACAGACGATTAGTTGGAAATTATTGTGGGATTTGAATCAATCCCAAATACATTTGAAGAATGGAGGAACGGAATGGATAGTTTCTCCAATGAAAAGAGAGGATCCTCCGACCAGACGGGTGTTGTCTCTTGTGGGCTACTGCCTGATGGTTGTTGTCGGGCTGATGATATCTACAATATGCAGATTTCGCGGTTAACTTTGCCTGCGCGTTGTAGGATTTATGTGACGTCAGATGTCTTGCGTAGTTCACATGTGGCGGTATAGATGTCGCCACCACATTAATTCATTATCATGTATGACTTCACTTGTATGGGCTTCTTATTTACTGATACTAAGAACTCATTGGTTTAGTTAAAGAGAGGTCTCCTTTGCAAGCTTCAAATCTGTCTGTCCATTTGGGAGAAGAGAAGCGGCAAAATGTAAATATTAACATTAAAATTCCAATAGATTTAGTCGTACTTCATGTTTTATATTGGCTAATGCAAACATTGGTGCAAGTGGTGCAGAGAAGGTCAAAACCTTATCTGCACCACTTTTAAGTCCTCGCATCAAAAGATGTTTAATATGATGCTCCGTGCTTGATTAAATTAATTGAAAGCTCTCAAATGGACAATATTAGGCACCAACAGCTAAGCCATACTAATATCATCATTCCACCACAGTATAGATCATGAATTCAAGTTAAATTGTTTTATATATCTGGCTAAATCAAATGTATCATTCAGCCATCGCACCCAAAACGACCAATCCTTTCAGTTATATTTCAAAAAACGCATAGTCCAGTCCTAGGAACTCAACCGCCATGTTCCGTGTGACCTAGTAGTTAGTGGCATATTGTCCACTCCACCGTGCACCGGCTCATCGTGAATGCCTAATACCAGCACATGCAGGCCCATTGTCTTAAGATGGCACGCTACGGTCGATGCCCTAATGATCTGGCTGGCTACGAAAATGGCTAGCTGATATAATTATAGCCCCCTGATTTACTCGGATAGCACCCATATTGGCGCGTTATTAACTGGAACATATCGAGTCTTTTCAGGAAAAACATCGTAAGCGCCAAAAATCACAAAACTATTTTTCCTTCGTAACCTCTTATTTAGACAGTTTTACATCTTGTCGCGATTACTCTTAAATTTTATTTTAATTTACACGACTGTATTGTTGTAAGAAATTATCATCGTAAACGATAACCAGGGATTGAAAAGGTTCTTAAAATACCGGTATAGAACAGGTATTAAGTGGTTCCGGGTACAAGAACCCGAACCGGAACCGGAACCTAAATTGGAACCTATAAGAACCTTTATGTTACCGGTTCTTCAAAGCAAGTCCGAATGCCCTTTACTCACACAAATGCATAATGTCTCTAATTGGGCGAAACCAGGAAGGGGTGTAGTTTGTCACTAGCTGCGCTCCCGCAGAAATATTTTCGCGGAAATATTTTGACTCCACTGTACCTACGAGCGGCCGCCGCGCGGGTGAAAAGGACTACCTTTTGCTGACTGTAAATACTCAAGTATGTCGATATAACACCTAGTCCTGAGACATGGTTTAATATTCTTTAATTATTTTGTAATCAGTTGAGAAAAAACTTGATTTCTCCCATCATGCTCGTCATCGTCGTTGTGGTGCAAAGCATAATCTTTACACTCTATTCCTTGTTGTTTTTCAATATTTGCAGTCTTAGGTTGACATTTTTCTTGAAAATTTCTTCTAAGCAATTGCTTCAAATTTAGAGGTAACTCTTGCTCTTGGAGTTGAGTGTCTGTATCGGTATCGGTCACAATACGGGCATGTTTTGTTCCTAAAAGTAAGATACCAAATATAACCAACGTGTAATTGGAATAGCGTAATACCTCGGCGGTAGTACCGTAACCCATGAAACTAAACAACCATAAAACACATAATATAATCATAAAACACTGTCCACACATGTTAAAACAAAATAATAATAATTTATATTAAAAAACCCTCCTCCTTTTTAATAATATTATCTAAGTGAATACAATACGATGAAACTTACCTTTGTCCATTTTATATTAATGTATTAACAGTAACTGTAGATTATATAAACCACTAATAATAATTACTGACAATATTTGCTGACACTGTTCAGTGCAGACTTCCACTCGCCAATAATTCGAAGGCGAACTGAAAGAAAAGATACGCCAGGCACGCGTCAAACATATCCCATCTTTCTTAGAGAACCTTTAAATCGGATGATACGGAACCGGTATATTGGAACCTTTATTTGGAACCAGAACCAAACCGGAACCTGAACCGGAACCGTACCGAAAAGAAGAACCTTTTTAAGAACCGAAATGAAGAACCGGAACCCAAATTCGTACCGGTTTTCAATCCCTGACGATAACATCGTTAACCGATTCCGTGCGGAGGTCTTTTTAGCAATCTTTAGTGCCTGGCGTCAAACAAAAATTCCGTGATGCCCCTGGGGCACCAATTTACGAAATTACTTGAAACGAACACTGTGGGCATGATATGGGTGACAAATAAAGACACTTTTATTTACGGGACTCTTTTGACAAATGTCGTTTTAGCCGAGTTTTTTATGTTTTAGTTTTGTATTTAGGAAAAAAAAACCCTTTCCTGTAAAAAGTGCAAATTGTCGCTTACGATGTTCTTCCTGAAAAGGGTCGATATTCTTGAAAGTGTCCGATTCTGAGATCCATTTGTTATGAAAAAGTTTGGAAGATTTTATACTAAATCACTTTACCGATTGATTCTGCGATGCTATAATGCCTGCCTTTATTTTAATTTTGGGAAAGTTATTTATATCGACCCGGCTCCCGTCCCGTCGTCTTTCCCGTCTCTAAAATAGGTATCCAATTGATGGGAAGACCTCACCTTATTAATACTTGGAATGAACTTTTACTACGCTCCAAGAGTGTTCGACCAACGATTGTTCATTGCAGGATTGCACATTATTTTCCTAACTTTTTCCTCAACCAGGTCCAACTTCTATCATAACGGTTATCATTTCCATTATATATCTTTCTTGGTCTGTTTAGTTTTAAACGTGAGTGCCATAATATACAATACTTCTTTCTTTTTCTTGTAGAATGTCGTCTAATCCAAATATAGCTAGTTAACAATGATAGAAACTTGAGTGTAGCACTCGACCTACTGACTCAGCCTCGGGCACGTCGATAGCCGTCCATTGTCTAGCTCGTTTTATATATTATACCGACAACTTATGTTAAGTGAACATGTTATTAAATAAGGAGTAGAGGATATGAGAACGACATAGCTTTGTTAACATTATAATGTAATTCCATCACTGCAAGTACATAAATAACCAGGGTCTGCAGACGAAAACAGTAAAGTAAAGTAAATTTTATTTTATTTTATTTTTTCTTGTATACCATGTTTTATGCAAATAAAATATTATTATCTTATCTTATCTTATTTGAATAGATTGCAGGTACATAAAATAAGATGTTACAACAAGATGGGTGAGCCTTGTACAATCTACCTTATATTATTATAAGGGATGCAAACATTAATTAACAAAAGGAATAATAAGAAAAAGACGAGGTGATGATGGTGGAAGAAGAAAGGATGGCCACTTTTGTCACGGGTGGCTTGATTATTAGCTCACATCTATTATTTATTAAATTAGTGCGGTTTTGCATCTTTATAGAGGCCTTTTTGCAGCAGTGAACCACGATAGTCCTGAATTGGCTAACCATTCATTGAGATAATTTGGACTTGAGTTTTTCTGATTAGCCTCTTCGTTAACCTCTTTTAAAAGCATTATTGATCTACCAACCCGCACTACGTGTTGGGTTACGGCCCATTTCCTCTCACTGAGAGGTGGCGTGTGTCCCAGCTGTGGAAACACTATGCTATTGATCTACCAAGTATCGACCTGACCTCCGCCACCTATGTCTGCGACTGATCCATGCGACAAAGGACTCGAGCTAGTGACTCAGACTTGTCGAGACAAATCCGTAGTCCCTTTGTCTCTTGTGGCTTGTTGTAGAACTCAATTAAATTGTTACTCGAGTTGTTTTAATTGGTTTCATAACAACTCAGTTCGTCGAGCGACCATATTTGCAGTTACTTTCAAGCTCTTGTTTCTCCTAAACTCCCATTATAGCCCTCTATAACTCCTTCGAATGTCCACGCCATATTCTTGACATTATTTTTAAGTTACTTCATTAAGTCATCATCATCATTGATCTCTTGCCCTTATCACCCTTATCCAATTTATTCGGGTTTTTTTTAAGTATGGACGCATCATTTAATTACTTTACGTATCCCTGACCGTCCTAACACCAACCTTGGCGTTTCGCTAGGCTGTTCAACACGACTTGAGGTTTCTTGGAGTCGACAAGATAAAACGATATCCTTTTCTTTTTCATACCCAATCTAATCAATACCGCTTACACACTTAATCCTCTATCGTAAGTAAATACTCCTAGCAGTCGCTAATGTATCATCTAACCTTGATGTCACACGCTAAAAACATTATTAAGTCATGTTTATGAACTCTGGTTAACATGATGTCATGCTTACGCAACTATTCTGCTCTGTGGCTTATAGAATTGTTACTGGGAGTGTCTGTAATTTGTCTTGTGAAGAAAGGCTTATTTGTCACCAATTTAAGGGTAACTGGCCCATTGTTGTGTTTAGGCCTTTCGCAAATTGCATCACAACCGTCAGGTAGGTCAGCCTACACACCTTAAAGGTTCGGACAGTTGAATCCTAAACTGGTATTGTAGAAACCGGCTTAACTGCGTAAATAAAAAAAATTACCTTTGACAATAGTTTAAAAAATCTTCGAATTAAATAATTTTCATACTAATTTCGAGATAAGACCATTTATAACATAACATAACATCACGCCTTGTTTCCCCGAAGCGTTGGGCAGAGGTGTACCCAGTGGTCTCGAACCTACCGATTTTTCGGTATTTCTACCGATATGGGCTCTGTTCTACCGAAATATACTACGACGTGTATTTTTCTACGATTTCAGACTGAAATCGTAGAAAAATCGTTATATTTCAGTCTGAAATCGTAGAAAAATCGTTATATTTCAGTCTGAAATCGTAGAAAAATCGTTATATTTTGGTAGAACAGAGCACATATCGGTAGAAATACCGATATATCGGTAGGTTCGAGACTACTGGGTGTACCTATAATACACCACCACCACCACCAAAGAATTCTACTAAGTTTTTGTTTACCTCCTCTATTTGGTTAACTCTATTCCTTTCATGTCACTGGTAAATTTTAGCACAATTCCATCTACACCTTACAGACCAAAAACAACTGATGGCTAACTTCGCCAATAAACTGAACGCGAGCAAGACATTAAACCGCGATCAACAGCTGTCAGTGTCATCACTGTGGCGGAATACTGACACTGACAGCTCCTGAACGCAGTTTGGATGTGCTGATCGCGTTCAGTTTCTTTGGTGTAATTCTCCCCGATTCCTACACATTCACTAAATCCAATTTCAATGTATAATCGCAGTTTACAGAGAAACAGTCTGTAAAGTGCAATTATAAATTGCTAGTGATCTAACGCCCATTACTTCATCTGAAGAGCAAGTTATTGGTACGACAGCCGAACATTTGGCTCAGCAGTTTGGTTCAAATTGATTGGCAATCATTGGTTGCTGGTGAAGCGTGTTTTGAGCACTTTTGAGTGGAATAAGTTGTGATTAAGCTAATAGAATAGGCACTGGAGAATACATTATTTAAAACTAGCTTTTGCCCGCGGTTCCGCTTGCGTGGTTGTCGGAAATTATCTCACGGATTACGTAGGTACTACCTGTAAAGATATCTGTTTCCTAATCCATGTATTGATCTACCTGTGAGCAGTTTCATCGTAATCCGTTAAGCCGTTAAAGTAACAGACAGAGAGAGTTACTTTCGCATTTATAATATTAAGCAGGTATGATTATCGAGAATTGCATGATAAAGGTGTCTGGGATTCTATAGGTTAAGCACTGTCAACAGGTACGTAAAACAGGTTTTTTTTACTTATTTAAAATGTTGTGTGCCTGACTCTGTGCTAAATACCTACTGCAAAATAAATGAATTTTCTTACTTACTTACTGTCTTTCTTACACGTATGGGACATGTCTGACAGTATATTAAACATAGGAATCAATAATTAGATTTTTAAAAAGCTTCAATAAGTCTACGTATGGCGGGAGCTCTGTCCTATACTTATTTTAATGGCTCAGTATATATAAGACCTGTTTCGAAATAATAACAGGTACCTACAGCTACTCAATGAATAGGATCCTCTCTAAATCCGTGCAAACTTCAACTTATTCCACAATATAGTCGCATAATTTCAGTTACATTTCGATTAAATCAAACACGAATTAAAAACACAAATATACTGAAAATATTATTTGCTTTAATTAATAGAAATTTGTACAGAATACATTGCAATGTTTTTAGTCTATCCCAACAGTGTTTTTGATTTGTAAAGTTTAATCACATCGACCGATCACGAGGGGCTCGTGGCTAAAAAATAACTGCTGCTCGGGTCGATCGAAGGTTAAGCTCTGCGCTTGCCGCGGTCGGTTTGTGGATGGGTGACCATCCATTACATATCGAGACCCTTCCGTGTCTTGGAAAGCACGTTAAGCCGTTTGTCTCGGCTCTCATTGGTAGATCTTTGACAGTCGTTCGTTACTGACTAGCCTCAGAAGCCTAAAAGACTGACAACCAGTCTTACCAACGGATACCGTGTCACCCAGTAACTGGGTTGTGGAGGTAACATAGGCAGTCACTCCATGTAAAATACTGCTAGCCGACTGCGAGACTGGAAGCCGACCCCGATATAGTTGGGAAAAGGCGGCAGATTGAATCACATCGACCGGTCGCGAACTAGTATTTGGGCTACAACAAACTGGCGAATACAACGTGTCTAACCTGCCGAGCCTTCGCTTAGATTGACTTTGGTTACGTCAACGGTGAGAAAAACGACAGTTTAGTATAGCAGACCGTTTACAAAGTAATTAGATTACCACACAATTTAAATAATTCACGTCTATATTGTTTGATCTAAATTGCCTTTTCTTATAATATACAGTGTGAGTCTTTATAATGTGCACATATCGAAATGAGGGAATCTATGCTTAATTTTATCGACGGAAAAAATGTTAAAAAAAATCTAAATATTTATTTGTATTTTTTATGGATTTTTAAAAAAAATTGTTTGCTTTTGTGACCCCAGTGTATACAAAACTGTGTAACTTTTAAACTAAACGATTTATCACGATGAAACAAACTCTATAATGTTTGGAAGTAATTAGGTGTCGTCATAAAATAAAAATTATGGAAAAAAAATAGCCACATTTAAAAATAAACATTTTTGTTTGGCAAAAATCTGATTTTTTTTCATTAATTTTTACAAAAATTGTAAAATTTCTCAATAACATGCCCCCATCACCTTCTTTTTTTATAACTTTAAGTTATTCTTCATTGTATTAGGAACCTAACGGTAAAAATTGCATGTTTTTAACTCAACCCCAACATTTTTTATCAACTGTCAAAGAAAGGCCCAACGCATAGCTATTGTTTAGCAGGTAGATAAACTTTCTTTTGAATGTGCGCAGGTCGGGGAGGTAGGGCCAGCCAAAGGAACTTGAATTATGACAGATGCAGACTGGCAGTCGCTCCGAATTATTCGCCGCTGCTACATGTGTTTCGGTACTTTCGTTCGCTGGACTTTCATAACTTTCGTTCGCTGCTACATGATGCCGCGTTTAAGTGAATTTTCCCCGGCACACATCGCCGACATACATTTTTATTATGGAGTGGGACAAGGAAGTGCCAGAGCTGCGCGCGCGGCTTACATAGCTGCGTATCCTAACAGGCAACCAGTGCCATCTGCCCGAAACTTCCAGGAAGTTCACAGAAGGTTGTCGATCACTGGACTTGGATCAAGTAGAGATCGTCGCGAGCCACCTCAAGTAATTATTGATGCGGCTACTGAACAAGCAGTATTAAGTGATTTGTTTGCTGATCCATCCATAAGTACTAGACGACTGGCTCTTCGTCACGGAATATCCCAAAAATCAGTGTGGCGTATTTTAAAGAAAGAAGGATTGCATCCTTATCACTATCAAAGGGTGCAACATCTACATGAAGACGTAGACTGGCGTCCAAGGTGTGTGATGTCCACATGGATTCAAAGAAAAACCAGAGCAAACCCAAACTTTCCAAGAAAAATACTATGGATGGACGAAGCGACATTCACTAGAGACGGTATTACTAACTGTCGAAATTTACACAGATGGTGCCGCGCAGGTGAAAACCCGAAACTGAAACGGTCATCTACTTTCCAAGTAAGATTTTCGATAAATGTTTGGGCTGGTCTTATCGATAACATGTTGATTGGACCAGTCATATTGCCGAGAACGTTGACTGGTGAAAGATTTTTAAGTCTATTGAGAGATGATATGCCTCAGTTATTGGAAGATGTCCCACTGGCTGTGCGTCAAAGGATGTTTCTTCAGATGGACGGATGTCCTGCCCATTACGCTACAAATGTAAGAAGATTTTTAAACGAAAATTATCATGACAAATGGATCGGCCGGCAAGGACCTGTAGGGTGGCCTGCGCGTTCACCCGATTTGACGCCCCTTGATTATTTCCTATGGGGGACCATGAAGCAACGCGTCTACAGTACCCCCATCAACAGTGAGGCCGATTTGCGTGACCGCATAATAAACTGTGCGAATGATATTCGCAATGATCCCGAAATGATAAGGAAAGCGACACACCAAATTCTAATTCGCGCGGCTTTGTGTTTACAACAACGAGGTGGACATTTTGAGAACCTGATGCATTAAATTTTGTATTTAATAATAAATGGGTTTCAATTGAACTCTTTTGCATTAATTATCATCCCAAACAAACCACCCTTATGAGAACAATACGATTCCGCGTTCGGAGTGCCATCTTTGAAACGACCCGCGCGCATTCACAACAAAGTTAACAAAAAAAAGTTTATCTACCTGCTAAACAATGTGCGTAGCTATGCGTTGGGCCCTTCTTTGACATTTGATAAAAAATGTTGGGGTTGAGTTAAAAACATGCAATTTTTACCGTTAGGTTCCTAATACAATGAAGAATAACTTAAAGTTATAAAAAAAGAAGGTGATGGGGGCATGTTATTGAGAAATTTTACAATTTTTGTAAAAATTAATGAAAAAAAATCAGATTTTTGCCAAACAAAAATGTTTATTTTTAAATGTGGCTATTTTTTTTCCATAATTTTTATTTTATGACGACACCTAATTACTTCCAAACATTATAGAGTTTGTTTCATCGTGATAAATCGTTTAGTTTAAAAGTTACACAGTTTTGTATACACTGGGGTCACAAAAGCAAACAATTTTTTTTAAAAATCCATAAAAAATACAAATAAATATTTAGATTTTTTTTAACATTTTTTCCGTCGATAAAATTAAGCATAGATTCCCTCATTTCGATATGTGCACATTATAAAGACTCACACTGTATTAAAATAACAAGATTTGTATAATTTCAACGCCTTCACACTGGTCTTTAGAAAAAGGTTCTATACCACACTCGGTTAAAATAACAACGACCCACAGGTAATCTGGAAATTTCTGAGAACGAGCAGAAAGGGTTAAACGTTCTGACACAATTAATGTGAAAGAATGAATAAATTGTACAACGAAACAAGGGAATATTAGATAAAGTGGTAATCTATTCCATCGTTTCGAAATGTTAACTTAAATAGAATTCCTCAAGTGTCTAGGTAAAGCTATTCGCAAACCACATTCCTCTATTATCGTGGGTTCGATTGACTGTCTCATATATATTTCATTGTTGACATTATCATCGACAATCTGTCTAAAGAAAACCGAATGTTTTTATTATAATAGACTATGCAATTCCTCGGCAAGTTTTGATGAGGCTAATTTTCTTCAACTCCGTACAAAATTTGGTGTATTTCGAAACTAATTTTATTATAGACCGTCTCCATCTCAAGTCACAATATCCCGCACTGTCCCATCCCTATAAGATCCCGGAAAGGACAGTGTTCTCTCCGTGTTATCTCTTTAAACGGAATCTAAATCACGGGAACAGGGCCCCGGGGAAATTAAAACGAATCAACTATTTATTATACACACTAATGATTTTGCTGAAGATACTTTAAGAAGGAAAAATGTTGAGATTGTCAGCTGGGTTTATGTGAGATGAGATCTGGCTTTGAGCCTTAAAAAAATTACAGGTTAAGGTTTAATTTTCCAAATCTGTAAATCTACCTCGGTACGTATCTACAAGCCGGATCAAGTCTATGTAAATATGCCATTCAAATCACTGGAACTACATTAAGCTTGGGACAGATTACCGATCTAGAAAATCTAATTTTGTGTCTTAGGCAACCAGAGTCATTAGTCATTTATTCATGAACAATAAATTGTATCTGAAATGACATTACAGTTCCCCAACTCTTTACAAAAACCTAAGCGCTTAGTTAGTTATGCTTTAATCAAGACGTCTTGGACAATCATCGAAGAGGTCTTCTGACGCAACGGGTTCACTCATTCATAAGATTAGTTGAAGATCAGGAAATAAGAGAAACAGAAGTCTGAAATATGTTCCGATTCTAGTAATACTGTTTGATGTATTGGCAACGACGTCGGAGAGACGTATTGCAATGTATTTTGTGACATAATTTCACGAATTTTCCCAAAGACCCTTCCAATTCATGTTAGCTAGTCTAACACAAGAGTTTTTCGAGGCTTAATAAATGGAAATAGTTTTTTAGATGCATATTTATTTTTATAGGAAGAGTTGACGCGATACTGAAGAGTTGGTGTAATAATGACTATCGTTTCTGGAATCTCCTTTGTCGAAAACCTACATTGTATATGGCTAAAAGTAAACCACAGGTTTAGCTTTCTCTGAATTCCTCTATTATCAGCCCAGATAGCATTACTCCATGCGGTACAGGTAAGCAAAGCAGTCAATTTCGATGAAACTCCAGTAACAGAATTCAGCACCTATCATCATCTGCCTAGCCTTTTCCCAACTATATTGGGGTCGGCTTCCAGTCTAACCGGATGCAGCTGAATACCAGTATTTTACATGGAGCGACTGCCTATCTGACCTCCACAACCCAGTTACTGGGTAATACGATACCCCTTGGTAAGACTGGTTGTCAGACTTTCGGGCTTCTGACGACCCGTAACGACTGTCAAAGATCCACGAATGACAGCCGGGACCAACGGCTTAACGTGCTTTCCGAGGCACGGAGGAGTCTCGGTATGTAAAGATGGTCACCCATCCACAGACCAACCCCGGCAAGCGTAGCTTAACCTGATGGATCGACCCATGCGGCTGTTATTACTTAGCCACGAGCTCCTATGTAGTCAATAAAACAGGCAGCAAAAACAATCACCTTTTTCCCAAAGATTTAGAAGAAAACAAAAAACAGTAGCAATTTAAAACAAATCCAACTCATTAAGGGTTTCAAAAGGTTTCGTGTGCAGACCAAAAAAAGGCACTTAAGGTTACATTCCGGTAATATATCGAAGGCAATTGGCTATATCTCCAGGCCACTTTAAGCCTCCGAATAGATTTGCGGATATTTTTACACCTGGCTACCTATTTAGGTGCGGCGTTAAGGCGAAAGCGCCAGGGTAGCCCGCGAAATTCAAATTTTCTTACGTTTTTTGCAATTTGCAGGTCAGTATTAGGTTGTATATTGATTAAAATATGATTCGCGACCGTAACAAATATGTATTTACAGAATAATCATAAGTCATAAGTAATTTATTTCATAACAATATAAGTACATTGTGTTGAAAATAAAAAAAATAACAAATTACAATTGCAATTAAAATAAAATTCATTAAATACATACGTTTAGAAAAGTCAATAAAAACAATAACGTTATAACGTTAATCATTAAAGTTATCCATACAACTCTTAAAGACCACGCAATCCTACTGAAAGACTATTTCATCAAATCTTGACATAACATCACGCCTTGTTTCCCCAAAGGGTTAGGCAGAGGTGTACCTATAGTACACCCACATTTCGCCAGTCATGTTTAAGTGCCATGTAATAGGGGGCGAGCCTATTGCCATCTACCAAAAAAAAAAAAAAAAAAAAAAAATTAAAAAAAATTAATTAAAACGATGATGATGAATGAAAATGTCAAATCTTGACATTTGAGGATTATACTAACTTAAGGAGTTGTATTACTGTTTCTAATAATTATAATTCTGAAAATAAATATTTTTTGTTACGGTCGCGAATCGTACTATAGTGAACATACATATACCCAGATATTGAGCTGCAAATTGCAAAAATCGTAAGGACATTTGAATTTCGCGGGCTGCCTTAGCGCTTTCCCCTTAAGAGAAATGGGTTGCCAGTAGCTTTTCTCTCGTACAACCTAAATTTGTGAATTGATTTTGACTTAATTATAACTTATCCAAGTGGTAAATTAAAAGATGGCCGACTTCTGAACCTAGCTAATAAAGTTTCTTTACAGCTTAAGTCCGGAACCTACTTTATTAGTTAGCCTCTATTACTTCCTTCCCAGGAGATGGGGTTATTTTTTAATCTAAGAAAGAAAATAACTTCGCAAAGTTACCTACAATCAGTTAGGGCAAAACTTGGCTAATTGGTGATATGCAGCTATTCGGTGATAGATAATATGTGTTATATTACCAAGTTACTACTGACTTGATAAATGTATATTTTTCAATCATTATAGTATTTGCCACATTTTTAGATATAAGTTAGCAAAGCTTCTTTTGTCTACTATATTGCAGTAAATTTAAAAAATAATCTGATCAATGAATCGAATTTTACAAGTAAAAAACAAAACTATCACCGATTACCCAAGTTTTGCCCTACCAGCATTAACTTCGAAAACTTCATTCTTCTACATGCACTATGATTTTTTTATCCAAGAAAGTGAATGCAATAGAGTATTCTCGCTATTTCGCTACTCTCTGTTTTAGCCAAAGAAAGTTGTATCGATGAAAATTGGCCAGTTTTATTTACGCTATTGACGTACTGAAACTCAATATCGATAATGCGATTAGGGGAGTCGCTCACAGCGCGTTATGTCCGGGCTATTGCCTCGAAGGGTTATTATCGCCACCCAACGCAATAAGCATTTTCATTTTAAGCGTTTGCACGTTGTTGTGATCCGGAATAGGATTTTATTGGACGACGAAATTGGTTGTAGGCGGTATTTAGTTTCGGAAAAGGTAATGGCAAATGTTACGCAGGGGCGATGGCGTGGTGGACTGGTGGTCAATTTGTTTTCCTACTCTAAATGAGAACAGATATTTGATTTGTAGTAGGATGGGGCAGTAGTTGGACGAATTAGTTAGAAATATTAGTACATTACTGCAGCGGCTGACAACAGAGGCATAGATGGATGAACTAATGCGCTGAAATTCAACAATTAATTATAAATTCCAGAATCAATGACGAACAACAATAATTTTTCTCACGCCAATACGTTCACTTGTATTTCGAGATTTATATAAAATCTTTGATAAAGTTAACTCCTTTGTTGCCATGTGTTGAAGTAGAAAATTCGTTCCATTTTTAAATTACGCGACAGATGAGTTTTCATAGTAATATATTCGGCCGCTAAACACGACAGATATGGACTTTCATACTAACATTGCCGACCGCTGCTCGCATGTATTTGATCAGTACAGCATTTTCGATTTATCACGAAGAAGGTTGTCAAAATAATGCTCGAATTTCCAAACATATTTGAGAAAATGACCATTTCTTTTAGTGAAAATAATTTCTATCAGTCTGGGTCCGACAAAAAACCTTACATCATACTTGAAGCCAGCTCTAGAGGCCTGAAAACAGACGCCTAATGAAAGCTTGAGGGTGTAACTCCTTGACTTTGACACGGCCGTCAGCGTCTGTGGAGTTCCGTGAACAAATCGTTAAGCTAGCCGTTCATAACCTCAAGGCAGTTGTATTGTTATCGCATATTTATATCCCTGTGGTTTCTCTGTCACCGCCATATATACTAATAAATGATTATAAATGCATAAGACGACATTCACATGGACGTAAAAATATAGCGACGGGATTTTATCGCGCACTGGATTTTCATCTCTCTGTGTTGAGCCGAGCATTGAGAATCCAATAGAGTGCATCTCAGGGCGTCGAAAAAACACACTGTCGGATTTTCAACTCACGGCGCGAAAAAAAATCGCCGCAATTTTTCTACGTCCGTGCGTACGTCAGCTTAGTAACTCTGCTCGCCTGTTTGTAACCTCTTCACGCCTAAACCACTGAACCGATCGATATGAAATTTGACAGATAGGCAGACTGGGACCTGGAAGAGGAGGCTACTTTTCATCCTGGATATTTGTATAAAAAAACATGAAAAATAAAATACACGCGGACAGAGTGGTGGGCAACAGCTACACATAACATTAGCACACTCGTCTATGACAATAGCCTCTACGACCTCATGTACAATAACAGTAGCTGCAAGCAGGTGTTTGTGCGAGATGTTGTAGGATACCAGTTGGCTGCCAAATATCACAACATTAGGTAATCTGTGGCATTACACAGCAGCCTGGTTTGCGGGTAATATTACGTGTAGCCATGTGATCATCAATGTTAGTTTGCGTTGAGCTTTTAGATCATTACTAAACCTATTCAAAACCAAATTATTTTATTTCACATAAACCAACATGAGCACTTATGAAACGCCAGAAGCGAGGTGCGCGCTTCCAATCGGTCGTTTCCTACAAAGAAGAGCCGGAAACAGACTCCACGGTTACTACGTAGGTATTTAAAACACAATTGGCTTTTACAATGTTTTCAAATTACAGCGTTAATAGTTATGGGAGGATAATGTAGGCGTGTCAACAAGTACTTAACGAAATAGAAAATAGCCAAATCGAAACATTCTATGAGTGCCTATGCCTTTATGCCTATATTCTATGCCTTTGATTATTTTTTGGAGGGGTGTTGGAGGTCTATTGGATTACCAAGTGGGTAGGTAAAAGTGTAGGTGGTGTAATTTTATTATCAAAACCTTTGTTTGCATAAAAAACTATATTTCAAAAAAAAAAAAAACAACCGACCTCCAAAAAAAACCTACAAAGTGAAAAATAACTTTAATTTCGGAAGTCGGTGTCTTTGGATCTGTATTTAAGGTTTTTGCCACCGACTTCCGAAATTAAAGCTATTTTTCACTTTGTAGTGTTTTTTTTTTTGGAGGTCGGTTGTTTTTTTTTTTGTCAAAAAGTTTTCTATTTTTCACTTTTTAGTGGGTCGGTTTATAGTTTATCTAAGATACAATAGTCTAATGACAACTGCTCATCACCTTTTACAAAACATTGCTTTTCCCGATGCAGGGACGTTAATTGTTAAGGAGTTCTCACCATCAGCTCCACTTCACCATATAAACTGTGACGAGCTACTATTGCTTAGCAATAATTTTAAAGTAATCGAATTGCAACCCGTGAAATACTTATTATTGAGTTGTTCCGGTGGCCATCTTACTATCTGTGGTCTTCGTCATCAGTTCCACATCACCAAATGGCGCTTTCCGAGGGCAAATGCACAAGTTACTATAAAAAATACCCAAATCGCTACAGGTGTGCCTATAATTATTATAGGCACACTCTGCAAGTATTATACTTGCAGAGTTCCCTCGATTTCTCCAGGATCCCATCATTAGATCCTGACCTGATGACTATGGGGCCACCTGGAGAGTATACCCTTTCAAACAAAAAATAATTTTTCAAATCGGTCAAGTCGTCTTCTAGTAATCGGGGAACACAATTAAAAAAAAAGATTTCGACGACCTGAGTGAGAACCTCCTCCTTTTTTGAAGCCGGTTAAAATAATTTATAGCCAGAGTGCATCTCATGACAATTCCAATAAGCCCAAACACGGCTAGGATACTTTGTCTTACTACGGAGTTCCGGTGCCTACTTTCCGGCTTCAGCATCAGATTAGTTCGATGGTACCATTTTCATCAGCACTATTTATTTAAATTGGCTTCGTCGTGGTCGCTTAACTATCTTAACCCGGCGAGCATGATCCAGGGTATCTCATACCCTGTTAAAATTTAAAAGTACTGTACATTTTAAAATCCTCGTCTGGCGACACTAGATCGGTCAGTAGCTGAAGGTAGGGGCGTGCGGGACGGAGTAGTGGCGTGATCGCAGTGTGGCGCGAGGCATCGGCGAAGTTATACGTGCACAAACTTGTCTCGGGTATGTTTTACCCTGCCTCATTTTTGACGTATTTATTTTACGTAATGATTTATTAATGAATTTTAACTGTTTTATTAGTTTTTTTTTTCAATTAATTTCAGATTTGGTTGCTTTTTGTTTGTTGTTTTTAGATTTTTGTTATTTCTTTATTATTTTACTATATGAATTTGTTATTCGTTCATTTATTGAACATCTTTTTTTATTTTATTTTTTTAGTTTTTGACCAAAATGGATATTGAAAGTCAAGAGGAACAGATTCGTGCTATGTTGGAAGAGGCAGCAACTGATTCTTCTGGAGAATCCAGTTCAGAACAAGAAACTGATCATTGTAGTGAACACGAAGTGAATTCTGATACGGAGCAAGAAGGTGACGATTCAGTTGATGTTTCATCCAACTCCAGGGAGGAAGAAGCTGTAGTATTTACTACAGCTCAATCAGGTAACGACCCCGAGGACGATTTACCATTGTCACTACTAAGCCAGAGAGTATCAGCTTCTAGGCAAATAAGTGGACCTTTTTATAAGTCTAAAGATGGTACCAAGTGGTATAAAAATTGTCAGCGTCCAAACGTGAGACTACGTTCTGAAAACATCGTAACCGAGCATGCTCGAGTAAAGGACATTGGAAAAGATGCTTCTACAGAGTTTGAATGCTGGAATGTTTTTGTGACCCCAGAAATGCTTCAAGAAATCTTGATCCACACTAATTCGAAAATTCGCCAAAGACAAATTAAAAGTGCAGCAAATAATTCTAATAGTAATGCTTCTTCTTACATGCAAGAAACCACTTTAGGTGAGTTGAAAGCATTTATTGGCTTACTGTACTTAGCTGGCCTCACCAAATCTAATCGTCAAAATTTGAAAGATCTTTGGCGAACTGATGGAACTGGCGTTGATATATTTCGTACCACCATGTCACTGTAGAGATTCCAGTTTCTTCAAAATGCTGTACGTTTCGATGACAAAGCCACAAGAGAGCAGCGTAAACAAATTGATAATATGGCAGCCTTCCGAAGCATTTTTGATCAGTTCGTTCACCGCTGTCAAAATGCGTACTCTCCAAGTGAGTTTCTGACTATCGACGAGATGTTACTAGCATTTAGAGGTCGATGCCTGTTCCGCGTCTACATTCCAAACAAGCCAGCTAAATATGGCTTAAAAAGTTTAGCTTTAGTCGATGCAAAAAGCTTTTATGTTTTGAATTTGGAAGTGTACGCAGGCAAACAACCGTCGGGACCATATGCAGTCAGTAATAAACCCTTTGAGGTAGTGGAGAGACTCATTCAACTAGTTTCTGGTTCACACCGAAACATAACATTTGATAATTGGTTCACTGGATATGAGCTAATGATCCATCTACTAAAGGAGCATCGCCTTACGTCGGTTGGAACTGTAAGAAAGAACAAGAGACAGATTCCTGAATCTTTCATTAGAACCAACAGGCAACCTAACAGCTCACTCTTTAGATTTCAGAAAGATATTACACTTGTTTCCTATGCGCCAAAGAAAAACAAGGTGGTTCTTGTTATGTCCACTATGCATCATGATAATTCAATAGATAAATCTACAGGTGAGAAACAAAAACCGGAAATGATAACATTTTATAATTCAACCAAAGCTGGGGTTGACGTGGTTGACGAGTTGAGCGCTAATTACAACGTTAGTCGCAACAGTAAACGATGGCCTATGACTTTGTTCTATGGTATTTTGAACATGGCAGCTATAAATGCTTGCATTATATATCGAGCAAACAAAAACGTTACGACCAAAAGAACAGAATTCATTCGTAATTTGGGCTTATCAATGATTTACGAACACCTACATTCACGAAAAACTAAAAAAAATATTCCAAGGTACATCCACCAGCGAATCGAAGAGCAGCTCGGTGAACCCTCACCTAGACCTACAATTGCACCCGGACGATATGTCAGATGCCAGGATTGTCCATATAAGAAGGACAGAAAAACTAAACATTCCTGCAATGCTTGTGGCAAGCCCATATGTTTGGAACATGCAAAATTTATTTGCGAAAATTGTGCTGATCTCAACAGTGCTGATTAATCCTATTTCAATAAAAAAAATACTTAATTAGTTTTTTTACGAGGTGGATCTCATTATCTTTTAGTTTTAAGTTGATTTCCATTCCAAACAATAATAATTTTGTTGAATTCTTAATTTTTGTAAAACCTTATACTTTGTTCCTAAAATTACATAGTATAAAATAAATATGAATAAATAAAACATTATTATTTAAAAAGAACTTCTTTCATTTAACTCCATTAAATAATTCATTATTTTACAAAATAAAATCAACAAAATAAAAATAATAATAAAAATAACTATACTCGTATTACGGTACATTAAGATAAGGGTATGTCACACCCTGCCACATTAAGATAAGGGTATGTCACACCCTGCCACATTAAGATAAGGGTATGTCACACCCTGCCACATTAAGATAAGGGTATGTCACACCCTGCCACATTAAGATAAGGGTATGTCACACCCTGCCACATTAAGATAAGGGTATGTCACACCCTGCCACATTAAGATAAGGGTATGTCACACCCTGCCACATTAAGATAAGGGTATGTCACACCCTGCCACATTAAGATAAGGGTATGTCACACCCTGCCACATTAAGATAAGGGTATGTCACACCCTGCCACATTAAGATAAGGGTATGTCACACCCTGCCACATTCTTGAAGTAACTTTTTTTCACCTCATGCTCGCCGGGTTAATCAAGATATCTTATCGCCACCCGTGAAATACTTATAATTGAGGAGTGCCCGTGGCCATCTGTGGTCTTCTCCATCAGTTCCACTTCACCAAATGATACTTTCTGAATGCAAATGCTTGACTTGTTGTTAAAAATATCAAAATCACTATGTGTTTGCCTATAATATTTGAGGAGTTCCCTCAATTCCTCATGGATCCTGTCATCAGAACTGGATTTTGATAAAAATGGGACCAATCTGGAAGTATGTCCTTTCAAATAAAAAAATAATTTTCCAAATCGGTTCATAAATGACGGAGTACTGAGGTAACAAACATTAAAAAAAATAAAAAATATACAACCGAATTGATAACGTCCTCCTTTATTTGAAGTCGGTTAAAAAAAGACTAAATTGGGACTGTTTTTTATAAGGAATTATATTAGTCTCGCTCACATGACGTAGGAAGCCGTTATAACTAGACTAAATGATTTCTATTCCTATTTCTGGGAGACTTGTGTATATAAAGGGCATTGCCCTTTATATACCTGACTAAAAAGCGTTCAGGAAAAAGCAGTATTTTCCTTTCAGATACTAAGATAAAGAAAAGACAGTTCGCGACGGAAAACGAAGACGGTGCCGAAAGAAAAACTCCAGCAAATTAGTTTAAAATATCTAATTTTTCCACTTTTTCATTTTCAACGAAGTTTTTCTATTACGTATATTTTATTCAGAGACTTAAGAAGAGGTGCTGAATAGTAATCCACAGTTTAGCACCTGTGGATGACAGCTACGTTCACAGATAAAAAATATCTTTTCTATTCATTGAGCAATCCTTTTTCCAGACTATAAAGGCTTTAAAACTTAGTACCTTTGTTCTCGATGAAGCTTTGGGAAAACCAATAAAATGGTGGTCTGGACGTTTACGTGGGCAACATTTGAAATTTGTTAGGTCAGCTATTATTATAACTTCGTGCCCAGCGGGGTTTTTGCAGTTATGTATACGTTGTATTATTATTGTTTCTATTTTGTTTATGTTTGTCTTTTATTTAATTATACTAACAAATTATGGGTGTAATGTGCCTGAATTAAAGATGAATAAATAAATAAAAATATAGACTAGAATCCCCTTCTTTATTAAAGCTGCTTAAAGTTAAGTAATGTTTAGCGAATGGTTTTCCATAGATTTTTTTGACGTTTAAACATCATTTAACTTTAATCAACGTTTATGAATAAGGGGTTTAATGTATGTACACTATTCTGTTTTAAATCAGTCCCATAATATTACTTATGTACAGTAGGTACCTACAGACAGATGAATTAAATACTAAAAAGTATTTTTCCAGCGTCGAATTTTATTATATACTAGCTGTGCCCCGCGACTTCGTTCGCGTGGAAATCGTAAGATACACAATATACTAAAATACCAGCCACATTTTAATAAAACTCCCTCGTCCCCCGACCCGCCTCGTTGCATCGCCCGCCCGCGCTATACTTAGAAAGAAAGAAAGAAAATAGGTTTATTTGTCACAGAAACACGTGCATACAAAACGATAAGAATAATCAGAAAAATAAAACAAAATAGAACCACATTATAATCACGAGCTCAAAACAGAAATAGTCGGAAGCTGCACGTCATGACTGTGACAAGAAGGCTTCCACTCAGCATGATGCTGTGCTATGAGGGACCCACAGCATAGCGCTGATTTTCAGTGGTCACCCGAAAAAGACGTACGGAAATCAAGTCAGGTTCAGTGATCAATACATAAATAGTTACATAACAAAACAAAAGAACCTGTAACTACTTAAAATATGCTGCAACTATACAACCGAATATAGGTATGGATAAATATTATGAAATAACCCAAAAATGACTCCGCAGGCATCGCAGGTGCGTGCATAAACAATGTAGGTATTGTGTTAATGTACTTCGTTTTCGCTTAGTGTTCTTTTTGACTTTTTGCTTGTTGCTCGGCTCCTAAGAGTCGTAGCATGATGTTAAATAGCCTGTAACTATCCTTGAGAATTGGGCTAGCAAATGCACAAAGAATTTTTCAAATCCACTTTTTGTTCACAATTTCTCATGGGTTTTAATTTTTTTGCGCGGAACCCTGATTATTTTTCTAAAATAAAAGTAGCCTAAGTTACTCCCCGTAACGTCAGCTATCTGTCAGTGAAAGTCCCGTCAAAATCGGTCTAGCCGTTTTGGAGATTAACCGGAACAAACAGACAGACAGACATTTTTTTTTTTAATTGCGTTTTTTTTATAAGTACCCTATATACTTTCATATGCATTTAGTAAAAAGCTGTTATTTTGACATTACAAACAGACACTTCCATTTTATTTATTTGTATAAAGTATAGATTGTAATCAATTCTTAAATGTATTATTCCCTCAGAACAAGTTCTTTGACGATTCTTATGTATTGGGTGTTCTAACAAAGTTACCAAGTTACTTTGCGAGCCAAAAATGATGAAAACCGATTAAATGTTTTAGTCAAATCGTGTAAACGTACAAAAATACAGATTTGCTAATGTGAATTTTATTGTTGTTATTCAAGAAATATGATCGTCTTGCGAAACTGTTGATATAGTGTATTTAATGGTGATATTTGTCATTTGATTTTATGTTAGAAATACGATATTGTGTAGAAAGTTGATCGGGGACTACCTCGTTGGTCTAGTGGTCGCAAGCGCTACTGTTGAGTATGGGGTCCTGGGTTCGATTCTCAGATCGGGCAAAGTGCTTTTCAACCTGGAATTTCTCAGTAGCAGCCCGAAGTCTAAATCTGTGACCGGTTGATGGCAATAGACTCGCCCCCTATTACATGGCACTTAAATATAACTGGGGAAATGAGGGTATACAGGTACATCTCTGCCTAACCCTTCGGGGGAAAACGGGCGTGATGTTATGTTATATTGATCGGGGAATAACATAAAATATGTTTATTGCTAGCTGCTCTTCAACTTCAATAACATTGATAAGGGTATTAGGGTATTGTACCAAGAATACCTAGGTCAAATAAAAGTAGTTTCTTGTGAAATAGCTCAGACAATGTCAAGTACGGAGAATACGTACAACAAAATAGAAACTTTTTTTAGAAAAGACTGTCATCTGAGGAAGTGGGTCAGTATAAACAGTTTCAGTTTTCTGATTAGGTATTGCTGTGTTCAAATTCTTAGAATCTGAACACATGTGACATAAAGACACGTCAGCGAGTGTACCAGCTAAGCACGAAATCCTTTTTTTTTTTTCGGCCGAAGTTAGTGCGTTTCCTACTTAAGCGATACGGATCGCTTGAGGACATAAGGATTAGTTCGGGGCCCGAACTAAGAATGAATGATTGACAAAACGATTTGACAGTTGTCCCTACTCCCGATATGTATTTGCCCGTCGTTGTTTTTAATTTGACACTTGTTATGTCGGATCAACTACTTTCGGACGGGCCCGTATCTTCGTTGTCGGACTTAGAGAGTAGAGCCCAGAGTTGGACGCCGTATTCGTATTGAAGTTGGACGTTTTGGGGAACTGGACATATTGAAAACATCGGACATTTTGGACTTGAACGGTTACCTTTGGTATTTATAGAGCACGCGACGGTAAAAACTACTTTCCATCAGGGGGGAGCAGTCAACCTGTTTGCACACCTACCTAACTGAAGCGCCAGGGAGCGAAATTTTCATAATTTTTTTGCAATTTACAGGTCAGTATTAGGTTGTATGTTGATTAAAATATGATTCGCGACCGTAACAAATATGTATTTACAGAATTATAATCTTTAAAGTCATCAATACAACTCTCTAAGACCAAGTAATCCTATTGAATGATTATTTCATGAAATCTTGACATTTCAAGATTATAGGTACCTACTGACTTCATCATCATCTGCCTAGCCTTTTCCCAACTATGTTGGGGTCAGCTTCCAGTCAAACCGGATGCAGCAGAATACCAGTATTTTACATGGAGCGACTGCCTATCTGACCACCACAACCCAGTTACGGGGTAATACTATACCCCTTGGTAAGACTGGTTATCAAACTTTCGGGCTTCTGACGACGCGTAACGATTGTCAAAGATACACGAATGACAGCCGGGACTTAACGTGCTTTACGATGCACGGAGAGGTCTTGATATGTAAAGATGGTCACCCATCCGCGGACCAACCGCAGCAAGCGTAGCTTAACCTGATCGATCGACCCGTGCGGCTGTTATTTCTTAGCCACAAGCCCAAGGATTAGGTATAGTAACTTACTGAGTTATATTACTGATTGTAATGATCATAATCCTGTAATTATACATATTTGTTACGGTCGCGAATCATACTTTAAAAAACATACACCCAGACACTGAGCTGCAAATTGTAAAAATCGTAAGAAAATTTGAATTTCGCGGGCTATCTGACCGGCGCCCACTGGCGGCACGGCAAGAGATCTTTAAGTGACGAATAGCTATATAACCTAATAAATAAATAAATAAAAAATAAAAATAGTTTATTTCTCACCATTTAAACTTACAGTTACTCAATTAGGTACAAGTGTACAAGTAGGTATTTCACAATTTTGTGGTGATCAGGATAAAATGCACAGAGTATTGACCCTAGCCCCTGAACTAGGCGGGAACCTGTATCTCAGGGGATAGTGTTCAGCTATTATCATTATAATTTTTACATTAGGACATTAAATTTGTGTGTCACTACTATAGTTGAGTATAGTTCGTCTCAGTAAGTACCATTAGAGAGTGCTAGGGTTTGTTGGTGACTTAGAAGATTATGAGTTATGGATGTGGGCATGTGTGTAAATATGAGTGGTGAAATGGAAGAAGGTGTGTGAATGTTGTAGTGGTGAAGTAAGTGAGGAAGTGTGTGTGTGTGTGTGTGTGGTAGTTATGATTATAATGAAGGGTCATTAGTTTTTCAGTGTTTTCGTAATCCAATTGCAATAAGTACATTTTTACATTAGATTTGGCTTCATGGCTGCTAAGTTTTATTATATTCGTAATATAATAGTATGACAACAAAATTGAAATTTCATCGGCAACGATGCCGCGGCATCCTTAAGCATGCCGCGTCGTCCTTAGGCATCATCACTGAAATTTAAATTTTAATGTCATATATATAAGTTATATTTCTATTCGTCACATAAAAATCCCTTGCCGTGGCGTGCCCCAGTGGGCGTCGGCCCTAACGCGGCTTGCGGTAGGAGACAGGAATTGGCCGTTAGAAATCGTCACGTAACGAAAAAGCGTTATGCCCGAAACAGTCAGTTTCAAGTGTCCAAAGCCATCTATACAAGTTTTTACCAAGCTATAAACTTATACTAGATGGCTCTGTATTAAAACTACAAAAACTGTTGTCACTTGAAACTTGGGACCATACTAGATGGCTCTGTATTAATAAATAATATACAGCGAAAGGAACTCCGTTCCAAGCGGGTGCCCCAGACATCTGCCGACTTTTTGTTCCCAAGTGGGACAAGCAGAAACAATAGAACATCACATTATGCGCCACGATGCTTACGTTAAAAACCCTTCAACTTCAAAATGGTCGAGCTGGATGGTGCTGATCCACGCGTCATGTTCGTGAACGGGCGCCGTCAGTTGAGACTGGTCATCTCTTAGTCTTAACTGGCAGGGCTTATTTTTAATCTTATACTTTGAATTTTTTTTAAATTATTGTTCTCACATTTATTGTAGAAGCAACAAGAACAATGTACCCAGGATTGTGTAATATCTTGATTTAAAAGAGTATCCTTGCGAGTTTCTTGCCCGTTCTTCTCCACAGAGATCTACGTTTTGAAATGGGCAACTAGCTTCAACTTTCTGACTGACACTCTTTGACAATATAAAAGTGCCTGTAATTGGTTTAATTGAAATAAATGGTATGAGTGTGAAATACAAAAAGTAATAACATCAATTCCTCCTAGCTTAGCTTTTCCAGAAAATCTAACCCCTATGTTAACTCTCAAATGAATTTTCCAATCGACAAGCATTCAAGAAAAACATTCTTACAGGCAATATTTCAATATTTTCTATCTCCCCTCTATACATATAAACTTGTATTCAAACATGCAATATTACAAATATGCAAGCCTCATATAACATTTTAAGGGGGGGGGGGGGGTATAACCCCGCTGCGCCTGGATGCACCAGCTTTCCGTTCGTTATTGCACTATGAGAGACCACTCATATTTTGTAGGATTGCACGGATCAAGGGGCTTTGTACAGTTTGTACCAACATCGGAACGCTTGAAATCGCCATGTTGGATTAATTCCAACATGGCGATTTCAAGCTTTCCGATATAAATAAAAACTATTCTATTCTATTTATTTATTATTTTATATTTGAAAGATGTGTAAGCCTGGAGTCTGGATTTGTGCCCGCTTGATGGCAATAGGCTCGCCCCTATTACATGGGACTTAATCATACTTAACTGGCGAAATGTGGGTGTACTATTAGTACACCTCTGCACAACCCTTCGGAGAAACAAGGCGTGATGTTATGTTATTATGTAGTTGGGAGTTTGTTTAGAACTTTACATTGAGGACTGTACGCATTGATTTTTGCGCTTTTAAATTGGAAGCCTCTTCCCAGGTTCACTTTTGAGTCGGTTTTGTAGGTGCTACTCCACCATAAGTACAAAACGAATTCCTTTCACTAATAAACTTGTTTTGCGAATAATTGGTCTTTCGAGAAGGGTTTAGGAATAAATCAAAACCAGAAGTCAAAAATATTCAAACTAGGCTGAAAATCAGCACTTTTCGAACGTCAAAATTACATAAAACAGTCTCCCAAAACGCCCACTCTTCACCACTTCCTAATGCTTTAGCTGGAAGAAGAAGTGGCGGAACAAACTCCGCAGCAGCACAGCTGTCTGTTCAGTACCATTTGTAAGTGCGCAAACCATACAAATAGTCTGCAAACCTCAATACCTAGATAAAACATAATACGCGCAGATTATGACACACTGTACGCAAGTGGTTTACTCTTGAAGATAATTATAATTGAGATGGGTACAGTAGGTACTCGCCTCACTTAAAGAAAATCGTAGCTTACTAGACCTATAATTATTAGGACATCTACTGTGAATAAAACCTGACCCAAAGGGCTTATGAAACTGGGCTACAAAAAACCCGCTCCATCGAAAACTATCGATAAAGAAAATCGATTATATCCGCCCATAAGCGGTAGTAATCCGGAAAATTCCGGTTCAGAGCGGCTCGCGCCTGAATAAGCCGACGCCGGCCGGAGAAAGCTATGAATATGCATCGCTTTTGTGATTTAATGCCCACGCTTAGTTCACGCTTAGTTCAATTTCAATAATACGAAATTTTGAAGGAGAAATATTAACTTTGGCCTGTCAATAAACGGGGAAGAAGTGCTACCAAGTAAAACAAATGTAGTTTGCAAGCAATCATGTGCAAAATAGTGCAGCCTTCGCTTACATCGAACGATTTCTCAGTTCTAGCTCAGCGAATGAAGTGATTGGCACTGTGTAGGAAATAGGAAATTGTTGCCAATGACAAAAATTAATCCAACTCCTAAACAATGTTGCCAACGCAAAAAGAATGTGCGTAATAACGCCGGTGTCACTAAAGGTTGGGATTCTATTCAAAGGTTCGAAGACAAAAGGCTCAATGTATGAGCAAAAATGCAAATTAAAAAACCTTTGGGAACCTTTTAAGCCGCGTTTTTATTAAAGCAGGAATTTGTAATTAATCCATCTTAAAAAGGGTATTTTCCTGTTTAATCCGGTTCAATCTGGTTTGCGGCGGTTTGAACACGCAGAACAAATGCTAATTGTACGAATAGATACATTTAGATTTCAAAGAAAATCGTAATTAGAGCTGTTAGCCAAATGAGTCGTGTTCAGTTTGAAGGCCAGCATCTGTTCGTTCATGTATCATTTTAATTTCAAATCTTTGCACAAAGCTCATTATGAGGTCGTTGTGAACTTCATTAGTTATATAATCGTTAATCGAATTTTAGATACCGAATTACTGATATCATAACGCTTGGCAGAGGTGACATCATCATAACTTGGCCGAGTTTAAACTTCAACAACCAGAACAGCATCTTAACAGATGCTATCCTTCTTCTTGTTCGTTGTTTTGTCTGTGTTTCCGAACGCATACAACCCCGATCTCTTCAAAGTGAACAGGCTTCTTTTGGGTAAGCTCGCTCCATCGTTGACTTTGTCTCTGTCACCTCTGACCTAGACTAGACTTTTGTGATTGTTGTGTTCTTGTTGAATAAACGCTCTTCTACTTCTATGTACTTCTACGTAGGTACTCAAAGAAGATATGGCCAGAATCCCTGAAAAACATGGCAGACAGATTATAGTGTGATATGAAATGAAATGAAATTGTTTATTCTGTAAATAGGATATCGGAATCACTTTTACACGTCATATTAAAAAAAAATAAGCTAGATGGAGCCGACATTTCCTATTTGACTACATCTGCGAAGATAGTAGAAGTCTACTGTATTGTGTTTTGCCATTAAACTGAAACTTACAGGAGAGGTCTTCCGTTGCGAAGAACCACGGACAAGACAGCGGTAAAATACAAATACAATGTAACCGCGAAGAAAAATGAAACTGAAATAAATGACCACCAACCAGACTAAGCAGAGGACCACACACACCACACAGACTACCATTCAACTACGAATTTTATGGACTCACATTTAGGTCAGACATGGTTAAGAACTTGAAATACCATTCAGAATGCTAATAAAGGTGTGGCAAGTCTAAACACGAACCTATGAGTCAAAAGCATACGATGCACAGGTCACTGGTAGGCAACCCGAAAACCAGCGGCGAAATCAAACAAATACATAAATACATAAACATAAATAAGGAACACAGAATAATAAAAAATAACGAAGGATACAGAACTCCCGCAAAAACAAACGTAGACCAAAGAGTAATAGATAAATGGAGTGTTCAAAAATGTCTTGCCATCCGACTCATATATGAAGCGTGGTGGGAAATTAAACGTCTGTCATTGGAATAGCCGGCGTCGCGTCAAGCGGCTCGTTTCCGATTGGCTATCGGCGGTGATATGAGCTGTTCGCCTTATTTTGTGTCATATGTGCTAACATGATCAGTGCACTGTATAAATGCTTATTTTATTTGGCAAAAAATACAGGGATTGCTACAGCAGTGGCTTGTAAAAGGCACGTTTCCTGTTAGCCTGTGTTTCCAAGTTTTGCTCACAGCCACAGCAATGTCAATATGCGAATTTTGTAATGATATGATTTTTCTGTCCTCTACAGCTACACTTATTCATAATCAAGCTAATTTAGCATGCGCAAACGCCGCCTGTATGGTATCCTGTGTTAGTCACTCCACGTGCTGAGAATACACTGGATCTACCTGATATGCATCTACTTACTGACGTCAGGATTCTTATTTCCTTTTAATAGCGTTAGGTTTATAAAACCGGATAGTTGCAAGTATGGAGATTGTCTTACAAGTGTGTACTGTGATACAAGATTCTTATGTTAGTAAGGGCGATAAATAATGTAAACAGACGTTTATTCGCAGAACTCTATGACAGCAAAACTGCTTCAAGAACGTAGGTGTGAATGCTAGTTGCTTTTATACTCGTCATTATCATTATTCATCAGTCGACAGTCTTAGTAACAACGTAAACGAATCAAAAGGAGTACGTAAGGATCGTAGCAGGTGGCGTTCTGTAGTTTCTGCCTACCCCCAGTGCAAGAAGGCGTGAGCTTATGTATGTTTTATACTTAACATAGAAAACAATATTGGAGTTTCGTGTCAAAATAAGCGTAAAGCTATATCTATTTCATATCAATGCAGTCACTACTGGACCTCGCATGCCGCACTTTGAAGCCAGTATTATACAGAAACCTTACCTACCCCAGCCGCCTCACTTCACCCGGCTCTCCGCCTTTAGCATCTAGTTGAAAACAGCTGCCTCCACGGAGATTTGAATACAAAGATATTTTTAGAAAACTGAACGAATACGGAATGGATAAATGTTTAACAAAAATAGATGTTTGCGTAGCGTAAAGCGGAAAGCCATGCTTAGCCACAATGGCGATTGGATCCGTTAAATTCGATATTTAAAATTGGAAAACCTTTTTCTCAGTAAATACTCGAATGAACCTACTAAAATCTTTATCTACCCAGTAAAAACATCCATCCATCAGGAAGATTAGAGAAAATATCTCATGTGCTTGTAGTTTCAATAACACTTTTTAAACAGAAAGATAGCTAAGAAGTTTTGTGTCAAAACTAACCAAGGTGGTAGTGCTCGGACGAGTTCAACCACATCAGATGATTAGAAGCAGCGTGCTTGCTTGCAGGTACAGTTATGATATTATTTGCTCACAGGACGATACATCATCTAACATCTTACCATCCCTAACTTAGAACACCCCCAAAAACACAAACGCTCTATTCTATTACACCCAAAAGCACAGTTTACTCACACAATATTTAACAAACTAATCACTATTAGTGGTCCAATTACTCCACGTGGTCTTCCCCCGGTCCTTGTCTCCAAAGCTCAGTGAAATACAGATTGATTGTCAATTATCCCAGTCCCCGGGCCGGACCGAAGGGCTGGTAAAATGACTCACATTTATCGAGATTCGATACTCTGCCATGTTTTAATTAATGGAAACTTAATAACTGTTTACAATTGAGTGGACAATTTGTGAGTGGATCAGTTTATGTTGTGTTTGGGTGTTTCATGTTTTGGAGTCGATGTGTGACGTCGTTATGATATGCAGTTTATTTAAGTATTTGCTTTGGACATATTTTACCATGTTTAACTGTTTCAAAATATCAATTAGAGCTAAAGGTATCTCTGCTTTTCCACGGCGCGCGGCGCAGTGATTTTTATTGGAAACTTTGCTACAATCTAAGCTGATATTACAAATAGACAATTATACCGCGAGTCCATAGAAATATAAAACTCTTATTTTATGATTACCATTAGTAAATACGCATTCCCAAGAAATTTCGGAAAAATTTATAGGTCAAGACGCTTTTGAGCCATGACTTTACAGTCGTTTCTTCTGTGCCAAAACTTTCAGCTCAGCCAAAGGTCCATGGGGGATTTGTATGGACCCCGTCCCCACCCTCCGATAGTCCTTTACACCTAAGGCCGCACAACGATCCAAAATTGGCATTCCACTTATCTAAATATAATGCAGTTACAGAAAAGTTCCGCGACGCCATTATCGAGTTAGAAAATACAATTTCATCGCGATTCTGAACTCAAACTAATTTAATTACAACTAATTGGCGAGTTGATGTGTGAATAGCTGCTTACCTACAGAAGGACCACTTCACTAAATGTGTCGCTAATTCACACATGCACAAAACTGCGTTGCGATGCGAATTCGCAGTTTTGTGTGAGAGCCCTAATAGTGGTGCCTGTTTCTGTGCACAAATAATCAAATAACAGTATCAAGTATACCAATATTCCCTTGCGCATAACGTATCTACTGTCGGTACTATTATACATCTCAAAATCAATATGATCTAAAGAATTTTAAGAATTTTTTTCTAACTTTGAAGCGGTTTTTAGTCATTCTCCTCATCTAACCTTATTTATTTTTGACGCGTAAGTGTTTTTTTAACTAATTTATAGAAATAAATATCATTTATCTTATCTGTGGCTTTTGACACACAAGGACTACGTTTAAAAGAATTCCTACAAAATGAATAGTGAGCCTTCTGTATTTTGCTAAGCTCCAGTGAACGACAACGAGCACAATGACAAAGTTTGTCATGTTTTGGGTAAAGACAACATTGTAATGCCTGATAATGTGCTATTTATGTGCTGATACTCTTTGTTGGAGGGACAATGTTTGAAGTTGAAGAATGGTTTAATGACTGCGGGCGAAGATTAAAGTTTCAAATGTTTCTGTATGTTATCCATAGAATCTTTTGTCGAAGATGCGTTAAATCTGATGTTTACTTTCAAATTGGAGCAAACCAGTCTACATATATTTCTATGCCTAACATTGGCCTAATATAATTTGATACACAATTATAAAAAAATAGGCAGTCAATGGGGACTGCAGACAGAAGTGAAAACTTAAACGTAAACTATGCACAGCATGTCGCATGTCGGTGACGCGAACTCATAAGATTTCCCCCTACCAACATAGCATGTCGCATGTCGGTGACGCGAACTCATAAGATTTCCCCCTACCAACGTAGCACGTCGCATGTTGGTGACGCGAAATGCAAGATTCCCCCTACCAACATAGCATGCAGTGGCGGTAGCTTCATAGAAGCCAAAAAGCCGGGCTTGCCTTAATAAAATCGTAATTTACAACAACAAACGTAAGCCTATCATTAAAAAAAAAGTACTCTTCCCATTTTAAAGGTTTTCGTACTACTAACAACCATGAACAACATAAGAAAATCCCTCAGTTGCCCGTTTTTTTTAATCGTAAAAAGTCGTCGGCTTGCCCTAATTTTCATCCTTAGGCACGCCACTGATAGCATGTCGCATGTCGGTGACGCGAACCTGTAAGATTTCCCCCTACCAACATAGCATGTCGCATGTTGGGGACGCGAAGTGCAAGATTCCCCCTACCATGTCGCATGTCGGTGACGCGAACCCGTTGTTACGGGTTCGCGTTTTTGGTAGGGGAAATGTTTTTCCCCTACCAGAAATCTCTCAACCCGCCTAAACAAATGTTCACTTCAAAAAAACATATTTTATCAGGAGCCTATCAACCGGAAAGATTACAAAAAGGGTCAAGTGGGGAAACACGACCTCAGGCCTATTTTTAAAAAACAAGAAATTAATATAAAAAATAACGCTACAACAGTTATGAAATGAAAGAGGATAAGTTCCAAATTCCACATATTATTTTCATAATATTTCGAAGGCAACGTTTCACAACACAAAAATGTCCACAAAAAAATCATATAACCCAATTCCAACCCATAATATCCTGTCATCTAATTCCCTGCTGACTGAGCTAAGCAAAGAATCTCCGGGCAAAGTGCCAACTAGTCTTCCGGTACCACAAAGTACCACCTGCGTATCATCTGTCACTATATGACACTGTTTAGTGTCAGACACTGCTTGTAAACGTTATGTCAGGTCTCAGGTAGTAAAACTAACGGCAGGGGAGATTTCCTGGGGAGATGTTTTTTTGGTTAGTGTCAAAATGTTTGTCAACAAAGAGGTCTCATGTGGTGATTTGTAAGGGAATGGTGTGTGGTTAGAATGTATGTTGTCAAGTGGTCAATTTATGGGCCGTGTTTGTAATAGATAGCTCTGTTTGTTACCTTTTTAGCGTTCTGTTCCCAAAGGATGTCAAAGGGTCTTTTGAACCGTAATAGTTACTAGAATTTTCCACTTGAGTGCGTACTGCTATGGCCGCTACCAAAACAAATAATGATTACAAAATAAAGTGACAATATATTATAATCGCCACCAGAAAAGTGTGTTTTTACTAATGTATATTTTTAAATATGTAGTGTTAAATATTGTACGGTGATACGGAACCCTTCGTGTGAGAGTCCGATTCGCACTTGGCCGGCTTCTGGAATTATTTAATTTAGAAATAAGATAGTTATTATATTTCTGACTTTTCTTCCATTAGTAATAATTTATATGAACAGAAAAAGATAATACTCACCACTTTTATTACAAGTTGGTAGACTATATCTACCTAAGTTCCAAGTAAGAATCAAAATATTAAGTTGATATTTTGCAAGTGTTATTTCATTGGATCCTAATAGGGAATGCAATCTCGCGAGATCTCTAAATATTTAAAAGTTTAACTCTAGCTTTATCTCTAACTCTTGGTGGCGCAAGATGAATTATTTGATTATCCCTGAGATAGCTGTTAACTCCGAGTTATAAAGGATAACCCATGAACGTGTAAGTGGGCCTTACTTTCTTTGGTGAAATTTGCCCTAATTAAGTCTCATTTCTAATATATTTTCCGAAGATTTACCCTGTCTATGTTTGTGAGAGCCACACGCACTGTAGATATAAATCCCCTCATCACCATATGAAATCCAGCACGTCTTGATGAGGCGCCTGGGGATTATTGACAGTATTTGGCAGCAGACTCTAATTATATTAATTAGGAAGGGATGCAGTAAAGCTTTTGATGACAATATGAAGATATAATTAATTCCTGCTTTTCGATCTCGTCACACTGTGACACGCAAATCTGCAAAACACGTAATTTATCTGTAAACTCGGGTGTTAGGAGTTAGAGCTTAGGGCAGCAATTATTTGTAAATAACGTGCGTGAATCCATATCTAATTCTTGATGATAAAACGAGTTTATAATTCACTTGTCATGATGTTTTCTGCGACCAATTCACCTTGGCACTTCATAGTGGCGCCACTAGTAATGGCAAAAGACATACAAACTATCAAATTCGGTACATTATAACTTAGTTCCTTATTTTGACACGTATCATGACATGCTGGGAGCTGGGAGAATCGCGTGAACAGAATTTCACACGTCGTATGACACTTGATTACGCGTTTCTGCTTACAACGTATGGAGTTATAAACAAGACTGCTCAGTTTTACGAACCCACACATCACAACATTATTTCAAATGTGCACTTGCAACGCTCACCTGAACAGCCCTTTTTTTTTTTGTGGATGGGTGGGAGCTGGGAGAATCGCGTGAACAGAATTTCACACGTCGTATGACACTTGATTACGCGTTTCTGCTTACAACGTATGGAGTTATAAACAAGACTGCTCAGTTTTACGAACCCACACATCACAACATTATTTCAAATGTGCACTTGCAACGCTCACCTGAACAGCCCTTTTTTTTTTGTGGATGGGAAATCATCAAATGACTTCTCCCGCTCTGGGCGGAGCGGGAGGGCGTGTCAGACTTTTACTGACTAAAACCCACCCGTGTTCCTTCTGTTGTCTGTGCCGGGGCCACGGTAACTCTTTCGAACATCCCGCAACCCTAGCTGGCATCGGCCCTAGCGGACCCCGTCAATAGTGCTGACATCTCTTTGAGGCGCGCGTGGAACACGACGCGCCGTCGACTCGGGCTTGGTCCTTACCGGTCGGCGAGCTACCTACCCATTGCTCGCCGTCCGCAAGCCCGCGCCTACGGTGGCCGGGAATCGGCTGCCAATTCCCGACGCCCAGGGCGTCTCCTGCGGCGACTAGGGGCGTGAGGGCGCAAAGCTTGCCTCTCCCTCACGCGTCCCGCCTCCTCCTTCACGAGCATTACTGCTTCGCAGAAGGAGGTAATGGCTTCGAACCCACCTCCTTGTGGCGGGTATTATCTTCGAGGTATGAAGTTTGTGTGGACTAGGCTCAACTGTCGATGACAGAATCTTTCTGTTTTAAACTGGAGGTGTCAGTAGGTGGTGCTTTTTGTCTAAGAAAAACACGTAATAACAGCAACTATAACCATAGCTCAGACCTTCAGAGCCACGGGTTTTGTTCCCGTCACAGCATTTTCCCCTAAATAATGTTATCTACTAGTTATCATAACGTAGCTACGTGAGCAAATGAAATCTACTACTCCGTCCAAACTTCCAACACTCATAAATACACAGAAAATAGTTCGAAAACTCGATTTGCACACGCAGAATGAAGGCACAAAGCGACGTTCAGAATGTCAAGCACGCTACGGCACTGTGCTTCGTTAAGTGTTAAGTCCACAAAAAATTGTGGTGAAGTTGGGAAACTGTCGAACAGAACATGCTCGCTTTTTTTTTTGCAAATAACGAGGTTTTCTTGATCTACATATTTCTGGCTTTACTTAGGCTTTTCCAGATTTTCAACATAAGTGTTTACTTAAGAATCTTAGTGTGTTGAAGCAAAATTCCAGAAAGGTTGTCGTGTAGGAAAATATTTTTGGCTGAAAATGTTTTTGCTTTTGCGAGACTAATGAAAGATTACATGGTAATATACATAGAATAGGTACGTGGTTTATAAACACGGCAGAATGTTTCGAGAGACATCAACGTTATCAACTTGGTCCTGTTTCTAATTACCTTTTTCCAGACTTATTTTCGAGCAATTCTCCGAATTTAATGCAGAAAGTTTTCAAAGGAATTTTTTATCTCGAAACTTCTTAACTGAACAAACTTTTAAGGATTCTTGTACAGTATATAACAAAAGCGTCGAAAAAGAAGAAGAGGGACGACCTCACTGGTATTCTTATTGTAAGAATTAGCTCGGGGAAAACAGAGTGTGACAATAGACAGAAAAAGTTAGGCACTCCAAACTTTAGACACAAGTACCTAATCTTTTTATTCAGATTTTTGTTTTAAAGTAATGAAATACCGTCTGTTTACTTGCGTATCTTAAACCATAACAAAACCTGAATAAATAACAGCAATTAAACATCTAAACCAAACAGTGGTCACATAAAAAATAACCCTTTTAGACCGATAGACATTTATAAATTGTCACATTTTCTCAAATCGGTCTAGCGGGCGATGCTCAGAGCAATTTTCGTGATCAACTGAGTGGATGATTGTTTAAATTGCTCGTCTTGTCTTGATGCGTAACAACATTGCTTTAGGCAATTTATGTAGCATTTTTACGGTTTTGCTTTTATAACTGAGTAGGTACGTTAAATATGAGATACTATTACTTTTTGAGAGCTTTTAGAACAGAATTGAAATTCTAGGTATTAAATGAATAAATTACAGTGGAATGGTTTATAGTGACAATCGAAATGTTTTATTACACTTTTATAACAGACTGTCGATATTAATGACCGGTACGTTTTGCCCCAGTTCACCCGAAATAAAATGCATTGTGCAAGAAATTAATTATGGCTATACGAGTAGGGGAAGACCAAAGAAACGTGGATGGACTGTGTGGAAGGTGATATGGCTGGAAGGGACTACCGAGATGACGACTGATAGAGAAGTGTGGAAGGAAAAGACATGTTACGCCGACCACGAATAGATTGGGGTAAGGACAGGAGAGTGATGATGATGGTGACTATAGTTATATTTTTAGTCATTTTTAGGGTTCCGCACCCGCAAGGTGCCAAACGGAACCCTGTCCGCTGTCTGACCGCTGTCCGTCCGTCTGTCTGTATCTCATGAACCCTAATAGACGGACAGTTGAAATTTCCATAGATTGTGTATTTCCATTGCCGCTATAACAACAAATAATAAATGTAAATAATAATAAGTTATAAATTAAACTAAAGGGGGTCCTCCGTACAATACACTTTTGATTTTGACATTTTCTTTTCTTACCCTGGCAAGTGGGGGTGTCATTGTCTATACCCAATCGAGTAGAGTACAAATATACCTATATATATATATATATATTTTTTTTTTACCTTCAAAAATTAAGAAATAGGGAGTCGCAAAACTTATCAACTTCTGCAACTGCAAAAATTAACTTTGTAATTCACAGTATAATTATGAAATACAAAGTTATCTTTACGATTGTTAAAATTCAAGATGAAAAATATTCTTCGTTTAGTTTTTTTTTTTTTAAATTATGTAGTGTTAAATTGTACGATGGTACGGAACCCTTCGTGTGCGAGTCCAACTCGCACTTGGCCGGTTTTTAGGTTCTTGTGCGCGCGCACACTTTATTTTGCGAGAAACCGATTCCTTAGTTTCCTGACAAAGTATTTAGATAATGGAAATGATGAATCACAGATACCTACCCACATAATTTTATTCTATAAAATGCAATTTCCTTGAATTCATCAATTTCCTTGCCCACCTAGCTGCCAAGACTAGGTTGTAAAATAACTAGTTCCCCGGTCCAGTAGATTATGCAAAACGGTTTATTTAAATTTTATACGCGGCCGCCATTATGATAATGTTTGAGCGTTTCCCTCTAAAACCGAAGGATACAGTTTGTTTGATATTTTGTTGACAAATTAGTAGCGATGACGTCACGATTTCCGGTTATTTGCTTACCTGTAACAAGAAAAATAACAAAGTTAAAATCTTTGGACATCCCTTTTCTGTTTTGCCTTTGCAAGCAAGATCATGATAGGGGCCGAAATATGTATATTCAAATTGTTGTTTATTTATCGTTTCCTTGCATGACTTTGTGGATGTTTTTCCCCTCGTTATTAAAATTGGGTCAACAATAGCTTAACCTTTTATAACATGGGACTGTCCGAATACCGTAATCACTTTAGTTAGAGTAAACCAAAACGGCTGCCTAAGCTAAACACGAGCTTTTTACTAATCAGTAAAAGTGAACATTACCATCACGCTTAGCGGATTTTTGATCGTTTTTGGGTCCATTAAACAAAGAATCATCAGCTGCACACGGTTAGTCGACTGAAAGCCGGCCCCAGCATAGTTGGGAACAGGCTAGGTAGCTGATGAACCACAATGAATTACCAGAAACCTAACTTTGTTCCAAACACTTCATTTTACCCTGCTTTTCTATTCAGGTATAACAGCCGTAAAGTTATATAAAACCACTATTAAGTACATAAATACTAATCACTGTACTTAATAGGCGACAAACGCGTACAAAATCGCCTTCGGTTAATGCAATATGCATATCGCCTAAACGGGTTTATGCATATTAATGCATGTGGCAGCGCCATTAGACCTCTAGTTGACTGATTTGTAGCCAAGCTTCTTAGGCTGTGGTGCTGTTACGATGCAAGTCTTGAAATGGAAATTGTTCGTAAACTATGTACCTACCTATTGTGCTAAATGACAATTGGTTTCATTTCTTTAATTACAAATGGTATGGTAATGGAATTATGTTATGGCTTCTCAAGGGTAGTGGGAAATGTCGACTCCATCTAGCTTTTTTTTTTTTGATGTGTGTAATTCCGATTTCCTATTTATAAAATAATCAATTTCATTCCCTATGGGTGGTGGTGGTACGGTACCTACCTATGTAATCGAAATGACTTATTGCACAAAGTAAAGCCCTATTGGCTCACTAGTTCCCAGTTTCTGCCTAAATCGTTATATTTTGAAATTCCCAACTATTCTAGTGGCATAACTAGAAAGGCCATAATGCAGTAACCAGGCAAAATGTTTGACGTAACATTAGCTACTGATTACATGACTCTGTGCCAGCCGCTGGGTATTACCTATGTATGTTGTTACTGCGTTTCAATCCGATACTTTGTTGTTTTACTGACATAATACCTAGTTACTGTAAGTTGCTAGCTTTAATGCTTAAGTAGGTACAACGCCACATAGTTCTTTTGGCGCGCGGCCAAAGTCGGAACTATTTCCGCCATTTTGTTTTTCAATACATTTCACAAATGTTTACCAACAGCACCCCCTGTAATGGGCGCCAAAGATCCACGCCACGTAGTACTCATAAAATTATGGCATTCGACTTTTAGAAAAGTTCGGCTTAGTTCGGAGAGCGTTTCTCCTCGCTCGTACCTGTGCAGCAGTCTCTTTCCAAAGCTCGATGTCATATTTACACCCGTCCTATAGATATACAAGGGTCTTTAGGCGCGCGGCCATCTTGTTTTGTCAATACAATAATTTCTGTGGCAATTTCACAAAATAATGTTTACCAACAGCAGCAGCGCCTCCCTGTCAACGTCATGCGAGCGTCAAAAATCCTTGAAACACTGTAGGTACTTTGTTGTTTACATTATACCTACCTAGCTACGACAAAATGGCGTAAGCTGGGCGCAGTGGGTCGTGTTGACGGTCGATTGAACTTCGATGTCGCGCCTTAAAAGGGATTATTGTCAATTTGCTTCAGGCTAACGATTGCGTAGTGTAGGTTTTTATTAGAAGAACTGTTGTTTAGTACTACATGGTAGCCTGCTGGGCTCTTGCATCCAGGAGTACCTAAGGAGTTTAACCGCTGGTTTCTGAGAGACGAGAAGATGATAATAAACAGGATTGTTAAAATTAAAGAGCACACCAGCTGTCTACTTTAACAAAGGACTGAAATAAGGGAAGATTCTCTATTGCTCAATTTTAGTTCTTTCCATAACTTTTTGTTGTTTGCACTTGCACAGTTACCTAACACTATTTGCGCTAGATTACGATCTGCAGTCTAGACAGCAGCAGTCTGCAGTAGGTAGGTACGTAGGTACTTAGTTATAAGTGAAGGTACAGATATACATAAAAGCGAGGTGTGTAAGTGGGGCGCCTCAAACTAGGCTATCACGACATCTGATACCGAAGGAATGTCACTTGCCGACAGGGTTGCCACTTCGCAGGATAGAATTTATTATTTTAATTTTCTTTGTTTTTCACCCGAAAGTGCCCATGTAGCTACTCTTCTGTTATAATTTTTCAGTTCTTACTTTTGCCGCCTTATCATTTTTCTTCTTATAATTATAGCTTTCTTTATTTTAATTAAGTATAAGGTACCTAACCATTAAAATTAAAACGTATTTTATTTTTCAAAAAATATTTTGTTGCATAAAAGGTCAGAAAAAAAACATTTGGATTCAAGCGAATTTTCAAAATTTTAATCTTAATTACTTAAATAAATACCAAAGGAAAAACAAAAAAAAAATGAAAAGTAAGTAAGTTTTTTTTATTGCTCAAACCAATTTCTACAGCTCAGCTTAGGTACCTACTTATTTAAAACGTTAATCATTATTGCCGTACTGTTCTTTGCTTACCAGGATTTTTTTTGTTAAGCTGGCAACCCTACCGGCTGCATGCGCAGCACTAAGCATACGCAGGTATGTACACAATAACGTATGCACCGCATTCCTTATACGCCTCGATTCTGCGCGAGGAAGCAAACTTGTGCTTGACTATTGCGTATTACTTATACAAGGTGGAACAGGACGATTGACATTCCTTTAAACCACGTAAAAAGAATCATGTTCTTTACCTGTATACAAAAAATCAATCAAATCTAATGAATACTTTAGCCACAGGAAATTATTTTTCATTTTCTTATTTTTCAACATGATGTAGATCTGTGTCCGTAATAATAGGTAAACATTGCCGCTGCCGCGCCCCGCACCCCGCGCCGCACCGTTGGTCACTGACTTTTCGTAGATAAAGCGTGTTTACTTTTTATGCAGTTGATTCTGCTATTTATTTTGTTTGAAAACTGCAATTTTTAAATTTTCCATTATCTACTAATCTTCATGTTTTAAAATGTTTCGATGGACTAGCACTGTGTTCGTTTTAATTTAATGTCGTACGTCCAGATCCACATTGTATATGCAAGAAATTAAACTTTTTTTATTTTTTTTTTTATTTATTTACTTAATCCATTAGGATACAGTTTTATGTTCACCTAGCACCTGCCAAACAGCACAACAATTTGTCGGCAGCTTAAATAAACATTAAAATTAACTCTGAGACTAAGACCATGGTTTGAAGGCAGACTCCGCATGTGAATACGGAGTAGTTACCCACACAACCACAGATTCTACAACCACACCTACTACACTCAGCGGCATCAGCCAACGAACTATTTTATTAGTTGGTAGGTAGAAGCGATAGTAAGTGACCGTCTTGTGTAATGATTGGCATTTAAATTGAAGTGCCTACAAATATGTTTGAGTAGAAGCACAAGATTTGTATGTCTATCAAATAAGCTTACACGCTTTCACAGTCTCTCAGCACTTTAAGAATTTTTGAGATCAGTTATGCCATCATTTTTGGAACGAAGTTCCTTAGCGCACATTATACAGGGAGTAAGGGACAGCCCTCCGCAGACTGATGGGGTGAATTTAGTATATCATACTAAGATGACCAGTACCTACATGAAATTATATCAGGAACGTTATGGGAATCCAATAAACCTGATTTGTTTTATTACCTCACACGCAATGTATCGTTACCGTGACAAAACGCGCGTAGCGAACGGCAGCGCAGCGAGCCTTCGGCCGCCGAGTAGTTCAACATCCATTGTTGATTTTTTGATATTAGCTGTTTTATTTACATAAATGGAGTGCTACGTACAGAAAATGTAATTGTACATTGAAATAAAGGAATAGTAACTGAAAAATCGATAAAAAAAATGAAAATTTTCCTGAGAATATTTCCGGTGGAGTATGATTCAGAATAAGGAGCTGAATGCACCCTGTTAGTTTGCGGAGGGCTGTCGCTTACACCCTGTATATCTGCACACTTGGCGAATGAGAGCTAGACCGAAAAAAGTGTAAGGTTTCGACCGTCACGACACTTGATAGGTAACAAAAGTGTGCAAAAGCGAAAGGAACTTCCTTCCAAGTCCATCCGGGTGTCCCGCGACTCCTCTCGTTTTTTTTATTTCATATTAGATGAAAAAACTATGGTATTCAAATTGGAAACCTGACAAAAGCTAATACATATACACGTATTAATTGCCAGAGATGCTCAGCAGCGGCTAAACTGACAGGCAAGAACACTCCCTGGTAACTTCTTCAAATAACAACAGACAGAACTGTTTCCAGTAACGTCTTGATGACGTAGCTAGTCGATGCCTTAACCGATAGATAAGAGGAGCATAGTTAATCGAGTCGAGATTTACGACCGGTTTGGGAAACGATCCAGTCGATGCAATGCATATTTATAAACTAACAAGACGATTCGTCACGGGTCTGTACGCGATGGCTGATGACGGACGGATATTAGTTCAGCAGAAAGTAGTTACGATGTAGCACTAAGCTTGAGGTCCAAAATTGGATTTCCGGATGAGGAAGTTCCTTTTTCGGTAAGAATTTTATCAGTTTCAGTCGTTGAAAGTTGCCGTCCGGTAATTTTTGGGCTCGTTCAAGATACAAAACTTAATACTATAAGAATCCATGATCAAGATAGAGGCATGAAGGACCTTGCTATCAACGTTTTGGCTTGTAAAGTCGTACGTGAGAAAGTGATTGATGATCAGTGTCAGTATTCTATTTTTATCCCTATGTGATAAGCGATAAACGCACTGAAAAATGTACCAGTGATCTAATTTAAAGGTCAATCACCAGACGTTTTATATTATTAGTGATAACATAACTGAAACCTTCAATGTTTTCGATGCTAAAGCATTTTACATTATGTAACAGGCCACTAACTAAATACGTAACTAGAGCTACAACAGAGCCAGTCTTTTTATAATATCAGCCGATGTCCCAACGGAGTAGAGGACTCTTCGCATACAAAGAAACGAGCATTAATCACCACGTTTGCGTATTGGCGATCTTTTGTAATAATATTTTAATCAAAATTGTTTTAGTTCTCTTACTAGCGAAAAGTGTGAAATGAAAACTGATCTATCAATTACTTGAACAGACGAAAATATGCAAACACAATATCTGTGCGAGAACATCCATCAGCTTGAAAGGTATATGATGTTGTTGCCAGCCTGAAAAAACTGTTCTGTATTTTAAATACTGACACATTGTGTCCAAAATAAATGTACCCAAAATAGTAAGTAAAATCAAAATGCAATCTGCTACAACTATGTTGGGGTTGGCTTCCAATCTAACCGGATGCAACAGAATACCAGCGACTACCTATCTAACCTCCACAACCCAATTACTGGGTAACACGATACCCCTTGGTAAGACTGGTTGTCAGACTTTTGGGCTTCTAAGTACACGTAACGATCTACGAATTACAGGCGGGACCCGCGGGACCAACGGCTAAACGTGATTTCCGAGGCAGGGAGCGGTCTCGATATTTAATGGATGGTCACCCATCCACGACTCGACCGCGGCAAGCGTAGCTTAACCTTCGATCGACCCGCGTAGCTGTTATAATTTATAACAGCTACGCTTAAAAACTCTAAATATTGGCTATAATTTAATGCAAAAGCATCAAATGATAATCTGATGGCATCGTGCAACAATCCATTAATTTCGTAAAATCATTATGGCCGACACGCCAAACGCGAAATGGCGGGAAATGCTTTTCGCTAATGAGTTGCTTTCCACGTTAATGTGCTTGTAATTTCGGGTGTCGGATGTTGCAATATTGCTAAGTTAATCAGGGAGATAAACAAATAATATTTCTGTATGGCCATATTATTATTATTATTTAGCTTCTGCTCCCGACTTCGTCCACGTGAAATTTCTTGCTCCCCCGACCCACCTCATCGCATTGCTTTACCGATTACTTGGTTTTCGCTTAGCGTTCATACTGGCTTTTTTTCTTTTTGCTCGGCTCCTAAAGGTCTTAGTGTGATGTTAAATAACCTATAGCTTTCCGTAAGCAAAATTTTTCTGTGACGGAGGTCACAGAAAAATTGATGAGAAAATTTTTACAATTGAGCAACATTTTAACAAACAAAATGACCGTATTTATGCTCAAAGCTCTAAGAAGCTTCCCAATTAGTCGACAGAGTGCAACGTGGGCACTATCCGACTTCAGTGATGGTTTGGTAGGGTATTAGCTATGAAGGAGTGACTGAGCCATACTTTTGTGAAAAAGGTATCAAGACATCGGCATAAGTGTATCAAGATACCATTCTTGAGAAGGTAGTGAAGCCCCTTAACAACACCATGTTCAATAACTAAGAATGGTCCTTCCAGCAAGACTCGGCGCCGGGTCATAAAGTTCGGTCTACGCAGTCTTGGTTGGAAACGAACGTTTCGGACTTCATCAGAGCTGGAGACTGGCCGTCGTCTAGTCCCGATCTTAATCCGCTGGATTATGATTTATGGTCAGTTTTAGAGAGTTCGGCTTGCTCTAAACGCCATGATAATTTGGAGTCCCTAAAACAATCCGTACGATTGGCAGTGAAGAATTTTCCCATGGAAAGAGTGCGTGCTTCTATTGATAACTGGCCTCAACGTTTAAAGGACTGTATTGCAGCCAATGGAGACCACTTCGAATAAGCTTTTTATAATTTTAAATTGTTTTATATTTATGTATTAAACTGTAAAAGTAATAAATGTTATTTGCAATAGAATTTTTTTCTCTTTGTTTCAGTATTTATGGCAAGATAGTATAAGAAGTGCGAATACATTCTGAATTCGTTATTTCGCATTTTGCAATATTTCAGTAACTTTAAACTGTTCTGAAAATAACAATTTTCCCTCCAGAATAGTTAAATGGCATCCCAATAACCAATTCGCACTCCTCAATTGCAGCAGTGGGTGGTTACTGTAGTACCTACATAAGTATGTTCAGGTGTACTGAAACTGTAATTATTGGAACGTTTCTAGAAGTGGTTACAGTTCTCGTTATTCGTTATCTTAACTGCATTAGTTATTGCTCGTTCTGTAATTAACTGGATGACGTTGAGTTACGCTGTAGCAGACTAAATGCGACAGTCAACAGACATTGGTAGTAACGGATTCATTAGAGCTTACTCAAGAACTCGTCAAAGGACATGTACAGCTGGAAGAAAATTGTAATTATCGTCACCAAAATAAAACCGTTGAGGAATCACAAAACTTAAAATGAAGAAGAACAAGACAGGAATATACGACCGTCCTTGCTCAGTAACCGACTGATATTTCCACATCCGTCCTTTAACACCTGGAGGCCGGGACACGTTTGAACCTACGGGTATAAATTAAAAACGTTCATAAAACGACTCGTTTTTGCAATTCAAATAATTTATTTTCTCATCACAAACAATGGCATCTTATGGAATTAGACGAGTTTAAAAACTGTGTCACACTAGTTTGTGCGAGACTGGTGTCTGCACTAGGAATACCTGTATAGCAGATCACCAGGGCCCCAGCACACGGTACGTAAACATTATCATTTATTTAGTAAATGTGAAGGGATAGGGTATAATATAAAAATCAATGATAAACTCAACAGAATAAAAGCAATAAAACAGAATAGAAGTAATAAAGTGGAAAAATGAGTGATGTATTATGTGTAGGGAAATTAGCGGTATGGACTATTTTGGAAATGTTAGTAATTCCTCAGTTGCTTTATAATCTAAGTTCAGGAGCCATGCAACCAGAGCACTTTTACAAGCCTTAGATGTTAGGTGGTAGATCGTGGTAATACGATTTATTTTATTATATAAGTGGGAACCCAAGAAAGTATAAAATCTTTGAGAGAAGCTCGTTCTTAAACCTTTAGCAGTAATGCAGACAGCATATTTTCTGCGTTTTCCCGAGAGAGGAGGGATCAAAAATTAAGGAGGAGTGCTTTTTGAGAACAGTGTATAAAACAAAAAGTTGCCTCCCTGACACGACTTTGAAGTGTTTGTAAAGATCTACAGTAGGATACATGTATGGCAGAAAACAGGCCACCTTCAGCACCACCCGTTGGGCTCTTTCCAATTTTAAAATGTTCGATTTTGGAGCACCACTGGCGATGGCGTCCATTAGCGTTCAGTGATTTACGTGGACATATAAATTTTTAGAGGTTTTATTCATGGATGACTATTAAATCATCAAATAAAACGTGTTTCCAAATACATTTTGTAAATTTGAACATGGGAAAAATAAATGAATCAACAATGGCTCCTGGCATAGGCAGGCAGACGTAAGGATATCCGCAATGCGAAATGTACTTTATTCATACTAATGCCAAACTATCTATTGAAGGCGAGTAAGCCCAATCTCTAGCATTATTTAAAATGAAAACAAGCCATTTTCACAAATGATGCAAAACATTTTCATCAGTGTAAAAAGCAGCTGTTCGTAAGCAAAGTTTTTAATGAACTCTACCTACTGTAAAACTGGGAGTGCGCCCAACTAGGCACCATTTTAATAATTAATTCTGATACATTTATTCCACAAAAAGCCAGTATACATTTAAAACGATGACAGTACTTCATTCATTAGTCCGATTTTCGGAAACGCTGAAATTAACGGAAAATGTCCATTCCTATCTGTCACTCCATATAACTTTCTTCGATATAATAATCTACTTAATTATTAACACTGACTCATGAATACTATACTAGGAAATATCCTGAATAAGTCAGAGATCCATTATCTTTCCTGTGATATTTTTACGAATAAATGCGACACGGAAATGACAACTCCATGTTAATAATTCTGATAGTGGCCATTGTTATTTTTTCGTATGACAACACTGTTAACAAACGTGTCATGGCGTCGCTCTCTGTTATTTTAATTAATTAAGAATTGCATGTTTTTTTGGTGTTGTATCATTTGGTGGAATGTAAATTGAGGTTTTAACAAACGAAATTACTAATTAAAGCGCTACGTTTTTTGTTTCTTTTGAATGTTATTCACCAAATGTTTCGTTTCATTATGTTGTTCCCATTTGATCTCCGCTTTTCGACAATCTAAGCCAACGTTCGTGTTACGTTAAAGATGTCCCGAAGCATTCCCTCGTCCTTTGAACTGAGGGAGACGATCACAATGAAGAAACTCATTTAAATTCTCAGTATCTACTTGCATACGTGTGCAATATAATTGGAAACGGGAAAATATATTGAATTCCTCGTTAGTCGTAAAATGGAGCTGAGTATAATGGACATTTCGGCGGCAAAATGTTTAATATTAAAGGAGTTACCATGAATATTCCTGTTCAAGTAACAGTAACTCCAATTTTCGATAAATTCTAATTCACAAACGCGGCTGCAATACCACGGTATCCGGCTAAGCCTACTATTATTTCTCTCTAATTCCGGCTACCTACATTAAACTGCAGCTTAGATCCGTTTTCCCATAAATAGATATCATTTATAATAAATCCATGCAAATCGGTGGGTGGTCTACTTCGCTATTAGTTAAGCCTTGATGATGAGTACAATGACCCCTTAAGAGGTTGTGCGTTAATTCCGGTACATGTTGTATAAAGAGGGAATTACGAATATACAGTCCTGAATTTAGTATTTGCCTATTTTAATATACGCGTACGGAACCCCAAAAAGCAACTTTGTTAGCCTGATACTGTATCGATCAAGTCGATAAGTCAACGAACTTTATAGACTAAACGCGCCAGACCGAAAAGAATTAGCACCGAGCCTTGACTTTGGACAGAATTAGCAGACGTTGAGTACCAAACAATACACAATGGTGTTAGTTGATAGCTTTGTAAACAAAGAGAATTCTCTAAAGTGCTTTGAATCATTTAATACATTTGTGGAACTTCACTTTTATTACTCCCAGTGGCATCGCCGATGGCGTGTGCTACTGCTGATATACAAGTAACATTTTCTTTCTAAAGATAGCATCTTCAATTGTAAACAAATTAAAATTGAGAGAATTAAGGCTCCTGCGACCAGGCGCAACACGCGACGTGAATCGCACGCGACAGCGACACAAAGACACCACGTGTCGCATGACGAGCGGTACCTTTGTGCTGGGCGCGATTCGCGTCGCGAGTCGAAAACTTTCAACTTATGGAAAAACTGACAGTCTTTTTTCTATGGGCTGAAATTTGGACAGGACAGCGTCTGTCGGATCGCTAGGAACATAGAACATAGAACGATGCACATTAAACTGTGGCGAAACACACAACACTACATTCCGTAAGGAAGTCATTTAATCCAGTCCTGTTATTTCAAGTAGCGTAACTGTTAATAAGCCATCATCGAGCTTACTTCAATGCGGCAGCATCGTGTTACCTACATATACAGGGCAATTTTTTAATCACTAGCCAAATTTTCACAGAGTGACCCATGAATATGAACAACTTACATTATAGGACCAACTCTGAAATCGCGAGAAAAAATCGGCTGTTTCATACATTTTGGCCGAGTAGGGTATTGAACTTTTGTATGAAACAGCAGATTTTTTTTTCGTGATTTTAGAGTTGGTTCCACACTGAAAGTTGTTAATATTCATGAGTAGAACATCCTGTGAAAATTTGGCCGGTTATTGAAAACTAACCCTGTATATAACAATTAAATCTATTTTCTCAAGCAGCCACAGTATATCAAAGTACCGTTGCTAATAATGGCGCTACACTATAATTCAATGTCTAAAAGCAGAACAATAGTAGCTCTAATGCCTATTGTTAGATGATTGTTAGTAACGACCAGACTGATCGTGGAGCTGTCAAAACTAATCACGGAACAATATCAGTTTGACATCTGACAGATAGGGAGCGTCAGGTGATCGATTAATTATAATTTTATTTGTGGGCATAGATGGCAACATTATTTAATAGTTTTCGCGGTATTTTTCTGCGGATGTAGAGAGCAGATCACGTTCACGAAGTAGGATTTTATACGTAAAAACAATTAGTTAACTATTGGAAAAAAAAAGATTATTCCTAAATAATAATTCAGTTACGAAGAAGATTTCAGGTCTTATTTAAGGGTCTTATTTATGGGTTTTGGATAAGTTTATATAGAAAATTTAAGCTGTTAAAGTAGTAGCCACGAAAAAAAGACTGGCTAGCTCAAGAGTTTCACCAGTCAGTGTAAAAATTGGATTGAGGATAAACCTTGTAGATGATTGTTGAAAAATAATTGAATATCACTAAAAACATGCGCTAAGCACTGCCGTATTTTGATAACTTGGCGTAAATAAGAACTCACCTAATTTCCTTTTTTTTCCACCACCTAGTTACTTTTTCTATAACCACTTAATTTTTCTGTTTTCCATAACATTATTTCTGTTTTGAATAAACAGTTCGAAAATTTTCTGAATTTTCACGCCCACAATCTCCATACAAATTACTATGGCGAAAATTCGGAAACTTTCCGACTTGTTTACGCAAAACAGAAGCAATGTTATGGAAAACAGAAAAAAAAAATAGTGGGGTTCACTGTTCTTTGTTGTCTTTATTTAAGTACCAGCTGTGCCCCGCGACTTCGTTCGCGTGGAAATCGGAAGATACATAATATACTAAAATAACAGCCACATTTTAATGAAACTCCATCGCCCCCGACCCGCCGCGTTGCATGTCCACCCGCGCTTCGTTTTCGCTTAGCGTTCTTTCTTTTTTTATATTTGCTTGGCTCCTAAGGGTCGTAGCGTGATGTTAAATAGCCTATAACCATCCTTGAGAATTGGGTTACCAAATGCAAAAAGAATGTTTCATATCTGACTAGTAGTTCCAGAGCGTTTTAATTTTTTTGCGCAGAACCCTATTCCTTTTTCTAAACTTGAAATGTCATGATATGAGACACAATTTTTCTATTGTTACCGACCACTAGCCGGTTGATCGACAACTGAGGGGATATACAGGGTGACTTTGAATAGATGCGACAAAGTTTAAGGGGGAGTTCTACCCATCAATATGAACAACTTTTACTATGGGACCAACTCGGAATTCGCAAAAAAAAAAATCGATTTTCTTAGACCAAATGGTCCAATCGGGTATCTACTGTTATACGGGAAGGTCGATCTTTTTTGCGAATTTATAGTTGGTCCCATAGTAAAAGTTGTTCATATTGATGGGTAGATCACCCCCTTAAATTTTGTCGCATGTTTTCAAAGTCAGCCTGTATATAACATCAGCTATCTGCCAGTGAAAGTCCCGTCAAAATAGGTCTAGCCGTTTCGGAGAATAGCCGGAACAAGGAGACAGACCGACAGACATGCATTTAGTAAAAAGCCGTTATTTTGACATTACAAACAGACATTTCAATTTTATATAATTGTCTATATAATCTTAATTATGTGACTTCTTATTTACGCCAAAGTTATCAAAATACGGCAGTGCTTTTTGCACGATTTTAGTGATATTCAATTTTTTTTTTAACAATCATCTACAAGGTTTATCCTCAATCCGATTTTTTCACTGACTGGTGAACTCTTGAGCTGGCCAGACGTTTTTCCCCTACTTTTTAACTCATGGTCACTTAAAATTAAACAGCCTGTTTGATTAGAATGTAAACATTACTACACCATCATTGTTAAGTTGGCAACTTTTTAAAAGTTAACACTGAAGTGAATCAAGCAAACAATTTCGGATTCGGAGGTCACAGTTGATAAAACATTGCACATTCAAATCAAATATTGATGGCGAGGTTATGTCGCGTTCTACACTTGAACAAATATTGATGGCGAGGTTATGTCGCGTTCTACACTTGAACAAATATTGATGGCGAGGTTATGTCGCGTTCTACACTTGAACAAATATTGATGGCGAGGTTATGTCGCGTTCTACACTTGAACAAATAGCTCAATTTAATTTTACTTTTATCGATAAGACTCCGCTGTCATCTTGTATCCGTCTTTTTAAAAACATGGTTAATCTTAAGTCCGTATTCTTTAAGTATAGGTAAATCTCGATTTCAAGATAGATGTGAGTACAAATTATGTATGAAAGCTGAAAGTTTTAAACCGTCACCTACTACCGATCTATTCTGTAAAATCTCATCGTGAAAACTTAGGTGAAGTGAGCTGTCACTAGTGGCAATCCCTAGCATCAGGTAGAATGACAGCTCACTTCACATGGAGCCTACTCTGATGCGTAAATCCGAAGTATCGGCCGTCTGGAACATGACTACGGTTTATAGAACTTATTCAAAGTAACCATGTGACGTCCGTACGCCCGTTCAATACCTACACTTTTAAATCTAACTCTTTTGTAAAAAAAATTAACATCTATTTCAGAATATCTCAAGTAAGAGCACATTATTAGATAGTCGAGATAAAATGGGGCAATATTCCGAATAGCACGGCGATTCCCGGCCGATAGTGGTCTAGCGGTATTTGATCCAATATTCAAGGAAATGTTGAACATTTTACAATCTTTTAAATAGCACCTACTTTGCTGTGTTCATTGCAGTGTGAGGTTTAGTAAAATGCAGATAATTTTGTATAGTCTTAACTTGAACATAGTTAAAACATAAGGTTTTCTTTTACACAAAATATAACATCACGCCTGTATTCCACGAAGAGTTAGGCAGAGGTGGACCTATAGTAGGTACACCCACATTTAGCCAGTTATGTCCCATATATTAGGTAGGTAGGTAAGTTTTCTATTACTTCTACCTAAATACGCGTAGAAAAGAGACAAGGATACCATTTTCATTTCCATATCACCAGGCACATAATAAATTGTCTCAAATTACACAAATATGCTACATTTTCCATTGCCCATTTATCATGAAAGCTAACGGCGAGCACATAAGTACCATAATAATACCCAGCAAAACAAAGGTCGGGGTCGCCATGTTTTTGACACTTTGTTGGAATCAAATTAGTTTCGCGGGAAAATTTAGTAACCTTATACAAAGTCCTGTCGTTTTTTACCTTTGTTACCGTCGAAGGAATCACTAGCAGGGCACACAATGGCTGGGTATCGTGTTTCTATGGGACATGCAAGAGTAATTGAGATTATTTTAACAATGAAGCCATGGCATTGACTGTGGCAGTATCGACATAGACGCCGCGCGCCGTAACGATGGCAGATAAAAATATTTCAAGCACAGATATTTTATCTATGCTTAGAGATATTTTTAAGATAGAGATATTGTCTATGACGACACCCTACTAGGTGATTAGTACGATGCGACAACCAACTTAATTGCTACCAAATTCAATTAAGTACCTCCAAAAAACTTGAGAATTATTTTAATTGAATCCTGAAACTAAAAACGTCTGGCTGAGTCCACAATAAACAGCTAACTCGATAAAGCCAAGACTTGTAACAAACTTATGTTCGGCTGAAACTGGCTAACTGAATAAATGGTAAGTACCTGTGGCCCCAGTTAGAGGTGGACTACTTTTTATTCCAGAAACATTTACTACATTTATTCAGGAGCCCGTGAATAGTGGACTTAGAATAAACAAGGTTCAGGGTTGGTTGTTTGGTGCGCAAAGATTTGCGGGAACGAACACAATCGATTTTAAACAGAAATGTTTGCATGAGAAAACATGGCGAAGACAATTTTACGTCCGTTTAGAAAGTGGTTTTCCTGGTATTCGCTGACATGACAAATTCAGTGCAAAGAAAATAGATAACTTTCTTGCAAAATGTTATTCAGTCTACATTCCCAAAAACAAGGACAAAAACAGCCAGTACACGGTCTCCCGATCATTTATCATCGGACCCGACTCCGGGCTGCAGACACTACTGTCAACCCTGCGGGTCCCTGCCTGGGTCTCGAGCCACACCGTATTAACATTTCCGTTAGCCAAACAAAATCCATTTTACTTCGGAACACCTGTAAAAACTCGAAACTCGATTTCGTTATCAGCGCTCCAGCGATGGGAATTGCCTTAAGAGCGTTTATGACGCACGGCATTTCATACAAACTTTCAAGTCCTTGTTTTTCGAAATGAATGAACCGATTTTAATTAAACTTTATACGCGTAAGCAGGATACATAGGTCTAAAAAGTTAGTTAAGAACATTTTCGAAATGTCTTATTTAAAATAAGATAATTGGAAATCTCTGTTTCTATGGAAAATTTAAAATCGACAGAATTTAGCGTAACACAATTTTTCAAAAATGTTCCTAACAAACTTGTTATACCTATGTACCCTGCTTATGCGTATGAAGTTTCATTAAAATCGATTAATTAATTTCGAATAACAAGGACTTAAATGTTTGTATGAAATGCCGTACCTACGTCGTAAACGCTCTTAACAATTTTCTCCCTAAAATGAAGGGCGTCCGCGCGTTAGTCGCAGATGCTTCTCGATTGGCGAATTTCGGAAAATTCCCGCAGTAATGCGCCTCATTATACCTGTATAATCTCTCAGTATAAAAATTTTTCTTGGACACGAAGATTGGAATTTTTAGAGATTCCACTGATTGGACTTGTGCTTCGCTTTCTAAAGAAACCAGAGATAAAGCAACATCAGCATTGTAACAACGTAGATCTTCATAATAAGAATTGAAAAATAAAATACACACGTAATAAATTTAGATGATTTTATTGCTGAAATTAATTTTCGTTCGAAACCTTATTAAAAGAAAATTCTCTCTCATGGGAAATTATCCCAAATTAGGACGTGATCAAATTAATTAGCTATACATTAAACGGTTTCCTAAATGAATTTCGTTGTGGAAATAAATACGTATGTAGGTATCTTAAGAAGTAACTCCACTCAAACTTAGCCTTACCACCCTTATCTAGTCCACAGTTGAACATGGTTAACTCCTAAAAGTGTGGTTATATCCTAAACCAGTTGGCAGTTAGTTGATCTTCGTGATTACCATTGAGCTCACTCTCACCGCCATCCTGCCTTTACATAGTTTATTGAACAAAAGCTTGATGCTTCTAAAGATGTTCCAATTAAAATTGAACGTTATATCTTACAATGTTCTCCAACGATAAACTTTATAATAATGACTGTTATTAGATCCAGACGCAGACATTTCATTACCTCACTACTATGAAAATAAAATGGCTGTACATTTCAACGCTATACTAATTAGAAACAGGGTTTATTTGAAGGTCTCAAGGGTCACTAATCAGAGTTGGACCAGCCATACGTACCCTTATGAGTACGAACTAACAAAACACTCTGTTTGACTTATTGTGCAGAACGTTGCTATTTCTTTCGAGATTTTTTTTTGTCGTAAAAAAAAATTAATTGGGTCTTACGGCACTCGTTCTGTTTGACTTTTATGACCTTCGTTATGACACTTTAAAATGGCTATGTTGGAGTTGGTTGGAGTAGTGATACCATCTTTTCGTTAAAAAAATAATAAAGTTGAATGAGAATGAGCTACATTCCTCCGCCAGGTTACTTGTTTTCACGCACAGTTGTTAACTTATCGATACAAAGAATGACTAAGCATTGCACAAACTAACACTGATTGTACACAGTTGTTGTATTGAGTTTAAAGAACAATAGGCGCAAATAGAAACTCGTTGCTATGGTAACCTATTTATTATGGGCACCGCAGGAACCCGTTTTCCCATCCTCTATTCATAACATATACCTACGTAGGAAACCAGATTGATTATTCGCCGCCGTGATATAGCACCATAGAAATTCTATCATTTAGTATTCAAATCGATGATAAACCTAAGCCTACCTAACCTAAGCTTTAGGCATAATCGCTCAGCTTGTCACAAGGATTGGTGATCGCAGTATATAAGCACACGGAGGATGCTGAACATTGGTGACTCTGCTAACGATTTTAAGGTATAGTTGGTACCCAATAGCCCGATAGTTAGTTTTACAACTTTAGAAGTTGAAATCTAAAGCGAAATATAGACAGTATTAGATTAGATAAACAAGAGAGCAAACCGCAATTTCACCTATCCGCAAAACAGTGTTAATATTTATGAATGCACACCGCATTAAATCAACGATATCTACCTATTTGGATCGCGCGCTGGTTCAATTACAGTTAACTTATTTAGGAACTGGATTATTATGATTTTAGCTTGTTTATTGAGTATCTAACATGTTATTGTGTAATACTCAAACTTGTGTTGGGTGTGGTTTATTTTCTGTAACAAGATCAGAGTAATATGTAGGAAAGAACTCTCCTTTTTCCAAGAGGTCACCGACCAATAAGACCGGAACTAAGCCCAATATTTGATAATTCGAAGGATTATTTGTTTAGGAAAACAATGAAGCAAAACTATTTTTAAGTAACGAGATTTTGCCACAAATAAAACTTTACGTTTTAATTTCAGCAGATGCAGAAACCGCGGGGTTACATTTTTTTTTTCCTTTCTTCGAGTCTACCTAATATGTACCTACTATTGGCGGTTAATTCCATTCTAAGGCGACCACTTAAGGCGAAAGCGTCAGGTAGCCGGGAAATTCAAATTTTCTTACGTTTTTTGCAATTTGCAAGTCAGTATTAGGTTGTATGTTGATCAAAATATGATTCGCGACCGTAAAAAGTATGTATTTACAGAATTATAATAATATTAAAGTCATTAATACAACGCTTTAAGAGCAGGTAATTCTATTGAATGATTATTACATGAAATCTTGACAATTAAAATTATGCAAACTTATGGAGTTGTATTACTGATTTTTATGATTATAATTCTGCAAATGCATATTTGTTACGATCGCGAATGATACTTTAATCAACATACAACTTAATACCGATTTGCAAATTGCAAATTGCAAAAAACATAAGAAATTTTGAATTTCGCGGGCTACCTGGCGCTTCCCCCCCTTAATACGCATATATACGCCAACGGCCTTGAGTAGTTGGGGCGGTATAGCTTGGGCGTTCTGTGCTAAGCTCACACAACGGGTCGTACGTCCACCCAGTAATAGGGCCCACCCATCAAGGAGCGCTATCCCAAATGAAACTGTCCAAGATTAGTAAATATTCGAAGATGAATTGTTTTGACATGACGATACCGATACCGATACCGATATCGATACCACCAAGATTTTTGTATATGCTTTTATTTGTAGTGGTGGACATTAGTGGCTTGTCACGTAATTATTTTGGTAGGTGTATCTCCGCGAGAAGTTCCAAAAAAAAATATAAATAAAAAAAAAAAATTTTTTTAATCGAAGTTTTATGAGCCTATATGACGATACAAGGTGTGGTGGTTTACCTGGTTTTAGAATCATTATGATTTCTGAGACGTTGAACAATTTTATGAGGCCTTTCTGGGTAATTGTCGTAGAACTCAGGGTTTACTATAAAAATATGCACTATATTATAGTATATTCTATTCTCTTCAATCTTGCTTTTGTTGGGTTTCTCTAACTTGCATGGTTTAGCTAAAAGGACAGTTTAAATAATACCATGATTTTTTTAAACAATAACATGAATAACTCGAAAACAAAATAAGATCCGAGGGCTGATATTAGGCATACGGTCATTACTCCACCTAAAAAGATGGCCAGATCTCTCGTGGGGTAGTCTTGTTCGCATAGCCTGCTAGACCCTTTGGCACAAAGGTAGACCATGACCTGGGTTAGGACATGGATACTTTTTATGCCGGTAGTACGTTCCCGTAGGATAACTTCTGACACCCACGCGGGCGAAGCCGCGGGCAAAAGCTAGTAACTTATAAAGATGAAGTCTAATGAAAAGACTAATCCATCTAATTTCCCTATCACCGGCAGACGAGCGTGAAATTACCTCTCAACGTCGTCGTAACTTACAAACACGTATAATAACAATTCAGACACTTGTTTATTTTTATTACATAAATATTCATGATGCAGACTCAAAGCCCCTTCATATTAAAGCTATTTATAACTACGAGATCCGGACGACAGTGTTTTTGCTTCTTTCCCCCATGATACACCATAAGCAGCTGCGACTTTACGGAAATTGGTTTCACGTTTGCAATTTTCCGAATTCGGCATTCGATTTGTGATTATTCGTGTTAAACCGTTTCGGATGCTGTCCTTACGAGGATTTCAATAAAGTTTTGGTTCTGGAGAGTCATATTCTTTTAGTATAAAGCCATATATTTAACCGTAAAACAATTAAAATAGTAATTACAACCCAAATACGAAAATTAATTTTATTAGTACTTTCACTGTTAAGTATGACTATGTATGTGGAAGTGGATAAAAGGGCTAATATAAAATGTAAAGGGACGAGGAAATAAGGATGAAAGCTTCCGCGTCTAGGCGTTATTTGGGTAAAACTGGGGAAATTAAAATAGTGTAATAGTGTATTGACTTCACACTTCATGGATTGGATATGACAATGAATTTGTAAAACAATTAAAGCGTGTTTAAATGCACTAAGTTCTTCGGGGTCAAGTCTGCAAAGAACATCAGAGCTTTTTCTAATAACTATCAGTGTTCCTTTTAAAGTATTTCCCAACATGTAACTAGATCGTGACTCAACATTTAGTACTTTACTACTGACGGTACTTTATCGAATAATAAATTACGGTTAATCGCACAATATGTCGTCGAAGCCACCAAAACGCCTAACTCAAATAAATGTCGTGAAATAAGACGCCACTAAAAAACCGACATAAAGCGAGGAGGGAAACGAGTGATTTATCTGCAAACTTATTGGCGGCCATTTTGAAGCCGACCTCATCGGCATACTGCCTCCTTGGTTAAATATTAAAAAGTATGAATATGAACAGATGAGTAATATATAAGTGTTGGGGTGCTGTACTTTTAATAATAGTACATTACTGCAGCGGCCGACAACAGAGGCATTGACGGATGAACGTGAAAATGTGCGCCGAGAAGCTGAGGCCCACATACGTGCGTCCATCAATGCCTGGTTACGACCAAGGCTTGTATAGTACTTTCCTCAAATAATGCGTGGAAATTCAACAATTAATTATAAATGCCAGAATCAATAATAATAATCTCCCCACAAATGTTTCATAAAGTTCTATCCCGCCTCCATAATTGGAAAGCACCCGGATCTGACCACATCCATAGTTATTGGTACAAAAAATTTACAGCAGTTCATTGCTATCTATATAATTTTATAAATAGCTTTATTCAAGATCCCGAAAAGATACCTTCTTACATAACGTCAGGTACAACTTACATGATACCGAAAGATCGCAATGATTTATCTAACCCATCTAAATATAGACCTATAACATGCTTACAGACTCTGTATAAGATCATCACATCCTGTATATCTGAAATGATATACGAACACATTGACGCCAATAACATCTTAGCCGAACAGCAAAAAGGATGCCGGAAATACAGTCAAGGCTGCAAAGAGCAATTAATTATAGATTCCGTTATTTTAAGAAAAGTACAGAAATCCAAAACTGATTTATTTTCCATGTATATTGATTACAAAAAAGCATATGATTCTGTTCCCCACTCGTGGCTAGTGCTAGTATTAGAAATTTACAAAATACACCCAACAATAATTACTTTTTTGAAGAAAATGATGACAACTTGGTGTACAGTACTTAGACTTGCAACTCCAACCGAAACAATAGATACCAGCCCAATTAAAATACAGAGAGGAATCTTCCAGGGAGATGCGCTCAGCCCATTATGGTTCTGCCTGGCTCTAAATCCCCTATCTAAGATATTAAATGCTACCTCGTTAGGAGTCCCTTTAAATTCTACAATTACCGACCGACAGACTGAGGCACAGAAAGGCGTTTTAAATCATTTAATGTATATGGATGATATTAAGCTATACGCAGAAAACGAGAGTCAACTTTATGAGCTAGCTAACCTAACAGAAAAATTCACAAATGACATTAAAATGGAATTCGGCATAGATAAATGCAAAATAAATTCAGTTAGAGCAGGACAGAATTACCAACACCAATACACCTTAGGAACAGGAGAACGAATAGAGCCATTGGATGAACTAGATACTTATAAATACTTAGGTTACAGTCAATCCCTTCAGATACACTACAAAGACACTAAACAAAAACTTAAGCAACAATTTCAACACCGACTTAATACAATACTAAAAACACAGCTTTATTCACGAAACACTATTAAAGCCATCAACACCTATGCTATACCTGTGCTCACCTATTCATTCGGGATAATAAACTGGACCAGGACGGATCTGCTAAACTTACAACGGAAAATCAACACTACAATGACTAAATTTCGCAAGCACCACCCAAGATCTTGTCTACAAAGATTAACATTACCGAGAAAAGAAGGAGGCAGAGGACTTATAGATATCTTAAATTTACACAACAGGCAAATCACAGCTCTTCGAAAATATTTCTTCGCTAAAACTGAATCTTCCCTACTTCACAAACTAATAGCACACAACGACCAACATTTTACACCTCTTAATTTAAAAGACACTACAGAACAAAAAAACGAAAAGGTTATAGATGACAGAACGAAATGTCAAGAGTGGACCCAGAAGTCTCTACACGGGAGACATCGCCAAGATTTATGCCAATTAAATGTCGACAAAGATGCGTCGAACGCGTGGTTGAATCGAGGCGAACTATTTCCGGAGACTGAAGGGTTCATGCTTGCAATACAAGACCAAGTTATTGAGACCAAAAACTACAGAAAATATATTATAAAGAATTTAGCAACCGACAATTGTAGAAAATGTAATAGTTCTCCAGAGACAATCCAACATATCACCGGCGCCTGCAAATCAATAGCCCAGACAGATTATAAACATCGACACGACCAAGTAGCCAACGTCATACACCAGAAGTTAGCACATCAATACAAACTCATAGACACCGTAGGACCATACTATAAATACAACCCTGAAACGGTATTGGAGAACTCTACAACAAAATTGTACTTCGATCGAGCCATACTCACAGACCGCACAATTCACTTTAATAGACCAGACATCACATTAATTAACAAAGTAAATAAAACTGGGTTTCTAATAGACATCGCCGTGCCAAATACACATAACTTACAAACTACAATAGCCGAAAAACTATCCAAATACACCGAATTAAAAGACGAAATAACCCGACTTTGGCATCTCCAAAGAGTCACAATAGTCCCTATAGTGCTATCTGCAACAGGAGTAATACCCAAACAGCTTCATCAGTCCCTTAGGTCCCTCAACCTACCACCTAACACCTACCACCTGCTGCAGAAGGCAGTGATTCTCAATACATGCAGGCTAGTAAGAAAATTCCTACAGTGTGAGTCGGACAACTTGCACCATTACTCCCCCTCAAATATAGTTTCTGTTACCATACAGTCTACTGCGGAGAACCAAGCAGTATCCAATATTACTCCCACACTTAACCCCACTGATGAACACTTGGCTTAGGCCCGTGCCATCAGTTCTACCCGGCTAAGCCGAGAAAATCAACTGAAGACAAATAAAAATAATAATAATAATAATAATATTCCACAACTTTCACACAACGCCATCTAGTCTCAAACTAAGCAGAGCTTGTGATATGAGTACTAGACAACTGATAAACATACTTATATATTTCTAAATACATACATATTATAGATAATAACACCCAGACACAGAAACAAATGATCGTGCTCATCACACAAACATTTGTCCTGGGTGGGAATCGAACCCACGACCTCCGGCCTAGTAGTCAGGGTCACTAACCACTAGACCAACAGGCCAGTCACGAACAATAACGGTCAATAACGAACAACAATAATTTTAAAGAGTTAATTAATTTTAAAGTTAACTCCTTTGCTGATGTGTCGAAGTAAAAAGTTCGTTCCATTTTTAAATTTCACAACAAATATAAATTTTCATAATAATTTATTCGGCCACTTTACACGACAGATGGATTTTCATACTAACATCGCCGGCCGCTGCTTGCACGTAGATATTTGACCAGTACAGCATTTTCAATTTATCTTGAAGAAGGTTGTCAAAATAATACTCGAACTTCCAAGCACGTTTGAGAAAAAAATATTTTTTTGATGAAAATGTCGGATATTTACATCTGAGCATAAACGAGCGACTCAGTATCGCTCGTTCTTCCGGTGTCAAATGCAAATACTTTAATCAAAACGACGACATAAAGCAATTGAGCCAGCGGAAACTAAATTAAATTGAAACATAACTTGATTTTGACTTATCCTTCATCACCCGGCCACAGAAGAATACGACTAAACAGCCAAGATACTACATTAGCCCTCGAGGTTTTCGCTTTCAAGTTTTTAAACTTCTAATATTTTTATCTTGTACATCAAAAGCAATTTTTTCCACTTAATTAAGTTGGCGCAGCGTTTTTTTATCCTTCTCCATCACTTAGTAACGGAGCCATGACGCTTTGTTTTTTCCCGCCTGGGTGTCACCGCGCCATTCTCGACGCCATTTTAAAAGCATTGGACAGGAAGTGTTTTTTGACAATAATTATCTCGTAGAGTAAGTGCCTACTTGTAAATTAAGCTTTTAATTTAAAGCCTGTTTAATTACCATGAAATTGTAAATGGTTTCAGTTGGAACGATATTGTTCAGCGGAAGAAGTAATTGTAAAGATAGTCTGAATAATTTTACTGTCTTCATTCCGAGTGAAATAAAATGGACTGTAAATAATTATCACATATTGCGAACAAGATAAGAAAAGAGCTATCTCTATCAGATAATTTTAAATAAATGTGTCCCAAGAGCACTCCAGCGGGATCTGTTCCTGTTGATTTTATACATTGTGTGAGAATCTAGGCAAGGATATTTGATAACTTTTATTGTTATATATTGTTAGCTATTATGATATTTTTAGCGTGACAAATATCGCAACCTTTAATATTCCCATGATAATGAGTGATCATTATCATCTAAAACTTCTATTATCTCAAAAGTTTCTAGGAATGTGAATTCCTATAAACTTTTCACGGTATACGACGGTACAGACCTTCATAACAGACGGTCCAAATCACTTTGATATCATAATTGTAACGTTCCCAAAGTTTCTGAACCTTGAAGTAGCACTCGATCCCAATCAACGTCTCTCAAGTTTACGATAAAATCCATCGTTTGGAGTTGTCACATCGAATAAGGTTCTAAGGAAAGTCAAGAGTATTAAAGTGCTGAGCGAGAATCTTCACAACCGTTATGAACTGGATTCGTTACGAATATTTTCTTTGGCACTGATGAGATCCACTTTTCGCTTGTTAGGACGTGTTGTTAAGTTTAAAACTCAGAATATTGAGCTGTTTGGATAGAATATATCGGGAATTTGTTTTGAAGATAACAGAAGTTTATTCCTATAGGTGTGATAATCATATCGTCAATATAAAACATTGAAATCTTTTAAAATATTCTTTTACCACTTTTCCCTGTTTATTTCGCAGATTTTACAAGAACACTATTAATTTAATTTATGTTTTACCTCGTTTTCAAACCACAACAACTAACTAATCTAAGTATGTGGGATATCACTAAATATTAATCTCGTATTAATACACCAACTTCTAGGTGCACTTACAACCTGTTGGTTAAGAGTGTCGCAAGCCGCAGCCTGACCGCAAGTATTCCGGTCTGGTCTAAGCCACTAGTTGCACTGCTTTACTTAGGTTATCTAAAACAGGGTTACGCAATAATATTTGCTTAGCCTAACTCCGTTTTCCCCCCATCTTCTTGTTGTCTCGGGTTTATTGCCAGCATTACGTAAGGCATGCAGAGACAGATTGTGTGGCGACATTGCATTTATGGCTTGGCTTACAAGATAAGCGGTATTTCAAGCGATGGCTCAGGGAATTTAGTGTGATTAACATGTTCTTTTGTAGTATATTTTAACGTTTAACTACATTTTCGAGTGCTCTATAGAATGCCTGCTGTGCATCTTTGATAATGATAGTGGAAATAATTTTGCACAAACTGCGGAGTAAAACAAATGAGAAGAGAACTGCTTATATGCAAACAACGTTACTTCTATCGACTATGGTAATATTGCATTTAGGAATTTTTCTTTGAGATATGTAGGTTTGCTCTTGACTCTAGTCTAGGTCAGAGGTGACAAAGTCGACGATGGCGCGAGCTTACCCAGAAGAAGAATTCTATAATTGACCAAAAGATTCGTCCAGCAATTTATACAAAGAACGAGAGAAAAACAAATGTAGAAATATGACTCAATTCATTCGTTTACTCGTTCATTCATTCATTCGGTTCTGCGTAGAATTGAAAATAACCATGTAATTCCATTTCAACGGTCTCAAAAGGAACACGGCTTTGAACAAAAATTCGTCCGATTCTATTTTTCAGAGCAGAAAATTTTAACTTCTTCAACTAATTATAATTGTTGAGCGACTTCACAGTTGTAATGAACTTCGTTAGGGAGGATTTTTTCAAATTTTAATAGGACTATCTACTTTTTTTCCGAGCTCACCAAAAGGAACTTACAAACCATGATAATGCAGAACTTAGTAGTCTCACGTCTCAAACTCCCTACTTGATAAACACGAGCCGTATTGTTCAAAATTGTCATGAACTTAGCGAGATAAATGGCAGGTTTAAAAATATTTTATTCAGAACCTTTATCAACCTTAATTTTTTGTCATACCAACTGGGAGCCTCTGTTCTATTTACCCTTCAGGGTTCAGGTTCTATTTATAAGGATAAGGTACTTAGACAACTTAATTAGGCCCTATTTATTTCAAAGCAGACGGATAAAATTAACATATTTCGTGCTAATTTCACGCCAGTCGGGTCAGGGAACTGATTATACAGCCCGCCCACGTTTCTGCTATTTTTTACGTTTGCACTCATCTCGCTATAAATTATACGTCCCATACCTGAAGAGCTTATTAAGCTGAATTTATAAGGGCCTGGATCAAAGGTAGAATCGTTTTGGAACTCCATTGATGTTGGCGACTGAATCTAATGACCTGTTTAGGCATAAATTGGGTGATATACACGCTACCCGACGTCAAATGTATTCCAACTCCGATTGGATTGTATCGCTAAATGTCAAGTCAGGGTGAAATACTTTTTAGTGATTATTCAGGCAACTCGTAAAAATTCTGAAGCGTCACAAAGGTGGTGAGGGTCATAGGTTGGCAAGTCATCTTTATTAACGGTATTGGAGTTTAAAACGTGACTTGCTTGCTGCCAGTAGCTACAGTAAAGTAATATCGCTTTTTGGCCCCAAGAAGCTTTCAAAGCCAAGTTTCGAGACAATACACTCTCAAAACAATAAGGACCTGGAGATTACAAAGATTAATATTAGCCATAAGACGGTTTTTACGTCCGAAATGAAGAATTTACCGCCCATTTGCAGAAAAAAATATTGTCTTCATTTCATTCTGTACTCAGAGAAAAATTCAGGTTTTTTCATTTATGATTACTTAATGTTTCTATAATTACAAGGTAGAACTCGGCGTATCAAATATTTATTGTCTATAAAGGAAAGATTGATTATGTCTTTTCAGAGCGCTTCTAAGAACTGCCTGGAAGAACTGGATATAATTTCAAGATGTCTATGTCTTCAATCTTATCGCCGAAGTCTTAGTGGAAAGGATGCGGGATTTCTAAGGAAGGAAAACTGTATAGTAAAAGAAAAACAACTATCGTGTTTGCTTACATTTCAAACACAGCTAAAGTGGGATTTAGAAAAAAAATAAAATTCGCTTTTGCATCATAGTTCATATCCGATTTTATCCATTAATTTAAAGCAACGCAGTAAATCATGAACCATATATTCAATGTCAGCCTAAAACTGTAAACGACCCATAAAACCATAAACGTCTACACATAAAAATAAAATCAGTCAAACAAAATCTATAAATAAATCACTACTTTATTAGCCAGAGCTTTTCAAAACTAAAACTACAAAAGCTTTTGTAAAGCGAAATCAGATTACTCCAGCAATTTTTGCATAAACACCACCCACATCTTTCTGTAGAAGTAAACCGTAGTTGTTTACTAAAGCTATTATTAAAAGCATCAAGTAAACTAATGAAATACATGGAGCCATTTCGACGAGAACAGTTTAAAGCTAAGCAGAGTCTGAATACGTAATGATGTCGTGGAAACTTGAAGGCACAACTAAAAGGTGAGGTCTTCGTCAATTACGAATTCAAAATAATGTCGCTCGCTGTGTCTAATGAATTCGTTGGGGATTCGTTTGTTGGAATGATGAATAAAAATGTGTGTATTTATGTTTTGCTTAATTTGATAATAACGATCAGCAGTGCTATTCTGTAAAGATCTCACTGTGAAAACTTAGCTGAAATGAGCTGTCATTCCTCGTGACGCTAGGAATTGACACTATGGACTCTTACAGAATAGACCGGCTGTTAATGTATTGAAAAGTGTATAAATTAGTAATGGCTAATAATTAAATAAATGCCTTTTTCTTCCATATTACAGTCCAAAAGTACAAAAACTACAAACCCAATAAAAGCCCAAAGTAAACTAACTATCCAAATGAATTGACGTTTATTTCCCCTTCCGATACGCACACAAGCCTTTAAATACCGTTTACAAAACACACAAGAGCAAGCTATGACGAGCGTTTCGGCACGAACCCTCAACTCCAATCGTGATCAAGCAGGAATGTATTCAGTGAACTCGAAACACTCGGTGTTGAACTAACATTACCAACACAATACGTTCATTGGGATAGTGAAGTCTCCGTGGCATTCGAAGCCACATTAATTCCATTCCACTAATAATTAAAGTAAATATTGAACAATGTGAAGGAAGAGGTGCATTAAGTTATAGTTTTAAAACGCTGCGTTATTGTTATAGACTCAGCATTTCGTATACAATGAGATGTTTCATGTTCTGTCTGTAAACGTGTACTTTAGTGAAACAAACATCAAGAATTGGCTCCTTTACCAAGTCCGGCCAAATCTGTCGATATTTGGTCCACACCTAGGTACGACAAAAGGATTTTAATGACACTAAACTCATATGAATACCATGAATTTATTGAACTTCATAAAAACTTAGTCATAAATAACACCCAATTTGCAATTTTTGTTGCGAACAAGCATAATATTTACGAAAAGAGTTTTCCTTTTAACTCCACTCATTATACATGCAAAAGCGCTCGTTATTGCAATCAAAATTCACGGAGCTTTTGTAACGAGAATCAAGTGACCTGACGCGTAGCACGTGTTCATTCTTGAAACTATGCGGCCCGCAGCGGTCGCAGCTATTGAACCAAGCAGTTGTTTGATCAATGCTCCAGTGTTAGCTCACGGTTGTACCAACACGAAAAAGTAACATCAACTCTATTACCTCAAAATATTTTCAACCGAACCGTATACATATATTATCTGTTAGCAAAAAATATGACAAACGTAACAACTCAAATGAGATTCAGCATACCTGATAAAATATATCAACACAAAAGATGGGGAGAAAAAAATAACTTCAACAAATAAAAAACAGGTTTGGAGACTCGTTAATTCTAGGTCTCTTTTGACACACGATTATGATTTATGTGAATTTAAGTCGTATAACATTGGAAATAACGTTCAGAATCCTGATGCAGACAAAAGAAAAGAATTTAGATTCAAAGGCGTCTCTTAGGAAACTTTTACGAATTGTTCCTTTTAGAGAAAGAGCGAAAAAAGACATTGGCGAGATTGAGAATACGTTATTAGGTCTAGACAGAAAAACTAAAAAGGCTAACAGCAGAGCTTCATTAATACAATTTTCTATAGAAGTCTAATTCTCATTAAAATGTTGATGATCTTGAGGCTGGGAAATACATCTGTTAAAATAAGCTTACAGTACTTTGTTGGTGTTTTAATCCGCTAAATTACAGACCAAAGTACTGTGGGCCCAACGCGACTCTCTTAAAATTTGCTTACCACCGCAAAAAACAACTTTGAAACAACAAAAATAATGCATTCTACAGTAACCTAAACAAAATTTCTACAGTAACCTAAGCAGGATAGCAGACGGCGGGATCATTTAAATTCCATGGCCACGCCAATCTGCCACAGGACGAAGGCAATCAAAGTTACCAAATGAAAAGGTTGCGCTCAACCGATCCTTCGCACGGTTTGTTTGTTTTCTTATTCTGTCTCGTTTACGTTTTCTCTTTATTATTTTTTATAGGATTCTATCTTCAATTTCCACAAGGCTCGACTGTCGTGCACTTCTGGAGGGTGAATTTATCACCGAATGTGTAAAAGGAGCTGGGTGTATACGGAAACCAAACTGTTTATGTGACAAACAAGATTTATTACATCGGCTCCCGCTGCATATTCAAGTGGCTTACGCTCCGCATTTGTCAAAAAATCATTACATTTGGCTTGTATAGAAGACAAATGGTGGGCATGTACAGAGAAAGAAAAATGTACAGTTATTGACTTCTCTCTACCAAAAGCTTTCAGCAAAAAGTGTAACGGACTTTGGCAAGCACCAGTGGTTGCCTTTGATTTATAACCAGTCTTCGGTTTTTGTAGAGGTTGTGTTCAAACGTGTTCCAGATATCTCGGTTACAGCGAACCCAAATGATAATAACGTATTGTGTTATTTCTGGTATGTCTTCATCTGAGAGAAGGTCTGAGCTTATTTAGCGCCACATTTATTCTAATATTGTCAACGTTTACTATTTATTATTGCACAACCACAAACACAAATTATTCGAAAATTAGAGAAAGTTCATAAAACTCATGATTTGATCGAGCAGGCGTGGTCATAATTGGCCGCCCACAAGTTATTCCATAACAGGAAGTATTGGGTGTGTGCTGACTTAAGAAAACCTTTTTACGTCCATTATAAAATTTAAACAAAGCTCTGTTGGAGATGTCGATAAAAGTTTTTTTACGATAGCAGTCACCGGAACCCACGCAAGCAATAATAAGCGAACTAGAATACTTCAACACTTAACAGATCAAATCGTAGAATCTTGGCATCAGAACAAGTTCCTTATCAGCAGCAACGTCCTCAAATTGAAGCGGAAACGCTCACCCATTCCATCCACCGTCATTTATAGGGAGTCGGATATCAAAAGACACCCCCGTCTTTGTTTACTAGGAATCTTCTGAACTTAACCCAAAACTATGTACCTAGTTAGTTCCTTTTCTTTCAATAATTCTTGATAGTATTGGTTAAGTGGGTTGGGTGGACAATAAGGTTAAATCGCCAGTAACTGGGTCACGAGCGACCCACGCTTCTTCAATCTCTCGACTAATCAATAGCCGATTCGTAAGATTGTCTGTTTAAAGTCAATTCTTTTTGAGCGGATTGTAATTATACCCCGGCAGAGCCTGCAGTCAATTACCGACTTTTCCTATTACCATTTTTTTACAGTTCGTAAAAGGTGAGTAATTTTTCCGCTATTCAAAACGTTCGGTTGACTTCTTTGCTTTAGAAAGTTCGATGAAAAGAATAATCTTTTCCGTTCGTTTCTTGACCGTGACGTGCTATTTTAAGAAATACAAACACCTGTGTGTATCACATCACATTACATAATATATTTAATACCAGTTTAATACATCATAAGATTAAAAACCTACAGTTTTTTGGCTGAGTTTATGAGAACTGAACAATTTTTTCTTCGGCTTCCCTCTAGTGATAATTGTAGCTGCGCCACTGGAATACATTCTGAAAGCTGCAAAGGCTACGTTGAAAACTGAACTATTGCTTGACTTTTGAGATCTATTTATAAGAGAAAATAAATGAAACATAATCTTACTGTTCCATTTGATTATCGTATACCGAGTTTATTGGCGAAACTTCTCTTCCATGGATATTGTGAATAAGTTCTGAATAGCTCGTAATGAGTTCACGAACATATTCCAAAGCAATCACATCCGCAACACAGTTTCAAAGCACTTCAAGCTTGTAATATGTACACTTGACAATTACCAGTGCAGTTCCAAACAGATCCAAATGTTTTAGTTTGTTTTGAGCACTATTATAGTGCATACGGGCCACTTGCACCAACTTTGTGGACTATTGTAATTGTACTGCCACAGCACAGTTCCGATTCGTTATTTAGTTAAATTTTCAAATTGTTTCAGTGGAATCAAAGGCAACTGTTGCCTTAGACAAGCAGATAGCGAGCATACAGTGGTTAAATTAAGCAATTGGTTAAGGAAGAGTTTTGGAACGCCATACATACGTAAAAGTTGAGCCTTCATTGCTGTCGAGATTTAGACGAAGCAAATAACACCTCAATTGTCAATACGGAACCAAGGACTTTTGAGAGAATCGTAAACACTATTATATTTATAATCATTACTTTGATGTATTCTCATAAACACCAAGACCCGAATTTAGGTTTAAATCGATTTGACATTTTGCTCATTGATAGGTATAAAAAGGTGGTTAAGAAAAAATACAAAAACGCAAGTCCGATCCATAAAAATGGGCAAAAGTTCAAGTAAACTTAAGTACAGCTCTATTCATTATGTAAGATTATCTTAGAACATTTAGGAATAAGAAAGTTAAGCTTATGGCTTAAACTCAATAGAAGTATCAGGTAGAATCCATCTGTTTACCCATTAAACAAAGATCCACTGTTTCTAGTGACTCCAAAATACGAGTTATTTTCTAAAGGTACCTCTTAGCTGGTAATTACTGGCCCTGATAGCTGTAATGAAAAGTTTGTCCTACTTTAAGTAGCGATAAGATTTTACGGGAGAACCCGTTGTGTCCGAGCTAACATTGTTAAGACTCTCTTCGTTATTTACCTGTGAAACAACTGAAATAATTATTATAATTTAGCTAAACATTCACAACGGCGGGTGCCTTTATTTCTCAAGTGCTTCTTTAGAAATAATGAAGTTTTGAACAAAGAAAACTCATCGTTCTTTCTAATCAAACTAATTATGACAAATGTCTGGGCGCTCATAAATCAAATTTAGGTCCTCATCTTTGTTCCGAACAACGCGATTTTTTCAAATAGAGTGATATCGTTACAGAGAATTCGAGCTAAACCCGACCGATACACCTACACAAATGGTTCGCCTTACTGTGACCACCTGCTATCCTGTCATACGAACAAATACACGGAACAGGGGTTATGTAATTCAATACGTTGCGAGCAGATGTGGAACGCCATAAAATACGCTGCTTGTTTAGCACTCGACAGGACGTACAAATCTGGGGCAGGCAAAGGTGCTGAAGAATCGCTCGCGTAACGTCAAAGCTACAGCTTTTCTATAAAACGACGCGAACGCCGTAGATAAATTTTTGAAGCGAACTGGTCGATTCTAAATTGGTTTGTAGACAACAAGAGAAATCGTCAAACCTGTGCTTTGGAAATATGGCAGGCTTTAACTTTTCCTTTTTGACTACGAAATTACGAATAAAAGTTTTATATATGGGCATCATTACGAGTTACGACGACGTCCAAACAATGATAAGAATGCATACAAAGACGTACCGTTCAAATATTCAAAAATATTTCTCAGAATTCCGAATTCGCAATCGTGCAAAACCAACACTACGCGTCGTGACCAAACGTGGTTGGTTGGAAAAACAACATTCGATGAAATAGCTAAATTTATTGCGCACCGATACAACTCTTTATGGATTCAGCCAAATTCAACCAGCATATCACTGTGTGCCAAATATCAAAGCAAAACCGTGAGCGCTATGAATGCGAAAAAATAAAACTTCTTTCATACAACCGCATAGTTGAAAATCAAAAGCCGAGTTTGGCTCATTTTTTGAATCTGTGTTTTTGCGAGGCATGCCTATGTGCAACTGAATCCATTTCAATTTGACACAATATGCAGCTCATCGGGACGCGTGAATGAATGGCGACGTTTCAGCGCTATCAGTCTGATTGATAGTAGCTGGCGCGTTGCCTTTTATGTATTTTGAAAAAAACCGACCAAGTGCGTGTCGGCCCACGCACAATGAAGGGTTCCGTAGTTGGGATGAAGAAAGAAGAGACGGAATTATCCCAAAAACAAACTTAACATTGTTGTTGAAAAACATGTTCTCTCATACACTCCCAACTGCAAATGTGAGTTTGTACACAATATTGAGAGATTGACTGCCTCGTTGGTCTAGTGATCGCAAGTGCTACTGCTGATCATGAGGTCCTGGGTTCGATTCCCAGGTCGGGCAGTGTTATTGGGTTTTTCTATCTGGAATTTCTCAGTAGCAGCCCGGAGTCTGGATTCGTGCCCGGTAGATGGCAATAGGCTCGCCCCCTAATACATGGGACTTAAACATAATTGGCGAAATGTGGGTGTACTACCTCTGCCTAACCCTTCGGAGAAACAAGGTGTGATGTTATGTTTATGTTTATATTGAGAGATTTGTCATGTTATTTTAAGACCATAGAATTCTTGTAGGTTTTCCTGTAATCTATAAGTACTTATAGAACTATTTTCTTTATTAAATAAAATAGGCTCTACTAGTTTCGGAGATAAGGGGGAAGGGTCAATTTTCCTCCATTTTCATAAATATTCGAAATTCATTTATTTACGTTACACGTCTGTGTTTGGGTCACAGAAATTCATATGTGCACCTAATTTCAACTTATCCGGTCCAGTAGATTCGGAGCAAATTGGCTGTGACAGACGGACAGACAGACACATGAGTGATCCTATAAGGGTTCCGTTTTTTCATTCGGACGTACGGAACCCCAAAAATAGGTTCTTTATCGTTAGATCTATTTGTCGATTATCCAACGCGACAGACTGATTAACTACCTACTTTTTGTATGTGGCTACTCCAAATCCAAATATGTTGATAAATTCTCGGCCACCTTTTCCCGTTATCGATACTGACACAGATTTACTAATCAGTCTGCTGACAAGAGCAAGATCCAAGTTCATGTGATTGCTTTATGAATGAACAGTTTTATCTTATCCATACTAATATTAAAAAAAAACTATTTTAAAATAACTCTGTCTGTCTGTTGGTTAAACAGATTTCGATGAAATTTGGCGCACAGGTAGAACATGGTGTGGGTTAGGACATAGGATAGTTTCATTCCCATACGTGGGATAATTTCCGAACTCCACGCGGGCGATGCCACGGGCAAAAGCTAAGGACATAATGCGCCTCCTAGTTTATGCCACAATATCAGTTGAGGTACGAATTCAATTTAAAATACATCTTTGTAAGAACGATCTCCAAATGGATTTAGAGAAACCGTTATCAGCGACCTTTTGGAAAGCGAAAGGCTTTTTACACACTCCATGTAACAGCCTCTTTTAAATAAATGCCCAGGTTATCAAACAACTCTCCAAAACGCTTTTGTATCGTTCACGTTTGAAACCTCAGGGAATATCGACTGTACCAGCTCCGAGTTACCTGTGAATTACTTACCTTTAACGCTGATTTGCTTTTGATCCCATCGATATTGGTGTCTAGCCCTCAAAGGAACAGCGGAAGCAATCGTCTCGGAACTGTTTGCAACAGGTAATCTCCACCTCTGCATTAATTTGAGCTTTCCTGAGCGTTCTCAAAAGCATAAACTTATTCATTGAATTTACTGCAGTCATTCGGCCTGTAGGCTTTTAAGGTATCATGTAAGTTAGTTTATAATATTACGATAATCTCGACCGAACCGCTCCGCCTATTCGCAGACAAGCTTGACAACTTTTTAGCATTCATCGACGAGCATTGATGACAAATCCTTTACAGACAAAGATAAATGTATAGTTTGAACATACCCAAAATTGCTCCTATACTCTAAAACTGCGACAGTAAATTCAACCTATAATCTTAACTACAATCTAATCCTTTTACTTAGTGAAATAGGTGTAGCAATTAGCATAAATTTGACTCCAGCAGTGGCCCTTTCATCCCAGACTAAATTCGGCTATGGAGTAAGTTTATAGAGACAACAATGGAGCTGTCGGCAACGTAATACAAGTATGTATAGTATCGCCTGAACCATTGTTTGACGGAATGTTATGTAACTAGAATATGAAAAAGTCGTTTTCATTTAAATATTTGTACATGCCCAGTAATTTGAACTTTGGTATTGTTTTTCGCGACCAAAATGCGTCTCCTGTATGCAAAGTATATGAACATACACACACACATACATACACACACACATACACATACACACACACACAATACATACACATACATACAGTGTATGTAGTTATGTGAACAATCCTTGGATCGTCTTTATGCTTAGCGTCAGGTTCAACGATTCCTATAATACAACTTGCTTTAATTTCCTTTACGGAAAAATACATTTTTACGAATAGAAAATTCAGTTGCGACTTTCAAAGAGTTCATTTATTTGATTCCCTTTAAGATTATTATCTTCTACGGACTTCGTTTATTCGGGACTGATACAATCTTTTCGTCATAAATTCTCTTATCTTACGGTACTTTGTCCACAATTGAGCAAACGTGTTGAGGACGCCAGGGCTCCGTGAAATTGATTTTGAGACAGTCTGAGATTGCGAGGCGATGCAGCGGAGTCACGAAGATAGCGGGACACTTCAATGTGGAGGACGTGCAATCGTGCTTATTAAAAAATGCAAGAAAATATTGAATTGTGCCTTGGGGTCGAAAAATAGCAAGAAAATGCCGCCGATGACGGCTTCATTCATTTGTTATTGGAACAATGAATATCAGTATTGCCATGAAAGACTGAGAATCATCGAAAATGTGCGTAGAAGTTAACTTGATCATAACCCAATGTTGTATCATCACCTCGTTACGTCGCGCGTCGTACCTAGCGAGGCTCATTGCTACCGCAGACTCCCGGACGACCTCCGACTAAGGAAGGATTAGTATGCAGGACCCCCAGTTAGTTACCGCGTTAATAGCTGAACCACGGATCATTGTCCTTTATTCGATTTAAAATTGGCTTCTCGATTTTCCTTTTCTGTAGTCTAATCTAATTACTTGAATTGTGTCTTCGGTTTCAACCGATATCTTTGTGTTCTCCTGCCTCTTGGATAGTCCTTGAAGTTTTTAGGACATTTATATCAATCGAGAAATACGTTTATTGATTTTATTGATGATACATACCAAAAAGTTGCCATGGATGGAGCTGGTACAGGATCCAGGGACGAGGGCTGTGAATCCTTATTCGGCATATAATCTAGCTAGCTAGACGATGCTTTGGTAATTTTTCATTTCAAACATGAATAACGAGTTAGAGATGCAAGCTACATCTTTAATCAAATTCACTATCAATGAAGCTACACTATAATGTCTGCTGACATTGTCAAATGAATCCGCATTAGTCACCGACGTGTAGACATTCAAAATTATGCAAATATCAAATTAATTCGCGTTTAATGCTGCCATTTGTAATTTTCGACCACCTATTCAGTTAGCGAGGAAGTCTAGAATCTAAATGTTGCCTAAATAATGGGCTGTTGGCTTCTATGTATGATATAATTATTTGCGGCTGGAATATTGAGTTGCCCATCAATGAAACATTGACTGTGTGTCTCCTTTGTTATACAATGTTGATGTAAATTGAATTTATTTCTTATGCAGCGGCACAGCAGCAGCTTCCTGTTGGTGTTGTGGCTTTGTATGGTGTGATTGAGGTTTATCTGTACTTGTAAGGAGTTCTAGATAATGTTATGTATGTTGCACTCTTATCATGAATAGACGCGATGTTAATTAAGATTGTGTTGTCTTTGAATGAGACTTGATGTTTATTCTGCCGCTGCGATGTGATTGTATTGGTGATAGCTTCTGCCTGCAACTTCGTTCGCGTGGAAATCGGTGGAAGTCACAATATACTAAAATAACAGCCACATTTTTATAAAACTCCCTCAGTCCCCCGACCCGCCGTGTCGCATCGCGTCGCCCGCCCGCGCTTTTACTTCGTTTTCGCTAAGCGTTCTGTCTTACTTTTTTCTTTTTGCTCGGCTCCTAAGAGTCGTAGCGTGATGTTAAGTAGCCTATAACTTTCCTCAAGAATTAGTAGTAGTTCCAGAGATTAGCGCGCCCAAACAAATTCTTCAGCTTTATTATGTTAATATAGATACATCTCTGCAGTAGAAAAGGGTGAAAAGTAGCTGTATTCAAGATTTAAATGTTCCTTTTTAGGTAGAGCGCTTGGATACTACGTCTATTAATTATTTTCCAAATATGCCAAACACTATATGCAACAATACAAATGCAATGCAATATGCGACTGTTTCATAAGCGCAAGACCATCTCCATCATCATCATCCAGTCAGTAAAAGTCTGACACGCCCTCCCGCTCCGCCCAGAGCGGGAGAAGTCATTTGATGATTTCCCACCCACAAAAAAAAAAAAAGACCATCGAAATAGGTACATATTTCTAACGAAAATAAACAAATGGTGTCTGTCAATAAAAGCCGAGTAAACTATAAATATCCTAAAACTTGAAGTGTCCAGTCACATACCTACTCAATAGGTATTTACTTTTCTGAATCAGCGAATTTTACGTGAATGCTATTCAAACTTCACATGGCAACAAGATTTTTTATACTCATTCTTTTGTGATGTTTTGCAATTGAACAAGAACAGTTTTTTTCTTGCATAATACAAGGACATCATTATTATGGTTTATTTGTCGTGTTTTTTTTCTTGTAAGGTAGAATAAATTACAACATCATAATTGGTCTTTTTTTTTCTCAAAAGGTGGTTGTATGTCTAGCAGTCACTATTTGTATTTCAAAACTAGAATGAGGGGCTCGTGGCTAAGTCAGCCGCACGGGTTGATCGATCAGGTTAAATCTATACTTGCCGCGGTCGCTCCGTGGATGGGTGGTCATCTTTACATAACGGCTTAACGTGCTTTCCGAGACCCCGTGCCTCGGAAAGCACGTTAAGCCGTTGGTCCCAGCTGTCATTCTTGGATCTGTGACAGTCGTTACAGGTCGTCAGAAGCCCGATATTCTGACAACCAGTCTTACCAAGGGGTATCGTGTTACCCAGTAACTGGGTTGTGTAGGTCAGATAGGCAGTCGCTCCATGTAAAATACTGGTATTCAGCTGCATCCGGTTAGACTGGAAGCCGACCCCAACATAGTTGGGAAAAAACTAGAATGTGAAAGGCAGAGTTGACTGATTGGTTGTCCTTCTCAGGATTGTGGACTTGTGGCTGATATTCAATACTTATTAAGTTATTTATGAAGGTACTCCGACAGTTTCTGTATAATAGTAATAAAGGTAGTAAATACAGCCTTAAACTTTGACCATACATTAACTGAGCCTCTCACAGGCCAGGGGACATAGGTGTCTCATACATTACATCGAAAATGCATTATTCCTGGCTTCAATATTAATAAAACTATCAAATAACATCTTAGGCCTACTACAGATAGTCCTTATTTTATCACAATGGTATACAGATTATCATGAAAGCTTGTTGTCCATCATAAATACCACTACTTGATATCTGAAGCCCAATTCTCGTAACGAAAAACATTCAAAATCTAGTCGCAATCTCATCTCAGCGACAACCAAATGTCAAAAATGTATAGAAATTATACCTAAGTATTTTTGACACTATTGAGACCAAGATCAGACTGTGAACGTTGTTAAATTTACGGGAATTGCCCCCCTCTGGTAAAAGTATTGTTTAGTATCTTGTTTCCATGGTAACAGAGCTACTTTGTAACATATTCATATTAGCCTTGGCCTGACAGAAGTTCTTTAGACTGGCTACTGAAGTATCTTTGAGGTCATTTCATGTTTAAAATATAATAATAGACTAGTTAATTTCAAGGTATATGGAAGAAATAGATTATAACACTAGCCTAAAACCTTGTGGCACATGATTCATTCAAAGTTATTCATCATAAATTGGTTATTCACCTGTATTATTATTATGTACATGGGACTTTAACTGGTGAAATGTGGGTGTACTGTAGGTACACCTCTGCCTAACCCTTCGGGGATTACAGGCGTGATGTTTATGTGTAAATTGGTTATTTACAAGAGTTACTTCTTTGTCTGTTGGTTACAGAACGTAAGTTACTGGTTCTAGCACCTTTATGTTGTCTACAATAAGTATGGTTACTAGTTGGTAGATAAATTCTGTTCCTTAATACACCTTATTGGTCAGTTTGCTCAACACTAGAGATTCTTATTGTATGAAACCTATTTTTTGGTACGGAAATGCAGTTCCTAATTGAAAGCTTTTTAAACAGTTCATGTTAATTGAACAGTATTATGTGTTAACTGCATTCAATAACAATGCCTGTTGCATCAATGAATCATGATTTTGTCTCAGTTCTTACATACATCGTTGAAAAATGATGGGTTGATATGAGAAATTGTGTTCAGAACTTACGGAATATGTGACATGCCATTTGTTTTAGTTTTTATGTTATTGTAACTCTATTCTGAAGTTACAGGTAAGATAAATTAATGATGTAAGCAATGAATAAAGATTTGTTTTAAAATTGTACAGGTAAATTTTAAACACTTGATCAAATTCAGACAGGAATTTGATGAGGTTTAAAACAATTATTAGGTAACAAAGGTTGTGTTTATTATTAGAAATAAGATTATTGATATTCACAGTTATCTAGATGTCATCAAGAGCTTTTAAAAAGATTTTCTAAAAGCTCAGTTGTATTATGAATGAGTAAAGTGAATAAGAACACTTGTTTTTAGGTCATTACCTCCTTAAAGCTTTTAAAAAGAGAATAAATATACAGAATGACGAAATTATATTCAACATGGTGATTTCACGCATGAGCCCAGGATCCAGTAATAGATGTTATACATAGCTGCATGATAAAAACAGTGAGTAACATTCATAAAGTGAATGAATCAACTGCAAAAACGAAGCCAGCGGTCGCCCACGGCGCGAGGTGCCGCGAAGCCGCGCCGAGCCTGCCCGTGTGTGTGTATGCATTGTGCATAGCAAGAAGTCGTCAAGCCGGTCCCAGTATCTAACACCCACTCGACACTCAAGCCACACGGTACCGCATACACCTCCAACCAATCCCACCGACGCTTCACTCACGAGTTTCAACCATTTTCAATATGAAAATAAATTCATAACAAGAGAAAAAAGAACAAAACTACAACTCGTATTTAGATCACACAGCTATGTTAATTCTGAATGAAAAATGACTCAGGCCGACAACAAAAATAAATTCGCCCCAAATTACTTTAATACATACGCCGGTAAAATTGGGTAAATGATAACAAAATAAATAATGCACACAAAAATTACGTACCTTCATTGTCGTTGTTTCCCTCAGCGCTGAACACCGAAGTCGCCAAAACTCCGACGCACAAAACGCTCAGAAACCTCACAATCATTTTAACTGATTATTATCTTACACTGAGTTCACAATTTTATCGAAAATAACAATTTATACACTCGACATAATCAAACCGGTGACACTCGCGCTGCTCAGCAGCGATCAGCCTTTCGCAAATGGCGGCGTATGACGGATGTGTTCATCGATTGCACTCGAGTCTGCGCGTTTACAAAGCCTCTTTTGAACAATGATAATTTACTTGCAACACAGACCACGTGGGAGGATGTTCTATAAAAGTATTCAGTGGATAGAATAAAAATAAAAATGATAGGAAAACTCGTATTCATTTTTCTAAACCTCTTTTGTTACGAGAAATAGTTAAATTCTGTCTACTGCAGCCTACTGAGGATGAATATTATTTAATGGCAACTTGAGAAACTCGAAATGTCTCACCGATTTCTAACTCTTTCGTGAGTACTATCTTCTATGTTAGCTAGAAGGAGACAAGGAGTTTTGGTGTTACTAGTGTTCTTACATTTTTCCCGATTGTAGAAAAATAGATAGAAATAGTGGGCAACATTCATGTTTGAGATTAATTGTATTGGAACGTTTACAGGGCCACTAAGTGAATCAAACCTTTTTTCTCTTTTACTCTTCACCAACTCTTGCGGCAGTGCTTATCTACAATGAGTGAGGTAACAGTATTTGAACAATATTTCCTATTGTAAAAAGTCGCCTCAAAAGCCATGCTAAGTAATCACTACTACCTAAAGTCGCTATGTGCGTACAGTTACGAGCAATAAAATATATAAATGTTGACCAATTTTCGAATATAAACTACCGTCAAAAAGTTTGGAAGCACACCTGTGGTCAAACAAAACAAATGAATACCGACTAATAGGCGGCAAAAATTAGCAATAAACTATCATTTTACAAGCTTTTACGATTTTTACATAAAAAAAAGGATTGTTATTCCACATTCATGAAGTTTTAACTAACTCCTTAGTTTTGACGAAACACGTGATTTATGACTTAATCCGTCGGGTACTTTATTGTTGCAATGGTGTGGTTTTATTGATAATATTTGGTGTTTTAACTTTTTAAGACCCTCTTTAGTCCAACTGGAGCATTGGCACGTGAAAGTTATGATATTAACATTGTCCGTAATCGAAAGATATCGACGACTCCTTAGACCTCTTTTTTCTTCTGAAAATGACAAAACGCAAGCAAATCACACTCGAACAGAGAAGCGCTATTTGTACTCTACGTGAGGAAGGATACAGTGAACGTCAAATCGCAGAAAGGCTCGGAATCTCGTAAAGGTGTCCACTATACCCTTGTTAGAAAACGAGAAACTGGGAAAAATTAGGTTAGAAAGAGATCTGGTAGGCCCAATTCTACAACAAGGTAAGAAGACAACTTCATCAGGATTCTCTCTTAACGGAATCGACGCTTAACTGCACTACAAATCACCGCAGCTCGGAATATAACGCGAGAAACACCCGTTTCAAAAACAACTGTTAAAAGACCTTTATTGTCTGCGGGACTAAGAGGATGTGTTGCAGCTAAAAAAACATAACAATTCAACATAGGGAAAATAGACTAGAATGGGCAAACGCGTACCAAAACTGGACAAAAGAGCAATGGGAAAATGTCCTTTGGAGTGACGAATCAAAGTTTCAGATTTTTACATCCAATAGACGTGTGTTTGTACGCCGCCGCGCCGCCGCCGGTCAAAAGAAGAGAGGGCTTCAGAGGCATGTACTGTGCCTATTATCAAACATGGTGGATGTAATGTCTAGGGGTAATTTGGCAATAATAAACCCGGAAATCTTGTGAGGATAACCGGAAAACTAATCAAAGAAGGTTATTTGAAAATTTCTTCAAAATTCCGCCGTACCCAGTGGACTAAATCTTATTGGTCCTGGATTCATTTCCCAACAGGATAATGATCCTAAGAATTCTTCTAAACTGTGCCAGACCTTTTTGAACAAAAAAAAGATGAAAAAATCTTAAACATCATGCAATGGCTATCTCAATCACCTGATCTTTCTCCAATTGAGCTTGTTTGGGATGAACTCGATAGAAGGGTGAAAAATTGTGCTCCTACGAGCTCAGAAAATTTGTGGAAGCTATTAAAGAGCGAATGGAACAAATTAGATGAAGATTATTTTAGTAAAATAATTAATAGAATGCCTAGAATATGCGAGAAGCTAATAAAGAAAAAAGGAGGATACTTTGATGAAGCTAAAATTTATTTAAATTTATATTATATGTAAAATTTTTATTTTGCATTAGTTTTTGTTTATTTTAATTTATTATCAATACATTGAAATTGAAATGACTTTGTTTCATTTTATTTGATTTTATTTTGCTGCTTCCAAACTTTTGGACGGTAGTGTATGTTAATAAATATTTCAAAAACAAGTGCCTCATGTTTTGATTAAAATAATGTAATCAAAGTCGTGTGACAGAATTAGATGGATATTTTTTTCAAAGTATAGTAAACAAAACACATTCAGTGAATACTAGACACTCGAAACGCTATTTTAGTATACATAAAAGTACATGGAAATTCCATAACATCACGTTTGTAGTCCTCGAGAGGTTAAATAATATGTGTCTTTGACGATTTCTTTGCGTGTCTTTTATAAAGGCCAAATCAAAGCCATCCTTCATTTAGAATTTTCATGAATAACAGTCACCAGTGAGAGTTTGTGGATGTCACACATAATGTCTTCGGATTTTTATTCTAGCTAGTACAACATAGATTCCTCGCGTTTTCCGTCACTGTTATGAGATTTTGTGGATAACAGCCAACTCCCTCCCATCACACAGTGAGGAGAGTAGTGGTTCAGGCAGTGGGAACATTTTAAGCCGCTATGTTTAATAGTATATAAAAATTAAAGGCAAATTATTTTTCAGGCGACTAACAACTTACTATACCATAATTGAACATATAAAATCAAAATAATAATTACAACTTCATATTTAAGTATGAATAGATTAGACTTCGTAAATGCACTGGTAAAAAAATGAAAAATATTATTGAGTGCGCAATGATTTTATTTTTCACTTGGCAACACCGCAGTTTCGAAAGTTCAATTTCGCATGGCGGACGTGCAAGTGAACTCTGTTATTTGTTAGTGATAATTTCATTTATTATCTCGTTGTGATTCCCTATGGAAAGACAAATTCTGATGCTTCTATTTCTTTGTGGACGTGCTTTATTCATTCCTTAACATTAGATGATGCTAAAGTTTTATTTATAGTTGCATTTGTGTGAACTGCATAGTGTTTCTCAAAAATGGGAAAATGTGACGAAGCTAACGTCGAAGTTAGCATGGGGGACTCGGCGTCCCCTACTATGAAACCTGATAATTTCTCGTTCACCCCGCCTCCAGAGGCACCAGTGTTCGAACCCACGCCAGAGGAATTCCTGGACCCCCTGGCATACATCAGCAAAATACGACCAATCGCTGAGAAATCGGGGATTTGCAAGATAAAACCTCCAGCGGTGAGTAAATTTCTTTGTTTCGATAAGCAGTGTGTCACTAAATAGGCCTAACAAAGTGCGTTTCTATCGATAAAACAAGAATATTGAACAGTTTTCTAACCATAAAAGCACTCGCGAATTACGTGTGATGCAACCATATTACCTCGACTTATTAGGCTGCTCGTTATCTAAATTTAATTTTTACCTTCTAATCCCGTGTAATACGTGTCAAGTGTCGTCTGAATACGGTTTCAGGCATCATATTTTGTTTATTTAGGCATAAATGCAGTTGCATATTGTATTGTGGAGGCTGGTTGCCATTTTGTGTCATGCCCTCCTGCCTACGATAGTTTAGTTAAAAAAAGAACTATTGCGAGTTTTTTGTCGTGACTAACTGTAATCTCCACAGTGGTTGCTGAATGCACACTAAAATTTGACAATGAAGCCTACTGTAGAAGGATTAATAGTATTTGAAATGGTTGCAAACACAAGAGAATGAATATGCACTTTGCTATAGATAACCAACTAAATTATTGGTATGCAAGACCTACTTTCTGTATATTTGTCCATGAAATTGTATGAAACACTCACATGGACAAGACTGCTTTGTCATCCATTTCTGTAAAACAAGAAAACAAAATTATGGTGGTATTTGAAGAACAATGTCAAGTAATTAGTGTACTTGAGTTTGTCTATTGGTTGAACTCCAAATGTTTAGATGTTGCATAACATTTATGATAAATCAATGAATTAGAATTTATCTCTAATATTTTGTATACATGCAGATTATCTTGCATGTTTTTAAAATGTGCTCAATCATAAAACAACCATACTGGTGCATCATGTTCTTAATTATTTCAAAATTAATTTATTATGGTACCCATCCTGCCTAATAGAACTGTATATACCACAACAACAGCAACAACAGTACTTTAAAAAAATCAAAATATTTGAACTAGAAATGAAAGATTATCACAAAACACTATAAAAGTATAAAAATAGTTTTACTATTACTTTAACCCTTTGAGCATTCACCCCCTGGACAGTGGACCATCTTCAACCAAATGTTCTGATACAACTAATATTCAACCTGAAAAAATCTATTATTGAATTTTAATCAATACATTTTCTTCAACTAATGTAATCTAATTAAATATAACAGCAAAAGAAAATTATGATCATAATAATTTTACAAAATCACACAATTTCCACGTATTTCGAGTGCCAGTTATTTAAAGAGTTTTTGACTATGAGTGCCAAAATCTACTAATCTAATATCAGTTAGCCAGTAGACTAATTTTATACAAGAATTAATCTGTAGTAATTATGTTGTGTGGTTTTTCCTTATTATAATTTACCCTGTTAATTTCACTAACACAACTTTGTGTTAGTGAAATAATGTCACTGTTTTTCACTGGAAGTGATAATACTAATCTATATATATTTTAAAAGTAAATATTATAGTGTTAATGGTTTCTATAGCAACTGCCAGTAACTGGGTTGTGGAGGTCAGATAGGCAGTCGCTCCATGTAAAATACTGGTATTCAGCTGCATCCGGTTAGACTGGAAGCTGACCCCAACATAGTTGGGAAAAGGCTAGGCAGATGATGATGATGGTTTCTATAGCATTAAAACTTCAAATATGGTCCTACTATGATCATTGTTAAAATGGCTGATAACTTGTTTAAAGTATTACAGTTATTATTCTAATAAAAACACAAATTTTATTGTTTGTGTATCATAATTTTTCTTTCTTCTATTAATTACAAGTGAAGAATTGTATTAAGGGAGGGCTGTATTTAAAGTTGGTTAACACATTAATTAAAGGACATTATACAGCTATAGCAGTAATAACAATAAAGTTAGTATTATTGTGTCTTGTTGGTGTTCCTCAAAGTGTTAAATGTGGATTGTGCAAGAGATGTAAAGATTAGCGTGGCATTATGTAGTTTCTGCCTACCCTATTAGAAATAGGAATAATATTAAGTATGTAGGGATTGGAAACAGCCATACATAATCTCACACGTCTATTCCTGAACTTATATTTACCAGTTGAAATTGAAGATTTTAAAAGAGCATATTTTATAATGTAATTTTTAAGGCTCAGCAGAGATGACCTACTTATAAACCCACCATGTTGAATATAACTGTATACAATGTGTTGTTCACCATATTTTTTATATTTACTGAAATACAGTAACAGAATTGTAATAATTTGAGTGGGTAACATGCCAAAAAAAAAAAAACATGTGGCTGGGCATTCCCTACTTTGTTATATAAATATTGAGTATAAGCTAAAATGATAAATTTAATAATCAATCTGCCAGGGTGAAATAGTAGGTCATTCACAACAATTTATGTGTTAATTAGACTGCTAACTCATTTTTGCTTCGTGACACATTTATGCAACAGGTTTTTGACACCAGTATTTATTATAGTAGTTATGCTAAAAGGTATTTTTACTGTTATTTATAGTATACAGTACTTCAGTAATAGTGATGATAATTTCTTTAAAAAATATGTGTTAATAAATTACTAGAACAAAAACTTATTTTTTTAATTGTGATTTTTTGTGTAAGTACCTACTTTGTAATATACTTTGTTGGAGGTCCCCAATACGAGTACATAGATGAACAAGTGTGCATATTATACTTAATAAAATAAATATTGGAATAGATTTTGTATTTAAATAAAATTGAGTTCAAAGTTGCATGCTAACAGTATGATTGTACATTTCCTGCTCTATGGTTTTATAGGCACATAAGAAAAAGGTCACACACACAGACACTGTCTCTCGAGCTATTCTCTCTTATAACTAGCACACACCTACCATATTGGCAGGATCTAATTCTAAAGTATACAGAAAACAAGTGTGCAATAATAGAAAATAAGTGTGACTGACTAGAACTTAATGAATAAACACCTTCTTTTCTTTATACTCGGTCTCTCAATGCTGAGGATTATGCATAGCATAACCCACCTTGTTCAATTCAAAATATTTTATTTCACATAAACCTACATGGACACATAAGAAACATCGGAAGCCTGGTGCATGGTTCCAATTGGTGGTTTCCTATAGAGAAGAGCCCGCAAGAAACTCCACAGTTACTCTTTTAAAAATAATGGGCTTTTACAATGTTTTCAAATTACACTGTAAATGGGAATGGGAGGTCTGTGAACAAGTACCAGGTACTTGAGAAAATAGAAAATGGTCAACAAATCGATAAATCAATGAGTCTACATGGCCTTGTAGATGTCTTGTCCTGGCTTTGGCGCCAAATATGTCCGTCCTGGGCCATTATTGAGGCTTCCTGAAAAGAAAGTCCTGAGGTCCTAAAAATACTATAGAATGGAAATAATTATAAGGTTGAATAAAAAAGGTTGTGTTTAACAGCAAAACATATTAGAAGGTTAGTTGATTGATAAGTACTTGCTGTAACCTAATGACCAAATTTTAATGAATGACTGTTTAAAATAGTACAGGAAAATAGGCAGGATTGTTACCTAGTGATATGAAGTAGTAGATGTAAGTGGTACTTAACATAACTAAAAGAAAACAAACATGTGAGTGTGTTCTTTTTAAATGTAAACATTAATTGAGGAAATTTGAGTGTTTTTTTTAATTAAGTCATTGTTAATTTGAGATTGTATCCTTCATAAGAATAAATATTAATAATAAAACTAACTACTAATTTATGCAATGTAATATTATTTCCAGAAATCATCATCATTCTCCTGTCCTTATCCCAATTTATTTGGGGTTGGAGCAACAAGTCTTTTTCCTGCATACTTCTCTATTATGCATCACCCAGACAATTTTTTTCAATTTTAATTATTGCATTTTAATTTATCACACAGCTGTCACTGATTTAAAATAAAACATAAGTTCTATCTTAAACAAAAATCACAACAAAGATACTATTTGCAATGTTTATAAAACTATAAAAGTTATCTAGGTGTGTTGTTACTTGCTCACGAAAGTGTCACATTACTCAAACAGCAATAGTGCTACAGCTCCACACTAGAAACATAATCCTCACAAGATCTAGTTTAGGGTTAATACATTGGCAGTATTACAGTTACTATCTAGACTAAACTAGTATTTTGAAACTGCTTTGCATGCAAGCAGGAAACCATTTTGTTGTTAGTTACTTTTTACTTAAGAATTATAGGGTCATGTTTAGAGTTGTCATGCTATAATCTAAGCTTTTTTGTAAATAAACTTTTATTCTGTTATTTAAAGGGGCTCGTGGCTAAGTTATAACCGCCGCACGGGTCGATAATCAGGTAAAGCTATGCTTGCCTTGGTCAGTCCGTGGATGGGTGACCATCTTTACATATCGAGACCCCTCCATGCCTCAGAAAGCACGATATGCCGTGAGTCCCGGCTGTCATTCGTAGATCTTTGACAGTCGTCAAAAGCCCAAAAGTCTGACAAACAATCTTACCAAGGGGTTGTGGAGGTCAGATAGGCAGTCGCTCCATGTAACATATTGGTAGTTAGCTGCATCCGGTTAGACTGGATGATGAACCTTTTATTGTTATTTGTTTATGTACTTACCAATAAAATAATAATACAATCATGAAAATTACTTCAATAGTATTAGAGAACAAGGCACTTCAGTATGCCGCTATTAAAATAAATCTCACTCAAATTATCCATTGTACTTTCAAACAGTATTTCCCTATTTTAAGTAGGTATTGTATTAGATTAAGATAGAGCTATCTTGATTTCAAGATTCCTGCACTAATACAACTTACAAGGCAACAAGAGATACTTGTTACAGCAGTAATAATTCTATTACCTTTTAAACGTCTTGTAACTTATTTGTTTCAACTATAATAACAATCATGTCCTTTTTTTTTTTCAAATAAAGACCTCATCTTATACAAATATGGAAAAAAAATGCATTTATTACACTTGCTTAATGCAAAAAACACAGGCGTGTCTTTTTACCGCTAAAGGGAGTCGTTTCGATCAAACTCCTACTTTTCGGGGTACATCTGTTCCTGTAACTGATCGGCTCGAGCTCCTAGGCATGGAGTTGACATCATGTCTCAACTTCGGTGCCACCATCGAGTACAAAGCACAAACTGCGGCCAAGAAACTGGGCATCCTAAATAGGGTGAAGCGATACTTTACGCCTGGACAGCTTTTAACTCTCTATAAAGCGCAAGTCCGATCCTGCATGGAGTATTGCAACCACCTTTGGGATGGCTCAGCCAAATACCAACTAGCCGCGCTTGACTCGGTGGAACGCAGAGCTAAGAGGCTCATTGGCGACGTAAGACTGGTGGATGCCAAGCTTCACAGCTTGGCTCATCGCCGCAAGGTTGCCTGCTTGTCGGTCTTCTACAGATTATACTTCGGGGAGTGTGCTCAAAAACTCCACGACTTCATTCCGCCGGCCCCCTTCTATCAGCGGACATCTAGACGCATTGCAGGGTACCATCCTTACCTAGTTGCTATCCCACAAATTCGCACTAAGCGTTTCCAAATGTCTTTTGTGATGCGCACAGTAAAGGAGTGGAACTCTCTGCCTGCGTCTGTGTTTCCGAACGTATACAACCCCGATCTCTTCAAAGTGAGAGTGAACAGGCTTCTTCTGGGTAAGCTCGCTCCATCGTCGACTTTGTCTCTGTCATCTCTGACCTAGACTAGAGTCAAGAGCAAACCTATCTCAAATAAAAATAAAATAAAAAAGAGTTGCAGTATTATCCATATTTTTTTCCCTTTGAATAAGCATACAAGCTAAACATATTATTTCGTTACAGCATTGGCAGCCTCCATTTGCAGTGGACGTCGACCGGTTACGTTTCACACCGAGGATACAAAGACTCAATGAATTGGAGGTAAGGATTCTGATTAAACAATTATTTTACTAATCAACATAAAACAAAGTTAAGCTTAATAACAAAGTAGTCTTTAATAATCTATATTTTTTTATCTATACTTCTATATACCTAGCTATGTCCCGCGACTTCGTTCGCGTGGAAGTCGTAATATACATAATATACTAAAATGCCAGCCACATTTTAATAAAACTCCCTCGTCCCCCGACCCGTCGCGTTGCATCGCCCGCCCGCGCTATTACCTACTCCGTTTTCGCTTAGTGTTCTTTCCGACTTTTTTCTTTTTGCTCGGCTCCGAAGGGTCGTAGCGTGATGTTAAACAGCCTATAACTATCCTCGAGAATTGGGCTACCAAATGCAAAAATAATTTTTTAAATCTGACTTTTTGTTCACAATTTATGGGTTTTAATTTTTTTTTACGCGGAATCAATATTTTTCTAAAATAAAAATAGTTCCCCGTAACATCAGTTATTTATATGCCAGTGAAAGTCTCGTCAAAATCGGTCCAGCCGAGCCGTTTCGGAGATTAGCCGGAACAAACAGACAAAAATTTTATAATTTTTTTTTTTCTTTTATTTATCGTATATACACTACCGTCCAAAAGTTTGAAAGCACACCTGTCTTCAAACAAAACAAATGAATACCGACTATAGGCGGCAAAAATTAGCAATCAACTATCGTTTTACAAGCTTTTACGATTGTTTACATAAAAATAAAAGGATTGTTATTCCACATTCATGAAGTTTTAACTAACTCCTTAGTTTTGACGAAACACGTGTCGGGTACTTTATTGTTGCAATGGTGTGGTTTTATTGATAATATTTGGTGGTTTTAACTTTATAAGACCCTGTTTAGTCCAACTGGAACATTGGCACGTGAAAGTTGTGATATTAACATTGTCCGTATTCGAAAGATATCGACGACTCCTTTTACCTTATTTTTTCTTCTGAAAATGGCAAAACGCAAGCAAATCATGCTCGAACAGAGAAGCGCTATTTGTACTCTACTTGAGGAAGGATACAGTGAACGTCAAATCGCAAAAAGGCTCGGAATCTCGTAAAGGTGTCCACTATACCCTTTTGTTAGAAAACGAGAAACTGGGAAAAATGAAGATAGAAAGAGATCCGGTAGGCCCAAATCCACAACAAGGCAGGAAGCTAACTTCATCAGGATTCTCTCTAAACGGAATCGACGCTTCACTGCACTACAAATCACCGCAGCTCTGAATGAAACGCGAGAAACACCCGTTTCAAAACAACTGTTAAAAGACGTTTATTGTCTGCGAGACTAAGAGGATGTGCTGCAGCTAAAAAACCAAAACTAACAATTCGACATTAGAAAAATAGACTAGAACGGGCAAAAGCGCACCAAAACTGAGCAATGGGAAAATGTCCTTTGGAGTGACGAATCAAAGTTTCAGATTTTTGGATCCAATAAACGTGTGGTTGTACGCCGGTCAAAAGCAGAGAAGGCTTCAGAGGCATGTACTGTGCCTACTATCAAACATGGTGGTGGTAATGTCTTAGTTTGGGGGTGTTTTGGCAACAATAAACCCGGAAATCTTGTGAGGATAACCGGAAAACTAAACAAGGAAGGTTACTTTGTAAATTCTGCAAAATTCAGCCGTACCCAATGGACTAAATCTAATTGGTCCTGAATTCATTTTCCAATAGGATAATGATCCTAAGCATCAGTGGCGCAGATACAATCATCGTTAGAGGGAAGCCGAAGAAAAATTTGTTCAGTTCTCATAAACTCAGATAATAAACTGTAGGTTTTTAATGTTATGATGTATTAAACTGGTATTATCGCCCCCTATTACATGGGACTTAAACATAACTGGCGAAATGTGGGTGTACTATAGGTACACCTCTGCCTAACCCTTCGGGGAAACAAGGCGTGATGTTGTTATGTTATGTTAAACTGGTATTAAATATAATTATGGCATTTACTTTAATCATCTCAAAACCAGATCATAATACTTAATGACCTAAGTTTATTAGATAACACAATAGAAATGTGTTTTTGATAACTACCTATTAAATTAATATTATTTAGCAGGTCGCCCATTGATTACATTTTTCAAAAAAGCATTTTTTCATTTAACATTCTTTAAAACTTGGTCCTGTGTGAGCGAGAGAGGTGACAAAATGTGACAGCCCTCTTAAACATCATGCAATGGCCATCTCAATCACCTGATCTTTCTCCCATTGAGCTTGTTTGGGATGAACTCGATAGAGGGGTGAAAAATTGTTCTCCTACGAGCTCAGAACATTTGTGGAAGCTATTAGAGAGCGAATGGAACAAATTAGATGAAGATTATTTTAATAAAATAATTAATAGAATGCCTAGAATATGCGAGAAGCTAATAAAGGAAAAAGGAGGACACTGATGAATATTTTTTAAAATTTAATTTAAATTAATTTTATATTGTATGTAAAATTTTTGTTCTGCTTATATTAGTTTCTGTTTATATTTTAATTTTTTATCAATTACCTTGCTGCTTCCAAACTTTTGGACGGTAGTGTAGTTTCTTATGCATTTAAAGTTATATCTTTCTTTGGATACCAGAGTTCATACAGGGACTGCTTATAACACTAATGGTTGTATAATTGTAATACGATATTATTGTATACGCGTCGCATGGTGTTGTTTGTAAGTTTTTGATTGTTCAACCATTTTTTTTCAATAAATCTTATCTTATCTTATTTAGTAAAAAGTTGTTATTTTGACATTACAAACAGGCACTTCAAATTTATTTATTTGTATATTTGTGTATAGATAAAGCTGAAGAGTTTGTATGTTTGAGCGCGCTAATCTCTGGGACTGCCAGTCGGATTTGAATTTTTTTTTTTTTGATAGGCTAATTAACATCATGTTACGACCGTTAGGAGCCGAGCAAAAAGAAAAAGTCAGCAAGAACGCTAAGCGAAAACGAAGTAATATCGCAGGTGGTCGATGCGATGCGACGCGGTGGGTCGGGGCCGCCGGAGTTTTATAAAAATGTGGCTGTTATTGTAGTATTAGGGCCCGGTCGCATACCACAACCACACCGCAACGATAACACGTGGACGGGCGCTAATTTGTATGAAACTGAATAGATTATTCACACGGACCACATTGATTGGTCAAAATCAACCGGTGTGGCCGATATCGACCACAACAAGGTCACGTCGCAGCCACAACGCAACTGCAAGAAGTTGCAGCGACACTATTCATACGTAACCACTGGTTGCCGACATTTCGCCGCTGCGATTTGCTGTGCTTGTGGTCCGTGTGAACGAGCCCTTAGCATATTGTGTACTTACGACTTCCGCGCGAACCAAACCGCTGGCAGAAGCTAGTTTTTTATAAAATTCAATCTAAGTAATTCATGTGGCACACTAAGTGGAGGTTTTTACCCGACTGCCCCAGAAGGAGGGTAATGTTTTTCGAGAGTATGCATGTCAATTTCTTTGGCACGCTCTGTAGTCTCTGTGGCTTGATGGATTTTAACATATTAAGAGGCGTCGTTAGATTCGTCTTAATTGTGGGAGTGACATAGGTTATTTATAATATTTATATGTAAGTACTTACTATCTGGAAATACAAAAAAAAAACTTAACTGAAAAGAGAATTCAAGCATATTTATTATCTATTGAACTTAATTTTTTGTAAGGTATCGCAGGCCACAAACAAAAGTTACACCATATCGTCGTTGTCAAACCAAAATCTGCTATGTGCACTTTTTTGACATTTCTATTTTTTGACCTTTGCGTATAGTTCACTGCCCTATCTACCGGAAAAAAACCTTGCTAAGTGCATAGGAGCACTGTACAACGATCTACGACCTTTTTCATATATAGTTCTTAAAATACACCTTCATATAAAATTTTACAGGAGAACTTTTTTTTTCAATATTTCAAAAGTATAATTTTTGCACATAGCAGATTTTGGTTTGATAACGACGATATTCCAGGTTATTGTTTGTCTTTTACAAAAAAGTTCAATAGATAATAATGCTTGTTTTTCTCTTTTCAGTTATGTATATTTGCAGTCAGGTTTTTGTGTTTTAAAATAATCTATTAGGGGCTATTTTATCAGAGGTTTATTTTGAATTTGATTAAACCTTCCGACATTTTATCGTACAATGCAAATTTGCACTTGAAACTCCACATTCATTGTTCTAACACGATCGTTACAATCAGATAGGTATTTGTTCAATAATTGGTTTGGTTACCTCATGTGTGAATAGCGAGCGGACGCGTTTAAACTTGTATGACTGTATAAATAATTTGATTAGTGAACTATCATAATGCCTGCCTAATCAGGGGTTAGTTAAACTGCAGCTCCCATGCTGATCGATGTTTAACTAGACTTCCCTACTACAAAGGTACACAGGTATAGAGTTGAAAACTTTTCATATTGATGTAGGTACATACTAACTGTTGATATTGTTGTAAGTGGGCCACACCCGATTATAGCCTGTTGCATGCATATTAACAAGTAGATTTCTTATTTCTCTGAATTCAGATTTTTGATATTCTATGATGACCTGCTTATTTTTCCCGGGAATATTCGTTGCATACAAGAGTTCAAGTTCTTTGGCAACTGAACAAATTAATACAATTCATCAACAAAAGTATTGCCTATTTATTTAGTTACTAACCATATCCTATACTCATAGTAATGTGTAAAATGACGCCTGCAAGGCTTCAGTTAGCTCATTTGTAATATATAATCATGTAACTGCCCTTGGAGGTTGCTAGCAGTGTTCGAGTTAGTGTCCATATTAATTGTTACTTCTAATCTCAAGGTCATTAACATTCGTTGCTGTGCGATTGGTCAGTTTGAATGTAATTTCAGTCATCATCCACAGCCCGACTTCACCCACTGCTAGGCATAGTCCTAGAGTTTCTTGTGCCAATCCCCACGCTCCTGTGCCAGCCTCATCTAAGGTCTGTCCGCGATGGTAATAATGTCGTCCGCCAACTCGCCGCCGGACGAACGACACTTCGTCTGTCAGGCCTTGGACGCGCCCCAGTCACCAGACCAGTCGCCGTACTCCACCAGAATCTTTAAATACGAACACCTTCAAAATCGCTCTATGTACGCTACTGGTCCGGGGCGTATCATACGCCTAGTTTCTCATTTTCTTTGACATTGCCGTCTGTGGCAATAAGTGTATTGTTGTACTGAAATTATGTAAAAAAAAAAAATGACTTCCAAGATCTTCTTACATTGTTAGTTAGTTAGTTACAAGTGAAGCTAATAAAAGCGTGTTAAAAAGCCTCGTTGGTGGAGTGGTTGCAAGCACTACTTGCAAGCTGAGCATGAGATCCTGGGTTCGATATCCAGGTGGAGCAGTGTTATGGGGTTTTCTATAAGGAATTTCTCTTAAATGGGACACCATTGTCACCATGGTTACAGCATCTTGCATTGGATAGCACGTCGTTTTGGTGTCGTACGAATACCAGACTAGACATTTAGATTCCCACAGACTTGACTAGGTTCCCCAGGTTTCCCCAGGAACGAAATTTCGAAGTACATTATCTAAGCCGAAATTCGTCTCTCCCCAGCAACGCTACAACGACCGGTCATGCGCTTCCCGCATCTAACGGATCCTCAGGCCCAGCATACATACGGTCGTCGGTCCACCTGGCTGTTACGCTGATATTAATGACTATGATACCATGTAAAATGACCCAGAGAATATAAAACTTGAGATAGTACGAAGACTTAGCTGATTTTAGAAAATAATGTTTTTTTTTTCTATGCCAGGCGATTACCCGAGTGAAGCTGAACTTCCTCGACCAGATCATCAAGTTCTGGGAGCTGCAGGGCTCCGTGCTCAAGATCCCTACGGTGGAAAGGAAGCCCCTGGACCTTTATGCTCTCCACAAGATTGTCAAGGAAGCAGGTATGTGCCCCATGTCTTCATTTTCTTAGGCGTTCGTTGAGTACATCTGGCTTATCCTGGCAACCAAAAGAAAATGATGATGGGTGTAAATAAACATTAATGTTTGTCAATGCAGATGCAATGAATTTATGCAGGAAAGCCAGTAAATGCAAGGAATGTCAGTGAATGCCCAACGGGAAGGAATCGAAATAAAAATGCAAATTATCCGACTCAAACCGCGTCTAATTGAAGACAAATAATTAAATTATGTACAAAATGCATCATCTATGCTCCGCCGTGCATCACTGCCCTCCCAAATATAGGTCGCGATCAAAGTGAAAATACCAGCCTCGCTATCACCCATCATCATCATCAGCCTACAGCAGTCCGCTGCTGGGCATAGGTCTCTTCAATCGTATGCTGTTCGTCTCGATTCTCGGTAACTCTCTTCCAGCTCCTACCAGCCGCTCTGTGAATATCGTCGCTCGACTTAACCTGTGGGCGTCCTGCCTTACGTCTGCCGATTCGCGGTCTCCACTCAAGAACACGTCTACCCCAACGGTCATCGTTTCTACGGCTAATATGGCCGGACCATTATTACTTCTGCTTTCATTAAGCTGTCTGGATTCATCATTACAACATGGCATGAGCATTTCTCATAACTTGTCTCGATACGATGGAAAACGAAGCATATAACTCCCATATCAGTTGTGGCACATAATTATGTGAATCGTGTATATTGAGTCACTTTCAGCAAAGCATACATTTCACACACAGAAGGGAAAAGGAAGGGATCTCATTTTACGAAAAGTAAGCTTGCAGGGACATATCATGTTTTTCGACATTCGAACTTTAACTCACGCCTTATTCCCTTTGGGGTAGACAGAAACTATCCCAAAGGACCCTACCCTACCCTTTTCTTTTCTTTCTTTCTATCTGATAATGTCCTTACATACTCCTTTTGCTGTTCATACATCTGAAGACCAATTCCCGTAATTCAAAACGTTCAAAGTCTAACCGCAATTTCATCTTAGCGACAATCAAAGTCATTTGTCGAAAATGTAGGTAAATTAGAAGTATTTTAACAGATTGAGACTGAGCTGAGAATGGGAACGTTCTTGGTTGAGTTAGATTAGATTATTAAATAGGACTCAGTGGCATGAAAAATACGGGAATTGTCCCTTTGGTCATACACGCACGCCAGATGCGCTGGTTGCGGTTGCTTCACAAACGTGCCAAAGAACACCCTTAGAACGTGCTTAAAAGCTCAACTTTTGCTTTTGTCTCATTTATTTACTGCATATTTAAACAAAAGGTTAATTTAATTGTTCCGTGTGTAATTTCGCCTTTGAATTAAACTTGATAATTTGGCATTATCGATGTAAACTGGTTTTCATATAATGTTCCTCGTTCATGTTCTTTGTTCAATTTAACAAATCTTGTTAACAGTAATTTGCTTACTCTGGGGTCTTAAAAGTTTTGTCAATCTATGTATGATTCGCGTGTATAATTAAATTTGTTAATTAATTAAATTGATCAGTCCTATCCCATGTGAGTCAACAGGAACAGAAATTATTTTTAAATAGACTTTTTATATCATCATCTGCCTAGTCTTAGTTTTATGTTGGGGTCGGCTTCCAGTCTAACCGGATGCAGCTGAATACCAGTATTTTACATGGAGTGACTGATAGAATACTGCTACTGATGGCAATAGACTATTTATATCTACATATGAATAGTGTATTTAAAAATGATTTCTGTTCCTGTTGACTCACATGGGATGGGACTGATCAGTTTAATTAATTAACAAATTACACGCGTACCACCAAGTATGACTGACGCAGCGAGAACTAACCACTTCTTGCTGCGTCAGTAATACTTGGAGGCTACTGAGATATTTTAGTCTAAAAGTGGACTGCAACCGGCATAAATCCAGGTGCGCACGGCCGATTTTTTATCGCTCACTGGATGTTTAACTCTCGGTGTTGAGTCGAGCTTTGAGAATCCAACAGAGTGCGTCCCAGCGCGTCAAAAAATACAGTGTTGGGTTTTCAACTCTCGGCGCTAAGCAGTGCGTTGAATATCCAGTGCGCGATAAAAAAATCGCCGCGTTAAAAAGTGGCTCGTGGGTACGAGTGCTAACAGTGTTTATCAACATCAACATTGTGATACAAGAAGGTCGGTTCTCAGGCAACCAACACCATATTAGCCAAAATATATCCATTGCTTGATGAAAGCAAAGGATCGCCACATTTGCTACAACTACTGATCTCATATTAGTCGCAAGCCGCCCACTGCTATTCAAAACCCCCCACAAGGAACTCCACAACGACCTCCAGCGAAATAATAGACTGTCAAACGTGTAGAAATACTCAAATATGGTTCATTCCACAGGTGGATTCGAAGTATGCTCATCAGAGCGAAAATGGTCGAAGGTGGCTCGCCGCATGGGCTTCCCGCAAGGCAAGGGCATCGGCTCCATTCTCAAGAACCACTACGAGAAGATCTTGTACCGGTACGACATCTTCAAGAACAATGGAACTGATAATAAGGATACGGTGAGTTTGTTTGTGGATTTACTGGTATTGACAAGGAGTGAAAATGTTAAGTGGCTCATTTTCAAACACATTCCTTTCCCACAGTGCGGGTCGGACGCATGCCACCTTTTCAAACTGCCATTTTCATTCAAAATGCTGGCAATGACGTAGTCGAAAAAAAAATAAGGAGCAAATAGAGTTAACCATTAAGGTGCTTAATATTTTCGCTCCTTGCCTGTAGACATACTAGGTTATTTCATATTTCCACTGTGAATTAAAGAAAATATTAAAGCCTGTTGAGCAAGAGAATCAAAGGGATAATCGCCAACTAAGACTTGAGTTTTTCTTTCTTATTTCTAGCTTATTTATGTTGCAGAATTATGTTCAAAATACTGTACTTAACACTTATAAAGTTTATTGTAAAAAATATAAGTAAATATCTTTTAAAAAAATAAGCTTTTATTGAACTAACATAGAACTTATTTAGTACCATTTAGTTCAATAAAAGCTTGTTTTTAAAAAGATTTTTACTTATATTTTATTTAGTAATTTTTAACATTAGAATTTTATAAAATATCTGTTCTATCACCTTCACTTCTAAGGTACTTGTCAAGGCAAATCCAACGAGCCCAACACACAACATGGCTCAGCCAGGTCATGACGGGAACAGTTCAGAACGAATTATCATAATTAAATGCGTATAAGTATCAAATTTCGTATTGTACTGTTGACCGTTGAGGAGTTCCTTCGTCTTGAGCCAATCATCGGAGCCAGATTATGGTACACTTTAGAACAGACTCATCATCATCTGCCTAGGCCTTTTCCCAACTATGTTGGGGTCGGCTTCCAGTCTAACCGGATGCAGCTGAATACCAGTATTTTACATGGAGCGACTGCCTATCTGACCTCCACAACCCAGTACCTGGGCAATACGATACCCCTTGGTAAGACTGGTTGTCAGACTTTCGGGCTTCTGACGACCCGTAACACTTTAGAACAGACTATCATAATTAAATCTGTATCTTAAATTTCGTGTCTGTACTGTTGACCGTTAAGGAGTTCCCCCATCTGGAGCCAATCCTGGGTGCAGCAGCCAGGTCATGGTGGAGTTTATAAGGGACTATCATAATTAAATGCATATATAAAATTTCGTGTCTGTACTGTTGACCGTTGAGGAGTTCCATCGTCTGGAGGCAATCCTGGGTGTAAAATCAGGTCATGCTTATCGCAAAAATGCATTGTCTTCGGAACGGAACCAATATGTAAAATATCAACTCTGTAGGATAAGAGGAAGGGGTTTTAATTCAGCTTGCAAGATTCGGCCTCAACAAACAAACTTACGAACATACAAACATTGCAAGTCAAATAAATGCATGTAAAAATTCTACTAAAACTAACAATGAATCACTTACTAAATATCACCATCTTCTCCAGGAAATCAAAGTAAAAGGTGAACAAACGCCAGAAAAAGCAAGCGGCACACGTAGCCGTTCTACAAGCAAGTGCACGGCGGCCGCGACTCCGCCGCCGGCGCGCCGGTTCAAGCCGGACCCGGACGGGCCCACGCCGGCCGACACCGTGCCGGCCGACCGGACGCTCAGTCAGCTGCAGGAGGAGGCTATGAAGACGCCGGTTAAGGAGGAGAGTCCCGAGACGAGGAGGAGTGAGTGTACAATGTTATTTGTGTTGACTTTTCAGGGGCTGTCTTTTAGCTAATTTGAATCAAGTTTGTTCAATTCCTGATGGAATTAGGTTATCATAACTTCCACATGTGTACAGCTAGATGCCTAGGTGCTTCCTGAATAAACTACTTGGTGCAGAATAATATGTTTTTTGGAACACAAGCAGTTGCTGATCGTAGAATCTTAGATCTTTGCAGAACAATGAAGATTGTGCTGACTATAACCCTTAATAGGGCGGAGGCAAGAATGATTGAAAAACTAGGTTATGTGGTATTATTTATACGTTTATTGGGACCTTTTTTAACATTATTTATGAAAATCTAAAAATATATAATCACAAGTACGCGAATTTTCGGTGGTAATTATTTTACCATATCGTATTTATGAAAGTGTAAAAAGAACTACTCTTGCTCTATGGTCAAAAATCTGAGGTGGTAAACAATTGTCCTTTGCCCTATTAAGGGATAATATCCATTTCTAAGTTCATGTGGAGTTTTATTAGCTGAGAATGCCATATATTATTATTTGGTCTGATCCTCATGATATTCCAGCTTACACTTCTCCAGAGTCTTACTAGATATTTTCTCTGCAGGTCCTCGCGAGAACAAGTGGATGTCTGCAGCTGGATCCTGCGGGGCCAGATCCAGGGTGACGCGCGCCACGCGCCTGCGCGAGCACCGTATGTCCAACATGACGGTGTCCGTGACGCCCGCGCCGCCCTCCAGCCTGGCGCTGCACCCGGACGACCCGGTAACATATAGAGTTAGAGAAAGCAGTTACAGGTTCCTCGCGATAACAAGGCAGGAAGTGGAATCTTCACAAAAATTAGGCCCTACCCGCCACACGCTACGCCTAGATGAGCCGGTAACATTTTTAAGAACACATGCAGTTGTGGAGCCTTCAGTCAGGTTTTACATAAGGGTCCTCATGAAAACAAGCGTTATCAGCCACTCCCTACACCCGGACTACCCGGTAACGTGTAGTGTTAAAGATATCTGTTACATGTTCCTCGCGAGAACAACAAGGGAATGACGAAAACGAGGCCGTGCCCGCCTCACGCTATGCCCAGATGAGCCGGTAATCTTGTAGAAGTAGGTAGGCATTACATGGGACAGTTGCGGTGCCCGGTCCCGCGTGGTGCCATCTTGGAAGTAAACTACATCTGCGGTGTCAGCACCCTCGAAAACCTTGAAAAGGTCACCTATATGCACCAGTTAGCATTTTTCTATGGCTGCCATATTACATCCAAAATCAAAATAGGCATCAGCGGTTTAGTGACCTTTGAAATATACATTAAAAAACTTGACTTCCCACTGTCTTGAATTAACAATCAATGACATTCGAAATAAGAAAGTTAATCTATTTGATACATATCTCCACGCGTTGAGTCCCCAAACTTCTTTTTAAGATGGTGACCATTATCTAATGTAGGCTCCATATATGACTGGAAATATATGCACAAGGCATGCACCTCGTTTTTTACGGCCCCCCACAAAAAGAAATCCAGTGGTGTCAGGTCAATAGCAACAAAAACTTTTCATAAAATCGACAATGCGCGCGTGGCTTGTCTTGTGATAAAAAAATAGCGCGTGCTCTCTTCAAAGGGCGCCGGTGCACTGACTGACCTAATTATCGAGTTCGACGATTTTTGCCGAAAAAATTCCGCTTACCCACACACTCGCAATTGTCTATGCACCACTAATGCATAATTTGCATAAGTAATATTTCTTTTTCTTTCTAAGATGATGTGGGAATGGGCGGGGCGTGCCAGAGTAGAATCGTATAATACCTATCTCTGTCTTTCAAGCATATTGAGACGCAGATAATAGAATCATGTTTTGCACAGGTTCTTGACCTTACCGTGTTTACCTATTATTGTTACGGATTCAGATCTACATCATGTTGAAAAATAATTTCCGGTGGCTAAAGTATTCATTGGATTTGATTGATTTTTTGTATACGGGTAAAGAACATGATTTTTTTACGTGGTTTAAAGGAATATCAATCCTCCTGTTACAGCTTGTATATTATGTTTGGTTATTTTTTTTTGTTACATTATCTTGATGTTCAATGTTGCATGATTCATTTTAAAATTTCCCAAAAGACAGGTGGCACTCTATCCATCCATTTCCTATATTCCGTGTAGGGGCTTTTTTCCCAAAACCCAGGGTAAGAGTTGTCCGGTGTGGGATCAAACGTTATTATAAATAACCACTTATATGATATGGTACAGCAGGTAAAAATATGAATAGAACATTTGAGATGTTTTCTGTAAATATACTAAACTTACAGTAATTAATGTATAGAAAATAACACGAAACACTGTGCACTTGATACTCATAACTACCTTTGTATACATTATCAAAACATGGCATATATTGGACAATATTGCGTTACGGTAACTGCCTGAAATGGTGTAAATAACTAATAAATTACCTTTCCTGTTTTCTTTTTGCTTTCTAATCACACATCTGTACATTTAAAACCCGAAATTGTCTTTTATTTGGGGTGCTCATCACTTGTATTCTTGTTTACCTTGAGAGGTTAGCTAACTAAGCTGTAAATGGTTACTCTAGGAGTGGGATAGCGTCTTGTTTACACCACTGTGCGAGGAGGACTTTTGCCTTAACCGTTGGCCAATAATGGAACAAACGGAAACATATAAAAAAACAAATTTCTCTTTGCTCCAGCTGGCGAAGTACATGTGCCACGTATGCGGGCGCGGTGACGTAGAGGAGCAAATGTTGCTCTGTGACGGCTGCGACGACTCTTACCACACCTTCTGCCTGCTGCCGCCGCTCGCCGACGTGCCCAAGGGGGACTGGCGCTGCCCCGTGTGCGCGGCGGAAGAGGTGGGTACTACTGCGCACAGTTTTACGGGCGCAAACTAGGACCACAGAACTATCAAATTAAGACCGAAAACAATAGAAAACAGTCTGTTTGGTAGTATTAGTCGAGTATAAGTAGAATTGATGTTGCATGCTTTGTCGACTTGTTGAATGTCGGTAATAAAATGTGAACTTTTCATTCTCTCGAAAGAAGAATATGTTTTTCAAATTTTAGAAATCGTACATCCGAAATTATCTTTACTGCTGACATTCCGAAGAAACAATTTAACCTTCTGCGCAAAATATTGTTCTCTACATTATGCCCTGACAGCTGTCTTTACTCGCTTAACATTAATTTATGCCCTCACACTGTCACACAACCCATCCTGTATTTGATCTCCGTCTCCATCCATAGCCCAATATAATATTCAATATAATAACAACTTTTTTTCCATTGCCACCAGGTATCAAAACCGACAGAAGCGTTTGGTTTTGAGCAAGCCACGCGAGAGTACACACTACAACAGTTCGGAGAAATGGCCGACCAGTTCAAGTCAGATTACTTCAATATGCCTGTACATGTGAGTTTTTGATGTTACTGATTATAAAAATGTGGATTAATGAACATTATTTGAATTTTGTACTGATATAAATGGATGTTCAGGGTGAGATTGAATTAACACGCAGAGATATGTTTGAGACGACTCAGTAAAGATTAATATAGATCAAGAAAGAGAGCAGTTTCCAGTGTGGAGTGTTTTATTTTAATTGTTATTACATCAGCTAATTTAATTTATCATTAGCATCTGGCCGTTAGTATGTATGACTCCACTCACCTGGATCATAATCTAAATCATTACAAAATCCTCCTAACTTAGCAAATCTTTGTATTTGATCATATTTTTGAGCCACATGATGTTTTACGACTAGATGGTGCCAACGTCGACAGTGGAGAAAGAGTTCTGGCGCGTCGTGTCGTCAATAGACGAGGATGTTACTGTGGAGTATGGCGCTGACCTACACTCTATGGACCATGGTTCTGGTAAGTAACGGAATATTTTTACACAATTACAATAAGCACAGTCAACAGTTGCTTGTCGACCAATGAAGATTTAAAGAACACATCGTTGAATACTCGAAAAGTGCTTAAGCTTTTACGCTCTTTCAATTTTGCTAATAATTAATAAGTATAATGTGCATTTGTAAAAGCAGTTATCACTATCGTCATGGCTGCCTTAATGCTTCCACTGCTGCAAACGGGCCTCACCTAAGTCTCCCACAGCGGCCGACTGTTTTTTTTTTCGGATCGCTATGGTATGTTTACTAACGTATCGCCTTTTCGTCAGGTTTCCCCACAAAGACACACGCACACCTGTACCCAGGCGAGCAGCAGTACGCAGACTCGTCTTGGAATCTTAACAACCTGCCGGTGCTGGAGGGCTCCGTGCTCGGGCACATCAATGCGGATATATCCGGGATGAAGGTAATATGGAACGCTTTGCATACAGTTCCATCACTCACTGACTGACAAGCAACAACTGAGAAGGTAGAGAACTTTGAAAACATGTATCAATTACCCATGTTTGCAAAGAAATAAATGATTTGATGATTTGATTTGGCAGTAAGTGCACCACAACAACCTACCCTACTCCTGTACCCCGATGTTTTTAATAGAAACCTTTTATCCACGATAGATCACTAATTTCTAAAAGTCGATGGTTTGCCTTCTTTGCGGTAATTTAATTATTTGATAGGATAGGTCAAAAACCAAGGCACAAAGTTTATATCCAACAACTTTTATGGTTGTGGTATGGTTTAACATTGTCGTATTGTCCTCAGATCCCCTGGCTATACGTTGGCATGTGTTTCGCAACATTCTGCTGGCACAATGAAGATCACTGGAGCTATTCCATCAATTACCTGCATTGGGGAGAGCCCAAGACTTGGTAAGTGAATAAGTAATAGATGCTTATGCCATTTTAAAGATTCATCTAGATTTGAGACTTGAACAAGTAGAAAATTAAACTCGGATTAATTTAATGTATGTACACCCGTGATTTACACCAAATCCATGGCTACTTTCAAATATTTCAAATTATGGTGAAGTTATCAGTAGGGACATATCATATCATATCATATCATAAGAATATCTTTTTAATTTTTTTTATGTCGTTTCCCAGCTTGATTTGAATAAATGCTTTTTTGTTTTTGAAATATAGTCAAATTGTACTTTAAGATTTTCTCTATAACTGATACAAATGTGTTTTCTACGTAGGTATGGAGTGCCCAGCTCAAAAGCAGAGCAGTTCGAAGCTGCTATGAAGGCGGAAGCACCCGAATTGTTCCAGTTACAGCCAGATCTTCTGCATCAGCTGGTCACCATCATGAACCCTAATGTCCTCATGAAGGCGGGCGTGCCTGTGTATAGGTAAGTTGGGACAAAAATATTAATATAGGTTTCTATATAACATGTCAATAGCTATATAAACAATGTCACTTTAGAACTAAAAAACGAGTGCTGTTTTTTTGAGTAGATTTCATGTTACTTTAGCGTGTAGGTATCAGGAACAGTAAATAATAAATATAAGTCGTACAGAACCACCAAATAAAAGCAAAAAGAAAAATCGAAAACATCTTGTGCTTCGAACAGCTGCTTCGATTCTACACGAGTTCGACTCTGAAGATTCTCGGCCTAGCAAGCAGACAGTCTGTGTGTTACATAGCAAAGTTCCTAAATGATTGTCCTTTTGATTTTCTTGTTTAGGATGGACCAACACGCTGGCGAGTTCGTGATCACTTTCCCGCGCGCGTACCATGCAGGATTCAATCAAGGATACAACTTTGCTGAGGCGGTTAATTTCACACCTGCTGACTGGGTACGTTTTACTATTGATTATAATTATCAATAGATTTTCCTAAACGTAACGTCTTATTGGATTAAAATTCCAACAGAAAAAATTATAGTCAACAGTTTGGTAAATGGGCAAGAAATGAACTAACTGCACTACAACAGCTTAATAAAAAAAAAAAAACATTCTTTAAATTTCACATCCACAAGTAAAATCTAATGAACACAAAAATATTTAATACTTTATTATACTCCTAGCTGTGCCCCGCGACTTCGTTCGCGTGGATGTCATAAGATACACAACATACTAAAATAACAGCCACATTTTAATGAAACTATCCCTTCCCCCGACGCGTCGCCAACCGTCGCGTTGAATCGCCCGCCCGCGCTATTACTTCGTTTTCGCTTAGTGTTATTTTTATTTCTGACTTTTTCTTCCTGCTCGGCGCTTAAGGGTCATGGCGTGATGTTAAAGAGCCTAGAACTATCTTCGAGAATTGGGCTACCAAATGCAAAAAGAATTTTTTTAAATCGACTTTTTGTTCATAATTTCAAGGGTATTCATTATTTTGCGCGGAACCCTAATTATTTTCCTAAAATAAATGTAGCCTAAGTTACGCGCCATAACATCAGCTATCTGCCAACGAAAGTCCCTTCAAAATCGGTTCAGCCGTTTTGGAGATTAGCCAGAACAAACAGACAGACAACAATGTTAAAAATTGCTGTTTTGTTATAAGAACCGTTTATACTTTCCTATGCATTTAGTAAAAAGTTGTTATTTTGACATTACAAACAGACACTTCAATTTTATTTATTTGATACAGATAAAATAAAAACTTCGACATTGCATGCATAATAATAATTTTTCGTTATACATCACTTCAACAAGTGATGTCAAAGACTTGACTTCTAAATAGGAACTCAACTTGAGCTTAAAAAATTATAGTCACAAAAATAGTCTGTTTTCTCATAAATTTTGTGTCCTCTTATTGCTACATCTAAACTACATCTCTCTTTCCTTCCAGCTAAAAATGGGTCGCGAATGCATCGCCCACTACTCGACTCTCCGCCGCAACTGCGTGTTCTCACACGATGAGCTGGTCTGCAAGATGGCACTAGAAGCGGATGGGTTGAGCCTCACCGTGGCACTAGCAGCCTACAGGGACATGAGAACCATGCTGCATGATGAGAGGAAGCTCAGGAAGGGACTGCTGGACTGGGTAAGTGGAATATCATGGACCTTCTGATGGACTTGTGTTGAATGATACTCTCATCTCACAATACTGCAGACAAACTCCACATGCAACAGCTGATTAAAAGCTGTACCCTTTAGAAGGCTTGGCCCCATTTAAACACGAACAATGTAATTTGAAGAATTGCACTATAAATTATAAGTTAGCCACTTGTGAGCGACTATTTTTTTTTTCAACTTTTTGTTTGTAACATTGTCTTCAACTTGTCTAACATCTCATTTTACCAACAGGGCGTAACTGAAGCAGAACGCGAAGCCTTCGAGCTCCTACCAGACGATGAACGACAATGTCAACTGTGCAAAACAACGTGTTTCTTATCGTGCGTGACGTGTGTGTGCACGCCGCACGTCGCGTGTCTGCGGCACTACACGCAGCTGTGCGACTGTCCCGCACACAAACACAAGCTCAGGTAACACACTGACAGACGACGTGCTTCTTATCGTGCGTCACGTGTGTGTGCACGCCGCACGTCGCGTGTCTGCGGCACTACACGCAGCTGTGCGACTGTCCCGCACACAAACACAAGCTCAGGTAACACACTGACAGACGACGTGCTTCTTATCGTGCGTGACGTGTGTGTGCACGCTGACATAGTAGAAAAGTAAAGTTAATGTCTAAAATTATGGTATTCAATGGGTCACCTCGCTTATGGAAATTGAAGCTTCTCTTGTTCGCTAGATTTTGTACCTGCAACAAAAGAACAAGTTTTGTCGCTAAAATCTAAGAATTTGATGAAAATGATTTATTGCTCAGCATTTACACATTAGAGAGCAGTGGTGGCGCAGTAGTAACGGCCCTGACTTACGAGTTGTACTTTGTGTAAATAATTTCATCACCACTGCTCTCAAAACGGTGAAGGAACGCATCGTGAGGGAACCAGCATGTCCTAGAACCAAAAATTCGATGACATGTGACAGCAACCAACCCGCACTGAGGAAGAGAGGAGGCCTGTGACCCAGCAGTGAGAACAGTAGAGGCTGATTATGCATACACATTTAAGTGAATAAAATATCCATACTGTGTTTAAAAATCTATATTTAGAAATTAAAGGCGAAGCTGAAAAATTACAATCAAAATTGGCTTGGTAGAAAACTTGTGGGCCCAAATCCCCATGGACATTAAAATAATGTTACTAAACATCCCCTTCTTCTTCCAGATACCGCTACACGCTGGACGAGCTGCCAGCCATGCTGGAGAAGCTAAAGAAAAAATCGGAACAATTCCGAGAGTGGGCCGAAGCAGTACAGAACGCACTAGACCCAGACACGCCCAAGACTTGCGACCTGGACGGGCTCCGGGCGCATCTCAAGAGGGCTCATGATCTCAAGGTAATTACATAACATCTCGCCTGTGTTCTCCGAAAGGTAAGGCACTTGAGGCAGAGGTGTACCTATAGTACACCCACATTTCGCCAGTTATGTTTAAGTCACATGTAAAAGAGGGCCAGCCTATTGCCATCAAGCGAGCACAAATCCAGACTCCGGGTTGATTGTCACACCAGATACAACAATGTATTCCTTGCCTAGTTACTTTATTCAAACTAATTTCTGCTTTTTTGTCAACAGATGCACAAAACCGAGCTCGTCCGCGCCCTAGAGACCGCAATAGAAGACGCAGAGAAGTGCGCGTCAGTGATCCAACAACTGGACCTGAACAAGATGCGCACGCGCACGCGGCACCACGACCCCAAGTACCGTCTCACTATACACGAGCTGACTCTGTTCGCCGCGGAGATTGATGGACTCGCCTGTGTGTTACCTGAAGGTAAGTGATTTAAACTACAGCAATAATACTCTCATCATCTGCCTAGCCTTTAATTTATTTATTAAAACTGAACGCAGAAGTAAAAAATAAAGCTGTATAAAGGCGGACTTAATGCCCGAGTCATTTTCTACCAGTCAACCTTAGGGTGATGTAGAGACAAAACGTGGCAGGTGCAACATACGGGATAGCTAGCTCGGACATAACTAGAAAATACAAGAATAACTAGTACAAATACATAGGCACATACTGGAAGAGATCGCAGGAAGCGATAACGCGATAACGCCGCGCATTGTATATTTTGTTATGTTGTTCTGTGGTGTACGATAAAGTATATATACATATAAACAATAAACTATACTAACCCTTTCCCTACTATGTTGAGGCCAGATGAATACCAGTATTTACATGGAGCGACTGCCTATTGGACCTCTACAACCCAGTTACTGGGTAACACGATACCACGCATTAAATAAAAAAAGTCAAACCGAATGTTTATTTGCTAAACTCCGATTTTAATTTGCTAGACTAAATTGACATAACATAACGTGAGTAAAATGTCAAAAGAACAAAAAAGCTCGGCCGTAGCTGTCATTTTGGTCTAGTAAATTAAAAATCTGAGTATAGCAATAAATTGCTTTTGCAAATCAACCATACTCTTTTTTTGTCCTCTCAGGTTCAGCAGTAAAGGAAGTATTACGACAAACATCCGAGTTCGAGAGTCGCGCGACTGACCTACTCAACAAAGATCTAGAAAAGACCGACCAAGCCTATGTCCGGGAATTGGAAGAGGTATGTTTTATTTCATGCTTACAGGGAAAGTAAGCTTCATAATGCAGCTTATTTCTGTTACAAGTCGAATAGAGCTCGACCCACAATATTACAGCCGCAAGTGCCTTTGTGATCCCGAGTGGAAAATTGCTGAGTTCATCTCAGATTGTGAGGTTAAAAGCTGGTGCAATCACAAACTTACGAGATCTAGCTTAAAGCACCATATTGTAATGTCAACGAAGCGATTACGGACAAAATTCGGAACTCGACAATAGTTACTTTTGTACTCATTTGAACTGTACTGTTGTCACATCATGCAATATTGTGTTTCTATAAAAAAGAAAAAAACAGGTTGATACCAACTTTTAGCAAAAATAACAACAACAACAATAAAAAACATAAAACAACAACAATATAAAATAACCATAAAAATATCCATAAAGACTGACTTTTCACAACCATCTGTTCCAGACATCAGAACTCGGTTCCCGCCTCTGCATAGTCCTCCCACAACTGCCTCCCTTACAAGCTCGTCTCCAACAAGTGAAGTTCATAGAAGAAGTGCGCGGCTACAGAGAGGACTACTCCACACTGACGCGTGACGTCATCGACAGACTGTTGAGCGACGCGGAGAACGTCGTGCCGCATCACAAGGTGGAGATGGAGAGGTCTCTGTTGTTCAAGCTGAAAGGTATGTAACGTAGATATATGTATACACATAAACTCACGCCTTCTTCCCACGGGGGTAGGCAGAAACTACAGAACGCCACCTGCTACGATCCTTACATACTTCTTTTGTCTCGTTTACGTTCATACATCTGGTCATACACGCACGCCGGTTGCGAGTACTACGCACCTGACCTTTCTGAAGAACATAGACATATGAACATAGATATATACATATATTATATTTGCCATTCTATCTGCCTTCGGTAACACCCCAAGAGGGCTGTAAATGTAATGGTAAAATGATCGTTTCTGTATATTTGTTCATAAAACACTTACGATACAAAAGGCTTACAAATTATAATGGTGTTAACTATTCGTGTTTTGCTTCATTTTTTAATGACATGTACAAGTATAGGACAGTATGCACGTAAGATACTCTGTGACCTCATCAGTTGGCTATGTGTCAGAAAAATACAATTAAAACAATTGAAGTGTAGTTGGGGATAAAATTGTATATCCATTATGATATATGCGTGTCACGCAAAATACGCGCATTGACGTGGAGTTGCGGACACCAGCCCGTATTACCTATGATATATGCGTTGACACATAAAATATAATATGGTGTTGTGGTAAAGAAGGGATTTTTTTAAATATTTTTGTCCGTACTGCAGTTTGGTTTTACTTATTTTGGCATCAGTTGTCTAACTACCCAGCTGTGGGTTTTACATATCACAGTTTTGTATCCAGTGGTGCATTTGGGGAAAAAAAATATTTTGTAGTATTTATTAAAATTAGATGTTGCATATTTCGAGCATTCTAAGTTGGCTAGAATCCCGTCTCAAGTAATAACCATTCTAACTATTTCTAACTCTTTTCAGCTCAAGTAGAAGAATGGGAAACCCGTGCCCGCGTAGTCATCCTCGACACTTCCAAAAACCCTCAAACGGAGCTCGAGCCCCAGTACACCACGCTGTCAGAGCTGGAAGTATTGTTATCTGATGGAGAAGAGATTGAGGCGGCGTTGCCGTCTTTTCACGCGTTACAGACGGCCGTGACTCATGCCAGGGATTGGCTCAACAAGGTAATATTTAGCTGTATGTCTTGGGAAGTACGACATTATAAATAATATATTTGATCCTACGCGAATTTGGTGGAAGACCATTTTGTGCAGAATTAGAATAAAATACAATTTCGAGCCCTTCCACACTTTTTTTTTTCACACACCTTATAAATATTGTGTGACAAGTCCTTTAGTGGACACCTATCCTAATAACTATTATAAATGCGGAAGTCAGTTTGTTTGTTACGCTTTCACGCTAAAACAGCTGAACGGATTTGGCTGAAATTTGGCACATGGGTAGATCACGACCAGCACCCTAATTGCGTAACACATTATCAATCAGAATCTGAATCATTTTGAAGTAAATTGCTAATCCATTGGTTCATAAGTTCCAAAAATTTGTCTGCTCAATAACGAAAATAGCGCAATGAATGTTGTTGAACTGTCAAAATGAAACCAATTCCGACTGTAGGTGTGTTACGCAATTACCCTGCAGGGTTAGGACATAGATACTTTTTATCCCGGTAGTACGTTCCCGTGGGATAATTTCCGACCTCCACGCGGGCGAAGCCGAAAGCTAGTTTCTAATAAAGATAATCTCGGCGAGAAATGATCTCTGACCTAGACTAGAGTCAAGAGCAAACCTATCTTAGATAAAATAAACATGCTCACTAAGTTTTTGTTGTATTTGTCTTTAATAATACATATGTTAATCGTAATCTATTGTTGGCTACTACCTCCTAAAACAGCAAACATCGGCCAAAAGTGATAGAAAAATTTGCAGCAATGTGTTTTGTTGAAGAAATTAAAGGCATATGAGACATTGTAGATTGCCTTCCAAGGTATGCCGCAATGTTGTTGCAGGGTCCATAGACTATGGCCAACAATGTCTATTAGTCGATCTATCGTCAGTTTGTTTTCCGTCCCAAAACGAATAGTCTGTAACTTGTCAATGTTTTCTTACGTCAATTATTATATTCCCCAGGTAGAAGAGATGCAATCAAAGGAATTGTACCCGTACATGCACAGCGTAGAGAACATCGTGCGCCGTGGCGCGCACATCCCGTTGTGGCTGTACGAGAAGGACCAGCTGGCGCAGGCGCTGCAGTCCGCGCGGGACTGGAAGCGCGGGGCAGCTGATATGTTCCTGAAGAAGGTTAATTCTTTGTCACTTTTTTACGTGAAGAACTTATGGACTGACTGAAACCTCGTTTACATGAGAAGAGTTTCTCGAGAAAGTTCATGCGAGACTTGTAGGCGAGAGTCGCCAGGCGATTGTTCGCACTTATATCTTTGTCTAATTATCATTTAAATAAACGAGTAACCGTCGAGTTTCTTGTTGGATCTTCTCCATAAGTAATGACTAATAATTGGAAGCTTCTGACGTTTCATTAGTGCCCATGTAGGTTTATGTGAAATAAAATATTTTGAATTTCGAATTAACATAACTGTGTAAACGATGCCCAAGACAAGTAGTGTTGCTGGCTTAATGTTTCGAATACAACAGCAGTACTTACTTTTTAAGAATCCAAATCTTGGGTACTTGAACATGCTTTTGTGTCATGATGATTGAAAACTATCGTGAAAACGTCTATCGTTTTACACAGTAGGAATTTGACAGTGAACATTTAGTGAAGCACATTCCGAAAAAAAGGCAATTAATTACATGACGTGTTTTAATTTTAGTCAATCAATCATAGTTTCCAACAGAGAGATTTTTAGTTTTACTTGCCAGTGACTTGATTAGCCTTTGAAAACCCCCGAAACTTCTGAACTAAACTAACCCAACTACTACTTTCCCACAGAACTGGCCCTACTCCTTACTCGAAGCCCTATCCCCACGAGTAGAAGCGGGCGAAACCGTGACCCGACGGCGCGCGCGGCCGGGGGGCGAAGGCGCCTCGTCGCTAGAAGCAGGCCTGTTCCTCAGGAACTTTAGCGAAGACTCCACGCCTACGGACATCGTGGCTGCGTTTAAACACGCCGAGCAGAGGGAGCTGCATGCTATTAAGGAGTTGAGGTGAGGATGTGAAGTCGTGGTATCTTTTAAATTAGAATTTAGAATCTCAGATATTTTTCAAGTTTTTTGAACAACAAATTCAGTGCCATGCATGCAAGTTCAAAACCCATTGCAACCTATATTTTTTTGGATCTTTATATTTCAAAGGTTAGGTTGACAATACATGTAAATAGGCTAGTTGACACAAATACCTGATAAATTTTGTATTGTAGAAAGGTTATAAGCTGACTGCCTCGTTGGTCTAGTGGTTGCAAGCGCTACTGCTGACCATGAGGTCCTGGGTTTGATTCCCAGGTTGGGCAAAGTGTTATTGGGCTTTTTCAATCAGGAATTTCACAGTTGCAGCCCGGAGTCAGGCTTTGTGCCCGGTTGACGGCAATAGGCTGCCACCCTATTACATGGGACTTAAACATAACTGGCGAAATGTGGGTGTACTATAGGTACACCTCTGCCTAACCCTTCGGGGAAACAAGGCGTGATGTTATGTTAAGTTATTAGCTAAAAATATAAAAAAAAAATGTACTTAATTTGGTCTGATTTTAAATTAGTTAATGGCAAATGAAGATATAAACATTAAATTCGTATTTAGAATGGGAAAAAGAGAAGACAGTCCGGTCTTTATAAAATATGTAGTTTTATTTATAAGAATAATAATTCAATGTATAATTATTTTAAAATACGCCTTTTATTGAGCCGGTACCGCATTAGCGCTAACTCTTGCAGTAATTACACCCCAAACTTTAGGTCCTAACGTTTATTGTTTCGTCACAGAGCCCGTAACATGAGGAAAGAGGTCCGCGCGCCCGTGTCAGCCGGCGTGACGTTCTGCACGTGTCAGAAACGACAGTATGGCGTCATGACGCAGTGCGAGCTGTGCAAGGACTGGTTCCATGGTGAGTAAAGTAACTCGTTCGCTCTAATGACTAAATCTCGCGAGGCACTAGTTGCATTATTATTGTGGAGTAAAGTGATCTTTTCTTTATTTCACCAAAAGCCTAACAATATCTTTTTGACTAAAAACATAAAAGGCTTAATACAAAGGTCGATATTTAAATACTCCGACTCATAAACTAGGTGTAGGTTCCTGTGACTTAGGAGTCAGAAAGTTAGACGAGGCACTAGTTACATTGAAGTAGAAGAAACTAAAGTCCGTGTTGATAAACTATTCCAACGTGACGCCTGAAAGTGGAGCCTCAAAAAGACATTCTTTTAAAGAATACACAAAGTTATAGATAGATATATTGAAAACTGGCCGCTTTATCTATCCAGTAGAGCATGATTTACATGGTAAGATTGAATTGCCTGTGGCATACCATTAGTTGGACCAATAATTTTATTTATTTATTTATTTATTATCATTTATTTATTCAGACTACAGAAGGTCCATTGTGTTAGTAACAAACTTAACCTATGTTAGTACTTAATAACTAGCACAGATTTAGTGCGCTCGGCTAACGCCCACACAAGCGGGCTATCTGCTCGGGCGGCTATCGAGTGCAGAATGCTGTTGTAATAAAAATTACATTGTCTAAATAGTGTTAAGACGGTACAAGTAATGTTTGCTTTAATTTTATTGAATGCCATGGCGAGATACTTGCATCGTCTCAATGGGGCGTTATTGAGAGTGAAATCGTATATTATCCTTCTCACAGAGCGATAAACAATATTGCCGATAAAATTTTAAGGCATCGAAAGTTCCATAAGTTTACTTTTAACTTTCAATTAACTAACCATCATATTATTTCCAGCAAACTGCATAGCAGCATCCAAAGAAGAGCGCGAGGAGTCACCGGAGCGCGTCGAAGTTCCCTTCCCTAACACTGAACCCAAGTTCCTATGTCCCGACTGTATGAGGACCAAGCGGCCTCGCCTGGATCGCATACTGGCGTTATTGGTAAGTGTCTATAAGTTACATAATTATATAACTTCTTTAGAACTTACTTCCACTATTGGCACCCAGGCCTCTTCCCTGTGAGAGGTAGTGGGCCGTAGTCCACGCGGGCACGGTGTGGGAAGGTGGATATCGCATGTCTTTGTTTTTATTATGGTGAGGAAAGTTGTATGTCTTAATATAGGTTTCCTCACCATGTTTTGATGAAATAAAATTTAAACTTCTTCTTTGAAACTTAAAATAAGAAGTGCGTGTCCGTCTGACTTCGCACCCACTTGTAAGCGGGGGCCGTTAATATTTAACAAATAACAGTCACGTCATGCATTGTTGCAAAAAGGTTAGCTGTTGCCTTGAACATTTTCTTACATAGATTTTACCAACTACTATATTTCTTGTCGCAGTCTCGATCTCCTCATGTGGGCTTTGTACTATGTTTAAACAACACGGTCTGTCTTTACCTATCTTTACCCAGTTTTTACTAAAACCCTGACCAGCTTAACTTTACCCCATTTTCTCTCTCAGGTATGGCTCCAAAAACTGCCCGTCCGCCTAGCAGAGGGCGAAGCCCTACAGTGCGTCACGGAACGGGCCATGGCGTGGCAGGACGCCGCCCGGGCCTTACTCGCCAGTCCAATGCTCGCGTCACTGCCGCTGCACGAACATGACACGTTGCAAGCTAGCAGGGAGAAGGCTGATAAACTCAACGCTGAGTTGAAGAAGGCTACAGGCAGAGCGCATGATTCTCATTCTGCGCAGAATGCTAGGTAAGTGTCTTCATACAAGTAATGTTATGCAGTGCTCGGGGGTAAATATGACATATCTTGAGCTTAAAGAAGAGACTGGAATGTGTGACAGAGACAACGCAAAACTTTGTCTAAAACGCGATGTGCGAACAGTATGTAAGTAGGTAATATAAATTAAAATTGACCATATTTCAGTTGTACTAGACTAACTGTCACGGTTCACTAACTATATTTTTACTGCAAGACAGTATTTGTATCTCACGAAGCGACACGCGCTTTACATGTAGTTACCAAGTGTACAAACACGCTGTGAATGTGTGTGTAAGCGCAGGAGCTCTCGGTACCGTCCGACACAATGGCCCAGCCGGAAGCGTGTGTATGTGTATGTCATGTGCTGACGCTACTTGTCTTCACGCACAAATTTACAGAGTGTTTGTACACTTGGTTTACACAAGTAAAGCGCATGTCGCTTCGTGACATAAATACGTACTATAACACTATTGGTTTGTCAACGTGATATTTTACAGTTCCTTGTAACGAAGCTGCCGTCATCTTTCTTAGCAATATCTAGGCATCATAATTGGCTTGATTTCCTTGGCCTGTCCTGTTTTATCTTCATCCTAAATAACTAAACGTTTGTTAATATTGTTGTCGCAGGTCATCAGCGAGCGTAGAGCACGCATACAGCGCGACTCCGCGATCGCCGAGCACGCGGGTCGCGCCCGGCTTGCTACAGAAACTAGAAGACTTGATGCTGGAGGGAGACTTATTAGAGGTAACGTTAGAATTACAACTGTTAGGTGTAATTAGAGTTGGATTGTTGTAAAAAACTTTAATTTTTAAACAAGTATTTTCTTCATTTGATGGTTGAGGATCACTTCTGGCCGTGAGCATCTACGACGGAGGATATGAGCGTCACATGTGCATTATTGCTTTACGACGAGTAGGTGCTGATGTTGCTTCACATGTTTAACTTTTTTTTTAATGTCTCTTATTGTCGAATATGAGGCTTTTGGCTACTTAGATTATTTATGTTTATTTATTTGTTTGCGTCGTATTTGTGAAGAATAAACAATTTTTCTTACTTTTTTCTTTTTATATGCTGTGCAATATTGGTGCACAAAATAGAACTATTTTAGTGTTTGTTAAGGCTTTTTAGGGTTTCGTACCTCAAAAGGAAAAAAAACGGAACCTTTATAGGATTACTCGTGTGTCTGTCTGTCTGTCCGTCTGTCACAGCTAATTTACTCCGAATCTAATGGATCGATTAAGTTGAAATTTGGTACACATATTATGTGACCCACGGTCGTGTAACGTTAATAAATGAATTTTGAATATGGGGGTCAGTTTCGGGTTGCAAATAAGAAACATTAAAAAAAAGTTTTGCAAACTAGGTATGCCGTCAAATGAAAGAACTTACTTGTAGCGTCTGAAATAGATTATTTTTTTAATAATTATAAAATAAATAGTTTTAAACTTATCTAAGAAAATAGAAAAAAAATATCATACCCCATCACAAAAACTACTGAGTCTAAAATTTTGAAAAAAAAAATACAGAAATTAGTTTTATACTTACAAATCACAGGAAAACCTATTAGAATTCTATGGTCTAACTAAATGGTCAATCTCTCAATATTGTGCGTACAAACTTACATTTGCAGTTGGAATGTATGGGAGAACATGTTTTTCAACTACTATGTTAAGTTTGTTCTTGGGATAATTTTCTCTCTTCTTTCTTCATCCCAACTACGGAACCCTTCATTGTGCGTGGTCCGACACGCACTTGGCCGGTTTTTTTTTCAACATTGCGCGACAGACGTTGCAAAACATGTTGAGCGATACGAGAACGTTACGAGTTTTTTATTTCTATGGTTGCAAAGGGGCACTATCCGGTACTCTTTGAGACGTTAACGCTTTTTGACGGTAGTAGTACTATTTTGTGATTCCAGAGTCAATATGGCAATGCTAAGTTTAAATGTTATTTCTCAGGTGCGGTTAGAAGAACAAGTACAGGTATGGAGCGCTGTCGTGGCGTGTCGCGGCGCGGAGGGACGGCGTGCCGCGCGCCACGACGCGGGCCGGCGCAAGCGCCACACGCGCGCTCCCCGGCACCACCACCAGATCAAACGCACTAGGACGCGGCATCATCATGGTAAACACTTTAGTACTTCATCATCATTCTTGAAAATCTACCAGACTGATGCCTCCCTCAACTACGGCCGCGCCGCAAGGGGTCCATGTACTCCTCGTATCCAGCGGGTTCCCATGATTTTCACCAGGTTATTCGTCCACCTTGTGGGCTAGCTACTTACCTGATTAATACTAATCTAATTATTGTGGACAACAAACTTTTTATCATAAATTTCTTCAAAAACACATTCCTACTTTTTCTTTTTTTTGTAAAATAAAAAAAAAGTAGGAATGTGTTTTTGAAGACCAAGTTCAACAAACTCACGAAACACAAACATTTAATTGTTATTTTTTATTACAGTGGCACCAGTCGCTAAACCTACGCTCAAACGAGGCACAGCAACCACCACAAATTATTTAAATAGGAAACAGGTAAGATTTTCTTCATATACTTTTTTATTTGAATCCAATTTTGAAATTTAAATGATTAGGGTGTAATGAGAACTTCCGCGAGATTCGATATTTCGTTACGTATACGTAGGACGCGCTCTATACAAGCAACTTCAGTTTATACTGCGCTTGAATGTCCCTTGTGCTCCCGGGTCTGCGCGTGCGACGAGGAGAGGACGGGGATTGAGAGAGGAGCGACTGAGAGCCGAGTTTCACGAGGTGTGAGCGAGATTCCGAAAGGCAATGAGGCGGAGTTTACGCATTTTCGCAAGATCGCCGAATCCGGCAACCCTGACCAGAGGCCGGGGGCCGGCACATCGTGCTGCTAGCGGCAGGCTACGGCTACAGCCATCCTCCGGGCGTTATTGTACCAAACTGGCGAGGGCTTGTCTGCACTGTGGGCGACGCGGCGACCGCTTTTCTTCGCGCGCTGTGCCCGGACGACGATCCGCCCCGGGACACCCACCACAGACACGCGTCGCTGCCTCGCGCACCCGGGCCAGGCTGCGCCTCCTCTGCTACGTGATAGTCTGGGAGGCATTCGATTTACATTTATTTATTCCTGAGTATATGGCACAGACGCCAGCACATCAAAAGCTACTACAATGTGTCTAATTTCTTTAATAGATTTTTGACTTTGTGGCGGCATCGCCACAGTGGAACGCGTCACACTGACGTCACGCAAAATCCTGAATCGCGCAATCGGAGTTTACCGTGCGACTAGCATATATACAACATCCCGACATCAACCGTCGGGCAGTAGCCCACCAGACACAACACCCGTCTGGTCGGAGGATCCTCCCTTTTCTATGGAGGATGAGTGAACTTTACACCCTGTTCCTCATGCCACTATAACTTTATTGCTAAAGCATTAGGTTCAAGGTTGATTGGGAAAATTTGACAGTTTCGGGTAGCTTGATGTGCTGGCGTCCATACATTAAGATCTCATAAAGAGATTATCGAGAGCTTGCCCAACACGGCACCGGGATTGGAAGGTATCAGCGCGAATATAGCGGAATTTCTGGAGCGTCGTCCCCGCGGAACCCCCCGCGGTGTACGACAAGTGTGTATCGGATGGCGTGTTCCCAGATGTGTGGAAGGAGGGCCGGCTGCTTGTCCTGCCGAAGGGCAATGGAAAGCCGCTTACCGATCCCAAGGCCTACAGGCCAATAACGCTGCTACATGTGCTCGGTAAAATTTTGGATCGAGTCAACCTGAGTTGTGCTCCCACAATCGGCAACAAGATCACTGCCGCCCAGCACGGGTAAGTCAACCGTCACGGCACTCATTGAATATCATGTTGTCGCTTGCTATAATGCTTGCCGCGAGGGAGGACTCGGGCAATTATGTGCAGGCTATATTCCTAGACATCTCGGGCGTCTTCGACAACGCCTGGTGACCGATGATCCTGACGAAAGTCAAACGGGGAGGGTCTCCGCCCAACATCTTTGAGATGCTGGGAGAATCCCAATTCTCCCCTGCAAAGTCATCTATGATGACCATCAGGGGAAAACTCCAGCGAGCCCCCACTGTCGAGCTGGCTGGGGATTCGGACAGGAGTGTCACCTCGACGACAGGGCTGGGCGTGCTGCTCAAAACAAATCTGTCCTTTGCGCAGCATGCGGTATCGACAGGGGAGCGCGCGACAAAATGCTTCGTGAAGAGGTCAAGGGTGTCGGCATCGTCCTGCGGCACTCGATATCCCGGACTCCGCTCTTCTGCAGGGCACTTTCGTCGCCACGATCACGTATGCTGCTGCTTGTTGGCACAAAAGGGCGACACTCCACGTTCGCAGCGCGCTGCTCAGGTGCCAGAAATCGAGTCTGATTCTGCTGACGAAGGCGTACAGGTCTACCAGTACGGCTGCGCTGGCAGTATTGGCTGGCGTTCTCCCGGCGGACTTGGAGGTGATCCGTGCAGGGTGGGTCGATGAGGAGCGCCAGAGCGCGGCCGAGGCACGGTGAGCTGGGCTTGCGGACACGAGAGCTGACCCGACGCAGGCGTGAGATTTGGAATGAGACGATAGATGTATGGCAGAAGAGATGGATGAGGAGAAAGGACTGGAGCTGTTCCGTTTATTCCCGGACGTGGCGGCTCGAGTCAGGTCGCACTGGATCGTGCCAGACCATCAGTTGTCCCAGATTCTCACGGAACGTGGGTGCTTTAAGAAAGGACTGCTTGATATCACGCTATGTGAAGACAGTTTATGTTATTGTGGTATGGATGAGGAAGACCTGCACCATGTGCTGTGGGTCTGCCCCCTGTATGAGGAAGCTAGGTGCAAGATGATGGATGGGATCAGTCGCGCGGAGGTCGGCCCGATCTATTACGGCGATATCGTAAGTTCACCGGCGGACTTTGATCGGCCAGCTGGCGCCGCCCGGAGCACACAGGAACGAGAAGAAAAATGAGCGACAACAACCGGTGATAATGCTGATATTGAATAATATAATATCATTATGATAAACTTATGAACAAATCTGGAGCGAGAGGGAGAAGCCAGCGGTAACAACATAAATTATGAAATGCTGTAAATGCTGATTATGATACCGGTCAAAAGGCGTTAAAATTCGCTTGATTTTTTAGTCATAAGCTAAAGCGGCACGGGTGTGACCTTATGACCCGGCATGACCCCGCTCACAAAAAATGGTCTATTAATGTTTTTATCAACTGCACTCACTTAACGTAAATTGTTTTATGTTCTTGAATAAACAGACCATACTATAAAATCTGAACAATACTCGTATTAGGAGAGATGTATTTATAAACAAAATATGATGACAACAGAGTATGGCCGAAAGTGTCGTTTGTTTACGTAACATTATTTGCTCAAACAAAATGGTATCTATGATGTTATTTCGTGCAAATATTATCTAAAACGATGTAATAACTACTTATAAATGAATATTCATCACTTACCGTTGATTAGACACGAAAACACTTTATTTTCAATAAAAAAACACACGGAGATATCAGTCGCGCCAAATGTCATTGTCAAAACGTCACTTTTAACTTTTTTTTCAAGTTTCCAAACGAAATTTTACGTTTAGAATCATTTAGTTGACGAGAATATCTACCGGACCACAGACTAAAATTGCCTGCACAGGATATTAGCCTTGAATTATAAGTAAAAATGGAGATTTAAAGCGCGGGAACGGGTGGCACACCGTTTGCCAGCGCCGCTCGAAGATTGGCGGCGAGTGGCACACCGGTGTGCCAGCGTGCCTACAGCGGACTTGCGATAATTATGATGATAATTAAAAATAATTAATATTATGGTAATAATAATGTGTAATGTGGATGGGAAAAGCGAACTGGTGCAGGTTGCGAATATGTTCAGGGAGCGTTTTGGGTGCGCTCCCCTCGGGGCCCTTCAGCGTCGGCCACTGTTTCGGAGGCCGGACGTGAGGGGGATGAGTCGTCTGTACATTTTACAGCTAGACAGGTAAGTCGTTTTAAGGAAAATGACAGGCGGTAAATTACCCGGTCACTATGGGCGTAATGCACTTGCGGCACGCTGGGGTTCACCCGCCGAGAGTCCTGGCCACGTTCTTCACAATGTGCATGAATCATTCTTATTTACCTCACGATTGAATGAAAACCATCGTAGTGCCTATTGTGATGAACAGGACCGGTGAGATCTCGCATAAGCGGAACTACCGCCCGATATCTCCGGCAACTGCGATTGCTAAGGTGCTGGACGGTTTGCTTGATTCCAGCTTGGATAAATATATAAAACTACATGACGCTCAGTTCGGATTTCGGCCCGGGCTATGCACTGGAAACTCAATCGTGAGTCTCAAGCATGCTGTCCAGTACTATACTGACCGTATATACGTAGGACGTCGGTATATGCCTGTTTCCTTGACCTCTCCAAGGCTTTGATCTCGTGTCGTACGATGCGCTTTGGAGAAAGTTGAAGGACGGTGGTGTTCCGGTGGTTGTGCTGTTGAGCACAACCACCGGAACACCACCGTCCTTCAACTTGATGTTGATGTTGAAATATTGCTATGGGAATCAAACCAATTTTGTGAAGTGGGCTAATCATTCTCTGAAGCGTACAGGTTGGAGAACAGGGCGCGACTGGGTGGACTGACATATCCAAAGCTCTTCAATCTGTATGTAAATGACTTCATCGTCGAGCTCACTAGCAAGCGTGTCGGTTGCTCTTTAAATAGCGTTTGTGTCAACAATATAAGCTACGCGGCTGGTATGGTGCCACTGAGCCAGACGGGGTGTGTGAGGCCTATGCAGTTGTACATGGTCTATAAAGTCGCCGGTAGATGTCCTGATCATTATAACAATATTACCCTAAATGGCTTGAGCGTAAATTGTGTTGCGAAGTTTAAATATCTGGGACATTTCATTATCGACGGCCTTTAGGACGATGTAGACGTTGAGAGGGAGCTTAGGGCTCTAGCGGTCGGAGGTAACATGCTGGCCCGCAGATTCTCCTGCTCTGAACAAGTGGAGATTACGCTCTTCAAGGCATTTTGTCAGAGCTATTACACTGGAAGTCTGTGGGTCTGTCACACCAAAAGATCGCTGAATGCCCTACGCGTCCAGTATAATAATATCTTCAGGATGAAGACAGTGGCTGATAGGATCTCATCCCGCTTTGGAGGTCCTTTGTGAAATCAGTCATATAATAATGTTAATTTACATAATCTTAATTTCCATTTTAATTTCAATTTTAGTTTAAATTTTGGTTTTAACTTTAATTTCCATTTTTGTAATCTGTTAATATTGTTACTTATTTTGTATGGATCATGTTACCCGAATTAAAATATTATATTTTATTTATTTCATAATGAATAATATATGGAATATAAGTGGAGCGAGAGGCAGGACCTAATAATAACAAATAAATGAGAATGTGAATAACGCTAAATGACTGCCCGACAGCCGAGTGGTCTTCGTTGTCGTGTGTTCGTGCGTGTCCGAGTGGGACAGTTGGCATTAGGGACACGTGGGTCTAACTTGTAAGGGATCAAGAAGCTTCTGCGGACCGTGAAGATAAGATGGCCGAGGGTGCTGTTGTCTGCAGCCGCCCCACGTCTCAGCCCGTATAACGTATGTTGGAAGGGCCATGGGAAGGTTGGAGGGAGTGTCCCTTGTCCAATTTGCAATGTGACATGAGCTAATCCCGTAAAAGGAACACCTCTTCCATTATTATTCCTATAATTACTAAGGTGCGGATTGTATTAATGCGATGGTTGTGTTCTCAGGGAATGTCGTCAGGCTCCGGGCTGATGATGCGCAAGCACTACATGGCGCGGCAGGAGCGACGCAAGCGCGGCCTCGCGCCCACCACGCGCGGCAAGCATCCCAGGCAGACCAGGATGGGTGAGTTATCTATACTTACAATACGCCCGTGAATATAACACGTCAAGTTTTAGAAAAAGTTGAGCTTTCTAGAGCGTCGTGTCAAAGTCAAATCGTTTTCTTCAAATAGGCACATAAAAGGCACTTTTTAACGTCGAAGATTAACAAGAAAATATAATTGATTCTAGTCGCCCCTTCCAAAAGGTAGTTTCGTATGGAGAAGAATGGGCAAGAAACGCCGACGCTCTTTTAAAATGTTTTGCAATATTTTGTAGATATTCATTTTTTTATATCATTATATGTGAAGACGATGCACCTAGAATAAAATTACTATACCACAATAGGTAAAAACAATTACAATGAAGCGATGACAGATAAGTTAGTTATGTGATAGATACATGGTGCTCACATATTTACAAACATTGTAAAAGTAGACGATTTTCCTAAAATTTTAACAAGCAATAAGTCAGTGTGTGAGTTAGAGTAATCACAGTGTCTGTCACTTATACCTGTAACCTGTGTGGCATTTGGTTGGTCGATTGCCTCGTTGGTCTAGTGGTCGCAAGCGCAACGGCTGGTCATGAGGTCCTGGGTTCGATTGGGAAGGTGTTATTGGGTTTTTCTATCTGGAATTTCTCAGTAACAGCTTGGAGTCTGGATTAATGACAATAGGCTCGCCCTCCTATTACATGGGATTTAAACATAACTGGCGAAATGTGGGTGTACTATAGGTACACCTCTGCACAACCCTTCAGGGAAACAAGGCGTGATGTTATGTTATGCTCTGTGAATGATCGTGGCATAATAAACGGACAACATTTTTATGTCCTTATTTATGTATTTGTTGAGAAAATATCCATTACTTTTGCACAGAATTATTGTATTACAGCTGTATTTATCAATAAATAATTTTATACTACTCTTCGCCCAGGTTCGCACGGGCGCTTTGTTCCCGCGGCGATTTTTTTTCGCGCACTGCATTTTTATGGCTCTGCTTAGCGCTCAGAGTTGAAAATCCAACAGTGTATTTTTTTAACGCGTTGGGATGCGCTCTGTTGGCTTCTCAACGCTCGGCTCATCGAGAGTTGAAGATCCCGCCGCGATATTTTTACGTCCTTGCGAACGTGGGTTTATATTTATTGTGGGCTAAATGTAAGATACTCGTAGAAACTGAATTAGCATCAGACGCAGTCGGCTCCGGTGACCACCTTGCTGACTGACTAATGCGACATTTTATAAAAGAAACGAGAGGCGTCATAACGAATCTGTTTCCTCCCCTCAGGGCAACGCGCAGGAGCCAGCGGTTCGGGCACAGGTCGCGGCGGCGCGGCCTCCAGCAGTCAACGTCGTAGCAGCTCATCATCAGCTTCTTCAGCTGAAGATGAAGAGGACTGTGCCGCACACAACTGTCTTAGACCCACTGGTATATATTCTACTTTCAACAATACATTATAGTTGCACACTCGTCTCCTTAAATAAACCGGCCAAGTGCGAGACACGCGAAGGGTTCCGTACCACCGTACCATATTTAACACTACATATTTTAAAATACCTCAGTAAAAAAAAAAACACGTTTCTTGTATGGGGGGGGGGGACCCCCTTTAGTAACTATATTTCATTTTTATTATTTGTTGTTATAGCGGCAATTAAAATACACAATCTATGAAAATTTCAACTGTCTACCTATTACGGTTCATGAGATACAGCCCGCTGACAGACAGACGGGTATGGAACCGTAAAAACCTCTTTTTTTTAATGCCGTGTGTTCAAACGACGTTTTCTGAAGAACAAAGTGAAACAAGACATGTCGCATGACTTCTGATGCCTGATATTTCTGGATACGCCATGTAACCTGGGACATTTGCCCCTAGTGAATGAGACACCTGGCAGGGAAAGTTTAAACTTACTCTTATGTAGTTAAGCCCATCGGCGTAATTAACTACATATGACCAAGTCGAAACTTAATGAGCGGGCACAGAATGCGATCTCTCCTTGAGGTCTTATGCAATTTAGTATTTATAACGATATGACCTTTCCTCGCGGATACAAAAAACGTTCATCCATCCAACCTTTTGGAACGAAATTCTTTGACGCGACTTGCGCTAGGAGTAAACTGGCAGAAATCGTCACGCGGAAAATCATTCATACTAGTACGCCCCGTCCATGCGACTTTCTTCTTTTGAATTCACACTTTCTCTCTAGCGCAAGGGAGAGAGAAAGTATGGATTTGGTCAAAATAAAAATCCAAGATGGCGGCTGCCATAATTTTCAAATTTTTCGTCATGGTTGTCGATTTCATGGTTATCAAGGGTGTAAAAGCTGATAGGGACGTTAAAATGTAAACCCAAGATGGCGGGTCAGAAAATTTAACAAAATTTTCATAATGGGTGTCGTTTTCATAGTTTTCGAGAGTGCTAAAGTCGATAGTGAGGTTAAAATGTAAATCCAAGTTGACGCTGCGAAATTTTTGTTTTTGTTTTTAAATCATACGCGAGAAGGAACTTTGTTCCTGACGGGGGTCCGCCGACCGCACACGTTTTTTCTAATTTAGTATTTCAGACAGCCATTATAGCTCATAATAATTAACTCTTATCTATTCAACAGGCAAAGTAGACTGGGTCCAATGCGACGGTGGCTGCGACCAATGGTTCCACATGCACTGCGTCGGACTGGCGCGAGGCGCGCTACGGGAAGATGACGACTACGTCTGCGGGACGTGTGCGCAGCGACCACGAGACTAAACACCGCAAGACCCATGCATACCCGTTAATGGGTTCTATGCTCCATTAACAGGATCTTTGCACTCATTAACCGGTACTATACATCAAAATACGGGTGCACGGGTTCTATACACCCATTAACGGGTACTATGCACTCGTTAATGGGTCTACGCACCCACCACTTAGGGGCCTTGCACCAGCCTTTGAACAAGTGATACGGTTTGGACTGTTTTGTTGTGTAGTTGACTGTCAGTTATTATTTAAATGTGTTTTTTTTTGTAGTTTGAAACTGGTTGAATTTTAACATGGGATATAAAATAATGGATTATAGTAATATTGTTGAAATTTACTCAGTTGTTGTAACTAACTAAAAAGTTGGGAAAAAGTTAATATTTTAAAATACAGGTAAAACTTTTTTTACTGGAGTTTGGTTAACAATTAACTTAAATTTTATGAAAGAAAGCCAAGTACTTTTTAAAATAATGGAAATCCATGGTTTCAAAGTTAAAAACGAGTTTTTGATGTATTTTAAATTCTTAGCTGTTTCAAAACTTTTTGAAAACGCAAATATATAATATATGAATATGTCCATAACAAAGATGAATAAATAAAATATTGATGTTCAGAACATTGATAGTATAATACTGAAAATATCGAACATTGTTGGTTGGTACATTTAGGGCAGAAGAAGGGAGTTTTGAGCGAATATGGCACTTAAGTAGTCAACAATTAAGTTATAAGTGCAGTATTATTTGAAACATCTGAAAGAAGCATATTAAGTAACTGTAACTTGGTCCAATATTTAGTAAAAACAAAAAGATCTATTACTAAATGCGTCTAAGATTATAAAGAGCTGTCCGCCAAGAAATGATTCAACTTCCGTAACTGACTTGCACCTTGCAAACACTCGCAGCATGTTGACTATCTGTAAATTCATAGTGCTAGAAGACTTGCTCCGTTTGCTTAGTGCAAGTTGCAAGTGAATTCTATACTTTATGCCGGTTGTAGTTAATTATACAACTGTACAATAGTCGGTTCGGCTTCAGATGTAACAACTGAACTAGAATGATCTCATAGCTTCGTATTCAAGGTAGACCAGCTCACAGAAGCTTCTCTACGTAAAATTTCTCTTGGACGAGGCACTTAAAATAGAACCAAAAAACATCAGCAATGACTTACAAAAAAAAAAAAAATTCTGTCTGTCCTGTAATGTCCTACTGTTGGGAAAAAAAAACGACCAAATAACACTGGTATATGAAAGTATAGTGTCATCTTCGCTCGACTCTCGCCCAGTTTACAAAAGGGTAGAGAGACAAACGTAGGAACAACTTGTCACAGAACTTGATTTAAAAGTCGCAATCAAAGGAGAATGGGCACTGAACTATGGGTTTCTGCCCTGAAGCCCAATAGCCATAAGATATATACCAATGGAAAGAGCTTTTCAAGTACCTAGAACCTTTGCTATGCGTCTTTCCAATTTATACAAGGCCAAAAGGCAGCCATAGGAAACTGCTCGCGTATACATTGTAATGCTATTTTTAAATCTTAAAGCTACAATGTCTACACGAATTTTGCGTACTGCTCGTGTATAGTTTGTAACGTGGACATGCGTCCTGGTTCCAAACTATACGTCATCACCAGTGATAGGAATAGGTAGTGCTAATTTGCCTAAACTTCGAGGAAGGAAGTAACATAGAGTGGATAATACCTCCTCTAAAATCCCGGAATAATTTTAATGACGCTTAAATCCCGGGATTTAAAAACCACGAAATTTTTATCGGACTTTATTTGTAGTTACAAATTATTGATTTGAAAAATCATAACATTTTTTAGGGTTACACACATACACATTTGTATATGTAATTTTTATAGTGTACATGATAAAGAGTATTCTATCTATCTATAAATAAAGTTCAATAAATAATTCGTGGTTTTTAAATCCCGGGATTTAAACGTCATTAAAATTATTCCGGGATTTTAGAGGAGGTATTATATACTCCATGTTACTTCCTTCCTCGAAGTTTAGGCAAATTAGCACTATCTATTCCTATCACTGGTCATCACGTACGCCTGACAAGAGTTTTAAATTGATTATTATATGTAATGATATTTAAACTTTAATAGTGTAGGATTAACATATAAATAACAACAATAACGGCGTACGAACCAAAAATAAATAAAACGAGTAATATGACTGAAAATGTCCCGAACTCGAGTGAAACCAGGGACTGGACAATTTATTTTAATATAAAGTTTTCAAAGTTTTATGAAAGTCAGTCCTAAAAATACTAAATAGCCAAGTAACTGCGGCCAACTTGGTTGGTCACAGGTCTAACCTTACCTAAACCAATAGGTCAGAGTGCCCTATCTTAATTATTACGACCGATCCGGCATTATAAGCCACACATACAATTCGGCTGCGACATATTATACACGATTAGTCCGGCGTACTGGCACTGTATATTATGGAGCAAGGTAGTTAATTAGGTCACTACGAAGTATACGCGAGTATTTGCGTACTACTCTTGTATAGATTGGAAGACCTAAGTAAAAAATTGATTTCCAATCTATACGCGATTAGCTTCACACCCTTGCGTTCTGGCCTTGTACAGAATGGAAAGACCTTTAAGTTTGCCAATTATACGACATTAATGACTTAAATAGGTGAAAGAAAAAGAAAGAAAATACGTTTATTTGCGGTAAACAACATGTGCACCGAAATTAAAGGATTCTTGGCGCCCAATAGCCATAATATATACACCAATGGAAAGAGCTTTTCAAGGGGAACCTTTGCTACAAACACGACTTTTGCCAATTGTTAGGCAGTTCGGAGTTAGTGACCTAAATAGGTGACAACTTGGGCACTGAAGAAATTATTAGCGCCTAATAGCCTTAAAATATAAATCAATGGAAAGAGCTTTTCAAGGAGAACCTTTGCTACAAACACGACTTTTGTCAATTGTTAGTCAGTTCGGAGTTAATAACCTAAATAGGTGACATTTTGGGCACCGAAGTTAAGAAATTCTTGGCGCCCAATAAGTGATATATCAATAGATAGTGGTTTTTTAAGAGAAACATTTGTTACTAAAACGAATTTGGATGGGACGGATATCCGACAAGACTTGGGGAATCGGAAAAATGAATCTCAAGTACCTAAATGAACAACTTTCATTTGTCGGGATAATCTAGTACCGATGTGACATGTCAAAACATCGAGATTTCTATGCTATACAGGGTGTAAGGGACACCCCTCCGCAAACTAACAGGGTGCATTCAGCTCCTTATTTTGAATCATATTCCACGGTAAATATTCTCAGGAAAATTATATATTTTTTATCGTATTTTCAGTTACTATTCCTTTATTTAAATTTCAATTTACATTATCTGTACGCAGCACTCCATTTATGTAAATAAAACAGCTAAAAAAAAAAAAATCAGCAATGGATGTTGAAATACTCGACGGCCGAAAGCTCGCTGCGCTGCCGTTCGCCACGCGCGTTTTGCCACGGTAACGATATATTGCGTGTGAGGTAATAAAACAAATCAGGTTTATTGGATTCCTATAACGTTCCTGAAAAAAATGATATACTGAATTCCCCGCATCAGTCTGCGGAGGGCTGTCCCTTACACCCTGTATTTAAGTTAAATGTTACTGTATTATACACATAAATCTTTGGAAATAAGTTCTCTAAATGATGGTGCAGTGACACAAGAGTAGAAGAACTAAGCGAACACACTTTGTTTTGGACTTAGGTAGACAGAAGAGAACATTTTAGCTAAATAGGTATTTTTACTTCTGTAGCCAAAATGTAGTTGTACAATACGCCATGTCTGCCTACCCTTTAGGGAATACAGGCGTAATGTTTTTTTTTGTGTTTATATAATATTGATGATGTTTACAAGTTACAGTTTATTAATTAGTTAATTTATGACGAGAATTAAGTGCTGATGTTAACGTCACATTTAGGACGATTTAACGCCGAACAACTAATAAATCAGACAAGTCATAACGTCATCGTTCTTCTAAACGAGTTATCTACAATGAAATATATCTTAACGGTATTGGGAGTTTCGGCAGGTTGAACATTGAGGAACATTGTTCCTAAAACGCCACACGAGTATAGGAGGCCATGTTTTAAAGTGGACGGTGATAGGCTTAAAAGATGATCTTTGCATGGCACAGAAATAATAAAAGTTAATTAATTGACGAAATACCCGAATTTCAATAATGCTTTGAATTATTAATATTTGGAGCTGTAAAGCTCCTCACTGACTAACAATCGAGAGGTCGTCATAACACAAAATATTTGTTCCCTTTGAAGAGATCTATCCATTGGCATATGTCTTAATGCTATTGGGGGATGCGGCAGGCTTAACGTTCTGTCCGACCAACCGACTCTTCAAAACATTGTTCCTAAAACGGCTTCTAAGCTTTAAAGCATTGGCCATGTTTTAAAATTTCCGTTTATAGGCTTAAAAGATGGTGTTTGCAAGGCACAGAATTAATGAAAGTTAGTTAATTGACGGAATACAAAAATTTTAATAATACTTAATTACTCACATTTAGAGTTCTGTAGCTCCTTACGTACTAACAATCAAAAGAAGTCTTCATTATAAGAAATATCCTCCTTGATGAGATCTTTCCATTGGTATATATCTTAACGCTATCGACTTCAGGGCAGAATCGCCCAATCTCCTTTGAAGCTTATCGCATAGCTATACGAATGATTTCACAACGGAAACGTTCTCATGAATTTGCTTAACGCAAAGCATTTAAAATGAAGTAGCACAGGCCAATTATTTTGCGATGTTAGAGTGAGATAGCACAAGAAAGCCATGCGATAGAAAGAGAGAGAAATGCCTGTCATGGCCGCCATCGCAAAATATTGAATCTGTAATTTAATTAATCATATTTTTGAAATTATCTCAATGTGGTACAATGGATTTAAATCAAATCAAGGCTCTGATATGCTATGACACAATCTTTGCGTTCCACGGTGGCGCTTGGCGGTTTGCCAAGGACATTTGACAGATAAGTGTGAAAGATAAGTGTGAACTCAGTACATTTGCAATTAGCCACCTGTACATTTATTGTGTCGTAACAAATACGGGCCCAGTAGTTGAATCATTCAATGTTTTAATAGAATATAATTCAATTATAACTGTTGTTCAATGTTTTCGCCATATTTGTGGGATTGGTTGTCTCGGTACACAGACGTTAGCGATCGATGTTTGTAGTAATAAAGTCCCCCCCCCCCCAGTTATAGGGAACAGTTACTGTAGCGGTGGGAAGAGGAATATGTATCGATGTGTCTTAGATATGGTGCCCTAGGTTTAGTCGACTGTTTTCTTGGAGGAGTCCAATGGAGTCTCGTGACAAAAATAAACAAACAGACTTTCGGGGACTTGTGACAGTCAATTAGGCTATTACGTCTTTCTGTTACAAGAAACCATGATATAAAGGAACGGAAGGATATAGGACTTTCTACTAGAGTAAGTTTATTTATTAGATAACCGTACTTCTTATTATTTGAACTACTGCTAATTTTGTCAAGACCGTAGACCAAAACGAAATACTGCGTAAATAGTTACATTTTGCTGCAGCTAGTTGAATGGTATCCTACCCGTACAGGCTAAGATGGCAATGAAATAAGAGAAATTGAGATGAACCTTAAATAAAGTGGCTGTACAGCCAGGCTTCGCGCCAAACACTAAATCTGAAAACAGTCAACGTCTGAATGCGTTGTTCCACGTAATTACGTAGAAAAACCCTTCAGTTATTTCCAGGTTTATCCATAACAAGTATGGTAGTGTAAACACCAAATAGATTTTATCGAGATGTAAGGCACCCCTACAGTAATTATTCCAACCTTAAATTAAATATCGATGTTAAACCAATGTTGTTGTTAAAGATATTAGCAAAATATACACGTCTCTCTTCACAAAGTTGGTATCTTCCGAACGCGACGCGAGTGGGGTAGGAGTGGGATAGCTAGAGTTTATTATTTTTATTACAACGTGACAAATAATTAAGGAATCGGGACTGGGAAACTTGTAAAATTATGTATGATATATATATAAATATTGTATTATAAAGGACTAGCTGAGTGTGTGCGCGGGTAACCGATGTACCGTGTAGCCGGGTGTAAAGATTTTAATAATTAGTGAATTTGTAAGTTTGTCTAGTCCTTAATGGTTTGTGTGGTATAAATTCTTATGAGGTGTGATCATATGAATAGTATCATCTTTCTATATGATGCGCATGAGTTGAAATTAGTGCCAAAATACTTTTCAAACTTAACATGGCAAACAAAAACATGAAAGGCCCATGAAACGTTAGTGTCGTTCCCATAAGTTTTTATACCAAATTAATTCTCATTACACAGTAAAAATATATTTATATTTCAAACATTTTCCAGTCCTGTCAATGTTAATATTGAATGTAGCCAAATATTATTTTGAGATTTTGTTTACTAATTTTGTATTTTATTTACTTTGCTATGTCGTTGAAAATTAGTAAATCTTATTTCTTTTTATTATTCAATTTAATAATTTACTATTCACTGTATCCTCAGTCTAATTTTAATATTTTGATTTTGTATTTTTAAAGTTTTTTTTTTTAAGACAAAATCTTGTTTTTAATTTTATTTTAGTTTGGCAACATTCATGTTAATATTACAAGAATGCTACAAGATGACAAGGTTAGACAAGAAAATTTTGTAAATATTTTTAAAAAAAAACGTTAGTGAAAAAATTAAAAAGTTTGTAATGTAATGGAAATTTTTGCAAGAAACTGATAGTGTAAGTAGTAGGTGTGTGAGGGGTGTGTCTGTGTGTGTGAGGAATGTGTCTTGTGTGTGAAATATAAGGCACTGGCGTTCACCTATCGGAAATCATTATAACTTAACTAAAGCTCCAAACTAGAGCAGCAAAAACGTGTCACAGCCGAACATTTCAAATTTTTTTATCATATTTGTGTAGACACAATTTACAGAAAAAAATAATAGAATTTCTAGTATTACCGAGCTGAAGAAATTCACTTTTCTATAACATTTTACACTGTTACACTAAAACATTATTACGTTTATGTAAACTAATCGTGGTTACTCTGTAATTATATTACTCTGTGTATTTCGATTAACCTTTACATGATCTATCAACATAACACTAAAGCAAATGATAACTAGATTATTCTTCGCTAAACTTGGTTCAGCAAGTCTTGCTATTTACAGTTTTAAAGACAACACACACAACACAGAACTAGAAAAGGTACTTACGAGCAGATGTATTTATCAGATAATAGCGGCAAATCGTTTATGTTCATAGGGACGTGAGAAACAATTTTCTACCATAATGTTCACCTCGTTAGCTTGAGTTCCAAGACCAACTAGTAAACTACGTGTAACTGCTTCTTATTGGTCGAAAGCGTTTATCATATTGTAAATAATGTTTAAATGTAGTTCGATGTATGTATATTGAGGCGTCGCCGCCATACTTGTTAGCGTAATGTTGTAAGAGCTTGCGACTCGTCGCCCTACCGTTTGTAAGAAAATGATTAAAGACAACTCTCACCTCACAGCTTTACTTCGCACGTCACCGTACGGAAGCTAGCTGTAAAGTGCGAGTTGACTTTAAAATACATATTTTTACAGATATTAAAAATGTCTTCAGAGAATTTTGAGGTATTTAAGTATTTTTGACTGAGTTAGTATCTGTTCTAATATGTTTCTATGGAGAATATTTATGCACTGGCCTTTCTTTTGTGAATCAATGTTTATAAAATAGTTTTAATAAAAGACGATTAAATAAAGCTAATACCTTACCAGATATTCTTTTTTCTATTCCATTTACTTCGGGACTGTTTGAACCGATTTCCATCATAATTATTTTCTTTTGAAAGATTAAATAAATCAATATTCTACACGACACATCCCATAATGTTAAAAACATAGCTGGACATATTGTTTTTTTAAAGCTGCATTTTATATTAAATGTGGCACTCGAGATATTATTCCAAGTATTATTACCTTACCTGTCTTTTGAAAGTGATACCCAACAATACAAAGTTGTGACAGCGAGTCAGGTCGAACCTAATTAAAATATTTCTAAAAAATTAATTTTATAGCTATCTCCAACTGAGGCACCTCTGGTTCATGAAAGTCGATTGAACACGAATCTGTTTTCAAAATATCGATGCCTGTAGCTTTTACGGCTAACTAATCATCTAAGTGCCCAGCGTACCACAGGTGGTACGTCGGATTCACGCAGCCTAAATCTATTAGTACCTATAAATAGGGGCTAATATCGTGTGTACCACCTGTGGTACGCTGGGCATTTAGCGGACCTGCAAATTGCAAAAAACGTAAGAAAATTTGAATTTCGCGGGCTATCTTACCGCTTCCCCCTTAAATTCAGATTAAAAATTCCAGATGTATTGACTAGAGACTTGAAAAGGTTTGGTCATTTGTAGAAGTTGTCTCTAAACTTTTAAAATTCCGTTCTGGTAAGGTATTTATAATATTGATTTATGTAGCAAAGACCCGCTATAATTTTACGGAAAACAATACATTATTTACTATGCTTATTGTAGGTAGGTACTGGTACATAGACACAATTCTGCATGTAGACTTATACAAATATTATAGTAATTTAAAATTAATTGAGAATTATTATTATTTATTGTTTTTTAGGAAAAATAATATAATTTATGCTCATTGATTCATCTTCATTTCATTATGTTAAGATGTAAAAATAAAATTCATATTTCGATACCTTTAATAGGTATTAATATATTCTCAATTTAATAATTTGATGATTTCTGTAAATTATACCTGTATTTAATAAATTTAGTTTTTAAATAATAATATGATGCAGAGTTGTGTTGTGTGACTATGTTGCTATATGACAAATAGTAAGCCAATATGAACTCTATCGCTTATTAGTTGACAAGATTTATATTAATTTGTTACAAGACGGCTGTTGCCGCCAGCCATTTAGCGCTAAGTCTCAACCGTTACAAATAACTGTTAGGATTGTTGCTAGTTTTCATTGACGAGGTGCAATTGGTAGACTATTATTACTAAAACAGCTGTGAGCAGCATGCATTATCGTGGTAATAATGTGTCTCAAATAGATTTCTCTTGATCATGACTATGGTGATTTTTTTATATGCTGTATTTGTTTTTTATATTTTTTTGCTCTAGTGCCTTGCTGCTTTAAAACAGTGCGAGTAACTCATGCAATTTTTTTTAATGAAAACAGTATTATACAGAATCGAGGGGCGAGATCTATTGCCACTACCCCGGCTATTAATAACAGAACGATTCGGCAAAACTATCCTTTAGCAGTGTTACCAGATGCAAAAACGTAAAATACAGTAGCATAGCTTGAAAATTACAGTGTCCTCATACAAAATTACTAAAAAAAAATCCTTAAAATACAGTGTTTGTATGAAATTGTACAAAGTGCATTACAGTAAACATGAAAATACAGTAAATCTACTGTAATTACAATGTATCTGGCAACACTGTCCTTAAGGTTCAAAACTAAGACCGTAATCACTTTACCGAAGTACCGATTACCAAAATATTTTTTATCCGCAATTTGCACATTCAAAAGTTAGTCAAACCAACTGTACCGGTAAAATGGCTGTAATACAAGCTGACCGTATTGTGATGATCTCTGGCAGCCCTCGTTCGATCTGAAGTTATGTTAATATAACGTATTTATGTATGCCCGATACCTGCGCAGGCGACGCTTTGGTGAATAGTGGGGGATAGTCCAATAGTAACGTTTAATTTTAATATTATGATTGTGTAATATTGCTAGATTGTAATGGATTGCTCATTAATTACTTATTGTTTTTTAGAATTTGTATTAAGATTGTGAATTAAGTAAAAAGTGTTTATAAATGTTAATTTTCAAATTATCCAATATGTAATAATAACCGAAATATCTTTTCTATAGGTTAATTTAAATAATACAATACTACCCTCATATTCGACCAAACCATCGACTCGTGCGCACCCATATTGTACAGATATATTTAGTTAAGAAGAAGTCTACGTTTGTCCAACAATACTGGAAGCTCGTATTATACCTGATAATATTCTAGTGTAAAATAAAATTGTTTAAATGTAAATGAATGGATGCCAGCCCGTATCGTTGGACAGATCGACTTATTGTGTACCAAATAAATATAGAAAATTATAGAAAATGTTGTTTTTTTATTTAATTTTTGACGACATACATTTTGTCAAAAAACAGGAAAGCTAATCCTAGACATTCAGTTTAACGTAAGCAAGTTACAGCAAAAACACACCGCGCAGGAGTCGGCTGGCTCACACTCGGGCGGCCCGCACGGCCCGCACCGCAATGCGAAAATCCTTCTACATCACTTCGTACAAATTGTGTGAACCATCGCTCACTACAGGCGGGCCGCACCGCGCTTTTTTGTATTGGAATGCGATGCGTTGCGGCCCGGTGCGGCTGTAATGAGCTTACACACATTACAGGTTACAACGCAATTTGAGAGTGAAATTCTTTTGTACTTTTGATGACAGCGGTACTGCTCTTACAGCCCGATTCTAACTTTATGGCGGCTCGGAACATGAGGCGAGTCGCTGCACAGTAACGAATTCATGTGTCAGCGGGGGTGAGGGCTGCGGTACTGCGCAGCGAGGAGCGCACTTCATAGCTGCCATAAAGTTTGACGCGTACTTTACCTTGAAAATTGCAAACTCGCTGTCAGCTAGCGTTGAGGCCATGGATATTACGATTAACATTTCTTAGACAAATCATAAGATGTAGAGCCGATACAAATGCTGCTGTGCCCGACAGGGTCCATAATTGTTTATACAAGGTGTAATTTTAATCACTGTTAACCTCTGATGGGGTCATTGTACTCATCATTATGCATCCAATATTGACTGGTCACCCCTGGAAGCTGCTGCATCAGTTGACGAAAAAGTTAGTTTCTTCAACAAGGTTGTGGTCAGGCTTTATGACACCCATGCTCCTATCAAGAAAATCAAGTTGAAGCATCCGCCTGCGCCTTGGATGAACAGGGGAGTTCAGATGGCAATGCGACGGAGGGACCGCGCGTTTCGGAGATTTAAAAGGGATCGCTCGGAGGAAAATTGGACATTCTTTAAGGCTGCTAGGAATCGGTGTAATCAGATGATACGCAACGCTAAACGCCGACACATCTTAAATAATATCACTTCTTCTTCTGCCGATATCTGGAAGTTCCTTGGAACTTTAGGTATCGGCAAATCGCGACATTCAGACCTTCCTAACACAATTGGCTTGGACGATCTAAATCGCCATTTCTCCACTGTTCCCACTCTAGATAGTCTAACCAAATGTCAAACCCTCAACTACCTTGCTGGTCTGACGCGTCCCAACCCCTTTGTCTTCACCCCAGTCGACCCAGGAGAGATCAGAAAGATTATTCTTTCTATCAAGTCCAAAGCCGTTGGTTCATCCTTTCCTATCTTATGGTCTCTCCGGAGCTATTGGAATGGTTTTCCTCTTATCTTCGGGGGCGTCAGCAGTCTGTCCATGCTGGAGACTCTTCGTCGAGTTGGTGTGATCTTACTCAATACTCAATTCTTTATTGCATTCCATAATGTGTACACATGGTGGTTGGTATCTTGCAGCTGGCGTCCCTCAAGGCGGTATATTATCTCCTCTTTTGTTTTCCATATTTATTAATCTCATTACCACCATGCTTCGGATTACGTACCATCTTTATGCCGACGATTTGCAGCTTTACAGCCAGGCAAGTGCTGACAACATTTCCGATGCGATTGTGGAGCTAAACCGGGATTTGGGTGTGGTCAAGGACTGGTCTGATCGATTTGGGGTGGCGGTTAACCCTACCAAGTGTCAGGCTATCGTAATAGGGAGCCCCTACAGCATACGAAAGCTGAATGGCTTAACTGTGCCACCTGTAATTTTTGATAACTCCGTCATTCCATTTAGCTCCGATGTTAAGGATCTTGGTTTGCATGTCAACACTTGTCTTGACTGGCGAAAGCAGGTCACGAATGTTAGTAAAAACGTCACCGGAACGTTGCGATCGCTCTATCGGTTGAAAAATCTTCTCCCATCACACATAAAGGCTATGCTTGTACAGTCTCTAATCTTTCACATAATTGACTATGGTGATGTGTGTTACTATGACCTGAATGCAGATCTCCTCAATAAACTTGACCGCCTTCTCAATAATTGCATTCGATTCGTTTTCAATCTTCGTAAGTATGACCATGTATCTGCGCACCGATTGCGTTTAAAATGGTTACCCATTCGTCAGCGCAGAGAGGTGAGGGCTCTGTCTATGTTATTTTCTATTCTCAAAAAACCCACTTCTCCTTCTTACCTTCCCATATTCAGTATTTATGCTCTGCCCACAGTAAAAATCTTCGTTCCACTAACAATCGTCTTCTACGATGTCCTTCTCACCGCTCTGGTTTCATTCACTCTTCTTTCTTTGTCCAGGCAGTCCTTCTTTGGAATTCGCTCCCTCTGAACATCCATGACGGTAATAAATCGGTTGTCATTTAAAGTCAAGGCACATGAGCTTATACGTAAGAAGTTGGTAGAAACATCTCAGCGCTGATTTGGTGGATTCGTTTTCTCCTCTTTTGATCGTTATTTCTCCTCTACCGTTCGTTATTTCTCCTCTACCGTTCGTTATTTCTCCTCTACCGTTCGTTATTTCTCCTCTACCGTTCGTTTTTCTCCTCTACCGTTCGTTATTTCTCCTCTACCGTTCGTTATTTCTCCTCTACCGTTCGTTATTTCTCCTGACGAAGTTTATTCCGTTTATAAGTATGTATGTATATGTATATGTCTATATTTATGTATTTACTCTAGTATTTTATAGTTATTTTCGTGTTATGTATCCCTTAAGTTGCACCTGCCATGTTTTCTCTATGCATCACCCTAAGGTTGACTGGTAGGAAATGCCTCAGGCATTAAGTCCGCCTTTGTACGGTATTCTTTTTACTTGTGCATAAAGTTTTAATAAATCCCGAAATCGCGAAAAAAATCAGCTGTTCCCTACATTTTGACGAATTATGCGAACATAAATGTAAGGAAAAGCTGATTTTTTTTCGCGATTTCAGTTTTGGTCCCATAGAAAAAATTGTTCTGAATGATAAGTACAATGACCCCTTTAAGAAATTAACATAGATTAAAATTACACCTTGTATATTTATTAACACTCGCCACCTGTAAGTGTACATTATGGATTGCAATAAAGAATAATTGAATTGAAAATTTTTGCTTGAAACCACTTCATGTTTTGGGTTAAAAATGTATCAAATCAAAGAATCTAAGTACTATCGTTGTAATTCTATCATTTTATAATTAGCATATTCTATTAACCACTAACACTTACGCTGATGATAAGGCTGTAGTAACCATACCCTCCGCGGTAAAGTGACAGTAGGCAGGACGAAAGTGACGTCAAAAAACCAAGTGCACAGTCATTTCACGATAACTGAGTGAGTGGGTACTGCATATTTATCTTTCCAACTTATAAAGGTATTAGGAACAGGGTCTAAAGTTCACTCATTCTCCATAGAAAAGGGAGGATCCTCCGACCAGACGGGTGTTGTGTCTGATGGGCTACTGCCCGACGGTTGATATCAGGATGTTGTAATTTAATTAGCGTGGTGGCCGTGGATATTACGATTATTTCATAGACAAATCATAAGATGTGGACCCGATGCAAATTTTTGCTGCAAATCACATGTTTTTGGGTTGAAAATGTAACAAATCGAAGAATCCAAGTACTAATATTGATCGATCACTGTAATGCTATCATGTACTAATTAGCATATTAATCCGCTAATACGTTGATGATAACGCTGCAGTAACCATACCCTCCGCGGTAGTGACACGGGCAGTAGGCAGGGCGGAAGTGACGTCAAAAAACCAAGTACATAGTCATTTCACAAATACTGTGAGTGAGTACTGCATATTAATTTATTTAAACGCTTACCAATTAACCTTTTAACCGCCTGACTTCATATCAGTTGGCGTGCCCCCTTCGCCCAGCACAGTGAATCGAAAAATATATACCTACAACAAAGAGGGATGTGCAGTACTTAACTTTTCGATGTCGATTTTTCGTTTTAATAACGACATTTGCATTTGCAAGCGTGGTTAACTAACAACTACAACTCGACCAAGCTAAGTTTGCACCTCGCGTCGATTACGTCACACTAACGCTTAGGTACGGGCTGCAAAAAAGGATTCGCTATGACTTTAAAAATGTAAACAAATGTTTGTTAGATTTTACTTTGCATTTATTGTTTTTAACATTATATTATACATAGGTACACGGGTACACGCCGCATTTCAGCGAGGTGCAAACTTAGCTTGGTGGAGATATAGGTACCTACTTGAATACTACTTAACTTACGAAATTATTCGGCATTTTTCGTAATCCAGTAAAATCAGTGTTTAAAAATTTGAACGATTTATTAATTAGTACTTAGGCTATTCACAATAAAATCAGTCCAGAGAAGAAAAACTATTATTATTATTATTTAAGTTATCGCACGGTGCGCTCTCGCCATCTCACTCACTCTAATTAAGTTTAAAATTTTCATTCAGACATCACCACCATACTACACAATAAATTAAAATATAACTAGGTGTGTAATAAAAAAAATAATTACCTCTACATCAATGTCAAACTCTTCGTCTGATAAAAATTCTTCATTTTCATCGCCTTCTAGAATTCGTATTAATTAACTCTTCAGTAGTCGTCATGATAAATTTCTGACATGTACATTTATCGACATACGAACGTAAAACTACATGCACAAGCACAACACTAATGGAAAATTCCAGAAGTCGGCACTCGTTTATGACGTAAGAAGCGGTCGTCTTTATACGACCGTGGCGCAGGGCGTACTAACAAAGTAAGTTTCGGAACATGTAGGCTAGGGATGGGATGATCATCAATTCAGTCGCTGACATTTCACAAGTAAAATTATTTAATTTTAAAGAAATTAAATGAAATACTCACAAATATTTGTAAAAAAAAGTTTTATTAACAATTGCTGTATTTGTTTTAAAGTTAATAATTAGTCAGTATAACGAGAAATATTTTGATTTATGTTTATTTTTGTATCGGTAAATCTTGGCATATGTCCCGTCCCTCATGTCGGATTTTGTCGTCATGGGCGTTGCACATCAATACAATTTTCTAAAAATAATGTTAGTAAGTCATCTAACTTTGGACCTTTTTTTTAGGACTTCTAATTAAGAGACTAAAGTGTATTAAACTGTAAATGATTACTTAGTTAACTATTTACCTAATATAAACATATTTTTGATAGAATACAGCGTAATTAAATAAAAAAGCTGATTAAGAGAGCAGTGATATTTTGGTCGTACATATACGACTCTGGCGAAATGGGCCCGAAAATATTTGTCGGATTAATCCGACGTAGGCGGTTAAAAGGTTAAATACAACAGCTCAAAATTTTTGTCATAATTATTAATAGATTTTGCATGTACTTACCTTTCTAAATTATAGGAAAGCATGGCACAATTAATTAGCGTACTTGTACAATAAACTGAAGAAAATATATAAAAATTTTCACATTACCCGCTCGCTAATTAATGTTGAATATACAAGATGGAGACCACAATCAGTCTGCCTAGCTTTTTCCCAAATATGTTGGGGTCGGCTTCCGGTCAAACCGGATGCACCTAAATACCTGTATTTAACATAGAGCGAGTGCCTATCTGACCTCCACAACCCAGTTACTGGGTAACACGATACCCCCCTTGGTAAGACTGGTTGTCAGACTTTCGGGCTTCTGACGACCCGTAACGACTGTCAAAGATGTATTTAAAGAAATTTATTCTCATAAAAGAATACAGTCACTTACATAAGAAATATATTATACAAGAGTGCTTATTAGTAGGATTTTCGTCGGTTCGTTTGTTTTTTTTTTTGTGGAAGCGGTACTTCTATAATGCATCCAGTAGTACTTAGCTGCTATTGGAGTAGGTACGATCTTCGTTCTCGTCTTGGGTAGAACTAAAACACTCGCTCGGCGTGAACTCCGCTGTTTGTTGTTTTAACTGTGCAAAGAATATAAGTTAGTATGGAGAGATTTATTTAATACTAGCTGCGCCCCGCGACTTCGTTCGCGTGGAAATCGTAAGTTACACAATATACTAAAATTTTAATAAAATTCCCTCGTCCCCCGACCCGTCGCGTTGCATCGTCCGCCCGCGCTATTACCTACTTCATTTTCGCTTAGTGTTCTTTCTAACTTTTTCTTTTTGCTGGGCCCCTGAGAGTCGTAGCGTGATGTTAAAGAGCCTAAGTTACCCGCCGTAACATCAGCTATCTGCCAGTGAAAGTGCCGTCAAAATCGGTTCAGCCATTTCGGAGATTAGCCGGAGCAAACAGAGAGACAAAAATGTTAAAAATTGCTTTTTTGTTATAATAACCGTTTATACTTTTTTATGCATTCAGTAAAAAGTTGTTATTTTGACATTACAAACAGACACTTCAATTTTATTCTGATTTTCGGACAAGCATGCAAGTATGATAAATAAATAATTGTTTTATGTTCATTAGTTTTGTTTGTTCATATGTACCTAAGTAGGTGTTAAAAATTGATAATGGAAGAGTATCTTTATTTTATTATGCATAATTTGAAGATCGGCTAGACTAGTTTTGGTGGCATTACCCCAAATCTCGATTAGGTATAGCAGGTGTGGTTTCACAAGGGAGTTACATATGGAGTAGCGGGCCCGACGGCGAAGGTCCACGAATGACAGCCGGCACCAACGGCTTAACGTGCTTTCCGAGGCACGGAGGAGTCTCGTATGTGAAGATGGTCACCCATCCACGGACCAACCCCGCCAAGCGTAGCTTAAGACCTGATGGATCGACCCGTGCGGCTGTACTTAGCCACGGGCTCGAGAATTGGGCTACCAAATGCAAATAGAATTTTTCAAATCCGACTTTCTGTTCATAATTTCATTAGTTTTCATTTTTTTGCGCGGAACCCTAATTATTTTTCTAAAATAAAAATAGCCTAAGTTACCCGCCGTAACATCAGCTATCTGCCAGTGAAAGTGCCGTCAAAATCGGTTCAGCCATTTCGGAGATTAGCCGGAGCAAACAGAGAGACAAAAATGTTAAAAATTGCTTTTTTGTTATAATAACCGTTTATACTTTTTTATGCATTCAGTAAAAAGTTGTTATTTTGACATTACAAACAGACACTTCAATTTTATTCTGATTTTCGGACAAGCATGCAAGTATGATAAATAAATAATTGTTTTATGTTCATTAGTTTTGTTTGTTCATATGTACCTAAGTAGGTGTTAAAAATTGATAATGGAAGAGTATCTTTATTTTATTATGCATAATTTGAAGATCGGCTAGACTAGTTTTGGTGGCATTACCCCAAATCTCGATTAGGTATAGCAGGTGTGGTTTCACAAGGGAGTTACATATGGAGTAGCGGGCCCGACGGCGAAGGTCCACGAATGACAGCCGGCACCAACGGCTTAACGTGCTTTCCGAGGCACGGAGGAGTCTCGTATGTGAAGATGGTCACCCATCCACGGACCAACCCCGCCAAGCGTAGCTTAAGACCTGATGGATCGACCCGTGCGGCTGTACTTAGCCACGGGCTCCTCGGTGGAGATGACAATACAACAATAAATTGAACTGCGTATATATTATGCCGTTCCCAGTTTGTATACGAAAATTCAATCAAATATATCTTATAATAGTTTAGTCACTACAGCTAGTTAAAGATTGGCAAAGCCACCCACTGCCCACCCAGTACTATTTAGTTTGTTTGAAAAAATCACTTTTTTAATTTCGATTTATTTGATAGTTCCAAAATACTCTTATGCAATTAGTATTGCCAGTATTTTCATTTATTGTCGCGTTGTTGTCATCATCATCAGCCTACAGCAGTCCACTGCTGGACAAGGCCTCTCCAATTGCGCGCCATTCAGCTCGATTCTCGGCAACTCTCATCCAGCTGCTACCAGCCACCCTGCGAAGATCGTCGCTCCACAGCCTGAGGGCGTCCTACATTACGTCTGCCGATTCGCGGTCTCCACTCAAGAACACGTCTACCCCAACGCTCATCGGTACTACGGCTGATACTGCGGGCCCACTGCCACTTCAGCTTGCTTATTCTGTGAGCTATGTATGCGTATTGTTGTCTCCACATTTTAAATATGTATACATGACCTGCAAACCAAACCTAAAACAACAAGTCGTTAAAGCCCTGGGCCAGGCTCTAGCTGGTGCATAATATGATTTGAATTTGGAACCTCAACTAAACAATTCTTATGAAATAGTACATTGTTCACCGAGGGGAGAAAATGATCGATTACTAGCGAGGGTGTAGTTTGAGGCCCGAGGCTCAGCCGAGTCGTGGGTTCAGGTACGTTGTGTAATTTTTTTTTATAAAAAATCAAAATCAAAAGTAATTTATTAATTAGGCTGAATCAGTACCTACACAACAGCCTACACGCTAATAGACACACTAAGAAGAAGTACCTACTTTTTAAACGACAAAATTACTTAAGACAGTCCCCTCAAGACGCTGCAGCGCTACTGCAGTCTGAATTACTGCTCTCATATAAACGGTGAAGGAAAACATCGTAATCTCCTAAAACTAAAAAAAATTAAGACATGCCATCCACTAACCCGCGCTGGGCCCGCGTGGTGGAGTACGGCCCACTCCCTCTCACAGAGACGAGGCCTGTGTCCCAGCAGTGGGAACATTATAGGCTGATTATGCTGAGCTTATGCTAAAACTGCCACGGTAATACAGTACGGATGAAGATTAAGATCAACAGCTAAATGTGCTCCGAAAAGATGCATAAAATCGCATCATCGCCCAAGTAAGAACATCTGCAATAGTTACAGATACGTACCTACAGAAGGAAAAACCACAATATCTGTAACGTATTAAGCACGATACGATCTATTTTAGTCCGCAAAACAAGTAAAGTACACACTTACAGATGTCAATCGATTGCAAATAAGTAGCTTATCTGATAGTTACTATAACTGTTATCAGCGATAAGATTACTGCTCTCCTTTGTCTTGTTGACTCTCGTCTTCTTTTCAAGTCAATGGCAAAGGAAAAAATATTGTAGATATTATGTTAGATGAGTTGGGCCCAGTAGGTGACCATACCAATCGCGACATTAGTGGCGTTTTAACTTTGATGGTTTGCTAAACAAGTAGGCAAATCATCGTGTTGAAAACATAAATCTATTGTTATATCTAGACAGGAATTTAATTCTGAAAAAAGCGGCAATGGCTAAACGGTTATGATGTCGGGCTCGCGACTGAGAGGTAGTCAGTTTGAACTCTAATCTAAGTGTGCAGTATCGAAGTGAGACTCCGTCCTGTAAACAAGCTTAAACCTAGTAAATGTCAGCCAAGATATTGTTTGTTGGTTTTTTTTTTGTTACGCTTGCACTTTGCACTATTCTTGTCAGATAGGTATTTCAGTGAATATTTAATCAAATTGGCTCTCCACTTTATGCTGCTTATATCCTTGTTGTTTTCCCACTTAAATGCACATTCATTTTATCATAATTAACAAGAGGTGTTGATTGGCCACTGGTGAACAATATCCGCACTTGTGGACACGAGTAGGTACCTGCCAACCAGGTGATGAACCTAACAGCAACCTAGGCATCACGTAACCTAACCCGGCTCCGTCCCTACTCTCACAGATCCCATCTCTACACTATTTCATAAATGCGTAAATTAGAAAAAAATAAGTTGTACAGTTGAAACGATAAATTTTAGGTTCACGAAAATGTGTGAATTATGATTTTATGATTGGGGTGATAGGTCCTGTGAGACTATTATATTTGTTGAGAAATAAATGTTATAGGTTGAATGCAGTTCTGTGTTTATAAAGTTTGTATACGATCTCTTTAGTGCGCACGTGTCTATGGGGAAGGTCGGGCAAAGCTAATTGTAGGTGGCGTGATCATAGCTAGGTCCCCACGGCCTTCGACATTTCGTTCAGTCATGAGTTTACTTTTATTTCGCTATTTCGTTATTTTCGGTGATTTCAATATTTTAACAAGTAAATGATATGGAAAGTGTCAGAATTTAAACCATAAATATATCCTCAGTCACTTTATTCAAAATATTTCTACTCTGTTTAATTTATAAAACATCTCTACGAATAGCTTTAAGCCACCATCTTTTAATTTTAGGGTCTCTTGGGAAATGGTGGACTCCAATTTCGGAGTATTTAGTAACGCAACAACGCATCATTTTCGCAAACATAAAATAAAACCACCTCACGCCTTGTATTATTGGCTTGTGTTGGGAACTAGCTACGACAGCGCCATTTTGACAGTTGCCTTCCCCATTGACTTGACTCTGTCACTCGGTTTAAGATAAATGGGTGTTAGTGTGTAGGAACGAGGTATGGTGTTCCTCTAACGAAAAGGCAGGATCCTCTAACCAGGCGAGTCTTATGCGTGGCGGGCTACTGCCCAACGGTTAGTGTTGGGAAGTTGTATATACAGGGTGTCCCGTACATAATGGATCAAACGTAACGGCTAGGTAGCTCACCTAATACGGTTTCTTTTCTTAAAAAAACAAAAGTCGTATTTGTTCAACGGTGAATGGTAGCGCCATCTGTGTGATTTTTGTAGAACATGACCTGGAAAATAGTCATTGCCATAGCCATGGTCATTGTACTCATCATTATGAACAACTTTTACTATGGGACCAAACCTGAAATCAAATGTAGGTAACAGCTAGTGTTGCCCAAATGCAAGAACAAGACGAGACTTAGCCAGTCTTGGTCTTGGTCTTGCGCCAATACACCTGGTCTTGGTCTTGGTCTTGGTCTTGCGCTCCCAGTCTTGGTCTTGGTCTTGGTCTTGCAGCAAGAGTCTTGCAAGTCTTGCAATTACCTATTAGTCTATTACTATTTATTAAAGTTTACTTTAAATCTTAGAAAAACGTATTAGAATTGGAACATTGTGAGCTTGAATTAACATAGCCATAGTAAAGATCAAGCAGATTAATAAATAACTGAAGATTTGATAAGAAATTCGAAAAATCAACTGACCTATATGTCGTTTTCCATGGAAGTAACTGTTTCTTAATAAACATTTATGATTTATAAGCTTACATTTGCTAAAACATGTAAAAAAACAAATTAATTACAATAACTTGACTGTATTTTAAAGAACAATACTTATCTGTCTAGAAAGAGATTGAACCCTCAACTTATAAGAAATTTAATAAAAGAGTTTTTTAATTAAGTAATTAGTTTAAAACCATATAAGTAATCAATATTATAATATATACTTACTAGAATGAATTAATATGACATCTACTACCTATCCTTACCATTTTATCCTAATCATAATACTACTTGCGTGATCAGTATAATGTATTCATTTTCATTCTAAGCACTCTGAAACTTATTTATTCTTTGGAACACCTGTAGGTACTCTTAAAAAAATTCGAAATTATTTTGCATGAGTATACCTACGCCCTATGGCGGCAATCAAATAGTGTCACAAATGTTATGATTTCGGCGTGGCGGCAACGATTGTTTTAGATTTCAAAAGAAGCCGCCGGCGCGTGTATCATAACCATGTACTTCCGAAAAGCGGCAAATTTCTTTGAGAAGTAAGTACAAAACCTTTGATGCCGCATTATCAAAGTGCCGATGGTTAAAACATAACTATGCATGCACTCAGTTTGATTTTAATAGATATTTTTTTATTCGCTATGTTTATGGTATTAGTCGTAATGCGCATAGGTCCAGTTTTTCATATTCTTTGATACAGTTTTTTGCGTCTCATAGAATTCCTAAGCGTACCTACCTATACACCGAACTGTTACACCTAACTACTCAGTGAAATAGCGCTAAGTCCTAGCTGCAAGACGCAAGAGTCTTGCAGGCTATGTCTTGTTCTTGCTCAAGTCTTGCACGGTCAGTCTTGGTCTTGGTCTTGCTAAAAATACGCGGTCTTGTTCTTGGTCTTGGTCTTGCAAAAACGCAAGAACAAGACCAAGACTGCAAGACCAAGACTGAATTTGGGCAACACTAGTAACAGCAGATTTTTTTTTCGCGATTTCAGGTTTGGCCCCATAGCAACTACTACGACTGCAGGATCGGTTGTAGACATGTTGAAGGTATGCGAGGACTATGCAGCTGCGCATGGGCTCGTGTACAATGTTAAAAAATGTGAGTACATGATCTTTAAGGCCGCCGGTAAATGCACAGACTATGCACCTAATCTTACCCTAAATGGCTTGAACATAAAAAGAGTGCATATATTTAAATATCTGGGGCACATACTTACCGACGACCTTAAAGATAATGTAGATATTGAGAGGGAGCGTAGGGCACTGGCGGTCCGAGGTAATATGTTGGCACGTAGATTCTCCCGCTGTACCGACCAGGTCAAGATAACACTGTTCAAGGCATATTGTCAGGGTCTGTACGCGGGGGGTCTATGGATCAGCTACACCAAAAGGTCGCTAGATGTCTTGCGCGTTCAATACAATAATATTTTTAGAATGCTCTTGCGACTGCCCCGTTTCTGTAGTGCGTCGGAAATGTTTACATTTAATCGAACCGACGGCTTTCATGCGGTCTTTCGAAAAAAAATCACATCATTAGTAACCAGAACACGGGCCAGTAGCAACAGCATTCTGAAAACAGTGTCAGAGAGCTTCTATTCTCCCATTTTGAGGCATTTTGTGGAGAGGATGGCCAAGTGAGAAACTTGTACCTTACTTGGTCATCTTCTGTGCAAAGTGCTTCAAACTTAAATAAAAATAATAATTTTAATAAATCACTTACTAACACTAGCTATAAGGTATTACTAACATTATGGATCTCTGTTGTCCTAATAAAGAAGTTTTGATTTGATAGTAAAAGTTGTTCAAAATGATGAGTACAATGGCCCCTTAAGAGGTTTTGCGTTATTTATAAGCATGTTATATTGTATAAACATGCTGATTGTAGTATTTTTATATCGCTCACCTAGCAGTATAATGGCACATTTACGAAAAAAAGCGAAATTGAGTTTTTACGGCCTAAGTGTTTAAAGTGTATAATTTATAAAGCGGTAAAACGGCACGGTGTTAGTTTTAACTATTAAGGTCTATACTAGTTGCTAAAACCATAAAATCCACGATAAAATGTAAAATGAACTCATAACTTCGTTTCAAACATTTGTAAAATCTTTGACCCTCATTTCTGTAAAGTAAGAAAAAAGTAGATGTGTCATTATACTGCTAGGTGAGCGATATCGTCTAAATGTTTTTCATTATGACTGTATATTTTTATCATTTCGTGTAGAGTTGAGACTTTCTGTTAGGTAATTTCAAATCATACAGAGGCGGGATCGGTGAGAGTAGCCCCAGATCCCGAGTTGCACCAATTTATGGCATCGGCTAATAATCTAGATAAGTATGCAACACGGTTGTGCCCCCGGGCGGAACGTAGCAATGTAATTGTATTAGGTAATTGTTGTGTCTCTATTTTCTGTGATGGAGTTGCCTAAAGTGACGTTAGATAACAGCGGAAATATACAAGGTGTAACATACATAACGCACAACCTCTTAAGGGGGCATTGTACTTCTGAACAACTTTTACTATGGGACCAAACCTGAAATCGCGAATAAAAAATCAGCAGTTCTCTACATTTATGTTCGTATAATTCGTCAAAATGTAGGGAACAGCAGATTTTTTTTTCGCGATCTCAGATTTGGTCCCATACATTAAAAAATAATAATCATAATAATTTAATTCAAAATATGTCAGCTAGGTAAATAGGTCATTATAATTTTAGATAAATAAACACATTCATACTTCATCAATAAATAAAATCATAAGTGTTAGATTAGCGAGTCGGGATCGGAATCGACATACCTCTGTTTATCAGTCGTAAACTCAGTGATGGAGTAGTAACATCTGTCTATAAGGAGTTTAAACAAAGACCTCTTAAAGGATCCCAGACACTCTTTATTTCTAATAGCTGCTGGTACACTATTATATATTTTTGAGGCCATACCTAGCACACTTTTGCCGAAAAATGCGGTTTTATGAGAGGTAGCATGAATAGTATTCGGATGACGGCGAGAGCGCAGTTTTATGAGAGGTAGCATGAATAGTATTCGGATGACGGCGAGAGCGCAGTTTTTCAAATAAATGCAAATTACAGCGAACAAACACTCCCATTTCATAAATGTACATAGACGGTAGAGTGAGCAAACTAAGTTCCATAAACAATGGTTTACAACTATCGATCGATTGTAATTTGGTAAAAGATCGCAATCACTTTTTCTGAGCTTTAAAAGCAATGTCGCTGTCAGTGGAGTTGCCCCAGAAAATGATTCCGTACCTAATTCTGGACGCGACATAAGCATTATATGCTATTTGTATTGTAATGCGGTTAACCGTTTTTGATAGTCTGTACAGTGCGTATGCTAGAAATTTTGTGACGTCACTTTCAGAGATTGCTACGATACCATACTTTATATTCAGTTTCGGTTTCTTTGTTCTTTGATTAAATGTCATTATTTTAGTTTTGTTAAGATTTATTTTTAGATCCTGCACAGCACGCCGAGCCGGGAAGATGGGATGGCGCAAGAGTGTCGACACAAGTTGCGTCCCACACTAAAGGCCTACCCACCTTCCATGGAAATAAAGACATGCCGTCCGGTCTCTTGCCATCGTCGCGTGCCAAGCCATTGGGTTCTAATACAGCTGGGACGCCGACGGTGAGAAGAGCTCGTCGGATGATGTCATTAATGACCGCGTGCCGCGCTATGCGACCCGCACTTCGGCTGCAAGACAGGCCGTGGTGTCCGAGGCTGTTGACAACTTCGCCACAGTGACAGCGATGAGGAGAGCAACAAGGGGCTCCTAGTCGCAGGGAAGCAGCGAGGCGGAAAGTAGTGTCGTCAAACAAAGTGCCTATGCTCGACGACGGTAGTGCATGAAGCCACAGACCCGACTGTATTAGAACCCAATGGCTTGGCACGCGACGATGGCAAGAGACCGGACGGCATGTCTTTATTTCCATGGAAGGTGGGTAGGCCTTTAGTGTGGGACGCAACTTGTGTCGACACTCTTGCGCCATCCCATCTTCCCGGCTCGGCGTGCTGTGCTGGCACTGCTGATGCGGCTGCGGAAAACCTCAAGCGGCGAAAGTATAATAACCTTATCGGTAATTATATTTTCGAGCCGTTTGGGGTTGAAACCCTCGAGCCTTGGGGTCCGAGCGCTCATGGTTTGTTTAACGAAATCTCCAAACGACTAGTTGACACTTCCCGTGACCCAAGGGCCGGCTTTTACCTTGGCCAAAGGCTAAGCATTGCCATACAACGTGGCAATGCCGCCAGTCTCTTGGGTACATTACCAGTCGACAGCGATGCGGAGGAATTTTTCGACGCCATATTTTAGTTTGTGAATAGTTTTAGTTAAGTTAGGATATAATTTTGTTATTTTATTAATTAATTGGGTATAAGTTGTTATCTAAAATATTAATGTATTGGAATAAATAATTAAATAATTTTTAGATCCTTTATTAAAATACATACATATAAATTATATTTTTAAATATTAGAATATAAAGATTATAAAAAAACATTTAAAAATATAAAAAATAGTAGCCCACCGGTATCGGGAACAGGGTCCAAGCTACCGGCGGTCAGGGCTCTAGAGAGAGGAACCTCCTAACAATGCGAGCCGTGTCCAGAAGTACCGCTTTCTGAATCAAGCCCTTAATCCAGCTGCCCAACGAGAGCCTCCTTAGGTGTTGGTCGAGGCTTTTGGCAATTAAGCCATTGGCTGATACAACTATCGGCACAATGATCGCTGAGTCCACATCCCACATGTCGACAACCTCGCGGGCCAAGTCAAGATACTTGATTTGTTTATCTTTCTCGGCTTTCACGAGGTTCCCGTCATGCGGGACAGTTACGTCAATAATTATTGCGCGCCGCTCTATTCGATCCACCACCACTATATCAGGCTTATTGGCAACAATAGTCCTGTCAGTGATGATGGATCGATCCCAGTACAATGTGATGTGTCCATTTTCGAGAACTGGGTCGGGCACATACCTGTAGTACGGCACTTCCGATTCCACGAGACTGTATTTCAGAGCAAGTTGCTGATGGATAATCCTGGCTACAAGGTTGTGTCTATGCAAGTACTCTTCGTTATCTAGACGAGAACACCCGGAGATGATGTGTCGGATTGATTCTCCCGGACGGTGGCATGCCCGACAGATGTCAACCGTGCCGTCCTTCACAATAAATCTCCGGTAATTGTTCGTCATGATAACTTCGTCCATAATTGCACAGACAAAACCTTCGGTTTCCCCAAAGTGGTCACCAAAACGTAGCCAGGCTACGGACGCTAGGAAATCTACATCGGGTTCATGTAGGGCCCGGAAAAAGCGTCCGTGAAGCTCCTTACTCTGCCATACCTCCAGGCGATCGTTAGTGTCAAGCACTACAGGCTTGCGCCAGTTCTCTTTAGCCAAGGAGAGCGGGGTGAGGCCCTTGTCCACTGTGACCACATCGCGATGCATCCCCACGTCGGCTTCAAGGAAATATTCCCTGAGACTGCATATCTCGCGATTGTGGAGGGTCTTCTTGACATTTAAAAAGCCTCGACCTCCACACTTTCGCGGGATATACAGTCTAATTACCGATGATCGCGGGTGATGCATTCGATATGCAGTCAGTAGCGTACGGACCCTCCTATCCAGGGCGTCTAGTTCGGTCTGAGTCCATTTGAGTATGCCGAAAGAGTACATCAAAACCAGCATGACCCAACCGTTGAAGGCGCGCACCTTGTTTCCGCCTGATAGAAGACTATTAAATACTTTCTTCAGGCGGCCAAAGAAGCGCTCCTTCAACGATTGCTTCATGTCAGCAGCATTAATGCCCAACGCTTCCGACATACCCAAATACTTATAGGTTTCGGTTGCGGAGAGGGCTCTAAGGTTTATGGAATCCGAGAGTTGGGTTCCCTCGGATTCCACAATCTCCCCTCGCTTTACATGCATGACCGCACATTTGTCCACACCAAATTCCATCCTGATGGCGCTACTGAAAGTTTCAGTTACTTTCAGTAGCTCCATCAGTTGCAAATTGTTGGGGGCAAAGAGTTTTAGGTCATCCATGTAGAGGAGGTGAGATATAACCTGACCACCTCTCCTCAGCCGATAGCCTAGACCTGAATCCTCCAGCAGTGTGCTTAGGGGATTCAAGGCTAAGCAGAACCAAAGTGGACTCAAACTATCACCCTGAAATATGCCTCGCTCGATCCTAATCGGCTCGCTATTCCTCTGGATATTTCGACATCCTGGATAGCGAAGGACCGTCCTCCATTGCCCCATACACGACATCAGGAAGGTGCGCAGAGTTGCATCTACTTTATACAACTCTAGCACCCTCATGAGCCATGTATGTGGCACCGAGTCATAGGCCTTCTTATAATCTATCCAACATGTCGACAGATCCTTTCGGGAACGACGAACCTGTTGGCTAATGGCCATATCAATGAGGAGTAGCTCCTTAGTACCGCGGGACCCATTCCTACATCCATTTTGAGAGGCAGACATGATGAAGTTTGTGTCTATATGTTTGTTGATTTTAGCTCTCAAAATGGATGTAAGAACTTTATAGACCGTCGGTAAACACGTGATCGGCCTATAATTTTTGGGTTCCGCGGTGCTACCGGATTTATGGAGCAGGTGGGTAATTCCTGTCGTTAGGAACTGGGGTAGCGAGCCAGACTCCAAAGCAGCCTGGTACTGAACCGCCAAGCGAGCGTGCGACCTTATAAGCCATTTGATCCAGAAGTTGTGCAGCCCGTCCGGCCCTGGAGACTTCCAATTAGGTAACGGACGGACTGCACGGGCTACATCTTGGGGGCAGATGATAATAGCCCCCATTTCTGCTATTGGATCGCAGGCTCTCTCGACTTTCCGAGCCCAATCGCCTTCGGTGTGACTGACAGGCACCGACCAGATACTGCGCCAGAAAGAGCACATGGCATCATCATCCGGCAGGCGCGTATCAACCACACCTTGGTTCGGTCGCTCCTAAGCCCTATAAACCCACCTTTCATCGCTCTGGAAGGTGCGATTCTGAGTGTATCGCTTTACTCGCCTCTTATACCTACGAATACGGTTCGCCCATGCATACACTTTCTGCTTCAGGAAGTCGATGTGCTCTGTGACACGGGACATATAGTTCTGAGTGCTGATATCAGTCCCTAAAAAAGCCCGCCTGACAAAGCGCATCACTCTAGGGCGAATATTGCCCTCCCTGAAGCAGATTAGTTTGCCGATGAGCGATCTGGCCCCACCAATACGGCGTTCAATTCTGCACTGCCAAGCTGGTATGGCTGGTTTCGGTCGTGTAGCTCTAGAGTCATTAGCAAATTTGACATGAGCTACATGACATGCCGCTACAGCCGCGCAGTACAGAATTGAATGAGTATCCGTGAGGTCTTCGCAGTCATCAAAATAGTTTGACAACTGCGAATCCAAAACCGCCACCAACGCTCTATTTTTGTTATGCATGGGCAAACGGGGTAAGCGTGGTCTAAGTTCAGGCGGCATAAACCGATATTCTCGGATCGCACTCTCCAAAGCACTCCTCAATTGCTCATTGCACTGGGTACTTACGTTTGTAGCCCTGTCATCACTTCCCTCGTCAGCTTGACTTGTGTTGCACTGTGGTACAATAACAGTCCGCGACGGGGGGGCGATGACATGGCTACTCTGTATTTCATTTCGCAGGCGATCAAGTACAGTGTCATCCAGCATATGATTACGCTGGATGACTCGCACCTGATCCGATAGTCGTTGTGCCGAAACGTTGACAGCTGGATTTTTAGATTATTATTAACTAACCAATTTATTATATTTTTTTAAGATCGTCATTTATGTCATTTTCAAGAATGTTAATGTCATTATTAGAGAACAGAATAGTGCTGCCATCAGAAAATAAGACAATTTGATGTTTACTGGCCTTAGGCATATCATTTATGTAAATGTTAAATAATGGAGGGCCAAGAATACTACCTTGTGGCACACCATAAGAAGGAGTTTTCCTAGGACATGACATGTATGTTCTTTCAACTTTCGAGCTCGCATATAGCCTATCAAGCGCTGTGATTTGAGTGCGATCAGAGAGATAGGATTTTAATAGGTTCAATGCAGACCCTCTAATCCCATGACGCTCTAATTTGTTTAGCAGTATACCATGATCTACGTGGTCGAATACTTTAGACATATCCATGAACAAGGCCACCACTGGAGTTTTAGCATCAACATTAGAAACGATTTTCTCGATCACGTCATAAATCGCCATATTAATGGATTTACCTTTCCTGAATCCAAATTGTTCTCTGACTATGAGATCATGCTTTTCGAAAAACGACGAAAGGCACCTAGGTATATCACCTTTTGTATAATTTTGGAAAAAATAGGAATAAGTGCTATCGGTCTATAATTAGCCAAGATACTTGTATCATCTTTTTTATGAATAGGTTTAATGACAGTAATTTTTAATTTGTCCGGGAAATGGCCATATTCAATGCAAAGATTGATGATATAACTCATAGCAGGTCCTATTAATGGCGCTACCTGTTTGACCACTTTTGTAATGATGCCATCATATCCATGGCTATTGGTATTATTCAGAGAGCAAATTATAGCCACTATATCTGTTGGTACTATAGGAGGAATTTTATTATTTACATCAGAGTATATAACATTAAGGTGTCAAAGAACGCTCTGTATTTGGACGGCCGTTATTGTGTGCCCATCACCCGCTTTCTTATGAAACGAAAGCGGATAAGATGGATTGATTAGCAAAGAGTCGGAATCTGCTCCTATTTTGAAGAAATTTCGCTTTCGTTAACTTACCTACTACGCTTTGACACCCCTTATATCAGCCTTTCCCAAAGTGGGCGATAACGCCCCCTTGTGGGTACTGCAGGCCTAAAGGGGGGCAGTAAGAGACCCAAAAAAAAAAATGGGGGCGTTGTGTAGAGGCTTAGGGGCCGATTTATAATTTCATCTAGGTAGTGGTTTTTAAGTAGGTGAGAAAATGGGGGCGCTAAAAAATAATTTATTCTCAAAGTGGGCAGTAGACGAAATAAGTTTGGGAACCCCTGCCTTTTATTATGTGTCCTGCGATGTACCTTAGGTGTTGATCAATTGATGTATGTTTAGCAGATACGCAATTATGTAAGAGATTATTAATTAAGGAAATTAATTGTTTTACCTATCTCATGATCAGCTGATTACCTAAACACGATTGTTGGCATGACGTCTTTGGTGATAAACAAATAAAACGACTAAAGCAATGACTCTGCAACACATGTTGGGTCTATCAAATTAAAAATCAAACAATCTTCTGTAAGAAGAAATATATACATATGTATATGATCCGAACGCTAACAAAAAGCGTAAACACTGAAGTGTGCCCTACTCACGGTTGTAGAACGGCCATTGCTCAGCGTCATTTTGGTGTACTGTCAAACCATTTATATAATAAAATAAATAAACTCTGTCCCATTGCTCCCATGTGTCTAAATAAATGCAAAACCGAGCTCACAAAGTGGCTCTTGACATTGACTTATAATAAGACTGAAGATTTACTACAGATATCGATCGCTTAATCTAATGTAGTTAATAAAGTAATACATTTATGTTTGTTGCATATTTATACAGACTTATATTTACACAAGTTTTCATCATATTTATCTCTCCCTCACACACATACACGCACCCATACATATGTACATAAATAGGTCACATCATAGTTGCATTAGCTAGGAAATATACTATAATTCAATAAGAATATACTGTGCTCATCTTACAACTACTGCTACATGTTCAAATCATAGGCGAGGACGCTGGCACCCTAGACACAAGTTAAATCTTACTTTGGGTGCCAGAGTTTATCGTAAACACTTTTTCCCTAGTTGTAACGCTGCATAGTGTTTAGATAAGTGTTTCTTGTACAATTGAAGTTAAATAAAAGTTTATTTATTTATTTTATTTTATTTTATTTAATCTCATTAATCTTATATTAATATGAACACAATACACATTGGACATCGCACAACAGCGTGCTCTTACATAAACTCATACAAACTACAAAAAATGTACTATTGCAGATAACTTTTAACTTACATAATACCACTCCAAATCTTCACGAAAGCGTAAAGCAATTATTGTCGATTATCTTGATAGTCCGTAACCTAATGTAACAAAGGAGTGCTGAGTCTTCGCGCTGACATTTTTCTCTTATAAGTAAGGACAGGACAGGATTGGAACACCATCCGTTCTTCAATCTCCTGAGGAGCCAACGGCCTGCCTCTGAACTCATCCTCGATTTGCTGCAGGGTCTTTCCTTTCGTCTCCGGCAGTAGAACTGAGATCACCAGTAAACAGTATGTGAGAAGAAGCGCGTATGTGCAATATGTACCGTGTATACCTACACTTTCAACTAATGCTAAGAACGTTTTTAGAACTATGAAGAAGGAAGCTGACATTGTTGCTAAACTGATGCTTCCTCCGATGCTTCTGTATTCTAGAGGGAACACCTCTCCACCAATCACGTTTGGTAGCGGCAGCATGCCAGTAGCTACTGTGAAGAACTGCAGGTTGATCAGCAGAGCTGGGATCCACACAGCATCGTAGGGTAGCAAGCCTTCCTGCTTCAGATAAGTGTAGGTCGCTATAGCCAGTTGGCTGATGACGCACAGTCCACCGGTTAGGAATATCATGGTTCGTCTCTTTACCTTGTTTATTAGAAAAACTGCTACAGTATTGGAGATAAACCTCTGCGTGTCTAAGAAGATCATCCAAAAGTGTGGGTTGACGTTAGGGCCCATGATTAAAGTTATGATGGTGGTGGAGTAGGCCGCCATGGTGGTACCTCCGGCGAACTGCACCATGACATACGCGTGGATCATTATAATGATTGGTTTGTAGAACTCTGGCTTCTGCATCGTCGCCATTGCGTTCTTCACGCGGTTTGGTTTCTTACCAAGCTTCTGTTCTTGTTTTGCCTTTTCGAAGACCATTCTAGCGTGTATCATTTCCTCTAGTTCATTGTCTTCTTCTTCCCCTCGCAGCCAGTGGAAGACTTCTCGGCACTCTTCGTATTTTCCCCTGGTTACGAGCCAACTGGGTGACTCAGGGGAGTATAGTGTCATGACGAGGCTGAAGAATGAGAAGAACACGCAGATCAGTGCGGTCTTCTGCCAACTGAGGAGGGATCCCAGCACGTGCACGAACAGTATACCGAAGGCTTGTGTCAAGGAGACGGTCGTGAGGAAGGCTCCTCTGTTCTTGGGACTGGCGTACTCCCCGATCAGGATGGAGCGTAGAGGAGAGAGCATGCCGATAGATAGACCTTGGAGTATTCGCCCGATAAGTAGCGGCTAGAAAAAAAAACATGATTTTAAAGGTTAATAAATGTTTACAATAAAGTATTTCAACTTTTGGATTTATAGTTTCGACAGTTCCTCAATAGAATTGACTAAATCCAAGGGGATAAATGTCAGCAGTTTTGTTTGTGCTAATGTGCTTACCTCATAGCTAGCAGCCATCATAGTGATGAACCAACCGATGAGGACAGGCATGGTTACAGCCAGGTGAGCAATCCTTCTGCCAAATCGCTCCATGATAGGTGGCGTGATGAAGCTGCCCAGTAACTGGGTCACGCCTAATACCGATGCTGTAAATGAAATGATGATTATGATAAGGTTGAAATGACTAATAGGTGTCCACGAGCACCAAATACCTCAAAGAGGACGTTAAAGGATCGCTGTCGATTCTAGTTGTTGAAACGAATATCTTATATTAACGGAGAAAGTTTGGTTGGAGTTTCAGAGTCGATCGCCATAACAAAACAGAAAATGACGTGTTGCTAGAGTGTTTATTGTGCGACTTCTTTACACCTTTTATAAAAGATTAATATTAGATAGAGTTGATGAGAAGGCGACAGAGATCACAAAGTTCAAATAGAACTACTTTTACATCAAGGTTGAGCCTGTCTTTACCAGTGATGGACCCGCTTTAGGAAGCTGATAAACGTTTGGAGTTAGTCTTACCTAGCCATGACGCCGCAGTGTTGCTCATCGGTATCTCGGAGTTCGGCACGAGCAGCTGTGGCAGCAAGATGGCGGGGTAGCCGATCACGCAGCCGTGGCCGATGATGTTGCTGCCCACTGCTGCCGTCACGAAACACTGGGAAGAGATCTCGGTTAGTTACCTGCTTTTGGTGCAGGGGAACTAAAGCTTGTTTGATTAAGCGTAGGCGTAAAAATTCAGGACTTTTTTCCTCTTCTTTCGTACCACTACAGAGATAGCTGGTGGCGGGACTGCCCGCTGAGGGTAGTGGATGCATTTAAAAGTTTAATTTAGAAGGTACACAAACACATATCTACGTATGTAGGTTTAGATTTTTTCAACTTTAATGTGAATTACCGGAGATAAATATATTTTTTGTTTGTTTCGTTTTGTTATTGTTTTTTTTTCTGTCTACTTATCTTTTGTATTAATATTACGAGATTTCCTTTATTACTGGGGAAATACAATTTAAAATGTTCCTATTTATCCTTCGACTTTTATTACATTCCACTTCCTTGTACAAATAAAAATAAATAAAATTATTTCTGAACTCACTTGTCTCCAAAACGGTGTCATGCTTTTCTTCCCCATCTTCAAAGATCACTTTGAACACAGTCTCATTTAAATTAACACATTTATCTAACACTTCAGCTGACTTAAAAATAATTTAATTTACTTTTAAAAATAGTATCACAGTATAATATCAGTACATGTTTATGAGGATTTGCTTAAAAAACATGAATTAGAACGAAAGCCCCGTTTTATCCGATTACGAGACCCATGTTTATTACAATGACAATAAAATGTGAAATAAAGTATGTTTATCATTTTAACTGCACTCAAAGGATTATAGGTATGGAAATATCGGTATCTAAGGGCAGATACGCACTTTCATAGTTTCACTTGTCCACTGACAAACGGTCCATTTTTTACATATCATTTTAGATTATGATAAATATGATTTTACGATCGATGGATGATAGCGTGTCACCGAAATGAGATATTATTACTAATTATGATAATGAGTCTTATGTCATTAATTGCGTGTTGCTGGTCTGTCGATACCGTGGTCGATACATAGTAATTGTAATATTTGCACGCCAAGAGTTACATTTATTAGTCTTGTCTTATGTAACACTTACATCTTGTCTTATGTAACACTTACATCTTGTCTTATGTAACACTTACATCTTGTCTTATGTAACACTTACATCTTGTCTTATGTAACACTTACATCTTGTCTTATGTAACACTTACATCTCGTCTTATGTAACACTTACATCTTTTTTTGCTTACATACGTACAACTTGGTGTTGGTTAGACCCAGTCTGAGTGCAAATTGACGTTTCTTTTATGATGGAATAAAACACATAGTTACAGCGTTTATCTCGTCATTTATTTAACTACAAAATGGCTTACTTTATGAGTGTTATTAAACTTCTGCTAATAAAAATATACAATCATGTTAATGGCACACTGTCACAGTAATTACATGAACCTACGCTATGTATTAAGAGGAAGCCATTTCTGTGGAATAAGTAGTAGAGGCAGAATAAATCATAATGATAATCATCATTATCACTGACCAGAACATTGCTCCAATTCATTATCACTGACCAGAACATTGCTCCAATTCATTATCACTGACCAGAACATTGCTCCAATTCCTTTACAATTTTCTACAAAAGTAGGTAATCCCAATTTCCACTTTCTTTTCAAAAATTTCTCTGGTTCACAAACCTGCTGTTGTGCGCCCAGCCTTACATCAAGCACGCGATATCTTTTACAATAGCGGCAGTGGAACTAAGCGATATTATTGAGTTTATCTGTCATACATCGCGACAATCATTGATGCGTGGTGGTCCACGCGGTGCTCGGGTGCTGGGGCACGATGACGTCAGAACTCATGAAAGTGCAAAATTTTGGAAGATTGTTAGAGTTACTGGTTTGTGTAAGTTAGGCAGCCGGTGAAGACTGATGGAAAACCAACTTCTTTCGTTGAGGCCTTGTTTGTTTATATGTTTAAGTGGCATATCCATAGGCGGCGGGGACCACGTACCCTCAAGTGAGGGCCGTTATGATAAATGATAAATGATTTTATTTCTCTAAGTAGGTTTATACAAACACTTTTACATGTCAAACATTTTTTTTTTAAACTAGATGAGGCCGGCGTTTCCTATCTGACTACTCTGAGAAGAAAGGCCGAAACAAACTCAGAGGTCACAGTCTCTTTTAAAGTCCAGACATAATTTTGGTCAGATCATGTGAAGACCATGTAGGTTGGTGTCTGAAATGGTCTTTTGAGGAAAGAACCACACAGATTGAGCGGAACTGTCCAGGTTGTGCAAGCATCTGTCAGTAATCGTACAGCTCAACATAAAAGTTAAGGAGCTCAACGATTCGATGAACAATACCAAAGAAAGGACATTTGGGTAGGCCGCATAATTTACTCAAACTGGCAAACTATGTTTAAAGCTGAGAGAGAAAAAAAAAACAAGGACCCACATAGTCTTCACATTCACAGTAATTAAAATTATATAACATTTTACAAAGTAAATATTCATGTCATTGTATATATAAAATTCATCAATGACATTGTGTAGGTATATAAAAAAAAGAAATGAATTGGAGCAGCTCAATCCCACGCCTTTTTGTCATCAATGTAATCCTTAACGGTATAAAAGGCTTTCTGGCACAACTTACGTTTAATAAATGATTTGAATTTATTAAGGCTCAGATCTTGAACGGGGCTTGGAAGTTTATTATAAAAACGTATACATTGACATCTGAACGAGCCACTTATTTTCTTGAGCCTTGTTGTAGGTACAACAAATTTGTGTTTGTTCCTAGTGTTCATATTATGGATATCATTGTATTTTTTAAACAATTTTATATTTTTATGGGCATATAAAAGATTTTCAAAAATATACTGAGAAGGCACAGTCATTATATTAATCTCCTTAAATTTCTCTCTGAGAGAGTGTCTTGGGCTTAACTTATAAATTGATCGAACAGCTCTTTTCTGCAAAACAAAGATAGTCTGAATGTCGGCGGAATTTCCCCACAACAGAATACCGTATGACATTACACTATGAAAATAGCTAAAGTACACTAAACGGGCTGTCTCTATGTCAGTTAAATTACGAATTTTTCTAACAACGTATGCTGCAGAGCTTAGTTTTTTTGACAATTTATCTATATGTGGGCCCCACTGAAGCTTAGCATCCAAAGTTAAGCTCAAGAATACTGTGCTGTCTTCAGGATTCAATTCTTCGCCCTTTATCAACACCTTAGTTTTCACCTGCCTAACGTGAGGCAGCGTAAACTTAAGGCATTTGTTTTTTTTTTCATTAAGAAGTAAATTATTTACATTGAACCAGTGAACTACTTTTGAGATCGCGTTATTTACATCGTCAGTAACCAGCTGCTGACGTTTAAGTTTAAACAAAAGTGAAGTGTCATCCGCAAACAACACTATATCATGATCGTTTTTTACGAGGTAAGGCAGGTCGTTAATAGAAATAAGAAACAAGAAAGGACCAAGAATTGAGCCCTGCGGGAGTCTCATTTTTACTATGGATCCGGGAGATCTTTTCCCATTATCGTCAACGCACTGAATCCTATTACTCAAGTATGAAGTAAGAAGATCCAAAGCGGTGTTTCGGATCCCGTAGTGGCGGAGTTTCCTGATTAATGTTTCATGAAGAACGCAATCGAATGCCTTGGACAAATCACAAAAGATGCCCAAGACATCGCATTTATCTTCCCATGCATTATAAATATGTCCTAATAGTTCAACACCAGCATCAGTAGTTGAACGACCCCTTATAAAACCGAACTGTTTGTTATGTAATAATTTATGTTTATTAAAAAATCTTCGCAATTGTTCTAAAATTAATTTCTCAAAAATTTTACTAAAGGTAGGTAGTACTGAAATAGGTCTATAATTTGTGGGGTCAGATGTACTACCTGATTTAAACAAAGGTATTATTTTACTATTTTTCATAAGGTCAGGAAACTCCCCACAATCGATACAATTATTAAAGATAAGAGCTAAAGTAGGTGCTACAATGTCAATAATAGACTTGGCAACTTCTACAGAATTACCCCACAGATCTGCTGTCTTTTTACATTTAAAGTGTGAAAGGTTTTAATTATATCTCTACAGGTAATATGTTCAAAATGAAAATCCGTATCGCAAACATCAACATTTTCCTTAAGCAAAGACTCAGTAACTGAAGGTGATGAGTTAAGGGATTTAGTACTTGAAACGGGAATATCTGCAAAGAAATTTTCAAAGGCCATGGCGACTTGTGAGTCTGATTTTATTATGTTGTCATTAACAGACAGGCTATAGTCAGTACTTCGTTTACTAGACCTTCCCGTTTCACTATTAATAATATTCCAAGTCGTTTTTATTACGTTACTACTGTTTTTAATCTTCGAACTCAAATAAAGCGACTTAGCCATACAACAAACTTTTTAAAATAATTTCTGACATATAAATTAAATGCAGCAGTGTTTACGTAAGTCCTTTCATTGTACAGCTCATAAAGCCGTATTCTACTTTTATGAATACCAACGGTAGCCCAGTCAGTGAAAGATGCGTTACTATTAACCGAGATAATCTTGGGAATAAACTTGGTATTAAATTATTTACAGTATATATTAAAAAAATCATCATATTGATGATTAGGATCAGCATGATTATGCGAAACTGGTAATTTATTAATGAGTTTAACTTTAAAAGCCTCTAAGCGACTTGCAGTTTTGGGGTTAACAGTGATATCCTTTTTAGCCACTTTGCTGGTTTGGTTGTGGATAGTAATCCTTTGCCCGCAATGATCAGATTCTAATAAATTTATAATTTCTTTGTGGCTTGGTATAACATCTGTATAAATATTATCTAGGCATGTGGCACTAGTAGGGGTTATTCTTGTGGGCTCTAGAAATAAGTTTACAAGATTGTAGGACTGAAACAGACTTATTATGTTACTACAAGAACCTGAGTTTTCTAATAAGTTAACATTGAAATCACCGCAAATGAGCTTGCTTGCTGTTAGCTTGTTAACTATCCATTAACAGAAATCGTGTCTACCTAAGACATGATAGTTATACAATCAGCACAGACGTGTGGTTCATGCGACTTTGAAACGGTTAATGATTCCACGTGTACTGGGGGGCTAAAACGGCCACTTTGGCAGAATCATAATAGGATAATATTATGAACTTTAGTTAAATTAATCGTAAAATGGTCACAAATTGACAATTCATAATATTAACTGCGTACAATTTATATCACGCAATTCATCTGTTTGACAGTTTTGTACGGAGATTCGTAAAATGGTGCACAAACTATGAATTGCTTTAATGTCAAATAGCAGAATCATAAGAAGTTAGTCAAGAGCAACATCTTACAATTCATATTGAAGATTTTGTCAAGAAATATTGTAATAGCAGATTTAGACATTTATGTAAATTTCCTTGAGGACGCACGTGTTACGGAGACCATTTTATATCGCCGACGAAGTGTAGCTCTTCAGAAAATGAAAATAGCCTAGGTAATAGGTACCAACAAACTCTAGGTCCGGCATTTCAAAAGCTATTTTGTACGCAGTTAATATTATGAATTGTCAATTTGTGACCATTTTACGATTAATTTAACTACAGTTCATAATATTGTCCTATTATGATTCTGCTAAAGTGGCCGTTTTAGCCCCCCTGCTCAAATGAATAGGTGGATGCAAATTCTAATTCTTCGCAAATTCTAGTCGAGCTATAATCATAAAGCTCGACTAGAGTTTGCGAAGAATTTGCAACTACACTGTATCAACAGTAGCCAATGAGTTTCTCGCCCGTTCGTCTCCATAGTAGTGTTTTGAACGGTCAACTAGCTTCCACTTTCGGACATACAGACTAACCGACACTGACAATTCAAAAGTACCTAAGTACCTGCCTGGTTATTCATGTGTTGTTTAATTGAAATGAATAAGTTGTAAATAAACGGAGTTTAGCGTGATCTAGAATTGTAAGTGTAATTTATTTGCACTTTTAAGACAGAGGATTGCTGAAACTTATAATGAACTCCATTAAAGCTATCTATCTATCTATGCCATGGATAAGCATTAAATAATTTTGGTACATATTTCAATTTTGCGACCAAGTTTTGTGATCAATGCTTGCATCTTCTTTATACGAGAAGAGCCGTTATACCTAACAGGTTCGAAGATTAGACTAGGTTAATGCTTCGTATTATCATTGATTGACAAATGATGCATTCAGACAAACAAAACAATAAACATGTTGTTTTCTCTGAGAGAGGACAATCACTTCCCTTATCAGCCGCCTAAATGTCTTTTACCTACAGCTTAATAGATCAATGTAATCAATAAGATGATTGATAGTGTTTCTATGGGCAACTTTGTCAAATGATATCAATTCTCAATGATCGTCAGTAAGTCGCACCATTCAATAGAAACCTAGTACCTACCTAGGTAAGCTGGTTTCCAAAATAAGATACTCTAATTATTAAACTTTTCGCAAAGCATCCCTACTTAGTAACATATATCAGCCAGGGCCGCGGGATGTTCGAAAGAGTTACCGTGGCCCCGGCACAGGCAACTGAAGGAACACGGGTGGGTTTTACTCAGTAAAAGTCTGACACGCCCTCTCGCTCCGCCCAGAGCGGGAGAAGTCATTTGATGATTAGCCCCCCAAAAAAAGAAGCTAGATGCATAAACTCACGCATTCTTCTTCTTTGAGTTCGGTATACCAGGAAAAAACAGTTTTTATAACAAAAATTAACACTTTTATTTGGTAACATATCGATGAGACTAGAGTTATTTCAACTTAAAACAATAATCTGTGGTCTTGAACTTATCCCTCACTATGATTACTTAAGTCACGACTTTCTCATTCTCGCCCTTAGCCTTCAGCGACCGCCTCTCTTCCTCAACTCCCACCACTCCTCTATACTCATCTTCAATCTCCTGCAAAGTCCTGCCTCTGGTTTCTGGCATCAAAAACCATATCACAACAAGGCAGTAAGTCAGTAACCCAGCGTACACCGAGTAGATTCCAGTTATACCCACACTTTCTACCAGACCGGGGAAGGTTTTGAGAACCAGGAATAAAGTACCAGCTACTGACGCCAAGCTTATACTACCGGCTATGCTTCTGTACTCTAGAGGAAAGACTTCCCCAGCTATCACGCTCGGTAGAGGCACCATACCCACAGAAACAGAGAAGAAATGCACATTCAGGAGTATTCCTGGAATCCATATAGCTTCGTAGCTCAAAAGACCCTGGTCTTTCGAGTATACATAAGCAACTATCGCCAAATGACTAGCCACACAAAGCCCTCCTGAAGCAAACATCATAGTTCTTCTCTTAAACCTGTTTATGATATAAATTGCTAATGTATTCACGAGTATTCTTTGGCTGTCGAGACCTAACATCCAGGCATCAGCACTGACATCAGGGTTCATGATTAGCTTGATGATAGTTGTGGCGTAAGCAGCAGTGCTGGCTCCTCCCGACAACTGTCCCATGGCATATGCATGGACCATCAGAATAATCGGTTTGTAAAACTCCTTTTTTTGCACAGTTGACATTAAATCTAACTTCTTTTGGGTTCTCATAGTATTTTCGAAGTTAACTCTTGCTTCAATCATGGCTTCTAATTCTTGATCTTCCTCATCACCTCTCAGCCAGTGGAATACTTCTCTGCATTCATTATACCTTCCTTTGGAGACCAGCCAGCTTGGAGATTCTGGTGTAAAGAATGTCATGACGAGGCTGATGAAGGGAAGAAAGAGACAGACCAGGACAGTTCTTCGCCAGCTCAGGAGGGATCCAACGAGGTGGACGAAGAAGATGCCAGAGCCCTGGGTGAGGGATATGGTGGTGAGGAAGGCTCCTCTGTTCCTTGGGCTGGTGTATTCACCGATGAGGATGGAGCGAAGAGGCAGCATCATGCCAAATGATAGGCCGCCTATGGTTCTTCCGAGGAGGATAACCTGAAACGTGTAAGGTATTCTTATGGGTACTGATTTACAGCTTATCTTTGATAAATTGGTTTTGAACGTTATTTCCTGTTTTACCGTCACTCTATATTTATGAAGCCTGTATTTTTATAAAACACAACATGAATTTATATAGATTCGTAGAAAGTAAACGGCGTTCAAAAAAGTTGCAGGTGTAAGCAACAAAAACACAATTTCAAAACAAAAGCTTTTATGCAATGGCTCAAAAACTATATAATAAGTTACCAGGACAAGTTATCGCAAGTATTAACATTAACGAATTTAAAAGAAATCTACTGAAATTGTTAAATGACAAGGTGTATTATTCTGTTGACGAATATTTAAATGACAAATTTTAATTATAATACCTAAACTTTTATTTTCTCAAATCTTAAATACACTATACAATTACTAACATAATAATAATAATATGTACAAGTATATAAAAAAGGGAGGGGGTAAATAATCAGAGGGCATCAAAAAATTCATCCGCATCGCTGTCAACAGGAAAAGTGCCCAGAAGGCTGCCAGCATTGCCACGTTGTATAGCAATGCAATTATAATACCTGTTACCTAAATCCAATTTGGTCTCATGTTATGTGACATACTAAATAATTTTGTTAATTTTGATTAGTGTTGTACCTTTGATATTTTGTATGCCTTTTGGCGGGGCACAGCTCGGACCTTATGTATTATAACACCTTCTGTATGTACCCTGTGTTCACGAAATAAATGAATTTAAATTTGAATTCAATAACGGTTTCAAAACAGTTTCTCTAATATTTGGGTGTTTGGGTGACTTTAAAATTACAGCAAAAAGAGAAACAGCAGTATTCTTCTGTGCAATAATAACAACAATTTAAATGGTCGCCAGGTTCGGTGATCTTCTGCACCTTGTAGGGATCTATGGAAGGTATCCGAATGGCGAATATCATTCACTTCCTTATGGATTTATGTCACTTTAATTAATTAATTTATATGTAAATGCTTACCAACTAAATACATACACAGCATTAATCCACAGTCTTTGAGATAATTATAGATCTCGCATGTATCTAATTAACAGAATGTATCTAATTAACAGAATGTATCTAATTAACAGAATGTATCTAATTAACAGAATGTATCTAATAAACAGAATGTATCTAATTAACAGAATGTATCTAATTAACAGAATGTATCTAATTAACAGAATGTATCTAATTAACAGAATGTATCTAATTAACAGAATGTATCTAATAAACAGAATGTATCTAATTAACAGAATGTATCTAATTAACAGAATGTATCTAATTAACAGAATGTATCTAATAAACAGAATGTATCTAATTAACAGAATGTATCTAATTAACAGAATGTATCTAATTAACAGAATGTATCTAATAAACAGTGTTCAATGTTACCTTTGGACATTGACTCAGCACTCTGCCTGCCTCATGCGGTCCAGTTAAAATATTGACTTGGTTGCATATTACACGCATAGGACACATAGAATTAAGTATAATAGTGTGTGTTAAGAGAAACTAGTATATAAGCAGAACATTTTGTAAATAAATCAGATTTGAATTTTATATTCTTGTCTCATTACCCCTCACTGTGGCCAAGACACCTTTAGCCATCTCCGATCAGTCTCGTGAGTCTGCGTGACTGGCAGTGAGTGTACCCTTCCCGAACCTGGTATTCCTGTCTACTATCCGTCTGTTACCTTAGGTCGCATGGTGCAGACATCCTGTACTTATCTATATATTTATTTATCACACACTAAGTATATGGTAGGCTAGGGACTGTTAGGCTTGTAGGTCTTTGTAGGTTCCTTAACTTATCATATATTTCCATGTACCGTCACACCCTTGACAATATTACGGCCTTACGTGACGTTTGTTAAGGGTGGATGTACATTTTGGTCCTTCGAGCATTTGAATCACGCGGTTCCCCTTGCCCAGAGTAGGGATAGACTTTGACAGACTGACATTTTGGAGAACTGGGGGCTGGTGTGCTCAACAAAGCACCAGTTTTCGGTAATCTGAAGAACATTGTACTAGGGTATTCTGTCGGAAAGCCTCTCGTTGCGGATCGGTCACTGGCCTCCCACAAGCGGGTCTCACCAGCTGATTGAGAAGTCGCACAAATATAACAAGAGCGCAGATACCACTAGTACGGACTTGACTGTTAGAGTAGGGTAGGGCGTTAGGGAAGAAGAAAGAAGAGCACAATGGAGATACAGGAAATTAACGAATTAATCAAGAGCCAGGAAGCGGATTACAACGAGATCAGAAGAGTATTGACAAACATAAAAAAAGACTCGCCCACAAGAAAAACAGAAAAATACATCAATGAGAGAAAAAAAACCTTATACCAAGTTTTTCAGCGAGTTCAAGAAAACCATACAAGACTACAGGAACAGGAGGTGTTATCAACTCATAAGTATATGACTACAAACTACTTTGACAACATTAAAAAATGTTACGACGAAGGAATCGAGTACCTCGAAAAATGCGAAGAAAGGCTACAACATGTACAAAGTGTCTACGAACCACGACTTTTAGATGAAGAGGAAGACAAGGATGGAGTCAGTAGCCCAAAACTATTTATACAGCTATTCCGAATGTCACAGATAGCTAAGAAAATATCTCAGGCTAAGGAATCTGTAATACAAAATAAGCCGATATGGCACTTACAAACACTATTACAAACATTACAAAAACAATGGCTAGAAATCGAAGAAACTCACATCGAACTACTAATGGCCGAAAGTACACTGGACAACAGCTACTTCAGAGATACTTGTTTCGAAAAAACGCAGAAAGATTATGAAATTACTACGGAGTTATTGGAAGAAAGAATCTTTCAAATCTCAGATGAAAAAGTTATTACGACAAAATCCTCGGGAAAACTTCCACGAATAAGTATTCCCATATTCACGGGGAACTATGACTCTTGGGACACATTCCAAGACTTATTTAGAAAAATTATTCACGAAGATAAATCGATTTCTTCAACAGAAAAAATGCAGTACCTAAAAACACACGTAAAAGGCGACGCAGCAAGATTAATACGTCATCTAACAATAAGCGAAATAAATTATGAAACAGCTTGGAAGTTGCTGACGCAGAGATATGAAGACGAGCGCATGATCGCTACTAAATTTATTGACAAACTATTAGATTTGCCTAAAATGCAACGAGCTAACGCGGCACAATTACGAGACATGCATGACACGGTAAATGAATGTCTTGAGGCACTAAAAAATCAACGCATAAACACATCGTCTTGGGGCCCGCTATTGATAAGAATAGTCAGTAGAAAATGGGATGAAGAGACAAATACGAAGTATGAAGATCAACTACAAAACCGAAATAAAATACAATCCTTTGACGAGATGATGAAATTTATGGAAAACCGTTTCAATTGCCTTAAGTCTTTTGACGGATCTACATCATATACAAACAAGCAACTATCACGGGACAGACAGACAACGGAAAAATATAAACGTTGTTGGTTTTGTCAAAATAACGACCATACTATTCATCACTGCCCTAGTTTCAAGGCGTTATGCGTCAACGATCGATACAAGGCTGTCGCGCAAAAAAGAATGTGCAAACGTTGCTTAAATCACGATGATCAGAAACAATGTGTGAGTGCAGTTTATAAACAATGCGAAATTTGTCAACATAAGGGTCACAACGTTCTATTGCATCAATCTAGGCCGTTTCAAAACAATGACAACGCTAAAAAATACGCACCAAAAAATACAGGTACAGAGAAGGCACAAAATATAGCGACTTCGAACTTATCTGCAACAAATACTGACGCTACAAACACTACTTTACTAGCTACTGCCATAGTAAGAACTACCGCGTATGACGGGATGCCGCAGTTGCTGAGAGTATTGTGTGATCAAGGATCAGAAGCGTCATTCTGTACTGAAGAAGTAGCACAATTGTTATCATACCCACGACAAAAAATCCAAGCCGAAATAAAAGGTATCGGAGATGAAAAACCAAAAACGTCAAACTACACAATCAACATTACTCTACAACCAAGGTATTCCAGCGATTACAAACTACCAGTAACGCTAATAGTACTACCAAAGCTAACAAGTTCCCTACCAAGGAATGATCTACAACAATTACAAGAAAAAATCTTGGATAATGCACTTGTAGCAGACCCAACTTATTATAAAAAGGGACCTATTGATATTATATTAGGTGCCCAAGAATACAGCAGAATATTACTACAGGGTTTCGAAAGACTAAGGGACGGAATTATCGCTCAGAATACAGAATTAGGGTGGATTTTATCCGGATTTTATCCCAATGAAACAAAGAATGGAGTTAAAATACTCAGTATGGTGGCTTGCACCGAAGATGTACGACAACTTACCAAATTTTGGGAATTAGAAGAAATTCCACAAAATTACGAACTTACAAATGATGACCAGACCTGCGAAAACTACTATAAAGAAACAACAATAAGAAACCCAGACGGAACTTACACAGTACGACTTTCTTTAAAAGATGCAAACGTAAACTTAAACTTAAACGGTGAATCACGCAGGAAAGCCGCTGCACGGCTACTACAATTAGAACGACAGTTCGCAAAAAATGAAAATTTGAGACAACAAAGGAATACCTAACAGAGATAAAGAAAACTAGGAAGAAACGAGGTCTCTTGGGACAACTTTTAACATCGGTATTCGGAGTAAATGATGAAGTATACAGGGACATAGAAACATTAAATAACAATCAGCAGAAGCTTATAGACGCTGCCAATCATCAAACAAAGATAATGATATCCACCATCGCAGGTGTAAACCAAACTGAAGAACAAATCCAGAAGAAGTTAGAGAAGTTCCAAGCAAAACTAAATGAAGCAATATCGTTCATGAATAACCACAATGTTTGGTATAAATCGATTGACAAAAATCATATCAAGATACAAGTAATGCAAACCTACGAGTTAGCAAACAATTTTATAAACGAAATTATGGACTATTATAAAGGCTTACTTGAAATTTATACACAAAAAACCACTATATACAGTATACTAACACCAAAACACATTAGCAAAATTATACAAATGGCAAATCAAAAACTACCATCAAACTTAAAAATTATTCAGGGTCAGATAATACAAACAGAGATGAATGTTAATACTACGCACATAAGAGTGTACGCGTACTTCCCAATACACGACATCACAAAGTATACTCTGATACACGTAACGCCAATTCCAGAAAGGAAAACAGATGGATCTTTCGAGTGTTTAACGATACAGCAGACATTCATGGGTTTCGATTACAACAACGAGCGCTACTTTGAATTAAATCAAGACGAATTTAAAGACTGCCTTCAAAGTAACACAGAGTTTGTCTGCTATCCCGTAGCTGTCAAGAACATGCAATTAAATAAAAATTGCATAGTTGAACAACTCTTCAGAACAGAGAACGACACCCACACCCAATGCACGTCAAAGACCTTCAAAATTTCGACAGATGTTGTATGGAAACAATTATACATGCAAAACACCTGGCTCTTCATTGCAACAAAATCGGTTGCCATATCGATTGTGTGTGACGGCCAAAGACAAGAAATAACGATACAAGATGTCGGAGTTCTCTATATTTCTGAGAATTGTGTCATTAAAACACTAAACAACATACTTGCTGCAAAAAGGACAACGACTATAACAGTACTAGCGTCTTATTCCAAAACGACGAACTTCTCCATTAATACGCAAATCCTACCAACACATATAAAAGACATATCCAAGGAAGAATTAGTTTTAGACAAGTCAAAGGGAGTTTTCGACCATTTACTCACTTCGGAAACAAATTTACAAACTCAGCTAGACAACACAATTTGGAAACAACTACAATCACATACATACATCGCCAGCATTAGCACCTCACTTGTCATTATAAGTTTAGCATGTGTTTTAATTTATTTCGGCCCACAGGTATTGAACAAATTTCGAGCCACCATTGCAGCAAGAAGGAAGACTACGCCACCTATGCAGCAACCAACAAACTGCCCACCACACCCGCGACAAACTCCACAACGGTACGGCATTCCACACAGCGTGCCCACCCCGTCACAACAAACTGAACAAGGCCAGGCCAGACCATACGAGACCATCGAGTTGTACCAATTGGAGTCCCGTTCCTGAGAGTCGCCAGAATGTTCAATGTTACCTTTGGACATTGACTCAGCACTCTGCCTGCCTCATGCGGTCCAGTTAAAATATTGACTTGGTTGCATATTACACGCATAGGACACATAGAATTAAGTATAATAGTGTGTGTTAAGAGAAACTAGTATATAAGCAGAACATTTTGTAAATAAATCAGATTTGAATTTTATATTCTTGTCTCATCACCCCTCACTGTGGCCAAGACACCTTTAGCCATCTCCGATCAGTCTCGTGAGTCTGCGTGACTGGCAGTGAGTGTACCCTTCCCGAACCTGGTATTCCTGTCTACTATCCGTCTGTTACCTTAGGTCGCATGGTGCAGACATCCTGTACTTATCTATATATTTATTTATCACACACTAAGTATATGGTAGGCTAGGGACTGTTAGGCTTGTAGGTCTTTGTAGGTTCCTTAACTTATCATATATTTCCATGTACCGTCACACCCTTGACAATATTACGGCCTTACGTGACGTTTGTTAAGGGTGGATGTACAAACAGAATGTATCTAATTAACAGAATGTATCTAATTAACAGAATGTATCTAATTAACAGAATGTATCTAATTAACAGAATGTATCTAATTAACAGAATGTATCTAATTAACAGAATGTATCTAATTAACAGAATGTATCTAATAAACAGAATGTATCTAATTAACAGAATGTATCTAATTAACAGAATGTATCTAATTAACAGAATGTATCTAATTAACAGAATGTATCTAATAAACAGAATGTATCTAATTAACAGAATGTATCTAATTAACAGAATGTATCTAATTAACAGAATGTATCTAATTAACAGAATGTGTCTAATTAACAGAATGTATCTAATTAACAGAATGTATCTAATTAACAGAATGTATCTAATTAACAGAATGTATCTAATTAACAGAATGTATCTAATTAACAGAATGTATCTAATTAACAGAATGTATCTAATTAACAGAATGTATCTAATTAACAGAATGTATCTAATTAACAGAATGTATCTAATTAACAGAATGTATCTAATTAACAGAATGTATCTAATTAACAGAATGTATCTAATTAACAGAATGTATCTAATTAACAAAATGTATCTAATTAACAGAATGTATCTAATTAACAGAATGTATCTAATTAACAGAATGTATCTAATTAACAGAATACCCAAAATTTACAGTTTCCTATATCAATGTTACAGGCACCCCTCTAAATTACTTTATAAAGACAACCTTTTGAAATCAGCCGTTGGATGTCAACAGGGTGACCCTCTTGGGCCTGTCATTTTTAGTTTGGCAATAAATCCAATTATTCGACAACTAAATTCTGAATTCAACGTATGGTATTTGGATGACGGAACCCTAGGAGGTAATGTAGACACAGTCTTAAAAGATTTAGCTTTTATAAAAGAAAAATTTAGTTCCATCGGGCTAGACCTTAACCTTTCAAAATGTGAAATTCATCTTCCCCAAACCACTGACAGACAGACTACCATAGCAAAATTTAATACAATAGCACCAAATATCAAAATTACGGAAAGAAACTCTCTTCACCTCCTAGGGTCCCCAATTTTTGACGAATCCTTTCCAACGTTTGTTGAGGAAAAAATTCAAAATTTTCATGACGTCTCGGAAAGACTATTCAAAATTAACATCCATTCGGCCTTCACACTAATTCGATACTGCTGCTTTGGACCAAAATTTACGTATAGCCTTCGCTCCTCCCATCTATGGAAGCATCCACAACTTTTAGAAAAAGTAGACCAAATTATTAGAAACACACTAACTTCTATTCTAAATGTGGCCCTGGACGACCGAGCGTGGCAGCAAGCTACACTTCCCATTCGCCTGGGTGGTCTCGGCGTCCGCAAAATTTCAAGTATAAGTTTACCGGCCTTCCTCTCTTCGGTCCACGGTACCGACAAATTAACCAGGAAAATTTTATCTTCCTCACTGGTCGATTTTGAGGTACCGTGTTTGACCGATGCGTTGAACGCGTGGAAGATGGCTTGTCCCAATACGGATTTACCTGACAACCCAGCCTCCCAGAAACGGTGGGACGTGCCGCTCTGCAGTATTATACGGAATACCCTAGTAAATACGTCATTTAATACTGCTGAGCGTGCCCGTCTGCTGGCTGTGGGAGAATGGGAGTCAGGCTTGTGGCTTCAAGCGCTTCCGTCATCCACCATAGGCACTATGATGGATGACTCTTCGTTTCGGCTTGCTACGTGTCTCCGCTTAGGCGCACCTTGTGTTGCTCCGCATCGGTGTCACTGCGGTGAAGCTGTCGACAACCTCGGACACCATGGCCTGTCCTGCTGCAGGAGTGCAGGCCGCATAGCACGACACGCCAGCATTAACGATATTATTCGTCGAGCTCTTGTCACCGCCGGCGTACCAGCGATATTAGAACCAAGCGGCTTGGTACGTGACGATGGGAAGAGACCAGACGGCATGACGTTGTTGCCTTGGAAGGTGGGTAGACCTCTGGTGTGGGACGCAACCTGTGTCGACACCCTTGCGCCATCTCATGTTCCAAGCACGGCGAGCTGTGCTGGCGCCGCTGCTGCGGCTGCTGAGACCCTTAAGCGGCGCAAATACTGTAACCTTATCGGTAACTACAGTTTTGAGCCGTTTGGGGTCGAAACGCTCGGGTCATGGGGCCCGAGTGCGCGTCTCCTTTTTAAGGAAATTTCTCGCCGACTGGTCGACACTTCACGTGACCAGAGGGCTGGCTCGTTCTTTGGCCAAAGAATTAGCATTGCCATTCAACGTGGCAATGCTGCCAGTCTTCTGGGCACGTTTCCGGATGACAGCGATGCGGACGAGTACTTCGACGCCTAAGTTTCCTTTTGTTTTGTATATTTATTTGTATAGTTAGTTAGTTCGTTAGTTAGTAGAAAAAGATATTTTAAGTTTTTTTTAACATATAATTATTATAATAACTTCCTAAAATTAAAATAACAAAATAAATGCTTACGCCAATGAAAATATATAAATATAAAAAATTAACAGAATGTATCTAATTAACAGAATGTATCTAATTAACAGAATGTATCTAATTAACAGAATGTATCTAATTAACAGAATGTATCTAATTAACAGAATGTATCTAATTAACAGAATGTATCTAATTAACAGAATGTATCTAATTAACAGAATGTATCTAATTAACAGAATGTATCTAATTAACAGAATGTATCTAATTAACAGAATGTTTCTAATTAACAGAATGTATCTAATTACAGGAAAGCACGACACTATTAATTAGCGTAGGTACTTGTGCATTTTACATTTTACAAAAGAAAATATTATGTACCATTGTAAGCGCGAAGAAATTATCAACTGTCCCATACAAAATTCAATTCTTCAATTAAAACTTTAATTCAAAACAACAACTCAAATGTATGGCACGGCTGATTATTTTTTCGCGATTACCATGCTGGTCCCATGGAGAAAGAAGTTTGATGGTCTGTTCCACTCCCTTCAATTTGACCACACCTTTCTGATACACATTGTATTTCATGAGTGAGGGCCTATGTTTAGAATTGATATGACGATTATTAAGTATGCTCAATTGTACCTGAAATTCTTTCTATCTCATAATATAAAGAGTATGTTCTTACCTCGACACTATTAGCTAACAGTGTAGTCAACCAGCCCACGATGGCTGCCACGCTGACTGTGTAGTGGGCCACCTTGCGTCCATACTGGCCCATTATCGGAGTGACAACGAAGCTCCCGATCAGCAAGGTTATGCCGACCACTGATGCTGGAACATTCAATATACATCTGTGAGAATTTAGCCAGAATTTCAGTAGAGAAGAACCAGTGGCTGCAAAATAACATGGACCTCTTTGCTTTTTTTATAATACATTTTCGATCAAAAAATGTATCAGCCATGTGTGAGCCAGCCGTGTGTGTGTGGCTACGATTGACGTAGCAGCTCATGCTGCGAATATTATTTACATACATTGATTAGTCCGCCGGTCTTTGCTGATGCATAACAAAGGTAATCATAATCAAGAAGTACTGTAGTCACTGTCGGCAAACAGAGAGCCTGAAGGGTCCCTGAAACGATCAATTGCAATTGTCAATTTTCGGTTTCGGTTTAAAGAAACTTTATTCCCAATAAAGACATAAGTCACTTACTTGAGAACAATACTAAAAATATAGATTACAATAATGTTCGTCATCAGTCAATTGTCAATTGTCAATTTTTACCTGACTTATACACATTGATGCGAAAATTGACCGTCTAACAAGTGCAATTGAAGCGATTGTCAATATACAATGGAAATTGATGGCAATTGATCGTTTCGGGGACCCCTAAAAGTCACGGATGCAAACACCAACGTCAGAGGGTGCACTATACGTAGACTTACTTACCTGAATGTATACGTGGAGCGCATGCGCGTGAGGCGGTCAGCCCCGCGTCCACCTTGCCAATAGGCTATATTTTGGCTAATTGATGCTAATACGAGAGTAGAAGAAAACTTACCAATCCAAGAGTCAGCTTCCTTACTGGTGTGTATACTGGAGTCAGGCTGGTGCAGCTGAGGCAGCAGGACTGCGGAGAAGCCCACCACGGCGCCGTGGCCGATCAGGTTGATGCCCACCGCTGATGTTACGAAACACTGCAAAAGTTGCTCAATCATAATCATCATGTTATGCTTGACTGTCCGGTCTCACAGACAAACCGTGGAAACGGTTTTGTGGGGGTTTTAAGTTCATAACTATTGCAAACTATGTGTAAATAAATGATAAATAATAATAAAGAGAAATCCATATAGCGACCGGTGACGGAATACATTGTGTTCCAATAGTAAAAGACCGGAGGTGCAAAACTACAAAATAAAACTCTCCTTATTTAAAGTCGCACCTATTATTTATAATGACTTATTAGACCATATTAAATAATTCAACGTGCCTGAATATAATTTCCGGCAACTCAGATGAAAACAACAATGCTATCTTTACTAATAAATAATTAAATAAGCCTAAAGCAGAATTTTTCTGACCCGGAAATCAAACCTGAAACTGACCGAAACCTCATTCGTGCATTATCTCGGTTATCACGCTTTATGCATAGGTAATGATCGATAAATATCAAACAAATGATAAAACTAGCAACACTGTGATAAACACTACCAAAACGTGTGATCTGATAATGATACCATGTTATCTTAATTACTTGCTGATAGTAATATTTAGCCACACTTACGCCAATTATTATGAAATTAGAATGAAAGCCAACCCTAAAATTGATGAACAACTTGGCAAGAATAATCTTACTAACCTGTTTCAAAAACGGCGAAAATCTACTCTTCCCTCGCGCCATGTTCACTGGTAGCGCGGTTAATGCACTCACAACTCACTTCTATCGAGGCACACAATATTTTTGCAATTATTTTATCTGATCTACATTTCTTACTAGACATGATAAAATTAAGACTAACACATACACACCGAACTGAATGCAGTGACAACACAGTAAGGGAAACTCGTTTCATAATCATATAGCAGATGTCAAGAGTCAACACACAGACACAATGCTCGATGTTTTACACTGACTGTCTTAATCACCAGACTCCCAAGTCTCCTAATAACAATCGAAATGTGTTCAAATCACCAATCCGTTTTGGGAATCGAATTGGTGATTTAATCACATACAGCAGACGGATTGGTGATCGTAGCAACTTTGATCAGATCACCATTCGATTATAATCACCACACTTGGCAAACGAAATGGGGCTAGAGGCTAAATAATCACAGCCGCACGGGCCGATCGAAGGTTAAGCTACGCTTGTCGCGGCCGGTTCGTGGATGGGTGACCATCCATTACATATCGAGACCCTTCCGTGCCTCGGAAAGCACGTTAAGCCGTTGGTCCAGGGGGTCATTCGTAGAGCTTTAACAGTCATTACCTACGGGTAGTCAGAAGCCTAGTCTGACAATCAGTCTTATCAAGGGGTATTACCCAGTAACTGGGTAGCGTAGTTGAGTATTTTTATTTTTATTTTATTTTATTGCAACAGGAAAACAAACAGTATTAACAACTACAAATTTAACAACAAATTATGCAACTAAAAACCAATTACATGTTTTCGCATTTAAACAGCTACAGTATGTACAGTAAGACACAAATTAAAGGTTCCATCGGTAAAATTAGTCTAACTAAACACTTCCGAACGAATGCAAGTTGCGTTTAAACAAACTTAGAGAAATTGATAGACTCAAGGACATTTATTTTAAAAACTCGCGTGCTTAGCGATAATAACCTAACGATAGTTTTTAGATCGCATGGCAACTGCGCCACTGAGCAATTATACGAGTGACCTTCGCCAATAAGGACAACCGAGTGGGGTTCCGTACGAAATAATGTAATGATGGAGTCCTTAAATTAAGTTATTTTAAGAGAGAGCAAGATGACCTAAAACCTAGATAAATGTTGGTGCTACTTTTTGCATTCAACTGGTTTCTTTTCCACAAAACGTCTTAGACATGTTTGCAAGTATTTGAAAAGCATATCTAAGATAGCATAACTAGGCAATTAAAGTTTTGCTACACCCTCCCCATCCCCTCCCTGCGACCGACGTGACATACGTCGACTTCTTCTTTCTCTTCTTCACTTAGTATAGTATAGTCTGTTCCAAAAATGCAAAAGATGAAAATGTAAACAATGGATGCGACAACGTACCCGTGGATGCCACCTTGTAGTGTCACTTACAAATTGAGAGCTTTGAATTGAATAATTGAACACTTAAACCCGAAACTATAATTTTAAATCACTTACATATGTTTTTCATTCGAAAATTTTATAACCTTGAATAATACTCGTAACTTTTATAACAATAATTGTTGGAAAAGTGTTGAGATATAAAGTTGAATCCTTCTAAGTACGGATGAATGTGTTACTAATAATTCCCTTTAGTGAGTGATATCGTAAGAATAGAATATAATATGTAGATGTATAAATAATAAGGATTTAACCTCAAGAGGGTATGTTTACACTTTCATGAGATATTTTTGAATCAGAGTATAGATAGACCCACACGAACATACAACCGACGGTATAGCCGATCCACGTTAATCTGTGTTAACCTTTACTTGCAAGACCTTTGTTACACAAATCTGGTTTGATGGCATTGGCACAGAAAGTAAGCGTTATACATCATACATATGTACATTGCATAATACTATGGAAAAACCGGTCAAATGCATAATCTTGATTAATAATAAAAGGATTGGACCGGACTGCCTCGTTGGTCTAGTGGTCGCAAGCGCTACTGCTGAGCATGAGGTCCTGGGTTCGATTCCCAGGTCGGGCAAAGTGTTATTGGGTTTTTTCTATCTGGAATTTCTCAGTAGCAGCCCGGAGTCTGGATTTGTGCCCGGTAGATGGCAATCGGCTCGCCCCTTATTACATGGGATTTAAACATAACTGGCGAAATGTGGGTGTAAAATAGGTACACCTCTGCCTAACCCTTCGGGGAAACAAGGCGTGATGTTATGTTATGTAATAAAAGGTTAACAAACACAACGCCTCCTGGTGGTTAAACATTACTGGCGAAGTGTGGTTGTAGATACTCTAGATGCTCCTCTGCTTACCCTTCGCGGAATACAGGCGTTGATGTTATGTTAATAAAAGGATTTTGTGACATTTTGCTATTTCATTTAAACTGGATACCGACTTAACTCACCATTACTGATAAAGAACCCTGTGACAGACGGACAGTCATAAACGTACATAGATCGTCACAGGTTTAGTAACGGCCCTCTTTGTTTCGATACGGAATTAGGAAGAGGAGCGTTGCTGAGAACTGTTGCTTTTCAGGAAATTAATAATCTAATACATACATACCTACATAGTTTTGTTTATTTTTCACATACAGAACTTACATTTTCACATACAGAACTTACATTTATGTAAAATCAATGAGCGTGCAAGCAAAAAGGGTCCAGTTCTCGGCATTTCGTTTCCGAGATATACGCAGTTTTGTAAAGTTGGGTGGAAAAATGGCATTTCTCGATTTTAATTGCTCAATTATCTACAAGTTCATATAGTAAATGACTTTATATGATGTTTCTAAGTACCAGAAAATGTACTTAGAAACATGAGAAAATGTACTAAGTTGTACAAAAATCAAACTTGGAAAATACTTTTTCTCAAATCATGTTTCTTCAGAGTTTCAACTTCAAATGTCTGATAAAAAAAAATGTGCCAGTTTTTGAATACCTATTTTTTTAATCCTTATTATCAATTGACTATTCTAGGTACCGAATCTGGTCTTAACTCAGTTGCCCACTGCTGGGCCCTTGTTGCTTGGACGCCACATATGTATGTAATACAAAAATGTACATTAAGTAAAATAATATCACATTTATAATTACCAAATGAAATTACACGAAGCACTAATACTAAATTATTTTAATAATTACAATTCCTTGCTTACCTAATTTATTATCTACATATAATTCATATGGCATATTCGATTATGTTATCAATGCATTATTAATAAGCAGTAATGCTGTTTGATATAGGTAATATTACTAATAACATTTCTTCTATAAGAGTAGGATTTGCAATTTACTTTCATAACGGCCTGTAAAATATTGGTATTCAGCTGTATCCGGTTAGACTGGGAGCCGATCCAACATAGTTGGAAAAAGGCAGGCCTGTAAAGTCGAAACTGATGGACAGTTCTTCACGACGGCTGAAAGGAAAAATCGCCATTTGAAAGTATTTTAAGTTTTTTCTGCGTAGCGTATATTTCATTTTAGACTGATTTCTAAAATAGAGACAAAAAACACCTATTTGATTATAATCTATCTGCACACATAACTAAAAATCACAGAGAGTTGACAAAACACCAATGATTCCAGATCTATCAGCTATCATCTTTAGATTTCTCAACGTCCACCTTATCCTTCAAACTCTGCCTCACTTCTAACTCTTCAGGAACTAACGTCTTCCCTCTGAAATGCTCCTCAATCTGCTGCAGGGTCCTGCCCTTAGTCTCCGGCAGCAACCACCAGACCACACACAGGTTATATGACATGGCAGCTGCATAAACTGCATAAGAACCATGCAGTCCTATACTGTCGACCATTGCTGGGAAAGTTTTCGTAACTAGGAAGTACCCAGAGGCTATGGAGACGATGCTGATACTGCCTCCAACACTGCGATACTCCAAAGGAAAGATTTCGCCAGCAATGACATAGGGAAGGCAAACCATTCCAACAGCCACGGTGAAGAATTGTATATTGATCAGTAAAATTGGCAGCCAAACTGCTGTGTAGGTTAGCCACCCCTGTAGCTTAGCGAATACGTAGCAAGCAATGGCTACGTTACTAAGGATACAAAGACCTCCTGTGGTCATGAACATCGTTCTTCGTTTGACTTTGTTAACTACGTATACTGCCATAATGTTTGATATATTCCTCTGAGCGTCCAAAGCTATCATCCACACATGAGCATCTACTTCTGGACCAGCTAGGTGAGTGATGACTGTCGTAGAATAGCAAGACATTAGAGCACCACCGGAAAATTCTCCCATTAAATAGCTGTGTATCATTATCACTATCGGTTTGTAAAACTCCTTCTTTTTGAAGAGCACCATGAGATCCTTGCAGTTAGATATTGTAGCTCTATTCGATTCACATCTAGCTCTGATCATTTCTTCTAGTTCCTCTTCTTCTCCATCACCTCTGAGCCATCGAAAGGTCTTTCTGCAATCTTCATACCTCCCTCTCGCTGCAAGCCAGCTCGGAGATTCAGGGGTGAAGAATGTCATGAGGAGACTGGCTAGAGGGAATGCGATGAGGATGAGGATGGTGTTCTGCCAAGAGACCAGGGATCCTATGAGGTGGACGAGTAGGATACCAAAAGCCTGGGCTACGGAGACCATGGTCAAGAAGGCTCCTCTGTTCTTGGGACTGGTGTATTCTCCGAGGAGGACTGAGCGAAGAGGCAGCATCAGGCCGAAAGACATACCGTGGATTACTCTTCCTATGATCATTGCCTGGAACAAAAGATACGTTTTGATCACAATCAGAAAAGTTCTTGTTACGATAAGTACCCGTGTGCCTTTCATACAAATCCATTCAGCTGTTTAGGCGTGAGAAGGTGACAAGACGGATAGACAGACAGAGTTACTTTCGCATTTATAATATTATAAGTATCTGTAGTATCTATGGCATGCCCCTATTATACTTACTTCGAAACTCTTGGCCAGCAGTATGACGGTCCATCCGACGAGGATGTTGGCGATGACCACGAAGTGCGCCACCTTCCGACCCAGGCGGCCCATGATAGGCGGCGCTATGAAGCTGCCCAGCAGCAGGGTGATGGCTGTCACTGATGCTGAAATAATTGAAAAAAAGTTAATGTATAAAGAGTTCTACTACAATAGCATTGTATTCTGGTATTCGTTACGTCGTCACGCCGGGTTTTGGTTTGGTTGGTATGAATTCATTTAGCACTGCGCCAGTATCGGTACCGCCCGCACCGAGCGCTCGGTTCATTTCTTCATACAAACAAACCAAAACCGTTGCGTGTCATGCGTGCGTTGCGGCCTGTGCGGACCAATGGACACTTACCTTTAGATGCTTGTTGGGAGATTGGCCGGAGAAACAGGGAACAGTGGAAAGTTATGGGGGTGACTTTTGCCCAGATCTGGGACTAGACAGGTTGAAAAAAAAAATATTGGACTCAGATCATACAACATAAGCCAAAGATCAATGATGATGGATGTATTGGTGTGTTTTACATAACCACATACAAACCTAGGGCTACAAAAAAGAGGATTCGCACTGGACATCCAAGCGCGTTCATAACCTATTATGGTAAGTACGCTTAGATTTCGTATGTCTTGAGAATAATTATGCGAAAGTACTTCCAAAATCTAAGTAGTTTCACCTGCTTTTTGTATTTAAAGAGCTTCTTAGATTTTACAGTACCTACTGATATAAGTTTATAATTCTAAGAACTTGGTGTGGACAACTGGCCACAGACTTGGTTTTTAGTTCCCACACAATAATCTGCTATTCATATTTCACTAGATCGTTAAGTACCTACATTAATCTGTTATCTGTCGGGGGATATCTAGATTTTAGCCCAATAACATAACATAAACATAGATTAACATAAATTATACGTTAATGACCTTAAACATCTGAATTTGTTCCTGGATTAGTATTTGACGTCACAATGCATTATAAATAATTTACAATACCTACTAAATTAGATTTACATGTATGATTAGCATTAAGTTTGCATTTAATTAACACCTAAATACCACAGAAATAGTCTGCATTTTGTTTCATGAGAGAATTCGATGTTTGTAGTAGGTAGATATAGTTGCCCTCGTAATTGCTGCACCACCCTAAGGAGGATGTTACGTGCTCATCGTACAATAGCTCTATTTGTTTGTGTGACAATTATACACAATTATATAATCGTATAATACACTGAATTTTTACTAATATGTATGTAAAACATTGTTTATTTATTAATTTAGTTATACTGATTGTGGGAGAACATTGTGGTCACATTACAAATGTACGCACGCGCACAGTCGCACACGTATAAGTCTAGCGTAGTAGGTGTTCTTCCATTTTTGTTTAATTTTGTCTGTACAGCGGAAGTGTGACGGTAATTTTCGTAGTTTTAATTATTTTTAGGATAAAAAATAACCTAGGTAGGTACCTAGGTATGTATAAAAATGACAGAAAGCGATTCAGTAATAGATTCTGCACAAACTACTTTAATAATGTGCATTAGTTCAGTTACACATTGTATAGTTTCAACTTTAGTGAAGATTCAATTTACTGGGAAGTTTGCCAAAAGTGATACCTATGAAGAGAGCTAAGTTTTTAAAATAGGTAACAAGCAACCCTCAAGTTTTTGCATTATTTTTTACAAGTAGTATCCAAAAGTTGCATTTGCTTTTTAAAAAACCTGGGTACTATCGGCCAACTTCCGCATGCTCACCTTTAAGGCGATAATCGCATAGCACGGTTCACGACTCGTTTTGACCAGTAGGATGCACGTTTGTGTTTGATTTGATTTATTGCTAATGTTTATTGTTATTTTTTGTAACACGCCCTGTACTCACACATATGCATAATAATATTGTCCCTAATTGGGCGAAACCAGGAAGGGGTGTGGTCTGTAACTAGCTACGCTTCCGCAGAAGTAAGTATTTTCTAAACTGAGCCTGCTTAAGTTTTGCCGATAGTACGCAGGAGGCGGGCACAGTGGTAAGAAAACCAAGTCTCTTATTCTATTGAAACTCTATGCTATATTAGGCCAACTCAAGACCACACCGATCCGCAGTCGACTGTACATGGAGTAACTTACCTACATTTTCATGTCGGAAAGTTTTATACCAATGATACTGGGACAGCCAGACATCATTAGAAAATTAAACGACGATGAAATACCGGGAACAGTATCTTAAAAATGATTGCTTACCTATCCATGACCCCTGCTCCTCAGTGAGGGTGATGTGGGAGCCAGGTTCCTTCAGCTGAGGCAGCAGAATCGCTGGGAAGCCCACCACGGAGCCGTGCCCGATGGTACTGAAGGATACCGTAGCTGACACAAAACACTGGAAGTGGCAGAATAAGTAGAATGTAATGCAAGTTCTAGACTTCGTTGAGCTCTTTGGTTATTAAAGCGATAGTAAGTACCTATTTGGGTTAAATAGTACAACTCCTCGGAAAAGAGTTTTTCCGGGGAAGAACTCCATCATAACTTGGTGGCCCATCTATTAGTTCCGTCGACACCATCATCTGCCTAACCATTTTCCCAACTATGTTGGGGTCAGCTTCCAGTCTAACCGGACGCAGCTGAATACTAGTATTTTACATGGAGCGACTGCCTATCTGACCTCCACAACCCAGTTACTGGGTAAGTAGGTACCAAATAAAGAAATTGGTCAAGTGCGTGTCAGACCACGCACAATGAAGGGTTCCGTAGTCAGGATGAATTTGTCCCAAGAACAAACTTAACATTGTAGTTGAAAAACCTGTTCCCCCAAACATTCCAACTGAAATGTAAGTTTGTACACTCAATATTGAATGAGATACCGTGTTATTTTAAGACCATAGACTTCTTATCAATTTTCCTGTCATCTATAATAATTTTCTTTAATAACTTTAAATAAATAAATAAACATTTATTTCAGACCAGGTCCATAGGTATTTTGTTAGTAGCAATGCACTTAAAAAACTAATGTTAGTACTGACAACAAAACTAAATAATGACATGAAGCTGATAACGAGATGAATGATGATGATGATGATGATGATGATGATGATGATGATGATGACTTTATAGCAATACTAATATTTATAATAATATTTTAAAATTATAAAAAAATATATATCCTCTTATCAAGCCCTTTTATTTTGATATATCAGACGATACAGTTTGCATTTTTAACTTTTCCCCCAAAAGTGTTACGTTACACGTTTGTGTTTGGGTCACAGAAATTCATATTTGTACCACCAAATTTCAACTTATTCGGTCCATTAGATTCTAAGCAAATCGGTTGTGACAGACAGACACACGACTGATCCGATAAGGGTTCCGTATTTTCATTCGAACGTACGGAACCCTTAAACTACCAACCATAATAACTGGGTTGGTACAACTGGTTGACGGACATTCGGGCTGCTGGCTACCCGTAACGTCTGTCAAAGATCTACAAATGGCTGTCGACACTCTCTTCAACCTTCAACTGGCATTCGCGAAACATAAAAATTTGCTATAATGGCGGCGACCTTGACGAGGCCCCGCCCCCTTTCGGACTACTTGCGTTTAAACCCAGATTTCTCGCTATTTGACTATGAAACCCATATAATACTGTAACTGATTCGTAATCTGTACAATATTTCCTATTCGTTAGAAAAGAGAAGACAGAGAACGCTACCCTGAGGCACACCCGCGGTAAGACAACACCAGTCAGAAGAAAACTCATCGAGACTAACCCGCTGCGAGCGGCCATTAAGAATCCATAAGATTATTAACGTATCCATTGCAGTTTAAAAAAATATTATGAAAAAACTTGATTTTTAGTAACTAGCAAAAACATACTTGATCTCTAGATACTTTAGATGTGTGTACAACCTGTATTTACAAAAGTAAAAAACCTATCTCAAATAAAACAAATGTATTAGACATCGTGAGGTAGGTACCTACCTACCTACCTACCTACCTACCTACCTACCTACCTACCTACCTACCTACCAACCTACCTACCTACCTACCTACCTACCTACCTACCTACCTACGTACGTAAATTAATTGTATACCGGTCCTCCGAACGCTATGATTAATCATGTGGTTTCGGAAATCTAAAGGATGAATGTTTTTTATTGGGTAAGTTTTTTTCACATAAGAGGTTTGATGGGCAGATTTAATAAAAATAAAATGTAGAGACAGATTTTTCGCATTATCAGTTGTGTCCTATTTCAGGGCATAATATAGAATAGAGTAGAGTAGAGTAGAGTAGAGTAGAGTAGAGTAGAGTAGAGTAGAGTAGAGTAGAGTAGAGTAGAGTAGAGTAGAGTAGAGTAGAGTAGAGTAGAGTAGAGTAGAGTAGAGTAGAGTAGAGTAGAGTAGAGTAGAGTAGAGTAGAGTAGAGTAGAGTAGAGTAGAGTAGAATAGAATAGAATAGAATAGAATAGAATAGAATAGAATAGAATAGAATTGATCTTCTACTCTACTAGACTCTTTATTTTACTCTTTTTTTATGTAGTCTGTTAAAAAAGTATGTCTAAAAAAAAAGTTAAAAAGTTAAAGATAAGTTAGTGGGGGTGACCATGGACTCTTACCTATCGTGGACTGCCCCAGTTGCTCAAGGCAGTCGCAAAGTGCACTACACGTTCCATACGTTAAAATGCCTCCAGAGCTTCTTGCCCTTGAAGACCAGAATCTCCCTTGCCCAAATTCTCATACAACTCATTATAGACTACGCTGATGCCTGTTTCTTGGATGCCACCGAGGAGCTCTTAAATAAAATTGAGCGTTTGTAAAATATATGTATTCGTTTTGTTTTTAATCTTAAAAAGTATGGAACACGCCGCACTTGACTCGGTGGAACGAAGAGCTAAGAGGCTCATTGGCGACGTAAGACTGGTGGATGCCAAGCTTCACAGCTTGGCTCATCGCCGCAAGGTTGCCTGCTTGTCGGTATTCTACAGATTTTACTTCGGGGAGCGTGCTCAAGAACTCCACGACCTCATTCCGCCGGCCCCCTTCTATCAGCGGACATCTAGACGCACTGCAGGTTACCATCCTTACCTAGTTGCTATTCCACCAATTCGCACTAAGCGTTTCCAAATGTCTTTTGTGATTCGCACAGCAAAGGAGTGGAAATCTCTGCCTGCGTCTGTGTTTCCGAACGCATACAACCCCGATCTCTTTACAGTGAGAGTGAACAGGCTTCTTCTGGGTAAGCTCGCTCCATCGTCGACTTTGTCTCTGTTATCTGTAACCCAGACTAGAGTCAAGAGCAAACCTATCTCAAATAAAAAAAAAATATTCTGTCAAGTCGTATTCCTATATAATCCTGCAACGGGTTTGAGGCCAAATCAGTAAAACTGCCGTAGTTCTGAGTGGAATCAATACAAAAAAACGTTTTTATACAGAGAAGACGTAGACGAATGTTGGATTCTGATTCTCGGCAACGTGCTCTGGCAATCACTCTGGGCACTACGCAGTGGTATAAGACGACTTTGGACACGTGACCGCATCACTGGCAGCGCGGCAGAGCGATTTGGAGGACGAGCTCGCATCACTGGCAGCGCGGCAGAGCGACTTGGAGGACGAGCTCGCATCACTGGCAGCGCGGCAGAGCGACTTGGAGGACGAGCTCGCAGCACTGGCAACGCGGCAGAGCGACTTGGAGGACGAGCTCGCATCACTGGCAGCGCGGCAGAGCGACTTGGAGGACGAGCTCGCATCACTGGCAGCGCGGCAGAGCGACTTGGAGGACGAGCTCGCATCACTGGCAGCGCGGCAGAGCGACTTGGAGGACGAGCTCGCATCACTGGCAGCGCGGCAGAGCGACTTGGAGGACGAGCTCGCATCACTGGCAGCGCGGCAGAGCGACTTGGAGGACGAGCTCGCATCACTGGCAGCGCGGCAGAGCGACTTGGAGGACGAGCTCGCGTCACTGGCAGCGCGGCAGAGCGACTTGGAGGACGAGCTCGCGTCACTGGCAGCGCGGCAGAGCGACTTGGAGGACGAGCTCGCATCACTGGCAGCGCGGCAGAGCGACTTGGAGGACGAGCTCGCATCACTGGCAGCGCGGCAGAGCGACATGGAGGACGAGCTCGCATCACTGGCAGCGCGGCAGAGCGACTTGGAGGACGAGCTCGCATCACTGGCAGCGCGGCAGAGCGACTTGGAGGACGAGCTCGCATCACTGGCAGTGCGGCAGAGCGACTTGGAGGACGAGCTCGCATCACTGGCAGCGCGGCAGAGCGACTTGGAGGACGAGCTCGCATCACTGGCAGCGCGGCAGAGCGACTTGGAGGACGAGCTCGCATCACTGGCAGCGCGGCAGAGCGACTTGGAGGACGAGCTCGCATCACTGGCAGCGCGGCAGAGCGACTTGGAGGACGAGCTCGCATCACTGGCAGCGCGGCAGAGCGACTTGGAGGACGAGCTCGCATCACTGGCAGCGCGGCAGAGCGACTTGGAGGACGAGCTCGCATCACTGGCAGCGTGGCAGAGCGACTTGGAAGACGAGCTCGCATCACTGGCAGCGCGGCAGAGCGACATGGAGGACGAGCTCGCATCACTGGCAGCGCGGCAGAGCGACTTGGAGGACGAGCTCGCATCACTGGCAGCGCGGCAGAGCGACTTGGAGGACGAGCTCGCATCACTGGCAGCGCGGCAGAGCGACTTGGAGGACGAGCTCGCAGCACTGGCAGCGCGGCAGAGCGACTTGGAGGACGAGCTCGCAGCACTGGCAGCGCGGCAGAGCGACTTGGAGGACGAGCTCGCATCACTGGCAGCGCGGCAGAGCGACTTGGAGGACGAGCTCGCAGCACTGGCAGCGCGGCAGAGCGACTTGGAGGACGAGCTCGCAGCACTGGCAGCGCGGCAGAGCGACTTGGAGGACGAGCTCGCAGCACTGGCAGCGCGGCAGAGCGACTTGGAGGACGAGCTCGCATCACTGGCAGCGCGGCAGAGCGACTTGGAGGACGAGCTCGCAGCACTGGCAGCGCGGCAGAGCGACTTGGAGGACGAGCTCGCAGCACTGGCAGCGCGGCAGAGCGACTTGGAGGACGAGCTCGCATCACTGGCAGCGCGGCAGAGCGACTTGGAGGACGAGCTCGCAGCACTGGCAGCGCGGCAGAGCGACTTGGAGGACGAGCTCGCAGCACTGGCAGCGCGGCAGAGCGACTTGGAGGACGAGCTCGCAGCACTGGCAGCGCGGCAGAGCGACTTGGAGGACGAGCTCGCATCACTGGCAGCGCGGCAGAGCGACTTGGAGGACGAGCTCGCAGCACTGGCAGCGCGGCAGAGCGACTTGGAGGACGAGCTCGCATCACTGGCAGCGCGGCAGAGCGACTTGGAGGACGAGCTCGCAGCACTGGCAGCGCGGCAGAGCGACTTGGAGGACGAGCTCGCAGCACTGGCAGCGCGGCAGAGCGACTTGGAGGACGGGCTCGCATCACCACGCGCAGACAAGATCATTACATATAAATTCCTGCTGGACGAAATCGTATAATGTTTTTGTGTTTGTGAGAACACAAACACAAAAAAGAAACAACTTGAAGAAACTTGATGCAAAAAAAAAAATTTGCGTCAAGTTTACCGCAAATAAACGTATTTTCTTTCTTTTCTTTTACCACCTATTGAGCTCCGATCGTAAAGCCCGTTTACAATGCGCTCGTGAACACAGAAATTGGGCAGAAGAAGAGTGGCGTTTTGTGTGTTCTTCTGACAAATCTCGCTTTGGTATGAGGCCATATACTAGACCTACACGGTATTGGAGGCCCGTGGAGGCTGAGCACGTTTAAAATCATGTCAGTGGTGTTATTCTGTAAAGAACCCAACGTGAAAATTTAGGTGAAGTGAGCGTGATGTGAACTGTCATCCCACCTTACTCTACTAGGAATTGAGCTCACTTCAAACTCACTTCACCTAAGTGCTCACGGTGTGATGTTTACAGAATAGATCGGCTGGAAGTCCATGCCACTACTGTATGTGGTGGAACAACCATGATTGCAACGACTCTGATAGTGTATGGACGTGCATTATCATGCATATGCAGAAATGAAGCACCAAATTGGATCCGCACAGGAATAAATATCTGATACAATCGTTTCAGCGTAACTCTGTGCATTGAGATTGCCTCTTATCCAAATCAGTTCGGTTCTTCCGCCGATCCAAATGACGGGTATTAAAAAAATACAAACAAAAAAAATATAATAAATAAACAGTTAGTAGTCTGTATTTCCGCCTTTAACAACTTTTATTTTTTTAACACCTTTTAATGTCAGGTTTAACTAAGGTGAAAAATCCAGCAAGCAAAAATCGCGAAGTTGTCAAAACCTACGCGAATGTTCTAATCCTAATATTCGTAGGTACACAACAATACTACTAAACTACACATGCAGATCGACGAAGTACTCTCTACTTTGGCATTAATAAATACTTTTCGCGATTTTTGACCACCCTTTCAGTAAATCCAAAATGCAAGATAAAACGTGGGTTTCAAATCATACCACCAGTGATTTAAATCGCAATATCACAGACACATAAGTCGCGGAGACTCAGTGGTTCAGTACCATTGTGACTTTTCAATTCATATGTACTTTCTGAGTTTATCTCGGACATTATTGTCATCGGTGAAGGACAACCGTCGTGACGAAACCTGGACTTATATGGGACAATAATAGGCTGGTATTACCACAGACAAATCATTTTCCCAGCGATTTCGCTGAAAGAGATTCAAATTAGGTCAATGTTTTCAAATGAAAACATTGACCTAATTTGAATCTCTTTGCGTACAACTATGTAAATGACTTAAATACGTACATATATACGACTAGTACAGACAGCGACAGAGCAATGCAGGTCAAATCACAACTCCATATTATAAGGTTTCACGCAATCATTGTGGTAGGTATCTATGGTGTCATACTCAAATGTTAACAAATTCTGTTACGTATATAACTAATTAATTTTACACTACTCAAAGCGTAACGGTTGATTTTTATTGTTAAGTATGTAAATTATGTAATAATTTGTAGGCTTTTTTTTGCATCATTTAAAAAACAAGTCATTTTGTAAAAAGGATGATTTTAAAAATAGGTTTATGATTGTATTGAAGAATAAAATAATTGTTTTTAGAAATTGTTGTTTTACAACTACCAAAGCTACTAAAACAATGCCTACTTAGTTTTTATGTCAAAGTTTTTATAATATATATTTTAAGTTCTAAAAATGTTCTCAAGTAAGTGAAACCCTTGTAATTTCATATTAAGAACAAAATTTCTTTAACCATAACGCTGTATGGACACGTTATTGAAAATATCTAAACCAACTAGAAATTGTGTAATTAATTATTATTTAGTTAATATTTTTTTTAACACTTTCAAATATGATAAAATGGCACTTTTAAAATCGCACAAAATTACGAAACACGCGTGTTTTACCTAAAATTAAATGTTACCAAACTTACTTGTTTTAAAAACGGTGAAATCCTTTGTTTTGACATTAAAACACACAAAATTCACGTCAACTCAGCGACTCGACACTGACATAAATGATATAATAATTTTAATATTGACATAAGTGATATAATTATTATATAAAAAAAAACTCGATAAATTCTACATCTCACGCGAATGGCGATAGAACTACTGAATAGAAATAAACACCAGTTTTGTTCTAAGAAAGATTCTTAATTATAGTAACTTTCACTGCTTAGTCATATCCAACTCTATCAGAAAGCAGTAAGGTTGGTTTTGATGTGCGAAGCTAGTATGGAGATATGTTCGTAATATTAATATGACCGGTTTTGTAAGAACAACACGTGAGACATAAGTACTGCTTTTTGCCCGGATATGCTTGTAAAAAAATCGCTGAATCTTTGATTGGGTTTCGATAAGCCAAAAAAAAAAACCGGCCAAGTCCGTGGAGTTCCGTATCTAGTTTACATTGTTTTCTCATATAATTATGTCAAGGTGTTACCTACTTTTTCCTATCTAATAAAAATAAACATATTCTTTAATCTTTACTACATAAGTACTTCAAATACTTACATTTTATTTTTCGCGAAGTAGAAATTCGGATTTTTTCTTTATATACAACCCTCAGAGAAAAAAACTACAATTTATTATATCTATCGGTCAGCCGTCCAACACATTCTATAATATTGAATATTAAAAGTTAATAAATATTTCGGCTTAAATATTTATTTAGTAGGTTACCTACCTAAGTACGTAAGATATAAATGATAAAATTGTCCACAAGGCGACACAATGGACTGTCTTATAGCTAAAAGCGAGGGAAGGAGGCAGACACGTTTTCTTTCCATTTTTAGAGTTCCGTAACTGAAAAGGATAAAACGGAACCCTTATATACTCGTCTGTGTGTCAGTCCGTCTGTCACTGTCAATTTGTTTAATTTAGAGTAAACAGGGTGTTCATTTTAGTTTTCAGCTAGCAACTTGTCGACACTTAATCAAAAGTGGATAGGTACTGTGATTTGTAGGTTTTCCTGGGATAGGTAGGTATGTACCGACATTCTTTTGTAAAGGGTCCCCGCAACGATCAATCGTGATTGTCAAGTTGTACGTGATGGATACACATTGATGCGTAAATTGATCGTCTACCAAGAGCAATTGAAGCGATTGTCAATATCTATTACTACAATAGAAATTAATGGCAATTGATCGTTTGGGGGTCCCTTTAGATTTCTTCTTTTTATTTGGTACCGACAATGTTAGATTGTTGCTGTAACTATCAATGAAACGCTTTTCTCATTTCCTAAACTGGGAACACTTCTGCAAACATAGACAAGCAAACACCAGCTAAATATAACAATATCTAAATCGTACGAATGCTTTAATTCTAAATAATTAAACATGCGACAGTGTTGAGCAACACTACCACAGTGCAACAACTAACTGGCGGATGGGTAGACTGCGACATTTGCATGAATAATTTATTCACTCTGTGATCTGGATTTTAATATGGCGTTTAAAGCTTTGCCAGTAGGTAGGTATCTTACAAGTTGGTTTTCGTAATATTACTAACTCAAGTCGGCTACTGGTTTGGCCCTACCTTAATAAATACGTACGTAGGTACAGTCAACCTCAAAAGGATGTAAACATAACAAGGATTGAAAAATGTATGGGAGCTGGTCCCATTACCGCCACAGTTAAAACCACTATAGTTTTGAAGACATTACCTCTCCCCTTACTCAGGCCGAGGCGCATCAAAGTCCTTTGTTTTACTTTGTATTCTAGCTAGTGAGATATATGTATACAAGGTGTAACATAAATAACGCACAACCTCTTAAGGGGTCATTGTACTCATCATTATGAACAACTTTTACTATGGGACCAAATCTGAAATCGCGAAAAAAAATCGGCTGTTCAGTACATTTATGTTCGCTTATCTCGTCAAAATGTAGGGAACAGCTGTTTTTTTTTCACGTTTTCAGGTTTGGTCCCATAGTAAAAGTTGTTCATAATGATGAGTACAATGACCCCTTAAGAGATCGTGCGTTAACAACGTTGTTGTTGTGTGTGTTGTTGTATGTTACACCTTGTATATATATATATAGACACATCAATTACAGGCACTTTTGAATTGTCAAGGGGTCAGTCAGTCAGAAAGATGAAGGTAGTTGCCAATTCCAAAGCGTAGTAGGTTCCTATGGAGAAGAACGGGCAAGAAACTCCACGGACACTCTTTTAAATCAACATATTGGTTACATCATGCATGTTGAAATTATATAATTATGTAAGAACAATGTAGAAAGACGTGCATGTTAAAAGCGTTCGTAATAAAAACCAAAACGATTAAAATAAAATAAAATAAGCCGTGGCAGCTAAGAGATGACCAGTCCCTACTGACGGCGCACTTTCACGAACATGACGCATGGATCAGCACCATTCAGCTCAACTTTTTGAAGGGAACTTAATGATCCAACACACACGCCACCATCAGCGAGATATTTCAGTGAGCATGACATACTCTCAGTCGCCAGGGCACATTCAAGTCAATGAAAGACGTACCCAGTTAATGGTAGCTTTATAGTAGGTAGGTACATAGTGCTCACATATGTGCTATGCAATTATATAATGCTAAACTTTTCGCCCTTCTAATGATGGACACTTTTTTAAATTAATTGAGCGCTACATCCAAGTTGGTCGCAATTACTTGGCTATTTAGTATTTTTAGGACCCCAAAATAGAAATTATGAGAGGTTCACAAAAAGAGGCGGAATTATTATTATACCAGAGTGTTCAATTATATTTTTAGGAGCGCAAAATGGGAATTATTAGAGGTTCCATTAAATACATGTCATAATATATACACGAAAATAATTACGTTACTGTTGTTCTAGTTACGAGATGACGTGCGAAACTATAACCAAAGTAAAGCTGTGCATTAAGCAACGAAAGTCTGCTGACGCAAAATGTTCTAAACTTCGTAAGTGTAAATACATTTACGAAAAAAAAAAATCACCGAATGCATAACCTCATCCTTTTTTGTAGTCAGTTAAAAAGCACAATGCTGTCACCGACTTCAGAAAGTCACACACAGACACACAAGGAATGCTTAATTTTAATTTCAAAAATTGTTATTCAAGTATTTACCTACTTGGTAAGTACTAAATGTACCTCCTCACCTACTTGGTACCAGATGTTAGGTAATGATAGTTATGTTAAGCGGGTTAGCGACCGCGAGCCTGTTGCGCACGGCGCGATACACTGGCCGAGCCAGTCAGCCAGTAGCGCGACAGAATAGTACCCGCCTGTTACTGTCCCGCTGCAAGGCGAAGTCCTCTTCTCACACAGAGAAGGCACGAGCATTGATCACGACGTTAGCTCAAGGAGATATCTTAATGACAGACAGCTACCTAACTGCCTGCCCAGAGTCCACCCCGTGTAGCGCACCAGGCAAACAACCCTGGTGGGGTGCTGACCTGGAGCGCAAGCGCGGCAAGGAAGGCAAGCTCTGAACAAAGCCATAAACACATGTGCGGATGAGGACTGGGATAACTTTAACTACTACAAAAAGTGCATCAGATTCAGGAGTACCACGGAATGGCGTAAATTCTGTGGTAGTATAAAATCTTGCTAGCAAGCTAACAGGGTAAGGAAAGTACTGGTGCAACAGAACACACCTGGGCCCTTTACCCTCCGCAAACCTGATAACAGCTGGTCAACGAAGTCAAGTACCTCGGGGTCACTTTAGAGAGTAAGTTAAACTGGAGTAGTCATTTAGACAACAAACTAAACAGGGCCTGCATCACCTTCTGGCAGTGCAGGAGAATGATAGGTAAGAAGTGGGGCCTATCACCCAAAATTATACTATGGCTGTACACCGCTGTGATCCGCCCCATGATCACATACGGGGCCGTGGTCTGGTGGCCCCGCACCAAGTTAGTTACAGCCTCCAAAAAACTGCAACGCATGCAAAGACTAGCCTGTATGGCGACTACTGGCTGCATGAGGACTACTCCGACTGCAGCAATCGGAGCCATGCTGGGATTACCACCGCTTCACCTGTTTACATAGCAGGAAGCGACGATGGCGGTGGTACGTCTTAATACACTAAACCTCTGGGGAAAGAAAGACACACCACAAACCGTGCTGTTTGAGGGACTCAACAAGGAGTTACCCATTACGAAAGCCATAAATGACCAGGTACCCAAACAATTTATCTTCGATAAAAAATACAGGACTCAACTCCACGAGGATCACCGATGTGAGGGTTTGTGCCCCGCAGAGCTGCGCATCTTTACGGATGAATCCAAAACAGGTAGTGGTACAGGTGCTGGAATCTTCTCGAAGGACTTCAACATACACATAGCCACACCATTGGATGTCCATAACACAGTGTTCCAGGCTGAATGCATGGGTATTTCTTTGGCAGCTGCAGCCATCACGGCCAGGGATGTTAAGGACCACTCGATCCGTATACTCTCAGACAGCATGGCTGTCCTGCAAGCGCTAAACAGTCACACAGTTGATTCTGGGCTAATATACGAGTGCCACCAGCACCTTAACCAGGTGGGTTGCCTTAATAGCATAACCATTCAATGGATCAAGGGACACAGCGGTTTGTTAGGCAACGACGCAGTCGACGAACTTGCCAGGAGCGGGATGGCACCAGCGGGACTTGAACCCATCGTGCCACTCCCCTTCGGGTACATACGCACTCTGGTAAGGAAACGCACCAGTGAACAACACCACAAGCAATGGTTGGAGCAGGGTGAGTGTAGGCAGGCCAAGGAAGCAGTCCCTGCAATTGATGGCCGCCTCACAAAGCGGCTTCTCCGACTAACTAAACAGCAGCTGCGCACAGTTACAGCAGCTATAACTGGCCACTGACGGGTCATTTACTAGACACCTCTTTGTCATAGGAGTCACAGGCAGTCCGCTGTGCAGGGCCTGCATGGAGGACGACGAGACAGCAGCTCATGTGCTACTAAACTGCCCAGTGCTCAGCACATACAGGGCAACGTACTTCGGTAACCCAGGTACCCTACGTGAGATTGTCAGTAACACCAAGGCGTTGCTGGCCTTCCTTGAGGAGCTGGGGTGGATCGAATAATTGATTTTCCCACCCATTACGCAAAATACGCGCATTGACGTGGAGTTGCGGACACCAGCCCGTATTACCTATTACCTATTAACTCAAGGAGGATTGGCGATTTCAGACTTATATTCATTACTAGCTTCTGACCGCGACTTCGTTTGCGTGGAAGTCGGAAGACCACAATGTTACTAAAATCACAGCCATACGAGTATTTCCCGCCCAAGTTGTACTTCGTTTTCGCTTAGCGTTCTTTCTGGCTTTTTCTTTTTACTCGGCTCCTAAGGGTCGTAGCGTGATGTTAATTAGCCTATAACCTTTCTCAAGAATCGGGCTATCAAAAGAATTTTTTTTTTCAAATCCAACTGGTAGTTCCAGAGATTGGCGCGTTCAATAAAAAAACAAACTCTTCAGCTTTATTACCTACCTATATACTCGTATTAGTATACAACGTGGATCTGAACCTACGACATTAAATTAAAACGAGCACACTACTAGTCTATCGAAACATTTTAAAACACGAAGATTAGTAGTTAATGGAAAATTTAAAATATGCAGTTTTCAAACAAAATAAATAGCAGAATCAACTGCATAAAAGTAAACACGCTTTATCTACTAAAAGTCACTGACCAACGGTGCGGTGCGGGGTGCGGGGCGCGGCGGCGGCAATGTTTACCTATTATTACGGACTCAGATCTACATCATGTTGAAAAATAAGAAAATGAAAAATAATTTCCTGTGGCTAAAGTATTCATTGGATTTGATTGATTTTTTTGTATACGGGTAAAGAACATGGTTCTCTTTACGTGGTTTAAAGGAATGTCAATCGTCCTGTTCCACCTTGTATATAAGTAGATAAGTCTCACGATGTGTTCCATCACCGTTCACATGTTTAAGAAAAACTTAGAAAGTACGTAGGTATACATAAAATATGAATTGAAAACGTCGCATTGACACTTGCCGGGATTTGAACCGACTACCTCGTGGAAGCAAGGCGCGGCACAATTCGCTACAAATATTCTAACGCAACACGATGCGTATTTAGTATTTTCACTTAGAATAGCACGAATACGTAATGGAGCTACTTATCGTAAACTTAGAGTTGATTCCTACACATGCGCGTGTGTTTGTTTGTTCTTCTTTCACGCATTAACAGAGCAAGGGATTGACGTGATTTTTTGCATATAGATAGTGTATGGACCAGAGAGTGACCTAGGCTATTGTATCCTGGAAAAATTCTCCGAACGGGAGCAAAGCCGCGGGGCAAAAACAAGTAAAACTATTTGTGTAAAATCGTTTTGGAAGTCGATGTTTTGATTTTGAAATTATCATACCTTTGTTCGAGACTGACCCTCTGTCAAATTAATTAATAATTAATTAGTAGCATGACAATCAATAAATTGGCTTGCATCATTGATCTTGAAGCCGTATGGTCTTCGACCTTGAGGTAGTGCGTTCGATGCCGATTGAGATAAGATCGCACATTGTAGCGTGACATGTTTCTTTAATTACGTTTTTATTAATTGCTTGTCAACATTGGTCTAGTCTAGTTGCTTGATGTAAGGTTGGAGAGCCTTGAGTCTAGTTTCAATTCCGGGCTGGAATATTTCTGAAGTTTTTTCTTTTGGATAATTCGGAGTTTTGCTTGAAAAAAGATCTAAATAACGTCAATCATCAAACATTTATAAGGAGGAGGGGAGGGTTTTATTTAACTTGGATGTTTTCATAGCTGCTCAGCTTACGGCCGTGTCCTAACCGAAAGCGATTGTCGCGCGAGTACTACGCGAGAGTCGCGCGAGTACTACGCGAGAGTCGCGCGAGTACTACGCGAGAGTCGCGCGAGTACTACGCGAGAGTCGCGCGAGTACTACGCGAGAGTCGCGCGAGTACTACGCGAGAGTCGCGCGAGTACTACGCGAGAGTCGCGCTCTTTTATATGAATACTAGCGACCTGCCGCCGCTCCTGCTTCGCACGACTCGACGACAAAACATCGAGAAATCTTTATTATATGTCATTTTAACATAACATAACATCACGCCTGTATTCCCCGAAGGGTTAGGCAGAGGAAGGAACAACGATTGCGACGAGGACGAGGATGTAATTGTAACAATGTAATACACCCACACCCGGAAACCTCTCGGAATACATTGTCTAAATGTTGAAAACCGCATAAAAAGTCTGTTGCGTAGTTTAGAAGAACAGCGCGGTCACACAGGCAGACACAAAAAGCCACTTTAATTTAGAATATGTATAGACACACCTACTATCGTGATCAATCAGGTCTTGTATGTACGTCAGAACTCAGTTAAACGATCGCGTCAGCGCGTATTCGTGCGACAGTCGCTTTGGGTTAGGACGCAGGGTAAACAGCTGCGTCCTAGCCAAAAGCGATAGTCGCGCGAGGTTATTGAATATGATGTACTCGCGCGATCAATCAAGTCGAGTGTGTACGTCATAATACATGAAAACGATCGCGCGAGTGGCGTTCCCTGTATCTTATGTGTTGTTACCTAAGCTGAACATAACGGGTTGGTTGCCCGGTTGTGAGGCACTGGAATGCCGTCCAGATCCGGAGGGGCCCTGTATAATATTAAATAGCGCAATGTAGTAAATAATAATAATAAATAACCATGTTGTAAATTTTGGATTTCGTGTTGAAACCGGTGACATGACAATAAAATAAACTCGTACTGAATACAGATTTCTACGTTAATAAAATTCTAAGATGGTGAGTGCGCAGACTGGGTTCTGTTTAGTAAATGGCAAGAAACTTGATGCTACGAGTATTTATATAATATTATTGCTGTAGGCGGTACATGTTCCTGTATGTGTACCTAATGTACAGTCGGCGACAAAAATTATGGCCTAACACTAGAGTTTTTTAAATCTTTATTATTAAGAGCGTTGTCACATTTTGCACCTCTCTCGCTCACACAGGACCAAATTTTTAAGAATGTTAAATGAAAAATGTAATCAATGGGCGGTCTACAAAATAAGTAATTATCAAAAACACATTTCCAATGTGTTATCTAATAAACTTAGGTAATTAAGTGTTATGATCTGTTTTTGAAATGATGTAAATAAATGCCACAATAAAAATTTGTTTTTAATAATTACGTATTAAATTAATATTATTTTGTAGACAGCCCATTGATTACATTTTTCAAAAATACATCCTTTCATTTAACATTATTAAAAATTTGCTGCCGTGTGAGCGAGAAAGGTGCAAAATGTGACAATCCTCTTAAACTAAAATTTATTTATATCGGAACCGAAGTAAAAAAAGATGGTAACCTTTCTATTCTCCCAACAGTACCTAGAGATTCATAAAAGAAACCAAAATACTCTGCATCATCCCACTGCTGGGCAAAGGCCTCACCATGACCTCCAGCTCTAACGACCCCGGGCTGCTGTGGACCACTGGTCGGTTGTTTTCTCCAGCGCGTCTCGCCATCTTCTTCTAATATAAATGTATCCACATGAAATAAAAATTACGTAAGTATATTGACGTATCGAACGCGTCTGTTCAATTGAACGTTGCGCTTTATGAATCAGAAGTGGATGCAATTATTTGAGCGCCACGATCGACACGCGTTGCTCGATTTTGTATTGATATTCTCCTGTAGGTATACATCTTCGCTTGTTAAAAAAATAGACGGGAGGTGTCGTAGGACACTAGTATGGTCTAAAGTTTCAAGTGTAAAAAGGTTTTGTTTCAGTTTCATGTAGTTTTTAGAAAGCTAAAAACTAATACGTATAACTACATGATACAAAAACGTTGGACACTTGAAACTGACTTTTTCGGGCATAACGGTTTTTCGTTACGTGACGATTTCTACCAGTTTACTCGTACCGCGCGCCGCGCGCAAGAACTTTAGTCCAAAAATGATTTTATTTACATAAGTAGTACTACTTATGTATCAGCCGATCTATTCTGTAAACATCACTCCGTGAGCACTTAGGTGAAGTGAGTTTGAAGTGAGCTCGATCCCTAGTAGAGTAAGGTGGGATGACAGTTCACATCACGCTCACTTCACGTAAATTTTCACGGTGAGATCTTTACAGAATAGCACCACAGTACTACTTATATATCAGTACTACTTTTAATTTTATGAATACTCAATACTCAATACTCAATACTCAATACTCAATACTCAATACTCAATACTCAATACTCAATACTCAATACTCAATACTCAATACTCAATACTCAATACTCAATACTCAATAATTCATTGCGATAGCCCTGTTGTACGAGAATCAATGTATAATATTTCTATGTTCCTGACCAATATATCCGTGGCGTCGGAAGACGACAGCAGGCTCCTGCGCTACCCGCCTGTGTGGCGCTCTCCCCGAGCTGGCAACAGCCCCACTGCTGGAGCAATTACACTTATCAATGAGTTCCTTAAATGTATTCCAAATGCAGATATAGTTTTTGACTCGTAATGTATGGACGCCAGCACATCAAGCTACTACAATCTGTCAAATTTCTTTAATAGATTTTCGACTTTATTGCTAAAGCATTAGGTTCAAGGTTCATTGGGAAAATTTGACAGTTTCGGGTAACTTGATGTGCTGGCATCTGTACAATCATAAAACATGTCTATATTTAGCTAAATGTGAAAAAGTAATTGGTATAGTTCCTCAGTTAATGTAAGGTTGTTCCCGTTTGCAAATTTATGGTCTTCCTTCATTTTTTGTTAGTCTATGTTTTTTAATTGACATTGTAATGATATTTAATATTAGTATTAGTATAATTAACATATATATAAGCGATTTGGTGTAAACTGTAAGCTTATATTTAATGAATAAATAATAATTAATAAGATAATAACGATAATAAATATTATTGAAAATTGCAAATTAAAGTTAAATACGACTCTTTGACGAGGTCGTTGTGATCCGAAAAATAAAAAACAATTGGGTTAAAAAACGGGTCGAATGTGAGTTCAAAAAAGACATTTCGGTATTGAAATTTCATTTATTCCCATGTTAGAAATGCACTAAAAAGGGCGAAAGATTTAAATGGATAGATAGATAGAATACTGTTCATTGTGTACATTGTACACCATAAAAATTACAGATAAAAACGTAGAAATTTTATATAGAGTGACACAATGGGCGGTCATAACGCTAAAACCGATCTTTTACAGACACCTTTGGATGGATTAAAGCGAGGAGAGACAATACTGTAGGTAGTCAGTGGTGCACCATTTATATATACAATACATAGGTAAGTATACAATAATAAACACGAAACAAGAGCAAGGAAATATATGTAATGATGATGTTTAAGGAGAGAGAAAGTGTTTTTTTTTAACCAGAATTTTAAAAGTGGACAAAAATTGAGTACGCCTTATCGACACGGGCAAGGCAGTCCATAACCGTACTGCTTGAACTGTAAAAGATTTGTCATAAAAGCTGGTGGAATGCATAATGAATCTCTAGTCTCAAGTTTTCCGATGACCTCAGATCAAGTTCCTTCATGACACACATAATAGATATATGTGTGTCATCATGACACACAAGGAACTTGAAACGTTCTCTAAGATTACAAGGGGTTGTAGGATTGAGCAGAATACTGTAGAGCTGAAATAAAGTATGAGAACATATGGGAAGCCACTTGAGCTTTGTATGAAGTTGAATGTGATCATATTTACGCAGGCCAAATATAAATGTTATGCAAAAGTTTTGAAGCGCTCAAGTTAATCTAGCTGTGCCTCAGTGAGATCTAGATAACTGACTTCAGCGTAGTCAAGGATGGGACGTAAAAAGGTTTGTGCTAGCGCAGTCTTAGTGGTAGTCAGAAGAAAGTTCCGCAATTGTCTCAAGGAGGCAGATGCAAAAAAATTGCGACTTACGTCCTGCAGCTGGGGACCCCAAGAAAGATGCTTGTCGATCCAAACTCCAAGGTTCTTAACCTTTTCGCTTACTGGAATAGCAGTTCCGTTAATTTGAACTTGGGGAAGCTGCGAACAGTTTATTTTGGGGGTCATCCTTGAGCTGTCAACAACAATATCATGAGTCTTCGATGGATTAACCTGCAACCCATGTGCCTCACTCCACTCGCAAATTGAATCCAAATCCTTGGTTATGATATTAATTGCATGAGCCAAATCCGTAAAGGCAGCTTCGTTAAATATTTGTAAATCATCTGCTATGTAATGTAATGTATCATATATGTAATGTTAGAACTTTTTGGAAATAGAGTTTCTAAATATTGCGAAGAGTAAAGGAGATAAAACGCCACCCTGAGGTACACCAGGGACTCAGGACTTATGTTTTGAAGAGAAAGGGTTACTAATGCACATGTCACATAACCTTTGTCGCAGGTGGCGTTCTGAAGGTTCTGCTTACCCCCATGGGAAAAAGGCGTGAGTTTATGTAGGTACATAACCTTCACCTTAATCTTCAGTTAGAATGTACTCTACTTTAGATTGCGTGACTTTCTTGGTCTAACTACAGTACAAGTTTTTTATTTATTTAAATGGGTCCTTTCCCTGATTTCTTTGTAGATCTTGCAACCTGACACTACACGCCGCTTCTTGGTGATAATCAGTGATATGCAAGCATCTGTGTCGTGTTCCGTTTTTGTTATCAGCATCAGATAATCTCATGAAGGCATGTAATGTCAGAATCGTCTGACAGGTAGGTGAGTAGCATCTGCCTCTAGAGTGATAGATAATCTAGGTAGGTTACCTACTTTAACTGCCCCCAAATTACGATGTTTATTTTAATTTAATTTTTTTACATACTTCATAACATAATCTTTTTATTATTTTACATTACATTGCTACTATTCTAATTTCTGCTATTTGTTAGTAGCTTTTGTGAACAGGATATTAATTCAGATTGGTTACAGTTATTGTTTTATTTCTCTTCTTAACCGACTTAAAAAAAGGAGTAGGTTATCAATTCGGTTGTATGTTTTTTTTTTTTTATAAATAGATCCTTTTACATTTTGTGAATGTGAGAACAATTTAGGCTCAATTGACTGTAGATTTGTAGACAATTTTCTATTTTGTTAAGTACCTGGTACTTGTTGACAGGTCTACACTGTCCTTCCATACTTATTAACACTGTAATTTGAAAACATCGTAAAACAAATCTTTTTTAAAAGAGTAACCGTGGAGTTTCTTGCCGGTTCTGCTTCATAGGAAACGACTAATTGGAACCATGCATCTAGCTTCTAATGTTTATAAATGCTCATGTAGGTTTAGGTGAAATAAAATATTTTGATTTTACTGCACTTTAGACAAACCCCTAAAGTTAAGGTTTCCTAAGACTGCAGTGGCCGCCACATAGCTTCCGCAATTTAACGGCGAATGACGTCACTCAAACGTTGTTTATGAAAATAAGTGGGTGTGTTTCCCTAGAGAGCGTTTTTCGCCACCGTAAAGTCAATCCCCGCAGCCATCATTTTCATGACAGCCGCCAATGCGGCCGTTATATGGCGGCCACCGTTCTTCTAGGTAACCGTAGCTTTAGTAGATATCAGGGGCGAAGCCTTCATACAACCCGATTCCTATCGGCTTCCCTTCGGAACAACCACTCTTCTTAATGTCTACTATTGCCAAATAATATCGTACACCTATGTGTGTAACTGTGTATCACATCACATTACATAATTATATTTAATACCAGTTTAATACATCATATGATTAAAAACCTACAGTTTTTTTGTCTGAGTTTATGAGAACTGAACAATTTTTTCTTCGGCTTCCTTCTAATGAGGATTGTATCTGCGCCACTGGTAGATATCTTGTAGATGTCTACGCAAGGACGACAGTAATAACTTTCTATCTGATGGGTGACTTGTTTACGTGACTCGGAAAGCACGTCAAGCCGTCGGCCCCGGCTGTCATTTGTAAAACTATGACAGTCGTTAAGGGTAGTCAGAAGCCCGAAAGTCTGGCAACCAGTCTTACCAAGGGGTATCGTGTTATTCGGTAACTAGGTTGTGGAGGTCAGATAGGCAGTCGCTCAATGTAAAATACTGGTATTCAGCTGCATCCGGCTAGACTGGAAGCCGACCAACACAGATGGGAAAAGGATAGGCAGATGACTATGGGTGGCCTGTTTACCAAGTTAAAACGTAACTAGCTGAACGCAGACAGATTATCTGTGGACCAGAGAGAGTGGAAAGAAAATGATTACTGGAAATAAGACACTTTTTTGACATTCGTCCTAACTAACACGTACACGCTACTCCTAACGCACTCATTGCAAATGGGAGCAGTGGCCTAGGTTTTACTTTGTTCGGAACTAAACGCACTTATTACACAAACATCATTCTTCACTCATTTCCATAGAATATAATAGGAATGCAAGGTTTTAGAAGTTAATAAAAAAATGAAAAAATAAAACTGCCGCACACAGAACCCGCAAAACCTCAAGTTTCACCATTACCTAAAGGAACCCAAAATTTTGGCACAGTTCATTAACATTGTAACGTATATCGATCACCATCAGTCCTTCAACTTGGGGGATCGGCAGAACAAGCGGGCATGCCGCCGTCATAGATCATTGACAACTTATGGGCATTTCATTAAACTGCGTCACTATAGGTTATATCTTAAGACGCTTATATACAAGGCTTAAAGCTATTTGGATCAACAGGCGAATAAATTGATTCCAAAGTATTATCCGTCCAATTTGTCTCCGAGGTAGGTACAGGGTCGTCTTTTTCATTGGCCAGTCTGGGCAAGTGCCCGTGGCCCCAATATCCATGGAGCCCCCCTATTTTATGCCATCGTTACGACGATGACACCCCACCTGTCCATGATTTCTTCAAACAATTTCAAAAACACTATACGGCTATAGCAGTAATACATTTTAATAAATAAATAAACAATTAAACTTCTATTGTGTCTCGTTAGTTTCCCGCAAACTGTTAAGGGGGAAGCGCTAAGGTAGCCCGCGAAATTCAAATTTTCTTACGATTTTTGCAATTTGCAGCTCAGTGTCTGAGTGTATGTTGATTAAAGTAAGTATGATTCGCGACCGTAACAAGTACGTATTTACAGAATTATAATATTAGAATTAGTAACAGAATTCCTTAAGTTAGTATAATCCTGAAATGTTAAGATTTCATGAAATAGTCATTCAGTAGAATTACTCGGTCTTAGAGAGTTGTATTGATGACTTTAATGATTATAATTCTGTAAATGCATATTTGTTACGGTCTCGAAACATATTTTAATCAACATACAACTTAATACTGACCTGCAAATTGCAAAAAACTTAAAAACAATTGAGTTTCGCGGCCACCTGGCGCTCTCGCCTTAAGTCTGTAGCGTTTCTGAGTTTCGCGGCCACCTGGCGCTCTCGCCTTAAGTCTGTAGCGTTTCTGAGTTTCGCGGCCACCTGGCGCTCTCGCCTTAAGTCTGTAGCGTTTCTGAGTTTCGCGGCCACCTGGCGCTCTCGCCTTAAGTCTGTAGCGTTTCTGAGTTTCGCGGCCACCTGGCGCTCTCGCCTTAAGTCTGTAGCGTTTCTGAGTTTCGCGGCCACCTGGCGCTCTCGCCTTAAGTCTGTAGCGTTTCTGAGTTTCGCGGCCACCTGGCGCTCTCGCCTTAAGTCTGTAGCGTTTCTGAGTTTCGCGGCCACCTGGCGCTCTCGCCTTAAGTCTGTAGCGTTTCTGAGTTTCGCGGCCACCTGGCGCTCTCGCCTTAAGTCTGTAGCGTTTCTGAGTTTCGCGGCCACCTGGCGCTCTCGCCTTAAGTCTGTAGCGTTTCTGAGTTTCGCGGCCACCTGGCGCTCTCGCCTTAAGTCTGTAGCGTTTCTGAGTTTCGCGGCCACCTGGCGCTCTCGCCTTAAGTCTGTAGCGTTTCTGAGTTTCGCGGCCACCTGGCGCTCTCGCCTTAAGTCTGTAGCGTTTCTGAGTTTCGCGGCCACCTGGCGCTCTCGCCTTAAGTCTGTAGCGTTTCTGAGTTTCGCGGCCACCTGGCGCTCTCGCCTTAAGTCTGTAGCGTTTCTGAGTTTCGCGGCCACCTGGCGCTCTCGCCTTAAGTCTGTAGCGTTTCTGAGTTTCGCGGCCACCTGGCGCTCTCGCCTTAAGTCTGTAGCGTTTCTGAGTTTCGCGGCCACCTGGCGCTCTCGCCTTAAGTCTGTAGCGTTTCTGAGTTTCGCGGCCACCTGGCGCTCTCGCCTTAAGTCTGTAGCGTTTCTGAGTTTCGCGGCCACCTGGCGCTCTCGCCTTAAGTCTGTAGCGTTTCTGAGTTTCGCGGCCACCTGGCGCTCTCGCCTTAAGTCTGTAGCGTTTCTGAGTTTCGCGGCCACCTGGCGCTCTCGCCTTAAGTCTGTAGCGTTTTTGAGTTTCGCGGCCACCTGGCGCTCTCGCCTTAAGTCTGTAGCGTTTCTGAGTTTCGCGGCCACCTGGCGCTCTCGCCTTAAGTCTGTAGCGTTTCTGAGTTTCGCGGCCACCTGGCGCTCTCGCCTTAAGTCTGTAGCGTTTCTGAGTTTCGCGGCCACCTGGCGCTCTCGCCTTAAGTCTGTAGCGTTTCTGAGTTTCGCGGCCACCTGGCGCTCTCGCCTTAAGTCTGTAGCGTTTCTGAGTTTCGCGGCCACCTGGCGCTCTCGCCTTAAGTCTGTAGCGTTTCTGAGTTTCGCGGCCACCTGGCGCTCTCGCCTTAAGTCTGTAGCGTTTCTGAGTTTCGCGGCCACCTGGCGCTCTCGCCTTAAGTCTGTAGCGTTTCTGAGTTTCGCGGCCACCTGGCGCTCTCGCCTTAAGTCTGTAGCGTTTCTGAGTTTCGCGGCCACCTGGCGCTCTCGCCTTAAGTCTGTAGCGTTTCTGAGTTTCGCGGCCACCTGGCGCTCTCGCCTTAAGTCTGTAGCGTTTCTGAGTTTCGCGGCCACCTGGCGCTCTCGCCTTAAGTCTGTAGCGTTTCTGAGTTTCGCGGCCACCTGGCGCTCTCGCCTTAAGTCTGTAGCGTTTCTGAGTTTCGCGGCCACCTGGCGCTCTCGCCTTAAGTCTGTAGCGTTTCTGAGTTTCGCGGCCACCTGGCGCTCTCGCCTTAAGTCTGTAGCGTTTCTGAGTTTCGCGGCCACCTGGCGCTCTCGCCTTAAGTCTGTAGCGTTTCTGAGTTTCGCGGCCACCTGGCGCTCTCGCCTTAAGTCTGTAGCGTTTCTGAGTTTCGCGGCCACCTGGCGCTCTCGCCTTAAGTCTGTAGCGTTTCTGAGTTTCGCGGCCACCTGGCGCTCTCGCCTTAAGTCTGTAGCGTTTCTGAGTTTCGCGGCCACCTGGCGCTCTCGCCTTAAGTCTGTAGCGTTTCTGAGTTTCGCGGCCACCTGGCGCTCTCGCCTTAAGTCTGTAGCGTTTCTGAGTTTCGCGGCCACCTGGCGCTCTCGCCTTAAGTCTGTAGCGTTTCTGAGTTTCGCGGCCACCTGGCGCTCTCGCCTTAAGTCTGTAGCGTTTCTGAGTTTCGCGGCCACCTGGCGCTCTCGCCTTAAGTCTGTAGCGTTTCTGCATAAGTTGTAGTTGTAGTTGTTGTAGCTCCTATTTCTGTATGAACGGTCTATATCATGATCGCTTCGCTCGCTCTTGCATCCTGCTTTCTCCATAGGACAACAGAACTTATCCCAAAGCGCCCGGGGGTCTTCTGCAGGATAAAGACGGCCCTGGATAGGTGACTCATCGGCTAACCTCTACATGTACTTACCTAAGCGCAGGCGGTGCGATGGTACTGTTTTACATCAGGTGGACTATCAGTTTTTCTATATTAATAATACACTTATGTATACATTAGATGTGAATAATATAATGACGCTTAGTGCAGTAAATCGAAATTATTTGATCAATACAACGGCTGACTCAGTGGATTTTACCTACAATAAAACAATGATTCAATCAGTAGTAATGTAATATTGTCCTACAGTTCGATCCGTATTTAATTGTATAAGATTTCCTCATTTTGGTGTCAGTGGGCGGTTGGTTTAATTCAATTGTAATGGTACTTTAATAGGTACTCTTATGGATATTAAGATAATTGTGGGAAAAACTCGGTAATCTAATGAAATAATATATTGTAGCCATTTAGTACATTTTGTATCATATTAAGTGAGTGTCGCTAAGTATCTCTGCTTGGGCGCACCTTGTGTTTCTCCGCAACAGTGTCACTGCGGTGAAGCTGTCGACAACCTCGGACACCATGGCCTGTCCTGCTGCAGGAGTGCAGGCCGCATAGCACGACACGCTACTACATCGACGATATTGTTCGTCGAGCTCTGGTCACCGCCGGCGTACCAGCGGTATTAGAACCAAACGGCTTGGTACGTGACGATGGGAAGAGACCAGACGGCATGACGTTGTTGCCTTGGAAGGTGGGTAGACCTCGGTGTGGGACGCAACCTGTGTCGACACCCTTGCGCCATCTCATGTTCCAAGCACGGCCTGCTGTGCTGGCGCCGCTGCTGCGGCTGCTGAGACCCTAAAGCGGCGCAAATACTGTAACCTTATCGGTAACTACAGTTTTGAGCCGTTTGGGGTCGAAACGCTCGGGTCATGGGGCCCGAGTGCGCGTCTCCTTTTTAAGTAAATTTCTCGCCGACTGGTCGACACTTCACGTGACCAGAGGGCTGGCTCGTTCGTTGGCCAAAGAATTAGCATTGCCATTCAACGTGGCAATGCTGCCAGTCTTCTGGGCACGTTTCCGGATGACAGCGATGCGGACGAGTACTTCGACGCCTAAGTTTCCTTTTGTTTTGTATATTTATTTGTATAGTTAGTTAGTTCGTTAGTTAGTGGAAAAATATGTTTTAAGTTTTTTATAATTTGAATATTCTTTAGAAACATAAAGTGCTGGATTAAGTGAGTAATATTTTAAGGTGTGACAGACAGGTAGGGAAACATTTTGTGTGTACAATTGAGTGCACGTCTTTGGGAACATTTTGACCTTGAGCTCTTAGTAACTAAGGTGTTTCGATGGAGCTCTTGTTCTTGTTCTAAAACCAAATCGGTATAAGCTGACCTCTGGGCCAGCTCATACCGATATGGTTACCACGGTTAATTGTACATCTCATCCATGTTCTTTCCCCCACCTGTGCAGACACGTTAACCACGATTATCATCTCTCCAGAAGGCATCCTACCCTATGTTTCTGATTTCACAGCTTTAGAGCTTTTATGAACTAAAGTTACATTATAATAATTTTCCATTATTAGAGGCATAAGCAGTAAAAAGTATTGCTAACTGCAATAGCATTCCAGGGTAAAAAAAAAATGAAAACGAAGACGTTCGATGTGTATGGTCCTTTATATCAAAGCTATCTCGGTTACGACACAACGATATAGGTACACACGGATACTTACAGTAGTTCCTGTAATAAAAATTAAACCAAAACGGTGGAGTCGACTCCGTCTTACATTGTAAAGCTCACGTGATTTTTATTTTGGCAATAAGTCTATTTTACAAGTCAGCATTGTTCACATTATTTTTTTCTGTAATCTTGTATTGGGGAATTTTGTTTTAAGTAATTCTACTAGTATAATAGAGAAAGTATAGTAACATAATGCGTTAAGCTAATCCAAACTTAAAAAAGGTAGGTGGGTAATAGGCCAATAAAAACTCAAACTCAAAGCATTTATTTCAAATAAACCAATTACAGGCACTTTTGAGTTGTCAAAGAGTCGGTCAGTTAGTCAGAAAGTTGAAGCTAGTGGCCCATTCCAAAGCGTAGATCTCTATGGAGAAGAACGGGCAAGAAACTCCACGGACATTCTTTTAAATCGAAATATTGTTACAAAATATTGGTTACATCATTCATGTTGAAATTAAGTATATGAGAACAATGTAGAAAGACGTGCACGTTAAAAGCGTCGGCAAAAAAACGATAAAAACCAAAAACGATTCAAAAATTAAAATAAGCCGTGGCAGCTAAGAGATGACCAGTCCCTACTGACGGCAGTGGCGTGCACAGAGATTTCAGACAGGGTATGCACAAGAAAAAAAAAACTGACCACTTTCAGCTTGTTGTACCTACCTTAAGTGGGTTCCCAAATTCCCATCATATTTATTTAGCTAAATCTACAAGTTCCAGAAAAATGCCTTTATTAAACGACAAGCTGGATTCGTCATGAACACTGAATGCTAATTCTTGTTTACCTACCTAGAAACCAAACTACATCAATCAACCGTTTGAAAATGTTTATATTTCTTTCAACTTTCGCGTTGTGCCTTTCAATATCTAACTTTAACTGGCCATTCAAACTAGTCTCTATTCAGTCTATTCTTCCTTTACTAAAAGCTTGGAACTTCAAGCAGGATTCTATTTATAAATGTAATGTAATGTAACTATTTATAGATGTTTTTCAGAAGAATCATGCTTAGCAGCCGCTTTGTGAAAATTATTTAAATCTGAGTACCCGCTATAGGTCCAAACATTCTTTTTATCTTGATTAGTAAACAAAATGCAAGGGAAACAATACAATGTGTTTGTGTGTACACAACCAGTCAGCCAGTAATAGTTATCATAAAGTTCTTCGAGTTAAGACGAATTTACATTATGAAACTAGTTGCGCAAACTTATTTATTCATTGATAGTTTCACGTGTAAATAGAAAATTATTTACACGTGAAACTATCGATGTATAGCTAAGTTTGCGCAACTAGTTTCGTAATGTAAATCCAGCTTTAAATCCAACCTGGGTGCACACTTTCCCTTTGCAATCAGTCTAACTTTTTCCTCAAAAGATAACGACGAAAACGCGGCGGATTTTAATTTATATAAACACACTTCGCCAGCACAGGTCTCACATGTATAATTTTCCATATTTTACAATAAACTTGCTAAATAATTACTCGACAGTTGCGCCAAGAAAAACAATATGGCGAAAAAACTTTGCAATTTATTACATTACGAACTAATACGAAAGAATGAATTAGTTGGTAGTCGGTCATTTGGTCAATCCGACTAAAAAAAGTCGACCCTCTGCAATGAACAATTAAGCGGTGCTTTTACGGCTTCTCAATTTGGACGGGTTGTAATGTAAGCTATGCTTCTAAAACTCCAACACGCACACACATTTTTACGCACACAGTCATACTTTTGCTGTGTACTACACGAGATGCGTTGTATGAAGAATAAGCAAGGCGTAGTAATGCTTTTGCTCACGGGAGCGCTGACTGCGCGGTGCGCGCGGCGGTGGATGTTCGCCGCTCCAACGAGTTAGTTCCAAAAAAAGCAATAGATGGCGCGTAAGCTAAATTACCATGATTTTTTTGAATTATAGTTATTTATCATTTAGAGGGGCATGTATGTGTAGGACTACAGGGTATGCAGAGCTTATTTGCATGTATGGAGTGCACGCCACTGACTGACGGCGCCCGTTCACGAACATAACGCATGGATCAGCACCATTCAGCTCAACCATTTTGAAGGGAACTTAATGATCACACGCCACCACCAGCGAGATATTTCAGTGAGCATGACATACTCTCAGTCGCCAGGGCACATTCAAGTCAATGAAAGACGTACCCAGTTAATGGTAGCTTTATAGTAGGTAGGTACATAGTGCTCACACATGTGCTAGGCAATTATACAATACTAAGAGATTGAATCTATATAATGCAAAGATAGTTTTTACAATCTTCAGCAGCTCCAACAATATTTTCGAATGCTAATCAACAGGCACGTATACAGAGGGGGGGATAGTTGGGATTTATCCCCCCCCCCCGAAATCTGACTGAAAAAAAAAACGTTTTAAGCCATCTGTTTATTTATTCGCTTGCGTGTTCTTTCAATAAGTAGGTAAAATAAAAATATAGATCTTGATCTGATTATGTAAGCGACGTTACTAGTAGCGCCATCTAACCTGTTTAGAGAGAAACCGAGAACGAAAACAGTAATGAACGACATCTATCGTCGAGTAGAAAAACTAATAGTAGAAAGGTCGTTGCGTCGAGTAGCGAAATATCGAGAAGCCTCCATAACTTTCTGCTACCAGGTAGTAGATGGCGCAATATTCCACAGTGTTCCAGAATACGAAAATGTAGTATAAATACGGCGGGAATCCGGGAACCTGCATGTCAGTTCATTTCGAGAGCGATTCAAGTGAGAATCGAGAGCGACAAGCGAGAAGAAAAGTGAAATACCTCTGCAATAGTGACAGTATAGTGCAATAGACCAGTTTATTTTGATATTGGTTTCAGTTACATAGAGTGTAGATAGAGTAAATTCCTTCAGACTTGGTTCACCTGATACTTTGCCCGTGACGTGAGATAGTGTTGGACAATTTTGGACCTGCAGACGTCATAATTTGTTGGACCGTTCGCCCTATCCATCACAGATTACTTAAATAAAGTAAAGTAATGTGTGAAATGTGAGTGCTTCTTGATTTGTGCTTGTTTGAACGTATATAAATTGCTGCTGCTAAAATGAAGAGAATTGACAACTTTTTCAAGCCAGTGGCAAAAAAAATTTTTACTACTAGCACTAGCGAGGAAAAAACTACTCCAAGCATGGCTTCTGCTGTTGATAGTAGACAACTAGAAACAACATCAAAATTTACAGAAAAAAATGTGATTTCAGCCGAACCGGCTGGAAGATGTAGAGATGAAGGAGAATGTTCAACTTCAAAAACGTGCAGTTTAGATACAATGATTATAATAAGTGAAACTTTTCCTGATATCGGCGTGGTTTCTAATGCCATATATAACACACAGTATCCTCCTCTTGTACTCACAGATGAACAGAAAAAAAATATTATTACACAGCCGTTTGTCCCAGATGCGTCATTTTCGTTTCCGGCTAGTAGCTTTGGAAAGAGGAAACTTAGATTTCGAAGAGAATGGATGGGATCATGGGAATGGTTAACATATTCGCCGAGGAGGAACGGTGTGTTCTGCAAATATTGCGTTGTCTTTTCATCAGGCACCGCTGGAAAAGGTTCCCATCAAACACTTGGAAGTTTTGTCAGCAAACCATTTGATAATTGGAAAGATGCAACAGAGAGATTTCGCGAACATTCTGCTGCTAAATATCACCAGTTTTCTAAGTTATGCGCAGAAAATTTCTTACGCGTAATGGATTCAGCAGCTATAGACGTTGCATCGCAGCTTAATGATCAAAGGCTCAAAGAAAAGGAAAGAAATAGAACAGCACTAAAACCTATAATCGAAACTATCATCTTCTGTGGAGAGCAAGAGTTGCCGCTTCGTGGAGACAAAGACAGTGGACCATTGACTTTAGAAAAGCCACTTGGTAAAGATGGAAAATTCAGGGCTCTGCTACGATACCGAGCAAGCTATGATAATATCCTGAAAGATCATATCATTACAACCCCTAAAAATGCAACGTATTTTAGGCCTATTATTCAAAATGAAATAATAGATACTTGCGGAAAGATAATTCAGAAAAAAGTTGTGACACAAATAAATAGTTCAGAGTGTTTCGCGATTCTTGGCGATGAAACTTTAGATGTGAGTGGAACTGAGCAATTGTCTTTGTGTGCGAGATACGTTTATAAAGGTATTTTGAGGGAGGACTTTCTCAGTTTCATTGAAATACAAGACCTAAGTGCCGAAAATATAAGTGCAGAAATTTTAAAGAAATGTCATGAGATTGGTTTGAATCTCGATAAACTAGTTGGTCAGGGGTATGACGGAGCTGCTACCATGGGAGGACACATCAGTGGTGTGCAGACGAGAATCAGAAAAGAATTTCCTAAGGCCACATACGTACATTGCTCGGCACATCGTCTGAACCTAGTTCTTTCAAAAGCTCTTTCAGTTCCCGAGGAGAAATGGGAGAAATTCAATAGGCGTTGTGAAGGAAGTCTGTAATTTACTTCGCAACAATGCAATGGCCGGGAAACAGTTCAAGGAAAATGTGGAAAAGCTCACACCAGGGAGTAAGAAAAAAAGACTGGTGTGACACTAGATTTATAGAACGTCACGACTCTATAAATGTATTTGGTGAGTTTCTCGAACCTATTGTCATTACATTAAGAGAACTATCCTACACAAACAGAACTGTCGCCCAAACTGCGTCTACACTTATAGCTGCGATGGAAAAGAGTAGTTTCTTGATTTCTCTAAAAACCTGTGAAAGATTTTTCAGTTACACTCTCCCACTGTCAGCATATTTGCAGAACCCTACACACGACCTGGCCTCTGCTATGAAATTTTCCGATGACATTATCGGAAAACTAAAAGGGATACGTGACGATGTTAACCCGGTATTCTCAGAAATATATAACGCATGCTGCAAAATAGCGGAAGATGTCTTGCAAATAGAAATTCAGCGTCCTCGAGTTACTGCCCACCAAACTGCACGAAGCAACCCTCCCAGCGATACTGCTGAAGAATACTTCAGAAGAACTATTTTTATACCGTGCTTGGACGATTTGATATCTGGCATGAATGATAGATTTGCGAATCAAAGAGAGCTGCTTTCTTCTTTAGAAATTATTCTTCCGAAAAATGTGGACGAGAGGAAGATAAGTGAATTAGAAAATATGAAAATTTATTGGGAAGAAAGTGTTGGAGAATCACTAATAAAAGCAGAGTACAGTATGTGGTGTGCCAAGTGGAAAAACACAGATAAGAAACCAGTCGAAATTATGGAAATTTTAGACACGTGTGACAAAGTTTTCTTTCCTACCATTAACAGGCTAATACATATTCTGGCCACCCTTCCGGTTTCAACGGCATCTGTGGAGCGGTCATTTTCATGCCTAAAGAGAATAAAATCCTTCCTAAGGAATAGAATGGCGGGTGAGAGGCTTACTGGTCTCGCTCTATTGTCTATTCATTCCGCTTTGGCGCCAGATCCTGATATGGTACTAGACGTAATGGCTGCCAGCAGAAACAGAAAAATAGTTATATAATTATAGTATAGTACAGTGAAAATTATAGTACAGTGATTACAGCGATTTTCACACAGTTCACATGGTTGTTTCAATGTTTGTCCCCCCCCGAACCAAAAGTCTGGATACGTGCCTGCTAATCAATTAGTTTCTGCGCCCTTGTGGAGCAGGACCAGCATTGAGCCAAGCATTTTTGTCAGCGATGTAATCCCCCAACTTATAATATGCTTGGCTGCATAGTGTGCGTTTTACAGAAGATTTAAATTTAGTTTCATCCAGTTGGAGAAAATTGGAAGGTATTTTATTGTAACACTTTAAACAGTACCCCATGAAGGATGAGTCTACTACGATAAAACTACTAGATAGTGAATAACTAGGCAGATAGCACATAGCTATCTGGATTAAAAAAAACCTTGGCGTATGCTTAATGGAATGATTGTTAAATATTATGCAAAATACCAATACTTTATCAATAAGAATTTCATATTATTTTCATGTGTCATGGTAATGCCACCTATCGACAACAAAACTAACTACCGACTCGGGCGCGGCGCGGCGCCTACAAAATGACGCAGAGCAATTATTTGCTCAGGAAACATTCATAAGCATTGTATATAAGTAAGATTTCCACCAGATTTCATTAAGCAGTAGGTAGATAATACCATACGCATATCAGTATTTTACGTCCGGACAAACAGAATTGTGCCCAATCCTTCCAGCCCAGCCTTTTGCAGTCCACTGGTATAAAAACAGCTACAATCATCCACCTTTACAGGCACATACAAACTCCCATACATTTTCCCCCTCAAAGCCTAACCTACCTACACGCAACAAAATATAGCTCCAACACGACTCCACCGCCTCCGTATTCCTTCAAACCTAGGAGCGGTCTTCCACGCATCAGTAGCGCTCATTCTGCAACGAAAACAGCCGGCGGCCGAGCGTCCTCGTCAGACACAATATGTCCTTAGCAGAAGGAGCTTCAGACACCGAGCACAACAGGCAGGAGGAAGACCCGAAGAGCTCACAGCACACCCCCACTGGGACCAAGAAGAAGAACAACGATAAAGGAAGACAGGTTAGTTGTGTGTTTTGTGATAAAATTCCAATTTGCTAAGGTTTTTCTTCAGAGAGTTTCTTGTAAGAACTAGTTCTAAATACTGGAAAGAAAAATCTATTTTTGATAAGACCCTTAAAAGGTTGGTATGGTAGTCCCTGCAAATTGTGTACATAGTGCGTAAGAAATTGTGAATTAAAAAGTTTTGCTTAAAAGCTTTCGTGTCTTTTGGAGGTAACTTCTTATTTTTTTTTAAACATTTTTGGTAGGTATTTTAAGTTGTTTAAATAAATGACTGTCATTTTGTTCATGAAAATTCTTGAAAAGTGCACTCTGAAAAAAGCTCTTGATTCTCACTCGATTACAAAAAAATCTACTGAATTTGATTGTATTTTTTGTGGTCACTGAAACTGAAACCACTTCAATTGAATATACAAAATTTTGTCTAAAATATTAATATCACTTTGACTTTTGAATTATGTAAACAATGTTACAACAATTTATGATTTTCTATTTGAACGTTTCAAACCTCAAACAACAAAAAAACATTATTAAATCAATCTCAGTCAGTCTTCAAATAGTGTATCCGATAGTATAAAATTATGTTCTTGTCCTTGTACTGGAGACTCTCTTCTATGTAGTATATTATAATACCCACAGCACGACGAAACAATAAATCACACGTCATCTAAAGTTCCGAGGCTTCTATTTAATTTTATAAATAATAAAGCGATATTATGGGATTAGAAAAATTTGCTCGATTAACGTGATGTTTGAAATGGCCAAATTATCCAGCATCAAATAGACTCATACAAATCGATAATACAGAAAAAGCAGCTGTGCTTTTATGACTTGTAAATACTAAGTGAAAGATACTCTCTACTAGAACACTCAGTTGTTTGCCATTTAATTCCCAAGCACAAAATAATAATTATTCATTCATTATAACGTTAACCAAAGAATTCATTTAATTCAATCCTTTTAAGAATGTTCCTTTTAACTTTAAATGCTCAGGAACACTCATTTAATTAATTTGATAATAATCATAATTTTTATTACATACACAAGTCCCGGAACCAAAATATCATTGACTTTCGTATTTATTTTTAATTAACACCAACTAGTTCTTCCGTTAGACATAACCTATAAATTTTCGCTAAAATCGTCTTACAATTGGTCCAGTTTGACCCCAAGCCACACTATAGGAATTAACCAATTAATGAGTATTACCAATTTGTACCATATTAGGTGGTATGGATCCGTGGGACAGCATAAGGCAATTGATGGCAATTTTGTCCGTTCTCAACCTACTCGCCCACTTTTAAATGGTGTAATTATACAATGCCTGTTTTGTTGGTAACGTCTCTAGTAATTGGGTTTACTCCTACGCAGCGTATTGCGTCTTTACGATGGCACTAATATCAATTTATGATTGAAATTTTGTTGGTTTTTAAATAGGATTTTTTATTTATATCATCAATTTTAATACTAGCTATAATGGTGTCTTCTGATTTGCTTTTTAATGAAGGAAATAAAAAGCTTAATAAAACTATTCCATACAAGGTTGAAACGTTTTAAGAGTCCTGCCACTACTGACAGTATAATAACAGAAGTAGGTATACAAGTCGATGTTACAGCAACGGGGTAACTGCGTAACACTCTAACAATTCCAATGGCTTTCATTTGACAATTCGACAACATTCAATGCGTTATTAACGCTGTCGAGCAGACGAATTTCTCAAACATATGAAGCAATGGATTAATGAATTTCTTTAATAATTCGTCGTATTGTGAAAGACAGTGTGTTTTGTAATCGGGGCAGTTATATTTCTATGATTACATAATTTTGGTTAAACCAGGGCTAGCATATAAGGTGTACCTAATCTATAGACAGTCAACTCTTTCAAGTGGCAGAACTTATAAAATTAAAAAGAATTAGGTCAAGCTCCAGTAACACAGTACCACAAAACCCGATTCATAAATCCTCCAGAAACTTTTGACAGCCGGAAACTAAAAGAACAATGCTACAATTAAGCTCGCAACATTTCTTGCGTGTGCGCACCCTATGTCCAGTCAAGCAGATCGCAATTATAGATCATTACTGTCGCAACACTATTCATGGGATCTATTGTATTCTTATTAGGATTATTTTTCTTGATCGTTCATAAATCGATTAAGTTAACGATTTAAAATCGATGGGCGGATTGTAATGGTAATCGAGTTAGAGTAAGAAGTATTAGAATATCTAATTGTAATTAGTTTGTTTGTAGTAATCCTTTGTTGAGAAAAGAGTTTAGAACTTTAGAGAATGTTTTAAAGATTTTTGTTTAAAAAGCAATGAACCCAGTATAGGACCTTGAGGAACCCCCGAACAATCATTTGATAATCTTGGATAGTTTTTTTACTTTCAATGTTTAATGTAAAATCAATAAATAAATTAAATGAACTCCTTGCCAGATGTCAGACTCTTACATGTGGAAGGAACAGATTCATACTCTGATGAAGGGCGGAGAGAGTGAGTCCGATATCTCGGACTCCGAGCACTTCCTGACTAAAGGCGCCTTCCTCCTCACTCCCTCCCACGGCCTCAGCATGGAGAAAGCTTCGGCCATCTGCGAGAAAATGGAGTTCAAAGGCTGCTTCTCACTCACCAAGACAGCCACTGGCATCCTATTCAAATTCTCCAGCGTTGATGACTACCAGATGGTCTTCAAAAAAGGTTTCCATAAAGTAACTGGATCCAGGTTTTATAGGAAGGTAATTGGTTTGTTTTTCTAAAATGTATGCTTTGACAATGCTTTATTTTGTTATGCTTTCAATGCTTCCTTTCCTGTTTCCTTTGATTGGTACTCACTGTTTTATTTTACGTACCTAATTGATTCTCTTCGCCCTTCTTTCATATCTTTATGTGGAATTTAATATTACATATTTTCAAAATAGAAGCTTAATGCCTTCTCATAATTTAGGTTACCTTTTCTGACAAATTAATTAAACTACTACTTTCCATAAGTGTTCGTAACATTTAATCTAACTAGTATATTGTTTATTAATTTTATAAGCCATCTTGATCGTTCCTTTATTAGAATTTCTAGCAAAACTTTTTATAAGTTATTAATTACTAATTCAACTCCCTGCGTCTCCAGATCGCCATTCCCTGCAGACCTCAGAAGACGTTCACTATTTATGTGTACGACATTCCCGATGAGGTCCCCGAGGAGGATGTCCGCCACGCCCTCTACAAGTACACATCCGTCGTCGAGGTGGTGCGCCTGCACTTCTCCGGGTCCCCCAAGGACGGAAACACTGGTTGGTATAGCATAGGTATCAGTATCGCACCTTTCTTTATCTGCTTTGATAGCAATACGCGCTTCGACGATTGCCAGGCGCTTTGTGAGTTGTGGTTGTGTTATTTTTGAACCATTTTCAGATTTAGTGGCCATCGTTTTGAAAGCTGTTTCATGTCTTGGCATTGTAAACTTTTTATTCGTTTGACATATAGCCATGGAGTATCATTAGGATTATATACGTCCCCGACTGGTAACATATATAACAAAAGTATTTGAAACATTAACCATTAGGATGCACCTTTCAAAATTGACTAACACCCGCTAGTCTCTGTGACTTCATATTCTTTGCTTCATAACCCCACACCATATCCACCAACTGTAACATCCTTTTTCTTTCAGGAACCTCCACTCCTAAGCCAATGGAAAAGTCATCATCTCGTGCCCTCACGACTATTGATGGCGAGTTGGTCAGCAGCATGATCCCGAAGGAAGCCAACAGCGTCATCCGTGTCACGTTGGCCAACATTGAGGAGGCTAACATTCTGCTGCAGAATGGCCTGGACTTCTACGGAGCTACGTTCTTTCCTACTGAGCTCGCAACGCCAGCTCAGGCTGCCAAACTCATCAAACCTAGCAGGTATTTTGTTATCTTTGATGTTCTTTGATGTTGGGTAGCTGACATGCGTGTGCGCGAGTTGTGGAGCTGGTTCCGATACTTTGAGTTAGTTAGTTGGTGACAGCTGCACTGATATTGATTTATTTGAAATTTATGGTACAATATAAGATATAGTCTCATCATCCTCCTTCCCCATCCCAATTTGTGTTGGGGATCAGTGCAAAGTTTATAGAGTCTGAGATAACAAAAGAGTAAAACTGCAGATCAACATGGATGCAAGCACCTATAATTATAATTTTAATACGTAGGTATCCTTCACAATATGCAAACTGAGTTTTGGAGTACATAGCACATTTTTTAACAGAATGTTAAAGTTTGGTTGTCCCCAGGGTCACAGGCGGCACTGTCTCAGCCAGGGTCCGTGATCTGCTGCCCGTGTTCGACCAGCAAGGCTTCACCAAGTTCGCGCCACCAGCCTCGCGCCTGGTCAAGCCAAGATCCAAGTAGACAACCAAAATCTCGCCTGTCATTACATGAAATCTATCAAATCACTGCAAGATACGATTGCGCTTTTACCAGAGTTCGCTTGCCGAGCCAGAGAATAAGCGATCTCTGGCTAAGCAATCGCTCGCCACAGGACTCTAGTCATAATTCGCTTTTTACTTGCAGTAATAAAAAATGTGACTGATACTACAGAACTTGCAATGACAGGACCTAATGGAAGAACGCTTTGGACAAGGAAATCGAAACGAAAATAAATAACAACAATAACATTTCATATTGTAGGATGATTGTATTAATATCAACTAATAATGTACATATAAACAAAAGTTTGAAAATACAATGAAATGTATTTAATAGAATCAATGTACTTAAGTACTTACGTGTATGACAGAATGAGTACCGAAATGCATTTAATATTATATTTAACTTAACTAAATAATGTGCCATTTCATAGACACTATTTTTATACTTAATCTGTTTTGTTACCAATTTGTAATAATAAATGTTATTTTCAACACTTTCTTGTTTATTTGAAATATTCCCAAACTCTGGCATTTGAATCATAGATGACTTTTACACCAGTGTTATCCAATACAAATATTTTTAAAATGTTAAATAAATTATTATGATTATGTGACAAACACTGTGGCTGTTTCAACACCCATTGCCTCATTAGTAACTTTAAGAATAGTTCTTGAAAACGCGCCACGGAAGCCGTTGCATACAAAATCCAGAAAAACTAGATCGGTTTTAACATGGAATGTTATAAAATCTCTTAAAATATCTCAATCATCCTTATGTAATTAGTGCAAGTAGATAAAAATAATATAATTTGGAATATTCTTTTAAATACTTTACAGTTATTTAAAATCACTCTATGTCTTTTGAAAATATCAAGTTATATTTAATTAAATTATCTTACACTCCTACAATATTCCTTTAAATACAATAGCACCGTTCTTATGTATCGATCTTGATTAAATTGACTACCTAAATATCACAGTTTTTTTATTATTATATCGGTTATAGCGAGCAGCACATTTTATGTTTTGTACATTGTTCCTTCTATCAATATGGCTTGGTCTGCTCATCAACACAAACAAATACAACTATTAAACTTTAGGTCCAACACTCTTCTTCCCATTTCTAAACCTCTCCTCAATTTCTTGCAAACTCTTTCCTTTAGTTTCTGGCAGTATCAAATACATTACAACTGTACCAATAAGTGCTATAACTCCATAACTGAGGAAAGTTATCACTTCACCAAAGTTGCTCATCATTCCTGGAGCTGTTTTGACCACAATGAAGAAAGCAACAAATGTTGTTGCTGAACTGATACCAGAGCCCAAGCCTCTTACTCTCGTTGGGAACACCTCCCCACACATGATCCATGGTAAAGGAACCAAGCCTATAGATATAGCACAAATGTAGAACATTAAAAACATTAAAGGCAGCCATGACATGTTCTCAGGCTTCCAATAAAGGAACATTGAGAGCCCAACCATAGAGATCGAAGTCCAAATACCACTTATGAAACATAAAGGCCGCCTTCCATATTGTTTGCATATTACACAAGCGACAACACTCATGAAGACTCTTAATGAATCTATAATTAGCATCACAAGGTAATGATCGATACCCTTCCCGACGGCCTTCTCAACGATTTCAATTGAATAAAATGCGACCGCGTTCACTCCAGAGAATTGACACGTGCAGAAGAACATAATCATGATCACTAGAGGCTTTATCAACTCAGGACTTTTCAAGCTTATCAGCTTTTCTTTCCATGACATCTTCGGTGCGCTATCGTAGGCCTTCTTACTGTCAACAATTCCTTTCAATTCCGATTTTGCTTCTTCACCGTATCCTCTCAACCAGTAGAAAGCTTTTACTCCATCTTCTATTCTTCCTTGTGATATTAGCCAGATGGGACTTTCAGGTACAAAAGATAATAAGCCGACGGTTAATACTGGGAACACAGAACAGATGATTGCAGTCCATTGCCAAGTTAAAAACGTTCCTATTACATGAGCAATAAGGATTCCTAGAGCTATAGCTAACGACACTCCTGCAAGGAAGAATCCTCTGTACTTTGGTTCTGTAGTTTCTCCGATGTAGACCGGGATGAGCGGGCCTGAAAGGCCAGCGCAGAGGCCAGTAAAGAATCTGCCGATGAGCATGAGGCCGAGGTTGGAGGAGGAGGCGATGAGGATCCAGCCTAGGAGGAGAGGGACGCAGGTGATGTAGTGGGACGTCTTTCTACCGAACTTTTCCATCATCCAGCCGGAGACGAGGCACCCTGGAGCCATTGGTAGTGCTGCCATTGCCGCTGTAAAAAGAAAAGACACGATGGTCAATAAATGTAAAAAATTAAAGTTTACTAGTCCAATAAGTTTACCTGTCTGTACGTATCTATATTTTTGAAAACATATTTATGTAAGACATACAAATATATAAGTATAAAAATGAAATATTATCTTTTATAGTTCTTATTTTAACAATTTCAAACTTTGTTGTAGAACCAACATGATAAAATAGTAGACCCCAATAGATAATAATATAATTATCATTTTCAAAATTTAAGTTTCAAGAATACTTTAATCTAAGTGGGTAGTACGGAAAAATACAGTACAATGCAATAATGTTAATGTAAAATAGAACCCTAATGCGAAATGTTACCAACTAGTTGCATCTTCTGTTTCAATTTACAAAAGTGATACAGTAAATGAACGCAAAATTTTATGCAATTTAACGATATCTGCTGGTCCGCACCGGCCGCAACGTACGCACGGCACGCAACGGATTTTGGTTTGCTTTGTATGAATTCATATAGCACTGCGTCCATTATCGGCACCGCCAGCGCCCAGCGCTCGGTCCATTTCTTCTTATAACCAATCAAAATCCGTTGCGTGCCGTGCGTGCGTTGCGGCTGGTGCGGACCACTGGACGTTCACTTTTACTCTACTTCACAAAAGAGAATTTAGTAGTTCAACTAGAAATAGGTTGCTACATATTCATGAAACCCCATTCTAAAAGTAAATTGAAATGTTTATTGAACAACCAAGACTATTTTGGGAGCAATAATACCTAAATAAAATGTAGGTACTTGTCCAAATGTGTTTGTCAATTTTGTATCGTACAAAGTTTCGCTCCATGTCAACCATTACAATTTCAATTTGCTCTGGATATTTTTTCGGTGAAGCGTATTGATAGCAATCTAAATTATATTGTGTTTTAGTTGCAGGTTTAGTGTAGCAACCTGTCTTGTGTGCCCTGATACCAGCTCGTTAAAGAAACTTACGGCAACTACGGATACTGTAGCTATTTAGTCGATGAAAATAGGGTCACCCTCATTATAAGCGATTTAAAACATAATTATGTAGATGATATCATGTACTTATATGGTATAGAAGCGCATACTTCTGCAGGAATGTTAAACAAAATATGACTATTACCTATCCATGACGTAGTGTCTTCGTCCGAGGGTATGGGTCCAGGATTCATCTTCAGTTGAGGCAGTAGGATGGCGGAGTACCCTGACGTCAGGCCGGTCACGAAGGTCAGCAAGATCGGCGCTGATGATGCTAACGTCTGAAATGCATGTTTTAGTTAGTTTGGGTTCTTGCATTCGAGGAAGGAGGGGTGTTATGAGGTTTTGGCTATAACATTGTCATAACAATGGTTTGACAAAGAAGCACAGAGTACATAAAATTATTTCATCATCTGCCTAGCTTTTTCCCCAACTATGTTGGGATCGGCTTGCAGTCTAACCGGATGCTGCTGTATACCAGTATTTTGCATGAAGCGACTGCCTGTCTGACTTCTACATCCAGTTACTGGGTACCACGATACCCCTTGGTTGGTGCGACAACCAGTCGGTTGTTACACTTTCGGCTTCTGACTATCCGTAACGACTGTCAAAGGTCTAAAAATGAGCGCCGGGACCAGCGGCTTATCTTTTTTAGATTGTCATCATGGCTCCACTGTATTGATAAAACTGAAATGGCGCCGTTAGTTGTAACAAAACTTTAACATTAATTCCCTGAGTATTTATTTAAATTGTATTCCGAGAATTAGTATTTTTTAATGGCCCAGGAGTTAGTATTTTTATCACAGTCCAGGAGTTGTAGTTATAGCTTAGGAGCTAGATCTTTCCTTTATAATCAAAATTTGGGGTTTACTTTTTTTTCCTAAACGTAGCCGAAGACATAAACAAAACATGGCAAACGTCAGCTTTACTGATGATCGGTTCCGTGATCTTTTAGGTGTCCTAGTTAATAGGGATAGTTCCGTGGCTACGACAACAGGTAGATTTTCTACTTGTACTACCCGTTACGATGGATCTCGTGATATAACATTAGTCGAGGCATTCCTGTCGACTTTATGCACTTTCAAGAAGGTCGAGTCGATTTCAGATGAAAATGCTATTGAAGGTTTTACAGTTTGGCTGGTGTATCATTAATACCATAACATTTAACATCTTAGCGTTTCAAACCATAATATGCACCATGCTCGGCGAGAGGTGATCGCAGTCAAAGAATATTACGTATCAGTAGTCCAGTACAGCGGTGGTTGTACTCTGTTATCTCCTTCTAATTACCCTTCAAAACAGCATAGAGCGAAGTGGAGTGGAGGGAAGTGGTTTCATTTATGCTGAGAGTTAACAGCACAAAACTACACAAATAATAATATTCACACAATAATTACCTGTTTCCATAACGGTGAAAAGCGAGCAACAGTTTTAGTATCAGTCAGTAAAGTTGTATCTTTCTTCTCTGAACCCAGAGTCAGTCCCAAAGAAGAATTAGTCATCTGAATGTTTTGCAGATAATGAGAAGATCTTCTTGAAGTTCTTTTCTCTTCTTTTTTCTCCTCTGCATCCTTAGCTTCTGCGTAAGCTTCTTTATTGACATTTTTGAGATGTTCATTAATTAATTCTAGTTTGGATTTATTTTCATCGTTGGTATCATTATTTGGTGTGACTTCACAAGTTTGATTGCTGCTAAGATTATTTTTAACACATTCATCTGGTTGCTTATCTAAATTCTTATTCTGTTCAGTTTGGAGTTTAATAGCTTTGTTATTGTAATCATTTTGTTGGGAGTTATTTTCAGCAATGCTCTTGTTAATTACTTGTATTTTCTCAGCGTTATTTTCGTCTTGTGTTTCATTGCTCAGTAGATCTTGTTCATCAGCAAATGTTTCGTTGTTTTCGAATGTGCTCACTGGTACATCGTCTTTTCCATTTGCACCTACCGCCATGCTCGTTCTGTAATTAAAGAGATTCTGTGATTAATTAAAGTCATCAATAAAGACAGTTTCTTTTATAAATGCTGAATCACGATGTTCTTATCTGTTATCTTAACTTCTATACTAATATTATAAAGAGGTAAAAGTTTGTTTGTTAAGTTTGTATGTAGGTGGTGGTGGGGGTGGTGGTGGGGGTGGGGGTAATCTTCGTAAATATTGACCCGATTCCGAAAATTCTTTCACTAATAGAAAGCTACAGTACTGCCGAGTGTCATAGGATATAATTTGATGCGGTCGCAACTGCGGGCAGAAGCTAGTCGTCAATATAAATCTTTGTTTAAGGATTTCTTATCAGAGACACTAGACGTCTGGTGGTATCACAGATACGAGGTAATACTTCATTGTTGTTCCAATCAGTTTATAAATACACATAAATATAAATGTGCATATAAATTGTTCAGTACCTAAATGATTTATTTTGAACTAAATGGTATCTGAAATTTAATTTTATATTTATTTATACTTAGGTATATTTTATTCATTAACATGTTGGGAACGAACATAAAATGTCATTAATTGCATGGCATATTGTAGGCCAAACCCACGTCCCATAGATACTACTAATGAATCACTCACTTCACCAATACATTAGCCATAGACTATTTTATAAGTTAAATAGTAGGTACTTTGGAATCTCTTATAATGACAATGAATAATATCTGATTCCATTTAACGTATCAATTCCACCATCATGGAAGAAACATCGGACACTTTTAAAGGTGTAAACAAAAAGGCACGAGGTAATTGATGTTTGAGTGATAATTACTGCTGAGACAATGGATGGCGTGTCTTATGCAATAAATGTTAACCGCGTGCTTTGTACGAGCTCGTTTAGTAATTATGTGTTTAAATACATGGGTATAGTCTATAAAGGTGACAATAATATACCTAGCTAACTTTTATGTCAAGTAGAATAAATTAATGCGTAATTTCACAAAACATAATGTTTGGTGATCTAATTAATGCGTCATCTCTATGAAGTACGATAATTGGTAAGCAAGCCATCCGTTGGATAAAGAAACTTGGACAAGTGATCGTGTAGTTTTTCGGGATTCGCTCGCGCAATTCACTCAAGCCGGTTGTGTCAACTAATTTATATGGAGGTGTTCAAAATGGCGTCCCGTGTCCCGCGCGTGATTCGTCTCAGTATGGCCAGAGCTTTATTACGACTGATACGAATTCTGAAGACATAAGTTAAGCTTATTCCCTACAACATTTAATTTGGCTTCTAACAAAACTTGACACAGCTGCGGTTAGACTGGTTTTCAGAATGTCATGCTTCTCCGGCTGACATAAACATTAGTAACTTACCGTTACTGACATCGACAGTTTAACGTGTTGAGAAACTAATCCATGAACGATGTTACTAAGCCCAAAGTCTCTACTTTCAATTCTAATGATGCAATATAATTCAATCATTTCTAACTCAAATCTAGTTTTAACTAGAGTGCTCATGGACTGTTCAGTGAAATCGCGAATTCGCAACGGCTGGTTAACACTTCCCGTGACCCAAGCGCTGCAAGCACTGGCCAAGGTAATAGCCAGACTGGCGGCATTGCCACGTTGTATGGCAATCCGTACAACGTGGCAATGCCGCAGCCTCTCCCCGACACAGTTGGGTACAGGCAGACAGATGATGAATAATTAGGTGTGTATGATGTTGTTATTTATGTATTGTTCAATGCTACCTTTGACCATTGATTCAGTACTTCGCCGGTGGACGCGCGGCCTACTTCAAATATTGTCATAGTTGCATATTACACGCATAGAATACTAAGATATTTGTACATTTGTGTGTATTAAGAAAACGTAGTATATAAGCTGTAATATTTGTAAAATAAATCAGATTAGAATTTATTCTTGTCTCATTACCCCTCACTGTGGCCAAGACACCTTTCGCCATCTCTGATCAGTCCTGTGAGTCTGCTGGACTGACAGTGAGTTTACCCTTCACCCTCACCTGGAATTCCTAACCACTATCCGTCTGTTACCTTAGGTCTCTTGGTGCAGACATCCTGTACTTATTTATATATTTGTCTATTACAAATTATATGGTAGGTTAGGGCTGTAGGGCTTATAGGGCTTAGGGTCGTAGGGACTGTAGGGCTTATAGGTCTTAGTTTAGGTTCTTTTAATTTACCATATATTCATGTACAGCCGCAACCTTTATTAAGGGGTGGTTGTACATGTATGATACATTTCATTTTAATTTTGTCTTCTTTCCTACTTTATTTTGCAATATTCTGCTTTCTAGAATTGCATGTAACTCATAAGCATTAAGTAAGTTAGAGTTACCAACGGTTTAACGTGTTCTTACCCTCTCCTTTCTAATGATGCAATAGATTCCAAATTGTTCTAACTTGTAAGCTAGTTTTAATCTCATAAAAGTATCGTAATCGTACAAAGACACACCCGTCGATAAACCGAGCTACTATTACTGTGTTCGTGATAAGTGTAACAGGTCGCAGGGGTCACGAGGGCCATGTGACTTATCGTCGTGTGATATTATCAGACCCCGTGACTGATACTGAGCCTGCATGAGCCTTACCTAATGCTTTGGGTTTGTTTAGATATTTATTCTTCCTAGCTTAGACACTAAGAAGGGGAGCACTAGAGATGTGGTACTCTTTGGTATTTTGTATGATATTCAAAAATCTCTTTTCAGCCCGTGTTACGTCGAGAGGTGAGGCACCGTATCTAACTTATAAATTTTCAAAAGAACATAATTTACATATTTACAATAAAATCCTATGTATTATAATATTTTGTAGTTTTAATTGGTAGATATTCAGGTATGTTGATGTGGTATCCTAATCTGAAAGTAACATTTTTATGACCATGGGAAACGAATCGGAAATTAAGCGAGAAATGAATAGAATTATCATAATATTGTAGTTTATATGAGATATTATAATTTATTGCTTTGATATTTATAGCAGGGCAACAAACTGACTTTTAGTAACTTTTATATGGGTTTGTATCTAACTATGTATATTATACTTGACAGAAGGAGACCGCGGGTGTTCTTTGTGACTTAAAAGTATTATAACATAGTATAACATCACGCCTGTAATCCCTGAAGGGTTAGGCAGACGTATAACCACAATAGTATACCCATATTTCGCCAGTTACGAGTATGTTTAAGTCCCATGTGATAGGTGGCGAGCCTATTCCCATCGACCGGACACAAATATAGACTTAATAATCAATCAACTCAGCCTATCACAGTCCACTGCTGACATAAGCCTCTCCCAGGCTGCGCCACAACACCCTGTCCTCCGCCTTTCATATCCAGTCTGTCCCGGCCACCTTTTTAAGGTCGTCGGTCCATCTAGCTGCGGGGCGTCCCACACTACGCTTGCCGATACGCGATCTCTTCTCCAGGACTCGTCTGCTCCACCGGCCATCGGTCCTTCAACAAACATGGCCAGCCCACTGCCACTTCAATTTGATTACTCTGCAGGCTATGTCGCTTATTTCGATTATTTTCCAGATAACTTCATTCCTGATTTTATCTTTCAAAAAAACTCCTAGCACAGCCCGCTCCATAGCGCGCTGAGCGACCTTGAATTTGTGGACCAGGCCAACTGTCAGTGTCCACGTTTCGGCACCGTATGTCATAACAGGCCGGACGCACTGGTTGAAGACCTTAGTCTGGAAACATTCCGGGATAGGTGACGAGAAGACTTGACGAAGTTATCTAAACGCTGCCCAACCCAATTGGATCCTTCTGTCGGATTCTTTCTCAAAGTTGTGTCTACCGAGTTGGATGGCTTGCCCTAGGTAGACATATTGCTTCACAACTTCGAGAAGCGACCCTTCGATGTGGATTGGTCTCGGCAAGACTTGTGACTTGAGACGTGAGACTTAATAATATTATTTATTTACTAGCTGTGCCCCGCGACTTCGTTCGCGTGGATGTCGTAAGATACACAATATATCATACTAAAAGAACAAAACTCCCTCGTCCCCCGACTCTTCGTAATAGCACAGGCGCGCTATTACCTACTTCATTTTCACAGTGTTCTTTCTGACTTTTTCTTTTTGCTCAGCTCCTAAGTATCGTAGCGCGATGTTAAATATCCTATAACTATCCTCGAGAATTGGGCTACCACACGTAAAAATAATTTTTCAAATCTGACTTTTTTTTCATCATTTCATGGGTTTTATTTTTTTTTGCGCGGAACTCTAATTATTTTTCTAAAATAACAGTAGCCTAAGTTACCCGCCGTAACATCAGCTATCTGCCAGTCAAAGTCCCGTTAAAATCGGTCCAGCCGTTTCGGAGATTAGCCGGAACAAACAAACAGACAGATAGACAAAATTTTAAAAAATAGCTTTTTTGTTATAAGTACCGTATTTACTTTCATAAGCAATTAGTAAAAAGTTGTTATTTTGACATTACAAACAGACACGTCAATTTTATTTATTTGTATAGATGTATAGATTTGTATATAATTTATTGTGCACCAGATTATACATTACCTACTTATAGATAAATTATAAACTACAAAATATACAATTGGCGGCCTTATCGCATACTGCGATCAATTAATTAATTATTAATCAAGAAGTATCTCAGTTGCCCTTGTAGTTATCTAAGAACTATCTATAATCTGCGGGCAATTGCGTATGACACTTACAGTAGGAATCGGTTTCGTTTTGACAGTTCAACAACATTCATAGCGTTACTTACGTTGTTGAGCAGAATTTTTTTCGAACATATGAAGCAATGGATTAGCAATTTGCTTCAAAATCATTCAGATTGTAGTTGATAGTTCAGGTGGCATGTTTATTACTATTTCATTACAACAATAACATATTTAATTACCTTTATAGTTTATATATAGGTTATCTAGCTTTCAGTAATCTTTAATCATTATAAAAGAACAAATACAAATAAATACTAAAACTCAAAACCAAAAATAAAGAGTCCCTTATACATACATACCTATAATTAACGATAGACAGCGAAATGTGGTGAATAGAATAGAATTGGATTGTCATATTTTTATCATTTGCTGAGCTTGCGATCAACATACCACGAAATATACTGGCTACCCGAAAACAAATGTCAGTTAATGACGCATTAACGTCAATTGACGCCTCTGAGTGCGGGTCATATCTAACTGTCATTGAAGAGTGGTCGTTATAAGGAAAATGGATCACTCTATCATGCATCTGCTAATTACATAATTATTATTATTTGACCTAGTTACATACATAATGACCCGTAGACTTTCAGAAATGATTAATTGTTTTACTCAGAGATTAATAGAGGATAGCTCCTGAAAAGTGCCTTGTTGTTGTAGTGGTGGCAAGCGCTCCTGCTCAGCATGAGCTCCTGGGTCCGATTCCCAGGTCGGGCAAAGTGTTAAATTGGGTTTTTCCATTAGGAATTTCTCAGTAGCACCCCGGAGTCTGGATTTATGCCCAGTTGATGGCAATAGGCTCGCCCACTATTACATAGAACTTAAATATAATTGGCGAAATGTGGGTATACTTTAAGGTAGAGCTCTGCCTAACCCTTCGGGGATTACAGGCGTGATGTTTTAAGTTTGCTATCCGGAAAATTTACGAATGTTTTCTACTCAGCAATAGGTTTTTTCAATATAAGCATGAAACTCTTTAAATTGGGGACCATTTAATCATTAGACTTACACAATTAGAACTTGATTATTGTTAATTGTAACTCATGGTCAAGTAATCAACTAAAATATCATTAATTTGTTCTAAACTCAAAATAATTGACGAGTCAATTGGAGCAGTGTCTGACACTCAGACCCAAGATAACGTTATAGTTTTCTGACAGCTGCGCGCACAGATAACACAAATCCGGCGGCGTGTGAGTCGATGCCGATGGAACGTAATGTTGCCATTTTAAATATTATATATATATAATCATTTAGATTTAAGTATTGTGTGTTTATTTTGTTTCTTTTTAAATTGAATTGCATGCTGCACCGGCTGACGTCATTACGCCAACGCCGGCTGTCGCTGAAAACCAGCGCTGGGGCTCTGTCTCGCATGCAGCATTATGCTGAGCGATGGCCGTTTTGTGTGGATGTGTGGCATATTTTCCCCCAACTAGTTTCTTTTTTGTGTTTGTGTTCTTTTTTTGCGTCGTGTTTACCGCAAACGTATTTTCTTTCTTTTTTCATGACAAATATTTTGTAGCAGAATAAATATCTGGAAATTAAGCGATGTCACTAAAGTCTTCCGTCCCCATCTGTCATCATTGGCCTAGCTTTTTACTACTTTGTAGTCATAACCCGAATTCTGAAGATTGCATAATAATATGCTAGGTTTTGCCATGTTTTGTTTTGACTATTTGAAGCAATTTATTGTGATCTAGCGTTTTATTTAATTTATTTTTCTTTTCAATTATTTTTAATCGACTCATTGTGCTGGCAACACCGAAACGATTCTCACTGGCAAAGCTGTCAGTAAAAAGGTAATGAATGGCGAGCGACGGCTTTAGCAACTTTCTTGTTCGGTTGCATTTTTGGTTACCAGGTAGCAGTCATTATTACTACTTCTTAGATCATCTGCATTAATAATAAATAAGTTATCGAGTTGTTATAATTTGTAGTACTGAAATAAATACTTATACGGATATAGAGTGAAGCAGTTTTGTTACACATAGCTTCTGCCCGCGACTTCGTCGGCGTGAAACTTGTTCTTCCGACCCGCCCCGTTGCATCGCATCGCCTTCCCGCGCTATTACTTCGTTTTCGTTTAGTTTTTTTGACTTTTTGCTCGGCTCCTAAGGGTCGTACGTGATGTTAAATAGTCTAAATGTAGCCTTCCTCGAGAATTGGGCTATCAAATGCAAAAATAATTTTTCAAATCCGACTGGTAGTTCTAACGATTAGCGCGTTCAAACAAACAAAAAATCAAACTCGCTTTATGATTAGTATATGATATTGAAACCCAACCCTACACGTAGGGACGCATACCTGGCCGAGCGGGCTGTCACTTGAAAGTGACAGGAGCGTAACTTCCCGCGCTTTGGTTTGACCGGGCGATTTGGATATCAATGTTGGAGTGAAGTTATTAAAGTAATCGCTAGTTAACACATTTTTTATTATTGAGTTAACAGTAGTAAGTTTTAATTCTCGCCAAATCCAACTAATTAATCTAAGATCTTACACATGGATCAACTGACATCTGAACTCTTCAAACTGATTACTGGGCGACACCGACGGTCAGATAATACTGCGTTGAAGACGGGCATACTTCTAATAATATTTAGCTGTCCTAATTTTCGATATTCACCTCGAAATAATTTGGTCAAGTATCCCGGTTATAAAGATTGATAGTAGCGTACTGCGCACTTTAAAAAAATTCTAGAAACGCAGTTAAAGATCTTAATTCGAGACAAAGTATTTGCGATCGGAATTTTAAACAAAGCCAGTAATATTTACTTACTTCAAAAGATTTATGTGGGTACTAATGTTCTATGTGCGAGCAACAATCATTGTGCTTTCAGTGGACGTAGTACGTATGTTAATGTATTCGGTACCAATGTCATCGTGGTACCGGTTTGCTAGCGTAAGTAGTTCTGATTAAAATGAGTTGAGCAGATCGATCGATGGCTAAAAATAATCTTAGTGAAGAGCTTTTTGATTTTCGGTAGAGAGATTGATGTTACTTGAGAAACATTGGGTTAGAAAAGGTGAAAGGTGAAGAATTACATGATCGAGATGAAGAATTGAAGATATTAAGCATGTCCTTCTATCATCATCATTTGCCCAGCCATTTCCCAACTTTGCTAAGGTCGGCTTCCAGTCTAATCGGATGCAGCTGAATACCATATTTTACATGGAGCGACTGCCTATCTGACCTCCACAACCCAGTTACTGGGTAACACGATACCTTTTGGTAAGACTGGTTGTCACGCTTACGGGCTTCTGACTACCCGTAACGACTGTCAAAGATCTCCAAATGATCGCCGCCGGGACCAACGGCTTAATTAACGTACTTTCCGAGGCACGGAGGATTCTCGATATGTAATGGGTGGTCACCCATCCACCGACCGTCCTCGGCAAGCGTAGCTTAACCTTCGATTGACCCGTGCGGCTGTTATTACTTAACCACGAGCCCCATGTCCTTCTATCAGTTACCTACTAAAACAAACTGTTATCACCAGTACGTCTATACAACATGTCCCGGAATTAGCGCACAACCTCCTAATGAATCATTGTACTCATCATTATGAGCAACTTTTACTATGGGACCAAACCTAAAATCAAAAACATGATAATTTTACGAATTGCCGGAGATTAGCTTTAAGAGCGTTGTCACATTTTGCACCTCTCTCGCTCACACAAAACCTAATTTTTAAGAATGTTAAATGAAAAAATGCTTTTTTGAAAAATGTAATCAATGGGCGGTCTACAAAATAATATTAATTTAATAGGTAGTTATTCAAAAACACATTTCTATTGTGTTATCTAATAAACTTATGTAATTAAGTGTTATGATCTGTTTTTGAGATGATGTAAATAAATGCCACAATAAAAATGTGTTTTTAATAATTACCTATTAAACTAATATTATTTTGTAGACCGCCCATTGATTACATTTTTCAAAAATGCATCTTTTCATTTAACGTTATTAAAAATTTGGTCCCGTGTGAGCGAGAGAGGTGCAAAATGTGACAACCCAATTCGTAAAAGTATCATTTTTTTTTTTCTTAAATGTAGGTAACTGGTGATTTTTTTCGCGATTTCAGGTTTGGTCGGTTTATGAGTTGAGATAGAACTTATACATATCAATGAATATAAATGTTGTCAGTTACAAAATTCGCAGCTGAACATAAGTGGGCGTTTTGTGGTAATTCCTAAAACAATTAATTGTTATCTTGTTTCGCGGAACAGAATGTGGACCAGCTGTTTGTCACCCATTCATGTAGTTTTAAATGCAACGTTTGTATAGATATACCTGTGTCGAAGAGAGTACAGAAGTAGCTTAAATGCTGATCACAATCATCTGTGGTCAACAAACAGTCTGTCATGCGTTCTAATTATGTCAATTTCACCTTTGAACGCTCATGGGTGAAAACTGTCTCGTTGGTCTAGTGGTCGCAAGCGCTACTGCTGTGCATGAGGTCTTGGGTTCGAATCACGGGTCGGGCTAAGTGTTATCGCCTCCTGTATCATAGGATTTAACCATAACTGGCGAAATATGGGTGTACTATAGATACACCTCTGGCTAACCCTTCGGGAAATACCGGCGTCATGATATGTAATGCTCATTGAACATTCATATTGCAGTTAAGACTTCAATACCATTTCCCAAGGACCAATAATGGTCTTATTAGTCCTCCAAGAGGATCGATACTACTCGCAACCAGCCCAGATGTATAAAAGTTGACGAAACGAAAGGATTACAAGAATAGTAACATTGTGGCACATGGCGGTCTATAGATTCTGTCCACCGCGCTTGGGCAAGAGGCGTGAGTTGACGCATGTTTTCTAACTAAACGAGGGTCGGCATGGAGTTTAACCAGGCGTAGTTAAGTAAAATTAGTATTTGAGTACGGTATGACTGGTCGAGACTGTTGCAACAGCGCTGTTACTAGGAATACCAGTTTCAAGAACCAGCTTACAATGTTTATCATAAAACTATTTTAGTTTAGTTTCTCTCACGACTAGGAATTGTTATTTTGTTAATTTATGGAACTTGATTATTTTTTAATCGTTACGTAAATTGCGTTTTGAAGTTTTGTTAAATCGCTGTGGTGTTAGCCACGTGTTGGGTGAAAGTAGTACACTAACTCTCTTTGGCAACAGTAGTTAATGAACCATTCGCACTCATTATCATTGACATCTATTAACTATAATCATTTATGTAACATGGCCATTTTAAAATCATGATGATGTTTAACTATCAACATTTTGTCACAGTCCGTTCATTATAATTTAGTTCTTTGTTACTAATGAACAATTAAATTCAACGGAGACCTGTGAGTTCGGAGGTTAGTGGTTTGTTGCGTAAGCTGGTACAGTACAGCACAACACAGCATAAAATAATATCACGCCTGTCTTCCCCGAAGGGTTGGGCAGAGGTGTACCTATAGTACCTACACCCACATTTCGCCAGTTATGTTTAAGTCCCATGTAATAGGGGGCGAGCCTATTGCCATCTATCGGGCACAAATCAAACCACCAAAGTACCAGTAGTAGTAAGTAGTAGATGGAACATTTTACTGAAAGAAGACATTATTTGAATTTAAAAAACAATTTAAACTGCATTCATAGATATTTAAATAATTACATGGTTGAACCGGAAATCGAACCCGTTACATGAGAAAAATAATCATCCTGTAGCTTTATCATACCGATCGAAAGGCTTCATCATAAGGATTATTTTTTGCTAAATAACATAGTGTCAAAAATAAAAGGAAGACCATGAATTTTAACATTTTTAATACAAAATTAATCAATTTATCAAACGCTCAAAATGAGTCCCTTCTTGTTGAATACAAAGTCACACTCTTTTGATTATTTCGCTCCCTGTCGATTTTTTTATATTGTTGTGGTGGATATTTAGAAAAATACGTCTAAGTTCTGCTTGTAGCTCGTGGACACTTTCATATTGGTTCTTGTAAACTAAATTTTTTACATAATCCCATAAGTGGCTTACTCCTTACGGCAATGTCAGCTTTTCATTTTTCTGAACAAAATTTCACATCAAATGTTAAAATTCATGGTCTTCCTTTTATTTGTGATACAATGTTATTTAGCAAAAAATAATCCTTATGATGAAGCCTTTCGATCGGTATGATAACGCTACAGGTTGATTATTTTTCTGATGAAACGGGTTCGATTCCCGGTTCTACCATGTAATTATTTAAATATCTATGAATGCAGTTTAAATTGTTTTTTTTTTAATTCAAATAATGTCTTCTCTCAGTAAAATGTTACATCTACAACATTCAAGGTACTTTCCCTCCATGTGGAATATCCGTGGGACGCCCTGTAGGTATATTCTACAGCGTGTGTGTTTTCGAAATCCATATCGTAACAACATTTCATGTAATTTAAACTCAATTATTTTGGATGGAGTTTTTGGAAACTTAAATGTGTTTCGTCTTATATAGACAGAGTGGCCCATTATGTGATCATGTGAGCCGGTTAGTAATTACAACGGTAAAAAAAAACTCGTAGAACTTGTTCCTATTATATTCAAAGGTTATAGATTACATTCTAAGACGCAAATGACGTGTTGCTATGTTGAATATAAACTTAAAATTTGTATATCTTCTACAGTCCAAGGAAGTGTTTAAGAAGTATAAAATTTGTATATCTTCTACAGTCCAAGTAATACTCAATACTCAATACTTTATTGCATTCCACATGTAAATTTAGGTGGTAAAACTTAAAATTAGATCACATGGACCTGTCGGGCACAGCAAAGTAAGTGTTTAAGAAGTATAAAACTTGTATATCTTCTACAGTCCAAGTAAGTGTTTAAGAAGAACTTTTATATCTTCTACAGTTCAAGGAAATGTTTAAGAAGTATAAAAATGACTTATACTGGCACTGATATGCTAAAAACTCGACTTCCGAAATTAAAGTTATTTCATAATTTTGAGTTAATTTCGTTTTGAATTCGATTTATCATTTAAATAACTTTTTTATATTGGTCCACTGCGAATTCACGTAAAGTATGGGGCCAAATTTCTCGCACTGTTAATACACATACCATTTATAAAAAGAAAAGTTCGCATCCTATAAGAACTAATTTGTGTACGCTGCCATAAAGCCTGTCGGAATGTTATTCAAAAGTCTTGTTCAATATCTCCTTCCTTGTGAGCAAACCTGTGAAATGTTGCATAGCGCACGCTCTCTTTGGGAACTATTTTTTTCGTGTGTAAATGTGTACGCTAGCTTGATCGTTATTCCTGCGTACACAGTAAAAGTAGTCTTTATATTTCTTAAGCTAAAGTGACACAACTTTTTATTTTTGCACTCTATAGGGCATAACTACAGCCGTGAATTACATCATATGTACGCTACCATCACGGACACTTCTCATTTCATTTTTAGATCATTCGGTAGGCGATTGAAAGAAGGGCAGTGTCGAAATCCAACATCGTTGAATCGGTTCCCTAATGTAGGTATTCATTTTTTACTTTTGATTAATTTTGTTTTCAGACGTTTAATTTCGAATGAAAGGTGTCGATTGAAAGGCGAAGTATTAACGAAAAGTGAAGCATCTATCGGCCTAAGACAGTACTTAATAATGAATTCCCCAAAATATTATTATGTTTACTATAAAATGAGTCACCGAGTAAACGTGATCATCAAAATGTTCACACATCTTCGTCAAAATATTTATAAAATGTGTGACACGTGTAGCCCTGCCGAGCTGGATATCTGCCAAGTTTACGCGACCTGATAAATACTTTTACAGCCACTAAAGTGGAATCAGCTGTTTATAACAAATTCCTACTTTTTCAGTCATGAAAACATACTGAATAGCCACGGAAAGGTCACTTTGGTTGATGAATGAATTAGAAAACACAAAACTTAAATCAGTGCAAGAATGCAACCCACACACGGTGCGGTTTAAAAGAAGATGTAGTGACAAAAATTGAAAAGAGTATGCTTAGATGGTTTGGTCATGTTGAGAGGATGAATGAAAGTCGACTAACAAAAGGTATTTACACGGCAGATGTGAATGGAAACGCCGGAAGGGGACGCCCTAGGAAGACATATCTTATTGGTGACGTTCTTCAGAAAGGTCAGGTGCGTAGTACTCGAAACCGATGTATGAACGTAAACGAGGCAAAAGGAGTATGTAAGGATCGTAGCAGGTGGCGTTCTGTAGTTTCTGCCTGCCTGTCTGCCTGCCTGCCTGCCTGCCTGGTAACAAGGCGTGACTTTATGTATGTACATAGGTATGTTTTCTTTTAAATATGTAGTGCTAACTAATATAGTACAGTGGTAATGTTAATGCTTCATTAACAATCAATCTGCCTGTCTTTTCCTAATTATTGTGTTGGCTTCCAGTCTAACCGGATGCAGCTGAATACCAGTATTTAACATGGAGCGACTGCCTATCTGATCTCCACAACCCAGTTACTGGGTAACACAATACCCCTTGGTAAGACTGACAATTACTGAATGCAATACTGAAAAATATTTAAAAAATCTAAATCATTTATAAAAAATCTTAAACAACCTTGACTAATCAACAACAAAGGTTTTAGTAAAACTACCCTTACACATGATATAAACAAGCTATAACATGTTAATGAAGCATTAAGCACCAAATCTGGACACCCTGTAATCTAAATAAACATTCATTAGTTAATGACTCACTAACTTTTATTGCTCGTTTCCGTGTGAAACAAAATATGTCATCAAAATAGTCAATTTAGTTATTGTTATAATAAACACTTGTTGCTGGCGCGTTCCGTTGCCAATGTAGTCACTGTTGCCAATTTCCGCCTTCCGACTAAAACTGACGTCCAATACACTGTACTATTGTCACAATCGGATGATTCACCTACACTTATCACTTATCACTTATCACTTATTAAACAAGAGACCGAATAATATTGTACTGCACTCATGATCATCATCACTCTCCTGTCCTTATCGCTATTAATTTTGGTGTCGGCGCAACTTGTCTTATTCTTCCACACTTCTCTATCAGTCGTCATCTCGGCAGTCACCACCTTTCTAGTCATATCATCTTCCACACAGTCCATCCATCATTTCTTTGGTCTTCTTCTACTCTAATAGCCACTCGCTGTCGAACCCAACAGTCTCCTCTCGCCATTTTCCCTTAATAAATTTTACAGCAGTTCTGCGTAAAATGACTGCCTTCTAGTTCCTTCTAGTCTTACCCTCCAAGTAAATGCTGTGTTCCAGTGTACATAAAAAGTAGGTATTTTTAGTAAAAAATTTTTAAACCCATACCTAGTTAACACCGGAAGATCTCTTTTTTTTTTTTTTTATTCTTTATTATTAAGGGGTTTTTATCCACACGGATACGTCAACCCCATTGTACCTTATATTCTATTTATACACAACTATATACCTGTAATTATACATACTATATTTTATTACATTACTATCTAAATAAATAAAAAAGAAGAATCACTGCCTAGACTTCTGCATTAGACTACAAATTATGCGTTTAGTCCTTTCTGATTTAGGGTATGCCAAAATATTCTGGATAAGTCCAACATCCCACATGTTTAGTTTAAACTCCCTAGCCAAAGATTCCCTTTCATCCTTGTTCTTAGCACATTCCATCAGCAAATGTTGCACATCTTCAATTTTATTACATACCTCACAATTAGGCGATGTAGCCTTCCGCATTAAGAAAGCAAATTTTGCCGATGGAAAGTGGCCAGAACGAAGCCTTATCGCTAACTTAACATAACTCCTAGTTAAACATTTATCATCAAACCAGGGCTCACGAGGTGGCTCATTTTGAATAACTTTATACCAAATACCTTTTTCTTTGGATATTTCATTAAAATATTCTTTCCAATTGTCGAAACACACACTCTTAAACCTGGAGAAATATTCCCAGTAATCGGACATAACTGAGGTAACATTGCCCGTCTCCACTGCCAGTTTCGACAGTCTATCAGCCTCCTCGTTGCCCCGTAACTCTATGTGCGCTGGAACCCATTGCAAGATAATCCTAATGTCATCTTTATTGTAGCAATGAATTAGTTTAAGAATGTCATAGGCTATCGATGCACCTCTGCAACCAGAGGCGCATCGAGCCACATGTTGTAAAGCGCTCTTGCTATCTGTAAATATAACAACTTTATTTAGATTTTGGCTAAGCGAATATGACACAGCTTGATATATTGCAATGAGTTCCAGAGACATTATACATATATTTTCATTAATTTTATACATAGCCTTATAGCCTGTACTTTGAAGAAAGAAAGCAGCTCCACACCCATCTTTACTTTTTGATCCGTCTGTGAAAATTTTACACCACTCACTATATTTGGAAGCTAATTCAGATACCACTTCGTGTACCAAAGCATTTTGATTATAACATTTTTTTGGGTGCGTTACACATTCTAAATCACTTTTAATAATATCTTTAATTTGTAAAGCTGATACCCAAATATCTAAAGAGAACATTTTAAGACTATTCGAGGTATTAATTTCCGAGGTATTAATTAATTGTCCTAATTCTTTAAAGGAAGTAGCCAGTAGGGGTTTTCTTTTATTTGTCCAATAAGTACCGTTAGTTAGGGAGCCTAATTCTGAAATTGTGTTTATAGTTATATTATTAGACCATGACAATGATTTTAGAATTATCTTGTATGCGAGATATTTTCTCCTTAAAAATAATGGTGGTATGTGCAGTTCACTCTCCATAACATGGATAGGTGAGCTTCTTATGAAACCTCCTACTATTCTAAGTGCTTGATTTTGTAATTTATCTAGTTTGCTTGTATGTGTTTTTGCACTAGAATCATACAAATAACATGCATAATCAAGTCGACTTCTTACTAGCGATATATATATTCTACGTATATGTTTAGTATGTACTCCCCAAGAAGAGCCCGCCAGTACTTTTAATACATTAAGGTATTTTCCACATTTACTAGCAATCTCATTGATATGTTTCCGCCAGTGTAAACTTCTATCCAACCAAATTCCTAAATATTTTACAAATTCCACCACTGCTAGCGGCTGACCATACACTTTTAATGAAGGCAATATTCGCCTTCGGCCCCTGCTAAATATACAATAATTAGACTTGGTTGGGGACAAAGTCAATCCAATCTCACCCAGTAATGTGATTATACAGTTTAAGGCATCCTGTAAATATCGCTCACATTTGTTTATTTGCTTGTCACTAAAATATATAACAAAATCATCTGCGTATTGCGATACCATAACGGTTTTTACTTGACGACAGATTTGATGTGTGACTAAATTAAATAATAAAGGCGACAACGGGTCACCTTGAGCCAATCCTCTGTTAGTCAGCCTCGTTTCGAAACCTTCATGATTAAATGATTTAATTCTTAATTGCCTCTCGCTCAGAAAAGACCAAAGATAAGTACACACTCGAGACCCAACCTGAATTTCATCCAATACTCTTGTAACAGAGTCAATTGAAACATTGTTGTACGCATTTTCGATGTCCAAAAGGCATGTAACTGTAGGGATGTTTTTCGTAAATCCAACTTGAATGCAAGAAACTAGTCGGGATAGTGCATCCAAACATGATTGAGCCTTTCGAAATCCTACTGTATATGGAGACAGGAGTTTGTTTCTTTCTGCAAACCATTCTAACCGCTTACAAATCATAAGATGAAAGGTTTTACATACACACGACATCAGCGAAATAGGCCTTAACTTAATTTCACTATTAACATTTTTTGCAGTTTTGGGTATGGGAATAATTTGAATATTTCGCCATTGATGAGGGACAATACTGAATTTAAATATATAATTGTATATCTTTAGTAGAAGAAACTTTCCCGAGTCTGGTAAATTATATAACATTGAATAAGATAAAGCATCCTGCCCCGGGGCTGAATCCTTTCTCTTTAGACAATTTTCAAGTTCTTGACGTGTAAATTCAGATTCTAAAATTTCATTTCGAGATTTAAAGCTTGGCATCAAACTAGGAACATAGTCTGGAGTCAGAGAACGTAGAAGATCAACTTGTTTGTCAATAGGAGGGCACCATCTTTGTTGTTTAAAACCCTTCATCCACTTCATACGGCGCCACATTTCCTGTGTCGACGTAGCTTCGTTTATAGAATCACAAAACGTTTGCCAACCATTGTTCCTAGCTTTCTTAATTAATGTTTGAGATTCTAAGGTCTTGGATTCTAATTTATTTAAATTATCAGGGGTGGGATTTTTACGGAAATTTGACAAGGCCAACCTTCGTTGTGCAACTATTTCAGACAATTTAGGGGACCAGTAATTTTTTTGTTTAAATTTTTCGTTTGGTTTTATACTGAATTTATAATAGGGTATATGTTTACTAGCCGCATATTCAACATAGTTTATAAAAGAGTCATACATTTGTTGCCCGTTACCATTAAAAGATCCATCATTAAACGTTTTAATACTTTCAGAAATCGTTTGCCGATATTCATTCCAATTTGCATTTTTAAAATTACGTTTTTTAACAATATGTACATTACAAGATAAGTTAGCTGTCATTTTAATAATCAGAACACCGGAAGATCTCAAGACTTAGGGTAATAATTAAGATCCGCAATTTCAAACTACAAATAATAAAACGCGAAGCCCGACCCACCTCGTGTGAGCTTTCAGCCTTGCTCAATGTCGGGGCCAAATAAAAATAACTGACAAACTCTAAGCGACTAGTAATCGTCACTTTCGTAACAAAACTACGTGTTTGTGTAAGAATAACGAAACTAAAATAGTTCTTCAGGCTATCAATCTGTATTCCGAGTGACCCTGGATTAAGCTGGGAAGTGATGGAAACCTTTTGATTAAGCTATTGTTTTTAATTGTCACTTCTCTAATCATCCATTAAAATATTATTCAGGAGTGGAAACAAATCTTTACCCAGAGTGGGATAGCGCACGTTAGTAAAAAAACATCAAATCACTAAATAACTGCTGACTCTACCACGTTAAACCCTTAAACAACAATTTTTGTAAAGAATGCAAGAATAATTTTCACTAAAGTTTTTCGCTTACGTTTTTCCATTCGTTCCGGAGCTTCCACTAGAAATCTGTTCAAATCGAACCTAAGCATTATCACACAAAACAAATTCAAAGTTCACGTCAAGAATTTCATCGATAATTAATTCTTTGCATGTTTAAAAGAATATTAATTAAGGAACGCAGACTTGTCATCACAATCACAACAAACGTACGCACACGCAACGTTTTTTTGTACATAATGTTACGTCAAATTAATAAATTACAGTCACGCGTACTTACGGAATTAAGGAACGTAGGTACACAAAAACGAAAGATTGTTGAGTCATTCAATTGAATTGATAGAAGATATTTTATAAGAAATAGAAGATAAAAATAGACGCGTGCGCTTAATTTTATAATTCTAAACAATTCTCCGATAATCTAGCTGTCTAAGAACGAATTAGAATTCAGTCATAACTCATCAGCCTCTAAACATGATTTGAATTAATATTATTAGGTGTAATCGTTTAGTCTGAGAAATTCTTTCAAAAGTGCAATACTTATGCGGTCAAGATATAAGGAACAGCACTTTTTTTTTAGCCTTAGTTAAGTCAGATTAGTCACAATAACTACGGTTACCAATTTATTTGTAAAACGTGGTAATTATGGCAACACTACCACAGTTAATCATCTGTAAATGGCATGTAATCGAGTGGTGTAAGTTGAAGCTGACTTTTTGGTTAACTAACCGTTACAAACGAAATGAATGACAAAACTATTACTCAATTAGTTCAATTTAGTTGGTTGTGATTCCAATGATAACAAAGTCTACCTCCTGTTTCTGGAGAGAGGAAACCTTGTTAATTAAATCTTTTGTCAGATCTAGCAAATCATCTGTTCAAGCTTTGAGAAATCGGGTTCGTGTCAAGGAATTCTTCAAAGTAATCCGTCTGTTTCCTAAGTGGTGAGCAGAGGTGTATATGAACACTCAAATTTCATCAATTATGTTAAGTCCCATGTAATAGGGGCCACCCTATCGCCATTAGCTGGATACAATCCAGAATTCGGGATTTCTACTGAGAAATCCCTTCTTATTGGAAAACATTATACCATTTCCCGACCTAGCGATCGACCCCGTTTCCAAAAAAGTAAACAAATTCTGATGTAATTGTAAACAAAGGATGACGCAACAGTTTTCTATAATTTCACTTTGTTACGGTTAGATCTTATCTTATTTTAAACAAATAATATGTCTGACACAAACTACGCTTGTATTACAATTAACTTTATCAGGCTTTAAATTGTAATTAGGGCAAACTTAATACGCAATATTATGTTTAGTTATACATATATACATAATTAATTATTATACAATGTGTAATTTAACATTTCGCGGGACGCATGCGCGACATAAGTTTTATTGTTGTAACTGCTATAGGCGTATAACATCCTTCAAAGCGTTAAATAACACTCAACCTCTTAAGGGGTCATTGTACTCGTCATTATGAGCAACTTTTACTATAGGACCAAAGCCGAAATTGCGAAAAAAATCAGCTGTTCCCTACGAGTTAAGTGAACATAAATGTAGCGAACAGCAGATTTTTTTTTTCGCCTTTTCAGGTTTAGTCCCATAGTAAAAGTTGTCCATAATGATGAGTACAATGACCCCTTAAGCGGTTGTGCGTTATTTAAATTATAACTTGTATATCATGTACCTACTTTGTATATATTATTATTTAGTTTGCAGCTAGTGACGTGACAACGATATTTATAAATAGGTACTTAATTTATGTATCTTCTATTTTTTTTGTACATTTTCCGAGGAATGTAGCGAAAATTTAGGGTATTTGAAATGTGTTATGTGTATATGAAGTTCATTGACATTAGACTGTTACCTACACAAAAGATATAATAAATAACGAGTTAGCAGGAAAATTAAATAGATTTTCCGAGTCTTCAGGTACACTATCTCTTTCGACAAATGGGTTGCAATAAATAAGTATAAAGTATATACTTATTTATGATTGGTTTTTAGATTATTTTTTTTAGTTAGTTCTCAAACATGGTCTTTGACAAATCAGAAGAGGTCCACGCTCGAGGATTGTCAAAGGGCCATGGAACGGAGTATTCTGGGTATCCAACTAATAGACCGGATTAGGAATAGGAGCATCCGTTCCATCACAAAGATAACTGATGTCACTTGGAAAACTGCCACGCCAAAATGGAATTGGGTTGGAAATATCTGCCGCATGTCAGACGACCAATGGGCCAAACTTACGACCGAATGGGTCCCTCTTAATGGCAAGCGACATCGCGGCAGACCCAGACGGAGATGGCGGGATGAGCTGGACTCCTTCAACATGAACTGGTCCTTGGCAGCTTTAAACAGAGAGAAGTGAAAAGAGAGTAGGGAGGCCTTTGCCTTGCAGTGGGACATCACAGGCTTTTTAATAATAATAATAATAGCGCCACCGCCGTACCTCTACGTTGACGTCGTGGTGGGGCTTGCGCGCTCCTGAGCTCTAGGTCTGTGCTGGTAGAGGTTACTTTGCCGGAACGGGTCTAGGATGAGGAGCCAGACCAAGCGACATACAGAAACCCGCAGGGCAGCATGTGGCGAGTTGTTGGGCAGTAGCGACCCCACGGACCCTATCTCCCGGGAGAAGTCTTGTTCCTCATCTCTGGCTTGCCTTTATTGGCCGGCTGGAGTGAACACTGACGAGGAACTGACCTCCCACCTCATTCTTGCCTTTATTGACCGGCTTGAGTAGAGATTTGCAAGAGCAAACGTGCTCGGAGGAAGAAAGTATTTCAGTAAGATGCTGGTACGGGTCTTGACCGTACTTCCGGGATTGTCCTGATAGCCGTGGAATACCTCTCCACTCCTCTTAAGCACCTCAGGACATGTTGCCCCCTTGTCGCTACAACACTATGTGCTAGTGACAGTTTCTGGGAGCTCATTATTGAGTGTGCAAGTCAGCCACTGCCATTTTTTCCGTGTATAAAAACATTAATCAGGCAGGGGCCATAGTCCTTTCATAGTTCTAGGTAACCAGTCCACTTTAGTATTCATCATCTGCCTAGCCTTTTCCCAACTCGGCTTCCAGTCAAACCAGATGCAGCTGAATACCAGTATTTTACATGGAGCGACTGCCTATCTGACCTCCACAACCCAGTTATTGGGTAATACGATACCCCTTGGTAAGACTGGTTGTCAGACTTTCGGGCTTCTGACAACCCGTAACGACTGTCAAAGATACACGAATGACAGCCGAGACCAACGGCTTAATGTGCTTTCCGAGGCACGGAGGGGTCCTGATATGTAAAGATGGTCACCCATCCACGGACCAACCGCGGCAAGCGTAGCTTAACCTGATCGATTAACCCGTGCGGCTGTTATTTCTTAGCCACAAGCCCCTTTAGCATTCCAAACACATATTCCAATATCTTTGTCTCCATATACTGCATTCCCTGCACCACCCGGGGGTGTTCTCGGGTGCAGTACATCGTGCGTACAGGGATAATCGTTGGTTGTTGCCTCATTACATTTAAAGTTGTGCAAGTTGGCTTCAGCCCCTCGTACGCCTTCCAAAGGTCCGGGACCCTCCCGAAATATGTTAAAGATATTTTTAAAATAATAATAATTTAGTTAGTTCTACATATAACAGATTCTAAGCCTACTCGAAGATGATCAGGCTCAGAAGATGGCGAGATGAGCGTGGACTCGTTGACTTTTTCGCCTCTGATGGTCTTAGGCCGTGGACTTTGGAAGAGTGGATGAGCGGAAGACCTTTGTCTAGTCGTGGGACCCTAAGGTCTATACCCAACTATGTTATAAGTCGTAAGTGTTTGGTTTCCAGTGTAACCAGATGTTACTGGATACCAGATAATATCTTAGACGGCGTGTCACTCAACCTCTACGACCTGCAACCCTTTCTGCAGTCCTTTGTTTTACTTTGTATTCTAGCTAGTGAGATATATATATTCATAAACGAAGCATCTGCCATCTGACCTCGGCACACCAATCACTGGGCGATACCGATATCCTTCGGGCACTCAACTCGACGAACATCACTCGTAATTTCATAAATTATACATATTATAATAATGATGTATAATTTTTCCGCAGTTAGCAACATCACTAGCATCAACCAGTGATGTGATGTTATGTTATTTGCATTTAGTGAATTGTGATTCTACTTGATGGGTAGTAATAAAATAACAGCCGTTTATTGCACACATTAGGTGTTTATAATGGCTTTCAATCAGTTGGTAGGTAAATCAAATTGGTTGGTACGTCTAACTGTTGTCAAGAAGAAAATAAAGCTCAATTTATGACACTATGAAAATTCGCACTGCCCTGGCGGAAAAACCCTGCGGCATGGGTAGCAAGTTTGATTCCCACACGTTTTGAGTTTGTGTTTTTTGAGTCTTGATTTTCTCACCACTGGAACTAGGAAATATACATTTCTGTAGAAACTATCGTGCAGATATTATTTTAATGCTTGTAATCATGGGCTAGACAAAACTTGCTCGCTTACTATAATTATAATAGCAATCCGGGGTTAATTATAAGGTCTAGCTAGCTCTCTCTTAGATATGAGCTGAGCTTACTGACATAAAATGCTTAGCAAGTAATACTTAAATGGCTAGAATCGCCTACTGTACATACGACTGTTTTGTTTATATATTGAAAGAGAGTATAAAATGATTCGAATGCAGTAAATGGAGAGTGAAATATAAGCTATTCGTATCTGCAAGTGTCGCTCGCGCTCCTATGTAACTAAAACATGAGTGATAAAATGTGCTAATAGAACGAAAATATTTTAATAATAAACCGTGTTTCATTATTAAAACAAAAAAGTTTCAAAACTTCACAGACACACCCCCAAAAATTGTTATTAAAAAAACTATTTAATTAAGATTAAAACCTACCAGTAATTATCAACACTGCACTCAACCAGCATACAATATTATTAATTGTTTTAAAATCCACTTTACTCATACACGAATACTTTAAAACAACTACGACTGCGTATCTGTGAACAAGGACAACTGCGAACCGCTGCGCGACGACTTGAGCTCGTACAGTTCAGAGTCTGACTGACTGACGCCGGGAACTAGCGTCTAGCGTAGTTAGAGCCCTAGCGGTGCACGCAGCAAACGGCTGGGAATAGAGATGGGACACGCTGACGCGAGTATGTCGATGTATTAATTGTTGGCTTCTCGTGTCGGCTTGAGTTATGTATATGCAGAGGCTGGCTCGTGTTGCGGTGAACAAATTAGATATTTAAGTAGGTTGGTAAGTTCGGAGGTTAAAATATCATGTATTTGAACATGAGGTTGTGGATTCGAACCTAGCAAATACTAACGCAACTTTTAAAATTTATAAGTAATGGATACTTTCTAAGTCCTCGGTAGTAAGTTGGACTTCGGAATTTGAAATCGCCAACCAGCACAGCTAAGCAAGTGTGATGATTTCCTTCTCTATGTGAGAAGTGCACTGGAACACAATTTGCTGCTACGATAAGTTTATTAGCGCGACTGCACGACTAGGGTGTGCCGAGTGTATTATCATTATCAACACAAGTATCTTTAAATGTTAACTGAGAATACCGGTAACTCCACAAGTTTGTAGAACTATCGAGGTTCAGGTTATCGTTTGTGCGTAAACTATGTTATCAGCTGCATCTGGTAGAACTAGAAAATGACATATTGAGTTTGATAAAAGCCTCCACGGTCCCTCTACCATATTGCTGAGTGCCCAATATTTTAACGACGGCATGAGGTCATAATAATAGTTCTCACCGTTTATAAAAAAGACTTGAACGTAGAAAATATCCGGTGTAGTAAAGAAAAGGCTATGATTATTTTGATTACACCCAAGAACCTGACATTTGTGATGGCTACCGTATACTTCGATTAATCTGAGAAATTAAGTAATTCAGTCACGTCTAGTCTTGGTTGAATGAACGCTGTTGACACGAGAAAACCTCTCTGCTTTGGTACATACTAAATTAATCAAGGTCATTGCTAATAAAAGCCTTATACTCTTACAATTAGTTACAATAGATACTTACTTTTTCCCAATCACCACAATAAAATAGTGAGTGATTGAAAAACGCAAAAAATGGTTGTTATAATAAAAATTGTTAAAAATGACTAAGGGCTGATTTTTCAATCGTCAGATTACTTTTATCTGAGGAATAAATATGGCGGTTTGACATATTTTCTTTACAAAAGCTGTCAAAACTACAAACTTATTCCCCAGATAAAAGTTATCTGACGATTGAAAAATCAGCCCTTAATCTATTAAATAAATATTTAAACTATATTCAACTAAGTATTTGTACCTGCATAATTGCATACATAAATACCAAAACAAAAAAAAAAAACTTTTTAACAAAAAAAAAAAAGACAAACGACCTCCAAAAAAAAAACTATAAAGTGAAAAAATCTTGAATTTCGGAAGTCGGTGTCTTTGGATCTGTATTTTAGATTTTTGCCACCGACTTCTGAAATTTAAGTAATTGTTCATTTTGTAGTCTTTTTTTGGAAGTCGGTTGTTTATTTTGTCATTTTTATTTTTAATTTTTTAGTGGGTCGGTTTGTAATTTATCTAAGTCACAATAGCCTAATGTCAAGTGCTCATCAACTTTTACAAAATATTGCTTTTCTCGATGCAGGGACATTAATTGTTGAGGAGTTCTACTGGTACTTCTCCATCAGCTTCACTTCACCATATGCATTGTGACGAACATAAATTGCTGAGCAACTATATTATAGAAGTCGAATCGCAACCCTTAAAAAGCTTATTATTGAGTAGTCACTGTGGCCATATGTGGTCTTCACCATCAGTTCCACTTCACCAAATGGTGCTTTCTGAGAGCAAATGCACGAGTTACTATAAAAAAAATACCCAAATCGCTAATATTTGAAGAGTTCCCTCGATTTCTCCAGAATCCCATCATCAGATCCTAAACTGATGACAACGGGACCACCTGGGAAGTATACCCTTTGAAACGAAAATTCATTTTCCAAATCGGTCCAACCATCTTCGAGTAATCGGGGAAGACACATAAAAAAAAATTCCGAAGAACTGAGAACCTCCTCCTTTTTTTGAAGTCGGTGAATAAAATACTAAGCCGACGTTCACACGGACGTAAATATATCGCGGCGATTTTTTTTCGTGCTCTTAATTTTTAACGTTCTGCTTAGCGCCGAGAGTTGAAAATCCAACAGTGTATTTTTGACGCAATGCACTCTTCAATGCTGAGAATTGAAAATCCAGTGCGCGATAAAATCCCGTCGCGATATTTTTGTTTTAACATCGGCTTTCTCCTGTAAAAACTATTCAGTAGAATAGTTTATAGTCCAATCAACGAGGATATTGTTGTATGAAATGATAATGATAGTGATGAGGTTAGATAATAAAGATTTACAATAAGCCAACAAATTTTGAACATACATAAAAAAAAATCACAAAATATATCAAGGGTTATTTTATTATGAACTAGCTGTTGTCCGCGCCAGTGTGCAGTGGCGTGCCTAATGGACAAAATTAGGGCAAGCCGACGACATCTTACGATAAAAAAAAGACAACTGAGGGATTTTCTTACGTTGTTCATACTAAAACCATTATTAAAATTTTGGTTAGAAAACCTTTAAAATACGAAGAGTGCTACGTATATTTCAAGCATCAGTAGGTAAATAATTAACATAAGCGCCATCTATATTATTGGATACGCATAACTACACTGCTTAGCCGCACCTTTTCACCTTAATTCACAATTCGCTTGTCACATGCAAATTTTTTGAATCAAAAGCCCTAGTGGCTTCCGAATTATCGATTTGTTGTTCTATTGCCGTAAGCATTATTTTATGAATTGAATTTTATCTCTTCGATACGATCATGATTGTTTTGTTATCTCGATGAGATATAATAAGACGGTTAGTTTTCAGTAGTTTACCAAAACTACAAATACCATACAAACTACTTACTATTCATGTGCTTAATATTACAAATTTTGTCTTTCATGGCACCAGCTATACTTTAGTTTAGAGTTACCCAACAATCGAATGAGGTACCTATTTTAATTTGTTCTTCGAGTCACAAAAATACTTGTTTTTATTTCGGAGAAACACCCAATTACAGTAATTTGAATTTGGTTACGGTGAAGTAAAGAGATCCGAAAACTTAATGTATTTAAAAAATAAATAAAATAAAAATAAGTTTATTGACACAATACACCTTTGTATACAATACCAATACACCTTTGTATACAATACCAATACACCTTTGTATACAATACCAATACACCTTTGTATACAATACCAATACACCTTTGTATACAATACCAATACCATACATTTCAAATAGGACATTGGATTTTTGTGAAAAGGCTGCACGAATAGTGGAAAACCCTGCCACCTAAACTAGGGGAACCCTGTGACCTAGGAATCAGTGTTCTACCGTAACTTCGTGTACAAAAGAAGCCTTAATTTATTATTTATGTGTGTTAATAAACCTATAGTGCTGTATGATTTAACTATGAATGTGTGAGTATGTGTGTAACTATGAACATAAATGTGTGAGTATGTGTGTAAAGGGTAGTAGGCTGCGTGAGTGGGATGGGGTGTGGTGTGGAGTACGAGAGGGAAGGGGGTGTTATGTGGGCGTGTGCGTAGTCGTGTAAGGTGTGTACGTGTGATTTTACATGTGTTTCTGTGTCAGTTTTTGAAGAATGGTAATGATTATTACGTGCCTAAATTATTTTAGAAATAAGGTCTTCTGTACGAGAATAGTCCTGATTATATACAGCCAGTTTTGTAATTTGGTTTTGACTTCGTATTTGTTTAAATTACTTATTTGGATACCTATGTTTGTTGACCCTTCTGTAAATGAGTGAGCTTATCACATAAAGCTGGCGGCCAGCGAGAGCTGTTTTGTGAGAGACAGATGGGCATGCAGATTTGGCTTTACGAGTGGATGAATCTAATAGAGGAACCTGACTATGCTTCCTAAGGGTGGCATTGAGCACAAAGAGCTGCCGCACAGTAAGTACCCTGCATTCCGCGTACAATTCACTTGTGGGAAATCTATACGGCCTGCCAAGCATCACCTTGAGCACAGCCCTCTGGGCGCGTTCCAAACCAAGCAGTTACATACCTTTTCGACGACAGTTTCCAAATTCACATTTCAATAAAAATAACACTATAATATGTAATCACAAAATCACATCACCGCAATAACTATCACATCATTTTAAATAATAAAACTAATTCATAACCTCAGCACCTGGAAAATACTGTTATCAAATTATTCAAAATTTCAAAACAATAACAAACTGAGTCGTGCCGCGTCCTTCGCGTCGCTTTCGCTACTCACTTTACGCGGGTCAACGCGGATAGTGCATTTGCACGAACTTTATGTCTCTCAAAAGCCAGGCTTTTGATTTCGTAGAAATCTGCGTGTAAGTACTTACATGGTATTACCAATATATCAAGAAATGTAAATGTTTCTATAGCAATTTGTAGGCGAAAACTGCGAGACAAAGAAAGGTATAAAAAGCCTGAGATCAAGCCGAAACGAGTGTGAGCGAGAAGACGCATTTGAACGCATTGTCACAGGCATTTATATTCGGGGCGTAGGTTTGGCAACAAAGGGCGGAATTTAAATTTTATTCTTATACCTATGAATGATTGAGTTCCAATGAGTGCTAGTGCGCGCGGCGGATTACGCGGAATTCGAAATTTTATTATTCTTATGACATGAATGTTTGAGTTCGAGTTCATTGACTTGGTATTTTTTGGAATATTTTTTTTTATTGATAGGCTCACGTTTGTTGTTGTAAATTATGATTTTATTAGCCCCAGTCCGGCTTTTTGGCTTCTATGAAGAAACCGCATCGCCCGCGTGGATGTCAATACTTCCCTATTTGAATCGGATTTTGTTCACAATTTCATCGGTTTTAATTTTTTTTGCGCGGAACCCTAATTCTTTTTCTAAAATAAAAGTAGCGTAAGTTACCCGCCGTAACATCAGCTATCTGCCAGTGAAAGTCCCGTCAAAATCGGTCTAGCCATTTCGGAGATTAGCCGGAACAAACAAACAGACAGACAGACAGACATACAAAAATTTTAAGAATTGCTTTTTCGTTATAAGTATAGTATAAACTGTCACATGCATTTAGTAAAAAGCTGTTATTTTGACATTACAAACAGACACGTCAATTTTATTTGTTTGTTTGTTGGATGCCATCTCAGAAAATATGGAAATATTCTACAAATTATATTAATCCTTTTATACAAATAGGCAGAGGGGCTTGTGGCTAAGAAATAACAGCCGCACGGGTCGATCGGTCAGGTTAAGCTACACTTGCCGCAGTTGGTCCGTGGATGGGTGACCATCTTTACATATCAAGACCCCTCCGTGCCTCGGAAAGCACGTTAAGCCGTTGGTCCCGGCTGTTATTCGTGTATGTTTGACAGTCGTTACGGGTCGTCAGAAGCTCGAAAGTCTGACAACCAGTTTACCAAGGGGTATCGTATTACCCAGTAACTGGGTTGTGGAGGTCAGATAGGCAGTCGCTCCATGTAAAATACTGGTATTCAGCTGCATCCGGTTAGACTGGAAGCCGACCCCAACATAGTTGGGAAAAGGCTAGGCAGATGATGATACAAGTAGGCAGATTGTAGATTTAAAAAAATATTTGTTTTCGTAATTTAAAAAAAAATTGGACGACGTGCAGACATACGACTACAAAAAGTGGGCGTACCAACTACAATTCAGACTTAGTGTCAATGTTTACTTCATTCAACGTTCATGTCACTGACTACAGACATGTACACCCTGTTTAAAACTATAATAATGTAACATTGTTTATTAGATGGATAATTAGAAAGTATTTTAAACTTTGTCCGCTGCTAATACAGTGATTCTTTGATTTTATAGTGGGTGGCCATAATTGGAACTAACCCCACCATCTTTCTTTTAAGACATTTCACAAAGGTTTGCCACCAGCGCCTTCATATCAACGTCATTCGATCGCCAAGAGATCCATAATTATAGCACTCGAATGCTCAGTTCCTATAAACAAAAACGAATCATTTTGCTTACCAATAGTAGAATTTTTTATTGCCAAACCAAGCCTATAAATAGATTCGTAAGCTAATTTTACCTGTGATAGCTATTTCCATATGGAGGGTCTACTATACAAAGCTATGAGGTTCATTATTGCTAAAGATACAAGTCTTAATTTAAACCAGTAATGGTTCGTGAGCTATAGGAATAGGCCATTAATGTATTACAAAGCAAAACTTGTTAGTCTATAGTATCGATATGGATATTATGATATTATCGATAGAATATGTCAATATCGAGTCCAAAGTCCGAGCCCTGTCCGATACAACGCTGTGCTTTAATTTACGCGCCACAGCTGCCTGTAAAACCAACTTAATACATATTTATAGAAAACTGGTATAATTAGGTAGGTAAGCTTATTTATGGGCTAAACTAGTATTGTTTTGGGTCGTGAGACTTTTGGGCTCCAGGTATGACGTTGGTCTGTCTCTTTGTATGGCCTTTCGTACGTGTTTTGACAAAGAATTTAAACTCAATATTTTATCCTGACAATTTAAAAGTCCATCGGTGCTGGCTGACTAGTCGACGTGAAAAGAAAAAAGTAAATGTAGTCTGTGATCGTAAACACAAACAGTGACAGCTAATGCCAAGGAGGATTTAGATTAGCAGTTAAGAAAACTGCAATGCAAACCACATTGCAGTTTTCATATCTGCAAATAATACTCTGCAATCACCAAAGTCAAAGTCTTCAAAGTCAAATTTGCTTTAAATGCAGTAATACAAAGGTGGTACCTACCTAGGTAAATAAATATTCTTGTGCGTCGAGTCGATGACACATTTTGCCATATTTTCGCACGCAAAAATTATTAATAGTAAGATGCTTATTTAAATAAGCAATTATCTATACCAACAGTTGAAAATAATTATTAAACATAAAATGATTAAAAGTAAATCAATCTTCAATTTACACAACATTTTTTTTTATACATATTTTGGCACAACATAAAAATCAGAACAAAATTATGTCCACAATCACAGATTTTAATATAATCTAAATCTAAGCCGACAATGCATTCCGGCTGTAATGATAAGACAATTTGTCTAGATGACATTTCGAGGGCTCATCTCAACGCTGGAGTTGTTAATCTTCTGCCTAAAATAAGGCAATCTCTACCATCACACTGAAGGAGATTGGTGATCGCAGAATACAGTGATTTATAGACAGAGAAGGACTCTGCTGCCCATACCTACTGTTTACAAATGTAATCACGTATTCGCCTTTCCTTTTTGTCCTCAGCATCCTAATTGCGTAACACGCTATCAGTCACAAACAGAACGATTTTGAAGCAAATTACTAAACAGCATAATATTTCTATTATGCTTATTGCTATGCTAATCCTGTAATCCATATCAACAACGTAAATAATGCAATGAATGTTGTTGAACTGTCAAAATTTAACCGATTCCTATACTGTACCACAGTATAAAGAGTTACAGTAGTTTATCTTCATAGAAAATGGCTGAGATGAAGCGCTTCGAAATCTCAGTATGCACGATACACAACAGTCTCGAGTGCGCGGCCAGTTACACACGAACGCGGAAGGTGCGACATTTATTACCTGAAATATGGCACGAAGTTATTGACTGTCTTGTTCAGTGTATGAATGTTTGAATTCATCAATATCGAAACCAGAAACACCTTTTTTTAAATGACCAACTCGGTCGGCGAAGTAAGCCTATTAGAATAACAATAATTTTAGTTTTTATTTATTTCTGTGTTATGTAGGTAGTTGTATATTTATTGAAGCGTAGCGAGCGTAACGTCCTTAACAGGTATTTAATAGGTGAGCATTTCTCTTTTTCCATGCCATCGGTGCACGAGCGAAGGAACAAAATTTACCTTACTAGCTTCTGCTCGCGGCTTTGCCCACGTGTACATATTTCGGTTTGTCACAGAAAGTCTTTATCGTGCGTCCTGCGATCAAAAACATGTTCGTGAAGTCTATATTATTCAACCCGTATTCATCCAAATGATTTGGTGTAAAATGCAATTTTTGTCTGTATAAAATTTCCCTGACGATAAGCAAATTTATTTCGATAAGGATTTAACATTCCCTACTTAAATTATCCTAGACAAATTAACATATTTTTTTCATACAACTGAGTCATATTTTCTCAATTTGTGAATTAACCTGAGCATTTAGATAGGTATCTGATGTATGTCATCGCGGACTTTTTCTAGGCCTTTTTATGTAACTTTTCTAAGAACGTTGTTATTTTTTAATCCGAATAAATATCTATTTTCGATGACACTGATCCTCTATATCCCGCCATGTTGGATTTTTTGAGACGTCGACGACGTTAACCCGCGGAACAATATGGCACTTGCAACGATATCTCGTTTATCAAAATACGACAAGTAGTTTATGAGTTATGAAGGAACAGATGACGTGCATACGTACATAGCCTGCCTAAAACATACTTTCCTTTGGGTTTGGCGTAGTCTGGTAAAAATTAAAACTTAAAATATTTGCTGTAATTGCATTTTAACAAAAAAAAAAAAAAAAACAAAAAGAAAGGAAAGAAAAAAGAAAAAAAGAAATAGGGTACTAATCAAAAGATAATATATGACAATCTGGGGGCACGGTAGTGCCCCCGCCAAGACGAGCCAAGCGAAGCGCAAGGGCACTACCTACCTTTTCTCGAAGTGTTTCATCGTTTTTTTGAACCCTCATAGAGTTGGTTTCCGATGTACCAGATAGTTCATATTCTCAGGATATGATGTCAATAATAGACTAATTAAACATACAAAGTCTCAATTGAATAGCTTTAATACTTTACATTTTATTGATATCTAAAATACACAGATTTCGTCACTGACACTGACATACTGACACACCGATGATCATCAAAATGTTTGGCTACTTCCTGAAGTGCTAGACAGCTGAAATTTGGTGTATAATCTAAGTTTAGTATACAACCAACAAAAAAATTCATAAACTTATAACTTTCGCCCCCCATCCCCTAAAATGGGGGGGTGGAACTTTGTATGAAACTTCAAAATGTTAGGGTACTTCCTGAAGTGCTAGAAAGCCGAAATTTGGTATGAAAACAAAGTTCAGTATTTACAAGTTCAGTATATACAAGTTCAGTAGTTACAACCATCAAAGAAAAAAGGTAAAGACAGAGAATGGGCTATGAAATCCGGCACTGCTGATGTGCAAGAAATACACCCCAAAAAAAGAAGAAAAAAATAAACACTAAAAAGACTGCCTAGCAACTTACAAAAAGAACTGAAATCCCACCAAAAACATTTCATGTAAAATGTTGCCAAGACGACCACATAAGGTTTGCCCTGTGAAAAAGATATCAGATCTCATGTAGAGCCTAGCTTCTGAATCTACACGGCCTAACTCTACCGACCCTAACTTCACAAATTCTACATATCAGTAAAAATGTATGGCTTGGCTGTTTCGTTACTTACTTCAGAAACTAAATATTCGCATTACCTCCACGACGGTAGCGAAACGGCGAAACCATACATTTTTACTGATATGTAGAATTTGTGAAGTTAGGGTCGGTAGAGTTAGGCCGTGTAGATTCAGAAGCTTGGCTCTACATGAGATCTGATATCTTTTTCACAGGGCAAACCTTATGTGGTCGTCTTGGCAACATTTTACATGAAATGTTTTTGGTGGGATTTAATATAGCATTATCAAATACCTACGTCACCCAAGAGACACAGTCAGTGGGCAACCCTAGTGCGTGTTTATCTATCGAGCGGCCGGAGGTAAAGGTAATTTCAAGATTGGTGCCGAGACATACTACTGCTTCTTTTATATATACTGTGACTGTACTGTAAGTGTGTTAACCACTCGATAGGTAGGTACAGTCAGAAATTATTATTCATTGTTACCCTACGTCAATTTGTGGTGTTGTAGGCATTTCATACAAATGTCAAAGAATGACAGATGTGATTTGAATATACGGACAGTTTAAGCCGGTAGTCAATCTACCCAACAATTAATTTCCCTGACTTAACACTCACTAATCTGTCATGAAGAGCAATAAATAATTTCCTTTGTGCAGGTTCAATAATTCGTTGCTATTTTAACCAATAGTTCTTGTCTTGACACAAATGGCCCAGCGACGGAGCGGTAATCCAGTTCGCTATTTCATTATGTATCGGTATATACATACTTATACATACAAATGAGGTCCCAATTGTGTCAAGAAAACACCGACTAATTACATACGTACCTATCAATTAGTTAAACTTTTGCTAATTTTAAACTAAATTGGGAATTTATTTACAATAAGTATAATTTGTTAATAACGTCACCAAAAATTCATCACATAGTATGAAAGTTTGGGAGACAGTTATTGAGAGGCGACTGAGAGAAGAGAGTGAAAGTTATTGAGAGGCGACTGAGGGAAGAGAGTGAAAGTTATTGAGTGGCGACTGAGAGAAGAGAGTGAAAGTTATTGAGAGGCGACTGAGGGAAGAGAGTGAAAGTTATTGAGAGGCGACTGAGAGAAGAGAGTGAAAGTTATTGAGAGGCGACTGAGGGCAGAGAGTAAAAATTCGCAAAACCAATTCGGTTTTACAGATTCCATCTTTGCTATCCGCTAGCTGTGCGAGAAATACAGAGGTGCGCATAAAAACTTGTACATGGTGAATTCATCAATGGTCAACGAATTCGTTGACCTCGAAAAGGCATACGACCGAGTGCCTCGTGAAGTTTTGTGCAGTTGATTCGAGCGATGTACAGTCGATGCAGTACCCAAGTCCGGTCTACAGTGGGCACTACTGGCAGCTTCACTGTGGCTGTCGGCTTGCACCAAGGGTCGGTACTCAGCCCTTACCTCTTCGTGATGATAATGGCCGCTCTTACGTCAGATATCCAGGAAGAGGCTCCCTGGTGTATGCTGTTCGCTGATGACATTGTGCTAGTTGCCGAGAGCGGCTTAGAGGTCTAGAGCAGATTGGAGGTGTGGCGGGCAAGACTGGAGACCGCTGGCCTGAGAAACCTGTTGAATCGGGTGATGCCTTGAGGTGTCAGCAGAATTTAGCAGGTTAAGGGCTCCCATACAAAACTGCGATGCAATGTAAATTCGCAGTTTTGTGTGGGAGCCATTAATTAACCTGCGGAATTCTGCTGACACCTGAAGGCATCGGCAGGATTCAACAGGCCTGACGTACTGTATGGATCGGAATGCTGGACCGTGAAGAAGACGGATGAAAAAAGATTCAATGCAGCGGAGATGAGAATGTCGAGATGGATATGTGGAGTGATGAGAATGGGCAAAGTAAGAAATGAGTATATAAGGGGAAGTTTGAAAGTGGCGCCAGTGACAGAAAAGTTGAAAGGAAATCGTTTGGCTTGGTATGGGCATGTGATGAGGGAGGAAACGCATGTGAGTAAAAGAGTGATGAATATAAATGTTGATGGATGGAGAGGGAGAGGAAGGCCAAAGAAAAGATGCATGGATTGTGTGAGGAATGATATGAAAGAGAAGGGAGTGAATGATAGCGTGACGGTTGACACCCCAAATGATAAAGAAAACGTGTTACGCTGACCCCACGTAACATGGGACAAGAGCAGGAAGATGATGAATGCATGCACCAAAAAGATCCACATTTATTAAAAATCCCACAGTCCCCATTGTCAATTTACAAATTTATTCCAGGCAAGCCTATAACATTATCTGGGCCCAAATCAAGACTCTGGGCTGCTATTGAGAATTTCCTAATAGAAAAACCATGCACACTTTTCACAACCCGGGTATCGACAATCGACCAATAGACCAACGAGGATACGGGATAGTCAAGTATATTTTTAGTTAAATAATAATTATTATCCACATTATAAAACTACTGTATTTTACTGGAAAATATTTGTCTTTGTCTTAAATTCAGTACATAATTATTGTGCTTAAAAACAAACATGTTATGATGATAGTCAAGATTTAAGAAAACACATGTCATGCCATTTAAATTGTATTTTATCTTGTCGCTACATAGCTTTTGGGAAATTCGTCCGCATAGGTTAATGAGAAATGTTACTACTTTTCCACTGTCGTGTGTATATACATAATCTTACCTGGATTTGATGCTGCGGTCGGGAAAGCCCCACAGTTCGCGAGATGGTCTAGGTTACATTTAGGAATGTTAGGTGGCGAGCCGGCGAGCGTATATTGCCTTTAACTATTAAATAAAATCAAAATAGTTTATTTGCCTAAAATATGGTGGGTACAAAGGATTCAGTGCAAAGACACATTCCGCCATGCAGTGATGGCATGCAAATATTTAATGGATGTTAGTCAGTTTAACAGTAACATACAACTATAGACAAATTAATAACAATTTTTAGGTATTAAATTCAAGTTTTCGCGTTAAGAATTCTATGAACGAAAAGAACAATTTATTCAAGTCTACCATTTGTATTAACGTTTTAAACACACCTTACATGTTTCAGTAGCTAACGACAAGGTAACTAACTTACCCAACCAGTCGTAACTTAAGCAACTACAAGTGGCTGCAAAGCATTCCTGAAGTAGTAGAACTGACATGATTTTTGTTGAGAAATTTGCGACAGAATAAAAACTATGCGATATCAACCATTTTTCAAAACCACGCAGAATTTTTTTGTAAGGTAGTTCTGTTATCCAGTTAGGCAATCTATACAGGGTGTAAGGGACAGCCCTCCGCAGACTGATGGGGTGAATTCAGTATATCATACTAAGATGACCGGTACATGAAATTATTTCAAGAACGTTATGGGAATCCAATAACCCTAATTTATTTTACTACCCCACACGCAATGTATCGTTACTGTAGAGGCTTTAATTGAGCCTGCCTTCCGCTTGAATCCTCCTCGGATTGTGACATTGGCTGATAAGACAAACACTGGTTTATTGGAATTTAGAATAGGTTCGAACTATGACGGATAGTCAAGTTGTTTTATATAGAGTCAGAGTGCGGTGCTAGCTTTGCCCTTGAGAATGTAATGTGCTTTCATATAAGCGAATAAGTAGTAATAGCAGTGCTTCTGTGTACCTCATTTATATAACCGCCAACACACCTCGGAGTCGAGACCAAACAGACAACGTGGTGATCTGAGTATCGTGCCAGGTCACTACATTACCGTGGCAAAACGCGCGTAGCGAACGGCAGCGCAGCGAGCCTTCGACCGCCTCAACATCCATTATCAACATCCATTGCTGATTTTTTGATTTTGGTTGTTTTATTTATATAAATGGAGTGCTGCGTACAGAGAATGTAATTTTACATTGGAATAAAGGAATAGTAAGTGAAAAAACGATAAAAAATGAAAATTTGCCTGAGAATATTTCCGGTGGAATATGATACAAAATAAGTAGCTGAATAAACTCTGTTAGTTTTCGGAGGGCTGTCCCTTACACCCTGTATACAAAAATCAATTACCGTGCATTAGTCTCGTAAAAACTCGAAAATGGTGCGACCGATTTGAATTTTTTTTTTTTGTTCGCGTCAGTACTGGGATGGTTTAGGAAAAAACAAAATTAGGAAAAACGCAAAGGAGACGAAATATCGAACAAATCCAAATGTTGTCTCGCGTGATGTTCACCGGGTCATCTAGTGAGTTATAGATATAAGTGGTGCCATCAACTGCCCCTGAATAGTTCTATCCTAATTAAGGCGCAGCCCAATCAGGGACACCGTAAAACGTCGCACAGTTAAAAGTCGCCGTATTGCTACGTATTACAAGCCCACAAGGATATTTTAAAGAAATGTTCTAGCATCTTGAAAAAAAAATCGCAAGAAAGAACACGAAACAACTTTTTCGTCTCGAAATGCTCAGCATTTTGAACCATAACTAAAAATATTTTTGTGACAAAAAAAAAGAAAATTTAATCAAATAAAGAAATATGTAAAAATATTTTAACTTATTGCTGTAAGTATTTTTAAATTAAATTAAAACTGCGAAATAACTTTCATATTGGCGGACACGAGATTCAACTAAACTCAAACGCATCATCATTTTCAAGAGTATTTGTCTACCTCCTGAAATACCTAAAGAATTGCGTCTTACCGCGCCTTAATGGATGCTACTGAAAATTTCCTATAAATGATGAAATCCAATAACCCTATGTCCACCCACCCAGTTGAAACCCAGGTTCATATGCTTATTAGACAGCCTTGTGACCACTAAACTAACGAAGTAGCCTCCATGTTGTCAAGTTTAACAATGACTAAATCGAATAATTCTACAATAGGAAAGCTTACACGAATAATTTATGCAGAAAGCTTCTTCCATTCAGAGGCACGCCCCCATTCTGCTTAATCTGTGACGTAGAATTCTATACTCCTTTATAATCAATTGATAAGTTTTTTATCTGGATTCAGCTCAGTCTAGTAACTGTGACGTCTTTACAAATAGTTTATCTCTATTTTAACGATAGTTACGTACTCTCAGGTTATCAGAGTAACACAATCAGCTGCTACTATTGTTTAGTTAATTTTTATCTTAAATTCGTTGTTAAAATTCTAATAGGTATTTTTATATAAAAAAGTCACGTGTTTAAATTGCGCTTCAGTTAACATAAGTATAAATATAATTTATTACAAAACACGCCACTATTAAGTAGCCACAGGTAACACAATTGTAATCTTAAATAAATAAAATTGAAGCGTCTGTTTGTAGTATCAAATCAACAACTTTTTACTCAATGCAAATGAAAGTATTATACGGTATACGGTACGTATAACATAAAAAACATTTTTATAATTTTTGTCTGTCTTTTTGTTCCGGCTAATCTCCGAAACGTCTGGACCGATTTTGACAAAACTTTCACTGGCAGATAACTGATGTTATAAGGAGTAACTTAGGCTACTTTTATTTGCTACCTATCCAATTCTTATATTTATTGACTCATTATAACTTGTTTCTTTTTTTTGTGATTTCAATTATGTATATATGAATATTTTTTTTGTCTTTTGTAATTTTTAATTTTTGTAGGTAATTGTTTGTAATTATTGTAATTTTCTTCTGTTAATTTCTTGTTATTGTGCTGTGTCACATAGAACACTGAATTTGCCTATTCTATCAGTCCTGGCCACCAAGAAACAGGCTATGCCTAGTTTGGGGCCCATGGAATTCAATAAGTCAAAATGCTACGTGATGTCTTTTGGTCGAATGCGGCACCCAGTCAACTTTCCTGACAAACTGAATGGAGATACAATTACAAGAAAGACCATGAAAGACCTGGGAGTCATATTCGACCGTAAGCTCACTTCACGATCACGTCACATCCACAGCAAAGGAGTCCTTCAGGCGCCTTGGCTTTGTTTTAAGGAACTGTCGTGACTTCCACAACCCCCACGTTATCAAGCTTGTTTTTGGGGCATTGGTCCGTAGCAAACTTGAGTCTAGTGCATGCGTGTGGAATCCTTTTGAGAAGCAATATGTGTTGGCTTTAGAGAAAGTACAAAAAGCATTCTTCAGATATTTTTACAAGCACATGTACGGGTTTTATCCCTTCATGTATCCCACTAAATTTCTGTTGGGTTGCTTAAGTTTCAACTCTCTAGAAGTAAGACGGTCGCGGGACCAGATGACTGTAATATTTAAAATTATTAGAGGGATTATCGATGATCATGATCTGCACAATAAAATCTGCAATCTATTTGTCCCAGACAATTACTGTCGTGGCAGAAAGCACCGGTTACTGGCTGTTCCAAGTAGCCGTACTATTGCACACTCCAAGTCACCTATTCTTCGGACACTAGCCGCTATTAACGCTCTCCTGGACTCAAACACAAGTCTTGATATGTTTGCGGATGAATGGAAGGTGATACTATCAGAATGTTTGATTTTTTGTGAGAAGAATACATAACTGGGTTAAATAAATTAAATGTTAAATAGTGTAATTGGCTTCGGCCGTTCTATTTAAAATAAATACATAAATAAATGGCCACCTTCTTCTGTGTTTTCTACTTGTCTTATTCTCAATTGTATTTTTCTTTTCTTTTTTAATTTCAACTTGTGTGTGTGTCAATAAATAAATAAATTAAATAATTAAATTTTAGGAAAAGGATTAGGATTCCGCACAAAAAAAAACCCATGAAATTGTGAACAAATAGCGCGGGCGGGCGACACAACGCGGCGGGTCGGGAGACGTGGGAGTTTTATTAAAATGTGGTTGTTATTTTAGTATAAATTGTGTAGGTATTTTACGACTTCCACGCGAACAAAGTTGCGGGGCACGGCTAGTTTTTAAATAAATTGTTACGTGGATGACAACCAAAGGTGTACTCGTGCTCATAGGAGTTTGGCCATTTGCAACTGCCAGTCTTGGAGGTTATCACAACGTTTTTGAGGCTAATTTAAAGCGACCAAACGTGCACACTCTTGAGCATGCGCGCAGGTGAGGCAGGGATCATTTACTCTCGGCAGGGGACCAAACGGTTATCAGTCTTCTGATAATACAGAAATCACGTGTTTTGCGTAATTTAATGACGTCTTTACTTGTTCATTTCCGAGATAAATTTGTTTTCTCATATTATTTGAATAAGGCTGACAATATCATTGTAAAGTTATCTCCGAGTGTAAACAATGTCTGCTGGTGTGAGCGACTTGGCATGTTGACGCGTCAGTTCTTCAGGATGCGGGACAGGGTCGTAGGGACAGTAACGGAAATCGTAGTAGACTTGGCTACAGGACAACATAACATAAAATCTCGCCTGTAATCCTCAAAGGCAGACAGAGGTGTACATAGACGCCTGTTATATTGGTGTGTACGACTAAACGCCGAGAGACACTACGCCGGCAGACTGAACACCGACTAGACTTTAGTTCGACGGGACTCTTCGCCGACAGCGATGAGGAGAACAACAAGGGGCTCCTAGTCGCAGGGAAGCAGTGAGGCGGAAAGTAGTGTCGTCGAACAAAGTGCCTATGCTCGACGACGGTAGTGCATGAAGCCACAGACCCGACTCCCACTTACCCACAGCCAGCAGGCGTGCACGCTCCGCAGTAGTAGCAGACGTGTTTAGTAAATTATTTTGTACTACTTACTCTACAAAGCGGCTCATCCCACCGTCTCTGGGAAGATGGATTGTCGGGTGAATCTGAATTCGGGCAAGCGAGCCTCCAGGCAACCATAGCCTCGGTGAAGCACGGCATATCAAAATTAATCAGTGTAGAGGCTAGAATTTTCCTGATTAAATTCTCAGTGCCGTGGACCGAGGATATAAAAGCCGGTAATCTGATACTAGAAATTTTGCGGACGAATATACGAATGGGAAGAGTAGCTTGTGCCCAAGCTCGGTCGTCCATGGCCACATTTAAGATTGAAGTTAATATATGCCGGATAATTTGGTCCATTTTGTCTAAAAGCTGAGTGTGCTTCCATCCACGCTGTGACGCGCGAAGGAAATATGTTAATTTAGGGCCGAAACAGCAGTAACGAATTAAGGTTATGGCCGAATGCATGTTAATTTGGAACAATCTTTCCGAAACGTCATTAAAATTTTGTATTTTTTCCTCAATAAAAACGGGAAAGGAATTTTCAAAGATTGGGGAACCAAGGAGGCGGAGAGAGCTTTTTTCAATAATTTAGATTTCTGGGGGCTATTGCGTTTAATTTGAAAAATGTCAGATGTCCGTCAGTACTGTCCGCTAAGAATAGTTCACATTTCGAAAGGTTGAGATCAAGGCCAATGGAATGAAGTTCATTCTTTAAGAATTGAAGGTCATTTAAAACAGTTTCTACATCGTCATATATAAGATAAGATAAACTATGAATAAATAAATAAATCAATAAGATAATAAGATGTGCATTTAATATTGAACGAACACTAATAGCTAACTAAACAAAACGATTTAATTTTACCTGCAAGTGCACCTGATAACATTGCTACTTTTACTTTTATTGTTGCAGATGACACAGGAGTCTGTTCCTGTTTCCTCCGCAACAAATTATTAATATTATAAGTTATTATTTCTTCATTATTATCAAGAACAAGAAATCAAAACAAACGTATCAGTGTGTTATCAATAACATGTTAATGTCAACAACAGAAATGGATGCTACTGATAAGGAAGCTGTGGGTTTCTTGCAAAATATTGAACAAATAGTATTGTTGGAATAGAACTCTATTGTTCAAGGTTTTATAGTAGAAAAGGTCATGATGAAAATAGTCATGAAAGTCATCGAGGTACAGTCATGAGCATAAATACCTTACAAGTTTTAAAATCAATTTTCTCCTTGAGTATTGATATAAATTTTAAGGTGTTAGGTACGAACATAGTTTTTCTTGAAACCATACTATTATGAAAGAGTTCTTTTTTCAAAATTACAACCGTTATTTCACGACAAAAACATTTGAATATGTATGTGTAAGGTTTTATGCTCGTGACTGTACCTACTGTTACGCTTGAGTAGTACGGGAGATTGGAACTTATTAAAACTATGAAAAAAATAGGTACGAGTCCAAGAAATCAAAAAAAAATAAATAAACTAAATGACACTTTTTCGGGTGGTGCAGGTTTTCAGTGAGCAAAGCTCATTTGCATTGCCATGGAACATAGATGAACTTAATGTTTGGTTTAGACCACGTTTAGACCAAACGAACACAGAAGCAGAACAGCTGAAGCATTTGTTTGTTGATATTCTTAACATTTTAGTAGAGAGAGACCAACGAAGGAATGTTCCATCCCTGTTTCCAATTGTAATTTGGTGGAGTGCGGACAGAAAGTGCATTTATAATAAACGACAATTCCTCGAGAAGTGTTTCAACTTTTAACGTTTCATTCATTTCATAAGGTTTTGAAGTTTTCCCAAATATACGAAAAATTAAAAAAAAAAAGCAATAAGGAAATCTGTCAATTCCGTGTAACTGTGAACAAATAGAAATAATTCGATTTGTGAGTCACAATACTACTTATTTTGACACGTTTTAACACCTTGGCTGCGGCAAGTACAATCATAAACCTTCGTCTGGTGCGGCGGCGGGTTTCCGCCAGTGCGTGGTAGGTCTTTCTCGACCCACCAGCACTAGGGTAGAATAAAATGCTCTATCTTTGCGAAAACATGATGTATACAATTTTTTTGTACTGTTAGAATAACCTTGAATCCAACTTCCTGAGGTTCGATTCGCCTCGGGATCTACCAAACAGGAAATGAGAAGTAAGCCAGGGAAAGCGGCAGGCCGACATCGACCTGAACCGCACTGGAAAGTATTTTTAGTAGTACAGACAAAATAAGGGGATATCGAAAATAAAACAGAATTATCGTAAAAGAAATGAAAAAGTTTTTTGTTTACTTATGCTTGTCTTTAAAACATGTCACGCAAAGGTTTTTGTTGCATATTTTTTATTTTTTTACCTATTTTTTGCTTGGGTACTATTAAAGGTTCTCCGCAGTCTCTCGTAGCACCCTGCACAATTTTTCCGTTTAGCGCTCATCTCAGGGACATGATCATTGTCCTTAGGTTTTACTTGATTTTCTGAAATATTTTTTTTTTTAATTCCGTGTGATTTATTTACCATATGAGTTTTACCACAGGACTAATTTACCACAGGATTAATTTATTACTTGGGAACTAATAAATAGGTTCTCAAATTAAATTAAAAAGTTAAGATAGAACACTTTGAATTATAAAGTGAGGCAGTTTTTGGTAAACACTATGTCACGTCGCCATAGTGTAAGACCTATCACATCTAGTTAGTGATATAACTGCAGGGCGAATTACTATATTTTCCAAAATTAGTATTTTTCTTTTATTGTTTGCTATCGTTGATTATATCGAACGAACGCTACGTCAGATCAGCTAGGTAGCACAACACTAACTGGCGGGGCGCGCGCTCTGTGCGGCGTCGGGTCGCCGGCTGCCGGCTGCCGGCTGCCTGTTGCTACGGCGGGCCGAAATAGGCCCACTGTCGCACTGAGCGGATGTATTTCACCGTCAGTGCGTGGTAGGCCGAAAAGGGCCTGTCGTCATGTTTTGATGGGGAACACCTACAATTTTGACTACAAGCTGAAATATATATTTGTCTCTGTCGAACTCTTACAAACACCTGAGATAATCGTTCCGCACAAGCGCGAGGGACATAGTTTTCTTCGTCCGCACCAGCTGAAGTACCGCGGCGTTCCGCAGTGAAGTAGTTAACTTATTGTTAGTTCTTTGTAAAAATCAAAATAGAACCAGACTATTAGTACATAGCACACGTAACATCACGCCTATGTTCCCCGAAGGGTTAGGAAGGCTATTAGTATTACTTATTGGCATATGGAATTCTATCTCTCTCATTGGTGTAGTAGTCGCAATCGCGGCTGCTCAGCGTGAAGTCTTGGGGTCTATTCCCAGGTTGAGAAAAATGTTATTGGGTTTTTCACGCTTGCGACCACGAGACTAACGGGGCAGCCGCGAAAGTACATAGATACTAAATTATATTGAAAGTCACAAGCTACGTTACTACTCATGAAAAAAAAAAGCAGGAACAGGAAGCGATGCAAGTAAAACCACAAACAATTTGCGTACTATTGCTAAACTATTGGTGCGTGCTGCGTAGTACGTGACCGAATCTAGTGAGTGAATGAATTTGACTGACCGATAGTGTGACGAATGAACTGAAGATAAGTAGGTGTTTAGGAAGTGTTGATAATAAAATGTTTTGTGAATATTATTTACAAGTAATTACAGCATTTTCTTATTATCACCTACTAGGTGAACAGTCTTAGAGTAGTTATACATTATTTTTAACCGACTTCAAAAAAGGAGGACGTCATCAATTCGGTTGTATGGTATTTTTTTAAATGTTTGTCACCTCAGTACTCCGTCATTTATGAACCGATTTGGAAAATTCTTTTTTTATTTGAAAGGACATACTTCCAGATTGGTCCCGTCTTTATCAAAGTCCAGTTCTGATGACAGGATTCATGAGGAATGACTCCTCAAATATTATAGGCAAATACATAGTGATTTTGATATTTTCAACAACAAGTCAAGCTTTTGCATTCAGAAAGTATCATTTGGTGTAGTGGAACTGACGAAGAAGACCACAGATGGTCACGGGAACTCCTCAATGATAAGTATTACACGGGTGGCTATAAGATATACGCGATATAAGCGATATAAGCGACAATGACGAAGCCAATTTAAATAAATAGTGCTGATGAAAATAGTACCATCGAACTGTACTGATGATGAAGCCGGAAGGTAGGCACCGGAACTCCGTAATAAAACAATGTATCCTAGCCGTGTTTGGGCTTATTGGAATTGTCACGAGATGCACTCTGGCTATAAATTATTTTAAACCGACTTCGAAAAAGGAGGAGGTTCTGACTCAGTTCGTCGGAATCTTTTTTTTAAGTGTGTTCCCCGATTACTCGAAGTCGGCTGGACCGATTTGGAAAATTCTTTTTTGTTTGAAAGGGTATACTCTTAAAATTGTCGCTAAGCAATATAAGCTCGTCACAATTTATATGGTGGAGTGGAGCTGATGGTGAAGTACCAGGAGAACCCCTTGACAATTAACATCCCTGCAACGGGAAAAGCATTTTTTTGTAAAAGGTGATGAGCTGTCATCAGTTGTCATTAGGCTATTGTAACTTAGATAAATTAAAAACCGACCCACTGAAAAGTGAAAAATAAAAAAACTTTTTTACAAAAAAAAAAAAAACAACCGACCTCCAAAAAAACACTACAAAGTGAAAAATAACTTTAATTTCGGAAGTCAGTTGCAAAAACCTAAAATACAGATCCAAAGACACCGACCTCCGAAATTAAAGTTATTTTTAACTTTGTAGTGTTTTTTTTTGGAGGTCAGTTGTTTTTTTTTTTTTTTTTTTGTAAAAAAGTTTATGACGTTATGCTATGCCTATGGATACTTTATTTGTTAGATATCTTAGTATATCGTTCTGTAGTTTCTGCCAACCCCCATGGGGAGAAGGCATGAGTTTATGTATGTACAGTATATTTTAGATTCTTATCCCCAGTAATACCACATGTCGCATAATCTTTATTAAACGATGTGACTTCGCTAGATTGAAAACAATATTTTACAATTAACATTATTGATTCTCACTCATAAAAATAATTGACTTATTTTTCTCAGAGTGCGTCATGGCAAAAAAGATCTAAGTATAACATTTTTTCTACGCATGTTTTCAAAGCATTTGTTTTTCTGGTTCTTTGATAAACTATAGGTACCTTGCTTTTTTGTTGATCAAGAGACTGCTTTTTTAATCATCGAAATACGACTTTATAGGTAGCTGGTATTATTATTTTAATAAGCATTTTCCATGGTGGCATCATCGTTTTATGTATATACTAGCTGTGCCCCGCGACTTCGTTCGCATGGAAGTCGTAAGATACACAATATACAAATAACAGTCACATTTTAATAAAACTCCCTCGTCCCCCGCCCCGGCGCGTTGTATCGCCCGCCCGCGCTATTACTTCGTTTTCGCTTATTGTTTTTTTTCGACTTTTTTCTTTTTGCTCGGCTCCTAAGGGTCGTAGCGTGATGTTAAATAGCCTATAACCATCCTCGAGAATTGGGCTACCAAATGCAAAAATATTTTTTCAAATCCGACTTTTTGTTCACCATTTCATGGGTTTTAATGTTTTTGCGCGGAACCCTAATTATTTTTCTAAAATAAAACCACCCCTAAGCCTTAGTTACCCGCCGTACCATCAGCTATCTGGCAGTGAAAGTCCCGTCAAAATCGGCCCAGCCGTTTCGGATATTAGCCGAAACAAACAGACAGACAGACAGATAAAAATTTTTAAAATTGCTTTTTTGTTATAAGTACCGTATATACTTTCATATGCATTTAGTAAAAAATTGTTATTTTGACATTACAAACAGATACTTCAATTTTATTTATTTGTATAGATGTATAGATATAGATTTGTATAGATGTATAGATTACCAGCACTTTGCTAGCGACTTCGTCCGTCCTACTTTCCCTATCTAATGACGAATATTCCTTATTTCTTGTCTACATTATTAACGGAATCTCTGTGCACAATTTCAGCTTTCTTGGTCCAAGGGTTTGGGCTGGGCGTTGAGTCAGTGACTGTGCGTGCGTGTGAATCAGAACAAAATATATTAATAGGAAGATTTCATTTTGTTGGGATTTGAGAACGCAAACATTATTATTTTGCTGTTGGTTTTACGGCTACCTAACTTAGTGTCTTATGATGGCAACATTTTTCTCTTCTTTCTGTTTGTCATGTCAATCAGTAAGCATTCAATAAATACGGACGGATGCAACGACTGTATTTTTTTTAATGTGTAGTGTTAAATATTGTACGGTGGTACGAAACCCTTCGTGTCCAAGTCCGACTCGCACTTGGCCGGTTTTTTGTTTCTTCAGAAATTAATTGCAATAATTTTGTCGTCGTGTGTCCATCAAATCACATATTACGCTGTATCATTGAATGTTGCTAGTTGCTATAGACTTCCGTATTGTAAAATAATTATTTTATTATTGACAGGTAATAAGCTAAAAACTTGTTACTAATGCTAAGGCTACATTGTCGTGATAAAGCGAACTATACTTCGCGCGCTCTCCGTTTCCGTCGAGCGGAGCGGTGTGCGAGAGAGAGCGTGCGAAGTGTAGTTCGCCTTATCGCGTCAATGTGGCCGTAGCATAACGGTGTTATTACGAAAAACTGTAGTCTTTCATATTACAGCTACACGGACTTCTACTAAGTATCGTAGACCGTAATAAAACACAAAGTTATTTTCCACATTAGGTACCTACCTACATTTAGAAAGTGAGTGATCCGGAATCTTTCAATCAAATCTCCCCGGAATCGGAATCTTTCCGGAATCAAAAAGGAGAGGCCACTTTAAACTTTGAGCTACTTTGACTCGATTTACAAATGAGAAGAAAGTGGAACACACAGTGCAATTGTATTTAAAACAAAGATTCATTAACTTAATTAGAGTAAGTAGTGTAGGTGGCTCTAGGTGGCTGGAGTTACGATATAATTACCTTGAGTTCGTCGGTCTTTAATTTGCGCATGAGTTGTTCTAATACCGACTGGAATACCGACTAGAAAATGTCTGAGAATCGGCTCCGACCGGTTCAGAAATTCACGATAAATGATAAATGATTTTATTTCGGTAAGTAGGTTTGTACAAACACTTTTACACGTCAATCATATTTTTAAAACTTGATAAGGTTTCATAACTGACTACTCCGAGAAGAAATGCCGAAACAAACTCAGAGGTCAGTCTCTTTTTAAAAGACTGACCTCTAAGACTAACTGGCTGACTGACTAAGATTATGCCTGGACTTAATCTTAGTCAGATCATGTCAAAACCATGTAGATTGGTGTCTGAAATGGTCTTTCTGAATTCTGTACAAAAATATGTGTATCAAATAGAGCAGTCAAGTTTTTTTTTTTTTAATTAAAGAGACAAGAAATAATTTACGTAAAATTTTTAAATAGCTACTTAACTATTTTTGTTGATTTTGTTAGTAATTTTGGAACAAACCTGAATTTATAAATAACAATATTTTATTCAATTTTGGATTGATTATAAATGACTGACTAAATAACTGTTTTTTAATAATTTTACCGGCCCTTTACCGGTCGAGCGGTCCTATGAATGATGACAGTAAAACATACTGTTCGATTTAACAACATTCCTTTAAAACGTGTTGCCAGTGATAATATTATGTTAATATTTATAAGCTATCACGTGGATTCGCACGGTAAAACGTTTAGTTATTTATTTATAAATATGCAATAATTGAACGTACCTATTTACACTGACTTTTATAGAGTTGATATGAATTGAATTGATATGTTGTGTACGTTATTTTAATCATTTATTTATTATTTGCAGGGAAATCATGTAGGGATACAAAAACGTTTGGAAAACTGATTTTGATATTTAATATTACAAAACTGATTAGGTACCTACTTTGTGAGGTGTGATTACGTAGATAATAAAGCTTTAGGTATCATGTGTTTGATTCTGACATGTTTAATAGGTATCTATACTTCTTCACGTTTGCCCGATAAAAAAAAAAATATATAAAAGTAACTCGTGGATCTACCTACTAAATAGGTTACATAATGGACGAATGATTGTATCTAATAATAGATAATTGGGCAATCAATTTGTTTTTGCTCAATGTCTATAACATCTTGAGTTCTAAGGTTAAAACTAAAGGTAAATCAAAGTTCACAAAATTACGTGATGTGAAAAAACTGCGGTCAAAGATTAGTCTTTCTCAACATGTACTATAGGCAAGTAGGCCAAAAGGAACGCTATTTACTGTCATTTGAAATAAGTAGGTTTTTGAATAGAAGTGCTGGTGGTAGTGCCATAACATCACGACTTGTTTCCCGAAGGGTTAGGTAGAGGTAGAGGTGGAGTTTGGTGGGTTAGGTAGGGGGGGGGGGGGGGGGGGGTAGCTCCCTATAGTACACCCACATTGCGCCAGTTATGTCCCAAGTTATAAGGGGTGAGCATATAGCCATCAACCGGGCACAAATCCAGACTCCGCGCTGCTATACTGAGAAATTCTAGAAAGAAAAACTTAATATCACTGCCCGACCCGAGAATCGAACCCAGGACCTCATGCTCAGCTGTAGCTTGGTGTTGTAGGTTAATGCTGTGTTTGCATTTAGTTGGTAAGCCTTTTTATACTGAATGATTTTTTTACCGTCTCGAAATTTTTACAGGGTGTTCTACCCATGAACATGAACAACTTTCACTACGGGACCAACTATGAGATCACGAAAAAAAATCTGCTGTTTCATACATTTTGGTCAAGTAGGTTTGAACTTTTCTATTAAACAGCTGATTTTTTTTTCGTGATTTCAGAGTTGGTCCCGTAGTGAAAGTTGTTCATATTCATAGGTAGAACACCCTGTAAAAATTTCGAGACGGTAAAAAAAATCATCCGGTATAAATAAGTGCTTAACGAATGCACCTGTATATTTGTACTGAACGTATTGTGTATATTTGTACTGAACGTATTGTGTATATTTGTACTGAACGTATTGTGTATATTTGTACTGAACGTATTGTGTATATTTAATATCGGTACGTATTGTTGTGCAACGACAAGTCATGTGATCGCCGTTCGTTTGCTGTTTGACACCAATTCCTTTTACTACTGATTCATAGCGAATAGTTGAGTAATATCTTGCTGAAGTCTGCGATGCGATCATAAATGGGATACTTGTTGCCATTTTTTTAATACTGAACATACTGAACATACTGAACAGACAAACAAACGGTGGTTGTTTAATGAATATTTCCACATTCATCATCTAACCTTTTATTTCACGAACGGATGTCAGGTACTGCATGGATGGTACCTGCCACCATGAGTCAAAGTTATGAAGTATATTTTCTTTTCATTTCAGCGGCACACCGTTCTAACCGGAATACTGCCGCCACTGCAGGCAATCCTGCTTGATGGCAAAAAAAGATAATCGTTTTGGCCAAGAAATAGGGATTAATTGATTTTTGCATTCTGTTTATAATCCTTATAAAAAGACAGGCATTTTGTTCTACCGTCCCTTGATTTCAAATAAAAATCGGCAGCATATTTACACAAGCACATGATACAAACTTATTAAGCAGGGGTGATTGGTGATTACAGCAATTAGAAAAAACATAAAATTCAAAGCAAACTATGACTAGGGTGGCCACATGAACATCCATGGGGTACTGATCATACCACACACATTTGATTGCCAAATAAAATGTCTATCGGTAACCGAAAGGTCTGTATTAAGATTGCTAAGTCCTTGCGAAATGAAATTGATTGATAATCATCTTTTCTCCAGTATTACGAGTCCATCACGTACCTAAACATATTTCAATTCCGACGAGTTAGATTCCTTTAGTTATGTAAAGTTAAGTTTAAGAAGTAAACCATAATCTAATCTTTTTGCAAAACCTTGTGGAACAGTTTCCGTAAAGATTAGGACATCATTCGCAAGATTATGTCATGAAGATGCAGCTTCCCAAAACCTATTTTTGATAGCGTTATTCCGTAATGACTAATCGAATTATTATTTATTTAAAGAGTTTATAGTAGTTTTGTACTAAAAAACTATGCTCCACAAAACCGTTTTCACGGTATTTCTGGGAACGGATCATACAAATTCAAGTAAAGTTTATTCATTGGCTAGCACACACACGTACACTTCACCCATATACAAAGAGAGGCCCTCTCTCTCACACACCATATACAAAGAGAGGCCCTCTCTCTCACACACCATTTATTTCTATCTTGATTTTTGTGTAAAATAGTAAGTATAAGCTAGTTTAAATTCTGATTTATTTATTTATTTATTTTATTGGTTCACCAACAATTGTTTGCACAGGTTGTAAGCTAGAAAGTAAACATGCAGAAATGTGAATACAACAGTGCAAGAATCACTCGGGGAGTGGCGCCGTATGCCGAGATACAGGTCCTAACCTAGTTCGACAGCGGATGCTATTATAATTATACATTTGAACCATTGTTATCTACTAGCTAATAATTTACGACAATACATATATTGTTTCTCTTTAAAATGTATGTAAAATGTAACTTGTACCTACTTTCTGTGCAAATAAAGAACTATTCTATTCTATTCTATTGGCTGCCTCGTTGCTGTAGTGGTCGCAAGTGCAAATGCTCTAGTACTCAACATCAAACGTGGGGTCTGCGGATCAGGCAAAGTGTTCTAGATGTTTATCATTATGAAATTCCTATCTTAGTATCGCTGGTGTCTGGATTTGTGCACGATTACTGGCAATAGCATAATCAGTCTGTAATGTTCGCACTGCTGGGACACAGGCCTGCTCTCGACGAGAGGGCCCGGTGCGGGTTGATAGATGTCACGTGTCATCGAATTTTTGGTTCTAGGATATACCGATTTCCTTATGATGATTTCCTTCACCGCAATAGGCTTGTTCCCTATTTCATAGGACTTTAACATAACTGATAAAATGTGGGTATACATACGTCTTAATATACACCTCTGCCGAGCCTTTTTTTTGGGTGGGTAATCATCAAATGACTTCTCCCAATCTGGGCGGATCAGGAGGGCGTGTCAGACTTTTACTGACTAAAACCCACCCGTGTTCCTTCAGTTGCCTGTGCCGGGGTCACGGTAACTCTTCCGAACATCCCGCAACCCTAGCTGGACCTATGCCGAGCCTAAGCACCTCTTTTGGGAATACAGGCGAAAACTAAGATTTAATAAAGTTAGGTTAAGTTATGGCACATTTTTATTAGTCTGCAGCATGCGGGGACTCCCCGCAAGCGGGGTAATGACTAATGAAAGTCATAAATCGATAACGCGGTGTACACCGTCTGCGGGGAATGTCCGTAGCGAGCGTAGAGACCAATGAGATTCATCGGTCGGTTAGAAGCATGCGGAGACTCACACCCAATGAAAACGACCAATAAAAATGCAATCGTTACCTATCGGCTAATGAAAACGGTTCCCTGAATACGGGCTCTAAATGGCATGCTTTACAGAAATCTTCAACACCCCACATGCGGGTCCAATCGACTAATAAAAACGGTTCCCTGCATGCGGGCCCTATGGCATGCTTTACAGAAATCTCCCGCACCCCGCGTACGAGCGTTCGAGCGGTATCGACCAATGAAAATGAGCCTTTAGGTTAAGTGAGTAGATTAAATAAATACCTACTACTAGTTATTTAGAAATAAGTATTGTTACTTACTACCACATTAAAGCCAGAATTCTATAATGTATCTCAACCTCGATCTTGATCCGCAGTCTTTGACGGCTGCTTGTGATTCGCCCTCTCAAAGACTTGACAAACTCGGCCGTTGATTGATTACATTACAGACAAGGATCGGGATCGAGATATATTATAGAAAGCAGGTGTAAGTCATACTTAGTTACGTAAAAACTCATAATTTTGTTGTTAAGCGCAAGGCCACCACGCTATGATTAGTTTTGGTATATCGACCATTTTGCACAAATCTTCTGTTTCGCGCACACCGATATCTAGTCCTTGTGATGTCCTAATTGGTGACAATTTTAACATGTCCCATGATCAGCTAGGCTGATGCCTGATTTGGATTGATTACGACCAGTCAACAATTCGCGTGTGTCATCTGCTAAATGAGATCAAACAGTAGGTACAAACTTACTGTTTGATCTCATTTAGCACATGACTCTTATGATGATGATGAATCTTAAAGAAAACCAAAACTATCCCTAGAGTGAAGTCATAAGAGTTATGATTTCTATTTCAGAGAAGGTGGTTTTTTTTAAACGAACATGAAACTTAAAGAAATCCTTAATAAATGATTGCCCAAGACAGTAGAGGAGTTTTGGCAGACCTACAACCAGAGGGTAGATGAACTACAAAGACCTGGAGAAGACTCTCACAGACCAAGGAAGCATGACACAAAAGTAAGTAGGCCTTCACCCAGCGTTGGGAGGAACAAAGCTGTCAGAGATAATGATGACTGCAAGAAGGAATACTAAACGAGAGCTTCACAAGAAAAAAACAAACGCAATGTACGCATTTTATATCAATTCCTGGTATCACTTGGAACGCAAACAATATTATGACAATAAACAATTTATTCTTGACAAATAACGCAATTGATCGTGATCTGTGACGTAAGTGACGTAAGAACCAATATGGCGGCTGGCGCGTGCGCGCTATCAGCTCAAAGCAATCAGTATTTGTCTCAACTCTTTAAATGCTCGCTATTGATAGTGTTATCTCTGTGATGATTATCTTGTAGGTATCATCCATACTTTATATATAACATTATAAATGCGACAGTAACTCTGTCTGTCTGTTACCTTTTCACGCCTAAGCCGCTGAACGGATTTCGATAAAATTTGGCAAGGAGACAGATGGCATCCTGGGGAAGGACATAGGCTACTCTTTGTTCCAAAAATAATCCTACAGGGGGTGATATAGGGGAAGAAAGTTTGTATGGGAAACTCAGCATTTCTTAAGCTATGGATACGAAAATTCAAATGTATGCTTTTGGTAGGAAACAAATTCTGGATCTTTGAAAAGTCATCCCCTAAGGGGGTAAAATAGGGGTTAAATTTAAAATTCACAAATAACACTAAAATGTTTGTACACTTACCTCTTTTTAAGAGATTTAAGGGATTGGAAAAGTAGAAATTGTAGTCATAGTTCGTATCTTGAGGTACCTAACATTTTAGTCTTTATTCATTTAAATCGGTCCACTCGGTCAAAAGTTATTTGTTAGTCCCCCTGCCGCGTCTGTCTGTCTGAGCGTGATAAACTCAAAAGCTACCGAACGGTAAGGTTTTGTGTAAATTGGCTGAAACATGACGATGATTGTTGAAGATTCGTAAAAAATCGTGCCGACTTGACGTGCGCCGCGTAAACCAACAGAATTATACATTGTTTACCTGGAGTAACACACAGGGTAGGTACTTTTAATCCCGGTAGTAGGTACGTTCCCGTGAGATGGGATACTTTCCGACATCCATGCGGGTGAAGCCGCGGGCAAAACCTAATCATTGATATGTAATACATACAATTAAATATTGTAGTTCATTCATGCCATCTTCTCCTGTCAGAAATTAAATAACCTGATACTTAGTGTTAATTACTTTCTCCAGTCCCCACTTAGAATTATTGAAAGTAACTACTTACAAAATGGGCTCCCCTGTCATAAATATTTCACTAGACAATGTGTTTTTAACAGAATTTTGGATTAACTATTCGTTTCTTGTTCCTAATACCTTTGTTTGACTAATATAAAACCCCCGTTCGAGTCAAGTTATCTTTTAAAAACATGACTGTCATGTAGGACAAAGTGCCAATTATCCTTTTGACGAGTGCTATGCAGCTTCTGCTGAAACTCAGGACTTGGGATGCGTAGTGGCGATATTGGAATGTGCTTCTGGCTGGAGCACCCTTGGTGTCTACGTAATAATAATACCAGCCTATTATTGTTTTACTGCAACGCCTCTTCTCATACAGAGAAGGCACGAGCATTGATCACCACGCTTGCTCAAGGCGGATTGGCGATTTCAGACTGGCCTTTATTGTAAGTCCTCACGATTTTAGCCATCACCGATGTCAGTTATAAATAAATAAATAACTAAAATTCATTTATATCGGGCAAGTTTTTACACATACACCCATAGTATTAGAAAACATAACACGTAACATCACGCCTTGTTTCCCCGAAGGATTAGGCAGAGGTGTACCTATAGTAACACCCACAGTAGTATTAGAAAATTAAATTAAATATGGAGTAGATATTTTCCTTTATTTCAATAAGTACATATAAATTATATTTTTAAATAAAAAAGTATAAAAACATTTAAAAATATAAAACATAGTAGCCCACCGGTATCGGGAACAGGGTCCAAGCTATCGGCGGTCAGGGTTCCAGAGAGAGGAACCTCCTAACAATGCGAGCCGTGTCCAGAAGTACCGCTTTCTGAATCAAGCCCTTAATCCAGCTGCCCAACGAGAGCCTCCTTAGGTGTTGGTCGAGGCTCTTGGTAATTAGGCCATTGGCTGATACGACTATCGGCACAATGATCGCTGAGTCCACATCCCACATGTCGACAACCTCGCGGGCCAAGTCAAGATACTTGATTTGTTTATCTTTCTCGGCTTTCACGAGGTTCCCGTCATGCGGGACAGCTATGTCAATAATCGTTGCGCGCCCCTCTATTCGATCCACCACCTAGTGGTGGTGGAGCCTGATATAGTTATCAGGCTTATTGGCAACAATAGTCCTGTCAGTGATGATGGATCGATCCCAGTACAATGTGATATTTGCATTTTCGAAAACTGAAAATTTTCGAGAAATTATTTATTATTATTATACATTCAGATAAATTATAGTTTTCTTATAATGTCCAAGATTAATTTCGAAAGTAGTGTATGAATTGAAAAAGTCACATTTGTACGTGCCCGGATTTGAACCCATAACTTCGTGCATGAGAGGCGAGGCCTTAACCACTGGACTATCACGTCTTTCCCCTGCTATCTATCTCCTTGTTATCTGACCACTGTTTGTTAAATGGCATGAGGTATTCTTACTTAGTTCGTGAATACTGCTAATGTCAAAGAAGAAGTAGCATGTGTTTTATCAATCAACATAAAAATGAACAGTATTGGACACAGTCATCCTGTGTCTGTCTGGTACCTAGTCTGTCACTTAGTTGTGAAATATAATTATTGCAGATTTTTAAGGATCTTTATGTCACCTTCATGTAAATATAATTCATTTTTATTTTTAAATAATTCACATCATCCTTTGCCTTGTCTTGTCCCAACTATATTGGGGTCGGCTTGCAGTCTAACCGGACGCAGCTGAATACCAGTATTTTACATGGAGCGACTGCCTATCTGACCTCCACAATCCAGTTAGTGGGTAATACGATACCCCTTGGCAGGACTGGTCTGACTTGTCGGACTACCCGTAACGACTGTCAAAGATCTACGAATGACAGCCGGGACCAAAGCTTAACGTGCTTCCCGAGGCAGAGAGGGGTATGTATGTAATGAATGGTCACCCATCCATGGACCGACCTCGGCAAGCGTTGCTTAACCTTGAAGATCAACCCGTACTGCTGTTAATACTTAGCCACAAATAATGCAAATTCGTTTCTGATAAAATAATACTATGAAACTAAATCCTGCGCATAATCGAGTCGGGCTATATTTGTTTCAAATCGACTGTCTCGTTTATTTATAAATACAAATTTTTTAACTTAATCTACTTGCGTCATTAGTTATTTACTGTAATACTAAGAAATATGTTTTTTTTCCTTGTTTAGTGATGTTTAGAGTAGAGTTATCTGAAACGTTAAAATGGTTGGACAAAAAACCTCTCTACATGTTAATTAAATCGGCGTATGAATTGACAAGTAGATTTCTACTTGTATTAATGATAAGTAGAATGATTAGTGGTAGATAATTAATATGGTTGTATAGTCACCACGTAATTGCTTCACCCTAATGTTGTCTTTGTTTGTGTCAGTTAGAAAGTTTCAACCTTAAGATGAATTTCACCAATGAAACTGAACGCGTTCATCACATCTAAACTGCGTTTAAGAGCTGTAAGTGTCATTATTCCAAAGAAAATAATGACACTGACAGTCCTTAAACATCGTAGTGCTGATCGTGTTCAGTTTCATTGGTGAAATCAGGCCATAGTAATAACACATAACATCATGCCTGTATTCCCCGAAAGGTTAAGAAAAGGCCTTAGTGTAGTTTTAATTTATTGCGAACTGTTATCAAACGTGGTAAAGCAATTATGAGGTAGACTAAACACTTTCTGCTGGCATAGGGAAGCTTGCAAATTCTGCACTTTCGGAAAACCACAAGGGAGTTAAGGATTTTCTTGAAAAAGGGAGTGATCTTACTAATATTATTAATACAATAGATTTAATTTTAGTAAAGTTATTAAATAATTACCTACTTACGATGGTTTTACTTTTGGTGCTGGAAAATAATAATTATTTTCACTATGCCCAGTCTAGACTGCCTTATTAGTCTAGTGGTCGCAAGCACTACTGCTGAGCATGAGGTCCTGGGTTCGATTCCCAGGTCGGGCAAAGTGTTATTGGGTTTTTTCAATCAGGAATTTCACAGTAGCAGCCCGGAGTAAGGCTTTGTGCCCGGTTGATGGCAATAGGCTGCCCCTATTACATGGGACTTTTAAAAACAACTAGTTCTTGATGAACTTTGAATGATTAACAGACCTTTTAAGCCCAATAGACCAAAGCAGACAAAACAGACAAGAAAAACACTCTTTTGACCCGGATTAAAAATCTTGCCAAGCAATTAACCTTTTAACTGTGTGTGAGTGACTGAGTGTGTGTGTGATGTGAATGTATGTATTTAAGTATGATATTGTATATTTGTATTTATTTATTGCGTTATCTATGTGTGTATTTATAGTAATTGTGTGTGGATTTACATCTGGAAAGTAAAGATTTCATTTCATTTCATTCATTAACCACCAAAACAGCACCCTAATTACGTAACACACCATAAATCAGAATCTGAATGATTTTGAAGGTTATTTCTAATCCCTTGTTTCTTATGTTCGAAAAATTTGTCTGCTCAACCACGTAAATAACGTAATTAATGTTATTGAACTGTCAAAATGAAACCGATTCCGCACGTGTGTTACGCAATTGCCCCGCTGGTCCAGTTAACTTTTCTCGATTCTTCGAAACTTCTCAAATGTCGTATGAACCCCATCAGTTCATAAGAAAAAAATGCACTCGAAACGACAGTAAATATTGTGAAAAACCGCCGAGCGCTCACAATGCAAACGGCTTCTAGTGTAGGTGAACATTTGACGGATTAACTTTTTGCGATGTGGTTCCGGGGAGGTACTAAAAACCACTCGGTCACTTCCCACCGTAAATGTTGGTTATCAGCTACTTATAGATGATCAATGAGCGATAGTATCTACCACTTAACAGTACAACTTTCACTAATACTTAGAGCTGTTAGATGGATTGACTTGTTTAATCGTTTTCTAATTTCAAACGGATTAAAATTAGGAAGATTTTTAAAATTGATGCTGCTAAGATGTAACGTCTTTTATCGATGATTACAGCTGGCCTAGAAGACGTGACATTATGTCAGGGATAATTATGATGGAAAAGTAGAATGTATATTGGATTGACACAAGCTACGGAAAGGCTTATGCCAATCCTGTTGAGACGGGTATGACACCTCCGCCGCGCAACCATAGTTAGTGAAACCGCAGTAGTTCCGACATGCCTTGTCCGTTGTACGACAAGCGAAACCGAAGCGAAGCTGCCTGGTCCAACGTACAGATTTGATTATAATTCTATCTTTTTCCCGCTTAGCTCGCTATTTTGTTGCGGTGCCGCGTTTGTTTCGCACGTATCTGCGGCAGTTGACCAGTTTATGAAGCGAAACTTCATTTTTTTTGTAAAATGGATGTTGATTTTACGGAAAAACTAAGAGGTCCGAAGTAGACCTATATGTACGTATTACATATATATACTATACATATATATACTATACATATATATACTATACATATATATACTATACACATTTCAATGTTTAATAAATGATATTTTACTTCTAAAAATTGGTTTTAGAAAACACTTACCTCAAAACGAAATATAAATATTTTAAAATTATTAAAAACTAGCTTTTGCCCGCGGCTTCGCCCGCGTGGATGTCGGAAATTATCCCACATGAACGTGCTACCGGGACAAAAGTGTCTTATGTCCTAACCCAAGTCATGGTCTACCCATGTGCCTTCATCCAAATCCGTTTAGCCCTTTTAGCGTGAAAGCGTAACAATCAAGCCAACTCAGTTTCGCATTTATATAATAGGAAGGATATAGTTAGGATAAGATCGTATTACAAAATTATATCTGATTGCCGATAACTAACGAATCGTAAGTCGGTCTTAGCAAAATGACATTTGTTTTCTTGTTCAAGAAACCGCTGCCTCTGGTAACCGCTGGACTATTAAAACATCAAGAGGGAAGAAATGCTTACTCATCTTTATAAACATTGACTAAATAAATAACTAATAAAGAGAAAATTATAAATAAATTATAAATAAATTATAAAGAATATTTATTTCTGTAAGCAGGTCAATATTTTTTTTTTTTCAAATTTATTTATTTATTAATCACAATTTGTACAATAATAGATCAGACGGTGACCCCCAAACTAGGTATTTGCCTGTATCTTGGGAGTCAGAGTTGCGACTTTTTCAAAGTGTATACACAGTGATTATTGCAAATCAGGAAGACAAAAACAAAGACTAAAGTTTAACTAAACTAAAATCAATTAAAATTAAAATAATATAAAACGTTAGAATATCTATTGCCATCAGCGTGAGATCAAGCTAAGCAAAATATAATCAACAGTGTGAGATCAAGCTAAGCAAAATATAATCATCAGCGTGAGATCAAGCTAAGCAAAATATAATCTTAATCTTTGTACGTATTTTTCTGTTCCTTTCTTCTTGTTTGTTTATATGTGTGTACATAAACTGTTAAATAAATAAATAAATAATCAACAGTGTGAGATCAATTAAATAACAAAATAATAAGTAATAATATCGAAACTAACAAAATATAAATCAACGAAAATCTAATCAATTATATAAATCTATTTAATAAAAAATATAAAAATAAAGTGTAGAGTGTAAGTGTGAGTATGTGTTAGAGAGTGGGGGTTTATACAAACAGTTACATGACATGTCAATAAAAAATTTAAAACTAGATGAGGTCTCTGTATCTTGTCCGACTACTCGGAGAAGAAACATCGAAACAAACTCAGAGGTCATAGTCTCTTTTAAAGTTCAGACATAATCTTGGTCAGATCATTTATGGACCATGTAGATTAGTGTCTGAGATGGTTTTTTGAGGAAAACCACACAGATTTGAGTGCACACGCATTTATCAAAGGCTTTGGCATACTCACTTATCCCGATTTATGTGATCCAAAAATAGCACTAAAAACACACTTTGTTTTCAGCAGCTACAGCTGAAAGCTTGTCAAGCTTGAGCCACGCCCACATGCACAAAAATCACTTTAAAAACCAACCACTACGTTTTTTATTTCCCATTTAGTCTCAAGAACGCAACAAGTTGCTATTATATCAAAATCTATTGATAATATTTTGGTACCGCAGTTTTAGTATTGGTGGGAAAAGTTAAGTTAGTGATGTGACCTACTACAAAAGTGAACTATCGATAAAAAAAAGATTCACGGCCTATGCTTTTAAATTGGTCAGCGACAATATACCGTATTGAGGGGAAACTAGAATCAATTCTATTTTCTTGTTTTTGACGTTCAAAAGTACTTATTTGAAATAAATGATTTAACTTTGAGTTTAAACAAACAGTTTAAAAGCTAAACAGATTTTATTCAAATACATAATATAATATTATATTCTATGATACAATCTACATCATAATTGTAACTATAATTTAACAGAATAATAAGTAGTTTTACACGTGATAATGTGCAAATGGAGTGTTAATTAGGAATGATTTATAATTGTTACCTGCTGACTGATAATGTATCGTAATGGGATAATTATAGTCAATTAACTTTTTGTAGTAAACATATACCTATACAAGATGTAACATAAATAACGCACGACCTCTTAAGGGATCATTGTACTCATCATTATGAACAACTTTTACTATGGGACCAAACCTGAAATCGCAAAAAAAAATCAGCTGTTCCCTACATTTTGAAGAGTTATGTGAACATAAATGTAGGGAGCCTCTGATTTTTTCCAAATGTCTTTTGTGATGTGCACAGCAAAGTAGTGGAACTCTCTGCCTGCGTCTGTGTTTCCGAACGCATACAACCCCGATCTCTTCAAAGTGAGAGCGAACAGACTTCTTCTGGGTAAGCTCGCTTCATCGTCGACTTTGTCTCTGTCATCTCTGACCTAGACTAGAGTCAAGAGCAAACCTATCTCAAATAAAAAATAAAAAATATTGTAGCCAGAGCCGAATGGAGTCTGTCGTACTTTTGCAGACATAGAACGGGAGCGGAGGGCGTTGTCTGTTAGAACGAACATGATTGCCCGCAGATTTGCGCGGTGCTCTAAAGAGGTTAAGGCTACGCTCTTTAGAGCGTACTGTACATCGCTGTATTCATGCAGTCTGTGGGCTCATTACTCTAATAGAAGTTACAGCGCCATCCGCGTCCAGTACAATAACGCGTTCAGGGCGGTGATGGGGCTGCCCAGATACTGCAGCGCCTCAGGTATGTTCGCAGAGGCGCGCACCGATTGCTTTCACGCGAACATGCGCAAGCGCGCCGCATCCTTGGTGCGCAGGGTAAGGGTTAGCCCCAACGGATACGGACGAAATATCTATGATTGCGGGAAGACTAGACTGCCCCTTCATCCAGCACGGTTCCAGCAGACATGTTGCTGTACCAGTGCTGGAGAGAAGGTATTAATAATTATTTTATTAGATTATTTATTTATTTATTTATTTTGACTTAATTTAATTTAATTTATTATGATTTAATTTATTTTGATTTGATTGTATTTAATTTGATTTAATTTTATTTGGTCTTATTTTTATTTTTATTTGATTGATAATGTTTTGGTAATGGGTGTTCCTTACCTGAGAATAAATGATTTTTTTTTAAAGTGGCTGAACGCCCTTCTGACTGCCAACCCTGAATGTGATGTCTTTGCGGATGAATGGAGTAAAATTATGCGAATATATCTGGTGTTCTGCGAAAGAAAGTATGCAAGGGAGTCCACTGTTCCATGTTAGTTTTAAATTAAATTATATACAACATATGTAATGTCACCATAATAATGGTTTCTATGTTAATTTTAATAATTGGTGTTTATCGTTGTATTTAACTATCTATCTATTTAGCCCGTAATATCCCACTACTGGGCAAAGGCCTCCCATCCCTTTCCCACACACGTCTATTCTTTGCCATGCGGACCAGTCCTTTCGCCAGGAGTCAATTTCGTCCCTCCATCTTCGTCTTAGTCTGCCGCGATGTCGTCTAGCATTTAATGGAACCCAAATCAGTAGTTTTTTCGCCCACAACTCATCTGATATGTGGCAAACATGTCTGGCCCAATCCCAATTAATATTGGCAGCTTTCCGGGTAACATCCGTGATTTTGGTTTGGTTAATCCTAATCCTAACTATCATTATAAACGCGTAAGTTTGTGAGGATGGATGGACGTTTGTTACTCTTTCACGCAAAACCTACTGAATGGATTTGGATGAAATTTGGCACACAGGTAGTTTATAACCTGGATTAACATAGAGGATACTTTATATTCCAATCTTTACGAGATCGAGATTTATGCGGGTGAAACCGCGGGGCGCTGTTAGTTATCTATAAATAAATACACATGGAACATGGCCTGTGAGGCATTGCATATGCGTTTCCATCCCAGAGATACAGCTAGGTCCGAAAGCTGAGATCTATAAACTTTACTTAGCTCGTGCTTTGACATAGACCTGTTTCCGTCTCTCTCATGCACTTGCACTTTGACAGTTGTGCGACACAGACAGGATTAACGCTTAGCTTAAGTGCTAAGTCACGTTTATAGATCTCGGCCTTGGTGTCTGTATTTTATTACTTACGTTTAAGGAGTAGGGCCTTTGAAATAGAATATGCTGCTATACACACTATGATGAGAAAATAAAAACACAAAATATACCTAACAAAAACACACATGATTTATCTAAAAGGTAAATTATTTTTGTTTTTTGGTACCTCAACGCAAAAATCTTAAATTAGTATTATTGTGATATTTACTAAATTCTCACGACTGTTTTTTTTTAGTACATCTGACACCTGATTCTACATAAAATACAATAACTGAATCATAAAAGTTAATTAGCTTGAAATAAGTAAAGGAACCATTATCTAGTACCCATTCTTACGCTATCGTGAGACAATCAAAGTGATACATTTATAATTAGGGCAACATTTTTTATTTTTTTTTACTTATACGTTACTGATTTTAAATCAAAGCACGCAGCTTTCAAAACATTAAAATAAGAAACACAAATTCAAAAAGAATTTAAGAAACTTCAACGTCTTCGTCTGAGATCTACACTTTATGTTATACAGGGTTAAATTAAATTAGCTAGCTAAACTCCGCAGACGCGATGGATATTTAAACATGATAAAACAAAAATCAAATTAATTTGATGATGTTTTGTGGGGTTATCGACCGCAGTTATTGTAGTCACTCGAAAAATCAGTTTAAAAAACCGTTTTTTTTTTTGTAAAATTTACAAACGTGATGGGTATCGATATGTAAACTTAAAACATAAGAAAACAGTTTTTCTCAACTAACACTTCAAGTAACAACACTAAAAGCGGTAGTTGACCTCCCAAAAAAAAAAACATCAAATCTTTTTATTTTATCGTGTTTAGGTATCGATACCCATAGCTTCTGCGGAATTTAGCTGGCCAATATAAAGTATACTTTATATTGGCCAGCTTGGGAGGTCAACTACCGCTTATTTTGATGTAAAGAAAAAATAAAGTGATTGAAACTATAAAGTATATCGATATTAAGCACATCACTAGTCCTCTCCCTCCAAACGAAACTCTTGCGCAATCGCATCTACTTTCTCCGCGTTCTGATGTTTGAAATTAATAGGCGTTTGTATTTATTGGCAAAATATTTACTATTTTTAATAATACATACGCCCGTGGCAATAAAAATAATAATAATGCAGCTTAAAATAATAGATTTTTATATTGCATAATTTTATTTTTATTAAATAAATTAATATTTTTATGCCCCCAAAATACAGACCCAGGCCCTAGTTTGGGAGAAAACATCAGGTTTTGGCAATGCATTTGAGTACCTATGTCAGTATTTTAGAATTATTTATGACTTTCGAATTGATTGTCTGTTACACGTGTTCATAGTGTCAAATAAAAGATTTTATTTTTTACGTGGATTCAAAATTCAAAATCCGATTTAAATAGGGAAGCCTATTTGATTCGGATTTTATTCACAATTTCATGGGTTTTAATTTTTTTGCGTGGAATTCTAATTGGACCGATTTAAGCAAAAATGATCAAACCTACATTGTCGGGGTTGTGGGTTGGAACATCTTTGCTTAAATCGGTCCAATTCTTTTTCTAAAACAAAAGTAGCCTAAGTTACTCCTTATAACATTAGCTATCTGTCAGTGAAAGGCTCGTCAAAATCTATCCAGTCGTTTCGAGAGATTAGCCGGAATAAACAGACAGACAGACAGTAAAAAAATTAAAAATTGTTTTGTAATAAGTACCGTTACTTTCTTGCATTTAGTAAAAATCTGTTATTTTGACATTACAAACAGACACTTCAGTTTTATTTATTTGTATAGAGGTAATAAATTATAAGTCTATTTTTTGTTAAACTACTGAAACTTATAAAATAAGCATTTTTAGTTTTAGGTTTATTTTATTTCAGATAAGTACAGTTTAGTAAAGGCTATGATAATCCGTTAAATGAGGACAGCGTAGGAGCGGTCGTTTTGATCCTTTGGTTTAAAATAATGGCAGGTTACAGTTGAAGAAGAAGAAGTACGTAAATAAATTACTTGACAAAAACATTTGTATTCTTTTGTCATACAATAATTAATCCTTCAAGTAGTGTTTACTTTTGAATAAATATTTTATCATTTATTATTCAATGACATGATTTCTTTGGGGATTTCCAGTCGACGAAAATAATAAGGCTAGTATATAATTCTTCGAATAGAGACATAGTTTTAGTGCGACGTGCAGACGTGACATGTCACATGTTAACGATTCACCATTTTAAAATGGTGTATGGTCGGACTCGCTGGACTTATTGGAATTCATTTGGTGACTCAAACTATTTTTTTTAGATGGTCCTGCATGAGAAGCTATAAAAGATACACCTTTGTAATTACAAGAGGGGAGGCCCAGGGGGATTCCAAGAGTTTTATAAGGAAATGGTGTGGTGGTTGACGGAGGAAAATGAAAGAAGCCTATTGTGAGTAACCGGGCACAAATCTGAACTCTGGGCTGATATTAAGAGTGTCTTCATGGAAAACCTCAAAAACAAATAATACTATACAAAGATCGAATCTAGAATCTTCCACTCTGCAGTCGCGTTAACGTCCACTAAACTAACAAGGTAGTCTAGTCAAGAAATCCCCCGTGCTCTTACCTATTCGACTGGTGCCCCTTTTCAAAATTAAAAATCAAAATCTGTGCTGAGAATCAACACTTTTCGAACGTCAAAATTACATGAGACAGTCCCCCAAAACAAAATATAAAAACCAAAAACGATTAAAAAATTACAATAAATTAAAATAAGCCGTGGCAGCTAAGAGATGACCAGTTCTTACTGACGGCGCCCGTTCACGAACATGACGCATGGATCAGCACCATCCAGCTCAACCATTATCAGGCCCAGTGGCCGAACTGAGCCTTACCACTAGACCTGATATATGTGATCCCCACTGAAGTTTGGCATCTGCTGTTATGCCCAGAAAAACCGCCGAGTCTGCAGTTTAGGCGAACTTTAAACATTTCGTTTCCTTGGCATTGAGAACTAGGCTATTAATTTGTCGTAAACCAATCCGGACCAATACGGATTGGTTTGGTCAGTTTACGTCATCAAAATCATGTTGCAAAAATATTACTAGGTACATAAAGCAATTTGATTCGCAAAAACCAACCAGATATACTTTGTATTTCTAATTAACCGTCTCAAGTTTCACAACATGGCGAGTAACAACCATTGACCTAATTTCATTCCACCACGTGTGCTCCAGATTCTAGACCACTCCAATCAATTAAAGTATTGTATTACTAATGTGAGTGTGTCGTGATCTTGATCTGATTTTATTTTAGAGGGCAACGATGTAGGAATGAGATAATAAGTAGTGGCAGAGTTTTAGGTGAAGGAGCTCGTCTGAGGAAGTAAACTCATCGTCATCATCATTCTCTCGTCCGTATCCTTATTTACTTCTGGTCGGCGCAACATGTAATTTCTTCCATACCTCTCTATTAGTCGTCATCTCGGTAGTCATCGCCTTTCTAGGCATATCATCTTGCACACAGTCCATCTGTCGCAGTAAGACGGTTGAAGCCGTGATATATGTAGTTATATCCCTAGAGATATACAGGGCGTCTCACGGATCTGCCACATGGAGGGAAAGTACCTTGAATGTTGTAGATGGAACATTTTACTGAAATAAGACATTATTTGAATTTAAAAAACAATTTAAACTGCATTCATAGATATTTAAATAATTACATGGTTGAACCGGGAATCGAACCCGTTACATGAGAAAAATAATCACCCTGTAGCTTTATCATACCGATCGAAAGGCTTCATCATAAGGATTATTTTTTGCTAAATAACATAGTGTCAAAAATAAAAGGAAAACCATGAATTTTAACATTTTTAATACAAAATTAATCAATTTATCAAATGCTCAAAATGAGTCCCTTCCTGTTGAATACAAAGTCACACTCTTTTGATTATTTCGCTCCCTGTCCCTGCCAAAATTTCACATCAAATGTTAAAACTCATGGTCTTCCTTTTATTTGTGATACTATGTTACATAACATAACATCACGCCTTGTTTCCCCGAAGGGTTAGGCAGAGGTGTAGGGCAAAACTTGGCTAATTCGTGATATGCAGCTATTCGGTGACAGATAACTGTGTTTTATTACCAAGTTACTACTGACTTGATAAATGTACATTTTTCAATCATTATAGTATTTGCCACATTTTTAGATATAAGTTAGCAAAACTTATTTTGTCTACTATATCACAGTAAATTTAAAAAATAGTCTGATCAATGAATCGAATTTTACAAGTAAAAAACAAAACTATCACCGATTACCCAAGTTTTGCCCTACCTATTATAGTACACCCACATTTCGCCAGTTATGTTTAAGTCCCATGTAATAGGGGGCGGAGCCTGTTGCCATCTACCGGGCACAAATCCAGACTCCGGGCTGTTACTGAGAAATTCCAGATAGAAAAAACCCAATAACACTTTGCCCGACCTGGGAATCGAACCCAGGACCTCAAGCTCAGCAGTAGCGCTTGCGACCACTAGACCAACGAGGCAGTCTAGTAATAGTCAGTCAGTACTATGTTATTTAGCAAAAAATAATCCTTATGATGAAGCCTTTCGATCGGTATGATAAAGCTACAGGTTGATTATTTTTCTCATGTAACAGGTTCGATTCTCGGTTCAACCATGTAATTTTTTAAATATCAATGAATGCAGTTTAAATTGTTTTTTTAAATTCAAATAATGTCTTCTTTCAGTAAAATGTTCCATCTACAATATTCAAGGTACTTTCCCCCCATGTGGCACATCCGTGAGACGCCCTGTATACCGTAATATAGATAAATGAAAGCGGCTCATAACTGTCGGAGTGCCCTAACTTTTTTTAATTGCGACAAATTTTGATGTAGCTCGCCAGCCGCTGCCGCAGAACCGCTCGCTTCGCTCGCTCGGCTCGCGCGTAGTTGGTCACAGATCTAACCTAACCAATTTGGTCGGAGTGCCCTAATAGTCATATTACTAGATGTTGCTCGTATCATAGTTATATTCCTGACAGTTATGAACCGTTGAGGAAGTAAACTACCACCATCACGTTGGTACTATTTAGGTGTTCTGTGTCTATGAAGTTCCCAGTTTCTACACGAAGTCATTTGGTGGCAAATGCCTTCAATGTAATCAATAGCAATGACGCTCTCATAGATGTTTCTGCGATACGTTAAGCGCTGAAAAGAGTTGATCTTTTTATTAATATTCGTGGTTTACCTTCGACCGTTACATTACTTCAGCTTCATGTTTCATAGGGTGTCACCACAACACCACTCCCTCAATAAAGATGATGACTTTAATACTATTGCTTAGGGCTCAGTCAAAGAAGAGTTCAACTTGGATTGCAAATGTGGTGGTTGTTGTGCAAACGATAGGACACTCAACAACGTGCACCTGTACTGTACGTTAGATTAAGTTATGGATGCTGTATTTACTTATAATGCTTAGTATAGCTAAGTTCTGGGCTGACAGAATTTAGATTGCTTTCGACACGCTAAGATTAAGACTACTGATAGAACAGCGGTCGCCAACTTTGCCAAATGTAAACATTTTAGAAATACGATCTCCCTAATCAAATGATTGTTCTAAAATTAATCTCATATTCTCCAGGGCGTCCCACGTGTTCAATCAGATGACTTATGTGGACACAAGTGCGAACCGAAGGTTAAGTTTAGCCACTTACAGCTTATTTACATAATGAATAAGTCACGAACTGTCGCACCTGAGAGGCATAGACGTATAGAATGTTACAGTAATGTAGGAGACGGTGGGCTAGTGACTTAAACTGGGTTAGTTAAGTTATTTAAGGTGATTTGTGAATGCGAAGTGATGAATTCAGTGATTATGGACTACACTACTAGATGTAATTATCACAGTCGTATCGTTTTCAAAACGTAAAACCTCTGTCTGTTTGTTCGGTCTATCCTTATCTGTAACTTCAGAACTACGCATACGATATTCTCTTAGAACAATTAGCAATTATTAAAAAAAAACAGATATCCAAGACACCAATGTTGTTCAATCTTCTTTTTAGCGTGCCGATAAAAAACACAAAGCCGGCTTTATATGTATGTGGACTTTGGATTGCCATCGTGGTGAAAGGATTAGCCAATAGTTGTTCAATAATCTTACCGTAATGTAGGTACATTTTTAAACCGGGTTAGGTAGCCAAATTACTATCATCAGGATTCTGAATAAGACCCGATTCTGGCCTTTAACCTTTGCCCGGTTCAAGCCGATCCCTTCTTTCGTCATAAAACGTGTTCTGATAACACGAATGACAGATAGCAGACAATTTCTTTTATCAATGAACACGAGACTAAGTTTTATGTGAATTAGATTAATATTATTGGCTATAAAATAGCGGATTTAATTGTTACATAAATAATAATAAATAGTCGATGGCAGCTGTTCAAATATTAATAATAATAATATATTTATTTAATAAGGCACCAAGTCCCAATATACAAACACGGACATCAAATTAATTCAACACAATAGATCATTAAAATAAAATACATTAAAATTCAATACTATCACAAAATAAAATACCTACATTAAACTAAAGTCATTAAATTAAAATTTAATTAAATTATCACTTACAAAAAAAAATACCCAAAATCTGTATCGTCGGTTGGCACTCCGATGAACTTCGACTTATTAATAATTATTAATGGCAACTTCTTAATTTTACAGGCCACTTGTTGTATTTCGAATAAATATATTTCGAATGATCAGATTTTAATTTATACTTAAACTGTATATTAGAATTTATGTGAGAAAAACTCATGATTAACTTTGAAAAATCAAAGCAATAGTGATTAATTATTTTTGATTATTAATGATTAATTATTTTAGTACCTATCTAAAATACATCAGTTACTGAAAAAAATCAATATTACAGTGTTATTCGTGTTTAAAAAAATCGTTAAGTCTTTTACGCGTAGGGTAATAGAAATATGCAATGATAAGTTTTCGTTGTAAAATCATACAATTTATATATTGATTAGCACAGTCTAGAGATTGAGCTTTAATTTATGACCAGGTGGGTAGGTAACCTAATCTTATAATTTATTGTTTTCAAATAACAATTTATGTTTTTATTCTGAAAGTTAGTGCTGTATTCAACGGATGTGAATTTCACGACATTAACTCGATATCATTATATTGATAAACATTAAAGAAAACAACTAGATGTAGTGAAAAGTGTAGGAGGATAATTCAGTGATGTCCTCAAAAAAGAAAAGCAGGTTTTCCCCGTTTTGGAAACAAGTGAGTATATATAGCTGAAACTTTATTTATGTTATCAGTATGAGGTGAACGAACCCAGATAGCTGAATCCTGCCATTTACAAATGCGACTTCCCAATAACTGGTTAGCTACCGTCAGTCGGTCTGCATCCCACTGCTAGGCAAGTGCCTCTTCCTATGACTTCCAACTACTTCGACCCAGGGCTAAATAATCGTTCTAACGTGTGACCAAATTAAAAGTGGGTGTCCTATCCACCCCATTAATGTTGATGCTTACGTCTTCTGAGAAACCAGGGGGCCAACCACTACCTGTTCAGAGCGTTTACGACGTAGGTACGGCATTTCATATAAACTTTCAAGTCCTTGTTTTTCGAAATTAATGAACCGATTTTTGCGTTTGAGGTTTCATTAAAATCGGTTCATTAATTTCGAAAAACAAGGACTTGAAAGTTTATATGAAATGCCGTACGTCGTAATCGCTCGTATGCAGTATTATTTTAACCTTACTGTAGTGTGAGACAGAGATGGAGGTGTAGATAGGTACGTCCTGCATAGCTCCGGCGTGATGTTATAGTAGTTTTAGTTTTTGTATTATTTTTAAGTACCATCTCCATTAACTCTTTCTTCCCAGTGTTTCGTGACGGCAGCAGTGGGCAGCAACATCATCGGCCACGGCTGCGTGATCGGCTATCCCGCCATCTTGCTGCCACAGCTGCATCTGCTGGACTCCCAGTTTAAGCTAGACCCTGTATCTGCGTCATGGATTGGTCAGTTTACAGAATTAAATCTTGAATTTGAGGAAGGTTTTTAAAGTTTTTAACACCGCACTTTGCGTAGAATTTTAGGCATCACTAATTTAGACAAGTTCCTTGAGAATTAGTCCAGGCAAATGTGTACCATGAAAGTTTTGGGACGATGTTTCTTATTGCATGTTACGTATACTCAGCGTGCACACTTGGCGAATGGCGAATGAGAACTAGACCCAATAAAGTGTTCCATTTTTACAGAATGTTACCCTTTTGACAAAATGTTATACTTTTTCGGTCTAGCTCTCATTCGCCAAGTTAATGTGCAAAAGCGACAGAAACTGCATTCCAACCGGGTGTCCCACAACACAGCTCGTTTTATTTCTATCACTTTTTGTAAAGTTTAAAGTTTGCGAAACCACATATTTTGGTAACCAAGCAGCTTTGCTTGACTTGAATGCTTCGTAGTTTATAATAGGAGACGGTAACCAACTATTTGACAACGTACCGCAAAGAAAATTTGTATGAAAACTCTTGAGATCGACGTCCCTCATGAAATGGTTTCTAATTTATTAATCTCTAACATTCGTGATAGTTTTGGCTCTTTAAAAATACTGAAAACTATAGATTGGATTTGTCTTTAACTTTGGCTGTCGAAAGACTAATAAGTTTTAACACTCTCATCCGCTTTCTATCACAGCATCAATCCTGGGTATCACGCAGCTGGTCGGGAGTTTTATCTCGCCTCCTATCATGGAGAGGTACGGCAGAAAGATGGCTCACTTCGCCGCCACCGTGCCCAACCTGGTGGGGTGGTTCATCATAACCATGGCTACAAACTTTGAGGTAAGAGTCTTGAAGTATATCAGAGAATTCACAACATTCTCTGATTTATTGTTGTGAAGGCGAATAAAAATTAAAAGAAGAATTAAGTTTTAAATGAAGCTGATGCAATTGTCAAAATAATCTTTTCAATACACTTGCTCGTAAAGTGGCTCTTATTGAACCGCTTTTAGGTTCATAATGCAATGTATTAAACACGCGTGCTTTTTTCTTTATATTACCGCAATAGTGCGGTACTACACAGATAACTATTTACTAGTCGGAGATGTGCGCTTTTTTGATCTCATCAAAAAGACTTCATGCCTTTTATGTCTGCTGCGTGTACATAAATAAAGTATGATAAATAAACATAACATTTCATCAAATTATTTATTTTTGTCAAAAAAATTACATTCTTTCGTGTTCTACATCCAAATAACATACAAGTATTCAGTTTTTAGACTATTCGGTGGCTTCGTGCCTTTGCCTCTCCTTCAACCTGCGAAGACACCGCGATAAAAGGAATCCGCGGGCCATACTTCTGTCATATTTTTTTACGTAGTTTTTTACCTCGCAATTTCCCATCCACAAAAAAAAAACGTGTTGAAAAACGTCGTATGAAATGCGTGGGCATTGATCATTACACACATATCATAATGTACTATTACGTCACGCAGAACCACCATGAATAAATGTAAAGATATAATATGATTACTCTAACCGACTCCATCAGTTGTTTAAATAATTTTCTTGACATGTAAAGTGTTTGTTTTAAACCAATTTACAAACATATTTTTTTTTTGTCTCAAATATCATAACTTACAGACAGTTGATATGAATCACTAGCTTCAACGCAATGCGGAAGTTATAACACAGCTTTGTCACTGCTCACTGCAGAAGACAGGCGTCTCAAACGCAGACCAGGGACCATGCTTATTGTTATCTTGTTTGCAATAATTTAATATTTCATAATATTTTTCCAATTTCCAGATCCTCTTCGCTGGTCGAATACTACAAGGTCTTTCAATCGGCATGCTGTCGCCCCTACGATCAGTCCTTATCGGTGAATACGCAAGCCCAAAGAACCGCGGTGCTTTCCTCACCACCGTCTCGTTGTCACAATCCTTTGGAGTATTCTTCGCTCATCTCATTGGATCCCTCCTGAGTTGGCAGAAGACGGCGCTGGTCTGCGCATTCTTTCCCTTCATAAGCCTCGTCATGACTATATACTCTCCTGAATCACCGAGTTGGCTTGTCACAAAAGGAAGACATGAGGACTGTCGGAGGGTGTTCCGCTGGCTCAGAGGCGACGGTGAAGATGATGAGTTGGAAGAAATGATAGAAAGTAGATTACTCTGTGAGAAAGCGATGATCTCAGAGAGTTTTGGCAAAAGGAATAACCGTATCCGAAATATGGTAACAACGATCAAGAAGAAAGAATTTTATAAGCCAATTATACTGATGATGCATGCTCATGTATTAGTAAACTTTGCTGGTGGTACTACCATGTCTGCCTACTCAACTTTGATCATAGGAGTAGTGATGGGACCACAAGTAAATGCGCATTTCTGGATGATCTTTTTGGGCGCTCAAAGATTTATTTCAAATGCTCTCGCGGTCTATGCTATCAACAAGTTCAAGAGACGAACAATGATGTTTGCGACTGGAGGCCTGTCGATCTTCATCCAGTTCGCTTTAGCTGCTTATGTGTACTTTAAGCAACAAGGAACCTTACCATACGATGCTTTATGGATTCCTATATTACTGATCAATTTAAAAATTTTTGCCGTGGCCACAGGCATGTTACCTTTACCAAATGTTATTGGTGGAGAGGTCTTTCCTTTAGAATATCGAAGTATTGGAGGAACTATCAGTCTAGTATCTTTCTCAGCAACATTCTTCATAGTCCTCAAAACTTTTACGGGATTAGTTGAAAGTGTAGGCATGCATGGGACGTACATGGTGTATGGAAGCATCATCACTTACTGCATGGTAGTCATCTGGTTCCTTCTACCAGAGACTAAAGACAGGACCTTGCAGCAGATAGAGGATGAGTTCAGAGGTAGACCGTTAGCTCCTGAGGAGATTGAAGTCAGGAAGTCTTTGCAGGCAGATCCCATTGTTGCGTATAAGAGGAGAATGTCGGAGAGAAGAGGTAGCAGTACTATTCCATTTTAGGATTATGGTTTTAGTATTATAAATGGTGATAAATACTAAATAGTGATAATGATAAGTTTGTAAATAGATAAAATTAAATAAATGAGGACGAATAATGTAAGTTTTGGTTTTTGATTTGGATATTAATAAACAACATCTCTGGTGGTCGCAAGCGCTACGGCTGAGCATGAGGTAATTTTTTTTTTGAAAATCATCAAATGTCTTCTCCCGCTCTGAGCGGAGTCAGACTTTTACTGACTAAAACCCACCCGTGTTTCTTCAGTTCCCTGTGCCGGGGCCACGGTAACTCTTTCGATTATCCCGCGACCCTAGCTGGCATCGGCCCTAGTGGACCCCGTCAATAGTGCTGATATCTCTGAGGCGCGCATGGAACACAACGCACCGTGAGCATGAGGTCTTGGGTTCAATTCTCGGGGTTCTCGTAATTTCTCAGTAGCAGCCCGGAGTCTGGACTCCGGGCTGCTACTGAGAAATTCCAGATGGAAAAATACAATTTGACTTCAGACTTGTGCCCGACTGATGGCAATAGGCTCACACCCTTATTACATGGGACTTAAACATAACTGATGTAGGATTACAAGCGTAATGTTATGTAAAGAAAACTATGAAAACAAATCAGTTCCAAATTAATTTTAATTAATCAAGCCGACTCAATCAAAGTCTGGGAAGTTGATCCTGGGTCTCCTGCTGGCGATCCGGGAGCTGTTCCTAAAAGCCATGGTACTGAACCAGCACATCAGCAGCACCACCATTGTGAGTACTCTGGAGACATTGCGGCTGACTTGGTTCATTGTGGTATTGTTGAGATGCTGTTGAGGAAAGATAAGGTTTAGTGTTGCTTTAGAATCTACCGCAACTATTATTAATTCGCGTCTAGCTAAGACTTAATACAAACAGGTAGATTAGAGAAGTGATGTTAACAAACATTATTATAATTACTAACGTGACGTGATAGACGTCGGATACACCGCCAAGAGGTCGTGACTGTAAGTTCCATAGCTCACTATTGTCAGCTTTGGCCAATAATTTACTTCTATTACAATAAAATTAAAGTTTATCACGACCATAGAACAGTACCACGTCACACCTACCATAAGAACGTAAAAACAACTAGTTATAAACCTCTTAAAGACTCACTGAGGAAATAGGGAAATATATCAACGTTTAATATCTTTTAACAGTGAAAAATCCTCATGGATTCTCCCAGCCCTCAAGGAGACGACATACTAAATATGTCGGTTTTTACCGAGTACAACCTCAAGGCGCTCAACAGCTGCAGCTCCATTTCAACTTGTGTATAATGATAACCGGGTATTTTTTTCTCAGTTGACCACCACTGGTCGGTTTGGCTCTAATTTTGGTCAGGGTTGACTTGAGGGGCAAGTCAACCCTCTGTTAACCACCACTGGTCGGTTTGGCTCTAAGTTTGGTCAGGATTGACTTGCCTCAAATCAACCCTGACTAAAAAAGTAGAGCCAAACCGACCAGCAGTTGTCAACTGAGTAAAATTACCCGGTTATCATTATAGACAAAGCGGTCAAAGTGTTATTGGGTTTTTCTATCTGGAATTTCTCAGTAGCAGCCCGGAGTCTGGATTTGTGCCCGGTAGATGGCAATAGGCTCGACCCCTATTACGTGGGACTTAACATAACTGGCGAAATGTGGGTGTACAATGTGGGGGTACACCTCTGCCTAGCCCTTCGGGGAAACAAGGCGTGATGTTATGTTATGTTATCATTATACACAAGGTGAAATGGAGCTGCTGAGCGACTTGGGGTTGTAGTCGGTACCCTGAACAAAATATGAGCCCCAACCTCCAATGGCGCGCAAGCTGCCACAAGACCAAAAAACCTTACTTTTTAAACTGATAAGTGCACTTTAAACTTACTTTAAAACACGAGGTACTTGCAACTACAGTGTGCCACCACAACTGTGTGACAAGGCATCGCATCGCTTTATAAATTGAAGTCATAAAGTTCGTTTTATTTTAATTACATCCGCCATCTTACATCACAAGTGGCAGCAAAGTTGTACTTACCTACATTGTTTATATTTAATTTAAATCAACTTATTGTTGTTTGTATGATTCGATAATGCTTGCATAACTTCCTCATTGTAAGATTTAATAGTATCTGCGATGCAATTTATACTGAGAATCTGCGAACAACCGTTTGGGCGCCCGGTTTGTTCTGGCGCCCCTCCGGTTGATTCATTTGTAGGCGCGGAAATAAACTAAGGCGAAAAATCTATATTTTTCGCTTGGGGACACGGAGAGTTGCATCTAGTTTACTCTTTGCCACACAGCATTTTGTGGCAACAAACCATGACAGGTGAAATATTTGCGCAGACACACACACTATAAACTACAGCTAGGACAGTTACCTACTTCAAACAAAATATATTGAGTAGTTGAGTATTTACCATATTTACGTTTAGAACAATTTGCTTTTGTACATACAAAAAAAACTTTTTTGCAAAAAAAAAACAACCAACTTCCAAAAAAAAAACACTAAAAAGTGAAAAATAGGTAACTTTAATTTTGCAAGTCGGTGTCTTTGGATCTGTATTTTAGATTGTTTGGCACCGACTTCCGAAATTAAAGTTATTTTTCACTTTGGGGGTTTTTTTTTGGAAGTCGGTTGTTTTTTTGCAAAAACATTTTTTATTTATCTCTATTTAATGAGTCGGTTTGTAATTTATCTAAGTTACAATAGCCTAATGCCAATTGCTCATCAGTTTTTACAAAATATTGCATTTCCCGATGCAGGGACGTTAATTTTTGAGGAGTTCTCCTGGTACTTCACCATCAGTTCCATTTCACCATATGCATTGTGATGAGCTTATATTGCTTACCAATCATTTTAAAGTAATCGAAACGCAATTCGTGAAATATGTACATATTATTGAGTTGTTCCGGTGGCCATCTGTGGTCTTTATCATCAGTTCCACTTCACCAAATGGTGCTTTCCGAGAGAAAATGCACGAGTTACTATAAATAATACCCAAATCGCTATTTGTGTGCATATAGTGTTTGAAGACTTCCTTCGGTTTCTCCTGGATCCCAACATCAGATTCTGACTTGATGACAATGGGACCACAAGGAAAGTATACCCTTTCAAACAAAAAAAGAAGCCGTCTTCGAGTAATCAGGGAGCACACATAAAAAAAAGATTCCGACGAACTGAGAACCTCCTCCTGTTTTTGAAGTCGGTCAATAAACGTTCTTTTACTAAAATAGAATTTAAAGTTTTCCATTTCATTTTCTTTAATTTTTTATTTGCCATTGCATTTTTGCCAGATTTTTTACAATAATTTTATTTAAGTTTACCTACCTACAACAAACTGTAAAAATTTGCAGTTGCAATGTAACCAGGTTATCAGTTCTGAAGAGCTATTATTCCGGCAAACCGGCATTCCGAGGCAATAATAATCCGCCCATTACTATACTTATCTTTTTATAGATCCTTACGAGACTCAAAACGACGATTCGCTGAACCCATGTATTCCTTCACTTCTTTGTAGGTGCAAAGGGCGATGCTCCTAACCTTGAGAAGAATAATGCTGTCCTACACACTGCAAAGGAGATGGAGAGAAAGTGCTTTGTTTTCAACCAAAGCCGATCTACACTTCAGTTTTTAAACAAACATTAATTCATCACTTTCTTGCGCTTATCTCAATTTATTTGGTGTCGGCACAACATTCTTATTATACTAAATATACAACACTCACAAAATACAACAGAACACAACACAACATTAAAACTAACTAGAAGCAATGTTAAATTTAGATAAAATAAACTCTTAGCTATTACATGAAATACTGAAAGTAGTTAATGTTCCTAATATGTTTTTCGAAGATATTAAAATATAAACTTACTTAATAAGAATACTGCCGCGTTTGGTTCATTATTATGACGTTGAACCCTCTCACCCAAGGGTATACGATCAACAGTTCCTCCAGACGACTAACATCTTCAAAGTCCACAGCAGTATCAACTTTTGTAGATATTATACCTAAATACAATCACTACTGCTATTATTATTGCCTTCAGGGTCATATTTTTTCGGTTTATTTAATTCATAATCAATTAACGCTCAATTCAACAGTCTCTCTAACAGTATCCAATATCTTAATATTCAGAATAACTGCTTAAAATGTTTAACCAACACTTTTCAGACTAATTTATAGTCTAGTCGGTATTGGCTTATCTTTTAAAACATTTTACTTATTCTAACTATGGTCGACTTGCAGCAATTTTACAGGAGACAAGAAACCACAATAAATAACAAATACAAGAAATGTATGCAGCCGTCCGGTTTAGAGCCAGGTCGACAACTAGCTCGTCTGAATTTTCCTGGTATTTTATATACTTATATCTTTCTTTCAATGATTTTGTGCAACTTATACTTGTGACTTACATGCTTCAATTGCACTTGATCCCGGAAAAAAAATCATCATAAAAAGTACAGTCAACCGCAAATCAATGGTAGCACTAGCACTACGAAAATCACCCTTACTGCTACGAGATAAAGGCGCTGTCAATGTCAAATTGTTACCACTGATGTTAATGTTGTACCAAATTGTTACCATTGATGTTCGGTTGACTGAACGTACCTAAATGATTTATGTGACATTATTCCTAATGTATTTGTCTGAATGCGTCACTACGTACATGTAAATCAATCATTAGAATAATAGGGGTATTTCTCAATTAAAATAAAATAAACTGTCACAATAAGTGTTTTATAATAATTTATGCAATTCATTTTATTAAACAAAAAAAAAAAAAAAATAAGGAACCAAATATTGAACCTTGCGAAACCCCCATTTTGTGAAATAATGTAGAAATAAAACTTTCATTAAGTACAATATTATTCAAACAATATTTATTACGTTATTCACTTAAGTATAATATCAAGTTTTATATAAATTAGTTATGAACTACTTTGTCAAACGCTATTTACAAGACAATCCTCATTTTACCCTTGTCCACACTTTCAGCTTTTATTGTCAAAAGGGCTATTCTAATCTAAAAAATACTGTTCTTGCTATCCACTATAAGTAGGTACAAAGAATTTCGTCCAAGTATCACATACAAGCTATCATTTTACATTTATTTATACTACAGGACTACTGCATCTTCTGTCTGTTCTATGTAACTTCCATGCCGTCAAAGATTGAGTGGACTTTAACTCCTCAGGAGATAATGGTCTGCCTCTGAACTCATCTTCAATATCCTGAAGAGTTCTATCCTTCGTTTCTGGTAAGAAGAAGTATGCTATCACAAGACAGTAGCCTACTACAGCAGCGTAGATGCAGTAGGCTCCATGGATACCAATAGTACCGAAGAACAATGGAACAGTCTTCACGGTAATAAAGAGATTGGATGACAAGAAGAGTACACTGATACCTCCAGCCAAGCTTCTGTATTCTAGAGGGAAGACTTCACCTGCGATGATGAAAGGCAACGGGACGGTACCAGTTGCGATTGTAAACATGTGAAGATGGACTAACGCCACACCAACAGCTGGATGGTCAAGGAAAGGAGGCAGCATACTCTGAGCTTTACAGTAAGTGTAAGCTGCTGTGAGTAAGAAAGCAATAATATTGACGATGACAGTAGCAAATAGCATCGTCCTTCTATTAACCTTCTTTATAACTAATACTGCTATGGCATTCGAAAATATTCTTTGGGCATCAAGAGTGATGACTAGGAGAGCTATGTTAACATCAGTACCTATGACATGATGGAAAATATCTATCGTGTATGCAGCTAGGATATTAGCTCCTGCCCATTGACCTAAAGTATATATATGCATCATAATAAAGATAGGTTTGTAGAACTCCTTCTTCTTTACCGTAGCATTAAAGTAGACAATACCACTTTTGATTTTCTTGCAAAATGTCTGAGATATATTGGCATCAGCTTTAGATTCTCTGACTATAATACTGGCTTCAATCATCTTCTGCAATTCCTCTTCTTCATTTTCATTTCTTAGCCATCGAAAGACTCTCTTACAGTCTTCATATCTTCCTTGATCTGCCAGCCAGCTAGGAGACTCGGGAGAGTAAATTATAATGACTAGATCAACAAAGGCGATGCACGCACATACTAAGGCAGTCGTTTGCCAATGTAGATAAGATCCCATAGTATGAACTATTAGTACTCCCGTGGCTATACACAACGAAATCATTGTCAAAAATGCTCCTCTGTTATGAGGGCTAGTATACTCTCCAATTAAAACAGGGCCTAGAGAAGCACTCATGCCCATAGACAGTCCTTGAAGGAATCTAGCGACTAGTAGGACAGGGACACTCTTAGCCAAGATTATGGAGAACCACCCAGTGATGAGGGGCATGATGCTGATAAGGTTGGCAGTTCTTCTGCCGTAGTTCGCCATGACGGGAGGGACGATGAAGTTGCCGGCGACGAGGGCGAAGCCGATGATTGAAGCTGGAAAGAAATAAATCATCAAGTTAATATCGGATGGTAGAACGTAAACAATGAATATTTGTCTTTGCCTATTGGGACTGTAATGACAGGTTAATATTGAAAAGTACACAATGTGCATTTGTTTACAATAAATAGAGTTTCATACACAAGGGAAATAATTGTTAGCTTGTCGTAACTAAGATTGACTTATGATTTCATACTTTGTCACGTACACTACATGTACTTTGCCTCGTGGCCTTAGCGTTAAAAAAACCTTTGCGGATAATGACAATTAAGTACACTTTGGTCGGCTCATCTCTTGAACACAACTTCTGCGTCATGAGAGAAAATGAATTTAGCAGTGCCATATACAAGGTCATATTAAATTAGCTAGCGAAACTACGCAGACGTGATGGGTATCGTCATTAGATATCGATATCCATCACATCTGCGGAGTTTGCAACACAGCCATCTGTGTATTCAATCAAGTTGTTCTAATTAGCTGTTAACTTACCAATCCAAGAGCCAGAAGAGTCATCAATAGGTATGATGGAGTCAGGCTTCCGGAGCTGTGGCAGCAGGATGGCGTTGAAGCCCATGACGAGGCCGTGAGCCGCCATGTTGAGACACACGCCAATTGTCACGAAACACTGGAACATAACCGCAATAATATAAGTCAGATTTATAGATAGATTTTTTAGATATGGTATACAGACAAAAGCATGCCATTCTAGACACTTCATTTCCCTGGGACAAGAGAAACCAGGGATTACTTCTAGAGGGATAACGGAAAAGGCAGCAGTGTCCTATGATTACCAACCAAACCTTGCTCAATACTAAAAACGCTATAACCCATTTCAAGCTTTCCTAAATAATTCCATCCTGAAACCACGTATTCAGGGCATCCCGACACATCTGGAATGACTGTAAAGTACACATTAGATATTTCCAATCCGTCCGCAAATGGAACCGATTTAATGACTGCCTTTGCTTGACAAGCTCATTTAGGTCTAGAACTTGAGGCGCAGTTCCGAAACAAACATGTGAGTAAAACCGTACAATAATTGGGCAGATCATAAATTGCCGTAAGTACGTTAAACATTACGCCTACGGGCTGAAGTGAATTATGATACTTGTGAATTTGTGATGTTCTCGAGCGCCTAACTAACTCGTTAAAGCACATGACGTAAAAGCAATATTTTGCATTCGTGTGGGCGCGGGCGTCGCCATAGCAACATTCTTTTATTTTAGTAACTCTCAGCATGAATGTAATATTGTTTGTTTCTATAATTCCCTGCTTACTGCAACAAATAACACAACCTCACGCTTGTTTCCCCGAAGGGTTAAGCAGAAGTGAACCATAATACACCCACTTTTAGCCAGTTATGCTTAAGTCCCATGTAATAGGGGGCGAGCCTATTGCGATCAACCGGGCACAAATCCAGACTCCGGGCTCCGGGCTGTTGAGAAATTCCTCAGTTGCCTTGCCACCACTAGACCAACAAGGTACTACTTCTAGTACTAATGTAAGGTAATATTGGTGCTTCCCTGGTGCAGAGTGGTTACTGCTGCCTTTAAACTTCAATGCAACGCCTAGTACATTATTAATGATGCATCGTCAACCCAAGAAACCAAGTTATTTGGTTCTGTAATTTCACTTAGTTAAATCAATCAGTTCATTAGTTAATTTATCTATGTATTTCATATGGATAACGAGCATTCTGTTCTTTTCAATTCCATTGTAATATTATAAGCAACAACTAAGAAATAAGTATCGGAAAACGGCTGAATAAAATAATATATTAGATAATAATGTGTATAACGGTGCGTAAGATGTCCTTGATTTTATCATCTCAGATCAGATGTTCAAATCTTGTTTACATCACAAGTGATAAAATTATGATAAGATACAGGAGATAAGGTAACAACTCTACTATCTATTGTTGAAGGCGCTGTCTATATTATTTTTGCGATAGCAAATGCTCATCAGAACCACTTCAGTTCTGAAAGCTGTTACTGTTTCTTGCGTGTATCCTTGTTCCGACTGACTTCCTATTAAGGTAGTTAAGTAATTAAAATATATTTCGTGCACTATATCAGATTGACAAGGCAAATGTGATTGGGAACGCTGGACGCCCTAGAAGGACATTATGTGATCTAATTGGTGATGTTCTTCAGAATGGTGCGTGGTACTTCGCAACCGGCGTGCGTGCAGGAGGTCTAGTCCCTAAGCACGAAATACGTAGTTTCGGCCGAAGTTACGGGCGGTTCCTACTCCGTATGACTTACGGATATAAGATTAGTTTGGGGTTCGACCTAGGAATCAATGACACCACGATTTGACAGTTGTCCCTACTCCCGATGTGTTTTGATCTGTCCGAAAAAGTTAATTAATCGAATGTAGGGTTCACTTCAAAGTTTCAAATTACTTTCGGACGGGCCCGTAACTTCGTTGACGGACTCCGAGAGTAGGTTGGCCCCTGATGTATGAACGTAAACGGAAGCAAAAGGGTTGTTTTAGGGTCGTAGCAGGCGACGTTCTGTAGTTTCTGCCTACCCCCATGGGAAGAAGGCGTGAGTTTATGTATGTATGTATGTATATCAGCAGATCAGCTCTTGAGAAAATGTTTCTCAGGAAAGGCCAAGAGAAGAAGCGAGGATTGACCACGTTTGCTCACTGCGTGTTAGCGATTGACCACGTTTGCTCACTGCGTGTTAGCGATTGACCACGTTTGCTCACTGCGTGTTAGCGATTGACCACGTTTGCTCACTGCGTGTTAGCGATTGACCACGTTTGCTCACTGCGTGCTAGCGATTGACCACGTTTGCTCACTGCGTGTTAGCGATTGACCACGTTTGCTCACTGCGTATTAGCGATTGACCACGTTTGCTCACTGCGTGTTAGCGATTGACCACGTTTGCTCACTGCGTATTAGCGATTGACCACGTTTGCTCACTGCGTATTAGCGATTGACCACGTTTGCTCACTGCGTGTTAGCGATTGACCACGTTTGCTCACTGCGTGTTAGCGATTGACCACGTTTGCTCACTGCGTATTAGCGATTGACCACGTTTGCTCACTGCGTATTAGCGATTGACCACGTTTGCTCACTGCGTATTAGCGATTGACCACGTTTGCTCACTGCGTATTAGCGATTGACCACGTTTGCTCACTGCGTGTTAGCGATTGACCACGTTTGCTCACTGCGTGTTAGCGATTGACCACGTTTGCTCACTGCGTGTTAGCGATTGACCACGTTTGCTCACTGCGTGTTAGCGATTGACCACGTTTGCTCACTGCGTATTAGCGATTAAAGACTATACCAAGTGCTGCCGGGCTATTTTGTAAAAAATTCGCTGTGAGAGCTTAGTTGTTGTGAGCTTTTTTTTTATTAGAACAGCTCACTTCATAGGTAATGTGAGCAATTCCACAGATTTTTACAGAAAAGACGATGATGATTGATTTAAAATTGAATGTTCATTTGTGCAAAATATTGTTGTCACAGTAGCACCACAACCTTTAGAACTTTTCAGCGTACATCTCCAGTAACATTTGTCGTCCAATCTTTTGTTGAGGTGATATGAATATTCATCCACAATAAGTACACTAGCGCCGCGTTTTGATTTCACAACATTACAAGCACTCATTTTCAAATTGAATGTCGTAATATAAACTACAACTTATTGTTAATTTAGTTAAGTTTCTCTTTATGTGAACTGTAATTTGTTCTTTGAGAAATAAATGTCTTTAAACCGAAATTAATTGACTGATCGTAATAACAACGAAAATAAACGGGAACGTAGTTTTGATTCAAGTCACTATTATCTATTCTGTGCTCAAGTCGGAAATAGTTTATAGCTACCCACATATTTGCAACAATATACTGACCAGCGAGAATGTTTACCATTTTTACACAATGTGGCCAACTTAATAATAATGAGCATCATCTAATTTGTTTCCGTAACCAGTTGTACATATATCAATTGTTAATGCATTATCAAGATAAACGCATGGAAATAGCAGTTACTACAATTTAATCGATGTCTGTCAAAATTGTATGAGCGAGAAATTAAAGACAATTATTTTGGATCGGCGTTGTTAGAAAATGTGCTTTCGATGCAAATAGCTATCGGTAAAGGATTATTTAGTTCAAGCGTGTTCCGGCGAACCAAGACATCGGCAAATCTTGGTATCGGCCAACCATTCATTCTATGTAGCGTTATTCGGCGAAACGTGCTGTCGCTAAATAATGGTATCGACTAATAGTTTGTAACGTTATTCGGCGAAACGTGCTGTCGCTAAATAATGGTATCGACTAATAGTTTGTAACGTTATTCGGCGAAACGTGCTGTCGCTAAATAATGGTATCGACTAATAGTTTTTTCGTATTACCGTTCGTCGGTGAACCATGCTTTCTGTAGACAGTTATATCGTTCAAGGGTAATTCGATAAACTGTACGGGACTCTGTAGCTATAGGTTTTTAGTGAAGAATAAAGCATATCAAGATAAATGGACAAGTATTTCAAGAAGACGGACCGGAACAGCAATTTCCATAAAACATCTACCTATCTATAGCGATATTAATGTGCAACGACAACACAGCTTGAAGACACAATATTGTAATTGGTATGCAATAGAAGTACATAATAGTCTCACAATGGTTATCATAACGATGCGTATCCCGCAATGTTCTTACAAATTGACGTGCAATGAAAATCCGATAACACGTTTAATTGCTTTTGAGGATTTAAGTATTGGCTGTAATGCTTGAAACCACAGGAATGCGGAGATATGGGCACAGACTATGCTAAACTCCAAAATAAATGATGTATTATCTACAGGCATTTTTTTAAATAGCCTTTTTTTAGCAATATTGTAGTCGTTACAATTTATAACTATAATTATGTAACTTCTTTGACTGAGAAGAATCTATATCCATACGTTCATACTTAGTATAAAACAAACTCGCATAAAATTTCGTCTGTCTGTGTGACACCGCTCAGATCTTTTAAACTACATAATGGATGTTGATACAATTTTATACATCATTTAGAGCATTCATTCCGGAAGGGTAATGTGCACTCTTAATACATTAATATTTAAATTAGATATAGCACATAAATCACCATGTTATGACGTCACCATTGCACCCACGCAAAGCAGGGGTGCTAGTTGAAAAAAAGTTTTAACCTCACAGAGCCATTGAAATTGCCCTCTACTGGGACAACTCAAGTTGAAACAAATAAATAAACTTATGTATGTTTCCTTTATAGTATATTCCAAGACAAACCACTTCATTAAAGTCTAACTAAGTACTGTAATACGACCCACAGAACTTACCTAAAGACATCAAGCTGACCTAATCAACGTGTTGGCATTAATATGTTTATAATAGCGATGTTTTAATGCATTTTCCTACAAGGTAAATATAGTAAACAAGTTATGGAATGAACGGGGTCTTTCGGACTACAGATCATAATCATCCTCTGCCCTTGACCCACGTCACGTGGGGGCGGCGCAACACGTTTTCTTCTTCCATTCTCCCTGTCAACCGTCACGCTATCATTCACTCCCTTCTCTTTCATATCATTCCTCACACAATCCATCCATCTTTTCTTTGGCCTTCCTCTCCCTCTCCATCCATCGACATTTATATTCATCACTGGTTTAGTCACAACTGCTTCCTCCTTCCTCATCACATGCCCATACCAAGCCAAACGGTTTCCTTGCAACTATTACCACTGGCGCCACTTTCAAACTTCCCCTTATATGTCACTTCCTGTCACTGTCCTTATATGTACTCATTTCTTACTTTTCAAATTCAAATTCATTTATTCACATTTAAATAGAGTAAGTACACAAGGTGGTTTCACATGTTACATTATTTAGTCTTATAATCTATTTAGCCTTAGTATGGCATGTGAAGCTTTTTCAAAAATAAAAAAAGGATGGGTATTTATTTAATCATGATCAATACATGTCTCTGATTTTCATAGTGCCTAATGTCAATTCTATAGTACCTGGCTAAATACAGTGTCAATATAAAACCAATACCAGTAAAGTCAGTGAGTAATATACAATACCAGTAGAGTCAGTTTTTTTTATGTTAAATACTGACATATTATTCCTGTCACCACTCATTTATTGAGTAAATCATTTTTTAAGCAGTAGCTCTTTAAGCTTTTTCTTAAATTTTGGTAGAGGAAGGTCTTGAATGACTGTAACCTATTATAAATTTTAACACACATAGCTGAGCAATTTTTTTTAAACACTGGTCTTTGGCACAAATCCCAGCACTAGTCGCTGACCATGCCTTGAATTACGAGGATGGGTATTATCACGTGTATAAATATCACGAGCTTTCAGAAATAGGTTAGAATTGGATTTTACGAACACACAAATTTCAAAAATGTACATACTCGGTAGGGGCAATATTTTGAGATTATCAAAGTGAGGTTTACAAAACTCATATGGAGGAATGGCAACAATTGCTCTTATGCAACGTTTTTGGGACAGAAACGTACGCTGGCAGTCTGTTGAGTTTCCCCACAGTATCAACCCGTAAAGTTACACCGAAGCTACATAACCATGATAAGCCAACAATACCGTACATTGTGTTGTTGTCGTTCTTAGTCTGTTTAAAACATAAACGAAACTATTTGCTTTCTTGCAGACTTCATCAACATGTACTTTCCAATCTAGGTATTTGTCCATGGTGAATCCAAGAAATCGCACATTGGTAGATTCACAAATTTTTGTACCGTCATATGAAATATGCTTTGGAACATTCTTCGATTTTTCCGATTTTTCTTTATCCATCCATTCATCATACCATTCTCATCTCCGCTGCATGTTATCTTTTTTCTTTCTTTTCCTTTTTTTCTTTTCTTTCTAACTGCAGGTTGGAAAATCTTGTAGTAGGTATTCTAGATTCTAAACTAAAACAAGACACCGTTTATGTAAGATCTGGTGCTTTCGAGAAGAGCTTGCGGCAGAAGTAAGACAAAACAATACAGTAGTTTAGTTTGCTTGCTAATGGTATAAACTATGTTTTCATATTTGTGAAAAAACGAGGAATTACATTCAACAATACAAATACTCAATGCTATCAATCATGTAGGATAAATGGCTTGTTCTTGACCTCCACAACCTAAAAAGGAGGAGTTTATTTGACTAAAACATGAGAACTAGCCTCCTGTTTATCTGGTGTTTCCACATAAAATTCCGATGTTTATTTCAATAAACCTTATTTAATAATAGGTTTCGCAACTTTTTCTCTCAAAAACTGACTAGAGGTGGATAGGCTAGGTCCACTATCACTTTCACAAGCGTTTGTAATCTTATCACGATTATACGCGAGATAATTAAGTTGCGTAAATGTATGTATTCCTGTTTATTTTAACCTAATTAAAGGTGAATGAGTTTATAGGTATGTGATAATTATGATATAATAAATTTACTCTCAAATAATTGCCTCGTTGGTCTAGTGGTTACAAGCGCTACTGTTGAGCTTGAAGTCCTGGGTTCAATTCCCGGGTCGGCCAATGTGGTATTGGGTTTTTCCATCTGGAATTTCTCATTAGCAGCCTGGCATCTGAATTTGTGCCCGGTAGATGACAATACGCTCGCCCTCTATTACATGGAACTTAAACATAACTGGCGAAATGTTGGTGCACCTGCTATAGGTACACCTCTGCCTAACCCTTCGGGGAATACAGGCGTGATAATTATTAAAGAATTTGATACATTTTTTAACAAGAAATTTAGTAAAGAAACCTAAACTGCTCCATTTACAAATAACATCTCGTCAGATCTCTGAGATAATCTCAAAATATCAAATTCTGAGAACAACATATTATTTAGTACCTACAGCAGCATAGACAAGATGAGCACATAAAATAATATAGCTAGACCGAGTCTCAGTAATAATGTATCTGTGGAACTTTGTAGCTCTAGTAAAGTATTGGTCTGCACTCTACTCTCTAGTAACCTGGCAGAAAATAAATGTAGCGAGGTGCCCGTGCCAGTATTGAGAAAAAAAAATCCCAAAACTATTAAATAGGCAGTAGGTATCCTAACACTATACACATCTGGGAAATGAGGGCGTTTAATTTTCAGCGCGTAAAATCTTTCGAGCTATCTTGAGTGAAGGCTACCTAAGACGACTTGACACAATAGATCCTGTACTTTTATTCCGGAAATCTTGGACATGCCTACCTAGATATATATACCTATCTAGATCTCGCCAAACCGAGTTTTAGATAGGTGTAATTTTAGAGAAAATTGCAAAATATCTTTAACCTTCAAACACAATAACTTGTATAATTTTATTTTATTTTTACCTTGAAACACTTTTTGTTCAGTAAGTTTGGGAAGATTCAGCTTGTTTGCTTCACAACCTTGAGTTTTATCCCCAATACTTATATTTATTGGTATGACCTTATAGGTACTATCGGCCAAACTTCCGCATGCTCACCTTTAAGGTGATAATCGCATAGCACGGCTCACGACTCGATCGCCCGACGCATGCGTTTTGACCAATAAATATACGTAGGATGCACGTTTGTTTTTTATTTGATTTGTTGCTAATGTTTGTTGTTATTTTGTGTTACACGCCCTGTACTCACACAAATCCATATGGTCTCTAATTGGGCGACACCAGAAATGAGTGTGGTCTGTCACTAGCTGCGCTTGCGCAGAAATATTTTCTAAACCTGAGCATGCTTTACAAACACAAAAATATCTTTAGGTACTATGTAGACTGCCTCGTTTCACCTTATATGTAGGTGAGAATTAGCTTCTAGTGTAACAAGAAGCAGTTAAATATTTAAAAAATAGAGTGACAATGAATACTGAAAGCTTTATCCATTCCTGAAATTGACGCCTTTAGAGAACATACAGATATTCCTTTCATAAAGTCCAGTGTAGAAGAATGCAGAAGAAATAAATCATTTAGTTTTGCGGTCTTTTGTATTATGATTTGGAAACACAATCCACGTTTGTATCTAACTTAAACCCTTCACACAAGTGCCTTGATCTTAGCCTAATAGCCTACATTCACCTGGCATGAACTGCTTGTTCACCAAAGTGCTGTTTTAAGAAGGACACAATCATGACATACCTCTTAGTCGGCTTTTAGTATACGGCTTGAAACATGGTGGTATAAATTCCTCTAATAGGTATTAAAAACCCCTAAAATATCTATTAATAATGATTAATAAAAAACACCAACTCACCTGCTTTTTGAACGGTGTAATCCATCCGGAAGTCTTCTTCGCCATTTTTGTATTATGTTAAAACTCACTTCAATTCACTCGCACACGTTTCGAGTCGAAGGCGACATCACTATGTCTGTGTCCACTTGTAAACATTATCAATACGATACGAACGATAGTACATACGTAACCAACCGCTAGATTTTATTATGAATTGCAGTTTTATTTCTACCTAGATTCACACTCGTGGTACGACTGAGCGATAAGGTGTACTGTGTCACAGATTAGCTGAAGTCAGTATACCAACTGAGTAAGCACATAATTAAATATTGAGTAATAAAAAAAGAAAATTGCCATAAGTGTGCTTAATGTGCCACAGGGACATAATAACAGTGTGCTAAAATACAAAGTAAAGTAAACGTGTGGCGCCCCCAGCTAGATGGACCAACGATCTTAAAAAGGTGGCTGGGACAGACTGGACGCGGAAGGCGGAGGAGAGGGTGTTGTGGCGCAGTCTGGGAGAGGTCTATGTCCACTATGTCCAGCAGTGGACTGCGGTAGACTTAGTTGATTGATTGAAAATACAAAGTGGACTCTTTTATGATTCACTGTTTGGATTAAAGGCGATCTAAATTCAAATCTTTAGAAAGCTCTTCGTAACCTAAGTCCTCTAAGTACTGCGACTCAGATGATATTGGTACACTGAGTTTAGCTATTAAGATAGTCTGTGGTAATATTTTTAAAGTAGCTTTATTAGTTTTTCTAGTGGAGTAGGTACAATAAAAGTCGAACAGAGATAGTTCATATTAAACGTTATAGTTAAATAGGTAGGTCCGTAGCTAGGTAGGTACATATATGATGAAGTAGATAGGACATAATAACATAAACCACTTGGGAATACGCGTGTTGCTGCGTCAGTGTTGTCTTATCTTGATCGAGTTATTTTAGCATAATCAGCTTAATGTCCCCACTGCTGGGACACAGGCCACCACTCTGTAAGAGGGAGTACGGACGCGGAGCCCAGTGTGGATTGGCAGATGTCACATGTCTTCGAGTTTTTGGTTCTAGGACTTGCCGGTTTCCTCACGATTTTTTCCTTCACCGTTTTGAGAGCAGTTGAGATGATTAAAAAATGACACAGCGTTAAGTTCCTGCCTGGGTTCGAAGCCACGACGTTTAGCTCGTAAATCGAAGCCGTTACCACTGGGCAACCAATTGCTTCTAAAAGTTCAATTTCGAGTTATTTTGAAAATTGTTTATTCGGAAAAAAGTTGCACTATGGGAATATAATATGCAGATTAAACTCCATGATCAACTACTTGTGAAAAAAATGTTTGAGGCACAATATTGTAATACTGGGCCTACGTAGTGACGTTCCAGTGACGGTTATATTTATGAAACTTTGTTTCCCAGCATGCAATGAAAAGACAAGATTCATCAAACGGTGACAAGTGATAATTAAAATCAATTAAAAACAATTAATATTTTGCTCTCAGACTAACCACTGCTAAGTGCAGAAGTACGAGAAAACTACAAATAATGTATGAACTTCGTAACATCACGTGCAATGAGTTAAAAACTAAATATTACGTCTGAATAGAGTGCTAGACTAATTTAGATAAGTTCGTCATCTATTTGAGACACGTGTTTTAATTAAGAATGCCTGAAGAATGCGCAATGACACCTAGCATCGTAGAAAATCATCGTTATGTATGACGCGATGAAGCGTGACGTCACAGGACGTCACGCTTCATCGCGTTACTATATCGCATTTTTCTCTTACTCGATGCGATACAATACCAATGTCTCTTTACTTACGATTTCATTGGAAGTAAATATTAATATTGGAACAAGTTCTACGTGAAATGGGTGCCATAGAAGAGATCGACGCATTTCGGCTGCACGCTAATTCAATTTTTGTCCTCAAAAACTACTTTGCCATGTTCTATGTTACGGGACTTGGTTTCCGCACTTCATCCTACATGTGGACCATTGTACGTGGGCCATGGCGGCCGTCGGCGGTTATTCCAACCAGCCCACCTCCCTCCAGAACTTGATTATGTTCAAACTACTTTGCCATTTTTCATGATTATAAAAATTGAAGATTTTCTTTAGTAAATTACGAGGGCCATAACACGATTCACTCAATTTGGCTTGTTACAAAAAAAAAAATTACAAAATTTCTTCAAAATTTGCATTTTTAACCGACTTCAAAAAAGGAGGAGGTTATCAATTCGACGGTATGTTTTTTTGTTTTGTGTGTTTGTTACGCGATTACTCCGCCAATTGTGGACCGATTTTCAAAATCTTTTTTTTGTTCGAAAGGAGATACTTCTGAAGTGGTCCCATAGTCACCAAGACAGGATCTGATGATTGGATCCTGGAGAAATCGAGGGCAACCCTCAAATTTTATGGGCCCACACATCGTTTTTCGCAAATCTTATGAAGTAATTTAAGTACTTGCGTATGGTAATCATCATCTCATGTAGCTCAGCTGATGATGGAAGGTACAACTCCTTAACAGTAAGGAGTAGGCATCGACTGATTTAGTAAATTATTTTTTTGATGTTTGAAAGGGTGTTTGCCATTTTGGTCTCGTGATCATCAGGTCAGGAGGTGATGGACTAACCACAGACGATAGAAATCTTCAAAAAACGACAGCACATGTCTCGCGATTGCTGCGATTGTTTGTGTATGCATAGTTTACGCCATACCATAACATAACATTACGCCAGTTCGCTTTTAAGGGCGCTTTGAAATTGTAACAATAATACAGTAAAGGTGTAATTTATCATTGTTACATCTACATTTTTTTTTACAGTTGTAGATGTGTTGTGTATGTATATAATTGTAATCCTTGTCCATCTACGACATTAAAAATTAAGAAACATAAAATTAATAATAACAAAAAAGTGAAATCGACTTGGCATGGGCATTCCATATAGAACACACTAAGTCAGGATTTAACGAAATACCAACGGGATAGGAAATAACGGGAAAACGAAGTTTCCGCGGGTGACTGCGGGGCGGAAAGCTAGTCATAAAATATCCTTAAAACCAACCTAGTTGTTGGAAAGATTACGCAACCGGGCCATTTCTGTTAAAGCTCTCTCATCGTGGGGTCGATTTAAAAGCTTATTTGCGGCCTCATTCTCTGGTGTTATAACCAAAGCAGTTAATGAGTACACATTGAGAAAGATATTATCCTGGGCCGTCACTTTAGTCGTCGGTGTAAACAAATTTCGTCGTAGTATGCCATGTAATTCATCTACATTTTTAAATTTAATGCAACAAGGCAGCACCACGTCTTGGAGCTTTAGCTCCCTTAGGCCCACGTGCATGTGAATCAAACAGCCAATATCTATAAGCATCCGTTTCAGCGTTATGATATACAGCCACATTCATAGAATTTGCAGTAAGCAGTCCGCAACAATTTTCTCTGAAAAACAATGTCAAAGCATTTTTTAGGTTAGGGAACCCTTCAAGACTCTGATCTGAGTCTGAATGACCATTATAATTGGTGTCAGAAACTGAGATATTAATTTTCTTTCTGTTGTATAATATTTGACGAGCAAGATCACTCGCGGCAAGATATTCAGGGTTAACTTCTCTTATTGCGGGTCCAGTCTGGAAGCACGGTAGAGTTTGTCTCCGAGGATTACTATAAAATCAATGTCACTCTTTGACCATTGACTTGCCTCGTCTGTACAAAACGCTGCACATGCTACAGGTGCTACAGCAGTGCATTGTTTACCCCGAGATTGCAAATCAAATCTTAAATCGGCTTGATGAAACGATCCGTGTAGTATGGAAATGTCTTCATTTATATTCACGTAGTTGTTTTGAGGAGTAGATTGTAACTCCATAGACTCACCATCACAAATTTGTACAATTTCAGATAAGTCAATAACATTCTCGAAATGGGGTCTAATATCTCTATAGAGTAGATACATTGTGTGATATTAACCAGGTTAGAGCTTGATACAATCTGTTCATATCCACAATATACTCTTGGGAGCGTTGCAGGTTCTCGAGACTTTCCACAATCAAAACTAGTCCTATTTGGCTTGGCATAAGTAGCAGTTGTTCAGCGATTTCGACAACGTCTTTTGCAAATAAAGTAACTTGTCCCTTGCACCAATCTTGAGAGAAACGGTTTTGTAGCTTCATTATTTTAAGAAACGGCACAACACGGCATAAAAATCGTTCTTCCAATTTTATCAAATTAGCTAGCTCCTGAGGTATAGTCGCGACTGTCATTTTATTCCAGAAAGCTGCTGGTGGAGTTTTTCGTTTCCTTATATTTTGACAGCGAGAGTATGTTACGATTTTACCCAGACGCACCAATTCTTCGGGTATTAACGTACTGTACATAGCAGTACGTAAATTACAGCGTTGTGGTGGATACAAAGCTTTATAACAAATAGCACATGGCAAGTCAGCGAAAATGTTAATAGCCTGTTCAAAACCATTTACTGATGTTACCTCCCTACGATTACGACTAGCTTGTCGCATAATATCTAATCGAGTCGCTCTGGATTCGGCAGATTCATTGGATAGACGCTCGTATTGCACGTGAAGACGGCGGGAACTTTGCTCCTCGGTTTCGTTTGATAAGCGCTCCTGAATCAAACCGAGACGATGAGAACGTTGCTCCTCGGTCTCGTGAGACAAGCGTTCATGAATTAAACCGAGACAATGAGCACGTTGCTCTTGAGTCTCGTTTGATAATCGTTCACGAATCAAACTTAGCCGCTGAGCATGACTTTCTGGACTTTTCTTGATAATTTCGTGTTTGCTCTCTTCTGAGAAAGTCTATACGCTCGCTGCTCATCACTCCCATTTGATATGTTTCTAGTATTTCTTTCCCTACTTTTCTTTAAACGTTCTTCCCTTTCGTCGGTACTTTCTTCCAAACGGCGCTGTCTCATTTGAGCAGCGCGTTTAGTAGGCCTACCCATATTAAACAAAATGAATTTTCTTTCTATTAAAAATTGAAAAAGAAACTTAAAAACTATGAATTATGTATGTACAAACTTAAACTAAAAACTAGAAAATAAAATTATTAAAAAAAAAAAAAAAAAACCGACTTCAAAAACCTAATAAACACTAAAAACTTTAAAATAATATTAAATTGAATAACTACATATAATCAAGAATTATTAACCTAAATAACCTTACCTAACTTTAATCTACACTATATTTTACAATTTAACAGTTTTTGGAGTCGGTGCCAAGCCCGCACTCACAAAATATTAACCTAATAAAAGGTACTATAGCAGCAAAAAAAATTAACAGACTCAACAAAACAAACTGAAAAAAAATTACAACACAAAACAGAATATCAACAGAAGAAGATGGAGTTGTTTTTGTTCGGATAGTGGCGCGCTCTTGCGGACGAAATGTGAAACTCGATAGTTGTTTTTGGGGAATGTCATCTCGCAGTTCAACCTATAGGAGGTTGTCGACTGCTGAACCGGGCTTTCCTGTGGATGCCTCAATAAATTAAGGCCTCCAGCCAGGCATAAAACTAAAAACTAAGCGACTACACGCTAAGGGCACCCCCTGTGGGGTACGGACCTCGGCTTAGGGCGTCGCTGGGAGAGGACAGCAAATGGATATGCTGGATCGCTCGATAGTAATACAATTTGATCTTCATAGGTTTCTCGGTAACGAAACCTTATCGCGATTCAGAATACGGTACAACGCCAACTATCGAGCGCTGACTAAAACTTTTAACAGCTTTGTAAAAATATCAGTAAGTACCTAATAATATGATATTAATTTACTCTCGTAAACTATTGTAATAATAAAAATTAAGGGAAAATATTTTATGGCCCTATTAGATAGATACACTTGGCTTGGCACCGACTCCAAAAACTGTTAAATTGTAAAATATAGTGTAGATTAAAGTTAGATAAGGTTATTTAGGTTAATAATTCTTGATTATATGTAGTTATTCAATTTAATATTATTTTAAAGTTTTTAGTGTTTATTAGGTTTTTGAAGTCGGTTTTTGTTTTTTTTTTTTAAATAATTTTTTATAGGTACATCCATTTGCATTGTAAGAAACAACTGTTTTATTCATAGTTATATTAAGTATGTATTTTTATTCGATTGTAGCTAAAGTAATTTCAATAAAATTTCGTCTTCACGTTCACAATTAAAGACATAAGGGAATTATGGGTTTTAAAAAGACATCTTTTTTAAATTCTACATTTAGGTTCCGTTTGGCCGTACCTACCAAAGCTCGCTTGTGGTAGGAGTAACCTGGCAGAAATTGTGATGTAACTAAAAGACCACACACACACACAAACCCCAGACATCACACACACACACACACACACACGGGACATTATGCCGTCAGTTTCAAGAGCAAAAGATTTTGTGTTCGTTTTTTAATACATTACTTCGTTCCAACCGACATGACACGTCCACGACACCTCCCGAATTTTTATTTATTCTTCTTATAAGTACAAAACATAATTATAGATACGATAACTGTATTTGCTTTGGACTGAAGTAGGTAACTTAGCATAGCATAATCAGCCTATAATGTTCCCACTGCTGGGACACAGGCCTCCTCTCGGTGAGAGACAGTGGGCTGTAATCCAACACGCGGGCCCAGTGCGGGTTGGTAGATGTCACATGTCTTCGAATTTTTAGTGCCGGTTTCCTCACGATGTTGTCGTTCACCGTTTTCAGAGAAGTAGTAATAAAATAATTGACACAATGTAAAGTGCCTGTCTGGGTTCGACCCTACGCGACTCGTGAGTCGCGCCCATGTCTACAAGGCCGCCGCTGCTCATGCAATTTTTACACCTATAAGAGTTTCTTCCTATTTGGAATGGTCAATTCTCGACTCATTGTTGACTTTACAAGAACTATAAATTAAGCACCTATTATTATAATTATTCATTAATGAATGAATGATGGTTTATCTTTGACATTTAAAAATAACGCGGCGATAGTGACAGTGTAGTTTATCATGCCTTGTTGCGTGTGCACTGTAGTTAAATGAAAGTTCACGACAATCGATCTACAGGCTGTACCAGAAAGGTGTGCTCGTATGTATGGGTGTGGACCGTCAAACTGAACAACTTTCTCCATAGGAGCAACATCGTATTCGCGAAAAAAATGTAATCAGCCGTCCCGTTACATTTAGGTCGAGTACGTATTGAAGTTTGTATGGGACAGTTGATAACTTTTTCCTGATGTTGGTCCCATGGAGAAAGTTATTCAGTTTGATGGTCCACACCATAAGTATAAATATGACCACACCTTTCTGATATACCTACATACAAGGTGGTGTAATTTTAAACAGTGTTAAGTGTTTTTAAAGAGCGAAAAAAAAAATCAGCTTTTCCCTACGAGTTATGCCATAAATTAGCGAACAGCTGATTTTTTTCGCGATTTCAGGTTTTGTCCCATAGTAAAAGTTGTTCATAATGATGAGTACAATGACCACTTAAGAGATTAACTGTTTAAAATTACACCTTGTATATCTACATAACGTAACGTAATCTTTTTTAAATTAAAACTTGCAATTCACTTTCAAAGACAACCGGTTTTAATTAATTATAAAATAGTGTTCTAATTTGCTTAGTAACTTACTGTTTATTATGTTAATGTAATTAATCTATCAACTGTGTCATGCAATAGTAAACTTACGCGCGATTAATAAAACGAATTGTTTTACTAAGCAAACGTTATTCTTTGGGACACTAGGAACGTTAAGTAGGTACCACTGAAGAAATTGTTCTGTACTTGAACGTTCCCAACAAATGGGCTGCTCGCCTAATTGTAGCCTACAATAGTAAACGAAGCCTTCACTGTGACAATGGATAGCGTAGAATAGACTTAAGCGATTCGTAATTCATAGGAATCGGACATTATTTTAGGCTCATATTGTGGCTAAATAATAGGTAACAGCCGCACGGGTCGATCGAAGGTTTTAGGCCGCCTGTCCACTGGATCGGAGAAGAGAGGAGCGGAACGGAGCTGTCAGCTGGGCCAATATTGACCAATAGAATCTAAGCTCCGCCCCGTTCCACTCCGCTTCAGTGGACATGGATTTGCGAACTAGATTAAAAATTCATACTTTTAAGTGGGGGAGTGGGGTAGTTGAGCGGAGAAGCGGAGCAAAAAACGGCCACAGGGTGCCGCCGCATGCGAGAGAGGAAGGCCCGCTTCGAATGACTCGTCGCTTGCTCTCAGCCTAGCTCCGCACAGTACGCTACTCCGCTCCGCTTCCTCGTTCCGCGTCAATGGACAAACACAGTTGGCAACTCCGCTCCGCATTAGTCTCTCGCTCCGCTCCGCTTACTAGCTCCTCTTCAGTGGACAGGCAGCCTTAAGCTACGCACACATTGAGGCCTCTCCGTGTCTCGGAAAGCACGGTATTAAGCCGTTGGTCCTGGCTGTCATTCGTAGATATTTGACGGTCGTTACGGGTAGTCAGAAGCTCAAAAGTCTGGCCACAAGTCTAACCAAGGGGCAAAGGGTATCGTGTTACCCAGTAACTGGGTTGTGGAGGTCGGTAAGGCAGTCGCTCACATGTAAACTACTGGTATTTAGCCGCATCCGGTTAGACGGGAAGCCGACCCAACATAGTTGGAAAAGGTTAGGCAGATTGATTGGATATCTAGATGGTAATATTAAGATATATATATATTCTTCATTCTGATGGTTATAACAGTTAACATTTTTACAGTAGCACATTGCCGAGTCATTGTGATTACCTAAGAGATTAAACATTTGGTCGGTACGTACATAATACATTCTTATCTCAAGGATATTTGTTTAGGGAAGTAATTAAAAATACTGAAGAAATTACGTAACAATTTAAAAACACAGGCTGAGTATGAATCTAATTAATTTCTAAGCAAGTTTGGCGTGAGTAGGTATAGTTTTCAAAAATCAACTAAATGCAGTACCAACTTAATCCAGGTTTTAGGTACAACAATTTGGCAGACTTAGAACAGGTGAAACTTCTGATCAACACCAAAACACCAAAGTTAATTATAGTTTACAAAAATTAAATTAGGATTCTATTCTCATTTTACCACATCTATGGCTTGTAAACCACAATAGAAATACATATTTACCTCCATCTCTTATTTTACTTCCTAAATATTACCACAGACTATATTAAACAATCACACATAAATGTCACACAACTTCCTCAAATCTGACATTGAAACACTGACATTGACCAAAGTTTACGCGCACATAACTCCGAAACCACTGCACATATTTTGATGAAAGTTACACCATTTAATAGACCGTTTTTTCCAAAAAAAAATAGTGTATAGACTATCACGCTAGCATTGTTAGGAGCTGAGCAGTGATTAAAAATATCAGAGTTGTATTTTTCCCACGTATTAATAGGAGAGTTGGTGGCAAAATGCCATATTACTGTTTTGAAACGGAATGAAGATAGCTTCAGTGCAGTTCGGCTGTTTACAAAGTATGTTACAAACACACGTCCATGTATCGTTACAAATCTATAAACTGCTGAGTTATTTCAAGTGAGGTTTACCTCAATCTGCAGTTGGTAGTTTACGAGCAGTGCGTTCATACTATCTATACCCACATAGGTTTCTTGTCTACGTAAACATTTACAATTTGCGTCAGAACATTGCTTAAAATCTATATTTAGCAAAAAAGTGTCGATTCTAACTACAGTAAATTACTACTAATTTTAGAATTAAAATTCCAATACAATCTTTGAATCACTTTTAAGCTAATAATAAAGATATGATTGACGTTAAAGAACTAAGTTTGACGTTTACTGACAGCACAACTAATACACAAGCACAATACCTACTACCTACTTACCCTTCATGTCTACCCCCTGAAGCAGCAGCCACTCCCCCATGCCAAGAAATCAATACTGTACACATTCCATTGTGGGCTTACGCACGATATTTTGGTCCCAGACGTTACCTATACTATATCGCCCTATGCCCCTATAATTATATCATAGTATGTTGTAGTCAGAACAAGACTTAGGTTTAAGGCTATTTCACAATCACAATTTTAAGGCGAACATTTCCTGGCGTTTCAGCGTAAAAGTGAAAAAACTGTGGGCAAATCGATACTCGCACCCATTCGCGCCGACTTCCATTGAGTACTAGCGGCGATAGTGTGAGTTACTCCTAATCTCGTTCATAATCAGCTGATTAGACCTGCGAGACTAGCGGAGACCGGGTAGGCCAGATGATAGGAAGGGTAAGATAGGCAGACGTAGTAGCTTAACAAAGCCATCTAATTGAACACAATTTTGCCGCCTAGCAAAATCTGCTTGGCAATCTGCAGCGAAAATGTGAAATATCACTCGGTAGTTGACACTGATTCAAACATATAGGAACTACTGATTATGTAGGTACTATCGACAAAACGGACGCCTTTAAACCTTAAAGTTGCTTTTTGTATACACTGATTCATTGAAAAACCCTGCCCCTATGGTCCTTTGTTCTCCTCCAACAATAGAAAGTTGGAACGGCACAAAACATTTGCAAACAAAATTGTTTCAATATTGGAAACGCCTGGCGTTTGTCGGTGGTACTTAATCGATATTTAATTTACAGATACAAAATCTTTTTTTACAGGGATGGCTATTGTTTAGAGAACAGTGCTACGTAGTTTCAGTACTTTCGCGGCTATTTTACCTCCGATAGCAACCCAAGCAGCAAACCACAGCAACCTTATAGCAACGAGAACAAAGATTTCTTTGATTTTCAGAGCGATGCAACATCAGAGGTGAAATGACTGTGAAACACACAGCTCCACATTGTTCTAAGCCCCCGTTCCCAATCAATCTGCCTGCCTTTTCCCAACTTTGTTGGAGCTGACTTCCAGTCTAACCGGATGCAGCTAAATACCAGTACTTTACATGGGAGCGACTGCTTCTGACATTCACAACCCGGTTACAGGGTAGCACAATACCCCTTGGTAAGACTGGTTGTATCCGCAACGACTGTCAAATATCTACGAATGACAACCGGGACCAATTTATATTTATGTCTATACTAGAGCACAGTAGAATAGTTAACAGTGCACATAAAAGATGGCGTTAGCATCGACTTACAGGAGAAAATTAGAATTGTCCACATTTCGTCGGTGGTACGGTTTGCGTTTACAGTTTGTCTAACCTAAATGTGTAATTTAATGTGTAATACGGAGTTTCAATAGAATAAGAGGTTTCCTTATATTGGTTTTTTATGTGAGCTTAATATACTGTATCTATAACTACCTAATTTTAAAGGTAATGAAATGAATCATGATTAAAGCATTTATTAGCTCTGCAACAAACACAGGTTTATTAGACAGTCAAAAACCTCCGCAAATCAGAGTTCGACTACAGAAAAAACTGGGTATGACTGTTTCAAACACGTCCATAGTGTCCATTATATCAGCTGTCATACATTTGGGTCGAGTGGGTATTGAATGGGACAGTTAGTTTTTCGCGATTACGATATTGGACCTATAGAGAAAGTTGTTCAGTTTGATGGTTAGTACCACAAACTTAAATATGACCACACAATTCTGAAACACGCTGTTAGTCATGAATTTCAGTCGTTTTCTCTGGGTCTTCGGTCACTATGGTAGCAGGGCGACACGGTGAGCGATTCACTTACGGTATATCACTATAATGGTAGTAGCCCTATAGTTGTCCACTATAGGGCTCCTCACAAAACTGCGATCACACGTTGTCCTTGGTAACCATAACCTACACTACAATTCAATGCGAGTTAGCAGATTTTTGCGATGCGATGCGAATTCGCAGTTTTGTGTGGGAGCCCATGATCCTTCATGGTTGAAACAAGTTTATCAAGCACAATGTTACTGATATAAAAATAAATAATAGAAGAAAAGGACATGTTGCGCCGACCCGAAATGAATTGGGAAAAGGACAGGAGAATGATGATGATCATGACTGATATAATAAAAACATTATGCACACAGACGCCAAATCGTGATTTCCACACGATATCTAGGTATGTGCTACAAACAGGCTAATTGTTGGTCCAACAGAAATACAAAGCAGACCAATTGATTGAAGCGATTACTGCTCTAATCGGCCATGAAGTATTGATTTATCACCTATTCAAAAGAAGACTTGCATGTAAACGCGGCTTCGCCTGAATAATAAACTTAAGTACATTTTCCGTGATGAAAATGGCAAAAGGGAGCAAATATAAAGTAATTCATACTAATATCCTTATTAATTTTTGGTTGGAATCTCTGACAGTAAGTCATTGTACAGCTTGGCCAAAAAGTCGTGAAAATAATGGCGGCAAAAACCCTATATACTACGACGAAAACGGTTTTGATACTTAGGTTTTTTTTTTACAATTAATGTGAATATTGGCGTGTTTTATGAAAAAAAGAAAAGCTCTGAAACGCTTGTTCAGCCACTGCCTAGAACGATAACATTTGCAGTTACTTGTTTTAATGAATTAAAAATATAATTATTAGGTATTTCAAAATACCTTGATGTCAACTAATTCCACATTATGTGAGAAAATTTTATGTTTTACAAGACCCCAGATCACCTTATAGTACCTGGGTACTATAAGGTGATCTGGGGTCTTGTAAAACATAAAATTTTTTGGGGTCTGGACCCCAGATCGCCTTATAGTACTGCGTTATGTTATAGACTCTGTCGAGCGCCGCTTGAGCGCTGGCGTCCCGATTAGTCAAACGACGACTAACGTATTTCCGACAAATAAGAGAGTTTTCAGTTCCAATAACGGCACATATTTTAAGCAGGGAGTATTGAGAGTTATCTGGAGTGATATAGGAATTAATGAATTTATAATGAAATTCTCAGATGTTTTTAAAAATTGTTACAAAATCATGAAACGTAAAATAAACATTTTTTAAAGTACTAAAATAAAATGGGTCACGAAAGGAGTGAAAATCTCTAGTAAAATGAAACGCATTTTATGCGATAATGATGGTAATAATCTTTAAATTACAAAAATATACATCAGAACTTATAGAAGAGTTATCACGAAAGCTAAGAATTAATTCAAGAAACTCACAATTGCACAAACCGATCTAAAGTTATGCATACGGGACATGAACATCTACTATCTATCAAAATAGTTGTTTGCGTCGTACTTATCTAAAAGATCTCAGTTAGTTGCAGTAGGTGGGTTCGAGTCCAGATCGTAATATGCCAAGTCGGGAGTTCCGCAAGGGTCCCACTTAGGACCAGTATTGTTTTTGATATTCATTAACGACCTTACTTCGAAAATTCAATTTTGTAATTATTCCTTGTACGCCGATGATCTTAAGATTTATAAAGCAGTCAAATCCCTTGATGATGCAAGTCAAATACAAAATGATCTTGAAAATATTAACCTCTGGTGTACCGATAACTTGATGATCGTTAACGCAACTAAATGCCATCAAATCACTTTTACTCGCAAGAAAAATCCTTTGATATTTGAATACACGCTTAACAACACCAAACTAGAATCAGTAAGTGAAATAAAAGATCTAGGAGTTACAGTAGATAGCAAACTGCAATTCAGATCACACATTGATACAGTAGTTAAAAAATCTGCTCAGATGCTTGGTTTCCTTAAACGTAACGCCAACTGTTTCAGGCGACCCCAAACTAAGTTGCTTCTATTCAAAACATTAGTAAGAAGTAACTTAGAATACGCATGTACAGCGTGGAGCCCGTCTTATGCTGTTCACTCTCAACGCATTGAACGTATACAACGTATGTTCACACGCTCCTTGGCGTTTAGCACTTGTGGTATTTCTCATAGATGCCCATATAACCAGCGACTTTCTTTCTTCAAAATGACTTCTCTCCGTGACCGTCGAGTAATGCTTAATATTTCATTTTTGCACAAAATTGTTAACGGTAAGATTGATTGTAGTCACCTCCTTGCAGAGGTTCCCATCACAGTTCCACGTAAGAGACCCCGCACTGTCCTAACTAACACATTTTGTTCTCCATTCTGTCGTACCAATATCGGTGCCCATGGTCCGCTAACAAGAACTATTAACCATTACAACATGCTCAACAAAAACCTAAATTCAAACCTGGACATATTTCATGACTCCTTGACCGGCATTCGAAAAAAAATACTAAACTATTATCATTTAGTCACATAATTTCTGTTATACTGTAGAATAATGTATTTGAATTACGTGTTATGTTCACGTCCTTCATTAATTTGTATTCTCTTGTATTTTATTTTATTGTTAACATAACTTAGTTTAAATTTTACTTTTAGTTTATAAGCAGCTTAAATAACTTTGTTTAATTTTTACTTTTAGTTTATAAGCAGCTTCTGATCAATGTCTTATTTCTTTAAATGTTATGTAGGTACACCTATAATTTGTGTATACATTAGCAGTAATACTTTCCTAAATACTCTTATAAAACAATGTTGAATGTATATGCTGTTGGTGTTCTTTAATAAATAAATAAAAATAAATAAATGATCCCGAAGAAGTAGCTAACACGCTAGCAAAACATTTTGATGACAAATGCCTCACCAGGGGAAATAAAAATGAGGAAGCGATTTTGTTACTTCAGCAGAGACCAGCAGAGTACACGGCGGGTCGACAGCGTCGTGTTGTTTTGTAACTTCAGCAGAGACCAGCAGAGTACACGACGGGTCGACAGCGTCGTGTTGTTTTGTTACTTCAGCAGAGACCAGCAGAGTACACGGCGGGTCGACAGCGTCGTGTTGTTTTGTAACTTCAGCAGAGACCAGCAGAGTACACACGACGGGTCGACAGCGTCGTGTTGTTTTGTAACTTCAGCAGAGACCAGCAGAGTACACGACGGGTCGACAGCGTTGTGTTGTTTTGTTACTTCAGCAGAGACCAGCAGAGTACACGGCGGGTCGACAGCGTCGTGTTGTTTTGTAACTTCAGCAGAGACCAGCAGAGTACACGACGGGTCGACAGCGTCGTGTTGTTTTGTAACTTCAGCAGAGACCAGCAGAGTACACGACGGGTCGACAGCGTCGTGTTGTTTTGTAACTTCAGCAGAGACCAGCAGAGTACACGACGGGTCGGCAGCGTCGTGTTGTTTTGCTCTTACCTCTCCCAATGAAAACTCTAATATGGTCAGAAAAATGGACAATAAACGTTCTTGTGGATATGATGAAATTCCTATCTCTTGATTAAAGATCACTTAAATATTGTTGCCGAACCGCTTTCTTGCTTCTTTAATAAGTGTGTTAATGATGAAATATTCCCAGAACAGCTAAAACTAGCAAAAATTATACCGATTCAATTCATTCAAATTTACTAAGATAATGGCCACATAATTTTATTTTAGAAATTCATTAGTTAGATTCAAATTAATTATAACCAGTTATAATGTTTGTTTATTTCTTTAGTGATGATAAAAAATAAACCGGTCAAGTGAAAGGATATTCGAACTGGTTTTTATTTAATTGAACACATAATTCAGCCATATCAACCCACTGCTGGACATAGGCCTCTTCAATGGGGTTAAAAACTGAAAGCTCATCATAGGTGGCAGCACTGTTCACCGTCTACAAGCCGCCATTGTTTTATGTTTATTTTTGTTTATTTATTTAATACTTTAAGCACACAAATGTAAAAAGGCAGACTTAATGCCATATGCTTTTGGCACTTTTTTGTCGATCACAAATTAAACGAAAACTAGATAAATATCGCATACATATTTATCTAGTCAGTTCTACCTACTTGGAGTGTATCATTATTAAATACTTTTTACAAAAACAAAAAACAACCGATTTCTAACGAAAACACTACAAATTGAAAAATAACTTAAATTTCGGTGTCTTTGGATCTGTATTTTTCACTTTAGTGTTTTTGTTGGAAGTCGGTTGTTTTTCATTATTTTTATGTTTTTTTTTCCACTTTTTAGTTATGGTATCTACCCCACACCAATTCGTATACCACTACTTGCTATGTAAACAACACTGATAGAGAGTATTAAATTAGAACATCATCAAGATATACGAAGTGGATTAAATACGTATTATCGAAGCTAACTCAAAAACTACTCAAGAAAACTTACTAAAATTTATATGGTACCACCGCGCATGCTCCAACAAATGAATAAAGAATTTTTAAAATCGATTCACAATTGACGAAAATATCGATGAAAATACATATAAAAAAAACATACATACAGACGAACATAATTACCTATAACCTCCTCCTTTTTTGAAGTCGGTTAAAAATACGAGCTAAGGAATAGGGAAGAAGCAGCTATGGTGGAAAAGTAAAATAAATAAAATATGAACATTTTATAATTTATAGGTTATTCAAATTCAAATTCAAATTTATTTATTTGTGACACATAGGTATAATGTTGTGGTACATGATGTTATAAAATAAATGTATTGTATCACTATGCGCTGCCTTGCAAGGCGTACAAATATTGTTTGCGTACACAGTAATAGTTGTACAGGTGGTACTTATAGCCTATAAAATATAAAAAAAGATTGCTAAGTAACCTTCTTAGATCTTTAGCAATAAAATAAACATAAACAAAACAATACAAATGAAGGTAACAATATTAATAGCTAACTAAAGTGAGTAGGTAACAAATATCTGAGAATAAGGCATAACGGTTTTTATTTTTCTTCTAAATATTCATGTACGCTGTAATATGCTTTCTGTATTAGGAACTTATGAAGCGTTTTTTTAAGGGTATTTAAGTCTTTTGAAGCTCTTATAGGTGTAGGTAATTTGTTATATATTTTTGGAGCCATTCCTAGAAAGCTTTTTGAGAATAGGGCGGTTTGGTGGGTTTTTGATTTAATTGCACCTTGATGGCGTTTAGTGGAAAGGGTTTCAAATTGGTTAAGGTTATTTTTGATAAACATGACAACTTCATAAATATATAGGGACGGAAGTGTTAGTAATTTTAAATTAATAAAAAATGGTTTGCAACTATCAGTGTTTTGGATCATGCATACTGCACGAAGACACTTTTTTTGGGCTTTAAAGGCCAATTCTCTATCCGTAGAATTACCCCAGAATATTACGCCATATCGCAGAGTGGTGGAGACATATGCGTGGTATGCGGTAAGAACGGTGCTACGATTGGCGACCTTGCTTAAATTGTGTAAAGCATAGCAATATTGATTTAGTTTTTTTACTACATGATCAATGTGTGTTTTCCATGACATGAGCTGATCTAACCAAAGCCCTAGAAATTTTGTGTTATGTTTGTTGAATTTAAGTTTTACCAAATAACAATCGATCGATAGTTGTAAACCATTGTTTATGGAACTTAGTTTGCTCACTCTACCGTCTATGTACATTTATGAAATGGGAGTGTTTGTTCGCTGTAATTTGCACTTATTTGAAAAACTGCGCTCTCGCCGTCATCCGAATACTATTCATGCTACCTCTCATAAAACCGCATTTTTCGGCAAAAGTGTGCTAGGTATGGCCTCAAAAATATATAATAGTGTACCAGCAGCTATTAGAAATAAAGAGTGTCTGGGATCCTTTAAGAGGTCTTTGTTTAAACTCCTTATAGACAGATGTTACTACTCCATCACTGAGTTTACGACTGATAAACAGAGGTATGTCGATTCCGATCCCGACTCGCTAATCTAACACTTATGATTTTATTTATTGATGAAGTATGAATGTGTTTATTTATCTAAAATTATAATGACCTATTTACCTAGCTGACATATTTTGAATTAATTTTTTTTTTAAATGTAATCTATTGACATGCCGCTTTAATTGTAATTGATTGTTTATGTTGATTTTGTACGCCAAATATTGGCAAAGCATAGTGCACATATTGTAGACAATATACTATCTGTAACCATACCTATGTTTTACAAAATAAATGATTGATTGATTGAAGTTCTTTTTTGTTGAAGCCTGGATGCGTACAGTAACTGCAAAAAATGTGATAAAAACTACAAATGAATAATTAATTAGCGAGACCTAGCTTCTTGCCAAATTTCATGATTCTACGTCAACAGCGGGGCAATTGCGTAACACATTGTCAATCGGAATCGGTTTCATTTTGACAGTTCAACAACACTCATTGCGTTATTTACGTGTTGAGCAGACCAATTTTTCGAACTTATGAAGCAATGGATTAGCAATTTGCTTCAAAATTATTCAGATTCCGACTGATAGTGTGTTACGCAATTAGGGTGCAGTACCCTAAGGGTTTGATTTACTTGCGAGTATCAAAGTAAAATAGAATAGAATACTCTTTATTGTACACCATAAAAATGACAGATATAAATGTAGAAATTTTAGACATGTCACATAAATGGGCATATTTTTTATTGCGTTGACTAAGAACCTTGATTTTTTTAGAGCTCCAAGGGACCGTAGACCTACGTATTTAATATTAATTTCAACTTGATGCTTCTACGCGTTCCTGAGACAAAGGGTCTTCACAGAGCTGGGGTTCCGTTTTTTCCTTTCGAGGTACGGAGCCCTAAAAAAACAATTCTGAGCAAGAATTGTTACGAAACGGGGAAATAGGTGCAACCCGTGTCTGTATGTAATTTCAGATCCGTAATAACAGCCAGTTGATAGAGAGAATCATAAACCACAGTCTTTAGTAGGGCACTGAAGTCACTGGCATTTAATATTGTTTCCTTGTGAAAGTACACTTCTAAGCATGTTCTAGTATTGAGACATTTGAGACTCCCTCGTTGGTCTAATGGTCGCAAGTGCTACAGCTAAGCATGAGGTCCTGGGGTTCAATTCCCAGGTCGGGCAAAGTGTTATTGCGTTTTTCCATCAGGAATATAACCCCGATCTCTTCAAAGTGAGAGTTAACAGGCTTCTTCTGGGTAAGCTCGCTCCATCGTCGACTTTGTCTCTGTCATCTCTGACCTAGACTAGAGTCAAGAGCAAACCTATCTCAAATACAAAAAAAAAATATCTTAGTAGTAACCCGGAATCTGGAATTGTGCCCGGTTGCGTTGGAAGTAAAAGTTTACAACGTAACAATGAAAAAATCTGGATCACCAATCCGTCTGTCAGGTGCGGTTATGAAGATTTTCTTTTGACCGGCCATATTGACCTGCTAACAGTTCCAGACAGAAAAAAAATGAATCTGTACAATAGGTACCTACCTCTGTGCGTAACATGTGAGTACAGGCACTTACATAATTCATGGCTCCACGAAGATTTCGGACATGCTTTGTGGTCCAGCGCATGAGATACAGTCGGATCATAACATTAATTATTTAGAAAGGCTACGCCAGGGATCGCCAACCTACGGCACGTAATAAACAAATTGTGAGCACGGTGCTAAAATCTGCCGAGTCTTTTCCCAAATAAGATATTAGGGTCGGCTTCCAGTCTAACCGGATGCAGCTGAATACCAGTATTTTACATGGAGCGACTGCCTATTTAACCTCCACAACCCTGTTACTGGGTAACGATACATGAGCTAACCATTCAAAACGTTTTTATATTATTTGTAATGTTTATAACTATTTACAAAAGCTATAAAATTAGTAAACCAAAGTTGATTAAATTGTAGTAATAATGCGTGACGGTTTTGTACCAGTTTTGGAAAAATCACTGTCATAAATACCTGTCAAATAAAGATTCTCCTTTAATAGGTCGTTTAAAAAATCACTAACAATATTTTTTTTGCTCTAGTTGGCAAGTCAATCCACAAATAGCATAGACTAATACTTTCTAAACGAATACTTGCAAAGGTTCATTAGGTAACCAGCATCAGACAGCGTCTGGTTGGCATTAATGCTGTAATGGAACTTTTTAAAGCAGCCGTGAGGCAAACACTGTTGTTGTTAAAACATTTCACTTTTTTAAAATTTATATTTGTGTTTCATAAATTGTTGCCAAATAAATATATGTATTATTCTTTCGTTCTTTCAAAAGATGGCATAAGGATGCAGGTATTAATGAATAAATAAGAACTTAAAGGTTGGCCATCCCTGGGAATCTGAATCTCTTGTCTTAATAAAAGTGGGGGTACTATATAGTACTATGTGTGGGTGTGAGAAAGTTCTCCCATATTATTTTTGTCGAGAAGTTTCGTTGGAAGTATCGTCTGTGTATACAAAGTGTAAAAAGTGTAGCGTGTAAAGTTCAAAAGGAATTTGAGTGAAAAGTTTGTACCGTAATGTCAATGGATTGAAGTGCAGTAATTTCAGGTTTTAGGCATGTATTGTGTTTTTAAATTACCTATGTGAAAAAATTACAACACCATGTATAAGTAGGTAGACTGCTTAATTAAGTAGGTACTCTATTTGAGTGATTAATTTTACTGTGTGTGTGTAAAAGATAGTAAACTTAAAGGAATGAGATTTTTTTAAATTCTTTATTATCAAAAGGAGGTTTTTATCCACACGGCTATGCCAACCCCATCGTACCTTATCAATTTAACTTTAAATGAAGTAACTACATACTATGTAACGTAAATAGAATCATTGACTAGACATTTTCAAAGACCACACAACCCCTTTGCAGTCGCCGACTTGAGAGTTTGCTAAAATGTTTTGAATTAGCCCAACGTCCAAAATGTACAATTTGAATTCTCTCAATTCTTATCAATGATTCCCTTTTCGTCTTGTTCTTGACACACTCCATCTACAAATGTTGCACATCTTTAATTTTGTTGCATATTTCACAATTAGGTGATGACACCTTTCATATTAGGAAAGCAAACTTTGCCGATGGATAGTGCCCAGAACGCAGCCTTAGTGCTAACTTAACATAACTTCTACTTAAACTTGTATCCTCAAACCAGGGCACGCGAGGAGGCTCATTCTGAATTACTCTGTACCAAATTCCTTTCACTTTAGATTTTTTTAGTTCTTCCATCCGTCAAAACACGACAGCTTAAACTTGGCGCAATATTCACTACAAGCTTTGACAAACGGTCAGCCTCCTTGTTTTGCCCCGTAAGCTTATGTGTACTGGGGCCCTTGCAATATTACTCTAGTCTCATCTTTAAGAAATGAGATATTTAAGGCTTTTTAATGTGCAACCAATTAAATAAAATAATCAAAATATTAATTTTTACTGCGATCAACAAGATTATAGAAAAGCTTTTTTAGTAGAAAACCGGCCAAATGCGTATAGGACCACGCACAATGAAGGGTTCCGTAGTTGGGATGAAAGAAAGAAGGGACAGAATTATCCCAAGAATATACTTAACATTGTAGTTGATAAAAATTTATAAAACGTTCTATATTTCCAAAATGGTGCTTCGTAGCGCCATGCTTCTCAGAATCTAAATTATTTCTATGGTCAAGATTAACCAGATACTGCAATAAAATTGGTAGATTTCCGAAAAAAAATCGTACTGTCCTCGCTCCATAGGGGGGGGGGGGGGGGGGCTATAAGGCTACATTCCAACTAATATTTTCTGTTAGAGAAGTCGAAGATTAATAGATATTCAGTGTTGAACTTTAGAACAACACAGCATAGAGCGCAAGCTTCTGGTCAACCAGCTAGGGTTGCGGGATGTTCCAAAGAGTTACCGTGCCCCGGCTCAGGCAACTGAAAGAACACGGGTGTGTTTTAGTCAGTAAAAGTCTGACACTCCCTTCCGCTCCGCCCAGAGCGGGAGAAGTCATTTGATGATTTCCCACCCAAAAAAAAAAGCTTCTGGTCAAAACTATTTTACTCTTTGCCTTATTTATACTCTTTGGGTCAAGAGTTGTAAACTGTCAACGGTTTTCAATGTCAACAAAAGCTATATTTTTAAGAATTTGAATACTAGTCTTTTTAGTTCAGAATTGCCATAACATTTGATATTTTTCCTACTTTACTGCAATTTTCTTATCTAAGGAAGAACACAGAATAAACATAGATATACAACAAAATAAATGTGTTATTTATTAAAATACTCCATGTAAGTAAATATAATAACAAACTAAAAATGACAACAACACGACAATTATGCTGCACCTACTATTTAGGAAAATGGAATATCAAGATATTTAGTATTTTCTAGAACAACTGTCACTGGTCCTGGTAGTAAGCTGTTGAGTAGGTCATCTGATAGGTGATCAGCTTCACCCCATTTCCTGACGTCTGAAAAGTATGTCACACATATTGCTACTGGCTTGGCAGAATCCCTGCCTTGGATTGCATATAACTTTTTTATAGCTTCCGGACAGTTGGAACTGTCCGGAAGCTACATGCTAGACCGTATACTGTGTCGGTTGGCACTGCTATGACTTGTCCTTTGCCCAGGAATTCTGCAGCCTTGGCACAAGCCGAGTCTTCGGAGCTTGGACTGGAGCCATCTTTTCTATCTTCTTTTTAGGTGATGAACCTTTATATCTAACTAGATAACTATGATATAAATTAAGTTTTTGGAAGAAATTCATACTCTATGTTGCACAAGTACTGAACTAAATATTAGTAGGGTTGTTAATATTATTTTTACTAAATATACGGCTTATATGGAGGAGCTCGTGGCTAAGTAATAACAGCCGCACGGGTCGATCCATCAGGTTAAGCTACGCTTGCCGGGGTTGGTTCGTGGATGGGTGACCATCTTTACATACCGAGACTCCTCCGTGCCTCGGAAAGCACGTTAAGCCGTTGGTCCCGGCTGTCATTCGTGGATCTTTGACAGTCGTTACGGGTCGTCAGAAGCCCGAAAGTCTGACAACCAGTCTTACCAAGGGGTATCGTATTACCCAGTTACTGGGTTGTGGAGGTCAGATAGGCAGTCGCTCCATGTAAAATACTGGTATTCAGCTGCATCCGGTTAGACTGGAAGCCGACCCCAACATAGTTGGGAAAAGGCTAGGCAGATGATGATGATGATGATGATACGGCTTATATGGCCGTATTTTTTTATTGCATTGACTTGGAAGTTTGACTTTCATTACAGCTCCAAGGGACTGCGTAGACCTAAGTTTTTAATATCTATTTCAACTTGATGCCTCCACGCGTTCCTGAGGTAAAGGGTCATGACAAACAACGAAGTCAACCTTTATGGGTTCCAATTTTTCATTTTGAGGTACGGAACCCTAAAACAGATTATTTGAATTTATTATCTGCATGTTACCTTTTCATGTCGTAACCGCTGATAGGATTTAAATGAAAGGCATGCGGATAGGTTAAGACCTGTGTTAGGACGAAGGATACTTTGAATTCCGGCAGTACGTTCCTGTGGGATATTATCTATCCAACCTTTACGCGGGCGAAGACGCGGGCAAAAGCTAGTATTCATATAACGACAATCGCGTACTCGCGCGACAATCGCTTGCGGTTAAACGCGGCCCTATATGAATCTATACTTAAGACGCAGATATATGCTAACGGCCTTGAGCATAGCTTGCGTGTTCTGTGCTGAGCTCACGCAACGCGTCGTCCGTCCACCCAGTAATAGGACTCGCCCATCAAGGAGCGCTATTATTAATTAATTATACATAAAACAAAACGTATTACATTAAAACACGTAAGAACACTAAAAGAGAAATAATTAAATTATTTTTAAAATGTTTCATAAAAATACGCTTGATAGTTTTTGCGTGATTCTCAGTTTTTAATCTGCGTAAGACGTAAAACAAATTAATGTACACTATGTATTATAAACATAATCTAAAATATTCACATATTAAGATAATAAGAAAAAGCTCTAATTTAACATATATTTATTTTTCAAATCACTAACACTACTCGTTAAGACGTGATCTTCAGTTTAAATCATTCAAAGTCGGTTACCGTCGCCTTAAATAAAGAGGTAAAACTGTGAGTTAGTGTGTAGAGGGTAATCTTCGGAATTCCTGGTCCGATGCCAGAAATTCTTTCACTAGTGGGAAGCTACAGTATTGCCGAGTGTCACAGGATATTACTTTATGTTAAAACAAGAAATTTCATGCGGACGAAGTCGCGGACAGAAGATAGTGTGACATACTCACGTGGTCAGTCAAGTCGCGTTTGTGCGTCATAATTCATAAAAACTATCGCGTCATCGCTTTCGGTTATTCAGAATGAAAAAAGATGATAATGGCTATTTAGATGATTAAGACGATTGTTAATTAAGCACAGAAGCAAAGTGTACATGAAGTTGTATATAACACAGTTGCATCATCAGACTACACAGCTGACACAGTTGCATAATTTCGCCAAATAAAAAAAAAATTGAGTCTATTTTGACCTCTTTTATCTGTTCTGTGATTTTGATAGTGTTGGTAGGTTGTTTTGGTGGTAGATTCTGGTAGTTAAAATTAATGATATAAAAAAGCGGCCAAGTTCGAGTCGGACTCGCACACGAAGGTTTCCGTACCACCGTACAATATTTAACACTACATAATATATATTTCAACACACTTGCTCGTAAATCGGCTCTTATTGAACCGCTTTTAGGTTCATAATGCAGTGTACTAAGCACGCGTGCTTTTTACTTCATATTACCACACTAAAGCGGTAATGTGGGCCACAGGTAACTATTTACTAATCGGAGATGTGCGCTTTTTTAATCTCATCAAAAAGACTTCATGTCTTTTTATGCCTGCTGCGTGTACATAAATACCTTGCCGTGCCTTTACCTCTCAGCCTGCGAAGACACCGCGATAAAATAATTAGTTTACGAAACTTTGTTTATTTTTTACCTCGCAAGCGTGTTGAAAAATATCGTATGAAACGCGTTTGTATTGATCATTACACACTTATATCATAATGTTCTATTTTACGATACTTAGTAAAAAAAAAAAATAGGAACGTTTTGAGTATGAATGTTGATGGCTATAAGAGTAAGGGAAGACCAGAGAAATGATGGATGGACTGTGTGGAAGATGATATGGCTAGAAAAGGGGTGACTACTGAGATGACAACTAATAGACAAGTATGGAAGAATGGGTCATGTTGCGCCGATCACAAATAAATTATGATAAGGGGCTATGATGATGACTTTGGTAAAAAAAAAAAACGCCGATAAAACACGGTTCTTGTTTCTTGTTTGGGGACGTCTTTTAATATTCAACTTAATTTTATTTTTATTATTTGTTGTTATATTTAATAGTACGGTGTACACTCTGTGAAAATACCTATTACAGTTCAAAAGATACAGCCCTGTGACAGACGAAAGAACAGCGCGAAGCCCTTGGCACCCTTTGCGTACGGAACCCTAAAACAGAGATGGTTCAATTCGTCTTAGGTTTGAGCATCAAATGGGAAATACATAGTTTGATAAGCGTTGTTAGTTGGTTGGTGCAATGGCTTAGTGATTGCTTTCTATGGGGTTTCTTGGTTGGGGGTCCTTGATTAATTTATCTGCATGTGAGCTTAGTATTTTATAATTATAGTACATAAAAAAGAATAAAGTGTGTTCAGAGTTTCCGACTAATATTTTAAATTGTTAAAAGGCCTTATCTTTAGCTGGGAACTATTTATACACTTAACGTATATAATTTTAATACTTAAGAAAATATACAATAATTAGAATTAGGTACCTGTAGTAATAAATGACTACGTCATTCGCAAAAGAATATTTAAAAATATGCTAAACTTCACAAAAGGCTCTTGTAATTGTTAAAAGTCTGCGTCAACAAAGTAATGTCGATAATCTTATAAGATTAAAATGATAAATTGTCGACAAAATTATGAGTAACTTAAATTAAAATAACTATTGTTCTTTGTTTACATTCGGTTTCATGAACTACACTGAAGAACAAAAGTGCCTCTGATTTTGCAAATTGTACCTACAATTTACATTATTTTAATGTCCCCACTGCTGGGACTCAGACCTCCTCTTTGTGAGAGGGAGTGGGTCGTAATCCACCACGCGGGAGCAGTGCGGGTTCGTGGATGAATGTTTTCAAATGTTTGGTTCTAGCGAGGACTTGCCGGTTTCCTCACAATATATTTTTCTTTCACCGTTATGAGAGCACTGGTGATGAAATAAATTGCACAAAGTGAAATGTATAGGTACTTGTCTGGGTTCGAACCAGCGACCTACAACTCGTGAGTTGAGGCCGTTACTGGGATACCACTGTTTTCTTTTAATAAACATAAACATTACGCCTGTAATCCGAAAGGTTAGGCAGAGCTCTACATTTCGCCAGTTATGTTTAAGTCCCATATAATAGAGGACGAGCCTATTGTCATCAACCGGGCACAAATCCAGACTCAGTGCTGCTACTGAGAAATTCCAGATGGGAAAACTTAATTACACTTTGGGAATCAAATCAAGTAGCGCTTGCGACCACTAGACCACTCAAAGCATTGCAAAAAGCCCAAATGGAAATGGGGTGGCCAATTGGCCACATAGAAAGAAAGAATAATGTTTATTTGGACATACACACATCAACAGAATCTAGGATATTTATATTTCATCAAATATCTAAAAATCTATGACAATTTTCTGATATAGGAAGAATGATAGGTTATTTTAAGGTCTTTAATAAAAAATAAAAAACATTTCCTGATTTTTTTTTGTTTTAAATAAAAATGTAATTCTTTTTAATCGCCGTAGAAAATCAGTATGATAAAAAAACTTAATTTTTTCTTATAAAACTATTAATTTTAATTAAAATTGAAAAAAATCTTATAAAATCTAATTATCAATAATCAGTGTTGCTACCTCTTACATTAATTACACATCGACATCGATTATTCATACTTAAAATTAAATTGTAAATGTCTTGCTGTGGTATGAGGTCCCATGTTCTTTGCAAGTGTTCGTACAGTTGTTGTTCCGTCGTCAAATTTGGCGGGAAATCTCTCAAAGCTTTTCGTTGTAACATGTCCCAGGCATGCTCGATAGGATTTAAGTCGGGCGACTGTGCAGGCCAATCCAAAACTTGAATATCGTGGTCTCGGAGAGCGGCCGACACCAGCCGCGCCGTATGGGAAGGAGCATTATCGTGCATGAGTAGAAATTCCTGGCCCATTTGGATTCTGTGTGGGACAATAACAGGCTCTACTACCTCCTCGTGGTATTTTTGTGCAGTCATGCTGCCTTGGATCCAAACGAGCTGGGTACGTCTGCCAAGACGAATTCCTTCCCACACCATGATCGTCCCGCCTTGGTATGAGTGGACCTCCTGAGGGTGCCGTAGACGCCTAACTCTCCCTCGAGTTCTCCAAACGCATGTTCTTCGTGAATCCGGATGAAACCCAAACCGGGACTCATCGGTGAACAGCACCAAAGACCATTAAATGCTCTCGAGTCCACGAAAGCCGCCGACCGCGATTGCCACATCGCAATGCTGGAACACGTAGCGGTCTTCGAGCATGAAAACCAACTTCATGCAACCTCCTTCGCACGGTGTGGTCGCTTACCAGCTGCTGGTGACCCTCCTGGAGCCTTTGTTGTAGTTGCATCGCTATGATATTGGGTTGTCTTCTGGCGTTCATATAAAGAAATCGATCCTGTCTCTGCGTAGTATCACGATATCCTGGGGATGTGCCATTCAGCCACATCCCCAGTACTGCGATAACGTGACCACCACTTTGATATCACGTTTTGGCTGGTGTGTAGGGCCTCAGCAACGACACGTTGAATAGCATCATTTTCTAACATGCCCACGGCTTGATTTCATCTCGACTCAAATGACGACGTGGCATGACTCTTAAAGCTCACACGGCACGTTAAATTAAAAAAAGAAAAACAATCTAATCCCTTTTCATTAATTACTATCAACAAAACCAGTTTCCTTAACGTAACGAATTACTAACAATTTTGCCGCCGTATTTTGTTTTTTATTTTGTTTTTCTTTTTATTTACATTTTTAAATTTTGAAAATAGAAAAAAAGAGGTTTCAATCTGTATATAAACTTTTTATGGAACTAAAAAGATTTTAAACTATAAATTCGTAAATAAATTAGGATTAAGTTATCCCTAGATTCTGTTGATGTGTGTTGTGTTCGTGAAACACTAAAAAATACATATACTTATGGCGGATGGACGTAAACATGAATGCTGGTTAAGCTATACTTGGCGACTGTGCAAGTCGATACCTATAATACTTGATATTATATGACTTTTATTGATTTTTCAATACATTAATATTTTACATAACAACTTATAATACCTAATTAATTAATAAAATAACAAAATTATATCCTAACTTAACTAAAACTATTCACAAACTAAAATATGGCGTCGAAAAATTCCTCCGCATCGCTGTCGACTGGTAATGTACCCAAGAGACTGGCGGCATTGCCACGTTGTATGGCAATGCTTAGCCTCTGGCCAAGGTAAAAGCCAGCCCTTGGGTCACGGGAAGTGTCAACTAGCCGTAAAAAAAAAAGATATTATATTATATTATATTATATTATATTATATTATATTATATTATATTATATTATATTATATTATATTATATTATATTATATTATATTATATTATATTATATTATATTATATTATATTATATTATATTATATTATATTATATACAGAACCTTTGGTTTATTTGAAATAAATGCTTTGGGTTCGAGAATCAAGTGAACTATATTGTATGAAGTGGAATAATTCACTCTCTGCTGCGTGTGGGTTGGCTGACCACGCCCAAGCTTTGCGATCTTTACGTCAATGAACTGATCGCTGGACTCAGCAGTAAACGGATTGTATGTTGGATTGACAATGTTTGCGTCAGTAACCTCAGCTACGCAGAGGATATGGTGCTGCTGGGTCCAACGGCCGGATCCATAAGGGAGCTTTTGGAATGCTGCGAAGGGTACACTGCTAGCCACGGGCTAGTTTATAAGTAAGAAGAGCCTTTCCATGATCTTTAAGGCCCCCGATAGGAAGCAGTCATGCGAGACAATTATCAACCTCAATGGCCAGCCCCTGCAACGGGTGAAACAAAATACCTCGGGCATTACGTAACGGAGGACCTTAAAGATCATGAAGATATCGAACGCGAGCGCAGGCTCCTGCTGTGAGAAGCAATATGCTGGTTCGCAAGTTTGCTGGTTGTAAGGAGGTTAAGATTACGTTGTTTAAGGCTTACTGCTAGAACTTCTACACAAGCAGCCTGTGGGCCAGCTACACGTGGACAACAATGGACGCCCTGAGGGTCCAATACAATATCAGCTTCAGAATGCTTTTGGGGCTGCCGCGCTATTGTAGTGCCTCTGGCATGTTCGCTCCGCCGCGTGTTCACGACTTCCACGCAATGGTGATCGCGGTCAAGTCCTAACAGCATTCTGTAGAAGTTAGTGGACAAATTAATGAATCACTTCACCTGTTTGTACAGGTGTTATTTAGGCAGGAGTAATTCATTACATCCGATGAATGTATAATATTAATAATTTCTTTTATAGAGTAGAATTATGTATTTGAATTATCTGTTATGTTCACGTCCTTCATTAATTTGTATTCTCTTGTATTTTATTTTATTGTCGTTAAATAACTTTGTTTAAATTTTACTTTTAGTTTATAAGCAGCTTCTGTCCAATGTCTTATTTCTTTAAATGTTGTGTACACCTATCATTTGTGTAGACATTAGTAGTAATACCTTTCCTAAATACTTTTATAAAACAATATTGAATGTATATGCAGTTCGTGTACTCGGTGTTCTTTAATAAATTAAATAAATGTTAATATTGTTTTTCTGTGAGTTTAGTAGTACTTAGTTTTAATTGTAACACAATAACATAATTTTTAAGTGTTTTGTACCGAACTAACTAACATATGGACCATTGTTGCCTAACGGCCGAACCCAATAACCTATTTTCAGTAAAAGACAGATCGCTAATAAAATTCTATCTGTCCTTTTGTCAGGCCGGTAAGATTCCGTAATCTCTTATTTATTGGGACGTTAACACCATATAAAAGGTGTAATTTTAATTACTGTTAATCTCTTATGAGTTATTGTCCTCATCATTATGAACAACTTTTACTATGGGACCAAACCTGAAATCGCGAAAAAAAATTAGGTTTTCCCTACATTTATGTTCGCATAACTCGTCAAAATGTAGGGAACACCTGATTTTATTTTTCGCGATTTCGGGTCCCATAGTAAAAGTTGTTCATAATGATGAGTACAATGACCCCTTAAGAGGTTAACAGTGATTAAAATTACACCTTGTATACAGTGTGAGTCTTTATAATCTGCACATATCGAAATGAGGGAATCTATGCTTAATTTTATCGACGGAAAAAATGTTAAAAAAAATCTAAATATTTATTAATATTTTTTATGGATTTTTAAAAAAAATTGTTTGCTTTTGTGACCCCAGTGTATACAAAACTGTGTAACTTTTAAACTAAACGATTTATCACGATGAAACAAACTCCATAATGTTTGGAAGTAATTAGGTGTCGTCATAAAATAAAAATTATGGAAAAAAAATAGCCATAATCAAATATAAACATTTTTTTTTGGCAAAAATCTGATTTTTTTTCATTAATTTTTACAAAAATTGTAAAATTTCTCAATAACATGCCCCCATCACCTTCTTTTTTTATAACTTTAAGTTATTCTTCATTGTATTAGGAACCTAACGGTAAAAATTGCATGTTTTTAACTCAACCCCAACATTTTTTATCAAATGTCAAAGAAAGGCCCAACGCATAGCTACGCACATTGTTTAGCAGGTAGATAAACTTTTTTTTGTTAACTTTGTTGTGAATGCGCGCGGGTCGTTTCAAAGATGGCACTCCGAACGCGGAATCGTATTGTTCTCATAAGGGTGGTTTGTTTGGGATGATAATTAATGCAAAAGAGTTCAATTGAAACCCATTTATTATTAAATACAAAATTTAATGCATCAGGTTCTCAAAATGTCCACCTCGTTGTTGTAAACACAAAGCCGCGCGAATTAGAATTTGGTGTGTCGCTCTCCTTATCATTTCGGGATCATTGCGAATATCATTCGCACAGTTTATTATGCGGTCACGCAAATCGGCCTCACTGTTGATGGGGGTACTGTAGACGCGTTGCTTCATGGTCCCCCATAGGAAATAATCAAGGGGCGTCAAATCGGGTGAACGCGCAGGCCACCCTACAGGTCCTTGCCGGCCGATCCATTTGTCATGATAATTTTCGTTTAAAAATCTTCTTACATTTGTAGCGTAATGGGCAGGACATCCGTCCATCTGAAGAAACATCCTTTGACGCACAGCCAGTGGGACATCTTCCAATAACTGAGGCATATCATCTCTCAATAGACTTAAAAATCTTTCACCAGTCAACGTTCTCGGCAATATGACTGGTCCAATCAACATGTTATCGATAAGACCAGCCCAAACATTTATCGAAAATCTTACTTGGAAAGTAGATGACCGTTTCAGTTTCGGGTTTTCACCTGCGCGGCACCATCTGTGTAAATTTCGACAGTTAGTAATACCGTCTCTAGTGAATGTCGCTTCGTCCATCCATAGTATTTTTCTTGGAAAGTTTGGGTTTGCTCTGGTTTTTCTTTGAATCCATGTGGACATCACACACCTTGGACGCCAGTCTACGTCTTCATGTAGATGTTGCACCCTTTGATAGTGATAAGGATGCAATCCTTCTTTCTTTAAAATACGCCACACTGATTTTTGGGATATTCCGTGACGAAGAGCCAGTCGTCTAGTACTTATGGATGGATCAGCAAACAAATCACTTAATACTGCTTGTTCAGTAGCCGCATCAATAATTACTTGAGGTGGCTCGCGACGATCTCTACTTGATCCAAGTCCAGTGATCGACAACCTTCTGTGAACTTCCTGGAAGTTTCGGGCAGATGGCACTGGTTGCCTGTTAGGATACGCAGCTATGTAAGCCGCGCGCGCAGCTCTGGCACTTCCTTGTCCCACTCCATAATAAAAATGTATGTCGGCGATGTGTGCCGGGGAAAATTCACTTAAACGCGGCATCATGTAGCAGCGAACGAAAGTTATGAAAGTCCAGCGAACGAAAGTACCGAAACACATGTAGCAGCGGCGAATAATTCGGAGCGACTGCCAGTCTGACATCTGTCATAATTCAAGTTCCTTTGGCTGGCCCTACCTCCCCGACCTGCGCACATTCAAAAGAAAGTTTATCTACCTGCTAAACAATAGCTATGCGTTGGGCCTTTCTTTGACAGTTGATAAAAAATGTTGGGGTTGAGTTAAAAACATGCAATTTTTACCGTTAGGTTCCTGATACAATGAAGAATAACTTAAAGTTATAAAAAAAGAAGGTGATGGGGGCATGTTATTGAGAAATTTTACAATTTTTGTAAAAAATAATGAAAAAAAATCAGATTTTTGCCAAACAAAAATGTTTATTTTTAAATGTGGCTATTTTTTTTCCATAATTTTTATTTTATGACGACACCTAATTACTTCCAAACATTATAGAGTTTGTTTCATCGTGATAAATCGTTTAGTTTAAAAGTTACACAGTTTTGTATACACTGGGGTCACAAAAGCAAACAATTTTTTTTAAAAATCCATAAAAAATATAAATAAATATTTAGATTTTTTTTAACATTTTTTCCGTCGATAAAATTAAGCATAGATTCCCTCATTTCTATATGTGCACATTATAAAGACTCACACTGTATATAGCGTGACTGGTAATTAGTGACCGATCCTTAAACACCTGATTGTACTCATGATAACAAACAACTTTTACTATGGGACCAAACCTGAAATCGTGAAAAAAAAATCTGCTGCTCCCTACATTTATGCTCGCATAATTCGTCAAAATGTAGGGAGCAGCTGATTTTTTTTTTCACGATTTCAGGTTTGGTCCCATAGTAAAAGTTGTTCATAATGATGAGTACAATGACCCCTTAAGAGGTTAACACTGATTAAAATTACACCTTGTATAGATAGGTTTTTCTATCTCCAGTATGCCTAAACTGGTGATAGATAGATTATTTGGGTTCGGCCGTAAGTGAATAAATAAATTTAATTTATTTAAATAAATCGTTAAAATCTGCTTCTGCACTAAAATATTCTGTCCATTCTTACTTTACTAATACTTCGTCATCTGGCTATGACAATAACCTTGTTATTTGAATCCTAAATTATTTTATATTTACTATGTCTTCTTCGGTTCCTTCATTTTGTAGTTAATACTAGATTTCAAAACATACTATGTAATCATTGAGTACCTAAGCTTAGGTAACGTAGTAACTATGCGCAAGCGCAGCATTATTTTGTTTTTCTCTGACTGTGAAAAGTTTCTGTTCAAATTTATTTGTGTCAATTAAAATTCTGCATAACTGTACTTTCGCACAGAACTGTGACGTCACTGCAAAAATTAAGGCTGCGATTTTTTTACGCGGTTACAGAGGATAAGTAGTTTTTTTTATTAATAATTTTGTAATTTTGGAACAAAGTTCCTTATCCCACGCTCTTTTCACACTTAGCGAATGACAGATCGAAAAAAAAAAATGTAAAATTTTGACCACCACGACACTTTTGTTACGTTACAAAAGTGTCGTGACTTTTCTTCTACCGTTTTGGTACATTAATATTTTTTCTTTGGCTAAGTTTTCACGGTCCTAAACAGGTCGTTAAAATGCGCGGGGATATAAGAACCATTCTTCTTTCTTTGTGTTTTTTTTTTATTTTCAGTAGTTTAGGTTGTCTTTTATTTGACAGTCAGGCACCAGAAGACCAGTCAGTTATTTTCTGCATTATCTAAGCTAGGGTTTCCTACGAAAGCGGTTCCGTCATAATAATATTATAAGGGTTGTCATATAATATGTTCACCAATGTTTGACATTAACGTGTCTAAAAACGCTCTGTATTTGGACAGCTGTTATTGTGTAGCCGTTTTCTTAAGTAACGAAAGCTTTAAAAGCAGAGATCGGAATAAGTAGTGCCATTTTGGGTCCTTGAACCTGAATGATAATTAATATGGACATGCCCCGGGATTCCCGGGAATAATTTTCTGAGTGTCGATGTACTAGATGAAGTTAAACCACAGTATAATATATCTATCAGTATTGTGACGGCCCTATTCTTCAAATAATGCCGCGCGGTACGTAAACACGCGATAGGGCTGCCCGCCTACAGTATTTTAATTTCATCTACTTACTTGAGTTTCTTTCTAGTTTTATGATTATACAGTGTGAGTCTTTATAATCTGCACATATCGAAATGAGGGAATCTATGCTTAATTTTATCGACGGAAAAAATGTTAAAAAAAATCTAAATATTTATTAATATTTTTTATGGATTTTTAAAAAAAATTGTTTGCTTTTGTGACCCCAGTGTATACAAAACTGTGTAACTTTTAAACTAAACGATTTATCACGATGAAACAAACTCCATAATGTTTGGAAGTAATTAGGTGTCGTCATAAAATAAAAATTATGGAAAAAAAATAGCCATAATCAAATATAAACATTTTTTTTTGGCAAAAATCTGATTTTTTTTCATTAATTTTTACAAAAATTGTAAAATTTCTCAATAACATGCCCCCATCACCTTCTTTTTTTATAACTTTAAGTTATTCTTCATTGTATTAGGAACCTAACGGTAAAAATTGGATGTTTTTAACTCAACCCCAACATTTTTTATCAAATGTCAAAGAAAGGCCCAACGCATAGCTACGCACATTGTTTAGCAGGTAGATAAACTTTTTTTTGTTAACTTTGTTGTGAATGCGCGCGGGTCGTTTCAAAGATGGCACTTCGAACGCGGAATCGTATTGTTCTCATAAGGGTGGTTTGTTTGGGATGATAATTAATGCAAAAGAGTTCAATTGAAACCCATTTATTATTAAATACAAAATTTAATGCATCAGGTTCTCAAAATGTCCACCTCGTTGTTGTAAACACAAAGCCGCGCGAATTAGAATTTGGTGTGTCGCTCTCCTTATCATTTCGGGATCATTGCGAATATCATTCGCACAGTTTATTATGCGGTCACGCAAATCGGCCTCACTGTTGATGGGGGTACTGTAGACGCGTTGCTTCATGGTCCCCCATAGGAAATAATCAAGGGGCTTCAAATCGGGTGAACGCGCAGGCCACCCTACAGGTCCTTGCCGGCCGATCCATTTGTCATGATAATTTTCGTTTAAAAATCTTCTTACATTTGTAGCGTAATGGGCAGGACATCCGTCCATCTGAAGAAACATCCTTTGACACACAGCCAGTGGGACATCTTCCAATAACTGAGGCATATCATTTTATTTTTTTTATTTTTTTTATATTGGCCAACCAACAATTGTTTACACTGATAACATTTAAAGTAAGTATATAATATCCAAGGTTAGTGTAACAATTAATTACAGGTTAGCACCGCATGCCCCATAAACAAATAAGATGTGCCACAAGCACTGAACTATTATTAAACATTAATATTTGGGTACTTAACTAAAATAAAATTAATAGGTATAACAAGCATTACGTGATGTGATTTACAGTACGAAAAGCAAACATAAACACATCGAAACTGCACATAATAGCGAAATTGGCATCCGAATTAAAAATCTATTTAAAATCAAAATTACAATCAAAAATTAAAATCGAGATTAAAAGTCAAATTAAAATCACAATTAATATCAAAATCAAAATTAATTAAAATCCGAATCATAAGTCGATTAAAATCACAATTAATATTAAAATCTAAATTACAATCACAATTATATAAAAAAATTAATATCACAATCAATATTAAAATCAAAATTATAATCGAAATCAAAAGTCAAGTTAAAATCACAATTAATATTAAAATCAAAATCAATTAAAATCCGAATCAAAAGTCAAATTATAATCACAATTAATATTAAAATCAAAATTAAAATTTAAGTTAACATTAAAATAAAAGTAAAAGTAAAAACAAGCAAAAACAATCAAAATTAAATTAAAATTTATATAATTGCTTAAACAATTGATATAGTTGTTCTATGAAACTTGGCATATGAGTCAAAATGCACGTCTATAAGATCACTGCTGTTATTCAACAATTTGCAAAGACGAGGAACGACAGAGTTTGCACCCAGTATAGTTCTGCGGAGTGGAGGGTGTAAAGGAGTTATAGGAGCACGAGGGATTCTGGCAGGAGCACGAAACTGAAACTTTGATAGTAGTAGAGGACAATCAATTTTGCACCGGAGTAGCTTATAAACAAAGGAAGAGTCAATGATTGTTCTACGTTTCTCAAGTGAGACCATCTTAAAATAAGATAGTCGGGATTCATAGGATCGTATCCTTTTAGCATTTCCGCTAGCATAGGCTAGATGCCAGAGGAATCTCTTTTGTATTCGCTCCAGTCGAAGAATGTGCGTAGAGTAATGAGGTCTCCAAATCGTACTGCAGTATTCTAAGATACTACGAACGATGCAGTTGTACAATAAGATCTTCGTCCGATTACGCTTAAAACCAGCAACATTCCTTATGACAAAACCCAGCATTCTAGAAGCCTTTTTGATGACACCCTCGAGATGAGGTACAAATGTCAAGGCGCTGTCGAAAACAACTCCCAAGTCCCTCGCCTGATCCACCTCTTGGACAACGTTAGGGCCCACGCGATATACACCAGCAGTTGCTTTCTTTTTTCGAGTGTATTTCACGTGGTAGCACTTTTTTATATTTAAGCTCATTTCATTATCATTACACCATTTAACCAACGAGTCTACATCCCTCTGAAGTAATGTACAATCGTTTTCAGATTCGATTATCCGTGAGAATTTAAGATCGTCTGCATACATAAAACAATCAGAGAATCTCAGGCAGTGCGGGATATCATTTACAAACATAATAAATAGAACTGGTCCAACATGTGAGCCCTGGGGGACCCCTGATGATGTTTTGTAGGTTCCCGATTGGAAACCATTAACTGCGACAAAGAAGGAACGATTTTCGAGATAAGACCTAAGCCAGTCGTAAAGTGTACCGGTGATTCCATACGCAGATAACTTCGATAGAAGTATATGGTGAGGCACGCGGTCAAAGGCTTTGCTAAAGTCTGTGTAAATCACGTCAATCTGCTTGCCGCAGTCAATGGCATCCGATAGCATTTCTGTGAAAGTCGCCAGATTAGTGCAAGTAGACCTAGACCCTACGAATCCATGCTGAGAAAAGCTCAAATACAATTTGAAATGTGCCTGAATGTAAGGACAAACTAAGGATTCGAAAACCTTAGCAAAGGTTGATAAGATAGAGATCGGTCTATAATTTTTAATGTCATCCTTTTGATCACTTTTATAAATTGGAATAACCTTTGCTTTTTTCCATAAATCAGGGAAAACACCTGAGCTAAGAGACTCGTTAAATATTAGTGCTAAAGGGGATACCAAAGCGGGAGCACATTTATAAATAAATATTGGCGGAATACCATCAGGCCCAGCACCTTTACGAATATCCAATAATTTGAGCCTGTTCAACAGGCTATCGAGATCAATCACAGGCGCTGTTAGTGGTAGACTGTTATTCCTCATATTATGAAGAAAATCGGACTCAGGTTCACTATGGGTCGCTGTCGCGCTACTAAAAGCGGAGGAAAAATTTGACGCGAACATTTCACAAATTTCTGGACCATCTGATGTAAATACGGTTCCATTAGTCATTGTGGCTGGATAAGAGCTAGAGCCACCTTTTTTATCTTTAATGTATGCCCAGAAGCGGTTCGGATTTTTAGGTATTTCATTTTCAATGTCTCTAATATACTCATTATAACTATCAGTAGCTAATTTGGAACACCGTTTGCCCAATAATTTGAGCTCGATTTCATCCCTAGGGTTCTTATAGACTTTGAAGCGAGATCTTATTTTTTCTTTTTCTTTTAAAGCTCTTATTAAGCTTTTATTAAACCAAGGAGGATATTTTTTATATTTAAACGTAGGTTTAGAGGGTACGTGCATATGTATAATATGCAGGAGCCTGTCATAAAACATTCGAAGCATTTCGTTAACATCATCTCTCAATAGACTTAAAAATCTTTCACCAGTCAACGTTCTCGGCAATATGACTGGTCCAATCAACATGTTATCGATAAGACCAGCCCAAACATTTATCGAAAATCTTACTTGGAAAGTAGATGACCGTTTCAGTTTCGGGTTTTCACCTGCGCGGCACCATCTGTGTAAATTTCGACAGTTAGTAATACCGTCTCTAGTGAATGTCGCTTCGTCCATCCATAGTATTTTTCTTGGAAAGTTTGGGTTTGCTCTGGTTTTTCTTTGAATCCATGTGGACATCACACACCTTGGACGCCAGTCTACGTCTTCATGTAGATGTTGCACCCTTTGATAGTGATAAGGATGCAATCCTTCTTTCTTTAAAATACGCCACACTGATTTTTGGGATATTCCGTGACGAAGAGCCAGTCGTCTAGTACTTATGGATGGATCAGCAAACAAATCACTTAATACTGCTTGTTCAGTAGCCGCATCAATAATTACTTGAGGTGGCTCGCGACGATCTCTACTTGATCCAAGTCCAGTGATCGACAACCTTCTGTGAACTTCCTGGAAGTTTCGGGCAGATGGCACTGGTTGCCTGTTAGGATACGCAGCTATGTAAGCCGCGCGCGCAGCTCTGGCACTTCCTTGTCCCACTCCATAATAAAAATCTATGTCGGCGATGTGTGCCGGGGAAAATTCACTTAAACGCGGCATCATGTAGCAGCGAACGAAAGTTATGAAAGTCCAGCGAACGAAAGTACCGAAACACATGTAGCAGCGGCGAATAATTCGGAGCGACTGCCAGTCTGACATCTGTCATAATTCAAGTTCCTTTGGCTGGCCCTACCTCCCCGACCTGCGCACATTCAAAAGAAAGTTTATCTACCTGCTAAACAATAGCTATGCGTTGGGCCTTTCTTTGACAGTTGATAAAAAATGTTGGGGTTGAGTTAAAAACATGCAATTTTTACCGTTAGGTTCCTAATACAATGAAGAATAACTTAAAGTTATAAAAAAAGAAGGTGATGGGGGCATGTTATTGAGAAATTTTACAATTTTTGTAAAAATTAATGAAAAAAAATCAGATTTTTGCCAAACAAAAATGTTTATTTTTAAATGTGGCTATTTTTTTTCCATAATTTTTATTTTATGACGACACCTAATTACTTCCAAACATTATGGAGTTTGTTTCATCGTGATAAATCGTTTAGTTTAAAAGTTACACAGTTTTGTATACACTGGGGTCACAAAAGCAAACAATTTTTTTTAAAAATCCATAAAAAATATAAATAAATATTTAGATTTTTTTAACATTTTTTCCGTCGATAAAATTAAGCATAGATTCCCTCATTTCGATATGTGCACATTATAAAGACTCACACTGTATATGATTGTAAATATTATATTTTTTATTTAAGAAAATGAAATTCGTTGTGAATGAAATAGGAAGTGTTCAATAAAAACACATGTTGTGTTTTTTGTTTAGTACTTAGATTTAATTTAAAAAAAACACCCTTATAAATTTAAGACAACTGAAAATTATTTGCGCCTCGACTGAGACGCACGAAAAGCTTTATTGTTAAAAATTGTAAAAAAAAATTAAATAATACTAATAATACTGCTGAGCGTGCCCGCCTGCTGGCTGTGGGGGAGTGGGAGACGGGCCTCTGGCTTCAGGCGCTACCGTCACCCAACATAGGCACTATGCTGGGTGACACCACCTTCCGGCTCGCTACTTGTCTGCGTCTGGGCGCTCCTTGCGTGGCTCCGCATCGCTGCCAATGCGGTGTCAGTGTCGACTGCCTCGGACAACATGGCCTATCCTGCAGTAAGAGCGCAGGCCGGATAGCACGGCACGCCAGCATCAATGACATCATCCGTCGTGCTCTTGTCACCGCCGGGGTGCCAGCTGTTTTAGAACCCAATGGGTTAGCACGCGACGATGGAAAGAGACCAGACGGAATGACCATAATGCCTTGGAAGGTAGGTAGGCCTTTGGTGTGGGATGCAACGTGTGTCGACATCCTTGCGCCATCCCATCTTCCTAGCACGGCAGGCTGTGCTGGAGCGGCTGCTGCGGGTGCGGAAAACCTCAAATGGCGCAAATACTCCAGTCTTATTGGGACTTATATGTTCGAGCCGTTTGGGGTTGAAACACTTGGGCCATGGGGTCCGAGTGCCCACTTAGTTTTTCGAGACATCGCCAGGCGGTTGGTCGACTCCACACGTGACCAGAGGGCTGGCCTATTTTTTGGCCAAAGAATCAGCATTGCTATACAACGTGGCAATGCTGCCAGCCTTCTGGGCACTTTTCCTGTTGACAGCGATGCGGATGAATTTTTTGATGCCCTCTGATTATTTACCCCCTCCCTTTTTATATACTTGTACATATTATTATTATTATTTTAAGATTGTTAGGTTTTAAATTATGTCAATAGTAGAATATATTAAAATCCAATAATACTATTAAATAATATAAGACAAAACAAATATTCAAAACATAGCAATATTTATTCACAGATACTGAAAATCAACAACATTTGTACATAGAAACAAAATCTAAAGTGGACTTGCGAAACAGTTAACTTAACTCTCGGGTTAACTTAGTTTGGTCCGCGATTTGATAGCTCAAATATATGGAAAACCGTAATTCTGAAGGCATAGGTATCCGTGTTATGATAACGGTCACTAAATCCCGCAAATGGCACTACCCTATTCCGATCATTATTTATAAGTCTTACACATTGGTAAATCGGAGGTCTGCGAGACTTCTACAGAAGTGCATGGACTTATGTATAACGTACAGAAAAGCAAACTACTTGTGTTTAGGGTAAAGCGTAAAAAACCAGCACCCACCGGTTATATTACAAGGTGTGGCCCTGGAAAGGGTGCTAGACTTGAAGTACTTAGGGCACATAGTTACCGAGGACTTGAAAGATGATGCTGACATGGAAAGAGAACGGAGGGCGTTGGCTGTCTGATGCAATATGTTGGCCCTCAGGTTTGCACGTTGTACACCAGAAGTGAAAGTGACTCTTTTTATGGCTTTTTGCCAATCTTTGTACACGTGAACTCTGTGGGTTCGATATACGCAAAGGGCATACAACGCCCTCGGAGTTCAGTACAATAATGCCTTCAGAATGTTGTTGGGGCTTCCACGTTACTGCAGTGCATCAGGAATGTTTGCCGAAGCACGTACTGATGGTTTCAATACCATCCTGCGAAAAAGGATTGCGTCCATGATGCGCAGAGTGCGTGGGAGCGTCGACGGCATTCTGAAGGTCATCAGTGAGAAAACATTGCCATGTTGCACCATCATGGCGCATTGGTTGCAACATGTGCATGTACCCGGTGCGTCAGGTGAGTGCAACAAATAGTTAAACTAAACAACATTTTTTGTTTATTACATTTGTTACTGACATAGCATATACGGTGTGTATTACTAACATCATTGGATCATTGGATTGGTTGTTGTTGTTTTAGATTGGGTCTGAAATAAAATATTTTTATCAACTCTTCTAACGTAAAATTCGAATTATAAACTGTAAAACGAGTTTATATTGACATACTTTATAAACACAATACCGAAATATAAAAACGGAATAATATTATAACTAGAGATCGGATAATCGGATGCATATTTACCTAAAGTTAATTTATCGCCAAGAATTTTTTTTCTTAATATAAATTCCGGGATTCCAGAAAATCAGAGAATGCACAACTAATCGGATACATGGTATAGAAACGAATTCTTAAATATGTGGTATTATTTATTTAAAAAATACCGAGACACCGGGATCACATAACTTAACTATTCTTATGCTTGAAATTAATTTTAACCACCGATGCAAATATGTGTATGTAAGGTGTAGAGGAAGGGTAGTGCGTGTCGATTCTATAGTCAAAAAGTACAAAATTTATAAATTCCTGAAACGCGAAATTTTTACGATCGATACAAAATCGCATTCCGTATTATCCAACACCGCAACTTTAGGTAAATATGCATCCGAATATCCAATCTCTGATTATAACACAAGATTGTATGTTTGGATGTCTTGTTTCTCAATCACGCAAAAACGGCTGAACGGATTTGGATGAAATTTGGCACACAGATAGACCATGACCTGGCTTGGGACATAGAATACTTTTTGTCTCGGTAGTACATTCCCGTGGGATAATTTCAGACCTCCACGGCGGGCGAAGGTGCAAGCGAAAGCTAGGAAACGGTAATAATTTGTGTCATGGTTTTCCTCGTACGTAGAATGTCTATTGAAATTGATGGCGATTAGTCTGTATAATATTATATATAAAGTAATCAAAACGCTCGGGTCATTGGACCCGAGTGCACATCTCCTTTTTAAGGAAATTTCTCGTCGACTGGTCGACACTTCACGTGAGCAGAGGGCTGGCTCGTTCGTTGGCCAAAGAATTAGCATTGCCATTCAACGTGGCAATGCTGCCAGTCTGCTGGGCACGTTTCCGGATGACAGCGACGCGGACGAGTACTTCGACGCCAAGTTTCCTTTTGTTTTGTATATTTATTTGTTAGTTTGTTAGTTTATTTGTTTAGTTAGTTTCTCAGTAGCAGCCCGGAGTCAGGATTTGTGCCCGATTGATGGCAATAGGCTCGCCCCCTATTACATGGGACTTAAACATAACTGGCGAAATGTTCGTGGTGGTGTTGGCGTACTATAGGTACACCTCTGCCTAACCCTTCGGGGAAACAAGGCGTGATGTTATGTTATGTCATTTGTATAGTTATTAAGTTAGTGACTATATATTGTATTTAAGATTTGAGAAAGTAATTGATGAATAAATAAAAGTAGGTAATCTGGCTAGACCACCACCTCTTAAAGCAGTATTATTTTAATCTTACTTCAGTGTGGGAAAGAGTATAGCTCCATCTCTTTCTCACACTGAAGAAACATTAAAATAATACTGCTTTAAGAGGTGGTGGTTGGCTCCCTGACTCTACTAGGAAAACAAATATTTAGGTACATAGTCGTGCAATTAACTATGCAAAAGAAATCTATTTGACATGATTTAATTGTTTGCATTGATAACCTGACATTGAACGAAATCTGACAGACTAATATTTGTTGCCAATTTAGTTAACCGACTAAACTCTATCTAAGATACTACGTACTATTACATATAAATAGGTAAAATTTGTGGGTTTGTATATAGGGGTAATCTTCGGAACTACTGATCAGATTCTGAAAATTCATTCACTTGTGGGAAGCTACAGTATTGCCGTAGTGTCAAAGGATATTTCATGTTTAACGGGGAACGCTAAGGTAGCCCGACGGGGAAGCGCTAAGGTAGCCCGACGGGGAAGCGCTAAGGTAGCCCGACGGGGAAGCGCTAAGGTAGCCCGACGGGGAAGCGCTAAGGTAGCCCGACGGGGAAGCGCTAAGGTAGCCCGCGAATTCAAATTTTCGTACGGTTTTTGCAATTTGCAGATCAGTGTCTGTGTGTATGTTGATTAAAGTATGATTCGCGACCGTAATAAATATCTATTTACAGAATTATAGTGATTAAAATCAGTAATACAACTCCCTAAGTTAGTATAATCCTCAAATGTCAAGATTTCGTGAAATAATTATTCATAAAAACTTTATTGCAAAAGAAAACAACCGACTTCCAAAACAAAACACTACAACAACTTTAATTTCGGAAGTCGGTGTTTTTGGATCTGTATTTTAGGTTTTAGCAACTGACTTCCGAAATTAAAGTTATTTTTCACTTTGTAGAGTTTTGTTTTGGAAGTCAGTTTTTTTTTTTTATAAAAGTTTTTTATTTCTCACTTTTTAGTTGTGGTACCTACCCCACACAAAGTCGTACACCACTACTTGCAATGTAAATAACAGTGACAGGAAATTATTAGAACATCAACATACACGTGGAAAAAATACGAATTATTAAGCTAACTCAAAAACCACTCATCAGAACTTGACCAAATTTATATGGGACCAATCTGGGAGTATATTCTTTCAAATAAAAAAATAAATAAAAAACAATTGAATTGAGAACCTCCTTCTTTTTTGAAGTCAGTTAAAAATAAGAAGTTCCAGTAAAATAATACCTACTTAGAATGCCTACATATGATGTTTTGTGATTGTATTGACAGAGAGGCTTTTTGTACAAATACTAAAATACAGATCCAAAGACACCGGCTTTCGAAATTAAAGTTGTTGTAGTGTTTTGTAGTGTTTTTTTTTGGAAGTCTGTTGCTTTTTTTTGCAAAGAAGTTGTTTTTTAGTTTTAATTCAAATTGTTTTGGGTCATAATTAAGCTATGTATATGCTAAGTATGATGGAACTGTCATAAACATTGCGATTATAAAATTCCTCCATTAAATAAAGAAAATAAAAAGGTATAGGTTTTTATGTTCATTTTTATATTTCTAGAAAAAATAAGTAAATACTAATGCTCAAAAGAAACATCACAATGTACTACAAAAACAGGTTCACTCATTGTGTTTGCGTTGATGTATTGTAGAACAGTTGTAGTAATACCTATAACCTCTCGTTACATGGCAGCGGTGTCAATCGGTGATCGGTGCTGGGTGAGTGGTGACTCGTGACCAGCATGACGTGACGGGATTCTAAAACAATGTCGTCCCCGTTGTTACGACAGGTAATTTTATTTTTTTTGTTTATTATTTTAGTGAACATTGCTTTATTTTTCAAAAAAAAATCACAGAAACAAAACCAGAATTTAACAAAAAAAAAGTCAAATATAATTAAAAAAAAATACAAAAAACAAAACAATAAAAGAATTATTATGTATATGTAGGTACCTACCTCAATTTTGTATCAACAAAATATACATATTATATTAATACATTTTTTTCAGTTTGAGTATAAAGTAATCGACGTCATATTATTTTAACTTAAATAACATCATATTTAAAATAAAAATACATATCTACCAAATGTGTTTTTATTACCTACTTAGGTACCTATTTAAAACAATCAGAATAATTAATTGTTTGACATTGAATTATTTTATTATAAGAACAGGTCATGAAATTACGCGCAGGGGAAAAAGGCTTTAAGGCTTATTTCCAGTGAATGGTTTAAGGCTGTGGAGTATGACGATGAAACAGTCATAACTTCATGTAGAAATAATGCCACGGATAGATTATTTAACAGTATATTGTAGCTAAGAGATTTGCAATAAGGAAAACGTGTGAACGCGTAAATGTCAGCGAGAGAAGCACGTTGCGCACCAAGCGAAGCAAGCAAAGGAACAAAATAAAAATTTTAAATTTATGGCTGGCTAAGATTGTGTTCACATTCTTCCAACATCCTCTTACGAACTACCTTAATTTCCAGTCATGGACGATGTCAGCGGTGCTGATCAACATGTTCGCTCAGGGCCTGGTGCTCAGCTTCCCGTCCAGTCTGCTACCAGCCCTCAACCAGCCTGACTCGCCCATCAAAGTTGACCTGCATACGGCATCATGGCTAGGTAAGATACAGAACTTTTTAATAGATGATTTTGCATGGTGACAAAATCATTTTTGTTGCATTTTTTATTTATCAGATATATTCGACCGCACATCAGTGGTAACACGTGGGCTCGTGACTTAGTAATAACAGCCTCACGGGTCGATCGATCAGGTGAAGCTACGCTTGCCGCGGTTGGTCGGTGGATGGGTAACCACATTTACATACCAAGACCCCTCCGTGCTTCGGGGAGCACGTTAAGCCGTTGGTCCCGGTTGTCATTGTCGTTATGGGTCGTCAGAAGCCCGAAAGTCTTACCAACGGGTGTCTTTGGATTCGTATTTTTATTTTTGTCACCGACTTCCGAAATCAAAGTTATTTTTCACTTTGCTGTGTGTTTTTGTGAAGTCGGTTGTTTTTTTTTTTTGTAATTAATTTTTATTTTTCACTTTTTAGTAGGTCAGTTTGTAATTTATATAAGTTACAATAGCCTAATGTCAACTGCTCATCTCCTTTTACAAAATATTGCTTTTCCCAATGCAGGGACGTTAATTGTTGAGGAGTTCTCTTGGTTCTTCTATATATTGCGACGAGCATAAATTGCTTAGCAACCATATACCTATATCAAAGTAATCGAATCGCAATCCGTCAAATACTTAATATCGAGTAGTTCCGGTGGCCATCTGTGGCCTTCATCTTTAGTTCCATTTCACCAAATGGTGCTTTCTGAGAGCAAATGCACGAGTCATAGAAATTTAAGGTTTTCCCTCGATTTCCATAGGATCCCCTCATCAGATTCCGACTTAGTGACATGGGACCGTCTCGAGACCCTTTCAAATATAAAAAGAATTTTCAAAATCGGTCCACAATTATTGACGGAGAAATCGGTGAACATATCTCTATGAAAATAAAAAAAGGAAATACATTTATATACAGTCGAACATAGACTTTTCTGAAGTCGGTTAAAAAGTAGGTAACAGGCTTGGGGCCGTATTATGAATAAGAATTAATGCTATCATTTTTCCAGTGTCAGAGAGAGACAGAGCTATACTTGACCTATAGCACCACCTCTTTTTCGCAACGGAATCATGATGGCATTAATACTTCATAATAAGGACCTTGGCTCTAAAAAAATCCAGTTAGGTACATCAGAATCTTTTTCGATAAAAAGAGGACTTTAGGACTAAACTCGGTGGCTCATTGAGTCATCAACATCTCTCTGCCCTTGTCCCATGTAACATGGGGTCGGCGCAACACGTTTTCTTCTTCCATTCTCCCCTGTCAACCGTCACGCTATCATTCACTCCATTTTCTTTCACATCATTCCTCACACAATACATGCATCTTTTTCTTGGCTTCCCTCCATCTATCAAGATATATGTCATTGCAATTTTATTTTCGCGATTTCAGTGCTTGTCCCACATAGTACCTAAAAGTTGTTCATAATGATGAGTTCATTGACCCTTTTCGGGTTTTTAGTTATTTCACTCACACCTTGTATAGTTATTAAACAGTATGTCTTCTTATTTACTGAGTTAACTCAGAACTCAGCTTTAGACATAAACCAAGAAATTCCCAGACATAGGTATACATAAAATTCACCTGATTAAATAAAGTCACTAGTCATAATACACAAATCATAATTCTGTGACCGTTTTAATTTGTACCTACTCATTCATTTATTTATTGCATTGACATTTTATTTTGATCTATACATAAACTAACGCCTTCTTCCCATGGGGGTAGGCAGAAACTACAGAACGCCACCTGCTACGATCCTTACATACTCCTTTTGTCTCGTTTACGTTCATAGATCTGGTCATACACGCACGCCGGTTGCGAGTACTACGCACCTGACCTTTCTGAAGAACATCACCAATAAGATCACCATATGTCTTCCTAGAGCGTGCCCTCCCGGCGTTTCCACTCACATCTGCCGTTCTTTTGATCTATAATATAATAAAATCCGCCATTCTACCACACAACACGTATACTCCTAGCGGAGCCTTCTACTAACATTTTAAATGTTAAAACGAAAAAATGGCAGCCGAAATTCACTTCTGGGTGTTGCAAAAAAAAAAAAATGGCGGAAAATCGCAAACGTTGCGATTTTTTTTATATATTTTACTGCTCAAATTAATCATAAAAATAGAACTACTCATAATATTTATTTATTTAAACTTTTGACTCTTAAAAAAGTACAAAGGCGGACTTAATGCCTTAGGCATTCTCTACCAATCAACCAAGGGTGGTGAAGAGATTAGATGGCAGGTGCTCTGTTAGAAAGGAACAAATGATATGTAATTTTTATTAAAATTAATAGACGAACCAGAGACTTTTTTTTTTAAAAAAAGGTCGATCACGACTGTCGTCATCACTGTCGTCTGTACTTGGTGTCACGTGGGTTTTAGGGTTCCGTAGTCTACAAGGAATCCTTATAGTTTCACCATGTCCGTCCGTCCGTCCATCCGCGGCTTAGCTCAGAGACTCTTAGTACTAGAAAACTATAATTTGGCATGCATATACATATTAATCACGCCGACAGTGGTAAAATAAAGTAGTGAAAAAAAAAAAATATGGTACCTCCTGTACACCTAAAGCGGGGATGTTTTTTTTTCTCGTCTACCCTATGGTGTGGCGTGTTGTTGGAAGTCTTTCAAAAATATTGCGGGCTTGTGAAAACTATTTTTCGATTAAGGGATCCGTTTCTGAAATATTAAGCTATAAAGTGCTAATTTTTGTTATACGTCAAGTATCCCCCCCCCCCTGCCAGCTAAACGGTTAGGTTTGGATATGTGAAAAAATTCATGGTAGTAGTATAGTATATAATGAAATTAAAAGTAAAACTATCACACCTAAGTAGGCTTTACAAGTTTGCAAGTAATAGTCGACCGACTTACATTTGCAGTTGGATTGTATGAGAGAACATGTTTTCAACTACAATGTTAAGTTTGTTCTTGGGATAAACTGATCCCAACTACGGAACCCTTCATTGTGTGTGGTCCGATACGCACTTGGCCGGTTTTTTTTTATCTTGTTGAACGTATAAGTGTTTGCATATTATTATGATTTTGTACACACAAAAACCTTTAGCTCACAGGGAAGAACATTTATCGCTGAAGTTAATTAAATTTTGCCGCCTGCGTCATATTTTTTTTTTCAAATTTAGAATACAGAAAATCAATGTACCAGTAACAAATTGACGTTTAAATCTTTAAAAGACGGCCAGTACTTTTAAAGTTTCGCTAAGAAACGTGAAATATCTGTAGATGTGTGCATTTTTACCAATTTTAATTATTCTGAATAAAATATTTATTAGTTTATTATTATTAAAAGCAAATATAATGTAGGTAGGTACCTATTCTGTCATGTCTCATTTTTATGGTGCATTAAAATAAGGGAAATATTCAACTTATCCTCTAAAACGTTTTGGATTACTAACGATGTACACTTTTTATTTAATACTGGAGCATTTTTTTTAAATTTCTGACCTTTTCTCACAGTTGGTCACAGTAACAAAGCTAGGACACCCCGATCAAACTGGTTAGGTTAGGTTAGGTTAGAGCGGTGGCCAACCGCGCTACATCCAAGTTGGTCGCAGTTACTTAGCTATTTAGTATTTTTATGAACCCACAATAGGAATTATGAGACGTTCACAAAAGGATGCGCATTCATTATATTGTTCAATAAATGGGAATTATTTGAGAATCGATTAAAAATACAAGCCTTAAAATAGCCTCCAAGAACGGCATAAATAGACGTAATACTAGAATGTGGCAAGACCTAAGTTTAAAAAAAAAACACTATGTATACGCAATGCTTGCAATGACTTAATACACTTGTGCATTTGTGTTACATAAGTGAATGTTGCGTGTACTTTCCGATGACATTTGGTAGCCAATATCATTCGAGGATTGCTAGATATGCAGTGAACAAATATTGCAATCAAAATTCAAATTATTTTATTTCACATTCACGTTATACTAGGTGCTCATCATATGAAGCGTCAGAAGCAGGAGCACGGTTAAAAGAGCCGGCAAGAAACAACACGGTTACTCTTTTAAAAATAATTGGCTTTTAGAATGTTATCTTACAGTAGGTATGGGAGGACAGTGTAGGCCTATCCATAAGTACCAGACTTACAACGTTCTCACATGCACAAATTAGAAAAGAATGAAGGTCACAAGTTCAAACTTTTACTGACCGAAAACAAGTTTTAAATATTACTTAACTTTAAATACTCCCACAACAGCTGTACCGCTGCATGCACCCATTACCACAATGTTTTGTGTGCGTTGCATTGCGCACTACCGTGTTTACCTAACGAACTTTCCCACCAAAAAATAAAAGTTTGACGCAGCAATTATTTTTGCAAACACTTATTTAGTTTGATGTACAGAATGCGATGATGGCGGCTTCGTCGTGGTCTTTTTACACCCTGTATAAAAGATAAATAAATATCAAAGAATAACGAAGTAAACTTGAATGTTAATTCCGAAATCATTTTTCTTCTTTCAGGATCCATCGTTGGCGTAGCAGGAATACCAGGGTTCCTCATATCCTCACTCCTCATGGACCTCTTCGGGAGAAAGATCACTCACGGTCTAGTAATCTTGCCAGCAGTAGTCGGCTGGCTGATGGTATACTTCTCCAATGACATCACTATTCTAATGACTGGGCGGTTCCTGGGTGGACTGTCTTCTGCTGCAACGGTTTCTTTAGGAGCCATTGTGATAGGAGAATACACCAGTCCGAAATACAGAGGAGTGTTTCTATATCTAAAGAATGCATCCGTCTGCATGGGAGCTATGTTTATCCATATTATAAGCCGGTTTCTCCACTGGAGAACCATAGCATTAGTAGCTTTAACTCCTCTCCTTCTCGCCTTGATTATCGTCTGCACTTGGCCGGAGAGCCCCGCATGGCTGCTCTCCAAACAGCAGTACGACAAAAGCGAAAGAGCATTCTACTGGCTCCGAGGGAAGAGCGAAGCCTCCCGTAGAGAAATAACAGAGACCATCAAAGCTCAGAGAGAACGATTGGCAAGACCAAAACTAAAATTAACTTACTTTGAGAAAATCTCGGACTTCTTCAAGAAATTCACTCAAAAGGACTTTGTGAAGCCAGTGTTTATAATGGTACTAGCTACTATAGTGTTAGAAATGAGTGGAAGACACATTTTCCCGGCGTACCTCGTTCACATTATGACTGAGATTACGGGCGAAACCTCTCAGTCTTTTTACTACACTTTAGGTTCAGATATAATTATCACCGCAAGTGCTCTGTTTGCTTCGGCTCTAGTTAAAATGATGAACAGGAGAACCCTTCTCTTCTCCACTGGGTTTGCAGCTTTTGGTGCACTGATGGCAGTCTGTACATATCTATTCTTGGAAGCCAGAGGAATAATACCTGGAGAGCGGCCTTGGATACCCATGTCTATGTTAGTTTTATACTTCATTCTTGCCAACTTGGGTTGTGCACCAATTCCTTTAGCTTTAGTCGGGGAAGTGTTTCCCTTATCCCATAGAGGAGCAGGTTTAGCCTTATCAGGAGTCTGGATATCAATATGTTTAATGGGAGGACTCAAATCAACCCCACATTTGATCGATAGCATAAAAGTGTATGGTTTCTTTGCTGTGTATGGGATTATTATGGGAGTATCTCTGTTTATATTGTACTTTATAATGCCAGAAACCAAAGACAGGACTCTGCAAGAGATTGAGAATTATTTCAACTATGGAAGGTTTACTAATGTTGATGAGGATGACGAGGAGGCTAATGCTAAGATGATTAATGAGTAAGACTGGTGAATAGTTATAACTTACCCGCGCCTTTTGTTTGCGGTTTAAAACCTTTATTAATTGGGTAATTGTAAATATACCTTTTGCTAGAAGATGCAGTCAACGTTACCTATAATAGGTAATCTGCGCCAAATAAGTTACAAGACTTTGTAGTTTTATACAATTTATGATAACTGATAACGATAAGACATGAAGTGAGTGAATGTTGTTTCGCTTTTATAGTAATAATATTATGTGTATGTAAATACATAACCATAACATCACGCCTTGCTTCCCCGAAGGGTTGGGCACATACCTAGGTAAATAAATAAAGTTTTTCTATAAATGTACTTTTTCAATATTTGTTATTCACATTATCCCTAAGTTTTTGGAAAGCCTTTATATAACGTTTCGGTGTGATATTCTGATTCATTAGGTATTCATTTAAATAGGTACTGAAATCTACTTGGACGTTGTTACAGCTGGTTTTTAGTTTTGCGAATAATACCAAAAACATGTGGTTCACGTTGCTATAGGTACTTAAATTGAAAGATTTTCAATTTTTTTATTTACTGTGTGGAGTACTTGACAAGGTAGGTACAGGTACATGAAGGAAATGAAAACCTAAAATTAAGAGGTCATTGAAATCATCGTTATGAACATTGTAATCCAGTTCCATACATTTATGTTCTGTTCACATAACTTGATAAAATGTGTGGATTACTGTGGATAAGCTATTGCTGTTTTTTGTTTTAATTTTCAGTAATTGTTATGAGGTACCTACACCTTGTGAGAATAATTATTATCACCATGTAAGTACATGCAACATGCCTATGTGTGAAGCTGTGTAAGCTGGGTTTGCTACACGTAAGTTTGAGGCCGTACAGGTCAAATTAAATTAGTTAGCGAAACTCAGCAGACGATGGGTATCGATATCTAAACACGACAAAACAAAAAAATTATAAATGTTTTGACCTTGTAGAACAATATTACTTTTATGAAGATGGATTCTGCGCAATTTCACTAGCTAATTTAATTTGACCTTGAAAGACAATAAATGAAGATAGATTCTGATAACCCACTGGCCTCATTTGTTTGAAAACAACCGCGTGCTGATAAAATTCCACTGTTTTTCTGGATCATCACGATTAGCTTTACCGATAGCCCAGTCTATAGCTGTTGCTATGCGAGTTATCTCTGGATTAATCCTGACAAATCCTTTACTATGCTGTCTCTCTTACAAATAAAATTGGTGTCCAGTTCTTGTTATTATAAAGGTATGAGGAACAGGGTGTAAAGTTCTCCATCCTCCATAAAAAAATGAGGATCTTCCAACCAGGCGGGTGTTGAGTCTGGTGGGCTACTGGCCAGCCGACGGCGATGGTTGATGTTGGGATGTAGTGTTATATATATGCTAATCGCGCGGATAACCCTACTTGCGCGATGCAGGATTTCGCGTAACGTCAGAATGATGCGTTGTTCGAATTCGGCGTTGTAGATGCCGCAACATTATCATCATAAAATGCCCAATCATTTCCAAAGCTGATCATCCCTCCTGTGTTATCCTATTGCTGGGGATAATGGCCAAACCACCCTTAGTAGGTAAACAGGTTGGTGATCGCAGTATTCTGTTTTTGCAACTGGCATGATGGAAGAAAAAGAAGATGAGAAACAAACAAACGGATGCTTATAGGCGCTTTTATCATTTCTAACGTGGCGATGTTGTGGTGCACGTTCCACGTGCACATTCATTAAATGTTTGGCAATACGCGCGCGTTTGGGCCTACGCCAGGAAACGCCCGGGTGTCACCACTGTGTGGATCGCTCGGAGGACACGGTGGAGCATACGGTGGAGGTCTGCCCGGCTTGGCCGGAGCACCGCCGTATCCTCGCGTAAGCGATCGGCGGCAGCGATGTCTCGCTTCCGGTCCTGGTCCAGGCCATGGTACGAAGCGAGAGTACATGGGAAACCATCACCTCCTTCTGCGAAGCAGTAATGCTCGCGAAGGAGGAGGCGGGAAGCGTGAGGGAGAGGCCAGCTTTGCGCCCTCACGCCCCTAGTCGCTGCAGGAGACGACCTGGGCGTCGGGAATTGGCAGCCGAGGTTGACACAAAGTGGATTTAATACATATTATTGAAGCTAACTCAATAACTACCCAAAAAAGTTATGAAATGTATATCGGACCACCGCGCAAGCTTCCTTTACCAAATTAAAAAAGAATTTTCAAAATCTGTCCACAGTTGACGAAAAGATCGATGAACACACATAAAGAAAAAAAATACAGACGAACATAACCTCCTTCTTTTTTTAAGTCGGTTAAAACGCCCAATGGTACAGTATTTTTACATACTTTTAGAGAATTTGTAATGTGTATAGTTTTTTTATCTCACGAAGCGACGGGTGCTTTACTTGTGTTTACCAAGTGTACAAACACGCTGTGAATGTGTGTGTAAGCGCAGGAGCTCTCGGTATCGTCCGAGATAATGGCGAAGTCGGAAGTGTGTGTGTGTGCGTGTTATGTGCTGACGCTACTCGTCTTCACGCACACAGTCACAGCGTGTTTGTACATTTGGTTAACACAATTAATGCGCGTGTCGCTTCGTTTTTTAAACTGTTGCGTATTGAGGGGTATTAAAACACGACTGTGTTTTAAATAATATCACACAAGTGTTTTAATACCTAGTTATGTGCAGTTTCATACATTATTTTAGCTACTCTCATACATTGGGATTGAACCTATTAAATAAAAGATTGCATTTTCCATGCCAAAAAGTTGTGATAGTATTTATCATATTAAATGTATATTTTTTTCGACTTTGCTGGTAAAATAGATTATGAGTCAATTCCGTTGCCGCATCTAAAATATCGGGCGAATTTAAATTTTCTTCACATTCACTGATATGAGACATTTTTAACCAAGAATAAAAAAATCCCACGAAATTCATTACAACAAAACGTATATGGCGTTAAAGCCCAGCAATCACCACGCATGCGGTAAAGGCTCTGACACACTGGCGCGACTTGTCACGCAACGTGTCGCGTGGCGATTCTGCGATATTATCGCCACGCAACACCTTTCACACAAGCGCGATATCGCCGCGACGCGCGACGCCATACAAAATGTTCACTTTGTATCGCGTCGCGCCCGTATATCGACACAAGAGAGTATAAATAGCAGTACAATCCTAGCTGAGCTTAGTATTAGACCAGCTATACTCTAAGTGTGTTCCGCGGAAGCCTAGGGTTCCGCGATACCTCTGTAGGGGTTCTTCAAGAATTTAGAAAAAAAATCAAAACACCTCTCTCTGGTCGAACGTTTTGACTCCGCGGCCGCGCGTAGGTATATTTATTTATTTATTTGTATTTGTATAAACATGTGTTACAATAGCTGTTACAATAGCTGGTACAATATCTCATAAGTTTGGTATCAACATGTATACTTGTATACTTGTGAGCGCGCAGTCCCTTTGATAAAAGCCGCCTCTGAATTAGACGCTATAGTTGTCATCAAGAGACTTTCGACTCTAACTTCAAAAAATAAAGTCGAGATTGTTTACAACGCAATTTTTATATTTCTCTTTTTATTTTTGCTTTTTGTTTATCAAAGAGTCTAGGACTAAATATAAAAGCGGCGATCGCGCGTCGCGCCTCGTCAGTCAGTTGACGATTAGCGTTCGGAGCGATAAGTTCCTACCTACCTACTTACAAGCTCGCTAGCGAGAAACTAGTGTTCATTGTTCTACTGCCTGCTGTATTCTGTTGTCTCAGTTTTATACATTTCTTTATTGTACTGAACTTAGTCTCTTATACGCAGTAACGATTGTGCATTATTTAGATCCCACCATCCTGACGTGTAACATTATAAATAAAGAAGAATGGAACGTTGGCTTAAAGGTGTTAAACGTGTTGTAACAACATCTTCTAATGACGCTGAGTGTTCAAAAGCAGTACGCGCGGAGAATATAGCAATCACCGATCCAGACGATGATGCCACGACGTCAAGCTCGACGGTTTCAAAGACGAAAAAAAGGAAGTATGATGAATCATATATTAGTTTCGGATTTGTTGATTCCAACGGCTCACCTCTCTGCATGCTATGTAGTAAACTGCTTCCTAATAGTTCCATGGCACCTGCCAAATTGCGCCGACATTTAGAAACTGTACACCCCGAGTCTAAAGACAAGAATAAAGAACTTTTTGTTCTTAAAAAAGATCAGTTATTGGAAAATCAAAAAAAAATATGATGCATGTAACACAAACTATCAACGAAAAGGCCACGGAGGCATCATATTTAGTTAGCTATCGAATTGCACAAGCAGGTGAAGCGCACACTATCGCTGAGAATTTAATAAAGCCATGTATATTAGACATAACAAAATGTATGCTCGATGAAAAATCTGCAAAGCATCTTTCTACTGTGCCGCTATCAAACGATACTGTTTCACGGCGAATCCATGATCTGGCAAGCTACGTCAAACAAGAACTAGTTACACGTCTACAAAAAACACGATTCGCCTTGCAAATGGACGAGTCAACTGATGTCGCTGGTTTGGCTATCTTGCTGGTTATCGTGAGATATCCATATGAAAGTTCTTTTGAAGAAGGCATGCTTATGTGTTCACCGCTGCTCACAAACACTACCGGGGAAGAAATTTTTAATAAAATAAATATATTTTTTGAAGAAAATAATCTCAGTTGGAACAATTGCATTGACATTTGTACAGATGGGGCCAAGGCGATGGCAGGTAAAACAGCAGGAGCAGTGTCACGAATAAAAAATAAAGCGTCTAATTGTAGTTCCAGCCATTGTATTCTGCATAGACAAGCACTTGCGATGAAGCAAATGCCGTCAAATCTAAAATTAGTTATGGATGAAGCGGTAAAAATAATTAATTTTATCAAATCACGACCACTACAATCCCGATTGTTCTCATTATTGTGTGAAGATTATGGCAGCAAACATAAAACATTGCTGCTCCATACAGAAGTGCGATGGCTGTCTCGGGGTAAAACTTTAACAAGGCTATTTGAACTTAGAGCCGAGTTGCAAATGTTTCTTTCAGCAGATACTTCTTTTAATTTGAAGGATCGTTTGTATGATAAAACTTGGTTGTTCCGATTGTCTTTTATGGCGGATATCTTTCAAAAACTGAACGAATTGAATGTATTATTGCAAGGTAAACAGACAACAGTGTTTCAGGCCTCTAACAAAATAACTGCCTTCAAAAGAAAATTAGATTTTTGGATTATTTGCGTTGGTAAGAAAGAAATAGAAAGCTTTACGTCACTCAGTGAGTTTGTTAGCGATAACGACTCAGAAATGTTTCAAGATGATGTGTTTGAAGAATTGGTCCAATATCTCAGTTCGATGCGCGCATTTTTTGAAAAGTATTTTCCCGAAGAACAGAATACAAAAATGAAACTGAATTCATGGATTCATAATCCTTTTTTACCCAACTTGGAAAAGCCCGAAAGTATGTCAAACGAGATTATATGAATCTCTTTTAGAAATGTCATCAGACACAAGTATGGAGTCACTGTTCAAAACGACGCTTCTCAATGATTTTTGGTGCAGAATCCGTGATGAATATCCAATGCTTGGCAAAATGGCTCTGAATATTCTTCTCCCGTTCCCAACAACATATTTGTGCGAAACAGGATTCTCAACCTATGCAGCCACGAAAACAAAATATCGCAATAGACTGGACGCCGAACCTGATATGAGACTTCAACTGTCTTCTATCAAACCTGATATCAACCAATTGGTGAAAAATAAAAAACAGTTTCATTCCTCCCATTAGTTAGATTTTTTCTTTTTTAATATCTTCTATTATTGTACTTGCCATGTGGTAAAGTAAGTAATAATTAGTAACTGTTACATTGTACTTTTATTATGCTTATTAATAAAGAATACACTTTTAAAAACTATTGTTTTATTGTAGGGTTCCATCAAGTATTTTGCTTCCCAAAAGGGTTCCGTCACCAAAAAAGTTTGAGAACCACTGTATTAGACGATCTTCGTCACAGAACGAAGACAGGTCTGTACGTGTTTGCTGAGCGTGGAGTCCTAGGTTCGATTAACCGAACCTAAGTACTATAGAGGCTTTAATTGAGCCGGCCTTCCGCTTGAATCCTCCTCGGATTGTGACATTGGCTGATAAGACAAACACTGGTTTATATGTCGTCGACATATAGTCAAATTGTTTTATTATGGAGTCAGTGTGGTGCTAGCTTTGCCCTTGAGAATGTAATGTGCTTTCATATAAGTGAATAAATAGTAATAGCAGTGCTTCCGTGTACCTCATTTATATATCCACCAACACACCTCGGAATCGAGACCAAACAGACAACGTGGTGATCTGCCTTAGTATCGTGGCAGATCACTACAGTACAAAGGGACCTATGCTTGACCACACAAGCAGATCACTACAGTACAAAGGTACCTATGCTTGACCACACAAGCAGATCACTACAGTACAAAGGGACCTATGCTTGACCACACAAGCAGATCACTACAGTACAAAGGGACCTATGCTTGACCACACAAGCAGATCACTACAGTACAAAGGTACCTATGCTTGACCACACAAGCAGATCACTACAGTACAAAGGGACGTATGCTTGACCATACAAGCAGATCACTACAGTACAAAGGGACCTATGCTTGACCACACAAGCAGATCACTACAGTACAAAGGGACCTATGCTTGACCACACAAGCAGATCACTACAGTACAAAGGTACCTATGCTTGACCACACAAGCAGATCACTACAGTACAAAGGTACCTATGCTTGACCACACAAGCAGATCACTACAGTACAAAGGGACGTATGCTTGACCATACAAGCAGATCACTACAGTACAAAGGGACCTATGCTTGACCACACAAGCAGATCACTACAGTACAAAGGGACCTATGCTTGACCACACAAGCAGATCACTACAGTACAAAGGGACCTATGCTTGACCACACAAGCAGATCACTACAGTACAAAGGGACCTATGCTTGACCACACAAGCAGATCACTACAGTACAAAGGGACCTATGCTTGACCACACAAGCAGATCACTACAGTACAAAGGGACCTATGCTTGACCACACAAGCAGATCACTACAGTACAAAGGGACCTATGCTTGACCACACAAGCAGATCACTACAGTACAAAGGGACCTATGCTTGACCACACAAGCAGATCACTACACTACAAAGGGACCTATGCTTGACCACACAAGCAGATCACTACAGTACAAAGGGACCTATGCTTGACCACACAAGCAGATCACTACAGTACAAAGGGACCTATGCTTGACCACACAAGCAGATCACTACAGTACAAAGGGACCTATGCTTGACCACACAAGCAGATCACTACAGTACAAAGGGACCTATGCTTGACCACACAAGCAGATCACTACAGTACAAAGGGACCTATGCTTGACCACACAAGCAGATCACTACAGTACAAAGGGACCTATGCTTGACCACACAAGCAGATCACTACAGTACAAAGTCGGAAAAGTATGGGTAGGAAGAAATCCGTGGAAAGCAAGAGTGTTGAGGTAGTCCTGAGAGCGAGCGTCAAGTGAAAACGGTTTTATACAGGGTTACAGGGAAAGTCGTACTGAATATTAAAGGAGGTTATTATTCAGGTCATTTCTGATGATTTTGATTCTGAAATAAAATGTCCGAAACTTAACCGTTATGGAGATATTAAATTTTAAAGATTATTTTTAAAAATCCTTTATTTTTTGGCTTTTAGTCGTTTTCTTTGGGATTAGATCTCCTAAAGTCGGTTTTTTTTTATGTATCTAGTTAGAAGACATGTCCATTAATAAAAATGATCAATAGAAACTGAACCTACTACTAACAGCTTAAAAAACTTCTCGACAACGGTTAGCATTATGAATTTTCTAATAAGAGTGTTCTTAACTTTGATAGGCTTTATAAAAAAAAATGTATGGAACTTATTCTGCGAATAACTTTACAAAGTTCTACGTCTATTTAGCTATTCAAAAAGGTATATCATCTACTAGGTTTGTTCATAAAATCTTAAAATAATGTTATTAGAATAGGCCAATCTGGTAGTACAACCAGAGAAAAGAATCCGGCTTACTACCTGGCACTTTTAAACAATGAAAAAAAGGTTTGGGTAGACATTGTTTGTGCCCGGGAGACGTGCGGTGACAGGTATTTATGTCATTTTAAATGTCTGAATTGTCAAATCGTGGATCGTGGTGTTTGTTTAGTCTGCTCATGCGATTCTTCCATGGTAGATGTGTTATCCGTGCCCTCCGATTTTTTTTTGTAAAAACGTGACTTGGCTTGGATTTTTGGACTGTTTCATCTTCTAACTGTGTGACGTGGCTTGTAACTGGACTTTGATTTGTGTTGTGAACATGTCAACATTTACCAACGAGGAATATGCTGACATCCTAATGTGTTATGGATTTTGCGAAGGAGTGTCGTTGCGTGCACGCAATGAATACATGCTAATGTATCCTACTCGCCGAGTACCTGATATTGGCGTATTTGACAGAGTTTATCGAAGACTACGAGAAACTGGTTCTGTGCTAGTACGTCGGACTGACATGGGACGACCTCGTGTTCTTGATGACGACGACGAAGATAATGAAATACGACGTCTCTTTGAAGCCGACCCAACCACGTTAACAAACGTTGTCGCTCGACGGCTTGGTATTTCCCAGTGGAAAGTCTGGTTCGTAATGCACAGTTCTGGGCAATACCCTTACCATTACACGCCAGTGCAAGTAATTGAAGAAGGGGATTCATTGAGACGACTAGACTTCTGCAGATTTATGCTCAATGCCGATAATGAAGATCCGGGTTTTTTAAAGAAAATCATGTGGACAGATGAGTCGAAATTTGACGAAGACGGCATCACAAACTATCATAACACCCATTATTGGGCTCCCAAAGCGCAAGGTAACCCCAAGAAAAAAAGACCAAAAGGGTCACAAAGGAGATTCAGTCTTAATGTGTGGATGGGTATAATATCAAATAACTTGATAGGGCCATACTTCCTGCCCGATAACTTGAATGGCGAGACATATGAAAACTTTTTGAGGGAGGAGTTACCCTCTTTAATGCAAGACTTGCCTATTGCATTGAGACGAGACATGTTCTTTCAACATGATGGCTGCCCAGCGCACTACAGAAGAAGTGTTCGAGCATGGTTGGACGAGAATTACCCAAACCAATGGATTGGAAGAGGCGGACCCATAGCATGGCCGGCGAGGAGCCCCGATTTAACGCCGATGGATTTTTATGTGTGGGGTCATATGAAAAGCCTAGTATACGACCAAATGACACCGATCGCAAATGTCGATATTCTAAGACAAAAAATTATTGATGCGGCTGAGGAAATGAGGCGGAACCTACGAACTTCTGTCGTGAAAAGTAATTTAAGAAAAAGAATGAGACTGTGTAAGAAATAGCGGCGGCCATGTAGAACATGAATTATAAAAATATTGCTAAAATTTTTGTCTTTTTTTTACGTATTTTAGCTACTTTTACCTCAAACTAAAAATGTACCCTCTCCTAACTTAACTGTTATTTGGGCAATGTTTTGCCTATTTAATAGCAAGTGTTATACCTTTTTGAATAGCTAAAGAGACGTAGAACTTTATAAAATTATTTGCAGAATAAGTTCCATACAATATTTTTTATTAAAAGCCTGTTAAAGTTAAGAACACTCTATTAGAAAATTCATAATGCTAACCGTTGTCGAGCAGTTTTTTAAGCTGTTAGTAGTAGGTTCAGTTTCTGTTGATCATTTTTATTAATGGACATGTCCTCTAACTAGATACATCAAAAAAACCGACTCTAGGAGCTCTAATCCCAAAGAAAACGACTAAAAGCCAAAAAATAAAGGATTTTTAAAAATAATCTTTAAAATTTAATATCTCCATAACGGTTAAGTTTCGGACATTTTATTTCAGAATGAAATTCATCGGAAATGATCTGAATAATAACATCCTTTAATATTCAGTACGACTTTCCCTGTAACCCTGTATAGATATTAATGTCACCAATTATAGCTACAGTTTTGACATTGGAAAAAGTGGGAATTAAGTTGTTGAGAGAGGATAGAAAATGATCAATGTTGCTTAACGACGGTGACCGGTAAATACACAGAATGGCAATGTCAGACCCCACCTTGACTGATAATCCGTTGGCGGAACCACCAAAGCAAAGTTCTTTACCGCTCCGCTTTTAGAGGTAGCTTCCGGTATGCAGTGTCCAAAGTGTAGAATAATCTGCCACCACCTATTCGATCCATTAATACGATCGACATATTTAGAAGACATCTACGGCAGTACCTCACGGATGCGCAACGGAAGCTAGACGTGATCCATCTAAATGTCTCATCGATATGAATTATGATATAGTTATTATTATTCACTGATGGACCTCCATTTTTTTTTGTGCAACCATACCAATTTTATTTTTAATTTTTTTTTTCCTAAGCACCGCTAAATCTATAAATATTATTTTTTTAAACAAATATCTAACCGAGTTTATTATTTGCTACACACTTTTTATTTAAATAATTACACACACTATAAAACTGATTTACATCCGTAAGTAACACGTCCTCGTAACATAAGGTTCAGTTGACAACCAGCGCCAGGCACTAGTTGTCTGGCATTTCTGCTGAACGGGTCCTATTTGGCGCAGCCGGGGGGCGCACAGTTTATACGATTTTAAGTTTATTTTTTATTTTCCGTTTTTTGTTTTTGTATGAATATTGTGTGCCACCTGGGTCAAATAAATTTATTTTCTTTCTTTCTTTCTTTTTACAGGTGACATTAAGGTTGGACTTGAAACAGATAACAACACCATCACTTTGATTTAGGTTTTTGGTCGTGCTGTACTTAATAAAGTTTGGGATGTTAGGGATGTGGTGGGTACTCGAACACAATAACCAGCTCTCCGTCAAGACCAAATGTTACAATCCATCGAGAATCGTTGTACATAGTAGTGTTTGCAGACTAAGAAAATTACAATTGATTGATCTAAAGTTCTGTGTAATGATTTTTAATAAATATTTTTGCCTGCTCCGGGGTGCAAGCGTATGAATCCGATACAGAAAAATCGTCAACAGTGTCCATAACGGCATTTGCGTTGTCAAGCATTTTTTATGGTAAGGACAGGGGTCGTATGTTGCCTATAAAGCTCGGAAAACAGGCTCGAATAAACCACGTGAGAAGCATGATGTATGAAAGGTGAGCGTGTAGCGAAGAGTGACGAGAATACGTAGTGTTGTGTGCGAATGTTTGTGTGAACCACGAGTTAACATTTACCTTAGAAAAGTGAAGCAGACTGTAGCTAAGTACTAATTTTAAAAAGTAATGAGAAACTTAAAAAGAACACAAAAAATAAGTTACATTTTAATCTTACTACACTAATTAGTCATTTATTAGCGGCTTGCGACATTTGCAATAGTTATTGTTCGTTTTTAATTATAAAGTATTTACCATCGACGCTTTTCTTTAACATGAGACGTCCATTTGACGTTCAACAAAATGCAAATCCATTCAATTTGGCAAAGTTCTAGCTGCGTAGAATAGTTTCTTTAGTAAGCGGTGTAAGCTGCTCAGCACTATGTAGAGAGGTGCCTCAGGTCCATCAAAGCCTAAGTGAGTAGAATTGACTTTATTCGTAGGGTTGTTGGTATTAAACTGTTTGACAGCTACTAGAAAGTTACTTTTTTGTAGTGTGTTTGAAAATTCAATATTTATATTGGAAGTTTTGCTTTCTAGACGGTAGTCTTGAAACGTCCCGGATGTCTGAGAGTTGTGTGTTGATTTCCAATTGTTTGGACAAATTTTGAACCAATGTGAATTGTGAACAAGGTGAACCAAAATTCAATCTTTTAGTATTGTATAATTACATAGCACATATGTGAGCACTATGAACTTACCTACTATAAAGCTACCATTAACTGGGTACGTCTTTTAGTGACTTGAATTTGCCCTGGCGACTGAGAGTATGTCATGCTCACTCAATTATGTGTTGGATCATTAAGTTCCCTTCAAAATGGTTGACCTGAATGGTGCTGCTCCACGCGTCATGTTCGTGAAAGGGCGCCGTCAGTAGGGACTGGTCATCTCTTAGCTGCCAGGGCTTATTTTAATTTTTGAATCGTTTTTGACTCTTATCTTTTTGTTGCGGATGCTTTTAACGTGCATGTCTTTCTACATTGTTCTCACATACTTAATTTCAACATGAATGATGTAACCAATATTTTGTAACAATATTTTGATTTAAAAGAGTGTCCGTGGAGTTTCTTGCCCGTTCTTCTCCATAGAGATCTACGCTTTGGAATGGGCAACTAGCTTCAACTTTCTGACTAACTGATCGACTCTCTGACAATTCAAAAGTGTCTGTAATTGGGTTATTTGAAATAAAGGCTTTGAGTTTGAGGTATAAAGAGTGCTTTTTGTTTCTTCCTGGCACTTGGGAACATTACGAACTTCGATGCAGCTCTTAGTACAGTTGCGGTCTATGTTGTCAAGTTTTGCTTTAAGTGAAATCATCTTCTTGGCCATCGTGCTACGTTCAGTTTCTAAGTTAGCAATTTTAGTCTCCAAAGAGATTAATTGATCTGATACGGCTGTCATCGATTTCTCAATTTCTTGATTGGTTGCCTCAATGTTTGTGTAATGGGATTTAATTTCCAAAATATGCTCCTCTTTGTCCATGCGAGAATTCTGTGAACTAATTAATTCATTTAACATTTCCTTAAGATCAGATTTGATGTCGTTCTTCAGACCCCGAGATGTGTCCTCAAAGCGTTCCATATATGAGTAGCTACTATCTTTCATCGGCCCAGGGCGCTTATTAGCTCTCTGGGTGATGTGTTCGGGGCTTCAATCCAACGAAAGGCCTTCTTCCTCACATAGTTTTTGAATATCAGACTCGGAGCGAGAAGGTGTAGCTTGTTGAGTAGATTTAGACGGCGTTTTATACATGCTTGATCTTTGATATAAAGAACAATGTATTGAAAGAAAAAAAATCTATTATCTGATGATTATCTTCCGGCTTGATTACACTTCGGTTAAAGAAGTATTTTTTTAAATACAAAAAAAGCAAAAAGTTCGATGGGCCGCCGCGCTGGGTTCGAACTTCGAAGCCACGCACCAGCAGGACACTGTTATGGCGGATCAATAATGGTATTGCCTTGCTAAGAAGTCCAGTAAGTTTATGTGCGAATGACCGTTAATGACTCAGTTCTTTGTTTATGGCTGTCACACTTCACACAATAACACTGTTTACGGAAAGTTTAAAAAGTTTTTTGTTAATAATTCAATAAATAATTTGAGTACTGGTATAGTTTATGCACTGTTTTGCAGGTATTGATGTTGAATTGAACACTCAATTATATGACTTTTATAATGATATTCGCACTTTTTACTACAATCTTAGAATAAGTTATCCGGAGGACTCAATAACATGAACCGCTCGCGAAAACTTTAGGGGAGGAGTCCCTGTAGAAAGTAACATCCTATAGAAAGTAACATCCTATAGAAAGTGACATTAAACAATTCATATTCTAAAGCTTTTCTATATATGTATATGCTATAGCCAAATACTCTTGACGATGTTAAAAAAACTATTCCGTATTATTGTCATTTTCATGCTTAATAAGAAAATGGCTGCGATATTGCCGTAAATGATTTTTTTTAAGTCGGTGATGAAAATCGCAAGAGGAAACATAAAACGTCTTGCAACTATGATGAACGTTATGAGTTTTCTAGTTTATTTAAGCTTTCTAAAAACAATTAAATAATGAATGATTTTATTTCGGTAAGTAGGTTTGTACAAATACATTTATACGTCAATAATTTTTTTTAACTAGATGAGGCCGGCGTTTCCTATCTGACTACTCTGAGAAGAAAGGCCGAAACAAACTCAGAGGTCACAGTCTCTTTTAATATCCAGACATAATCTTGGTTAGATCATGTGTTGTAGATCGGTGTCTGAAATGGTCTTTTGCGGAAAGAACCACACAGATTGAGTGGACCTGTCCTGTCAGTGCACGCATCTGTCAGTAAACGTACAGCTCAACTCAGAACTTAAGGAGCTCATCGATTCAACGAACAATACGATAATTTGGGTATGCCGCATAAATTACTCAAACTGCCAGACCATGATTAAAACTAACTGAGAGAAAAAAAAGAAAACAATACAAAGAAGGGACCACACAGTCTTCACGTTCACAATAATTAAAATAATATAATACTTTACAAAGTAAACATTCATGTCATAGTATATGTGTATAAAATTCATCAATGTGTATCTAAGAAAAAAAAAGAACAAAAAAAACATTCAGTGGGTATGTAAAAAAAATTGGAGCAGCTCAATCCCAAGCCTTTTTTTTGTCTTCAATATAATCTTTAACGGTTTAAAAGGCACAATTAAAACAAAAATCTACTATAATGTGTATTTTTATTACCTACATATAATTTATACTTAAATATTTAAAACGGAGCGAGCGCATTTGTTTTACGACAGGTTTTGCATTATCTTTCACGATGTATATAAAACCGCACTTCAATTAGCGCTTAACAAACGATAAAACATTACATGAAAAAGTAAGGATTAAATCATTTATGTACCGTCATGTTGTTAAATATTTTGTAAGTATATTACGCCATTATACTTAAAAACATAAGCAATAAAAGAATTTTGTCTTGTTCGTTATTCTAGCTTACTTGAGAAAGAAGATAAGAAAAAGACACTAGCTGTCTCAACCCTAGCTATGTATATACGTACGCGTTTTCTCAAGTCAATCTTGTGAGCTACTAACAAAGTTGTGTCCACTTGTACTTTAGTGTATCTGATCTACCTACTAGCATTCTTGAAGATATCTTGAGGGACACATTACTTATAAGATAAACAATAGAATTAAATTCCATTAGATATCTTGTAGTCATTTTTTAGGTATAGATTAGCCTCTTGGGCTACCAACCCGCACTCGGCCTGCGTGGTGGATTATGGCCCACTCCCTCTCACAGAGAGGGCCTGTGTCCCAGCAGTGGGGCTAGGCTGATTATGCTATGCTTACGCTATATTTATTTTTAATTAATAGAGGAGAATAATAAACATTTAGTGCTAGTCAATATAAACTTTTTTAGGGGCTGATTTTTCTAACGTCAGGTACCATCGCAAATGGTACATATCATTAATCGGTCAAATAAAATTGTCGTTTGACATTTTTTTTTTTTTTTTTGACAATTCAAAATCTGGCGTTGGAAAAATCAGCCCTAAATGTAGGTATGGGTAGGTTTATGAATTCCATGGTCTTGGTCATCTGGTGGATTTTACGTGTTTAACGATTAAACATCTTCAACAAACAGACAGATCGTAACAAATTATGATTAGTTACTGAAGACAATAAAGGGATTTGTGTATAATTGGCACAATAAGTTCATTGTATCAGACTATCAACAACTGCCTACTGATAGCAGTCGGTAGTTGAAGCCGACAGTTGCTGGTGCCAAGAGCGGGTCAACATGGTGTCTCCATTTTTTAGACAGGTAGAGAAATATTGTTATTTTTTTTTATTAGTGGATGTGTGATGAAATTGTGAAAAAAATAGTGTGTGTTCTAAGGTCGAAGTGTTCGGTTTATTTTTAGTGTACGGTTCCTTAATTATAACTTTAATATTGAGTATTATAAGTGCTTATTTTTTAAATACTAGCACTTTTCTATAAAAACTTCAATCGTATATTTTACCTCTTTTGAAGTAGAATTTTCGATAATCTATTTAAAGCCCAAATTAATTTATTGATTGATTGAATTGATTTTACTTTTAAAAAATAGTTTTTTTTCATACCAAAGTTCAAAAGGGCAAAATACGGGTATTTTGCCCCTTCTGAGGCAGAGTTTTCTAAAATCCTTTCTATGTCACAAAACGACACCACTCTCAAATTGCTACCCAATTGTACAATGGGTTTTTCTATCGGTAAAAATGATGAACTTCCATACAAACTTTCATTCGCACACTAATTAACTCCTTTAGGGGGGATCAATTTTCAAAAATTAGTCCTTAGTGATCAGCTTCGTTATACAGGGTGTATCAGAAAAATGTGGTCAAATTTAAGGGTGTAGTACCGACCATCAAACTGAACAACTTCCTCCACGGGATGGGACCAACATCGTAATCGAGAAAATACAATCAGCCGTCCTTACACTTGGGTCGAGTAGGTATTGAAGTTTTGTATGGGACAGCTAATATTTTGTTACATTTCCACGTGTTCGTACGAGGGTTGCGGTCTCGCCACCGCGGCGGGTGCGGGTGAAAATCGCTCCGAGAGTTCTTAGCCTAACATAGCGCGCTTCATAACCCTTTGTACAACTTGGACTATGTAAAGTAGATTTGCCATGCGATAGTTAAACAGCATGTTAGGGCTAGTTACCAATTAAGTTACTGCAACTGAAGATACTTCTTGCATCATAACCTGGATTACCTAAATAAGATCTTGGCGAACGACCAGGAAAATTGAGCAAAAAGTTGACGATATTACATAAGTAGGAGTTGTAATTAAATAATGAATCTTTATTAACGACTTGATGTAACGCGATTCTTACTTGGTGCTGACTGTACTGGCCTCCACAGCCCTAAGGTCATTAGATATTTTTAAACTGTGTTTATAATGTATTTTCAAGCCGTACGAAGAACAGACAAATAGCAAATTATAATAACAACCGCAAACTAATAATTAGTATTCGCCGTAGATATACAAGGTGTAACATAATTAAGGCACAATCTCTTAAGGGGTCATTGTACTCATCATTATGTACAACTTTTACCATGGGATCAAACCTGAAATCGCAACAAAAAAATCAGCTGCTCCCTGCATTTATGTTCGCATAACTCGTCAAAATGTAGGGAACAGCTGATTTTTTTTCGTGATTTCAGGTTTGGTCCCATAGTAAAAGTTGTTCATAATGATGAGTAATTATGTTACACCTTGTATGTATACCCGAATCGCTTCAGCGTGGCAATAGCGGTCACTGACCCACCTACATTTTCTAGCATTCTTTATTTCAGTTGATTTTATCAATATCTACCGTGATCTTCAACATGTTCTAATAACGAAAAACCATACATAGTTTATTGTTTGGGTTCCTACGGAGAGATATTAGGAAAAGGGCAATGACCGCTATTGCCACGCTAAAGCGATTCGGGTGTAGGTGTGTTGCTATTAGCAGACTGGAGGGACGGTGCTGCTAATCCTCTTGATGTAATTAGCCTGAGTTGCTTTTGGGACGCTGATGTGGAAGTAGACAACCAAGAAACCAAGTTGATCTAGTCATTATATTAAGAGCGTTCACGACGTCCGGCACTTCATACAAACTTTCAAGTCCTTGTTTTTCGAAATTAATTAATCGATTTTAATGAAAGTTCATACGCATAAGCAGTATATACAAGGTCTAAAAAGTTAATTGAGAACATTTTCGAAAAATAGTGTTACAGCTAAATTCGACCGATTTTAAATTTTCCATAGAATCAAAGATTTCCATTTATCTTTTTTTAAATAAGACATTTCGGCAATTTTCTTAAATAACTTTTTAGATCTATTATCTGTTTATGCTTATAAAGTTTCATAAAAATCAGTTCATTCATTTCGAAAAACAAGGACTTGAAAGTTTGTATGAAATGCCGTATGTCGTAAACGCTCTTAAGCATTTTCTCTAATATCATTGCTGATAGCTAAAAGAAAATAAGAATAAACTCTAAGAAAATGAACAATCAATATAGATACAAGTTGAGTCACATCAAACTAGAGAAATAATTTCTGTATGAAAATGTCAATAAAGCAGCAATTATGTCTTTCAATGTAAATTCAATTGTTTTCCTTGACTTTGTCATTAGAAAACAAGAATGATAAGAATAAAACGGTTTTATCTGAATAATAAAACCATTTTATTGAGATCAAAATACGTGAATCTACCTATTTGTATTTACCTGAGTTTATATAACAACGGCTGCTTAGATAATAATGTAATACATAAACATAACATAACATCACGCCTCTAATCCGTGAAGGGTTCGGGAGAGGCGTACCTATGTACCTACTATCGGCAAAACTTAAGCGTGCTCAGCTTAGAAAATATTTCTGCGGAAGCGCAGCTAGTAATAGACCACACCCCTTCCTGGTTTCGCCCCATTAGAGACCATCTGTAGCGAATGCATCTGTAGCGAAGCATAATAGCTTCGCTTTTTAAATTATTAACAAAATTGAGGTTGTCTCAATTTTGTTAATAACTTAAAAAACTAAATATTGTATAGGTACTTAAAACAAACAGGCAAAATAAAATAATAGGTATTACATTATTCATATATATGCTCTACACTTTAATATATTAACCTAAAAACTGATATAGTTTTGTGTTTATTTCAATTAAACCAATACATAATATTTACATAATATATAAGCTAACAGACTTAAAATAATAATTATAATATGTACAAATGTAAAAAACATATATATATAATTATAGGGCATCAAAAAATTCGTCCGCATCGCTGTCAACAGGAAAAGTGCCCAAAAGGCTGGCAGCATTGCCACGTTGTATGGCGATGCTGATTCTTTGGCCAAAGAATAGGCCAGCCCTTTGGTCACGTGAAGAGTCGACCAACCGCTTGGAGATGTCTCGGAAAACCAAGTGGGCACTCGGACCCCATGGCCCTAGTGTTTCAACCCCAAACGGCTCGAAGATATAACTCCCAAAAAGATCGGAATATTTTCGCCGTTTGAGGTTTTCCGCACCTGCAGCAGCCGCCCCAGCACAGCCCGCCGTACTAGGAAGATGGGATGGCGCAAGGGTGTCGACACATGTTGCATCCCACACCAAAGGCCTGCCTAACTTCCAAGGCATTATGGTCATTCCGTCTGGTCCGTGGAGTCTGTCCGAAATGTCGTTGAAGTTTTTGATTTTTTCGTCGATAAAAGGAGAAAAGCTATCTTCTAAAATTGGGGAACCTAGGAGGTGCAGTGAACTTTTTTCTAAAATTTTAATTTGTGGGGCTATTGCATTAAATTTATCTAGGGTCAATTGTCTTTCAGTAATGTCAGAAAGATAGATTTCACATTTTGAGGGGTTAAGGTCCAAGCCAATAGATTTAAATTCCTGTTTGAGAAGTTGTAGGTCTTTCAAAACGGTGTCTGCATCACCTCCTAGAGTTCCATCGTCTAGATACCACACGTTAAATTTTGAAATTAGTTTCTGGATAATTGGATGAATAGCCAAGCTGAAAATGACTGGCCCGAGAGGGTCACCTTGTTGGCATCCTACTGCAGATTCCAAAACATTGTCCTTGTATAATAATTTGGAAGGGTACCTGTAACATTGCCACATAAAACCATAAATTTCGGGTAGTTCCTTTTTGACTTCAGCCAACAACCTAAAAACTTAATTATAACTTATTATTATATGACAGAAGAGAAAATATGGGATGTGCAGGCAGGATTTAGAGAGGGAATGGGCTGTACGGATCAGATCTTCTCTCTAAGGTGCATAGCCGAAAAACATCTGGCAAAGCACAAAAAAGTCTACTGTGCTTTCATTGACTTGGAGAAGGCCTATGACAGTGTGTGGAGGGAGGAACTGTGGTCGACACTGTCGGTGTACGGTGTGGACTGGCGCTTGGTACGGGCACTGAAATCTTTATACAAGGATTCCAGTGCTTGTGTTAGGATAAATGGGGCATACACGGACTGGTTTTGCATCTCGAGGGGTGTTAGACAGGGTTGCGTAGCGTCACCATGGCTGTTCAACTTGTACATGGATAGTTGTCTGACTAATTTGAAAGAGGGTGAGTGCGGATTGAGAATGAATGATTTGCTTGTCAAATACCTTCTCTACGCAGATGATCAAGTTCTACTTGCATCGTCAGCAGAACAGTTGCAAGACATAGTGACTGTCATGGATGAAGCATATAAGATGAAAGGGATGAATATAAATTTGAATAAGACGAACGTCGTGGTGTTTGAAAGAGAAGAGGCCGTATCGATGTGTGATGTGAAAAGAAATGATAAAAGTGTGGAGCAAGTAAGTGAGTTTGTATATTTGGGGAGTCTGTTTACAAGGGATGGAAAGATAGATGAAGATGTGGAAAGGAGAGTAAATGCGGGAACAAAGTGAATGGTGCTATACGTGTGGTTGTGACCAACCAGTTAATGTCCAAAAAGGCCCGACTGGCTGTTCACAATGGTGTGCTGGTGCCTACGCTTATGTATGGAAGTGAATGTTGGGTGTGGCAAAAGAAGCATGAAAGTAGAATAAATGCTGTGGAAATGAGTTACTTGCGAAGCATGTGTGGTGTGACTATAAATGATAGACTGAGGAATGATGTGATAAAGCAACAACGGTGCGGTTTAAAAGAAGATGTAGTGACAAAAATTGAAAAGAGTATGCTTAGATGGTTTGGTTATGTTGAGAGGATGAATGAAAGTCGACTAACAAAAGGTATTTACACGGCAGATGTGAGTGGAAACGCCGGAAGGGGACGCCCTAGGAAGACATATAGTGATCTTATTGGTGATGTTCTTCAGAAAGGTCAGGTGCGTAGTACTCGCAACCGGCGTGCGTGTATGACCAGATGTATGAATGTAAACGAGGCAAAAGGAGTATGTAAGGATCGTAGCAGGTGGCGTTCTGTAGTTTCTGCCTACCCCCATGGGAAGAAGGCGTGAGTTTATGTATGTATGTATGTATTATATAACTTTGCATACAGTACAAATTAAAAATTAAGATGACAGTACAAACAGATAATTTTGTTAGTAGATATTTTTTGTGGTTTTGTGGAATGCGGACCGGTTACGGTTACCTGAGCGAGCTCGCGCACCTCGTCTATCTCTTTCACACTCGCGGCACCCGCCGCTAGTTGATGCTACTTACTGGTCGCAAGCGTATGTCGCTCTCGCTCGCTGCCGCCGGTGTACACTCGACAAATACTTCTAGTGCTCTTAGGAGTAAAGTGGTTAACACTCGACAAATACTTCTAGTGCTCTTAGGACTAAAGTGGTTAACACTCGACAAATACTTCTAGTGCTCTTAGGACTAAAGTGGTTAACACTCGATTATACTCTAGTGCTTTTAGGACTATAGTCTATACTGCTTTTTAGTGCCTAACTGTTAATTGTGCCTATCGCTTTCTTTCTGTGCTCTTTATTTCACCTTTTACCTTCATTTTGTGAAACCTGTGAACTTTCGGACAATACACTCAATTCTTTCTGTAAGCTGTTGTTTGCTTATTACTAGAAACCTTTTACCGCTTCACATCTGTATGAGTACAGGGCGTGTAACAAAAAATAACAACAAACTTTAGCAACAAATCAAATGAAAAACAAACGTGCATCCTATTAATTGGTCGAAACGCATGCGTCGGGCGATCGAGTCGAGAGCCGTGCTATGCGATTATCGCCTTAAAGGTGAGCATGCGGAAGTTTGGCCGACAGTACACCCACATTTCGCCAGTTATGTTTAAGTCCCATGTAATGGGGGGCGAGCCTATTGCCATCAGCCGAGCACAATTCCAGACTCCGGCTGCTACTGAGAAATTAGTAATGGAAAATCTCAGTAATTCATTGCTCGACCTGGACCAATGAGACAAAAAAAATATATTGGACTGCCTCACTGGTCTAGTGGTCGCAAGCGCTACTGCTGAGCATGAGGTTCGTTACTTCGATTCCCAAGTCAGGCAAAGTGATATTGAGAATTTTCATCAGGAATTCCGCAGTAGCAGCCCGGAGTCTGGATTTGCACCCGGTTGATGGCAATAGGCTCGCCCCCTATTACACGGCACTTAAACAGAACCGGCGAACTGTGGGTGTATTTATAAGAAAGAACATCTCTACCAAAGGTAAACCCTTCGGGGAAAAATATGCGTAATGTTATACTGGTTAGGAGATTCTTCCTACACCAGATGTACGAGTATGTGTCTACAGGCCCAAGAGTGAGATGACAGCCCTTCTATTAGGTTTTTGAATTTAAACATCATCTAATTAACCGGCAGTAATAAAACATTGTGTATATTTCTACATCCGTTCATAAACAATGTGCATTTTCTTGTTTTCCTAAGATAACTCGAATGTAAGTAAATGTACAGACGCCAGCACATCAAGCTACCCGAAACTGTCAAATTTTCACAATCAACCTTAAACCTAATGATTTAGCAATAAAGTCGAAAATCTATTAAAGAAATTTGACAGGTTGTAGGTTGTTGTTGTACTGGCATCTGTACAATACAATGTAACCTCATTTTGTTGTTTCTCCGTTTAGAGGAAGCTGCTGGTATCTCAATATAATATTGTACATAAACTACCTAATAAAATATAAATTATGTACCTTCAATGGTTGAAAGAAAGCATCCTAGTATTTGGACATTTTGAACGAATTTTTAAAAGGCTTATCAAGGCGCTGATCAGTAGGTATCTCCCTAAATTGTGTTTTAATTGGTTGACCAAAATAAATAATTACAAAAGATAAAGTACCTACCATTGAATATCAGACACCGAGGATTTAAAAATAAGAAAAACAAAGGAAAATAAAAACCTGTAACCAAAAATGTTCACTGAACGTTCGAGGTTCGATCCGATCCAAATAACCTAGTTAGACTAACTCACATTGTATGAGAAAATCCATAATTGAACCGCTGTTTTTCATATGTAATGGAAATAACTGAAATCTCTTATGGGGTCATTGTAATCATCATTATGAACCACTTTTACTACGGAGCCAAACCTGAAATCGCGAAAAAAATCAGCTGCTCCATACATTTTTGTCGAGTTATGCGAACATAAATGTATGAAGCACCTACACCTTGTAGACAGTAAACTTATCCAGGATGTTCTCTTTCCAGACATGGACATTATCAGCCGTATGGATAAACATGGTTGGACAGGGCATGTTGTTGAGCTACACCACCAGCCTCCTGCCAGGGCTACAGGCACCCGACTCTCTTATCAAAACTGATCTGCACACCTCATCTTGGCTTGGTAAATCACCGATTCTTTTATTGAGCCTACCGACAGTCAAAACTAAAATTAATTCCCACGATAGGCTACCTTTGATCATAGACAACTAAACACAACACAACAACTACAACAACATAACAAAAAGAACTTTTAATACTATTAAATTAATTAGGACCTAGCGTATTTAGTATGAAGTAGTATTTTAACTTTTTTTACATACCAAAAATCACACTAATTTTATTTTTATTATATTATAATTAAATTTTTTTTTTTCTTATCATAAATCAACTGATAATGTTGACTAAGAAAACTTTTCTTTTTCAGCATCATCCTGTGGCCTTTCCGGAATCCCAGGTTTCTTTCTATCATCATTCCTCATGGACTTCTACGGCCGAAAATTGGCTCATGGCATTGTCATTCTACCAGGAATCATCGGCTGGCTCTGCATATACCTCGCTCGTGGCATTCCAGCGCTCATGATTGGAAGGATCTTGGGTGGCGTCACTGCTGGAGCGACGGTTTCTTTAGGAGCTATTGTAATAGGAGAGTACTCCAACCCAAAGTTTAGAGGAGTCTTCCTAAATCTAAAGACAGCAGCAGTATGTTTAGGAGGCATGTCAGGCCATATTATAGGGCACTTCTATCACTGGAGGACAGTAGCTTTAATCTGTCTAATACCACATTTCCTAGCCCTGATCGTCATCTTCACATGGCCCGAAAGTCCAGCATGGTTGGCATCTAGAGGAGAGTACGGAAAAAGTGAGGACTCATTCTATTGGTTGAGAGGAAACTCAGAAGCATCTTATAATGAATTAGAAGAGTTGCTCAGGGCACAGATGGAGCGAAGATCAAAACCAGTGCAGAAAAGTTCGTGTAGCGAGAAATGTGGAGATTTCTTTAAAAGGTTTACACAAAGAGACTTCTTAAAACCTCTCTTCATTATCTTCATCAGCAGCATTTTGCTAGAAACTAGTGGCAGACACATCTTCCCTGCTTATGCGTTACAAATCATTAGTGAAGTGACTGGCAACAGGTCTCAGTCCCTCTACTACACTTTGGCTCTTGACTTAATCATTACAACCAGTGCAGTCTCCTCATCAATTCTCGTCAAAGTCATGAAACGAAGAACTTTACTCTTATCCACTGGGTTTTCTGCTTGTGCAGTCCTCATAGTTGCTTGTACTTATCTCTTTTTGGCTGCTGAAGGAATCATTCCTAATGACAAAACTTGGATACCTGTAGGAATATTTGTGATATACTTCATCCTTGCCAATTTGGGTTGCACTCCCATACCTCTGGCGTTATTAGGAGAAGTGTTCCCATTACGTCATCGAGGAGTAGGATCTGCAGCAGCTGGGACCTTCATATCCCTCGGAGTCATGGTAGGACTCCAGATTACTCCATACTTATTGATCAACTTGAAAGTATACGGTACCTTTGCTGTTTTCGGCACTGCCATGGGACTGGCTCTGTTGGTTTTATACTTCATTCTGCCAGAGACCAAGGATAAGACTCTTCAGGAGATTGAAGACTATTTCAACTATGGGAAGTTCAAAGATGATAAGGTTGATGTAGATGAAGAGGTTAAGGTTAAGATGGTAAACTAAACTGTGATCGAAGAAGTGATGTTTGTAAAGAGTGATAGTTGAAGTGTTGAACTTGAACCAAGACTAATAATAGTTCCAATTAAACTCATAGGTATTTAGATGATATTAAAAGTAGGATGGTGGCAATAGTACGTTTTTTAAGGTGCCTTGCATTGGTTGGTCTCTAAATGATTATTAATGTACTTTGGTCCGATTTGGCGTAGAATGTGGACCAAGGGAGCAATTGTGATCCTGTGAATGTATTGTGATCGACGTAATTATAAGATTAGATTGTTCATTCGTTTGTAAGTAATTTGTTGAACAATTAAATGTAAATATTCTTTATATTGGTGTTATAATTTCATCGCCATCTAGTTTTTGGAGAAAATAAAACTTAAAATTGAAATTGCGTAACATCTAAATATAAACAGTGCCTATCAAAAACAATCGCTTTTCGTGTCTATCTGTGTGACCGCTTACAAGACAGTGGATCTTGATGCAGTTTTCACCATACTTTAGACTATACATATATCCGGGATCGATTAGGTGCAGGTATTAAAACATTAACAATTAAACTTTAATAATTATAATATATTTAAGTTCTATTATGAATGTTTTTAAAAAGAAATCTCAATGTTTTGTGAAATCGTAAAAACCGTGAAAAGCCGGGGCCGGGGCGGATCGCTAGTTATAAATAAAAGAAGATTTATGATAACAAACATATAAATAGGTAAGAACAGTTTAAATAATTTTAATGACTGAGGAGAAAATACTCAAGTCGAAAACTGCCTAAATGATTGAGGAGTGTCAAAGTGTAATAAATTGATAAGTGATTACAGATTAGAAATATTACTAATAAAAGACTCGATTGTAGGTATATTTTGATATTATGATCACGTGTCGACTAGTTAGATTAGTATTTATTCTATCATTTTATTGCTATAAGTGGGGTATTTTATTAAGTAAGCCTTTATTATACTGATATAAACAAAGGTGTTTTTATCGTTGGTTGCATGAAAAACTCTCAAAGCGTAGATAAACGACGGCCCACTATTTAGAGAGTGGTAACAGGCGTCTATCTACAAGGTGTAACTTAAATAACGCACAACCTCTTAGAGGGTCATTGTCATCATTATGAACAACTTTTACTATGGGACTAAACGTGAAATCGTGAAAAAAAGTCAGATGTTCCCTACATTTTGGCGAGTCATGCGAACATAAATGTAGGGAACAGCAGATTTTTTTTATTTATGTTACATCTTGTATACACCGGCATCACCCAGTGTTTGACGATGCGTTGCTTTACGTGCCTGTAATATTTATTTATTTGAAGGCCATATATAGTAGTGGTACACAGGCGGACTTGATGCCACAAGGCATTCTCTACCAGCCTACTTTTGGGTTAAAAGAACAACATTGTGATAGGTGCTCCGACACTGCTCCTTAGTGGCTAAAAGTGTTGGTAGCAGGTAAGCAGGTACTTACCTAGACGGGCACATAGAGCTCCATTCAGCTGCCAAAACCACCTCCCTACCTACCACCCCGACCACTGTCCGCAAGAGTCAAATTTTCTCAGGAGTCCAACTTTTATAACATCCATACAAGTCTTCGCTTGAGTCGCAACTTTTATTTTTTATGTACTTTAATTTTATTAGCACTATTCCAACTGAACGGTTCAGTTACGAACATATTGTAGAAACTATTTATAAAATAACAATATCATGTTTTAGTTTCGTGAAAAATAAATATGAAGCTCATTGGTAGGTATAATGTATGTAAACAAGCGCTGTTTCCTACATCACATAACATCACGCCTTGTTTCCCCGAAGAGTTGGGCAGAGGTGTACCTTATAGTACGGGCAGCAACAAAAGTCGATTAACACTTTAGTTTTTTTTAACACAATTTATGTTCAAACTAATAAAAAAATGGACAGTAATTGTTAAATTCCGATGATAAAAACACTAGCTATTACTTGAAATACTGAATAGTAGTGTACTGATTAATTTAAGGTCTGTTGATTTCTCATGTAAAAGTAACAGTGTTAATCTACTTCTGTTGCTGACCGTACACCTACATTTCACCAGTTATGAATGAGAATGAGAAATTTGTGTTTATTAATACCGGGAGAGGTCGGAGAATACTTTTATTGAAAGGTAACAATGTTCAAGGATTTTCTGATAATAGAAGACGGTGATCCTACAATTCTAGCGCTTGCAGATTCTTTGATGTTCGAGAGTGTGCAAAACATTACGCACTATTTTGCAGATGGGACTTTCTTTGTCGTGCAGCGTCCCTTCTACCGACACTATACGATACAGGGAGACGTTGGTAGTACCTTTATTTATTGCTTTATTGCCCAATAAAGAGCAAATCACATAAGAGAGGTTCAAATCAATCAAATCAAAATCATTTATTTGCCTAAATAAGGTAGGTACAGAGAGATCTTAAAGATAAGGTATATGAATCTCTTATTCTGCCATTAATGTCGGCGTGCAAATTTTACATAATTATTTAATATCAAAGCATTATATATCATATTAATTAAGAAATAAAAGAAATTATTAAGAATTATTATAAGTTTGAATCAGGCATGCAGTTAGTAAATATTGTATTAGATCGAGTCTTATTTGGTAACCATTAATTATTTATAATAGTACCTGATATTACAATGCAGGACTTACACCTTATAATCTAGGAACTCAAGTACACTATAAAAGCATTTATCAATCAATATTTTTGTCAAAATACGCTTAAATTTAAAAAATGGGAGTGACGTAATTGTATTTGGAATTTTATTGTACAATTTAATGCACATGATAAAACTGTTGTTCAATGTGACTGTGAGATTTGTCTTGGGTTTATATAACTTGTTGGCATTATGAGAACGAGGGGCATAGTAGCTTGTCGCTTTCTGAAAAAGACTCCTATGCTTGAAAACGAAAATACAACATTCCAAGATATAAATACACGGTAAACTAAGAATCTTATATTTTCTAAAGAACGGGCGACAAGAATCTATTTGTTTCAACCCAAATATAGCCCTTAAACATTTTTTTTGCATTACAAATGCATGATCAATTTCCACACAGCGCCCCCAAAGAATGATACCATATCGCAAAATGGAGGATATATAGCCGTGATATGCGGTAATTGCAGCGTTTATAGATATCTCGCAGCTAATACGTCTCAGAGGGTAGACAAATCTATTCATTTTACCACAAACATCATTGACATGGCTTTTCCAAGAACAAAATGTATCTAAGGACATTCCAAGAAATTTAACTATATCAGTTTCCGTCAGGGCGTCCCCTTTGTATATTATATTTAGGTTCAACGGTTTTGCTCGGTAAGTATGAAACTGCATAAATTTTGTTTTGCTAATGTTGACCTTTAAATTGTTAGCTTCTAGCCATTCTATGGACGTTTGGAGAGCCGTGTTTATTTCCTACTCATAGGTACTTTTATCGGTGCCTTTTAATATAATAGTGATATCGTCCGCGAATAGGACACATTGACAAGGTTATTCAAGTTATTGCAAAGACGTTTCCCGGACGTGAAACTCACAGAGTTCCAGACAGATTATGAGATTGCAGCAATGAATGCAATCAAATCTACGTTTCCTGCGGCGGAGATAAGTGGCAATTCTATCACTTTTCGAATGCAGTTTGGAGAAAAGCAAAGTCATTTCATTGAACTGAAATCAAGGATAATCGAATATATGTACATACGTCGTCTAATAGCATTAGCACGTTTAGGTTATTTAGCTGTGACCAGTAGTTACGCAGATGTGAAGGATAATATGGACATATTCGGTAGCTCCCATTTGTTCTATGGAACACGACGTCATCGGACAAAATGAGGCAATTTTTCTAATTTGTACTATAGAACTATAAACTAGCGTTTCACCCGAGCTCAGTTCTTAGTGACGTCACGGTACAAGATACGAATAGAATATTTCCCAAATTGCTCTATGTGATGTTTGACACCATTTGACACAGAGATCGGTCATTGTGAGTGACAAATCATGCTACACATGTTGCCTATATACATAAATAATGTATAACTGAAGAAATGGATGAATCCTCAGCTGATCTGATTGAAGACTCCCAGAGCATTCTACCACCAATTCCCGACACCCAGGGCATCTCCTGCAGCAACTAGGGGCGTGAGGGCGCAAAGCTTGCCTCTCCCTCACGCGTTCCACCTCCTCCTTCGCGAGCATTACTGCTTCGCTGAATGAGGTGATGGCTTCCCATGTACTCTCGCTCCGTACCATGGCCTGGACCGCCGGACGTGAGAGATCACCACCGCCGATCGCTTCCGCGAGGACACGGCGGTGCTCCGCCCAAGCCGGGCAGACCTCCACCATATGCTCCACCGTGTCCTCCGGGCGATCCACACAGTGGTGACACCCGGGCGTTTCCTCCCGCCTTATCCGGAACAGGTACCTCCCGAAGCACCCGTGTCCGGTGAGGACCTGCGTCAGGCGGAAGGTGAGGACGCCGTGGCGCCTCTCCAGCCACTTCTCAAAGACGGGACTTATCGCCGCAATTGTGGCGTGGAGCAGATGAGACCTGGAGTGCAGATCGCGTAGTGAGGGATGCTCCCCAGCTAGATGGACCGACGACCTAAAAAGGTGGCTGGGACAGACTGGATGCGGAAGGCGGAGGACAGGGTGTTGTGGTGCAGCCTGGGAGAGGCCTATGTCCAGCAGTGGACTGCGATAGGCTGAGCTGATTGAACCGTATGTAAGTTGTACCTAGGAGGAATATACAATGTGGGAGTCCTTTTAAAGGCTTTTTATTTTTTTTTTTTGTGGATGGGAAATCATCAAATGACTTCTCCCGCTCTGGGCGGAGCGGGAGGGCGTGTCAGACTTTTACTGACTAAAACCCACCCGTGTTCCTTCTGTTGCCTGTGCCGGGGCCACGGTAACTCTTTCGAACATCCCGCAACCCTAGCTGGCATCGGCCCTAGCGGACCCCGTCAATAGTGCTGACATCTCTTTGAGGCGCGCGTGGAACACGACGCGCCGTCGACTCGGGCTTGGTCCTTACCGGACGGCGAGCTACCCATTGCTCGCCGTCCGCAAGCCCGCGCCTACGGTGGCCGGGAATCAGCTGCCAATTCCCGACGCCCAGGGCGTCTCCTGCGGCGACTAGGGGCGTGAGGGTGCAAAGCTTGCCTCTCCCTCACGCGTCCCGCCTCCTCCTTCACGAGCATTACTGCTTCGCAGAAGGAGGTAATGGCTTCCCATGCACTCTCGCTCCGTACCATGGCCTGGACCAGGGCCGGACGCGAGAGATCGCCGCCGCCGATCGCTTTCGCGAGGACACGGCGGTGCTCCGCCCAAGCCGGGCAGACCTCCACCGTATGCTCCACCGTGTCCTCCGGGCGATCCACACAGTGGTGACACCCGGGCGATTCCTCCCGCCTTATCCGGAACAGGTACCTCCCGAAGCACCCGTGTCCGGTGAGGACCTGCGTCAGGCGGAAGGTGAGGACGCCGTGGCGCCTCTCCAGCCACTCCTCAAAGAGGGGACTTATCGCCGCAATTGTGGCGTGCCCAGCGCTGGGTTGCGACAATCGCACTCTCCATGCCGCCATGAGATCCTGCCGGAGCTCTGTCCGCCGTGCCGCGATTTCTCGCGGCAACGGAGTTACGCCCCGGCGTCCTGCCTCTTCGCGCCACTCCCAGATGTGTCCTTTTAAAGGCTTGGATTATGGAAGTACAAATATTATGACTGCACTAAGACTTGTTTTCGAAAAACACCGATTACTTATTAATTTTATTGCCTATTTATTACAATATCACAATGGCAAACCTAATCTCTAACTACGTGCTGTATTAATTTTGTAAGGAGTGCAATAAGAGACTATCTTCTATGTAATAAAACATGTAATAAGCTCTGTCCGACCCCTACGGGATATTGACACTTCGATAAATGTATAAAATAATAAAGAGTAGGTAAGGTTACACGGTTAAGTACCTATCAACCAGTTAGATGGACTATACAGGGTGGAAAAAATCAATGGGCCATGAAGGGAAACCACTTTAAATTCTTAAGATAGATTATTTTACTTAAAGGAAAGGTTCCTTTATTTTTAAAAAGAAACAAAACTGTATTCACAGATTTCTCGATAAACTTACCTAAGCCGGAAATCGAACCAGCTAAAAATTAAAAAAATAAACACTCGCGTTTTATTTCACTAGTCGATCTTAAAAGTGGTTTCCCTTCATGGTCCATTGATTTTTTCCACCCTGTATAGTCCATCTAGCTGGTTGATAGGTACTTTGCTCACATTGATATTTCAACTTCCCTCGAGTCTCGCTGTGGGGATGAAAAGTCCCTGCCGTAAGCAGTTTGGGGTTAGTTCAGAAATATCAGTACTAGCTTCTGCCCGCGACTTCGTCCGCGTGAAATTTCTTGTTCGCCCAACCCACCCCGTCGCATCGCATCGCCCGCCCGCGCTATTACTGCGTTTTCGCTTAGTGTTCTTTCTGACATTTTTTTTTTCTTTTTGATAGGCTCCTAAGGGTCGTAGCGTGATGATAAATCCGACTGGTAGTTCTAGAGCAGCCTTTTCCAAAGTGGACGATAACGCCCCCCTGTGGGCGCTGCAGGCCTAAAGGGGGGCAGTAAGAGACCCAGAAAAAAAATGGGGGCGTTGTGTGGAGAGTTAGGGGGCGATTTCTAATTTTATCTAGGTAGTGGTTTTTAAGTAGGTGAAAAAATGGGGGCGCTAAAAATTATTTATTCTCAAGGTGGGCAGTAGACAAAATAAGTTTGGGAACCCCTGTCTAGAGATTAGCGCATTCAAACATACAAACAAACCTTTCAGCTTTCTTATTAGTATATAAATAGATGGCAGGTGAACAAAGAACATGGTTTTTTTTGTTTTGAAGTGAAACTTCTTAGGTGGTGATTGATTGTTACAAGGACGCGTCACGTTTAGGCACATTTCGTTATATGAGAGATAAGAAAGATATAACTCTCTCTTTTGGTATCTCACGCTAAATCTCTCTTATTCCTATTTTTTAACCGACTTCAAAAAAAGGAGGAGGTTCTCAATTCATCGGAATGTTTTTTTTTTTATGTGTGTTCCCCGATTGCTCGAAGACGACTGGACCGATTTGGAAAATTCTTTTTTTTTTTTGAAAGGGTATACTTCACAGGTAGTCCCATTGTCATTAGGTCAGGATCTGATGATGGGATCCTGGAGAAATCGAGGGAAAACTTCAAATATTATAGGCACACCTATAGTGATTTGGGTATTTTTTATAGTAACTTGTGCATTTACTCTCGGAAAGCACCATTTGGTGAAGTGGAACTGATGACGAAGATGGTAAGATGGCCACCGGATCTACTCAATAATAAGTATTTCACGGGTTCCGATTCGATTACTTTTAAATGATTGTGAAGTACAGTTGTTCTATGTCACGAAGTCCGTTTGGCTATGAATGTTGTCAAGCGTGCACATGCACATTGTTTTTGTGTGCGTAACCTCGAGAGCGCTCAGTGTCGATCGGGACACGGTCCGGATCAGTAGTGTTTTTAGTTCGCGCCAAATTGTGTCACGGAGTAAGGTCATCATGGCAACAAAACGAAGAAGAGTTGTCCATAGTGAGGTAATATTTATTTATACGTTTTCAATTAAAATTTTATACAAAGATACTTAATATAGCAATAGAAGTATTTATAAAATGAATGTTTTTTTGTGTTATATAATGTTTATATTTCTTAATTATTTTGATTACATTTTGTTTTAGGGTCGAAACATGATAGCTAGTGTTTATCAGTTTCTGCGAGAAGAATATGAATTTACAAAATCTTTCATGGAACCCAACTGTGATTTGTCTAATTTACGAGACATTACACGGCGTACAGCTGAAGCTACGGGTGTTAGTCAAAAAACAGTTCAAAGAATATTAAAAGAAGATAAGGAATTGCCATCCACTTCATCAAAATTCACTTCACCTATGAAGAAAAGGAGAAAGCGAGATAATAAAGTGGATATAGATAATTTTACAGCCGATGTGGTTCGCAGTACTGTACAAGATTTCCATATTGTCCAATAACGATTATTAAATCTCGACTTGAATATAGTATATCAGATTTCTTTGCTAACGTTACCCACTTTTATACACACAAGCGCGCTTGTCGGGATACGTCACTACTACAATCAAAGCCGAATGGACTTCGTGAAATAGAATATCTTTACCAGGAGAACTCCTCAACAATTAACGTCCCTGAATCGGGAAAGGCAATATTTTGTAAAAGGTGATGAGCAGTTGTTATTAGGCTATTGTAACTTAGATAAATTACAAACCGACCCATTTATAAATGAAAAATAAAAAAAAACTTGTTTGCAAAAAAAAAAAAAAAAAAACAACCGACTTCGAAAAAAACATCACAACAAAGACTTCCGTAATTAAAGTTATTTTTCACTTTGTAGTGTTTTTTTTTTTTGGAAGCCGGTTGTTTTTTTTTTTTTTTTTTTGCAAAAAAGTTTTTTTTGAAAAGTAGTTATTGTTGTTGTTTTTGCTGCACAATTTTATTTTTAAAACCAAGTTCTTTAACGTAGTTTACGGTAGCAGTAAACTGGCATAAATCAAATCAAATCAAAATGATTTTATTTGCCTAAATAAGGTACAGAAGGTTCGTAAAGTGTACACAATAATTGTTCTCTTACTCTGCCTTTAATTTCGGCGTGCAAATATAAAATAAAGTTAAGTACATTTTATTTAAATTAATTATCGATCATAATCGTGCAGTCATTAAACAGATAATCCCATTAAAATTGTATTATTGAATTAAGTAAATGTCAATATAAGGAAAAAATTAATAATAATAAAATAATAATCATAAATGTCAATAATAATCATGTCGCAGAAACAGGCAGATTACATAACTGGAAATCTACTGGTGTAGACAAAATACACAATTTTTGGTACAAAAAGTTGACTTCATAAACCCACAAACCCATAGCAAAAAACTTAACAGAATTAATATTAGGACAATAAAATGGGTAAGTAATATATGATATAATTACAAAATCTCTAATATTTACAAGACATAACAACTGAATCTATAATTTTATTTGATATAATGATCAGATAATATAATAAAGGATTGATATAATTTTAAAGTAACTAATTTTTATAAGCCTAACATACATTGAATATAAAATCGTTTGATATACCACTCAAAAGACATAAAACCTATTTAGTCTAATATGATAAAATGCTTGCAAGCAAGCATGCAGCATGCAAGCATAAACAGACAGTATTTGGTATTGTTCCTCAGAAAACGAATACTAATTCGCTATAATATGTGAGCCGTGGATGAGCATTGCCATTAACAGCTGGTGTACAATAGCTAAGACGGATTCTTCATTTAAAGCTCGTTTTCCCGTTATTTTGCAGCGAGAAGTTGCAATACCGCAAATAATGCAGTTGTCCATCTCGATAGGTGGTATCGAAGTCCGAAATAACAAGTGTAGTTAATCAAAGTGGCAGATACAAAGCCTGTTTTCGCGCTGAGGTAATTTGTGAAAGTAAGATTCGTCAGATTCCGTGAAACAGCCGAAGTCGTTGGATAAATCACCCAAAAAACACGAATGTCGCAACAGAACACATTCGCTTGCGCATCAACAGTTAAACACAGAGCGCAGGAGATAATTTTTTTAGTGTTCCGTACCCGAAGGATGCCAAACGGCACCCTATTTCTAAACTTCCGCTGTCCGTCTGTCTGTCAGCGGGCTGTATCTCATGAGCCGTAACCCCTCGGACATCGGGCCTTTTGACAGTTGGACCATGCGTGTTGACAGTTGTTATTATACAGTTGAAATTTATAGACATTGTGTATTTCTATTGCCGCTATAACAACATGATCCATTGCCTTTTTAGCCATTTCACTACGGAATGCATGTGATCTCAACAAAAACACAAACATTTCAAAAAATATTTTTCTATATTTAGCAAAACTGCAAATTAAAATTCTTTTTTATGATTTTGGTTTATCATAAAATAAAGTATTTTTCCACAATTTATTTTTTGCAACACGCTGGGCCCAAACGTGGGCCATCTCCTTTAAAGTCATAAAAATAACTTGGCTAACACGTACACATCCACAGGGCTCGGTGGTGGTCGATCACAAAAATTAATTGTGATCATATTAAAATGAATAATTATTATTTTTAAGTTAGACATTTAGGCCCACTAGCACCACAAAACACTAAATACGTTGAGCGCTAAACGAATTTAAAACATTGTTCTATTTCTGTCAATTGTTTGAAGTTGTCAAGGCGCGATTGCACCAAAATTGTGTTCAGTAAATTTGTTCACAAACATTTTGTGCAGAACTCCAACAGTGCACGTACTGAGCTGCAGATCCGTTTCCACCTGCAAAGCTGTATGCAAGCGTACAGTGTAACACATTTGAAAATGTTTAAGTACTTGAGTGAGTCCTCCGAATGAAACATTTGTGCCGTACACTGTGCAGTACAGTGTCGCACAGTGACGCACACAGGTAGAATAGCGCCTTTAGGGATGGAATGTATTTATGGTTTTTAGTTCAAGCGGACTTTGGAATCATAAAAACCTGTTTTATGTATAAAAAAGATTAATTGAATTTAAGTATTATTTGTTTGTCTTTCTATTTGTTACATTTTCACGCCTTAACGGACAGGCCATGACCTGAGTTCGGGCTTAGGATAATTTTTTCGCCGGTAGTACGTTCCCCTGGGATAATTTCCGACTTACACGCGGGCGAAGCCGGGGGCAAAAGCTTGTATCCTCGTATAAAAGTAACTTTAGAAAGGTGTGGTGTTTCTTACTTTCTTATGTCAAACTGTCAATTACGTTTCATTCTCCTCTCCAGCGTTAACTATTCGTTCAGCAAAATGCAATAAAATCTTGTATCATTTATTAACTTACAAAGTTTTAATTTGAAATAAATATCCAGTCATTTCTTTAGAATGAAGAAATAAAGAAGTTTTTATAGAATAAGGCTAATTATACACGTTGTTTGTTAAAGTTATGTTGGTTGTAACGGGACACACGGGAGGGGAAAGTACGTATACACAAGGTGTAACATAATTAACGCACAACCTCTTAAGGGTCATTGTACTCATCATTATGAACAACTTTTACTATGGGACCAAACCTGAAATCGCGAAAAAATATCTGCTGTTCCCAATGGCTGTTCCCTACATTTTGACGAGTTATGCGAACATAAATGTAGGGAGCAGCAGATTTATTTATGTTATATCTACACATGTTACATATTATCTATTGTTCTCGTTAGATAGATAGCGATTTATCGATGGTTGTGAGACGACATTCAAGGACAGATAGAATATACTGTCTATCATCAATAGCGATCTATGTTTTACTGAAAAATAAGTTATTGGGTTCGGCCGTAAGTGTGAAAAAGCATTCTAAATTGTTTATAGCATGCGACTTGCATTCAAAATGAAATTCCTTCAAATCAAAGCACATTATGCCATAAATAGTAGATTGTTATACAAGGGATGAAACGGACCTATTTAGGCACGAGATGGTTTGGCGCATAGAACAGATACAAGAGGTTTGGCGCCCTCGCTAATAAGTCCTTTACCATAAGTAAACACTTGCTTTGCATTTCGAATATGAGGAAAGTAAATAAAAACCGGTATACCGCCGTTTGCCCGAATTGTATTTACCCTAATATCATTTGCCATAATAGTCAACAGCTATTAGCATATTATACGACGTAATATTCATTTGCCCTACTCTTATTTGCTATATTAGTCACGTGCTAGAAGCTTTGTTTCCCATAAAGTCCCATAACATCATTTGTCATGATCATTGTAAGCCCTAATTATCACATGTCCTAATTATCACATGCCCTAATTATCACATGCCATAATTATTATTATCATATGCCATAACATCATTTGCCATCGACATTGGGTATGTAACGGTTGTTATATCAGGAGAAACTGGATGCAATCGGGACTTTAGGGCACTCCGACTCGGATAGGTTAGGTTAGAAGGGGATGGCGGGGTCGTGTGAGCGAGCGAAGCGAGCGAATAGACCCCGCCATCCCCTTCGTGGTTATTTTTTTATAAACCACACAGAAGTAGGAGCCCCGCGAAGCGGGGATCCGTCGACCAACCCACCATCAATCATGCATAGAATATTTTAAGGTTTGGCTAGGTCTATTCGCTCGCTTCGCTCGCTCAAACGACTCCGCCATCCCCTTCGTGGTTATTTTTTTATCAGCCACCCAGAAATAGTTTGGATATGTGCCATTTGAGTCAGGTTAGAACTGTGACCTAAACTTAATAAAGAAGAATAAATAAATTTATTCTAATTATACCAAAAATTACACACCCATCGACATCGACAGCCAGAAAGCTACATTTAAATGTTATGTCTATTAATCATTATGGCGTTTAAATATTATGTCTAATAATCATTATGGCGTTTAAATATTATGTTTGATAATTATTATGACACTTAAAAATATGAAAAACAATACGTATGGCACTCGTATCTTATGGTATATAATCTTCGGGTAAACAATAGACAACCATAAAAACCTTATCAGTTAAACAAACAATATTTTATTAAAACACAATTAAACAATATTGGTAAGATAATATCTATAACATTGCATACACGCTCTATAGAGTTGAAGATTTATGATTCTTAAATAATTCATTGAAATGTGTTAGTAACACGTTTTCCGAAAAAGACTTGACTCTTTTTTCAGCGCGCCATTTCATAAAACATCGTAACATTTTAATATTTTGATTTTGACGGTAAAAGGTTTTCCACTACTGTTTTAGCCTCTTTTCTAATGAACTCATGATATACAAATAACTGTATACGTAAGTAATTAGCACTCGACAAAACATCTGAAGATCGAATTGCCGCTTTCCCGCCTTTTTTATGTTTCTTTTTCTGTGGCATTCTACCAGCCAGTATTTTTTATCATTTATGATGGAAAATATACAGCTCAAATCTATGTAAATGGAGAAGGCAACTGTCAAAATGACGCTGTCGTAGCTAGTTCCCAGCACAAGCCAACAATACAAGGCGTGAGGTGGTTTTATTTTATTTTTGCAAAAATGAGGCGTTGTTGTGTTACTAAATACTAATTTTTTTCAAAATTGGAGTCCACTATTTCCCGAGAGACCCTAAAACTATAAGATGGCTAGAAGCTATTAGTAGAGATTTTGAAAAAAATAAACAGAGGGTAGAAACATTTTGAAGAAAGTGATTAAGAGGAAATATTTAAGGTTTTAAATTCTGACACTTTCCATGTCAAATACTTGATAAAAATCATTTGAAATCACCGAAATTACAGAAATAGTGAAACAAAACCAGAATGAACGAAATGTCAAATTTATTGTAGGCCGTAGGGACCTAGTTAAGATCACGCCATCTACAATTAGCTTTGCCCGACCGATGTTACAAAATTGTTGATAATATTTTTAATTACAATTTTACGTCGCGACTTAACAGAGTGGCCGTATAAATAGTTGGGACATGGCTTGCGTAGTTTTCAAATTTTTTGACAACAGGGATAATCTTTTCCCAGGGACGAAAAGTACTGTTTTCATCCCTCTGATCAGGTAAGTAACTTCAAGCGTACTTTCCAAGTATGAGAAATCAAAAATAGCTTTATCACTTCAATTAAAATATTTAACAATATTAATATTAAGAAATAAGGGTATTCCCTCTTAAACGGTAATTGGTTATATAGTGTGACAGAATTTATTAATAAAAAACCGGCCAAGTGCGTGTCGGATCACGCACAATAAAGGGTTCCGTAGTTGGGATGAACAATTTTAAGAAGAAACACAATTATCCCAAGAACAAACTTAACATTCTAGTTGAAAAACATGTTCTCCCATACATTCCAACTGCAAATGTAAGTTTGTACGCACAATATTGTGAGATTTACTGTGTTATTTTAAGACCATAGACTACTTATAGGTTTTCCAGTAATCTATAAGTATAGAAATATTTTCTGTTTTTTTTTTTTTCAAAATTGTAGGCTCAGTAGTTTCGGAAATAAGGGCTATATGGTCAATTTTCGTCTATTTTCTTAAGTAACTTTAAAACTATTTATTTTAAAGTTATAAAAAATATCCATTCGAGACCCCTACATTTGATGTCACATGGTAGGTATAGTTTGTAAAACGTTTTTTTAATTTTCTCATTAACCTCCCAAAAGCGACCCTCGTATTCAAAATTCATTTATTTACGTTACACGTGCGTATTTGGGTCACAGAAATTGACATGTGTACCAAATTTCAAGTTAATGGGTCCATTAGATTCGGAGCAAATTGGCAGACGGATAGACAGACACACGGGTTGCGTTTTTTTCCTTTAGGGGTGTTGCAGTGAATAAGGTTTATTATAGATTGTAGGACTTCGTAGAAAATCACAACACGTCTTTACTGAATGAGGATTTATTCCGAACTACATTAATGAGCAAGACAGACAATTATATATATTTGTACCGAACATACCGCCCACCAAAAGGGATTTTTAATTCCTTTTACAATATTAAATTTTGAAGTTATATAAGTAAAATTAAATCAATTAACAAAAAAATCATGCACTATGATATTAGGTTTATTAAATGTTGGTTAATGTATAACTATCAGATAAACAACATTGAAGTTTCAGATGGACTACAACATAAGTTTTATATTACAAAACAAATTGGGAGTCTTTCAAACAACTGATATTAACAAAATTCATCAAATAGAATAGAACATAAAGTTAATGAAATTGAAATGAAACACTTAATTATTGTAATAGGGAACTGTTGTCGCTATTATTAACTATTGGTAGAAAACAGAGTTTGGAAACTGACCTTCTTACAGTATTCGTACCCATCTTTACGCTATAAACCCTAGTGATTCCATCTGATCCTGGGTGTTTGTCTACAATCCGCCCTAAAGGCCACTTGCCAGGTGGAAGTCCTTCTGTTATTACTCTATTTCTTACAAATGTGTGCCATCTATTGGGATCTCCTTGCAGCCATTTCTATAGTGGAATCAGTCCAACAAAATATCTGACTCTTTGGGATGCGAGTCGCCTCACTGATATGCTTTAGTAACTTTGACAGGAGAACTGCAGTTCTCCTGTCAAAGTTGTGGTGCGGTGCACCGCACAATTCCAGCCGTGGAAGGGATAATGCTTTGACAGGAGCGACCTTTGTCTTGGCAGCGATAATGTTTGTCTGATAGTCTCCGTTGACTCCTTGAACCCTCAGGTAAGCAACAGCTCCATACGCTTTAGTTGAAGCGTCACAATAACCGTGAATGGTAACATCTTTCAACGTTTCTTGAGTAGTAAGCAGCCATCTCTTTAATTCCATGAATCTAATATCTTCAAAACTGTGTCTTATATTTAACCATTCGTTCTTTGTTTCAGGTGAGAGTTCTTCATCCCAGTGGACCCGTCGAAGCCATAATTTCTGGATCATTATCTTTGCAGGTACCAGTGCTGGAGCTAGCCATCCCAGAGGATCAAAAAGTCGTTGAACCTCTGCCAATATTTTCCTCTTGGTAACTGTTTCTGATAAGGGTGGTAGTTTAAGGTTATATTTAAGTACATCTTCTCCCATATTCCAGGATAAGCCCAGTGTTTTTATGAATCCGTCTAACTTGATATCGATGTTAACATGAGAGCTGAGCTCATCTGGATGAAATTCTCTAAGGAAATCTGAATTGTTCGACGCCCATTTTTGTAGGATGAAACCACCTTTATCAAGAATTGCCTTGACGTCCTTAGCTACACCAATTGCCTCGGGTACCGTATCTTGACCGGACATTAAGTCATCTATGTAAAAGTCTTGTCTAATAGTGTCTGTTGCTCCAGGATAATTCTCACCTTCATCGTTCGCCACCTGGTGTAGAGTCTTGACGGCAAGGTATGGTGCACATGCCGTGCCAAAGGTGACTCGCAGAAGACGGTATTCCTTTACAGGTTCATTAGGACTGTTACGCCAGACAATTCTTTGATAATCTGCGTCCTCCTTCGTAACGAGTATTTGTCGATACATCTTCTGAATATCGGCTATAAATGCTATCTTTTTCAGGCGCCACCTCATGACAAGTGATCTCATATCTTCCTGAAGTTGCGGTCCAACAAGTAACTCGTCGTTGAGTGCTATGTTATTTGAGCCCTTGTGAGAGGCGTCAAATACTGGCCTGACCTTTGTAGTTTCGCTTTCTTCTTTTACCACTGCATGGTGGGGTAAGTATACAGCTGGCTTATTACTTTCATCGCTTGGAACCTCCTCCGTGTGTTTCATTTCGCTGTATTCATTCATTGCCTTATTATACTCCTTTCTCAGATCATTATTTTTCATAAAACGTCTTTCTAAGTGCAATAATCTATTTATAGCTCCTTCTTTCGTATTACCATACGGTGACTGTGGATTTTCTGTTTTAAATGGCAGCTGGACTATGTAACGCCCTTCACTATTTCGTCTGTATGTCTCTTTATATATTTTCTCGCACCTTTCTTCTTCATTGGTAAGTTTTCTTTGTGCATCTGTTTCAACCTCCCACATAGATTTCAAAATTTCATCTAGATCAAGATTATGATGCATTACTAGTATTTGTTGTTCTGAAGTTTGTGCATGTATCTTTCCAAATAAGATCCAACCCAAGCTTGTATTTTGGGCACATGGGGAGCCAGGTGGACCTTTGATTATCTCAGCCTTCAAAATTTGAGCACAAACTTCTACGCCCAGCAGCATGTCTACTCGTCCTGGTGAATGGAAGCTCGGGTCTGCCAGGGTGAGTCCCTTTAAGTGCGGCCAGGTGTGCATTGTACCAGTAATTGTTTCAGATGGCAAATGTGATGTTAATCGCGTTGGCATCACATAGGCATTGATGGTAATCTTGACATCATTATCATATCTCGAATGCAGCTCGACTTGTATCACGTGATTGACTGTAGTCTGTGTTGCTCCAACACCAGTGATTGTTCCCTTTATTTGTGATCTTTTGACCCTTAACAGTTGCGCTGCTCGCTCACTAATAAAGTTTGCTTGCGAGCCCTGGTCTACCAACGCTCGCAGTATTGTACTGTATCCATCTTCATCTCTTACTTGCACTAATGCTGTGGCAAGCAACGCTGTTGACTTCTCCGACACAAAGTTAGTAGATATGGTCAACTCAGGATTGTCACTGGATTCTGCCTTCTGTTGTTCTTCTTCTACTTGACTATGATGTGTTTTCACATTGTCTGACTGACCGCTGCTGGGTTGATGTAACAATGTATGATGGCGGCGGTTGCATCTTTGGCAGGATATTCGATTGCGGCATCTCTTGACAGAATGCCCTGACATCAGACAGTTGAAGCATAAATTGGTTTTTTTAATAAAGTCATTGCGTTCATTCGGTTGTAACTTACAAAATTCTTTGCAGTGACACAAGCGGTGCTCCGCGTTACACATACTGCATGACTTGGTCGGTGATGTACCTGCCTTCGCCTAACATTCGTCTGTTCTCTTTTAGCTGTAGGGTTAACCATCTCGAGTGTCCGGTATTTTGTTTCCAGGAAAGCCTTTAATTCTTCCCAAGATGGTAGGTTGTCAGTCTTTCCCTTGTAAGAAACTTCTTCCCAGGCCGTGTGTGTATCGACATCTAACTTCTGTACAACTATGTATATAATCAGCTGATCCCAGGACTCGACAGGTATTTCTTGATTGTTCAAGTTATTTAAGCACTGACAGGTTGTATCTAATAAATTCTTTATTTGGGTAGCCGATGGAGTGGTAATTTTCCTTTGAGTAAATAACTTCTGGAGTAGAGAATGAACTATTAAACGTTTGTTTCCATACCGTTGTGCAAGTGTATTCCATGCCTGTTCATAATTAATATCCGTGATGTTAACATGCTTTAATAATTCTTTAGGTTCACCAACCAGGCTCAACTTCAGGTAATGTAACCTTTCAACGTTACATAAAGACGTGTTGTTGTGTACCAACGACGTGAACATATCTCGAAACATAGGCCAGTCATCATAGCTCCCGTTGAAAGTAGGCAACTCGATGCGTGGTAAGTTAACACGTGGCGGCGATGAGGCTTCATATACTCGTATCTGGTTGTCTGTAGATTTCGAAGGATCCGGCAACATATCCTTCAAATCGCCTAATAAACATGAGTATAAATCTTCTACCAGAAAATAATCTTCATTTACGAAATACGGAACATCATTTCGTTTACACTGAGGCGTACACTTCACTAATTCTTGATGTGTCGTATTAAACGTTCGCCAATATCCTTCGATACCTTGTAGCTTCGTTTCAATGTAACCTCTTGTTAATCTTTGCTTCGGACATTTCTTTAAATTACTTTGTGTCTTTTGTAGCAGTAAATAAGTATCTTCTAATAAGTTAACTAACTGTTGCTGTTCACTAGTTAACGTACCAGTCATTGTTTTGTATAGCTACTAAGATAGTCTTCTACTTATGATGATAGTTTCAAAACACTCACAATTCACCTTTTAAGTCAATCTTGTTTATTAGTTATATCGCACGTAGCACTAATGACTTGCAAAATAGGTGCAAAAAAACGGCTCAGGAATGCGGCCTATTGTTCTCCGATCGCCGGGTCGTCCTTATCTATTTTTCTAATAATCCGGCTCGTTTGGACCATATGTTGCAGTGAATAAGGTTTATTATAGATTGTAGGACTTCGTAGAAAATCACAACACGTCTTTACTGAATGAGGATTTATTCCGAACTACATTAATGAGCAAGACAGACAATTATATATATTTGTACCGAACAAGGGGTAAGGAACCCTAAAAGTAACAGATAAATATGGTTACTGAGTTTTCATAATATTACTTTATATAGATAGGTAACTATCCCGTGTTATTAGACATGTTAGAATAATATTTTTACCAAATCGACGGTCCCTACGTACCGTACATAAAGGCAAGTCAAAAATGGCATTATTTTTATAGCTTATTGGCTTTAGATTTTCCATATGCACATAGCTATATAAGCAGAAGATTTGCGAAATACACCTATGTAACTGTTGTTGAAATAAATAAATTAAAAAAAAAAGTTTTTTTTTTAATATCATGTTGTCTACGACACATTCGCTCAATAGTCTTCATTCATTTTAAAATTCATTCATATTCATTCCTTCACTCGTTCAAAAATCACCTAAAAATCTTCTCTGTCCGTTACATATTAGAAAAATATTGTAAAAATCTTAGTAAACGTATTTACCTATAAAGAAATCTTTGTTTAATTTATCATAAACACATGTATAAAATTTAACTTCATTTACAGATCGTATAAGAGAACAAGTATTATAATTACAACGAATAAGTGTCGTAGATGCGAATATCTACTTATACGTATCATTTCGTACGGTTTTTGACATGTCTTTATGTACGTAGGGACTGTCGAAATTATTGTATCGTTTTAAATTTTTACATTCAACATGTTTAAATATTTCTAAGTATGCCAGTTTATGGCGACACATGTAAGATCATAATTCTATTAATAACACCTTAGTGTACCATGTTTTAAAGCAAATAATTAAATTTTTAGGCTTAATTATTCAATGGCTAATCGATAACAACTTAAAAATTAATTTAGGGAAAACCCATGTCATGAATTTTAACCAGCGAACAAACTCCATTAATACAAATATTAAATATAAAGATAATACAATTACTAAAATTGACAACACAAAATTTCTAGGGCTTTGGTTAGATCAGCACATGTCATGGAAAACACACATTGATCATGTAGTAAAAAAACTAAATCAATATTGCTATGCTTTACACAATTTAAGCAAGGTCGCCAATCGTAGCACCGTTCTTACCGCATACCACGCATAATTATGTCTCCACCACTCTGCGATATGGCGTAATATTCTGGGGTAATTCTACGGATAGAGAATTGGCCTTTAAAGCCCAAAAAAAGTGTCTTCGTGCAGTATGCATGATCCAAAACACTGATAGTTGCAAACCATTTTTTATTAATTTAAAATTACTAACACTTCCGTCCCTATATATTTATGAAGTTGTCATGTTTATCAAAAATAACCTTAACCAATTTGAAACCCTTTCCACTAAACGCCATCAAGGTGCAATTAAATCAAAAACCCACCAAACCGCCCTATTCTCAAAAAGCTTTCTAGGAATGGCTCCAAAAATATATAACAAATTACCTACACCTATAAGAGCTTCAAAAGACTTAAATACCCTTAAAAAAACGCTTCATAAGTTCCTAATACAGAAAGCATATTACAGCGTACATGAATATTTAGAAGAAAAATAAAAACCGTTATGCCTTATTCTCAGATATATTTGTTACCTACTCACTTTAGTTAGCTATTAATATTGTTACCTTAATTTGTATTGTTTTGTTTATGTTTATTTTATTGCTAAAGATCTAAGAACGTTACTTAGCAATATTTTTTTTATATTTTATAGGCTATAAGTACCACCTGTACAACTATTACTGTGTACGCAAACAATATTTGTACGCCTTGCAAGGCAGCGCATAGTGATACAATACATTTATTTTATAACATCATGTACCACAACATTATACCTATGTGTCACAAATAAATAAATTTGAATTTGAATTTGAATTTGAAATTCTTTATTCTATTCTAAGGTTTAGCGCCTATTCAATGCTTCATAGTTTCATAACTACGACTGGGAGATAGTTACAACATTGATATAAGAGTTTTGCTAGGCGTTATTACAAAATATTTATGTTTGCACGTAAATCAGAGCTGTACTTCTATGAATTTAAAATTCTTTATTTTATTTAGGTTATACAAAATTAGGCAATTATTTAACTACGGTTTTTATAGTCAGTATTTTGGTACAAATAAAATTTTCCAGCTGTCTAAAGATTATCAAAGAGCTTAAATATATTTTCTGTTAAGACACAAGCTCGCTAACCCATCCGAAACCCAATCGCAACAATGTAACTTAAACCCCACCCATCAATTGAAACACGCGCCAACCAATTAGAAGCAAGCTTTAAAAAACTATATTGACAGCTCATTCTAAAATAGAACTCGTTGAACCAAGGTCGAACCAATGAGAAGCTAATATTCAGTACTTACAACATTTTGCATCTGTACCTAACAGTATCATTTCAGAGGTTATGTGAACTTTTATCAGCCGGCAACGTTTCAAATATGTGTCGGAATTTGTGGACAGAAGTCGTGTGATAATGTTGTTAAAAATAGTGTGAAAATGGGGAGCTCAAAGACATGGATGACGCCGTTTATGAAGCAGGTTCGTGTGTTGTTTTTATCTGTTGGTAATCCTGAATGGGCCATGATGGTCTCTGTTCGGATTGGCGGGTTCAGTTCTATTTTAAGTTGAAGCTTTTGTAAATAAATAATATACGTTGCAGTTTGCCATGTGACTGCATTCAATCTGGCATCGATTTATAGATTTATCAAAGAATGCAACCAGGAAATGGCTCTAAGTATTGAATTATCGTAGAATAGATGTTTAATTTTCGTGAAAATATTTCGTTTTACGAGTACAGATCTTCATATAATGTTTAACCACGAGTTTCAGCATAAAAACTTAAAAATATTAAAAAGACCGCATTGCACATTATATTAGGTAGGGAATTCTAATAAAATAGGTACCTAGGTATACATAGGTATCTACCTAATATTTATTGAAATGCCTAATGCATTAATTCTCATGTAGGTAATTCCTAGTATCTAAATCGACTGATACACGGTTGCCAACCGCTTCCTGACAGAGGTGACCTTGGTAGTTTACCACCGTGTGGACATAGTTGTGTAACAACCATACAGCCCATAGACGCCTAATACTTGATCCAACGCACCTCGGCACTAATAACAGTTAGATGGTCGCAAAGATGGTGGTTTACGACCAAACATTGAAACAACGCTGCCGGTCGCCAACCGCGTCTCCGACAGGGGTGACCTTGGGTGTAGCAGGCGCTTAAATAATTACAAAACCTATGGGTAACATAACTTTGTTAATTATTAATTTTAAATATCTAGCTTATATATAAAGTGCCTGTAGGATGTCTTGTAAGTTGATTGTTACTTGAATTATTTAGTAATAGCCTTATCATAAACTATTCGAGTGGCTAAGCACTTGACACTGACAACTTCCATTGCCAATAAATCTAAAGAAAATTAAATATATACCTACTTACAAATAAATAAAATTGAAGTTTCTGTTTGTAATGTCAAAATAGCAGTAATAACATATATTATGTGTTACATAATGCGAAAGTATAAACGGTATCTATGTACATATATAACAAAAAAAAAAACTTTTTGTTTTTTTTTGGCTGTCGGTTCATTCCGGCTAATCTCCGAAACAGCAGCACTGACTTTGACGAGATTTTCACTGGCAGATAGCTGATGTTATAAGGAATAACTTAGGCTACTATTATTTTAGGAAAAGAGTTAGGATTCCGCGCAAAAAATAAAAACCCATGAATTTGTGAACAAAATTCGATTCAAATAGGGAAGTTGTTTTGCGACATCCACGCGAACGAAGTCGCGGGCATAGCTAGTCAGAAAATATAGGTACAGTAAGCGTTCAAAAAAAGTGGATTGGCACGTACGAGTCGTATTGCAGTGAACACGCGGTACAGTCCGTACATCTGTATGTGTAAACAACACGGCACACCGACACACAGACACACACCACTGAGATCGCAGTTTTCCACTTTGCAGTTTTACATTGTCGTATCGTTACGTAGGTACTCACGTCGCACTACACGAAATAAAAAATATATTTCCGTCGCTTTGAAACTATCTAGCATGCCATATACTAAGATGGTTGAAATTATGAACTGCTGCTCGGTCGCTACCGCGTCCCGACAGAGGTGACCTTGGTGGTTTACAACCGTGTAGATGGTGGTTTACGACCAAACATTGAAACAGCTCTGCCGGTCGCCAACCAAGGTCGCCTCTGTCGCGGACGCGGTTGGCGACCGTGTAGCAGGTGCTTAAGACAAAGTGAGTGTGTTTGCGTGTCTAAAGTATAGAAACAACTATTAGAAGAAGGTCGTAATAAGTCAAACCGAAGCGTCAATTTATTGCTAATGGACTTATGAACGCCACTGTACCTATTTACTTGCCAGAACATGAGGAATCTCTATCATCCTCCATTCCTAGCACACTAGCACATTTTACCACCGTATGTTCCTTCCATTATCTCTATTTGCCGTCATCTCAATGCTAAGATGCTTCTTAGCCATACCGTCTCTCAGATCATTACCAATCAAATGTCCATTTCCATAATCATCACGGTTTGTTTCAATTGATAGTCTCGAAGTTCGATGACGTTAACAGGCAGAGACGCTGCCGTCTCATGCTCGGATCTAATCAATTAGTTGGGTTTTAACTCAGCACAAGGTGGAGGCCAATTGTCCGCCATCAAACCCGTTAGAGTATGAAACTCCGACTGAGCCCAACCAGTGGTCCTTCGAGCCGGATCACTGGTTAGGCTCAATCGGAGTTTATAATAAAAGAAGTGGACTGTATTAAAATAGGTGTAATACCACAATTAACAAATCGTCTTGTAGGTATCTCGTTAAACATTTTAAATGTCATAAATATAAGGTGTAATTTAAATAACTGCCAACCCCTTGAGGGGTCGTTGTACTCATCATTATGAATAACTTTTACCATGGGACCAAACCTGAAATCGCAAAAAAAAGTCTTCTGTTGTTCCCTACATTTTGACGAATTATGCGAACATAAATGTAGGGACCAGCTGATTTTTTTTTGTTATTTCAGGTTTGCGCCATAGTAAAAGTTGTTCATAATGATGACTACAATGACCCCTCAAGAGGTTGGCAGTTAATTAAGTTACACCTTTTATAAATGAATGATTTCATTTCCATAATAACTTGTCAGATGTGGTGGCCTCATTGAACCTTAATAGGCGCTCATCTGACTTTATAAGTATCGGCTGATCGGGATAATATAATATATTATTCTTCCCCCGATTAGCCTATGATGATTTAATATTATTTTCCTTGAGTACTTACCAAATACGGTAGGCTAAGTCTCTTATTATAGTGAGCATGTTAAAATTAACGGCACCTATATAATTGAAGTATGTCCAGAACTGACAAGTTACATCAATCTGTCTCAAATGAATGTCAGTGAAACTGAGGTCGTTACATTATTATGGGGAAAATTACGATCACGGCATGTGGGAAGAAAATCTTATTAAATTACGTTTATATTTTAACTAGAACTAATTTATCTGGGCGAAGTGGCATCCTTGAGTATTGCTGTAAGTGCATAGTTGGTCGCCGAACGCTCGCTTGTTGTGCCCGTGTAGTGACGGATATTTGGGATGGGCAAGGTATCAGGATAACATTTTACTACCAGCTCAGCATTTAAATCATATTTTTGTAGAAGAGGAATAAAGGCATTAGTCAAGGTGTTTTTTTTTTATTAGACCTAACCTGATGTTATTTATATCATTTCATTTCAACAGATTGAGGTTCGCCCATCAATATTTACACAAGCTAGATATTAATTTAACGTTTTCTACCGGTAGACATTATCTATACCTACAATATCAATAAATACGCCTTTAATGTAGACGGTGGGTGTCATCCTCCCGGCCTTATCCCAATGTAGACGGTGGGTGTCGTACTGCTGCTACGGCCGGAGCAGTGCGGAGGTGAGGTGGGTGTCATCCTCCCGACCCCATCCCAGTTAATGAAATACAGTAAGGTTATACCACTTTTTAAATCTAGGGACAGTAAAGACACCAACAATTATAGACCAGTATCCGTGTTGCCAGTATTCAGTAAGGTGTTCGAAAAGGTAATGCTCAATCAAATGCTTAATCATTTTAACACCAACCAAATCTTGTACGATCAGCAGTATCGTTTCACCAAAGGACGTTGTACGACTGACGCCGGTGTCACCTTATTAAAACACATATTTACTGCGTGGGAGGAGGTTGTTGTTGAAAATATCAAAATTACTATGTGTTTGCCTATCATATTTGAGGAGTTCCCTCAATTCCTCATGAATCCTGTCATCAGAACTGGATTTTGATAAAAATGGGACCAATCTGGAAGCATGTCCTTTCAAATAAAAAAATAATTTTCCAAATCGGTTCATAAATGACGGAGTACTGAGGTAACAAACATTAAAAAAAAAACACAACCGAATTGATGACCTCCTCCTTTGTTTGAAGTCGGTTTAAAATGGGTGTTCCACAAGGCTCGATATTGGGTCCTTTCCTCTTTTTAGTATATATTAATGATCTACACCATGTATTAAAAAACTAACCACAAATGGTGTTATTTGCTGACGATACCTCCATAATTTTTAAGATAAATAGACGTGCATCTAATCTTGACGACGTAAATAACGCCCTACTGCAGGTCCAAAATTGGTTCACTGCTAATAATTTAGTATTAAATGGGGAAAAAACTAAATGCGTAAGATTTGCTTTACCAATGTTAAAAGTAGTGATTGTGACATAGTATTGAATAAGGAGAAACTAGAATTCGTCGATAAAACTGTTTTCCTGGGGATCACACTCGACTCAAGGCTGCAATGGGGTCCTCATTTAATATCTCTTGCAGGACGGTTAAGTTCAGCAGCATATGCCGCGTGAGAAAAATCCGTCAATTTACTAATGTAGATACCGCTAGGCTAGTCTATTTCAGTTACTTTCATAGTATCATGTCTTACGATGTTTTACTATGGGGACGGGCTGCAGATAGCGAGTCTATTTTTATTCTACAGAAAAGAGCCATCAGAGCAATATATGGCCTCCGCAGGCGCGATTCTCTAAGGGAACTGTTTAAAGATATTAACATCATGACGGTACCTTGACAATATATCTATGAAAACATCATGTACGTAAGGAAAAATCTAAATCTGTTCGGTAAAAGAGGTGAACGACACAATTATAGGACTAGAAATGGGGACCAATTAGTTCAACCAGGTTTCAGACTGGCTAAACTAGACTCATCCTTCATGGGGTACTGTTTAAAGTGTTACAATAAAATACCTTCCCATATTCTCCAACTGGATGAAACTAAATTTAAATCTTCTGTAAAACGCACACTATGCAGCCAAGCATATTATAAGTTGGGGGATTACATCGCTGACAAAAATGCTTGGCTCAATGCTGGTCCTGCTCCACAAGGGCGCAGAAACTAATTGATTAGCCTTCGAAAATATTGTTGGAGCTGCTGAAGATTGTAAAAACTATCTCTGCATTATATAGATTCAATCTCTTAGTATTTTATTTATAATTACATAGCACATGTGTGAGCACTATGTACCTACCTACTATAAAGCTACCATTAAATGGGTACCTGCGTCTTACATTGACTTGAATGTGCCCTGGCGACTGAGAGTATGTCACGCTCACTCAAATGTCTCGCTGGTGGTGGCGTGTGTGTTGGATCATTGAGTTCCCTTCAAAATGGTTGAGCTGAATGGTGCTGATCCATGCGACATGTTCGTGAACGGGCGCCGTCAGTAGGGACTGGTCATCTCTTAGCTGCGACGGCTTATTTTAATTTTTGAATCGTTTTTGACTTTTATCTTTTTGTTGCGGACGCTTTTAACGTGCACGTCTTTCTACATTGTTCTCACATACTTAATTTCAACATGGATGATGTAACCAATATTTTGTAACAATATTTTGATTTAAAAGAGTGTCCGTGGAGTTTCTTGCCCCTTCTTCTCCATAGAGATCTACGCTTTGGAATGGGCAACTAGCTTCAACTTTCCGACTAAATGACCGACTCTTTGACAATTCAAAAGTGCCTGTAATTGGTTTATTTGAAATAAATGCTTTGAGTTTTGAGTTTGAGTTTATAAGTAGTCTGCCCAATTTGTCTGTCTTGACTCTTGGATGCCTTATCCGTGGCCTTCATCATAGTAATCACACCCATTCTACCCATATCAATCATCTTTCAGGCAATCCATCCATCGTTTTATGGAAAACAATGTACCTACGTACTTTTTTAAATCATAGCGGCAGCGGCACTGTAAACAATGACATGATTCATGTCACTTGTCTGTCAGTTTGATTTATTAGTTCCGATAATGTCACTTGTCACGTCGTTTTTTTTTTATAATACAAAATGGGCAACGAGATGAAACGAAAAGCTGATATATTCATTTCGTAATATTTTAATTATGCGGGGTTTTAAAAATATGATAAGTATGTATATCAATCTACTCCTGGTAATGTATTCTCAACATTGGAACTCTCTAAATGAACTCTTTTTTGTACCAATTAATGTAAGAATCTCGTCATGACTCTTTTAATAAAAAAAAAACAATTTTTAAAATTTTTGTCTGTCCGTTTGTTTATTCCGGCTAATCTCCGAAAAGGCTGGACCGATTTTGACGGGACTTTCACTATCAGATAGCTGATATTCTAAGGAGTAGCATAGGCTACTTTTATTTTAGAAAAAATATTAGCTTTCCGCGCAAAAATTAAAACCCATGAAACTGTGAACAAAAATAATAACTCTGGAACTACCAGTCAGATTAGTTAGAGTAGCCCAACTCTTGAGGATGGTTCTAGGCTATTTCACACCACACTACGGCCCTTAGGAGCCGAGCAAAAAGAAAAAAAGTCAGAAAGAACGCTAAGCGAAAACGAAGTAACAGCGCGGTCGGGGGACGAGGGAGTTTTATTAAAATGTGGCTGTTATTTTAGTAGATATATTGTGTATCTTGCGACTTCCATGCGAACGAAGTCGCGGGGCACAGCTAGTCCTAAATATAATGGCGAAATGTGGGTGTTACTATACAGTACACACCCCTGCCTAACCCTTCGGTTAATACAGGCGTGATGTTATGTTCTTTCAAGCTTATCTTGTGTCGGCACGAGATTGTTATGAGCGATACAGTGTTTTTATCTCCCGATTTCCCGAAGCGACGTGCGCTTTACATGTGGTTACCAAGTGTACAAACACGCTGTGAAAGTGTGTGTACGCGCAAGAGCTCTCGGTGCCGTCCGAGACAATGGCGAAATCGGAAGTGTATGTGTGCGTATTATGTGCTGACGCTACTCGTCTTCACGCACACATTCACAGCGTGTTTGTACACTTGGTTAACACAATTAAAGCGCGTGTCGCTTCGTGAGATCAAAATACTCTAACAAATTATCAAGTCATCAATGTGCTAGCGGAGCTGACTGCCCATGTAGCGCCGGCATGGCAATACCAAGTAACACCAATCGTGAAGGCAATTTTTTTAATGCACCATACTGCTTTGATTCTAATTACGAATTTTTTCCGACCATTCCAGTGCTTCGTGACGTCAGGCGTGTCCCTGAACATGGCTGGGTCTGGCCTGGTGGTGGGATTCACTACGGCCTTGCTGCAGCAGCTCAGAAGCCCAGGGTCTATCATACCCATTGATGACACATCTGGATCTTGGATAGGTTGGTCATTTTACCTTAGTAATAAAGTCGAAATGTGGTTCACCACAAATGTCCGCAGTGGTACATTTAGTATACAATAAAGCTGCCTGTTGTCCTACTGTAGAGCCGAACAGAAGCCTCTTAAACAGAGAAGGAACAAGATTTTACCAATTGCCTAATGGCGATTTAAGTCAATCTTCTCCTTCGTTGTATCGATGACTCCATTTTGCATGTTTTAAAATAGCTTCGACCAGAATTCGGCTACTACGACAGCGTTATCGTTGGCCTTACAAGTCTCCCATAGTGCAGGTGTTAGTGCTTTCTCACGATATTTTCAATGTCAATGAACCAATCGTCAAAGCGAGTCTCTGAAAAAAAGCGTCTGTCTCGACTGTCGACTTGTCGCAGTCCCACTGCTAAGTAGGTAAGGAAAGTTATCCCGGTCTATTGAATAGACATGATGTGTTTGATAGACATTAGTGAAGTGAGCTGACATTTCACCTGATACTAGGAAAACACTATTGACAGCCCACTTCACCTACGTTTTCACGGTGAGATTTTTACAGAAAAAAAATGGCTGATATTAGTTTTGCGAACATACGCGTGTCATTTGCCACGTCTATTTAGGTACAAATATTGAAACAATCAATCTGCCAAGCCTTTTCCGAACTATGTTAGGGTCAGCTTCCAGTCTAACCGTATGCAGCTGAATACCAGTATTTTAGCGACGTGTATTTAGATGGAGCGACACTATCCTGACCTCCACAACCCAGTAATCGGGTAAGACGATACTCCTTGATAAGACTGGTTGTCACTTTCGGGCCTTAGACGACCCGTAACGACTGTCAAAGATCCAAGAATGACAGTCGGGACCAACGGCTTAACGTGCTTTCCGAGGCACGGAGGGGTCTCGGTATGTAAAGATGGTCACCCATCTACGGACCGACCGCGGCAAGCGTAGCTTAACCTGATCGATCGACACATGCGGCTGGTATGACCTGTGGTATTACTTAGCCACGAGCCCCTCAAGGTACAAATATTAAGATTTCCGTGTTTAGCAATAGATGTTTCAGGTACAAATATTGAAACATCTATTTTTAAACACGGAAATCTTAATAACCATAACAAATAAGTAATTTGCAATACTCATTACGAAGTCCGTGTGAAGTTACAATGAATACACCTATCGTCTCCGTAGAGCGAAAAAGTCATTAAGTCGTAAAACCCTGTTTTCAGTTAATGAGAGTTAAACTTTTTGAAAATATAAATAGTCATAATTTTGACTTGTCATTACATACCTTTATGTTTTTAACTTTATTTTAAAGGAAATAAAATAAAGTTCAACTCTTCTTTTAGACTTTTCACTCTACGGGGACGTTATAAGCATATCTGATAGGACAGCAGACGGTTTCTCATCTCAGTTTTTTTAGATATTGCCGGCTGTCAACACTGCCTAGATCTAAGAATAGAACACCAGCTGATGACATAAGTATGTTACGAAAAGGGCCGGTTTTGCCTGGGGAAGCACACACACCCGAAGCAAAATCCAATCAAATCGATATTGATTTGACATAAAACTGCCATAATTCACAATTCTAATACTGGAATTAAGTAGTAGGTATTTAAAATCATTAGCCGGGTCTAGCTACAGTGAAATTTATGACCAATCAGAGATCGCATTCCAAATTTATCAGCTGATAGATTTTACCACCCGGACATATGGATATCAGTTAATTGTTTATAAATAATGCGTACATTGGTAATTATACTAAGTACCGACTTTATCAGATTGCAGTTAAAACCAGCGCTTTATAGTTTACGTTTTCAATATGTTTACGATCTTCTTGACCTCTAATCTATGACGGACGGTGTGATTGAGTTTCTTATGCCATGAGAAGCCAAAATTACGCATTAATTATTAAAATATGTCTTGTATTCATTTAGAGTAATTCTATGATTCAAAATTTCAACTGTTATCCATCTAATCCAATATTGTATTCATAGTTTAGTCGTACGGTATACTACGGACTCTTTTAATAGGCTTGCTGGTTGTACATGTCTCTAAGGTCCACATGTCTACAAACAGCAGGATTCTCAAAATCATCACGCTTTGTAAACGAATGGTGATCACAGCATCTTAATCACATTATGACAATCCAAATGCTACTGTATCTGCCATCTTGATGTGAAAAGGTGAAGTGATAGTGAGTAGACAGAGAGTGAGAGGGAGGGATACTGTGAAGTTCGGCTCCAGACTTTGTATGATTATTTTCTTTATTTCATTATATACATATAAATTATATTTTTAAATGTTAGAATATAAAAAACAGCAGCCCACCGATATCGGGAACAGGCTACCGGCAGTCAGGGGGGCTAAAACGGCCACTTTGGCAGAATCATAATAGGATAATATTATGTACTTTAGTTAAATTAATCGTAATATGGTCACAAATTGACAATTTATAATATTAACTGCGCACAATTCATATCACGCAATTCATCTGTTTTACAGTTTTGTATGGAGATTCGTAAAATGGTGCACAAACTATGAATTGCTTTAATGTCAAATAGCAGAATCATAAGAAGTTAGTAAAGAGCAACATCTTACAATTCATATTGAAGATTTTGTGAAGAAATATTATAATAATGGCAGATTTAGACGTTTATGTAAATTTCCTTGCGGACGCACGTGTTACGGAGACCATTTTATATCGCCGACGAAGTGTAGCTCTTCAGAAAATGAAAATAGCTTTTGAAATGCCGGACCTAGAGTTTGTTGATACCTATAACCAAGGCTATTTTCATTTTTCATTTTCCAGTCTGAGTCCATTTGAGTATGCCAAAAGAGTACATCAAAACCGGCATGACCCAACCGTTGAAGGCGTGAACCTTGTTTCCGCCTGATAGAAGACTATTAAATACTTTCTTCAGGCGGCCAAAGAAGCGCTCCTTAATGCCCAACGCTTCCGACATACCCAAATACTTATAGGTTTCGAGAGGACTCTAAGGTTTATGGAATCCGAGAGCTGGGTACCCACGGATTCCACAATCTCCCCTCGCTTTACATGAATGACCGCACATTTGTCCACACCAAATTCCATCCTGATGGTGCTACTGAAACTTTCAGTTACTTTCTATAGCTCCATCAGTTGCAAATTGTTGGGGGCAAAGAGTTTTAGGTCATCCATATAGAGGAGGTGAGATATGATCTGACCACCTCTCCTCAGCTAATAGCCTTGAATTGAATCCTCCAGCAGTATGCTAAGAGGATTCAAGGCTAAGCCGAACCAAAGCGGACCCAAACTATCGCCCTGAAATATGCCTCGCTCGATCCTTATCGACTCGCTATTCCTCTGGATATTTTGACATGCTGGATAGCGAAGGACCGTCCTCCATTGCCCCATACACGACATCAGGAAGGCGCGCAGAGTTGCAATTACTTTATATAACTCTAGCACCCTCATGAGCCATGTATGTGGCACTGAGTCATAGGCCTTCTTATAATCTATCCAACATGTCTACAGATCCTTTCGGGAACGACGAACCTGTTGGTTAATGGCCATATCAATGAGGAGTAGCTCCTTAGTACCGCGGGACCCATTCCCACATCCATTTTGAGAGCCAGACATGTTGGAGTTGGTGTTTATATGTTTGTTAATTTTAGTTCTCAAAATGAATGTAAGAACTGTTCAGACCGTTGGTAGACACGTGATCGGTCTATAATTTTTGGGCTCCACAGTACTACTTGATTTATGGAGCAGGTGGGTTATTCCTGCCGTTAGGAACTGGAGCAGCGACCCTGACTCTAAGGCAGACTGGAACTGGGATGCCAAGCGGGCGTGCGACCTTTGGAACCACATTATCCAAAAGTTGTGCAGCCCGTCCGGCCCTGGAGATTTCCAGTTCGGTAACGGACGGACTGCATGAGCTACATCTTGGGGGCTGATGGTAATTTCCCCCAGTTGTGGTATTTGTTCGCACGCTCGCTCGATCTCCCTAGTTCAGTCACCTTCGGTGTGATTGACAGGCACCGACCAGATGACTCGCCATAATGAACACATGGCGTCATCTGGTAGGTGCGTGTCAGCCACACCTTGGTTCGGTCGCTCCCTAGCCCTATAAACCCACCTTTCATCGCTCTGGAATGTGCGATTCTGAGTGTATCGCTCCACTCGCTGCCTGTACCGATGAATACGGTTTACCCATGCACAGATCTGCTTCAGGAAGTCTGAGGACTGATATAAGTCCCTGAGAAAGCCCACTTCACAAAGCGCATCACTCTAGGGCGAGTATTTCCCTCCCTGAAGCAGATTAGTTTGCCGTTGAGCGTTCTGGCCCCACCAATACGGCGCTCAATTCTGCACTGCTAAGCTGGTACGGCTGGTTTCGGTCGTGTAGCACTGGATTCAGAAGCAAATTTGACGTGAGCTACACGATATGCTGCTACAGCCGCACAGTCAGAATCGAAAGAGTATCGGTGAGGTCTTCGCAGTCATCAAAATAATTTGACAACTGCGAATCCAGGACGGCCACCAGCGCCCTATTTTTGTTATGCATGGGCCATCGAGGTAAACGTGGCCTAAGTTCGGGCGACATGAACCGATATTCCCGAATCGGACCCTCCAAAGCAATCCTCAATTCCTCATTGCACTGGGTACTTACGTTTGTAGCCCTGTCATCACTCCCGTCGTCAGCTTGATTTGTGTTGAACTGTGCTGGTACTACAGTCTGCGACGGGGAGGGCGATAACATGGCTCCTCTGCATTTCACTTCGCAGGCGATCAAGTAGTGTCATCCAACATATGATTACGCTGGATGACCCGCACCTGATCCGACATCGTTGTGCCGAAGCGTTGACAGCTGGCTCAAGCACCTGAAAAAGAGAAAGCATCCAAACGAGGTACGCGGTCAGATTGTTTCCCCTCTCTGTAGCCCCATAGTATGAGTGCATGACGTTTTCATTGATGGATCGTTTCCATCTCATGCGCTGCACACTGCCGCCGCGACCTGGGACCCTTTCAGAGGCCGGTGGGCCTCGAGGTCCTAAGCCGTCCGGCGGCGGCCGGCGTCCTCCCCGTCGACAAGCAGGTGGTTGCGTCGTAGGCGGAGAGAAATACTCGTCGCTTGAGTTCGACGCAACTGCCGCGGCCGGTGTCATCACAGCGCTCACAGTGGGGCTGGGTACCGGTGGCGGTGAGGCGGAGCTGAGCAAAGAGTCCGAAGGTGGTGAGCGTGCTCTTCGTGCGGCTGATCTTGTCAACATTTCTCGATAATTTTCATTCTTATTTTCTGTTTTTCGGAGATGACATTACAGATATCAGTATATTATATGATTATTATTATTATTTGGATACTAACATTCATTTCAAGTTTTCTTTACTAACTCTGCTGTATGGATTCACGCTGATCTGATAATAACTAAAGGTTTATTATTTATTTATTAAAATCTTCCATTTTGCTTCCAGCGGCAATCCCCGGCATCTCCCTGGTCTTCGGCAACTTCATAGCACCACCAACCATGTCCAGATACGGCAGGAGGATTGCCAACCTCGTGTCCATCGTGCCACTGATCTTCTCCTGGGCTGCCATCTACTTTGCCAACAGCATCATCATCCTCCTCCTGGCTAGATTCCTTCAAGGACTATGTATGGGCATGTGTACTTCACTGGGTTCACTATTAATAGGAGAATATACCAGCCCGAAGAACAGAGGAGCTTTTTTAATGACCATATCAGTCTCCATAGCTTTTGCAGTGATGACGGTTCATTGTCTAGGATCCTACCTGACTTGGCAAACCACTGCCTTAATCTGCGGTTGTGTATCATTCGTTGATCTGTTCATAGTGATATATTCACCTGAATCCCCCAGCTGGTTGGCGGAAAAAGGAAGGTATGATGCTTGTAAACAATCTTTTAGATGGCTAAGAGGAGACACGGAAGAAGAAGAGCTAAGTAAAATCATTGAAGCGAGTATAATGCTGAAGGAAGCAAAAGCAGAAATGAGGCAAACAAAATCTTCGATAAAGAAATTCAGAAATAGAATAGAGAATTTCAAAATGACAGTGAAGAAAAAGGAGTTTTTGAAACCTATCATCATAATGATACACATATACATTTTAGGGCAATGGAGTGGGATAAACATGCTAGTAGCATACCCTATAGATTTATTCCACAAAATTGTTGGAAAAGACTGTAACATACCATTATTAGTACTTACTTTAGATGTTCATAGAATAGTAGCCAACACAACGGCTTTATACGTAATACAGAAAGTGAAAAGACGAACTATATTAGGTGTAACAGTGGGCATAAACATCTTTGCTTTATTAGCCAATGCTTCTTATTCCTATGCAAAAGAAACAGGGTTTATCTCTCCAGATGAATTTAGGTTAGGTATCTCTATAGTACAATTACATATGTTTTCTGTAGCTACTGGTTCATTACCGTTATGTTTTATAATAGCGGGTGAGATATTTCCTTTAGAATATCGTAGCTTAGCCGGTGGTATTAGTGTATTATTTTATTCAACGAATTTGTTTGTTACTATTAAAACTGTACCATTTTTGTTGAATACAATAAATTTGTATGGATTGTATTTATTGTATGCGTCTATGATGGTATATAGTTTAGTTGTGGTATGGTATTTGTTGCCTGAGACGAAGGATAGAACCCTTCAAGATATTGAAGATGAGTTTAGGGGTAGGCCGTTGTCTCCTGAGGAGTTAAAGTCGGTGCAGTCTTTGGTATCTATGAGAGCGTGTACAAAAGATAGAAGATGTAGCAATCCAGTTGTTTTATGTAACTAACGTGAGTCTGTATTTCAGTTAGTAAGCATAGGTATAGTTCATTTAAACGACAGGCATATTAAAAGTCCCGTGTTGTATGTACCTAGGGGCGAGCATAAAGACATTAATCGGACAGAAAATCCAGAATCAGAATCCGGGCTGCTACTGAGAATTTCTTAAAGGAGAAACGTTACCCCAATGACGCTTTCAAACTCTGGGATTGAACCCAGAACTTCACGCTCAATTTTCGCTAGAAAAACATGGCAGGAAAACTGTATCTATGATAGCAAACTTAAGTAGGTAGGCCTTATCTTTAAGGTTAGCACAGACCATCGAAGTGCCAGCGATATAAAATCACGCGGCACTTCAAATTTCTCTAACGATAAACGAATTTCAACCGTATCTAAAAGGCGCGTGGTTTGATTTTCAATTGTTATTGCATTAGTTCGGTTCGTCGCCACGGTTTAAGTTTACATTGTTATAACATTGACCTTGACTAATATCATTAGTTTCTGCGATAGTCTGCTCTGTGGACATAATATGGATCATGTTTAACATACTTAAACAGTAATTTATGGATGTTTGTTTGTAAAATGTCTCTATAATCTGCAAAAATAATTATTGATGCTTATGTCAAGCGCACGTTCTTTGTAACAATTGACTTGAAACAGCGCTTATAATATATTTCGTAACAGTAAGAAAGATTTTTTTAAAGTTTTTTTTATTTGAGATAGGTTTGCTCTTGACTCTAGTCTAGGTCAGAGATGACAGAGAAGTCGACGACGATGGAGCGAGCTTACCCAGAAGAAGCCTGTTCACTCTCACTTTGAAGAGATCGGGGTTGTATGCGTTCGGAAACACAGACGCAGGCCAAGGAGAGGAAAGGAACCCCAGGGAGGGTGGGAGTTCCACTCCTTTGCTGTGCGCATCACAAAAGACGTTCAAGTCGCTACTTACGTGCCATTGACCTTACTTTTGTTATGACTAGTTATAAGACAACTCTTGTAAGAGATAGAAGACCTGCACCCGAGAATTCGTAAATGTTTGAAAAATTCGTCTGTTCGTTACCGTAAATCACTCAATGAATGAATAGTCAAAAGGAAGGCTATTTATTGTATGTAAATCTTTAACGCAACTACCCGACTGTGCAATGCCCGGGTACACCACTTCCTAACAGCGGTAAATACGTAAGAAAAACTCCCTAAAACCGGTCAATAAATACTTAAATAGAAATTGAAATGAATGGCTAGAATGATACCGCATAGTGGGTTATCGAATAAATACTAGTTCTAATAGGTACCATTGCGGACAATTGAACGGTGAACCACTTTTAGACCTTATTACTAAGGCAATAAGGTTGGACTTGGTGGGACTTGTTATTATTTCGTTCATGTAGTTGAATCCGTAGAAGACATTATACTTAGGTCAAAAATTTTAAAACGACTTAAAGGTACTTCAAACAGTTACTTAAATGTGTATCATAAATGTGTGTTCACATTATTTTAATGGTGTGGTACAGACCAGCAAATTGAACAACTTTCTCCGTGGGACCAACATCGTAATCGCGATACCCTTAAATAATGACCACATATTTCTGATACACGTATACTGTGTAAAGAGATTGTAAATATAATTTATAATTAATTACATTAATAATTAGCCGTAAGATTTAATTAATATAGTAAAGTTGACATTATGACAGAAGAAATACAAGACAAAGTGAAATCTAAATAACTGCTTTTTATTTATCAAGCTGACCCCGACTTCCGGAACCCTTATCAAGACTTAGATCTATATCGTCCCCGTAGAGCGAAAAATCACTAAGTCTAAAAAGAACAGTTAGAAGTTTTTCTCAAGTTATTAAATAGTTCTTATAATATATTATAAACTTTATTTTAATAAAGCTAAAAACCTAAAGGTATGTAATGGCAAGCCAAAGGAGATGGAAAACAGTGGGCCCATCTGGGCCCACTGTTTAAATTTATATTTTCAAATACTTTAACTCAAAACAGGGTTTTACGACTTAATGACTTTTGCTCTACGGGGACGATATACTGTCAAATCCCTTATCAACTTCTGATGATTGAACCAACCACATGAACTAAAAAGAGACTTAGATTTTAGAACAAATAAAATGGCATTAAAGCGAACCGCAAATAAGTCCCATTTTGATTTCCTAAAAATACTAAATACTTAGTTAAGTAACAGTGGCCAACTTGATGTAGCGCTCGCCAGCCGCTGCCGGGCACCGCTCGCTCGGCTCGCGCGCGATTGTTGACAGTTCTAACCAAACCTAACCCGTTTGGCCGGGGTAACCCTGGCTTACGAGTAGTTTTTGCGACCAATTGTGAGAAAAGGTCAGAAAGTTAAAAAGAGGCTCATTTAATAAAAGTGTTCATTATTAGACGCCCAAAAAGTTCTCAGAGGTTCGTTCATTTAAAAAAGCGTACATCATTAGGTCAATATTTTTTTTGAGGATCAGTTAAATACATACAGGGTGTAAGAGACAGCCCTCCGCAGACTGATGGGGGGAATTCAGTATATCATACTAAGATGACCGGTACATGAAATTATTTCAGGAACGTTATGGGAATCCAATAAATCTGATTTGTTTTATTTCCTCACACGCAATGTATCGTTACCGTGGCAAAACAAATTTCCACATCCATTGCTCATTTTTTTAATTTTAGTTGTTTAATTTACATAAATGGAGTCCTGCGTACAGATAATGTAATTTTACATTGAAATAAAGAATAGTAGTAACAAAGATGTAACAACGTGGACAAGAAACTGCGTCGGCTGTCAGCGAGCAAAAGTACATCGTCACGTCGTCACGCCGCCGCTAGGAAGTTTCCCGCCATCGCAACGCTTCGAACACATCCATATCGATATAGTCGGCCCACTTCAACTATCTTACGATTATCGATATTGTGTTACTATCATGGACAGCTTCACGAAATGGCCTGAAGCCGTACCAGTGCGCGAGATAACAGCAGAGATTGTCGCTAAAGCACTGTATGAAAACTGGATTGCTAGATTCGGTTGCCCACTACGTATATCGATCGATCAAGGCAGGCAGTTTGAATCGTCGGTGTTCAACGCGCTAATGAAAAAATTCGGCATTGCACGCATACGCACGACCGCATACCATCCACAGTCAAATGGGCAAATAGAACGCTGGCATCGTACGCTAAAAGCTGCGCTAATGGCTAGAGGCGCAACCAACTGGAGCGACGAACTTCCCACCGTACTGCTTGTACTGCTTGTACTGCTTGGCCTCCGAACGGCGCTGCGTGAAGACAACAACCTAAGTCCCGCGCTAATGACCTACGGTTCTACACTACGTGTGCCATCGGATTTCTTCGCACCGGCTACTACGACTAACATGTCGGACGAAGATTACGTACGCCGCCTCACACAAACGATGACGTCACTCTCACCTTCGTGCACTACCGCTAGAACAACAGCCAGTCCCTTCATACACAAGGACCTCGGTACGTGCACACACGTCTTTGTGAGGAACGATACCGTGCGAGCGCCGCTGACACCACCCTACGATGGACCGTATCCAGTGCTACAGAGACACGAAAAATACTTCAAATTTCAGCTACCGCATCGAGAGACAGTTGTATTGCTGGATAGACTGAAACCGGCATACATCTGCAATGAAACACCAAACACTACAAGCCCTACAAACACAGCAAGCACGCCGAGCATCGTGAATCCTGTACCTTCACACCAACCATACATCACCAGGACCGGCAGAGTTATGCAAGCCAAACGTACGCTTCGCTAAGGAGGGGGTACTGTGAGGTACGCATCGCTACATCATAGTAAAAAGAGAGGAAGTACGTTATCTTCATACAAACGCACCGCGCGCGGCTTGTATGTGTGCGCCAAAGTATCTATGCGTCGCCGCACGCACACTTAAACAAATCTCGGCCCGTTTCGCAGCGCGCCAGTCGGGGCTAACATCGCACGAGGTTCGCGCGTCACGGCTTTTCGGCACCGCTAAATGAATGAAAAATGTGTGATAATCGCAGGAGAACGTATTGCTGTGTGTTTGGGTGTCTTAATAATTCATCGATTCCAGAATTGTCTCTGTTCAAATTACCTATTGAACAGGAAAGAAGTCACTTTTTCTAGCATATCATTTTTACTTGATGATGAGATACCTACTTACTTATTTTTTGTTGTATTAGTTTTCTATCAGACAGAGGAAGTAGGTAGGCCTACATTCCCACTAGAATGTACTAGGTACTTTTGATCTGTCAATTGATTTGCCGCTATTGCTTTGTTTATGTTTAGTCATGCCGATTTCTCAGTACCTATTGTAGGTATAGTAACTAAGTACCTACTTACAGTTATAAAATCGTACTTAAAAAATAAGTAATTGACTAATTGTGAATCAGATAAATAGAGCAAAGTTCGAATCACCTACCGTTTACTCGTGCTCATCACCGCCCCGCGCCGCCCGTCTGCTGGCCCGTCGCTCTTTCTTTCATCGTGAAAGGTTTCATCATCGTTTAGGTACCCAGACAATACAAGTAAAAAATACAACTTCCCGACCCTTGCCAATTTATTAGCACTGAATTAAAATTTAACTAAAAGTGACAACCCTGAGACAGTAGGCAATTATATCGCGGATTGTGCCGGAGATAGCCTACTTCCTCTCTTTATACTATGGCTACATCATCCTCAAGCCACGCATCGCATAGAAATGTAGACCGCCCGCGCTGCGAACGCGTTATATTTACGTTAGTACTTACAGAGTCTTGTAGGCGCGTTCTTATTGGATGATCGCGTGACGCCTTCATGGTAGCACTGGCACTACTTCAGCCCCTGAGATTTTGCACTTAAGCTCGTTGTGTGTACGGAAAAATATCCACCAAACACCCGAATCCCCTGATTGCGGCGGCCGCCCGCTACACACCGTCGCGCATAAGTCGCATCCGCCGTCCTAGGCACGCCCTAACCGTCCCGGATGACGCCATAACTCTCCTCCAGGAGAGTAATCCCGCCACCAGCACGATCCGGAAACTCAAATCGAGACCGCCGTGCTTCCGCCCTCGCCGCCGAGGGCCACCGCGACGCCCCCGTCCATACCCACCCCGACCCTTGCTCGAGCCAGCCCGCGCAGCTGAACCCGTAATTTTAAATTTGCCCCCAATTAATCCGATCCAGCATGTCCCATTGCTGTCCTCTCCCAGCGACGCCCTAAGCCGAGGTCCGTACCCCACAGGGGGTGCCCTTAGCGTGTAGTCGCTTAGTTTTTAGTCTTAGTTTTAAGCCTGGCTGGAGGCCTTAATTTATTGAGGCATCCACAGGAAAGCCCGGTTAAGCAGTCGACAACCTCCTATAGGTTGAACTGCGAGATGCCATTCCCCAAAAACCGGAAAAATATACGTTCCTATTTCTACACTACTACTCTTGTTTTATTTCATCATTACCTACCAAGCTGCTACAAGTACAATGACCCCTTAAGAGGTTGTGCGTTAATTCCGGGACATATTGTATACGCATACCAGCAAGTGACTCGGCAGTCATTCTACTCGTCGCCTCGCGCACTCGCTCGGAGCCCAGCCACAAAACTATTCGAATTATACACTAGCTACTCGTTGCTCACCAACTCGTTTCTAGTTGCTAGCCCTACTTATAATACCAGCTCTTCTCATACAGAGAAGGCACGAGCATTGATCACCACACTTGCTCTAGACGGGTTGGCGATTTCAGACTTGCATCCTAATCCTAACTAATATTATAAATGCGAAAGTGAGTTTGTTTGTTACGCTTTCACGCTAAAACGGCAGAACGGATTTGGATGAAAGGAGATGTTCCAAAATGTATGGAGCCTGGGCCAGGTCCTTGTACACTATACTTAAAAATAGGGAAATACATTTAAAAATGTTCTCAACTGTCCAATTACTTTAAGATGGCTTTGTTTGTTGGTAAAACACAAGAAATTACACTTCAAATTGCAACACATAACAAAAACCCGTCATGGCGGTAAGCTGTCATTTTGATTGCTTAATGACGTTTGATATGTTGTGAAGTGACACTATTGAGATAGCTGACAGTTCTCTTTCTATGATCAATGGTCGATCTATGGTTTACTGTTATTGTTTTTAAGCACAGAGTAACTAAATCGGTGGGACGCCGTGTTGAAAGTCGATAAAAATAATTGATAAATTTTTCTCTTTTTTTTGAGGTAGTGTACATAGACCTGGCCCATTTTGAAACATCTCCTTTGGCACATGGATAGACCATGACCCAGTAGCGCAACTACAATTAACATTAGAGGGAAGCCGAAGAAAAAATTGTTCAGATCTCATAAACTCAAAAAAAATAAAAAACTAGGTTTTTAATGTTATGACGTATTAAACTGGTATTAAATATAATTATATAATGTGTAGTGATACACAGTTACACACACATGTGTACCATATTAGTTGGCAATAGTAGACATTAAGAAGAGTGGTTGTTCCGAAGGGAAGCCGATAGGAATCGGGTTGTATGAAGGCTACGCCCCTGCCATGACCTGGGTATACTTTTTATAGGATACTTTTTATCCTGATATTCCCACAGGATCGATACTATGCGGGTGAAACCGCGGGGCGTAGCTAGTTAACTATACGTCCAGGTTTCCTCATGATGTTTTTACTTTACCGATGTCAGTAATTTCAAATATAAACTCAGCTCTACTTACTTCTCGCTAAACGTCGGTCGGCAGAGGGCCGACCTCTCACTGTATGGAAAGCCGGTACGAGGTCAGATTATACTGGACATGACATGTATAGCTTGATATTGTGTCGTCTAGTGAACGAAGATCGCCTAAGGAGAATAATTTTCTACCTAAAATAATTTCTAAGCAATTTTGGATAGATAAAAAACACGAATTAAAAATAAAGTCAATGATTTATTGTCATATCACATTTCGCTATAAAATACTGTTGTTAAAATTATACTTAATTATTATTCATTTATAATAAACATACTTTAATATAATTGTGTTACTTATATAAAAATAATTTGGTGCTTGCTTTGTATGTGCACTTATATTAAATATGTGTGATTTACAGCTATCTAGTTTTAGAAATTATTGAAAATAAAGAAAATACGTTTCATTGTACACTGAAATGAAGCGAATACTACATTTTTACCGACTACATGTATGCCAATTAGATCGATACTTCATGCACAATCTACATACCTAATTACATTTCAAAATAAACATTCGAGTGAGTATAGTAAGTAAAAAAAAGTCTGAAAAAATCACAGGATTATAAAAATATATTAAAAAATGTGTTAATACATAATTTATTATCAAAACCTTAAAAATAATCATAATCATTTCAACTAAAAAGTAATGGTGAATACTCGTAACTAAACTAAATAAACGATTCAGGAATAATAAATCTTTTAAAATTAGTGTTTCAACCCAAAAATGCCGCATTTATAATTTATATTTTTTAGTCAATGGTTAATGGACATTTGTGGGTTAAATAGCAATAAAATCAAAATCTTAAAGAAGACAAGTAAATGAGGACTTTTTTATTTCTTTCATACATATTATGTAGTCCACGGATTTAGGGTAATATGGACCTTCATGCCCCCGCCCTATATAGGGAGGCATAGGACGAATAATGAAAATATAATTTAAGACAGACAACACACGTACGTCACAAAAATGGTTTAGCTAATATCAACCTTATACTTTACACTAAAAGGCCTCATTGCCATAATTTAAGTTGTCTAGTTTTCTATTAGGTAACGTATATTTTGCACCAGATAGTAATAATATTACTTAGCCGATTTGTGTTTTAAATAAAATGAAAAAAGGTAAGATGCAGGTTTGTGTACACGAGAAGTATCATGGACGCAAAGATTTAAATCGTTAGATTTGCCCTCAGCGCACTTATGTCGCACGAAAAGTGTTCATACTGAGAAGAGCGAGCTCACACATCCCACATATAATTATTGGCGTTTCCATGGCAGCATGCGACGTGGTGTGTATCAGAGATGTTAAAACGAAACAGAAACGCGACCATCTTTAGACGCGATAGTCAAATCTAACGATTTAAGTCTTTGCATGGACGACATTAATTTTACCTACAGCATATTTATAATAAGTACCAAAAGTTTTAATAATAATGGAAACTAGCTCTTGGGACCTTTGCCACTGGAGTTAATGCAAGCCTACAAATGAACAGTGATATATCCTTTTAAAAGATATACAGTTTTACATAAGTCTAAAGTTAAAACATAAATTAGGTAGGTATTTAATCTCGATGTTTTTCTAAATAGGTGGCGACACTCATCATCATCTGCCTAGCCTTTTCCCAACTATGTTGGGGTCAGCTTCCAGTCTAACCGGATGCAGCTGAATACCAGTATTTTACATGGAGCGACTGCCTATCTGACCTCCACAACCCAGTTACTGGGTAATACCCCTTGGTAAGACTGGTTGTCAGACTTTCGGGCTTTTGACGACCTGTAACGACTGTCAAAGATCGAAGAATGACGACGATTCACCAAAATAGGTGGCGACACTATAGCTGATTTAAAAGGCATTTCAATTTCAAACATACGAGTTTTTCTTCATAAGGAACGTTCCAAATAATTGAATAACAAATCAGTAAATATTTTAGTTAAAACTATGATAGAAAATAACTAAAAAAATATATATAGCAAAAAGAGCACCGTTTTAAGGAGGTTCGTTATATCAAAATAAAAACAGTTTTATTTTTAATTAATACATAAATTTCGGTTGCAAAGAATTCAAACTTTGTCATAAACAATTATAACATTGAGTTTCAGAAATCAAATTTAGAGTGCTACAAGTAACTTTTGGCGCCTGAATGACATTGACAGCTTTGTAGTTGTGTCTGCACCCTTATAAAATTGCCTATAACATTGAGTATATGTACGAATTGGTCCACTCGTTTAGAATCTAGATCATATAATTTAGGATAGAGATCTAATGATCTAATAAATACATCACAGGTAATCCCTTATTATAGCGCGGTGGAGGTGACGGACTTTAAGCCCCTCACTAGAATTGTAGGCGGGAGGTCCTTTGTGAATTCGTCTAACACCTGAAAGGAAACAACGATTAAATTATTATTATTATTGTTTGTCATTGACTTTGGCTAGTCTGTGGCGCCATCTACATCGCCACAAAAGCGGATTACGCATCACGCAGACGTCACGCAAAATTTTACATCGCGCAATCAGAGTTTACCGCGCGACTGGCATATACAGGTTGTCCGGTTTCGGAATAACAAAACTTAAAGGGGAGGTACAGACCATCAAACTGAACAACTTTTTCCCGAGGACCAACAACGTAATCGTGAAAATAAAATTAATCGTCCCATACAAAACTTCAATACCTACTCGACCAAATGTATGGGACGACTTATAATTTTTTCACGATTACAATGTTGGTCCCCGGGAAAAAGTTGTTCAGTTTGATGGTCTGTACCTCCCCTTTAAGTTTTGTTATTCCGAAACCGGACACCCTGTATACAACATCTCGACATCAACCGTCGGCGTCGGGCAGTAGCCCACCAGACACAACACCCGTCTGGTCGGAGGTTCCTCCTTTTTCTATAGAGGATGATTGAACTTTACACCCTGGTCCTCATACCTCTGAAGGTCTTATCTTGAAGCATGTCTAGATGAAGGCGTCTTAAGGCTAGCGCAGATCGGGGCGGACCGCGCCGCACCGCAACACAATTCCTCCTTCCTCACTTGCGCACACTACAGACGGCCCGCACCGCACTTTTTCGTTTGCAAATGCATTGCGGCTGTAATGTGCATTAGCCTTTTAACGCATATTGAAATGCACGTTTACTGGACGCAAGACACCACAAGTATGGCTGGACTTGAGTTCAGTGACGTAAGTTACATGTGGACGGCGTTATATCTTAAGCTGATATCAGACGCTGCGCTCGAGGACTCGAGTGAACATTCATTTTTGTTTTATTCCACGTTCACACAACAGCGACAAAATTACATAGGAATAAACGTTCTTTTGCTCCTTTCATTTCATTTTTCGATCATTATTATTTTAATGATATGAATAGTATTTAATTTTATTAATTGCATTGTAATCTAAATTTAAATTATGAAATTATTGTTAGTATTCTTATATTATTGCTAATTACTAAATGTGGACTGCATGATATAAGTTTAGCCAAGATGTAAAATCTAAATATTAGTTCGGCGGAAATGCCGAATGTAGTGAAACCCATATATCTTAAGAACTTATGTTAGCTACCTATGTTCTTGCAAATAAATTCATTCATTCATTTTTCGATCATTCGGTAGGCGAGTGAAAGTTGTCGAGTGTCGAAATCCAACATCGTTGGATTGGTTCTCTAATTATTTTTATTTTTTTTTACTTTTGATTAATTTTGAGTTTAGATGTTTCCCTCCGAGTGTAACATGCCGATTGAAAGACAAAAAGAGGTCAAGTACGAGTCGGAATCGCACGCGAAGGGTTACGTACCTACAACCGTACAATATTTAACACTACATATTTGTTAAAATTCATTAGTAAATTCAAAATCTTTATTTCGAGCGAAGACATAAAGGGACAGTCTACTCTGTCAGTTATCATTTTCAGAACCCTGTTAGGGCTGGCCATGACTCGAACCATAATCAAAGCAGCGCGCCTGCGCATTATTGTGTAAAAACTATCTGCACGCGCCGCCGCAAACATCCCAGACGCACTGCAACGCCACGGCAACCCCATCAGTTTTTCTAAACGCGTTATTAAATTGGACACGAAGGGCTTCTTACGACGGCTGCGAATATTTCTCCCACAAGCTGCACGTGCAGAAGGCGGTGTATAATGCTCTAAAGAGCGTCACCTTTACATCTGCAGGACAACCTGCAAACAATCATGTTCGCACGAGCGGACAGAGCCCTCCGCTCCCTATCAATGTCATCATTGTCTTTAAGGTCAGTGGTGACCAAGTGACCTAGGTATTTCAATTGTTCCACTGGCTCAGGAGGAACACTTTTTAGCCGTATGGGAGGCACATCAAAGTGGTACTTGGTCCCCGCCTCAATGTACTCGTATCTACTGACTTTTCTGTAAAAAAAAAAGCCGAAAAAAACCCGTTTATGTATTTTTATTATTTGTTGTTACAGCAGCCATGTCGAGTGTCTACCTATTACGGTCCTTCGAAAATCGAAGCGTCTGATATCTGCTTTAGTATCGTGCGTATGCGTTTAAAGCGGTTTACCTGGACAAGCTATTAATGAGAGGTGTACTGCTAAAGTTAAAGAAAGGAATTCAGAATTATATAACCCTGTCCTCCATGGTTAACGCAAAGGTTGGTATTCTTCAGGAACCTTCTAGAACATTCTAGAAGCTTCCTGGAAAACAGATGATGCACGCCCGTTGTTTTGTCATCAGTCGTCTGACGTCCGTCAACTAAGCCGCGCACCGCGAAGGCGATTCCTTGTTATCTTATGCTTATTATCCTTGTCAACTCATGAAGCTTCGATCTTCGCCCTGAACCCTAATCTATACTAATAATAAAGCTAAAAAGTCTTTTTTTTTGTTTGCTTGTTTGAACGCGCTAATCTCCGGAAATACCAGTCGGATTTGAAGTACTTCAATTTCGCTTAGCGTTCTTTCTGACTTTTTTTTTCTGATGTTAAGTAGCCTATAACCTTCCTCTAGAATTGGGCTATCAAATGCAAAAATAAATTTTCAAATCAGACTAGCAGTTCCAGAGATTAGCGCGTTCAAACAAACAAACAAACACTTCAGCTTTATTATTAGTATAGAAGATAGATGTGTTACTGTTAATAAAGCGTTTACTGTACATGTGTGTGTGTTAAAAGGTGCGCTATTTTTTCTATGATTATCAGTTATAGGAATAGGTAGTGCTAATTTGCCTAAACTTCGAGGAAGGAAGTAACATGGAGTAGATAATACCTCCTCTAAAATCCCGGAATAATTTTAATGACGTTTAAATCCCGGGATTTAAAAACCACGAATTATTTATTAAAATAGATAGATAGAATACTCTTTACTATGTACACCATAAAAATTACATATATATATGTGTGTATAACCCTAAAAAATGTTATGATTTTTCAAATCAATAATTTGTAACTACAAATAAAGTCCGATAAAAAATTCGTGGTTTTTAAATCCCGGGATTTAAACGTCATTAAAACTATTCCGGGATTTTAGAGGAGGTATTATCCACTCTATGTTACTTCCTTCCGCGAAGTTTAGGCAAATTAGCACTATCTATTCCTATCACTGATGATTATATATCGCAAACATACCTTCAAGTAATGTTCACACACGGAGTCATCAGCAGCTGTGTTGGTCAGCCTGGGCGGCGCGGGCAGCTGCACGAAGGTCACAGCGGTCGCCTCGGAACTGCGCCGCTTTATTATACTGTTCACACTGCAAGGGAAATAGAAGAACAATTAAATATGCTATATGCTTTGTTGGGTAACAGTGGCGCACCTACAATTATCATTAGAGGGGGGAAGCCGAAGAAAAAATTGTTCACTTCTCTTGAACTCAGACAAAAAATTTCAGGCATTTTTTGTAATGCGTTTGATCTGATGACCCTATGAAACTGGTATTTATGTAATGTGATGTAATACACAGTTACACACAAGTGTGCCATATTATTTGGCAACAGTAGACATTAAGAAGAGTGGTGGTTCCGAAGGGAAGCCGAAAAGAATCGGGTTGTATGAAGGCTGCGCCCCTGTTGGGTAATGGTAGTAGTAGGATCAGTCAAGTCGTGAACAGTTCAACCACGTACAATGCGTTATTTACGTTGTTGAGCGGACGAATTTTCCAAACATATGAAGCAATGGATGTCAAAATAAGAGGCGTCGCGAGCGATTGCAATTTTCTGTGTGTTACGCAATAACTCCGGAGATCTAAGTTTAAAATGTCGGTACAATAGACATTAAGTAATCTACACGCGAGCAACCAAATCGACTTAACCGCACACAAACCGTGCATACAAAGCAGGTTTTTTTTTCAACAAGTTCTTATCCTATTTATGAAAAAGTTTTTTTTGAAGCCTGGTGTTTCAGCTCTAACCATAAGTATTACCAATCAACCTGCCTAGCCTTTTCCCAACGATGTTGGGGTCAGCTTCCAGTCTAACCCGATGCAGCAGAATACCAGTATTTTACATGGAGCGACTGCCTATCTGACCTCCACAACTCAATTACTGGATAATACCCCTGGTAAGACTGGTTTTCAGACATTCGGACTTCTGACGACCCGTAACAACTGTCAAACATCTACGAATGATAGCCGGGACTAACGGCTTAATGTGCTTTCCGAGGCACGGAGGGGTCTCGGTATGTAAAGATGGTCACCCATCCACGGACAACCCCGGCAAGCGTAGCTTAACCTGATGTATAACCATAAGTATTAAAATCGGTTTAGGTATCATCGAGTAATTATTGCTACCTATTTGAGGAAAAATGCATGTTTAGGAGTTGTGTCGATTTGGTTGCTAGCAAGTGTAGTAAGGAGTATTCTATCGATCAAGTCAACCAGACTTAATGTTGTATCATTGATCCGAAAAGAAGAATGTACCGGCAAGACGTGGGGTGTACTGTGCACCCCTTTTCATTCAAATTAATCACAATAAACATGATCAGTTCAGAATCATTACTGTTTATTTTAATGTTTTCAGGAAAATAAAGGCATTTTGTAACGTTACCTAAGAAAAGTAACTGGTTTACAGTTTAAAGTGAATAACATAGTACTTACATTTGTAAATATCCGACAGGCACTCGTTGGTACATGCTGTTCTCATCGTCGTTAGAAAACCTGCTATATTCATCTAATTTGGGCCACTCTGTCACCTGAAACAGACAGAAAAATCTTATGTCAAATGATATAAATGGCTTGTTATTTTGGTCAAACTTTCTCAAGAATAAATCTTCACAAGACGGTGTGCCCGATGGGATGTCACATACGCAAAAAATTATGAAGTTCCATACAAACTTTCATCTCCTACTATTTAGCCGTTTAGCATTAACCCTGACCCTAACCTTTAACCCTGACCCCCCAACCCACCCCCTAACCCCGCTAACCATTTAGCGAATTTTCAAAAATGCTTCCTTAATATTCACTTTCGCTATACAGGGGTATTTTAAATTGGCTAGCTAAACTCCGCAGACGCGAGGGAGATCGGTTTCTGAGCGGGATAAAACAAAAAAAAAAAGATTTGAAAAATACTGTTTTCTTATTTTTTTTATCGTGTTAACCCCTTTCCGCATACGAAGCCATTCATGGTTTCGTAAGTTTCTTATTTTATTGCAATTTAACAGAAGATCAATTACTAAAAAACTAAATTGTATAATAATAAACATTTATTCGTAAAACGGATCGTATTTTTTTCGTCTATGGTAAGTGCAATCTGTCAAAAGTATTAGAGGTTATGTGCGGCGTGTCAGGTCGGTGAAGCGAAGATAAATTATTGCTACTTTTGACAGTGCAAAAAAAATATAAAACGGTGAGTAAAAACATCAAATAAAATCAATTTGAACTCTTTGAATCATGCTATGCAGGGAATGAGTTTTGCATTGGCACTTTTTTTGTTTTTGTTCGGTTTTTGAACAGCTTTTATCAAAATCCATATATGGATTCGTATGCATTCTATCCTACAAACTGTTTGTCATATTTGGATTCGTATGCATTGCTTGCTTTCTGCTTACGCTTTCATTTCTTTTCAGAAATGGACGTTTCACGCTTCTATGGTGCTTCCAAGTATGTGAATTGTATCCCCGGTGATGGGTCTTTGAGTGATGATGACCTTGATTCGGACTCAGACCCTGATCACCTGATCTCGGTGTTAGTTCAAATGTTGTTACCCGACTAACCAGCACAGTTCCATGACATATCAATCACAAAATATGTTTCGATAACTGGTTCAATAGTCCGAATCTTCGTCGAAGTTTATTTATATAAAAATGGCTTATTGCCTTTAGGAACTGTCAGACTGAATCGTGTGCCAAACTCAAATATGCCATCCGAAAAAGAATTGAAGAAAAGAGGACGAGATAGTTTTGAAGAGAAAACTGCAGTCATAGATGGTGTAAAGTTGAGTTTGATTGCGTGGTTTGATAATAAAAATGTTAATCTCCTCTCGTCCTATGTAGGCAGTGAGCCGATTACTACGAAACGGCGATATTTTCGAAAAGAGAAACAGTACAAGGACATAACATCCCCTCAGGCTGTAGACGTGTATAACCAGCACATGGGTGGAGTCGATTTACTCGACTCAATGCTAGGTTATTATAGAATCCGTTTGCGCTCTCGCCAATGGTACAAAAGAATTTTTTTCCACATGGTGGACCTGTGTATGGTAAACGCTTGATTGTTGTGGCGCCGAAGTAATGAAAAACTGTACATGCCGCTAATTGACTTCAAACTCGCAGTTTCAGATCACATGTGTAAGGCAGGAAAAGTACTGGCAGTGATAAAAAAACGTGGGCGTCCATCTAACATTTTAGGGACCCCGACATCGAGCTGAGTTGGTACTCCAACAAGCCGAGGTGGAACTTCGACAAGCCGAGGTGGAACTCCAACAAGCCGAGGTGGAACTTCGACAAGCCGAGGTGGAACTCCGACAAGCCGAGGCGTCACTCCATTGCCCGATTCGCCGGTACCCACGAAAAAGTCTCGAAAGGCTCCTGAAAGACATCAAGACGTGCCGCTGAATTCTATACGAATTGATAACATTAGTCATTTCCCCACGTGGATGAAAAATCGACAGATATGCCAAAACTGCTCGAAGTTCCGTTCCTTCACCAAGTGTGAAAAATGTGAAGTCTATTTGTGCTATAATGAGAAACGAAACTGTTTCAAAGACTTCCATACAGAATAGTGCTAAACGCATGCGAAGCCACATATGCATGATGGATTATTTACGACAGTGCATACCAAGCCACAAATGGCGTTGTGCTGTAATTTCAGTAATAAACGTTGTAATTTTTTTTTTCGATTTATTTTTCTTACTATAGCTCAATAAAACATAATTACGTAAAAAAAAAAAAAAACTATTGTACCTCCTTCATAATTCATGCAGTAAGGGGTTAAGATATCAATCACGTCTGCGAAGTTTACACAAAAAAAAAATACAGATTTTTCAACTGATATTTCAAGTGATTATAACAACTGCGGTCGATGACCCCATAAAATCATCAAATTTTGTTTTTTTTTGTTTTATCATGTTTAGATATACCCCTCGAGTTTGCAGAGTTTAGCTAGCCAATTTAAAATAACCCTGTATAAGGAACTCTTGTGCAAAATTTCATGCTTCTAGACCCAGCGGTTTAGGTTGTGGGTTGTCTGTCAGCGAATGAATGAACGAATTTAATATTTATATTCGACAGCGTATGAACCGATCGGAGTGATTAGCTTTAGAAACCAAGGTTTAACACCATCAAATATTTAAAAACTTTTTTTTTTAATTTAAGTTAGGTTTGCTCTTGACTCTAGTCTAGGTCAGAGGTGACAGAGACAAAGTCGACGATGGAGCGAGCTTACCCAGAAGAAGCCTGTTCACTCTCACTTTGAAGAGTTCGGGGTTGTATACGTTCAGAAACACAGACGCAGGCAGAGAGTTCCACTCCTTTGCTGTGCGCATCACAAAAGACATTTGGAAACGCTTAGTGCGAATTGGTGGAGTAGCAACTAGGTAGGGATGGTAACCTGCAGTGCGTCTAGATGTCCGATGGTAGAAGGGGGCCGGCGGAATGAGGTCGTGGAGTTCTGGAGCACACTCACCGAAGTACTTATAACCTATAAACCTATAGGTAACAAAAACCTGTCCACTACACAAAATATGTTACGACTTAAATGTAGAACGTCGATAAAATAAGTACATAATCTTATGTTTTGAAATCATGGGATTAACAAAAACAAGCCTACAATAGTAGTTTATGAAACTGTTGCATAATGAGTATCACACGAGTGTTTTAATACCTAGTTACGTGCAGTTTCATACACTTTTATCTATTCTCATACATTGGGAATGAACATATTAAATAAAAGATCATAGCCTTTTTTTTTGCATTTTGAATTTTACATATTATGTAAAATTCTTATACAAATTTTCATATGCAAATTTTCTTCACATTCACTGATATCAGACATTTTTAACCAAGAATAAAAAAATCCCACGAAATTCAGTATAACAAAACGCATGCGCTAAAGTGGAACTGAACAGACAAGTAAAAATTGGAATCAAAACTTTTTTGTAATGCTACCTATAAAAATGGTGCGCCCCGCACCATTTCCTAATGGAACGCATATGCATTCCATTAGAAAAAAATTATTGTTGGAAACTCCTTGGTGATATTAACTTCTTGGATTTGCCCTGTATCGTAATGGTAAAAAGAATATTTTATAACATTATTTTGTTAGAGAAAAAGTGTTACAATATGATTCAAATGTCAAATTTTATGATTTAAATTTCGGTATTGTGTTTATAAAGTATGTCAATATAAACTCGTTTTAAGTTTATAATTCGTATTTTTCGATACGAGAGTAGATAAAATCATACACGCTCGGTTTGAATGTGACTTTTTCAATTCATATGTACTTTCTGAGTTTATCTCGGACATTACTGACATCGGTGAAGGAAAATCATCGTGAGGAAACCTGGAATTTCATAGTTAATATAAGTCTGAAATCGCCAGCCCGTCTAGAGCAAGCGTCGTGATCACTGCTCGTGCCTTCTCTGTATGAAAAGAGGCCTTTGCCCTGCAGCGGGGCAGTAATAGGTGGGTATTATTGTTATACTTTTGTTTACTTACAATATGTGTACTAGCATTGATTCTCAGCAACTTGAGCAGTTTGTCGAGTCTCTCCTCGAGCGGCCGGCCGGCGCCCAACGACTCCAGCGCAGAATGTTCACCCACCGTCACTGTACGACCCGCTTCTAGAACGAGACGAAATACATTATGTATTGCAACATTCCCATACATAAATATAAAGATACGAGTCGAGCTAAAAGTAAAGTAAACCCATAAATATTATCAGCCTATAATGTTCCCACTGCTGGGACACAGGCCTCCTCTCGGTGAGAGGGAGTGGGCCGTACTCCACCAAGCGGGCCCAGTGCGGGTTGGTAGATGTCACAATGTCTTCGAATTTTTGATTCTAGGACATGCCGGTTTCCTCACGATGTTTTTCTGCACTGTTTTGAGAGCAGTGGTGATGAAATTATTTCCACAAAGTAAGGCCTATGACTCGTAAGTCGGGGCAGTTACCACTGAGTCACCATAATTGCGGAAAAAAAAAAAAAAAATCTTAAATTCATTCATTGACAGACAACGCACAGCCTAAACCATGGTCATGATTTTGGAGCATGAAATTTTCCAAAGAGCACCTTATACAGTTATTTTAAATTGGCTAGCTAAACTCCGCAGACGCGATGGTACCGATATCTGAACACGATAAAATCTATACAAATAAATAAAATTGAAGTGTCCTTTTGTAATGTCTAAATAATAACTTTACTAAACGCATAAGAAAGTATATACGGTACATATAACAAAAAAGCAATTTTTAAAATTTTTGTCTGTCTGTCCGTCTGTTTGTTCCGGCTAATCTCCAAAACGGCTGGACCGATTTTCACGGGACTTTCACTGGCAGATAGCGTGTTACGGGGAGTAACTTAGGCTACTTTTATTTTAGAAAAATAATTAGCGTTCCGCGCAAAAAAAAAAACCCATAAAATTGTGAACAAAGTCGGATTTGAAAAACTTTTATTGCATTTCGTAGCCCAATTCTCGAGGATAGTTATAGGTTATTTAACATCACGCTATGACCCTTAGGAGCCGAGCAAAAAGAAAAAAGTCAGAAAGACACTAAGCGAAAACGAAGTAATAGCGCGGACGGGCGATGCATCGTGACGGGTCGGGGAACGAGGGAGTTTTATTAAAATGTAGCTGTTATTTTAGCATATTGTGTATATTACGACTTCCACGCGAACGAAGTCGCGGGGCATAGCTAGTAAAAAAAAATGTTTTTTTTGGGAGGTCACTAACCGCTGTTAGTGTTGTTACTTGAAGTGTGAGTTGAGAAAAACTGTTTTGTTATGTTTTATCATGTTTAGATATCAATACCTATCACATCTGTGAAGTATACACAAAAAAAAAACAGATTTTTTAAACTGATATTTCAAGTGACTACAATAAATTGTGGTCGATGACCCAATAAAAAAATCATTAATTTCTTTTTCGTTTTATCGTGTTGAGATATCGATACCCATCGCACCAGCGGAGTTTAGCTAGCCAATTGAAAATAACCCTGTGTAACAAAAGTGAGCACTAAGGAAGTATTTTTTTAAATCCACCCCTAAATGCGTTAATGGGAAATCCAATAGGGCACATGGCTTGTCATACAAGAAAAATACAAAATTCTATCATTTATTGCAGATATCGCTGGTCTAGTGGTCGCAGCGCGACAACTGAGCTGGTCCTCGATTCAATTACCAGGTCGGGTAATTTTTATCGTCAGGTTTTTTTCCGCTCAGAGACTGGATTTTTGCCGCGTTGATGACGATAGGTTCGCCGTATTACATGAGACAACATAACTATTACACCTCTGCCTAACCTTTCGGGAAATACGAGCGTGATGTTATATTAAGCTTGATCTCTGTCTTATACAAGTGTTGCCACACTTACCATGTATAGTAGTAGGATGTTGCGCAGGCACGTGGACTGCGTGTAGGCGCAGGCGCAGGTGTTGCCAGCCTCTAGCGGACCGTACTACTGCTGCCAACTGTAGCGCGAACAGGCCGCGGACCGTGAAAGGCTCCTCGCAGTTCGGGGAGAGCACCTCAACTAGCCATACGTCTATGTATTGGAGAGATGGGGATTTGCTGGAATTATAGATAGAAAATATGGATTTAGTTGTTATGTTCGAAAGAGTTTTACTGCAATATGTGCGCGTGGGCTACAGTGAGGGCAATAATATCTGAATCAACTCGACACTCTCGGGAAAATTTAAGTGATATCAAAAAAGAAGTACTGTATTATGCCAGAAAGTAAAACAGTAAAAGAGATGACTGGGTATTGTAATATTTTGTTTATTGTGGACCAGTCATCCGGCAACACGATGACGTTTTTAATTAATTTGAACGTTTATGGAATTAAACGATGGATCTCGAATCCTGCGCAGACTTACTCGACATTGTTCTTTTCACATCTTACACGATGGTAGTTAGCCTAAATTCTATAGGCTAATCAAGGCTAATTCCGTCGACCTAAACAAAATAATTTATATAGATCTTCTCTAAGTTAAACTCACCGCTCCACCTTGGCCATGTCCAGCAGGTGGAAGTGCCGGCACAGCCCCACGTTCTTGTTCACACTCAGCACGTCAGACACGACGCGCACGTACTCGCTGCTCGACAGTCGCGGTGTCGTCGCCGCGCGGAGAGGGAATATCGTCTCGCCAGTTTCTAGGTCGAAGAGGTCGGTTTTGTAGGGTGATAGGGGGCTGTGGAGTGAGAAGTTTTGATTAATTATTGTAGATTTTATGCATTTTAATATTTTAACAAGACTATGATCAACTCTAGCCGATGCAATCCGATTTTTGCTAGCGGTACCTATGCCATTAAGAAGTATGAAAATACGAGTGAATACGTGATTAAGGGCTGATTTGAATATTTTTTTTTATATTTGATAGTTCTTCAATACAGAAAGTAAATTTTATTCAATGGATAACAGATATCATCTTTTCAGTTCGCTCGTATGCTTCGCGTCGTACGGTCACTTATACCCCACCCACCGGTCCCGCTGAGGAATAAAACCAGTGTTTTCCAAACTTCTTCTTGATCCTCATCATGAATAACAATTGCGGAGCCTGTGGAGAAGTGTTAACCGATGGTGCTACCTGCACTGAATGCAATCAAGAACTGCACTTCCACTGCGCGGGGATTACTGAAGCTAACTTTCGCAGACTGGGAGATCGCAAGCGTACGTGGCGTTGTAAGAATTGTAAGCAAGCCACTTCCAACCAATTACCTTCTTCACCTAGGGTCGAGTCCGACAACATAATATTAAAAGAAATCAAATCCCTCTCTGATAAACTTAAACCCTTGGAGTCATTAAAGGATGAAATTGTGGCGTTGAGAACCGAATTTGCTGAAATCAAATCCTCACTGAGCGACACAAACAAAGAGCTCAGAGAATTCAACGCTAAATTTCAAGACCTTGATCAGCGCCTGTCACAAGTAGAAAAGGCTCAAAATCAAATGGAAAAGGCTCAAGACCAAATTGCGTTAATTCAAGCACGAATTGACAAATTGGAGCAACAATCAAACACTAGTGAGCAGTGGGCCAGAATGAGCAACGTTGAAATTAAGGGCATACCACAAGTAAATAACGAGAATCTCTTCGAAATTTTGGCATCCATTGGGTCTAGTATACAATACCCGGTCGTGAAGGCGCAAATTAATTTTATCACCCGAGTTCCAGCACGTGAGAAGGAAAACATCAAGCCGATTATAATCTGTTTTTGCAATCGCTATGTAAAGGAAGATTTTATAGCAGCTGCTCGACAAGCATCTAAGACGAACCCGCTCGCATCGGGTCGACTCGGACTGCAAGGCAATCACAGGATATACATCAATGATCACCTGACTACACAGAACAAGATTCTTCTGTCAAAAACGAAAAAGGCTGCCGCAGAAACAAATTTCCGCTATGTTTGGGTAAAACACGCCAAAATACATGCAAGGAAAACCGACACTTCTCATGTGATAATGGTCAAAACAGAAAACGACATAAAGAAAATTATATAAAGTTTAAATTTACAGTTCTAGTTATGTCAAGTATCGGTCGCGTTCCATCCATCCATCCATTTATTAATTTATTTGCACTACTTATTGGTTTGCAGTTTGAGAGCCATTGTTCGTGGCGTGCTAGTCATGTTTTCCACCTATTACCGTGTCAGAGTTCAGTGTCACCTAACAACTTAGCTAAATATTACTTACGTGTAGTCGTTCTGTGCCGGTTAAAAATCGATCTTATTTGTGGTTATACAAAGCTCCGTTTCACTTACTCAATGCGACAGCAATGTCGAACGGCTCCTCATGGGCTATCTACTGTTCCGATTTATACGTCATTAGTAATGAGTGCTCGAATGAGTCTCGCCGTTGGTCACTGTGTCTTGCTGTGTGTCGGTGTATTATTGCTATCTACCTGCTACCGTTCAATTTATCAATTAAAAGTGTATACTTTGATCTTTCAATGCCTCATTATATCGTTGCATTGTTGTACTTTTGTTAGTAATATAGTCACAATTATGCCTAAAAATGTTGGGTCTTAATATATATTATCAAAATGTGCGTGGATTGCGTACTAAAACGCATAGCTTCTTTAGGAACTTAAGCTTGAATTCGTATGATGTTATTGTTCTCACGGAAACATGGTTAGAGGAAAGTTTTAACGATAGTGAGTTATTTGATAGCAGATATTTAGTGTGGAGAAGGGACCGTGATTATAATCGTACATCTCAGAAGCGAGGTGGCGGTGTGCTAATTGCGGTAAGGAATGATTTAACCGTTGTGGATAAAAGTGATTGGCGTAGCTCAGCGGAGGATATCTGGGTGACTATTGTTTTGAAGAGGTCTAGACCGACGGTAAGTTATAATATTCACATTTGTGCTTTGTATCTTTGCAAGGAAAACTTAGGAAACTCATACTACACACAGTTGCAGAATTTTTCGACTTCGCTTAACAACTTAACCTTCTGCAACTGAGGTGGGTTTTTCATCAACATTCGACTGAGGTGTAGTCTGTCAGGCGTCACTGTATACAGCATGATTTGTTCACAACTTTTATAAATAATAGAGCTCTGGTTTTATTTTACGATTAATGGGTTTATGTATAATGAAATAAAAATGAATTAGTGTTCTCAAAAAAAAAAGGTACTGAGCGAGACAGAGCTACATCGCGCGAGGTTACAAACTGGCAACGCTTTTTGTGATTGGTGGTGTCCGATATACTACCACCTCAGTCGCAGAAGGTTAATGATGTCAAATACTCGTGATAAATTTGTAGTCATAGGTGATTTTAACTTTGGTTGTCAAGTAGATTGGATTAGCAGCAACGATAGCCCTGGTCTATCGCCTATAAATATTTCGGGACAGCAGATTACACACTTCCTTGATACAGTTGATACTTGCAGTCTGTCTCAATATAATAGTGTTCGTAACTCAAACGGTAGGTTATTAGACCTAGTATTCTCAAATGGCTCAGTTAAAGTTAAAGAATGTACCGAACCTCTAGCTATTCCTATAGATATGTACCATAAACCCCTTGTTGTTCTAGCAGAATTCGTCGAAATACACACATTCAAAGAAAAAAAATCAATTAAATACATTTTCCACAAAGGTAACTACGAATCTATTAAATCTGCACTTGACCAGATCGATTGGGACAAGTCTCTTAACGATGTGTCACTGGATCAAGCAGTTGCCTATTTTTACAATAAACTTTATGAACTTATTGACGAGTTCATACCAAAAAAATCAATAACACAATCACTGCACCCACCCTGGTATAATAGCGCTTTAGTAAAAATATTAAAGGAAAAATACAAATACCATCGCAAGTTTAAAATGTATGGTAACTTGTCTGACTACAATTCATTCTCTTTACTGCGCAGTAGGGCAATTACAGTAGAGCAAGAATGTTTTGATAAATACATTGAACATATTGAGTCCTCAATTAAAACTAACCCAAAGGTGTTCTGGTCATTTGTAAAAAGTAGGAAAAACAATATCACATTTCCTAACATAATGCACTATCAAGATCAGTCTGCGGACACTGGTGAGGCAATTAGCAACTTATTTTCTAGTTATTTTATTACTACCTTCCTAAGACCTGGCACGCCTGGTCCTGAGGTCCCAGCAACTGGTGATGCTTACTCTAGCTCAAGTCATATTAGCTCCATTAGCGTGTCCCGGGACAAAGTTCTTAAATTACTAAAAACTTTAGACCTTTCTAAATCCGGTGGACCAGACAAGACTCCACCCTTGTTCATTGTAAACTGTGCTGAGAGCTTGCTAACGCCAATATGCATTCTTTTTAATCGTTCGTTATCCGAAGGTACTGTACCTCAAATCTGGAAATCCGCATTTATCACACCTGTACATAAGAAAGGGGACAAGTCCAATGTTGAAAACTACCGCCCCATCTCTAAGCTATGCTTATTCTCTAAAATATTGGAACGCGTAGTCTATGACGAGGTATACTCAGCTGTGCAAAACAGTTTAGGTGATGAACAGCATGGATTCTTACGTAAGCGATCCACCACTTCGAACCTGATCTTGTCTAATCATTTTATATCAAGAGGGATGGAGCAGCGCGCACAGGTGGATGTAATTTACACCGACTACAGCAAGTGCTTTGACCGTATAGATCACGGAGTGCTTTTGCAGAAGCTACAGGCTGTTGGTATACATGGTGATCTATACCGTTGGTTTTGTTCTTACATAGAGAATCGGACGCAGGCCGTTGTTCTACATGGCTACATATCGGGGTGGACCACAGTGCCATCTGGGGTACCTCAAGGTTCACTGCTGGGTCCTCTGCTGTTTGTTATATTTATATCTGACATCAAGTCTTGTTTTAAAAACTCATACATCTTGCTATATGCAGATGATATGAAAATACTCAAAGAAATACGTACCTTAGAGGACTCGCAGCAACTCCAGGATGACCTGAATAGATTTGTTGACTATTGCTCTCGCAATAAGCTTCAGCTGAACATATCGAAGTGTTGTTATATGAGTTGTACACGTCAGAAAACCAATTTAGGTAATGGATATAAACTGGAAAACCAGTCAATTAACCGAATAGATTGCATTAGAGACCTAGGAGTGATCCAAGATAGCAAACTCTTATATGATAAACACATTGATTATATTGTAAAAAAAGCGTCTAAAGCTATGGGGTTTATTGTGAGAGCGTCGGCCTGCTTCCGGTCTCTAAAAACCATCAAAATATTATACTGTGCATACGTGCGTAGCCATCTCGAGTACGCATCCCAAGTGTGGAACCCGCAGTACCAAGTTTACATATCTCGAATTGAAGGCGTTCAACGCAAATTCCTAAAATATTTATACTACAAGGTACACTGGCACACTCCAGACTACATTGCCCGATGTAAACATTATCATTTTCTACCTCTTGAACGTAGACGCAATATTAGTGACATCTGCTACTTGTCTAACATAGCGAATAGCTCTATTGACTGTCCGGAGCTCCTTGTGAATGTATCGCTTCGTACCAGCCAAAGGAGCTTAAGGCAACGGCCACTATTGAATGTACCATTTGCCGCGACCAATTATAGACGGAACACATTTCATATCCGTAGTGCAAGGAGCTTTAATGATCTTGCATCGCGGCTAGACTTTGACATTGATTTATTCTGCACCAGCTCGAGAGTGATAAGGAAGCGCGCAGGTGAGGAGTTCTTTGGGGATCATGTGAACGTCCTCTAGGGAGCATTTCGCTTGTGCATACTTGCTTAATGCTTAATCTGTGATCGATAGGGTATCGATATAAATGGAACGTAGACTGAACTTCACATTACATTGAATTTAATGTCCTTTTCTGTAGTTTTTGTAGTAGTTTTAAAACTGTAGTTATTTGTTTGTTTAATTTTTTTTTTTTCTTGTCTTTTAGCACTCCCCTTGGTTTGTATACCAATAATATATTATATTGCACTAAGTTACATATATGTGTGGACTTGTAATTAGCTAAATAGTTACCTAAATTGTAATTATTTTATTATTTGTCTGTAAGTCCTCCTAAAAGAAATAAATAAATAAATAAATCTGACATTGGAAAGATCAGCCTTCAATAGACAAACAGTAACCGGCCCCTTTATGTCAGAGACTACTTCGTTTAATGTTGAATAACATATGTTTCGCCATGATCATTTGCTGATATATAAGAATAGATGTGGGTCCCAAAAAACGTCCGGCGACATCGAAGCAGACCCAGGAGAAGATGGCGGGTCGAACTATTTTCGCAGTTGCCATCTTGGTTTTACATTTTGACCTCACTATCGACTTTACCACCCTCGAAAACTATGAAGAAAACAACACCCATGACGAAATTTTATTTAAATTTTCGCAGCCGCCATCTTGGATTTTCATTTAGACTTCAGAATCGGCTTTAGCACCCTCGAAAACCATGAAAACGATACACATGATGAAAAATTTTAAAATTTTCGCAGCCGCCATCTTAGATTGACGACATTCACGACAACGAGTGTAAATTCACACTTTCCCTCTCAACCAAGAGAGAGAAGAAAGTGTGAATTCGAAAGAAGAAAGTCGCATGGAGGGGGCGTACAAGTATGAACGCTTTTTCGCGTGACGATTTCTGCCAGTTTACTCCTACCGCAGGCCGCGTAAAAGATCTTCGTTCCAAAACTTCGTTGCAATAATAGAACTAGACGCTAGCTTAGCACATTTACCATACCATACTATTAGGCATGTAGTGTGCTAAGGTTTTTACACAAAGAGTTATTCAACGTTTGTTTATTATAATTTAGCTAGTACTTACTCTCTAAAGAAGTCAGTGGGGGTGGCAGTGTCCCTGTAGCCCAACAGAACGGTGTCCGGCTTCATAGCACCCAAACCAGCCAGTCGAGCTAACTGAGCCGCACCGGAGCGAACGGACGATGAGAGGCTCAGCTCTACGAATGCTTTTACCTGAAATATATAAAACAAAGTCAATCAATCTGTGTGTTCAAATTTTAACTGAATCCGCTGAGCCGTTTTTACGTGATGGAGTGACCAACATTCTACCATTTTCACAAACTTTCAAATTGATAACATTGATATTTATTTATTTAGGGACAACAAACAGCAGTGTAGTAATAAGTAAACATAGCTTATAACTTAATAATAGAGGTAACAAATACACGACTCACGACGATATCCACATATTACTGAACAGATCTACTAGTTGTTAGAAAGAACGATATAAAAATAAACAGAATAAAAAGTAAATATGATAGAGGCCTAAAAAAATTAAATTGTTAAATGATTTATTTTGTAAATAGGTTATTAAAAAAATAAACTCGGAGGTCAGTCTCTTTTAACACTTTGCGGGACGCAAACGAGACACAATAGAAGTGTTACCGACGCGCTCAATAGATTTAAAAAATTATAAAATAACCTAATTATTTAGTTAGTAAGTAGCATCACTATTTAAGCCAAGAGACAGGACACGCTGACATGCGTGTCACACTGTGGGCCCGCCAGTCTGCCACCGAACGCGAATCAATGCGCACGCCCGATTTTCAAATTTTTGCGCACGCGGCTATCTTTATTCAAAACGCAATTACTGTGTTTTCAAAGTTCGCCTGTATTTTCGTTGCGACAATCCCGTTAGTGCCTGCAGCACCACCCCTAACAAGAAATTTTATTGTCATTACTGCTATAGCCGTATAGTGTCCTTCTAAGCGTTAAAGTCCAGACATAACCTTGGTCAAGTCATATGAGGACCATGCCAGGAAGGAACCACATGTTGTGTCATGTGTTGTTGTAGGGTCTTACCTTGAGATGGTCGATCAACTTGAGCCAGTACTTGTGTTCTGCTGCCAAAGGATCCCCCGAGCCGTCCAGTTCACCCACTCGCACGTGGCCCACCACGAAGAGACCACCCTGTGAAGTAACAGTTGACTTATAAAACAATAGCAGTTCTTATTATTTTGGTTGAATAAAGTTGTGTTTGTTAATATTGTATTGCATAACAACGCACGATGTTTCCAGTTGTAGAGCTTGTCTGCTCTGAAAAGCCGCGCCCCACTACTTAAACTACGGTAAATGCGGTAGTGGGGCGCGCATGTCCGCTTAGACGAGCTCTAGCGCCGTATGATGGGCACCTCGTTGGATAGTTTAAGTTGGTTTCTTTCCTCCTATTGGTGCCATGCCATGGTCAAATATAAGGCAATCAGTGTCGAGCGCCAATCATACATTTAAGTACAGTCGCTAGAGGAGATAGATAGATAGAATACTCTTTATTATGTACATCATAACAATAACAGACATAAATGTAGAAAATTTACATACGGTGACACAATGGGCGGTCTTATCGCTAAAAGCAATCTTTTACAGACAACCTTTGGATGGATTAAAGGGAGAATGAGAGGCAATACTGAAAGAGGAGGCTATTTTTTTTATGCATATTGCATTATGATGCGCAGGAGTGGCTAATTCGATACACAGCTTGAATATCGATGTTTCTTGACGCAAATGGTATCTTTTTATGTAACTATACTAATTATACTAACTTATATTTATATTATACTTATATTAGTAACTATACTAATGAACACTTTACATTAAAAAATAAATAAAATAAAAATAGGTTTATTGACACAATACACCTTTTGTATACAATACCAATACCATACATTTCAAATAGGACATTGGATTTTTGTGAAAAGGCTGCACGAATAGTGGAAAACCCTGCCACCTAAACTAGGGGAACCCTGTGACCTAGGAGTCAGTGTTCTACCGTAACTTCGTGTACAAAAGAAGCCTTATTTTATTTATTTATGTGTGTTAATAAACCCATAGACTCGAAACATTATTTATACCTTCTTCTGATCGTTAACAAAGTCGATGAGCGGCGCGGACTGCCGCGGCGAGGCAACCAGTAACAACATCTGCGGGCGCCAGAACTTCACGTGTTCGCGACGAGGGTCCAGCAGTAGCAGGTATTTGCGGACCTGGGAATATTTAGGTAGTCATTAGTATAAAATAAGGTTCATTTTTATGCACAAGTTATGCCAACAAAGTGAATGTTTTCTTAAAAATTTGGATACCTATTTTTACATCCAAGCTTGCATGGCATATTTAGGCATGCGTGTAGCGTTATAGCGCGTGCGTCAAAACTTTTTGAACGGCAGTAATTTGTTAAGGCACTGCCGCACCGGAAACATTTGCCTGTAATGTAACAGTTCAGATTCGAGCATCACATCAGTGAGTGAGGAGAGCCGAGGTAATGATAATATGGTAATGCTCCAAATCGTATCTTGGATTGTTACGTTAAAGGCGAATGCTCCCGGTGAGGGGGTGCTTTAAAATTTGTCACATCGAGTAACAGGAAAAGAGAACATCGAACATCGAGTAACAGGAAAAGTTCGTTTTTGTTGCGTTGTGCCTGGTGCCTGTCACTCAGTCTCCAAAGCTACACAGTTACACCCTTTTACCGTTTGAGCTCGACGCAACATTAATAGGGGAGATTAGTTCAAAACCAGGGATGGGGGTAAAATCGGGACAAGGCAGTTTAGTGTCTTACATGTTTTAAATTTACGCGCGCGTTTGCCCGCTGCAGCTGGCCATTCTAAATAGTTTGTCAACAAACATTCAATGGCGTTGGTGCACGCTCCACGAAAATAAATAAAAAAAATATTTTTTAAGGTGAATTGAAGTTATACAACGTGCCGCTTCAATGCCGACATTAATTTAACACACGGGTAGAGCTAGTGGCCACTAATCATAAAAATTATAATAAGATAAAATAATTCGTAAATTGAAAAACTAAAATTTTCTAACAAACTAAATAATAAAGCTCTCTCTTTCCTTCAATTCGCTTACTCTTTGCACTTTATTCGTTTTAATTTCATTAATGTGATGTCACGATCCGTGACCCCGGTATAATACGTCTGCGCTACAGTTCTTTATGTACAGATTGCTCCAAGATGCTATTTTAGAAAATTATAAATGAATTAATAAATAATAACGTTTAATGAAATTAAAATATCTTCATAAACCGAAAACGCGAAACCCTATGCGTGTGTTAAATTAATGTCGCCATATATTTTTAGGATTAAACAAGTGTTTCATTATACTCGTACATCAAGGTAACATTGTTTTGCAAAGCAAAGAAGCAAAGATTAGGCGTGTATTAAATTATCAATAAAATAATAAAAGTTTTGAATGCGCCATGTTTTAGCTTATTTTTGTCTTTGTCTCTTAAGGCTGGCCACAGACATTCGGAATTCCGATTCAGAATTCGGTTTCAATCAATCTGCCTAGCCTTTTCCCAACTATGTTGGGGTCAGCTTCCAGTCTAACCGGATGCAGCTGAATACCATTATTTTACATGGAGCGACTGCCTATCTGACCTCCACAACCCAGTAACTGGGTAATACGATACCCCTTGGTAAGACTGGTTGTCAGACTTTCGGGCTTCTGACGACCCGTAACGACTGTCAAAGATCTACGAATGACAGCCGGGACCAACAGCTTAACGTGCTTTCCGAGGCACGGAGGAGTCTCGGTATGTAAAGATGTATATATATATACATCGTAGGTATATATTATAGTAAATATGTATGTATGTGTATTATAAGTTTATGACTTATTTATGTACAAATTGTTCCATTTCTAACAGAGCACCTGCCATCTAATCTCTTCACCACCCTTGGTTGACTGGTAGAGAATGCCTAAGGCATTAAGTCCGCCTTTGTACTTTTTTAAGTGTGAAAAGTTTAAATAAATAAATAAAGATGATCACCCATCCACGGACAACCCCGGCAAGCGTAGCTTAACCTGATGGATCGACCCGTGCGGCTGTTATTATTTAGCCACGAGCTCCTCGGTTCGGTTTCGAAAGCAACAAATCCATTCATAATCTAGTAACGTTTTGTAGTAATTTAATAGTAGCAGTAGCAGTAAATGAATGGATTTGCTGCTTTCGAAACGGAATTCCGAATATGTGTGGCCAGCCTTAAAGTGAGTTTAGGGCAAAATAGTACGGGGTAATATCGGGTACTACCTACATATTATTTTATTTAAAATACGCAAAAGAGCTATGCATGGATGCAATGTCTTGAAGGTAAGAATTGCGCCCATGAAGGCTGTACAGGTCTAAAACCCGAAAAACTTGATGAATTCCATTGTTATTCCGGTTAATCCTTACCGGTGTTAAGGGGTAAATTTGGGTATACCCGGTTTTGGACAAGACACGGGGCAAAACCATAAAAACATAACTTTTATGTAATGATTATTTTATTTTATTTATAATTGAAAAAGAAAAGTCATTTCGAGTGCAAAATATGTGATCTAAAAAACAAACTGAACATAGCCTATTAGAGTTTATTTATATTCTTTTAAACATGTTTTTTATTAAATATTTTCCTTAGCGTCCCGATTTTACCCCACTTTTCCATATAAGGGCGTATTTGTCCAAAGTTAGATATCTTTTATTCGCGGAATAAAATTGACGTCTGACAGTTTTTGTATGGAAAATCTGTCAAAAATTAAAAATTTATTCGCTGGATTAGACTTATACTAGGTATAAAAGTTTGGTCGAATTCACCCTAAGTTGTATAAATACGAAGATGAAAGCTCACGAGTTTATAAAGTTTTATTTTATTTCATAAGGGAAAACAAACAGCAGTTTATTAAAAATAAACGGAAATAACATTTAACAAATATACTACCCACTACATTTTCCACAGATTACAACTTAAATAAGAACAAACTGATGTTTTATTTAACTTTATGTTTCATAAAGCATTTTATTTTGGCTTTTTTTGTTAGCCAGGCGGATAAACTTGATATTTTTTCCTCACCTGGTGAAATATAAGCGCCTGACTGAGCGAGCCCCACTTGGGATCCGCAGCGGCCGGCGACAGCAGGTGCAGCGCCACCACCAACGAGCCGCATGCCAGCGCCGCGCCCAGCGAGTACAGCGCGCGCAGGCCGAACATGAGCGACGCACAGCCCAGTAGACCGAGCAGAGAGGTCACCCAGGAGAACTGCTTGAATGATGGCCTGTTACGTAACATAAAATGTTATGTGACAGTAACAATTGGATTTGATAGAGAAAGCGAACGTGTTGCCATCAACCGGACGCAAATCCAAGCTTAGAATTTCTGTGGAAAAATCCTAGTGAACATTACCAGAATGCACATCGAACCGAGGACATTCAGCAATCGCGCTCGCGGACACTAGAATAACTAGACAATATTGTACAAAATTGTTTGATTTATCCGATCATCTGCTCGAATGCAATGCAGTAGCGCCCGCAGCGAGTATTCGCTCGCAATAACATTTGAACAAAGGTCCGACAGGTCGGTACAATAACATTGGCTATCATTTTTATGTCTTTAATAAAGTTTTTATTGTTTTTAGGAATCCTAACCACTCACGTGTAGGAGCGCGCGAAAAAAGAAAGTAGATTGCAGGCAGGATTACGTCACTCGGCCGGCGTCGGGCGGGCGTTCAGCTGTTTATAAACAACAGCGATTTACGACTTACATTTCTAGGAACGGGTTGCCGATTAAATCGATGTTTTTGGAGGGTATATATGCATGCCAAAGATAATCGCAATTCATAACTTTTGTTTGTAGCCTACTCTGTCCCACTCCTGGGCAAACCCCTCCCTCCACCCCTTCCATACTTCGCGCGCCCGCGCGTCCTCCTTCCAGTTTTGACGGAATCTATCCAGTTCGTCCCGCCATCTGGGGGGTGGGGGGGGGGGGGATTCATATCTACTTTCATCATAATCTGCCTAGCCTTTTCCCAACATGTTGGGGTCGGCTTCCAGTCTAACCGGACGCAGCTGAATACCAGTATTTTACATAGAGGGACTGCCTATCTACCTCCACAACCCAGTAACTAGGTAATACGATACCCCTTGCTAAGACTGGTTATCACGACTTTCGGGCTTCTGACGACCCGTAACGACAGCCGGGACCAACGGCTTAACGTGCTTTCTGAGGCACGGTCAGCATAGCATTAGCTTAGCATTCATATCTACTTTATGAAAAAAAAAACTTACCTAAAATTAGGCGCCGAAGCCAAATCCAGCCCCAGACAAGCTAAATTAATGGCAAAGTAGCTGGTCATGAAGAGAACGGAGTTGACCTGCGCGATGGCGTTGAGCGAGTCGGCCATGATGCCCACCTGTACCAGCAGCCAGGATGTGAGCACTGCCACCACTGGGTTACCGGAGCGGGACACCATCGGGCGGAGGAGGAAACCTGAGGGTGAAGGGGGAGGCAGTGAAGAGAACATGTCAAAAATCTTACAAATGCACAGATATTAGACATTTAAGCATTCCACGTTCACACGACACCAAATAAATTATATTGGATTGAACCCCCATCTGCGTTTCTTTCATTTAATTTTTTGACCATGCGGTAGGCGACTTAAAGATCCTACATCCGCCGAAATCCAACATCGTTGGATTAGTTCACTAATGAATTCATTAGTCACTTTTGATTCATTTTGTGTTCAGAATTTTCACTTCGAGTAATAGATGCCGATTGAAAGACAAACAATTAACAAAAGTGAAGCGTCTGATCAGGTTTACCAAGTTTTAACAGATAAAGGAAGGGTGGAGAGTTCAGATAAGCAGTCGCTCCATGTAAAATACTGGTATTCAGCTGCATCTAGACTAGAAGCCGACATCAACACAGCTAGGCAGATGATGACGACTAACGGCCGAACCCAATAACCTATCTATCACCAGTTTTGGCATACTGGAGATAGAAAAACCTACCGATCTATGGTTTTAACGTCCCAATAATCTTTAAGAGATTATGGAATCTCAGCGGCCTGACATAAAGACAGACATAATTATATCATCTCCCATTAATAGCGATCTGTCTTTTACTGAAAACAGGTTATTGGGTTCAGCCGTAAGTGTTGGACAAGATTATAATAATTGGATTTATGAATTTCTAAGAACAACGATAAAAAATATGCATAAAAAACAGTTACTTACCATATATATTATCTTTAGCTAAAGCTTCCAGGACTCTTGAAGCACCAATTAGATTCGATAACCCAGCGGAGAAAGTAGCCATTAGCATACCTGTCAATAAATAAATAATAGTAGTTTATGAAACTCTTGCATAATGAGGGGGTATTAAAACACGAGTGTTTTCATACCTAATTATGACATGTGCAGTTTCATACTCTACTTTATCTACTCTAATATATTGGGATTGAACCTATTAAATAAAAGATCATAGCCTTTTTTTGCATTTTCCATGCCATAAAGTCGTGATAGCATTTATCATATGTATACATTATTTTCTCGACTTTACTGGTAATTACGAGTCATTTCCGACGCCGCATATAAAATACACCGGGCGGAATAAAATGTTGTTCACATTCACTGATATCAGACATTTTTAAGCAACAATAAAAAAAATCCCACGAAATTCAGTACAACAAAACGTATGAATGGCGCCAAAACCCAGCACATCACCAACCCATCACATCGCTAAGGCGGGCTTACACCGACAGCCTATCACAGGGCTGTCTTGTTAACCATAATAAGTTGTTGTTCCTCTCAAACAGAGCATCTGTCATCTAATCTCTTCACCACCCCTGGTTGACTGGTAAAGAATGCCTAAGGCATTATATCCAACTTTGTACATTTTTAAGTGTGAAAAGTTCAAATAAATAAATAAGTAGGCAGATGAAATTTTCACAAGACACGTGTTACGCTTGTGTGTTGCTTTTAACATGGCAAATAAGAAAAAGAATCTAAAGTGTTTATGGTAAGTCTATGGTGGTAAAGAACCCTTAGTTCGCGAGTCTGAATAGCATTTGGACAGTGTTTTTATAACAGTCTGTTTGTTTGTTCTTCTTTCACGCAACAACGGAGAAACAGATCGACATAATTTTTTGCGTACAGATAGTTTTCTATCTCAAAATAATGTACAGTTCCTGTGGAATAGACCTTGGTAGCGGGAGGAAGCTAGTAAATAAAATACGCTTGTTTCTTACCGACGGCTATAAACGGCGGCCACACATTAATAGGCAGCAGGTACACGTAGTTGTTGACGAGCAGCGCGCGCGAGCACGAGGCTGCCGTGAGCACGCTCAGCGCGATGTACGAGATGAACGTGAACACTAGCGCCGCCAGCGTGCCGAACGGAATGCTCCGAGATGGGTTCTTTAGTTCACCTGGGGACAAAGAAAAATATTACTATAAGTACCGACCTACGGCAGCAAATTTCAGTCCTCTAATTTAACAGACGAGACGGAATTTCACGGCATTTCATTGCACGTGAAAATAAAATATGGTGCGTAAAAAAACGACATGTAAAAAACCAGTTGTAGAGACGCAAAAATAATGTCAAGTAAACGCTTCGTTCTCAATCCTGCAGAAAGAACGACGTCGTCTGTTTCAGGCAGATTTTTTACCGTACATGGGGACAGATACACGCTTATAACGCACCAAATATCTTTGGCGTTCTGTACTTTCTGTTTAATTCTATGGGAAGAAGGCGTGAGCTTATGTATGTGTATCTTAGAAAATGGGGACATTTTATTTTTTCCGTATTGTCAATCTATAAAAAGAGACTCCGAAACAAAGTCAAAGATCATGGTTAGGTCAGAGTTCCAGACTTTAATGTTGAATTGTGAGATTTTAAAAATGTTGATACGTATTAGGTTGGGGAAAAAGTCTTTTCGCATTATAGTATGTATGAACTTGTAATAAAATCTCTTTGGCTATACTATTTGTATCTGGCTGGTTTTGGTATCATTGAAAGTTTAAATTTTAAAGAACATAATTCCAAATTCAAATCAGGAAAATGTGTGATTTTCATTTGTTTTTCGTACTGTCAAGATGAGTGAATCTAATGTAGAAATTCGATACATTTTAAAATTTTACTACAAAAAAGGTGAAAATGCAACGCAAGCCGCGAAAAAAATTGCGATGTTTATGGACCTGGTGCAGTGTCTGTGAGAGTAGCACAAATTTGGTTTAAGCGTTTTCAATCCGGAAATTTTGATGTCAAAGATGCACGTCGCTCTGGTCGCCCTATTACGGATAAAATGGATGCCATTTTTGAAAAAGTGGAGCAAGATCGGCATATCAGTAGTTACGACGTAGCTGAAGAACTGGGAATTGACCACAAAACAGTTTTGGCGCATTTGAAAAAAAATGGGTACATAAAAAAGCTCGATATTTGGGTACCTCACGAGGTCACTGAAAGAAACCTAAAGAACCGTGTACTCATTTGTGATTCTATATTACGACGTAATGAAACCGAACCATTTTTAAAGAAGCTGATAACTGGTGATGAAAAGTGGATCACGTACGACAAGAACGTGCGAAAAAGGTCGTGGTCAAAGGCCGGTCAGGCTTCACAGACTGTGGCGAAACCCGGGTTAACTCGCAACAAGGTGATACTGTGTGTGTGGTGGGATTAGAAGGGCATTATTCATTATGAGCTGTTACCACCAGGCAGGACCATCGATTCTGAACTATACTGCGAACAACTGATGAGATTAAAGCAAGAAGTTGAGAGAAAGCGGCCGGAATTAATCAACAGAAGGGGTGTGGCTTTTCATCATGATAACGCTAGACCTCACACATCTTTAGCCACTCAGCAAAAATGAAGAGTTTGGCTGGGAGGTGTTAATGCATCCGCCGTATAGTCCTGACCTTGCACCTTCAGATTTCCACCTGTTTCGGTCTCTTCAGAATTCTTTAGGCAGTGTCAGGTTAACATCACGAGAGGACTGCCAAAACCACTTGTCGCGGTATTTTGATCAGAAGTCCCAAAATTTCTATAGCAATGGGGCCATGTCCCTACCTACAAGATGGCAAAAAGTTATCGAACAAAATGGTACCTACATACTTTAGTTAAATGTGAATAAACTAAATTAAAAATGTTTTGAATGTTCTTAAAAAATGCGAAGAAACTTTTTCCCCTACCTATTATTAGCAATTGGTTACACATTAGCACGCCAGTATTTATATAGCTAGATCTAAAATGTATGTGTGTGTGTAGCGCTACTGCTGAGCATGAGGTCCTGGGTTCGATTCCCAGGTCGGGAAAAGTGTTATTGGGTTTTTTCTATCTTGAATTTCTCAGTAGCAGCCCGGAGTCTGGATTTGTGACCGGTTGATGGCAAAAGGCTCGCCCCCTGTTACACTTAAACATAAGTAGCGAAATGTGGGTGTACTATATAGGTACACCTCTGCACCCTTCGGGGAAACAAGGCGTGATGTTATGTTATCATAAAATATAGATGATTCCATTATCCAAAAGATCATAATTATGGTTTTTTGGTCACTTAAATGACAGTTTAATTATTTCAGGTCTGATTTTTTAACAGTCAAATATCTTTTATCTAAAGAATGTATTGACAGTTTGACATCATTTTCTATACAAATGCTGTGAAACTGCAGTCTCCTCAGATAAAAGTATATTTATGTATAAAAGTTATCTGACTGTTAGAAAATCTGACCTCCGTGACCATAATCTACCATAACCTTAAACACTTACCACTCATATTAGCCCCCGCCATGACCCCAGTCACCCCCGTGAATAAGACACCGAAAACGGACGCGAAATCCACCATCTGGCCATCCGCAGTGGTGTAGTCGCGACCGTACTTGGGATACAGGTTTTCATACAACGTGGTTGAGTTTAGACCAGTGTAGGGGAACGCTGTTGTGTTCACGATGTGATTCGTGTCTGGTTTCTCTATCTGAAAACGAGGATGTCGTAAGATACAGAATATACTAAAATAACAGCCATATTTTAATGAAACTCCCTCGTCCCCCGACCCGTCGCCAACCGTCGCGTTGAATCGCCCGCCCGCGCTATTCTTCGTTTTCGCTTAGTGCTCTTACTAACATTTTAATTTTTTCTCAGCTCCTAAGGGTCGTAGCGTGATGTTAAATAGCCTATAACTATCCTCGACAACTGGGCTCCCAAATGCAAAAATAATTTTTGAAATCCAACTTGTTGTTCATAATTTCATGGGTTTTAATTTTTTTGCGCGGAACCCTAATTATTTTTCTAAAATAATAGTAGCCTAAGTTACCCGCCGTAACATCAGCTATCTGCCAGTGAAAGTCCCGTCAAAACCGGTCCAGCCGTTTCGGAGATTAGCCGGAACAAACAAACAGACAAAAATGTTAAAAATTGCTTTTTTGTTATTAGTGCCGTATAAACTTTCTTATGCATTTAGTAAAGTTGTTATTTTGACATTACAAACAGACACTTCAATTTTATTTATCTGTATAGAATATATTAAAGTCGCTTTTCGTGTCTGTGTGACCAAGTTGTTCTTTTAAACTACGCAACGGATTTTGATGCGGTGTTCACCATCATTTAGAGAATTAATTCCGGCAGGTTTATGTGTATAAAACATACTACATATAATAAAGAAATCTCATATAATAAGAATAAGCGATGGATGGACTGTGTGAAAGATGATATGGCTAGAAAGGCGATGACTACAGAGATGACGCCTAATAGAGAAGTGTGGAAGAAAAATACATGTTGCGCCGACCACAAATAAATTTGGATAAGGACAGGAGAGTAAATGATAAATGATTTTATTTCTGTAAGTAGGTTTATACAAACACTTTTACATGTCAAACATTTTTTTTTTAAACTAGATGAGGCCGGCGTTTCCTATCTGACTACTCTGAGAAAAAAGGCCGAAACAAACTCAGAGGTCACAGTCTCTTTTAAAGTCCAGACATAATCTTGGTCAGATCATGTGAAGACTATGTAGGTTGGTGTCTGAAATGGTCTTTTGAGGAAAGAACCACACAGATTGAGTGGACCTGTCCAGTCAGTGCAAGCATCTGTCAGTTATCGTACAGCTCAACATAAAAGTTAAGGAGCTCAACGATTTGACGAACAATACCAAAGAAAGGACATTTGGGTAGGCCGCATAATTTACTCAAACTGGCAAACTATGATTAAAGCTGAGAGAAAAGAAAAAGAAAAAAACAAGGACCCACATAGTCTTCACATTCACAGTAATTAAAATAATATTACATTTTACAAAGTAAATATTCATGTCAATGTATATATAAAATTCATCAATGACAATGTGTATATAAGAAAAAAAAAATAGCAAAAAGAAAAGAACAAAAAAAAATCAGTATGTATATAAAAAAAAAAAAAAAAATTAAAATTAGTTGGAGCAGCTCAATCCCACGCCTTTTTGTCATCAATGTAATCTTTAACGGTATAAAAGGCTTTCTGGCACAACTTACGTTTAATAAATGATTTGAATTTATTAAGGCTCAGATCTTGAACGGGGCTTGGAAGTTTATTATAAAAACGTATACATTGACATCTGAACGAGCCACCTATTTTCTTGAGCCTTGTTGTAGGTACAAAAAATTTGTGTTTGATAGTGAGTTTGTGAGTGATGATGATAATAGAGAAATCTGATTTATAAAAAAGGATGAAGTAAAATATCGTAAAGAAACCTGGAGTTTCTATATGGGCAGCAGGGACATCGACGCGCAGCCTGTTACCATGAATTCAGTACGTATGATTCTGGACACCCCTGCGTTGAAATTTTTCGCCGGTTATTATTTTAAAAAAAGCAAAATTTTTTTAAAAGCTTTTTTTTAAATAACCGACGAAAAATTTCATTGAACTCGGTTAGAACCAGTTTTAAAGTCAGCTTTTACTTTAGCTTTAGTCGAATTATAGAGTGACTATGGATTTTCTTGCTCATTCTTCTCCATACGAAACTACCTTTTGGAATGGCCAACTAGAATCAATTCGATTTTTTTGTTAATGTTGACGTTCAAAAGTGCCTTTTCATGGCCTACTTGAAATAAATGATTTGACTTTTAATAAAAAAACACATGAAGATATCACTCGCGCCAAATGTCATTGTCGAAACGTCATGTAACTTTAATTTTTTCAAGTTTCCAAACGATATTTTAGACTTAGAATCATTTATAACGAACGAGACTATCCATCGGAACATAGAGTAAAACTGCCATACAGGATATTAGGCCTTATTTTAAATTAATATAGAGACTTAAGCCGCGTGAATCGGCTGGTATACCGGTGTACCGGCGCGGCTTGAAGGTTGGCGGCGAGTGGGTGAACCGGTGTACCAGCGCGCAGATATCGGTAGTTCGAAATACAAAAATGGATTCGACGGTTTAAGTTTAGACTAAAGTCTCTCAGACTGTAGAAGAATTGATTTACTTATTTAGTTTACCAACTTCTTCTTATTTACCATAATAGAAGCCAAGTATTGTAACTGGCTACATAAGACAGAGTCGACTTAGGCTTACCTAATACTGTCTCGTCGCCCCTTCAAGCCCCTTGTGAATACGGAACTTTAAAAACTTCTGATAGGTACTCATATCATTTATTTGCATTCTACAATCTTTGTAAGATGTTTAGATATAATGCCTTAAAATAAAAGCTAAGCACAAACATGGACGCCGTATGGCACCTCAAAACGCATTAAAACTATATTTGAATTCAGAAACCTAGAAAATTATCAAGTTTTGGGAACATAAACTCAATGTCATACAAGATAAAGTTCAAATGCCATTGCAACCGAATTTTTAGGGCCCTTATATTACAAATTGTCAATCAATAACAAACTTAAAACCTTACCGCTAAAGTAAACAGTTGATTAATTGGTCATACATATGAATAATCTAAGATTGGGTATTCAAGTAAAAATTAAAATTAAAAACTTACCAAACTAGAAGGCGTCACAAAGAAGCTTAGGAAAGCGCTTCCCAAACAGATGAGCATCGTCATCCAGATAGCAAGGCTGGTTCTGGCGAACAGTGAGGCTCCTGCCAAGGACACGCCCAGTCCGATGGCGTTCAACCCTGACCGGTACAGGAAGCGGTACCACCAGCCGTCTGGGATACCCGGGTTAGAACCCACCAGGTAGCCTGCAAGAATGGGAACGGTAAAAAGGGTCTCACTCAGCTAAATTTCTTCTATCTGCAACAAGCTCCAACTTTCTCAGTGACCGACTCATTAACAATTCAAAAGTGCTTGTAAACATCTATATATATTATCTTATTAATATTATAAAAGCGAAAGTTTGTGAGGATGGATGGATGAATGCATGTTTATTACTCTTTCACGCAAAAACTACAGAACGGATTTGGATGAAATTTTTTATTTTTTTATTTTGGCATCAAACAGTCGTATACAAACAATATAATTCTTCAGACAATTGGTTCCTTACAATAGACCTATAGTGCCGACAATGTGATATAATGGTAAACATAAGTACAATAAACTCATAATAAGGAAAGACGCGCAAGAAATACATGTTCATTTTTGTATCAAAACATAAGTTCAATTAGACATAATCATTATCAGTTTACAAAGTAAAGTGAAGGTAGACAAGGTAAAAATAGTAAGTTTTAACTAGGTGATATATCTACTTTTAAGTTTTAGTTTAAGGCTATTAAGAGAAATGTTAAAAATATCTATGTCTGTAAACTCTCTATTATAATTGTTAGTGGAACGGTATATAAATGAGTTACGAGTGTATGTTTTATTTAGTCGAAATTTGGCACAAAGATAGTTTATAACCTGGATTAACATATAGGATATGCGGATGAAGCCGTGGGGCGCTGCTAGTATATTATTATAAAGTCGCTATTCATGTCTGTCTGTGTGACCGCGTTGCTCTTCTAAAGTACGCATCATTTACAGAGTTTATTCCGGAAGGTTTATGACGTGTATAATACTTGTAAATTAAAGTATGTACATAAAATAAAGAAATCTTGATGTTTACTCAAGTCGTAGAAACCGAGCGAAGCAAGGGCAGGTCGCTAGTTGAGTTAAATGCTTTGAGTTCGAGTAAGAAAACATTGGATAAAAGAATAATAAGTGTATTCTCCGAGGCCTATGCGGAGGTGAATATTACACCCATGCAGGGTCTATTACCATCAACAATACAGGGTACAACTCAGACTCTGGGCTATTATTGAGAAATTTGTTATAGAAAAACCCAATAACACTTTGCTCTATAGCTGGATTGAACCCCGAAAATGTTGCGTTTTTTTTTTTTGTTTTTTTAATCAAATGAATTTATTTTCTCTTTTTTTTTCTTTCGCATGTGTGCGCGATTTTAAGTTAGACAATCTCTACCCGAACAGAACGATGTTTTTTATTTTTATTTGACTTAATTCTACATGGGCATGTGCATGAGCATTTTATGAAAAATCAGAAGTACGGATCCAAATATTTCCTATAGAGAAGAACCGACAAGAAACTATACGACATTTTTTTTTTAATAATTGGTTTTTACAATACTTTCATACAGTGAAACGAAACTCACCATTTTGTCCAAAATTTTCTACCAGGGCTTCAGTACAAGCAGATATGCAGAGAGCGCTGGACACCACATTGGCAAAGAAGAACAAAGTCCCCACAGCACCCCCGAACTCCGGACCTAGCGTTCTGCTTATCATAACTGAGAGACACTTAAGGATTCATGAATCGTGTCATGATAGAGTAGAATAATATACTTTCTTGTACACCAAAATTGTTACACAGCCCTTTTACAATATTGGATAATTCTATGGGTATAAAAGTGGTCTTATCGGCGATAGCGATAACTTCCAGACAACCTTTGGTGTACTGCTAATTAATAGAAAACTACACACGATACACAAAAATAATACACTAACAGAAATCCTAATCAAAGCAGCTGTTTTTTTTTTTGCGTGTTTTGTCCATTTTGATGAACAGAAACTCAACTCCGGATTATCTTTCGTCTAGGTAACGCGTCTTAATACGCCATAAAAAAAGTATTTCTTTAAAATCATATCCAGAATGTGAAGTAGGTACCTACTTTAATTATGGAAACGGTTTTGGGAGGCGGAGTTGCATTGAAAGCATTTTTTAACATTTCAGTGCACTTTTGTTCCCTTCTTGTGTGTCCTTCTATTTTTAGCTGGACTACTTTGGCTTCTAAATGCCACTTATTATTTCTAACCTGCATTTAAGCAATATCAACATTTTTTCCAAGGTGCAACATTATCCTTAGTATGTGTAGTTAGCCTTGTAATAATAATTATTATAAGGGTGAATATCGCTTGCACGTCATAAAAAAACAAGGTTTATTTGTCTATGTGAGTTAGATAGTTTCAACCGTAGTGCAGTTTCTACGAGGAGGGATCAAAAAGTAGTGAGAACGACATACTCCTTGGTAAGAAAAAAAAATACTGGCAGGCTTATACGTATATACTGGTAATTGTTGTCACAAGTGGTAAAAAATTACGCGAGGTTGACTATAGCTATCGACAAACTACAAAGACAACCAAGTTTCATAAAGGATACAATACACTCCTCCGCCCTCGACAGCGCCATTCGTAGATATAGCACAGATGGAAGTGACAGTGAATATCACGATCAGGTACGCTAAACCAAACTGGCCTAGGGTAACTAGCAGACCTGCATTGCCAACTAGGTAACCTGAAATAGAAGAAAACAGTATTTAAAATTCAGTTTCCAACTTATCCTTAGGAAAAAGTAACTTTAATACCTACACGTAAAGTTTAGTTTCCGTTGCAAGTTCAATATTATTCTTACTAGTCAACTAGTCATACTGAAAACAAACTTAATTGATACTAACGTAAAGTTGGTATTTGACTGAGTGGAAATAACGTGACATGGTTTTATTTTTGAACGATTTTATGAACGTGTTGTGGGTGTTTATGAGCCCAGCCTACACGTTGATATGAGTAGGTAGGTACGCAATAGAAACCAATCTTTGTATGTAAAGCCAGGAAAATAATTGTTTACCATATTGACTACCAACTTAAATTGTCCATTTCAGATCATAACTGTCATTCTTTGACAGTTGTACGAAATGGCTATAACACGACAAACTGCCGATGACGTAGTGTCCCATGTGATAAAGAATTCATTTCCCTGTCTGTACTTATAGCAAAGCGATTGTATTGCTGTTGTCCTAGAAACTAAAATAAGGGTGAAATAAGGCATAAGGCTGAAATTGGTAAAACAAAATATAATCACACTGCCAGACTTGGGTTGTTTTATACCATGTTTAGTCTAATCGGCTGTTGTCTAAACTTTAGACGTGAGTGTGGATTAAACCAATAGTGATGATGACTAAAATTTTTTTGTCCGTCAGGTAGATTATTAAAAAAAAAACAATATTGGACACGTATTTTTCTTTTTTTACGTAATCAAAAGATGACGGAGATATATTTAGTTAAAATGTGGCATGACGTCACGCCTTGGCAGATTTTATACTGAGTTGTGATCTAGCGAGCCCCCACTCCCCAACTTTAATGCATTTTATCTAAGTCATTTTTTGTTAATAAATAATTAATATTTTTTATTATCTGACTGACGGACTAAATAGAATTTAATTTTTTCAACCAGGAATCATCCCTATTATCTAATAGAAAACGTATCTATTCGCACATAACACACTTATTATCTGAGCAGATTGACCTTGCACATTATTGAGTCATGAACTAGATAAGGCATGAGTTCTACACAAAACACGAATTTGTTATTATAGATGTTTAAAATGTATTATGACTACTATTTGTGCAGAAACAACTAATAGGCGAATACTGAGAAGACACTTAAGGGGAAGCGCTAAGGTAACCGTGAATTTGCAATTTTCTTACGATTTTTGCAATTTGCAGCTCAGTGTCTGGGTTTATGTTGATTGGAGTATGATTCGCGACCGTAACAAATATGTATTTACAGAATTATAATCATTAAAATCAGTAATATTACTTCTTAAGATAGTATAATCCTCAAATGTCAAGATTTCATGAAATAGTCAATAGGATTACTTGGTCTTAGAGAGTTGTATTGATGACTTTAATGATTATAATTCTGTAAATGCATATTTGTTACGGTCGCGAATCATATTTTAATCATACAACCTAATACTTTTTTTTATGGGAAATCATCAAATGACTTCTCCCACTCTGGGCGGAGCGGGAAGGCGTGTCAGACTTTTACTGACTAAAACCCACCCGTGTTCCTTCTGTTACCTGTGCCGGGGCCACGGTAACTCTTTCGAACATCCCGCGACCCTAGCTGGCATTGGCCCTAGCGGACCCCGTCAATAGTGCTGACATCTCTTAGAGGCGCGCGTGGAACACAACGCGCCGTCGACCCAGGCTGGTTCTTACCGGACGGCGAGCTATCCATTGCTCGCCGTCCGCAAGCGCGCGCCTACGGTGGCCGGGAATCGGCTGTGAATTCCCAATGACCAGGGCGTCTCCTGCGACGACTAGGGGCGTGAGGGCGCAAAGATTGCCTCTCTCTCGCACGTTCCGCCTCCTCCTTCGCAAGCATTACGGCTTTGTAAAGGGTGTCTCAGTAAGAGTGCACTTTTTAAATATGGAATATTTTTTTTTTCATGCAAGTGGCAACTGAAATTTGACAGCTGTCACCTCTGTTTATTCCGATTATTAAAAATGGAGCGCTTTTCGAAAGAACAACGCGTTATAATTGTGAAAACTCATAACAAAAATGGGGAAAGTTATAATAACGGAATAAGTCCGTTATGATAACGGACTTCTTGTGGCCTCAACTGGACGGCATGAATCTGGACAACATGTGGTTTCAGCAGGACGGCGCAACCTGCCACACCGCGCATGAAACAATCGACTTATTGCAGCAACGATTTCCAGAACACATTATCTCACGAAATTCTGATGTCAACTGGCCACCAAGATCGTGCGATTTAACGCCGTGCGATTTTTTTCTTTGGGGTTTTGTAAAATCTCGGGTTTATGCGAATAAACCCGAAACAATTCCTGAGCTCAAATCGGAAATCCAACGCGTCATCGGTGAGATACAGCCACATCTCTGTGCAAAAGTCATGGGAAATTTCATGAAAAGAGTAATGGCCTGTCATCGGAGCCGTGGGGGTCATTTGCCGGATATTTTATTCCATACTTAATCGGAACATGTCTTCTTTACAATACAATCAAAATATCACAACTCTGTCATAAAATACTTGTTTTTATTTTAAAATGAAAAAGTGCACTCTTACTGAGACACCCTTTAGAAGGAGGTGATGGCTTCCCATGTACTCTCGCTCCGTACCATGGCGTGGACCAGGGCCGGACGCGAGAGATCGCCGCCGCCGATCGCTTCCGCGAGGACGCGGCGGTATTCCACCCACGCCGGGCAGACCTCCACTGTATACTCCACTGTGTCCTCCAGGCGATCAACACAATAGTGACACCCGGGCGTTTCCATCCGCTTTATCCGGAACAGGAACCTCCCGAAGCACCCGTGTCCGGTGAGGACCTGCGTCAGGCGGAAGGTGAGGACGCCGTGGCGCCTCTCTAGCCGCTCCTCAAAGAGGGGACTTATCGCCGCAATTGTGGCGTGCCCAGCACAGGGTTGCGACAATCGCACTCTCCATGACGCCATGAGTTCCCGCCGAAGCTCTGTCCACTGTGCCGCGATTTCTCGCGGCAGCGGAGTTACACCCCGGCGTTTTGCCTCCTCGCGCCACTTCCACATGTGCGCGAGGACTTTTGCCTCCAGATCCCATGGCGGCAATCCGGCAAGGAGGCTCTCCGCCTCACCAGTCTGGACTGTCTCACTAAGATATTTAACATTTCTTTAGGGTTGGTAATGCATCGGCAAGTTTATGTCTAAATATGGCCCAACGCGAACAAAATGTTTGACAACCTTTACAAAAAACAGTCGCTACATTCGTCTTGTAAACGCAAGCGCAACTGACCAAAGAGAAGCCCGTAAATAATGCGAATTTTCGTTGTACCTAACGTATTTTTGTCCCTAATTTATATTTAACTAACATAAACCCTACAAATCTGCTTACCCATTCGAATGAAGACCAGCGCACTGAACATAGACAGCACCACAGGGCAGAAGACTCCGGCGAAGGTGCCCACCTTCTTGATGCCAGGTCTCTCTGTCCTAAACTCTCCAAACTCCACATATCCTGGAAAAGGGCAGAAAAATGGTATAAATATGTGACGAAAACTCTGCTCTCTTTTGATTTTATAATAACAAAACCTATAACCATCGCGCCACCTAAGACGAGTCGATAGACACCTCATGTATTCTTTCATCCACCTATATCCATCCAGCCGTTAGGATGCTTCGAGGGTATAAAAACCCCACACACAATGATACATAGAAATGCGTGAAAAACATAACCCTGTCTTTGCTATCGCGCAGTCGGATAAAAAGATAAAGGAAAACATCGCGAAGAAACCGGCATGTCCTAGAGCCAAGAATTTGAAGACATGCGACATTGAAATTCACCAATCCGCACTGGGCCCGCGTGGTAGATTATGGCCCACGCCCTCTCACAGAGAGACGGCCCCAAGGCCCGAGAGAAGGTTCCCAGCAGTGGGAACATTGTTCTTGTTTACATTCAGAGCAAAATTGTCTTTTATTTCGAAACATTAAAATAGGTTCAGTCCAAAATACCCTCTAGCCCTTATCTCAATTTACTTGTGGTCAGCGCATCATTTCTTCCACACATCTCTGTCAGCCGTTTCTCAATTGTTTCTTTTTCTGGCCACATCAACTTTCACACAACCCAAGATATGTATCGTTAGTTTCGTCCTCAAAAAAGGGTCAGTGCAAAAACCAACAATTTTGAATAGTTTTTTTACTGTTTATTTATTTATTTATTTGTGACAAACAAACAGTAACACATTATATCTGCGCAAATAATATAAACAAAGATATTATATAAATGTGAAACTCACACCGTTATCCACAGCATATACAATTCATATAACTTTACTTGTTTGCGAGTATCTAGACAGAAATGGCTCTACTGAGGGGTGACATCTATACAAATAAATAGTGTCTGTTTCTAATGTCAAAATAACAACTTTTTACTAAATGCATATGAAAGCATATACAGTACTTATAACAAAAAAGCAAATTTTAACATTTTTGTCTGTGTGTCTGTTTGTTTGTTCCGGCTAATCTCCGAAACAGATGGACCTATTTTGACGGGACTTTCGCTGGCAGATAGGTGATGTTATAAGGGGTAACTAAGGCTACTTTTATTTTAGAAAAATAATTAGGATTCCGCGCAAAAAAAATTTTAAACCAATAAAATTATGAACAAAAAGTCGGATTTGAAAATTCTTTTTGCATTTGGTAGCCCAATTGTCGAAGATAGTCATAGGCTATTAAACATCATGCTACGACCCTTAGGAGCCGAGCAAAAAGAAAAAAGTCAGAAAGAAGACTAAGCGAAAACGAAGTAACAGCGCGGGCGAGCGATGCAGCGCGGCGGGTCGAGGGGGACGACCAACATCTCTCGAGGCTCTCGTTACGCGGTTGGATCAAGGGCCTGGTTCAGACAGCAGTACTCCTCGATACGGCTCGTATTGTGAGGAGGTTCTTGTTTCTGCAGCCCTAACCAACGGTAGCTTGGACCCTGCTCCCGACACCGGTGGAACTCTATTTTTTATATTTTTAAATGTTTTCTATATCTTTTTATTTTAAGAAATATTTAAGAATGTAACTAAATAAGAAAGAAAATCAATAAACGACATAATAAATAATACAAAGTTTATTGCTTTCTAAAATAACGTACATGGAAAGGAACTCTTGACTTCCAAACTAAATAAGAGATGTATTATGGAAGTCAAGGCGCTCTCTCATTCTATATGCATAATTGAGTACAATAAAAGTAAGGGATGCCTGCAGCAGGCAAAAAATTAAAAATTAAATATTAACAAAAGAAATGTTAAAACAAAAAATAAAAAAGTAGGTATAATATTATGTTCTACGCCTGCCTGTGAAGCAGTGTAGGCCCAAAGTTAATCTGATTAACGATTAAAAATTAATGATTAAAAATCATAATCAAAAAATTTGATTATGATTAATTAATCGTAATCAAATTTTTTGATTATGATTAATTAATCGTAATCAAATTTTTTGATTATGATTTTTAATCATTAATTTTAATCGTTAATTTGATTATTTGATTAACTATTAACTACTCATTTATTTATTTAATTGTTCTCCCGATTTTTCTACCGATTTTAAGTTGGCAAACCTTTTCATGTATGCTTAATTGTACGGGTAAGCCCTCAATAGTATGTATGGATGGACCTAGTGCAGAATCTTCCATATATTTTGGGGAATACCCTTGTGTCCTACAAGGGGGCTTCCCGCTCCGGGATTTACCTGTCTAGTCTATATAAATAGGAATTCGGTATTATTTTTTTCATTAATTTTCTTAACTTTGGAACTAACAGTCACGTTTTAACACTATCTGGCTGACACACGCTCGCTTGCACTCGGTTGGGGATAATTTTTCCAGATTTTGCAACATTTTGTGATATTGTTTCACTCAGTGAGTAACTTAAAAACAAACATGAATTGTGATCATGACTCTAATAGTAGTGGTGTTTCAAATGATCCGTCGGCGTCGGGAAACAATTCCGAGAATTTAACAGTGCAATCGGAATCAGATCTTTCTTCTTCTGCTTTATTTGACGGTACCTATTATAAGCTTCTACTAGACAAATGCACAGACAAGAACACAGTAGCAGTTTGTATGAAGTGTTCGGACCATCAAAGTAAAGAAGTTAAGGGCTATGGCAAAACGACATCTAACTTTTTGGGACACTTAAAACGGAAGCATGGCGCTGACACAGAAAAGGAATGTAAAAAATATATGAAAGACAATAAGCGAAAGAAAAATAAAAATAATACAGTTCTGACTTCAAGGCAAACTCCGAAAACACCTGTAACTCAAGAAACTTTTGACCGTAACTTAGTAAATTATTTCGTTAACTCAATGATTGCTTTTCGAGCCGTGGAAGACCCCTACTTCATTAAGATGATGGAGGATTTAAATGTGACAAATAGTGGAATCAAGATACCTGGGCGACGTTCTCTCAGAAAAAAAGTAGCTAAACAATCATTCGATCTGATTTGCGAAATAAAACAAAACCTAGCTGCTGTGTAATATTTGTGCACCACCGCTGATATATGGTCAGGGAAGAAAAGAAGTTTTTTAGGTGTTACAGTGCACTGGATTGATAATAACTATAAGAGGCGTTCTGCTGCTTTAGCTTGTCGCCGATTTAAAGGGGCACATACATTTGACCGCATAAAAGATTTGCTTCTGGAAATATACTCAGATTTTAATATTGACCCCACTAAAATAGTATGCTCTGTTACTGACAATGGGTCAAATTTTGTGAAAGCCTTCAAGATATTCGGAATAAATACGACATCCTTAATCGAATATGATGAAGATAATGAATCTTCAAGTCCAAGTAGCAGCGAGAACGAGTTAAGTGGAGAAGAACTCGAAGTGACTGAAGGAGAGTTCGGCACAAGACAGGAACACAAACATGATGATCTTCTGTTAGAAGCAAATATAGTATACGACCATTCACAAAACAATTTGTTACCATTTCACTTTAGGTGTAATGCGCACACTTTAAATTTGATTGCTAGTAAGGACGTCCAAGCCTTGTTGACTGATAAATCGACATGTCTTGGAAAATTGCATTCCACAATAATGGAAAAATGTAACGATTTATGGAGTGCTGCTGCTCGCCTAAAATCAGCTGAGGTGATACATAACATTCTTGGACATACGTTAACACGACCTGGCATAACTAGATGGAATAGTTACTATGACGCTTTGAGAAATATATTGAATATCAGAACTAGTTACTCTCAACTAGCTAGAGCACTTAGTATAAGAAATCCATTACGAGACTCTGAATTTCAATATATTGAGGAATACTGCCAATGCGCTGCTCCAGTTGCAACTGCTTTGGACATATTGCAGGGCGATGACTCATTTTATGGAATATTATTACCTTGCCTGCATGCACTAAAAAAAAATTACAGAAGATCACGACTACTCCAAATCTAAAATTCTGTGAACCACTTGCTGAAAAATATCTACAAAGCGTAGAGAAAAGATTTGAAGAGTTTTACACTCTTTCGAGTGAAACTAGTAAATATGCAGCCGTTGCAGCTCTGTTACCCCAGATTTAAAAAAAAGTGGCTAGTATGTCTAACTGCAGCTGATCAAAAGAAGTGTATAAACATTTTTAAATCAGTCGTAAGGAAGGAAATATCAGAAATCCCAAGCTTTTAACAGTCAACAATGCAGCCAATAACACACGCCACCAAGAAGACGAGTTTTTTTATTTCAATTCCGACTCTGGCAGTGAAGCGGAATCAGTTGATGATAAAAAGAGAGCGGATATGACAATTTCAAATTTTTTTGCCGAGGGAAGCCAAGAACGAGAGCTTCTACGAAGTTATCCTGTTATAGGCAAAGTGTTTATTAAGAACAATACACCAATGCCGTCCTCTGGCTCGGTAGAAAGAATGTTTTCTTTTGCAACTATGCTAAATAAACCTAGGTCACACAAATTATCTGACGACTTATTTGAAAAAAAAGTAGTTATGAAATGTAACTTGAACATCAAGAAATCAGAAATGTAAAGATCGGAGATTAGTTGATTGAAAATATTCTTCAAAATTAGAATTCAGTGTATTTGAAAGTTATAAATTATTTTTTTGTTCTTTGAATAATTAATAAAAATATTTTAATAAATGTGTCATTATTTTCCATCATTTCTTTTATATAGAATTAATAACATGGATGGATGTATTAGTTTACAATCAATTTAATCAATTAATGATTAATGATTAACGTCAATAATCATGATTAAGATTATTTTTTAATCATGATTATTCTAATCATGATTAATTTAATCTGATTCAAATTAATCAAATTAATTAATTGATTAAAAAATTAATTGATTAATGCCAACACTGCTGTGAAGTGTAGTATTGTCCTAATGTGAGTCAATGTGGAGAATGATAAATGAAATTAGTGTTATGTGGTGTGTACGTGTGCTGTGTGTTATGTAGTCAATAAGTGTTAAGTATGTTCTGCATGCGGCGAGCTTCGTGGGGTGTGTCATGTGAGGCGTTTAGTTTGTATGAATATGCGTGAGACTCTGTGATTTGGAATGTGTATGTGAATGTTCAATACTCAAGGTGGCTTAAGTAGTTTTTCAATTTCTTCATAATCCATTCAGTCATACAGATCTTGACGTTAGATTTAGTAAGTTGGAAGATTTGAAGCATTTTATGACTAACGTTGTACAATAGAATGGATGTGACATTATAATGTCTCCGCGCTAAGGCGGTGTTGTGCGTATGAGAACGAAGGATGTTTGTTACATGACGTCTATTGGAGATGAGTTCATCGTATTTAGACGAGAGCCCACGCAGCACCGCATGCAGGACATGGAGTTTTCTAACTGACTGTAGCTCACAGTCTGTCACGTTCTGCACTCAATTGCATTTTCAGACTTTATAATTCCTATTATATCTTAATTTTAACTGTTTTGTAAATTAACATGTTCCATTAGAAGAGAGTCGGGTGATCTGTAACTCAGGACCCTCCTACCTCAGACACCTTTCTCTATTTAAGATTGTGCATTTTATTAACCAGTGCCTGTAATATGATCTTGAGATAAATAAAGATTTATGATTTAATGCTTAACGTGCTTTCCGAGGCACGGAGGGGTCTCGGTAAGTAATGGATGATCACCCATCCGCAGATCGATCTCGGCAAGCATTGCTTATCCTTGAAGGGGCCGGTGCGGCTCTCATTGCTTAGCCAAACATTGCCCAAAAATGATTGCTGGGAAACGACTTTTATTTTTATTGTGAAAAATCTCTGTTTACGGTAGCGCTTTAAGTTACGCACGCAAATCAATGTGCTTATGGGTGCATACGCACATGAATACAGGGGTCGTGGGGGTATTTAATGATGAGTTATAAAATGTAAACGGGTTTTCGTAAAAAAACATCAGAAATATTTGGAACTTTGACCTTCCATATCTCCATAGCCATAAGGTTCCCAAGTAAGGTCCAGTAAAAAAAAAATCACAATGATGGAAAGAACAAGGGCTTCTCGTCTTCGTTAAGGGGGAAGCGCTAAGATAGCCCGCGAAATTCAAATTTTCTTACGATTTTTGCAATTTGCAGCTGTGTCTGGGTGTATGTTGATTAAAGTATGATTCGCGACCGTAATAAATATGTATTTACTAAATTATAATCATTAGAATCAGTAATACAACTCCATAAGTTAGTATAATCCTCAAATGTCAAGATTTCATGAAATAATTCTTAGAATTACTTGGTCTTAGAGAGTTGTATTGACGACCTTAATGATTATAATTCTGTAAATAGATATTTTTTACGGTCGCGAATCATATTTTAATCAATGTACAATCTAATACTGACCTACAAATGGCACAAAACTTAAGAAAATTTGAATTTCATGGGCTACCCTGGCGCTCTCGCCTTAAGCGTCTTTTTTACACACGTTTAGATTAGATTAGATCATTTATCCCGTTATACAATCTTTCTGATTTATGGTATGAGATTTGTTCGTGTTCACATGCTGTATCTCGTATTATTTAAAACTTCGCATTGTGATATTACATTGCATTTCCAAACAATCCAGAATATTATTATAAACATCATCATCTGCCTAGCCTTTTCCCAAGTATGTTGTGGTCGGCTTCCAGTCTAACCGGACGCAGCTGAATACCAGTATTTTACATAGAGCGACTGCCTATCTGACCTCCACAACCCAGTAACTGGGTAATACGATACCCCTTGGTAAGACTGGTTGTCAGACTTTCGGGCTTCTGACGACCCGTAACGACTGTCAAAGATCCACGAATGACAGCCGGGACCAACGGCTTAACGTGTTTTCCTAGACACGGAGGAGTCTCGGTATGTAAAGATGGTCACCCATCCACGAACCAACCCCGGTAAGCGTAGCTTAACCTGATGGATCGACCCGTGCGGCTGTTATTACTTAGCCACGAGCTCCTCCTGTTATTATTAACACGCAATCGATATTTAAACAGGCATTTCAGTTCTTTTAATCTCTACTCGTTCTCTATCTCGTTCTATTAATAGTTATTACTTATTAGTATTAACAAAATGTTAAACACATATATCACAATTTTATTATCACCTCTGGAGCACTTTTCCCCCATCCCCGACGAGTGCACTTAGTCACTGTTTCACTAATACTGATAGCCGGTGATCAGTCTCGACCACATTGCTACATTATCGGCGAGTTTGCGGCCTTCATTGAACAATGGACCAGGTGTCACAGTGATTTGAAAACTAACGGCTCGGAACTATGGTGGATTACATCTATACATATATAAAATTGAAATGTCTGTTTGTAATGTTTTTTTTTTATTTTTTGTCCGCCTGTCTGTCTGTTTGTTCCGGCTAATCTCCGAAACGGCTGGACCGATTTTGACGGGACTTTCATTGGCAGATAGCTGATGTTACGGGGAGCAACGTAGGCTTTTGTTTTAGAACAATAATTAGGGTTCCGCGCAAAAATATTAAAACCCATGAAATTGTGAATAAAAAGTCGGATTTGAAAAATTATTTTTGTATTTGGTAGCCCAATTCTCGAGGATAGTTATAGGCTATATAACATCACGCTACGAGCCTAAGGAGCTAAGCAAAAAGACAAAAGTCAGAAAGAACACTAAGCGTAGCGCGGGCGGGCGATGCAACGCGGAACGAGAGAGTTTTATTAAAATGTGGCTATTATTTTAGTATGTTATCAATTGTGTATCTTACGACTTCCACGCGAACGAAGTCGCGGGGCACAGCTAGTTCGTAATAAAATTGCAACTAATAATAATATCACGCCTTATTCCCCGATGGGTTATGCAGAGGCGTTTGCCATTAACGTATCGTAATACTCAGTAACTGGGTTGTGGAGGTCAGATAAGCAGTCGCTCCATGTAAAATACCAGTATTCAGCCAAATCTGGCTAGACTGGAAGCCGCACCACTGGCCATTAACCGGACACACATAGACTCCAGACAGAAACAGACTGGTTGCTACCAGAAAAACGTGTCGCATTTTTGTTTTGTGGATATTATTTGTTTATTTATTTTACTATTTATGTACACACAATAAAATATATATACAGATAGGACATATTCTCATACGATATCTTCATTTTTAGGGTTCCGTAGTCAACAAGGAACCCTTATAGTTTCGCCATGTCCGTCCGTCCGTCCGCAGCTTAGCTCAAAGACTCTTAGTACTAGAAAGCTATAATTTGACAAAATTAAATATGTAAAATAAAATCATGAAAAATATTTTTTTAGGGTAAGTACCTTCCGTACACGTAAAGTGAAGATGTTTGATTTTTCTCGTCTACCCCATGGTGTGGGGTGTTGTTGGATAAGTCTTTAAAAAAAAACGGGTTTGTGAAAACATTTTTTCGATTAAGGGATCCGTTTCTGAAATATTAAGCTTTAAAGTGCTATTTTTTGTTAGTCAAGTGTCCCCCTCGCTCTCCCCTGCCCCTGCCAGCTACGCGGTTGGTTTTGGATATGTGAAAAAATTCACGGTAGTAGTATATACTTACAACGAAATTACGAGGAAATCTATCACAACTAAGTAGGCTTGACAAGTTAACGAGTAATAGTCGACCAACTTACATTTGCAGTTGGAATGTATGAGAGAATGCGCCCTTGTGCACAAAAGCATCCTCTGTATAGCCCCGAAGATATTCAACAAAATACCAAAAGATCTTAACTTGACACAATTTAAACGGAGATTAAATAACTTATTGACTGAAAAATGCTATTATACCATTGACGAATTCCTTTTTGACAAAATGTAATAAGTAAACTAAATGATAATTATGTATTTATGCTTGACAATTCAAAAACCTGACTTATTAATTGTATTCAAAATGGTTATTATAAAAATAGACTGTATTCGAAGTACCTATTGAAATTTATGTTAATTTGTATGTAATATTGATTTTATATTCTTAAATAGCTAAATAGTGTATGCCCTAATGGGTAGTTTTTTGAGTTACCATATCCTAATTATAAGACCTAGTGTATCACCAAAAAACACACTAATAAATACTTTGACTTTGACAAATTGTTTTTCAACTACAATGTTAAGTTTGTCCTTGGGATAAATTCATCCCAACTACGGAGCCCTTCATTTTGCTTGGTCCAACACGCACTTGGCCGGTTTTTGTTTTTCTGCGAGGGAAAGTCAGACGTAACCCTCCGCCGTATCACGATAGTGATTACCTACATATGTGTCAACGAAGATGTTCACTCAAAGGAATGATAGGAATCCGCTTAATAACGACGATTTTCTTGCCCGTTCTTCTCCATAGAGATTTACGTTCCGGAATGGGCAACTACCTTCAAAGTTCTAACTGACCGACTCTTTGACAGTTAAAAAGTGTCTGTAAATGGTTTAATTGAAATAAATGCTTCGAGTTTGAGTCGTGTCATTTCCACTAAAACAGAAATCTCTACAGTCCAAGGACATGTCATTAAGTCAAGCGATTCCACGTTTAGCAAGAATACCAACAACGTTGTCTTGCCAGGTCAAGGTTAATTTGGATAGCTGATGCAGACAATAGTAGTTGTTGTAATAGTTATCAATATTGAATGATTGAATGCAGCTTTGAATGAAATGTAAAAGAACTGTTTTGTTTCCCAATTCACCAGAGTACGGCTAGATCTTGTTGTAAACGTAAAAAGTCTGCACATCATCATCTTCGTCACTTCAGCCAGAAGTCATAAGCTGCTGGATATAGGCTCCTAGCTTCTGACGTTTCATAAGTAATCTGTATGGTTCTTTCCTCAAAAGACCATTTCAGACACCAACCTACATGGTCTTCACGTGATCTGACCAAGATTATGTCTGGACTTTAAAAGAGACTGTGACCTCTGAGTTTGTTTCGTCTTTTCTTCTCAGAGTAGTCAGATAGGAAACGCCGGCCTCATCTAGTTTAAAAAAAATGTTTGACGTGTAAAAATGTTTGTATAAACCTACTTACAGAAATAAAATCATTTATCATTTATCATAAGTGCCCATGTAGATTTAGGTATCTATGTGAAATAAAATATTTTGAATTTTTTAATTGAATTTTGAGACCTCCCTCAAGGCTCACCACAACACAGCAGGACAGGTCCTGCGACATGCGCTACGTGAAGGAGCTATTGGGTAATAATGTTTCCTAATTTTATTTTTATTTAAAAACAAAAAAAACTTTTTGCTGTGCCCTACAGGATCCCTAATTTTGTACTTTAGCTGTAAGCCATTGTAAGATCTTGTAAACATAATAGAACGCGAATAAAGATATGAATATGAATGATACCTTCACCAGCCGGTCTGCTAACCGGGCCCCCTCTTCCGATTCTCATCCTCAGCTTGTGCATGATGCCGGAGTCTGTGCGTCCTGGGCTGTTCACACTTGGAGACAGCGGGTCCAAAGTTTCAGCCATGATTGGCTTCGTCACTGTAACAAACAATTTGTCGTGAAGATAGGCTCTTACTTCACAATCTGAATTATAATGAACTACATAGCTGTTGCCAGCAGGTAGGAAATTAACGCACAGGAATTTAGGTACTATCGGGATAAAAACCTAACCTAACCCAGGTCATGGTCTGCCTATGCGGCAAATTTCATCGAACTCTGTTAGGGCGTCAAAAGGTAACAGACAGACAGAGTTACTTTCGCATTTATAAACATTTGTATGGATGTAATATCGCGTGTGTGATCCCCGATAGGGCAAAGCAGGGGTACAATATGCCCACCTTTCACCTTGTTACGGATATCATATAAACTATAAGTCTTATATTCTACATATATTTACTAATATAATAAAGCTCAAGAGTTTGTTTATTTTTTTGTTTGAACATTTCAAATCTCTAGAACTACCAATTCTATTTTCTTGTTAATTTTTGACGTTCAAAAGTGCCTTTAAGTGCCTATTTGAAGTAAACGATTTGACTTTGACTATACCAGTCGGATTTGAAAAATTCTTTTTGCATTTGATAGCCCAATTCTTGAGGAAGGTTATGATAGGCTATTTAACATCACACTGATCCGTATGCTACGGCTACACTGTCGCGATAACGCGAACTACCTACACTTCGCGCGTACAACAGAGAGCGCGCGGAAGTTCGCGTTATCGCGACATTGATATAGCTATAGAATTAGGGGCCGAACAAAAGAAAAAAAGTTAGAAAAACGCTTGCATGGGTCGCCTAACTTTTTAGCCCAAGGGCCAGACTAACTCCTATACTAAAGGCCCAAGGGCCAGGACCTAGCTAGCTCATCATAGCAACATACTGTAGTTTTGAATTACCTACGCGCAAATTTTCGTTTTGGGACTAGTCGGCGAGTTAGATATCGACGGCACGGGCCGGATTCTTGGTGCTCACGGGCCGTAGTTTGGAGACCCCTAGCTTAGCAAAAACGAAGTAATAGCGCCAGCGGGCGATGCGACGCGACGCGGTGGGTCGGGGGAACAAGAAATTGCAGAAGCTAGTCATAGCATCATGCTCATCAAGTCCCATGTAATAGGGGTCGAGGTACAGAACCAGATTCAAGTTGCTACTTTTCTCAAAAACAAAAAGTGACTATGCAAATGATCACAGGAAAGTTAAAATATTAAAGTGATGGCAATAAAACTACCAACGACCGTTACAAGAAAACATCATTTTATTATAGAGACTGACTCAGGTTTCGCATTGAACAAATCGAAACACTACATCACTACAAACACTACACACACTACTACTGTACTGAAACATTACATCATTCTTAATTATTATGAAATTCCAATTTTCTTGTTAATATTTATTTACCTACCTATATAATGCTACATTGTCTTATTTAATACCTAATATTTTGGATGTTTTCAAGTTATTTTACTGGCTTTTAAGTATAAATAAATCATCCAATAACAAATTACAGCAGTGTTCATTAATTTAATAGGTACATGTAATGCTTAGTGAATTTTTACTATATTTGTTAGTGGTTTTTAGGTCTGTTTTATCAAAATAATTGAAAACAAACAAAAAAACAAATATTGATAGGCTTGCTTTTGACTAATATCTCTTATTTATATTTTGCTTATCACTTGATGATAAGCAAAGTATAAATAAGTTTTATCCTTTTTAAGTGAATTGTTCTGGTATGTGTTAGTATGTTATATAAATATATCTTGTATAGTTGACCTCGTAATCCTTATAACCCTACTCTACCCTGTTCTTACAACATAAAGAACACAATATGTAGGTATACAACTTAATATTTGTCATCTTCGATTGTGATTGTCTTGTCGTTTCTATGTTAATTAATGTAATCAGTGTTGTACCATTTTAATTAACTTTAAATAAATAAATAATAAATAAAGCATTCATTAAATGAGTGCACTGCATATCATAAAACGACAAAGTTTATTTGTCTATGTAACGGTTATATATCTTCCCCCATATTAAAGTTTCATTTTACTTGGAATTGTTGTCAAAAATGGGCATATCAATTTTATTACAAGGTCAACAGACACTAGCACAATTTATGCCTACAACTGCAGGCTTAGACGTTATGTATGCATAATAAGATTATTTGGTATTAAGGCCAATAAAGACTTATTTAATTAAGCCAACCAACAAAGACAATTCTACAAACAAAGAAATTATTTTGATTATGCTGTAGGAATCCAATCCCATTGATATCAACAATTTTATGTTTTAATGAGTATTATGCGTACTGAATAACCCGGACTCTTTGCTTACATTTTTAGTAATGATCAACATTGATTAGTGTTCATACTGATATGCTACACTCTCAAAATGATCTTACTCTATAAGTAAGTGGTGATGGTGGCCTGCAATTTAAGAGGTTAGGAAACATCGCATCCCGACTCTTCTGGACAGATTCATCTAATTAGTATGAGATACTTAACTGCGAAGTTATTACCAAGCTCCATAACCTAATAAAAAACCCAGAGATATCGGACAAAGACGTAGCTAAAATAAAAGATACTGATATGGAACAGTACCTTTGCATGCCACTACATAACATACATACATAAACTCACGCCTTCTTCCCATGGGGGGAAACTACAGGATGGTACCTGCAACAATCCCTACATACTCCTTTTGCTTAGTTTACATTCATACATCTGGTCACACAAGCAGGCCGTACATTGTACTTTTTATAGGAATAGCCTAATTATTTATTGAAATATTTGCAGCCGGTTTCGGGAACGAAAACCAGTAAAAATTAAACTCATGTCAAGTGATTTGTTTGGTTGTGGATAATTCAGTCAACCAATCACAGCAGTTGACATGCTTTTGACAAACAATGTGCTAATTTTTGTTCTAAGGAGCCGGGTGGGCAACTGTTTTCCTTTCGGGCAAGTACCAATAATATGTGATTTTCAATTTTTATGTACTTTTTAAGTTTTTCTTAGACATCACTAACATTATTTAAGGCAAACATTGTGAGAAAACCTGGACTTATAATTAATATGAGTCTTATCTGGAATCACCAGCCCACCTTTAGATACTTAGCCACTTATATTTCTAGACTGTCAAGGTTGTAGAGGCACATGGGAATCTATTCTTTACAACAAACATACAAGGAAGTTTTGCCAATTATTTAAAATAAAACAGTCTTGATAAACAAAACTGTGCATAGTCAAAAAACAGATTTGAGTACTTCCTGTATGTAAATATATATTTCTGTACATTATTTTCGATATGTATATTTATTTGGAGAGATGGAAATTGACTTCTTTAGAATATGAGAAACCACTAGTACTTATTTAAATATAAAAATTATTTCCATAGCCATAACGCACAACTGTGTGAGAATGTCATTCTTATCAATAATAACATAGATAGATATTTAATATTTAGGATATGTGCGTTAAATATCTTCTTTGACCTAATTATTATGCACAGTGACATCATCAAGAACGAATTTTTGCGACTTTGAAACAATTTTTTGCAGTCTCATGGACTTCAAACTTTCTACAAGGTTGTTTTCAGAAAATCACCAAGTTTATACATTCTAAGCGGGTGTGGGAATAGTGGGAAAGAAGTTAGAATAACCGATTGATTCGAAATAATCTATTGTTCGGATGAATCACAAACAAAACATTTGAAAAATTCTTACCGCTTACTAATCGGTCAAATGACGATCACTACTTTACTAATTCAATTTTATATGCGGTGGTGTTCATAACATCATTACGTGGCTGTGTTTTTTGTTATTAAAAAACACAGAAATTGTTCAACGCGGAAATGTTTTCCAATACAAAACCAATACAACAGCACAGTACAACAGCTAGCTGAGCTGTCACTGTCAGTGTCAAGAGCACAGAACATATTTAACCAAAAGACAACTGTCAATGCTGTCACTGACTGAATTCAACGGGTGCGTTCAATTATTACACAATCTAAGTCGACGACGCGCGCCGGCCGCTACCGCGGCACCGCTCGCTTCGATTGCTCGGCTCGTGCGTAGGAGGTCACAGTTTTAACCTATCCTAACCATTTAAAAAATATAATTAACCTACTCTAACTAGTTCCATAAATAACCTAATATCTAGTAACCATAAATTTGACGCATCATTAAAAAATAAATAAATGAAGTTTCATCAAATTTAGCTGACATTGAGATTATACTATCAGGTGAACCGCCACAAAAAAAGAAAAATATATATATGGGTAAAGCATCGAGATATAAGTACTGTACGTTAGTACTTATATCTCGATGGGGTAAAGACATAAGACGACAGAATCGAATTCTGCAACACAAGTCTGAATACTCCGAAATAAAATTGCTAATGTCCATTGCAAAAAATTTAAAGTTGTACGTTACAAAATAGTTTGTATCAATTATGTGATAATGATAATAGTTGATCTACGAAAACGTGTATAATTATGAGAACGGCAACGGTTGCCAGGGCTGCGCAGAAATGCATCGTCGGCGCGGCGCCCTAGGCCGCCAGCGCGACTGCGCCGATCCGGTCACCGTTGTCAACAGTGACAAACAACGTCAAATAGACTCAGAGATTTTTAAGCATTTAGTTTCTTACTGTATTTTTATTACGTTTAATATAAGTTTATTTAATTAAATGCTCAGTGGCAGCAGCGATGTGGTGGATGTTAGTGGTAGTGCTTATTGTCAACCTTCAACATCGCTGAGCATCCTGAAGAGATGTCCGCTGTGTACCCAAGCACGGTTTTTTAAAAGTAAGAGGGGAATTAATGTGTACATTGGAAAGGTACACAGACCACGAAATGCACTCACCTCAGACCCTGTCTCAACATCTCTACCTACAACACCAGCTACATCCACTTTTGACCCGTTTTGGAAAACTCTTTCAAAATTCAAAAACTCTGTTCCTGTTTTAAAGCGAGTTCCTCGCGGTGCTAGACCCCTAGTGGCACAACACTTAGCAGATTGCGTTCGTCTTGCTGCCCGGGAGAACTCGCAAAGTGCTTGGGAACAGCTGCTCACCTTCCCTTACAGAATTCTACATGTACAAAAGAATTTGGCAACCAAAAAAACATTAACTGCACAAATTAAAGAAAACTGTAATATTTCGGCTCATACTTTAGATTCCAAATTACAAACACAGAGATATACCTCTTCAAGAGGTATATCCCCTCTGGTAGAATCTAAGTTAGGGGAAGGTGACATTAGCGGAGCAGCCAGGATTCTTTTCAGTAGTGATGTGGTGGCACCATGTTCTCCAGAAACGCTCGCAGCTCTGGAGAGCAAACACCCTGCCCCAGCGGATGGCCTTTCTTTTCCCGACCCCCCTGATCCGGATAATCACTCCCTCACCATTATAGGTCGAGAGTTGGTCACAGCCGTTTGCTCCTTCCGGAGTGGCTCCGCTGGCGGCCTCGACGGCCTGCGTCCTCAACACCTTAAGGACCTTATCAGTCCAGGCGCCGGGGCAGCTGGTGAGTTACTCTTGAAGGAGCTTACGGCTCTGATCAACCTTATGCTCTCCGGCAAGGTGAACGAGGCCGTCATCGACGTTCTGTACGGGGCGAACCTATGCGCCCTGTGTAAGAAGGATGGCGGCATTCGTCCCATTGCCGTGGGAACTACTTACCGACGTATGGCAGCCAAGATTTGTTGTAAATTTTATGGTGAGGTGATTTCGGAAAAATTTCAGCCCCTGCAGCTAGGTTACAGCTCCAAAGGGGGCTGTGAGGCTGCCGTGCACGCCCTGTCGACCTACCTAAATTCTGGCAAAGGAGAGGTCATCTTGAAGGTTGACATACGGAATGCCTTCAATTCTGTTAATAGGGACACCTTGCTGGCAGAAACTAAAAAAGAAATACCCCAAATTTATAGTTTCCTTTGGCAATGTTACAGGCACCCTTCAAAATTACTATATCGGGACAACCTTCTGAAATCTGCTGTTGGCTGTCAACAAGGTGATCCCCTCGGGCCAGTGATTTTTAGTTTAGCCATTCACCCAATTTTTCGACAGCTAAATTCCAAATTTAACGTTTGGTATCTTGATGATGGAACCTTGGGAGGCGATGTAAAAATGACCTTCAATTCTTAAAAAATGAATTTCATTCCATTGGCCTTGATCTCAACCTTTCGAAATGTGAACTATTCTTAGCGGACAGTACTGACAGACATGACACTTTCCAAATTTAACGCAATAGCCCCAGATATCAAAATTATTGATAAAAGCTCTCTCCGCCTCCTTGGTTCCCCAATCTTTGAAAATTCCTTTCCCGTTTTTATTGAGGAAAAAATACAAAATTTTAATGACGTTTCGGAAAGATTGTTCCAAATTAACATGCATTCGGCCATAACCTTAATTCGTTACTGTTGTTTCGGCCCTAAATTAACATATTTCCTTCGCGCTTCCCATTTATGGAAGCACACTCATCTTTTAGACAAAATGGACCAAATTATCATACATTAACTTCGATCTTAAATGTGGCCATGGATGACCGAGCCTGGGCACAAGCTACTCTTCCCATACGTATGGGAGGCCTCGGCGTCCGCAAAATTTCTAGTATCAGTTTACCGGCTTTTATATCCTCGATCCACGGCACTGAGAATTTAATCAGGAAAATCCTAGCCTCGACACTGATTAATTTTGATGTGCCGTGCTTCACCGAGGCTATGGTTGCCTGGAGGCTCGCTTGCCCGAATTCAGATTCACCCGACAATCCATCTTCCCAGAGACGGTGGGATGAGCCGCTTTGTAGAGTAGTACAAAATAATTTACTAAACACGTCTGCTACTACTGCGGAGCGTGCGCGCCTGCTGGCTGTGGGTAAGTGGGAGTCGGGTCTGTGGCTTCATGCACTACCGTCGTCGAGCATAGGCACTTTGTTTGACGACACTACTTTCCACCTCGCTACTTCCCTGCGACTAGGAGCCCCTTGTTGCTCTCCTCATCGCTGTCACTGTGGCGAAGTTGTCAACAGCCTCGGACACCACAGCCTGTCTTGCAGCCGAAGTGGGGGTCGCATAGCGCGGCACGCGAACATTAATGACATCATCCGACGGGCTCTTGTCACCGTCGGCGTCCCAGCTGTATTAGAACCCAATGGCTTTGCACGCGACGATGTCAAGAGACCGGACGGCATGTCTTTATTTCCATGGAAGGTGGGTAGGCCTTTAGTGTGGGACGCAACTTGTGTCGACACTCTTGCGCCATCCCATCTTCCCGGCTCGGCGTGCTGTGCTGGCGCTGCTGCTGCGGCTGCGGAAAATCTCAAGCGGCGAAAGTATAATAACCTTATCGGTAATTATATTTTCAAGCCGTTTGGGGTTGAAACCCTCGGGCCGTGGGGTCCGAGCGCTCATGGTTTGTTTAACGAAATCTCCAAACGGCTAGTTGACACTTCCCGTGACCCAAGGGCCGGCTTTTACCTTGGCCAGAGGCTAAGCATTGCTATACAATGTGGCAATGCCGCCAGTCTCTTGGGTAGGTACATTACCAGTCGACAGCGATGCGGAGGAATTTTTCGACGCCATATTTTAGTTTGTGAATAGTTTTAGTTAAGTTAGGATATAATTTGGTTATTTTATTAATTAATTAGGTATAAGTTGTTATGTAAAATATTAATGTATTGAAAAATAAATGAGCATATACGTTAAAATATATATATATATATATATGATTATATTAAAATAAAAATGCATTTTAATTATGTAATTCCCAAAACATCTTATTGTTGCCTTTATATTTTTTGTTTTATCAAATCATTTGACCAAACGTTTATTGTCTAAAGATTGTTTGCTGTAATAAATCATTTGACCAAATGCCTTAATGACCATTATCCTTGGTAATATTCTGCCAAGTAAAAATTTGACCAAATGAAAATGTGCGTACTAAAATCATTCCAAATATACTATACAATTACTAACTAACGAACTAACTAACTATACAAATAAATATACAAAACAAAAGGAAACGTACGCCTCGAAGTACTCGGCCGCATCGCTGTCATCCGGAAACGTGTCCAGAAGACTGGCAGCATTGCCACGTTGAATGGCAATGCTAATTCTTTGGCCAACGAACGAGCCAGCCCTCTGGTTATTTTACTTGACGTGTCGACCAGTTGGCGAGAAATTTCCTTGAAAAGGAGACGCGCACTCGGGCCTCATGACCCGAGCGTTTCGACCCCAAACGGCTCAAAACTGTAGTTACCGATAAGGTTACAGTATTTGCGCCGCTTTAGGGTCTCAGCAGCCGCAGAAGCGGCGCCAGCACAGCACGCCGTGCTGGGAACATGAGATGGCGCAAGGGTGTCGACACAGGTTGCGTCCCACACCAGAGGTCTACCCACCTTCCAAGGCAACAACATCATGTCGTCTCGTCTCTTCCCATCGTCACGTACCAAGCCGTTTGGTTCTAATACCGCTGGTACGCCGGCGGTGACCAGAGCTCGACGTATAATATCGTTGATGCTGGCGTGCCGTGCACTCCTGCAGCTGGACAGGCGATGGTGCCCGAGGTTGTCGACAGCTTCACCGCAGTGACTTCCAAATATTGCATTGGTATAAAAAAAGTATGCTAAAATTTGTTTGGGTAGTGAAATTTTGTCAAAATCTTTTCGGCAAAACGGCAGGATCCCGAATAATCTAACAGAAGAACCTATACGTAATTAATTCGCCATACCAAGATGTAAAATGCAATCTATATGTATTTATTTAATCTCTGTGGGATTCTTGAATAAAGGCTCCCAGCAAACAGACGCGACGCGACACAGCGACGCTACTCTAGTAGAACAATTTCTATGAAAACTTCATGGAATGCCACTACCAGAATCGCGTCGCACCGTCATTTCGCGCCTGTGTGATGAGCCTTAAATAAATAAATAAATAAAAGACAAAATAGGTAAGAAGAATCTCCTGGTTTAATAAACGTTAACCTTGGTGTACAGTAATTACAGTAAGGTGAGCCGCACGTTAGTGGTAACTACACTACCTCCGGCCTCATAGGGTGCGTTTCCACTGAAGCGGAGACGAGCGGTGCTAAGCGGAGATGTGCGTGAATCAACCAATCACAATAGTTGAAATCCTCATCGCGTCTCTCGTCTCGTTTGTGATTGGACGACTCCTGCACCTCTCCGCTCAGCTCCGCTCGTCTCTGCTTCAGTGGAAACGCACCCTTATGCTTCTGAAACTTGTACTGCGCTAGGCCAGCTCAAGCTCAAAGTGTTACTACTGACATGCGGTCTACTGTACTTCTCTTTTCCTTAACTTAACCATTTATCTAGCCACAAATTGTCTTGTTTCCTTCTTGCTTCCGTTTCTTCAGGCCACACGACGCTCTCGATCCAGGGCACGTAGTGCGACACCCGGGTGTACATACCGGCTGAGCCGAGGATGCCGCAGTCCTTGCCGTATGACGTCACTCCCACGACGTGGTATAGGCATTTAGAATTGCTAACTTGGAGAGGGCCACCGCTATCACCCTGTGGGATGACAAAAGTATTTTTCAGTAATAGTTCCATTTTTCCTTTCAAGCTTAAGCTACGCTTGCCGCAGTTAAGATGGTGAGATGAGGTGAGAGATAGTAAAACATTTTAAAAGAGTAGGTGAAGGGGTGGTGGTGGTGGTAGGTGGTGAGGTGGTGTAGGTGAGTAGGTGGGTGGGTGTGTGGGTGAAGGTTTTTGCCCATTTCTTCTCCATACGAAACTACATTTTGGAAGGGGCAACGAGAATCAATTCTATTTTCTTGAAAAGTTTGGCGTTCAAAAGTGCCTTCTATTGGGCTAATTGAAATAAATTATTTGACATAAGACAATGTCCCCAAATCAGTCCCGATAAGGATAAATATCCTTATCGGGACTGATTTAGGATAATCATTAATCACTTATGGGGTTCAAAACTGTCGATCACAGATTAAACGAAAATTAAAAATGTACTATACGCCTTGGAGTGTAGCACAATTAAAAAAACTTTTTTGCAAAAAAACAACCGATTTCCAAAAAAAAAAACACTACGAAGTGAAAAATAACTAAATTCGGAAGTCAGGTGTCTTTGGATCTGTGTTTTAGTATTTTACCACCGACTTCCGAAATTAACGTTATTTTTCACTTTGTATTATTTTTTTTTGAAGTCGGTTTTTTTTTTTTTTGAAAAAAAGTTTTTATTTTTCACTTTTTAGTTTGTGGTACCTACCCCACACAAAGTCGTATACCACTACTTGCAATGTAAATAACAGTGGCAGGAAGTTATTTTAACATCATCAACATACACTAAATGGAACTAAATACGTATTAAATCACTCATCACAACATCAATGCACTCTGGCTATAAATGATTTTAATGGCAATAACCATTAAAATCATTTATAGCCAGAGTGCATCTAATGACAATTCCAATAAGTCCAAACACGGCTATGATACACAGTTTTATTACGGAGTTCCGGTGCCTACCTTCCGGCGATTTTCACCAGAACCATTTATTTAAATTTGCTTCGTCATAGTCTTAACTGTCTTTGAGGAGGAGGTCCTTAGGCCATCTGTAGTCTTCTTCGTCATTTCCACTACACCAAATGATACTTTCTGAATGCAAATGCTTGATTTGTTGATGAAAATACTACAATCGCTATGTATATTCCTATAATATTTGAGGAGTTCCCTCAATTCCTCACAGATCCTATCATCAGAACTGGATTTTGATAAAAATGGGACTAATCTGGAAGTGTGCCCTTTCCAATAAAAACAAAATTTTCTAAATCGGTTTATAAATGACGGAGTACTGAGGTAACAAACATAAAAAAAATACAGCCGAAGTGAGAACCTCCTCCTTTTTTTGAAGTCGGTAAAAACACGAGCTGAGGAAAAGGGAAGCGTCTACCACCGGTAAAAAAACAGCTTTAGTGGAAAGGTAATAATCAATCAATCAAACTTTTAGTTATATTTAACTTTTTGTTAAGACTGGAGCTTACGACAGAAATAACCTGATTGGAGTTGAAGACCAACTCGAGTATGATTTTCCTGACTGAGAAACTTCAGAGATGTTAATTCTAGCACTGATCTTATACACACACACCTTTACTATGATTTACATAATATCACACCACAAGCAGGTAGGTAGTCGGTAATGAAAATGCACTTAGTTCTCTTGGGAGCATCGCCTGTAAACGAATTGACATCGACACAACAGTGGTGGTTTGTGGACGGACAACAGTGCTGCCACCTATGACGAGCTTTCAGTTTTTAACTCCATTGCACAATGTTGACCAACAGCGCCCCCTGTCAAAGTCATTTGAACGCCAAAACATCCTTGTAGCTGAGTACTAACATCCATTGTTTATACGGCGATTACGAAATCAAATTTAAATTACATATTAGGTGATTGTTATTGTATGCCTATGCGGCGGGACACAGCGGATCCTATTTTAAGTTAAGAGTCTATGAACATTGTATCTATTGTGTACTTACCTACCTATGATCCACAATAAAGAATATGAATATGAAGCAGGTTCTGCAATCAATTTGACAAGTGGGCACGTCCTACAGCTGAAAGGGTAGCAAGACTTATCTACACTTGAAGAAACGTGAACTTAAACGTACCATGGGAGAAACGAACATCTACACACTGTAAGGACTGTTCTTGCTTGCAGCGCTCGGTAGCTATAGTAACGCTTGCTAATAGATGTAGTCATCGTGTGCACAGAAAGAAAGAAAGAAAGAAAGAAAAATAGGTTTATTTGTCACAGAAACACGTGCATACAAAACGATAAGAATAAACAGAAAAAATAAAACAAAATAGAACCACATTATAATCACGAGCTCAAAACAGAAATAGTCGGAAGCTGCACGTCATGACTGCGACAAGAAGGCTTCCACTCAGCATGATGCTGTGCTATGAGGGACCCACAGCACAGCGCTGATTTTCAGTGGTTACCCGAAAAAAAAGACGTACGGAAATCAGGTCAGGTTCAGTGATCAATACATAAATAGTTACATAACAAAACAAAAGAACCAGTAACAACTTAAAATATACTGCAACTATACAACCAAATACAGGTATGAATAAATATTATGAAATAACCCAAAAAAGACTCCGTAGGCATCGCAGGTGCGTGCATAAATAATGTACCTACCTGAAACATAAATTATTGTTACAATAATAGAACGTCAAGTGTTTCGTCTCGCTCCCACCCTCATCCTCGCGTCTCCCGCGCTCACGCTCACACCTCACAACATTATAAATACAATAACAAGGTAGACAGAGACACACAGCAGCGGCACTTCCCCACCGCGCCCATGAGCGTGATGACGTGTGTGAGCTGGGCTGCGGTGCGGGGCGCACGCGGCGCACGAGTCCTGTGAGGTCAAGTGGCGCGTCACGCGTGATTATAGGCACAGGATTTTGTTTTCAAATTGGTCAGAAGTAAGTTTCCTGGATAGTACGTACATATATTTCCTTAGGAGCGATTCAATGAATTTCTTACCTCGCAAGTGTCCACTACTTCATAATGGGATCCGTAACACATCTGCTTGTCATGGTCGTAGCCGCGGTTGAGGTGCCTGTGTGGTCTGTACATCGCCGAGCATTCCGTATCGTTAAACTCTTGCAGATTTACCTGAAAATAAAGTTTAGAAAAAAAAATATTTGGGACACACACAGGAAATACAAAAATTAAAAACCCGGACAAGTGCGTGTCACTTTACGCACAATGAAGGGTTCCGTTGTTGGGATGAGTTTATCCCAAGAACAAACTGAACATTGTAATTGAAAAACATGTTCTCTCATACATTCCAACTGCAAATGTAAGTTTGTGGACTATTACTCGTTAACTTGTAAAGTACTTAGTTGTGATAGTTTTCCTTTTAACTTCGTTATGTATATTACTATCGTGAATTTTTTCACATGTCCAAAACTAACCGTTGAGCTGGCGGGGTGGGGGCGGGGGGGGGGGGGGGGGTTCACAGGACTCGAACAAAAATTAGCACGTTAAAGCTTAATATTTCAGAAACGGATCCCTTAATCGAAAAATTGTTTACACAAACGCGCAATATTTTTGAAAGACCTTTCCAACAATACCCGACATCATGGGGTGGACGAGAAAATAAAAGAACATTCCCACTTTACGTGTTTAAAAGGTACCCTAAATTTTTTTTTCATGATTTTATTTGATTTTACCACTTTGTCGGCTTGATTAATATGTATATCCATGCAAAATTATAGCTTTTTAGTACTAAGAGTCTCTGAGCTAAGCTGCGGACGGACGGACGGACATGGCGAAACTATAAGGGTTCCTTGTTGACTATGGATCCGTAAAAAAGGAGTATGTAAACCTAACAAAATTAACAGATTTTTTTCGAATTGACAAAACAGAATGAAAAGACTTGTGTAAGACAAAAAAGGCTCCATATGGTAACGGACATCTGGCAAAAATAGATAAAATAGAAGATTTTTGGAGGATATAGTGACATTGTGCGCAACCAATGCAACCGCTCCGCTCGTTCGATGTCTACCGCGCACAGGATGGATGGATGGAAAGTAGCATATTTTTTTTTTTTTTATATAATTATAGTATCTTGCAATCGGTTGTAAACCTTTAGCAGATTTTTTTGTGCGGATATTGACTGCTGGAGCTAGACCACCACCTCTTAAAGCAGTATTATTGTAATATTTGTAATCTTACTTCAGTGTGGGAAAGAGATGGAGCTAGACGTCCTGTATAGCTCCATCTCTTTCTCACGCTGAAGTAACATTAAAATAATACTGCTTTAAGAGGTGGTGGTTGGCCCCCTGAGGTCCATTCTTCCAGCGAAGAATCTGCCTCTCAAAATCGCTTTATTCAGTAACGTTCCATATGTGGTGGCGTTTGAGCCTTTTCATGGTTATTGGTTCACTTACGGCTGTGGCTAACGTGTTGGTATGTGACGTTATTCGATGTTTGTAAGAATGTATCCTGTATTTTGAAGCAGTTCATGTGCTATGAACTATTTTTTTGCTCTGTTGGTGTAATTACCGTATGGCGTTCCAGTGCGAGGATAAATAAATAAATAGAACTTAAAATGTAGAAAGGTACGATTTGACATTATTTTAAATTAGTAGTCAACAGTTATTGTGAGGTAGTTCGATAGTTGGGCTCGTGGCTAAGCGGACCGATCGATTAGGTTAAGCTACGCTTGCCGCGGTCGGTCCGTGGATGGGTGACCATCTTTACATACCGAGACCCCACGCAAAAAAGCACATTAAGCCGTTGGTCTTGGCCGTGGATCTTTGACAGTCATTACGGGTCGTCAGAAGCCCGAAAGTTTGACAACCAGTTTTACCAAGGCGTAGCGTATTACCCAGTAACTGGGTTGTAGAGATCAGATTGGCAGTCAATCAACTATCAATCAACTCAACCTATCGCAGTCCACTGCTGGACATAGGCCTCTCCCAGGCTGCGCCACAACACCCTGTCCTCCACCTTTCGCATCTAGCCTGTCCCGGCCACCTTTTTAAGCTCGTCGGTCTATCTAGCTGGGGGTGTCCCATACTACGCTTGCCGATACGCGGTCTCTACTCCAGGACTCGTCTGCTCCACCGACCATCGGTCCTTCGATGAACATGGTCAACCCACTGCCACTTCGTCTTGCTTACTCTGCAGGCTATGTCGGTAACTCCGGTTCTTTTCCGGATAACTGCATTCCTGAGCTTATCCTTCAAAGAAACTCCGAGCATTGCCCGCTCCATAGCGCACTTGAATTTGTGGACCAGCCTGACTGTCAGTGTCCACGTTTCGGCAACGTATGTCATAACGGACGCACCTGGTTGTCAAAGTCAAAATGAAATCATTTAGGTATTTCAAACAGGCACATAAAAGGCACTTTTGAACGTCAAAATTATTTCTAGTCGCCCCTTGTTGAAGACCTTAGTCTTCAAACACTGCGGGATTGGCGATGACAAGACTTGATAAAGTCTTTCAAATGCAGCCCCACCCAACTGGATCCTTCTGTCGGCTTTTTTCTTAAAGTTATGCCTACCTAGCTAGATGACTTGCCCTAGGTAGAGGTATTCCTTCACAACTTCGAGAAGCGACCCTTCGATGTGGATTGGACTCGACAAGACGTGCGAATTGTACATGACTTTCGTCTTGTCTAAATTCATGCCGAAGCCAACCCGCCGAGAGGCTCCATTTAAGCTGCATAGCATCTGACCTAACTGTTCCAGCGTCTCTGACGTTATGACGATGTCATCGGCAAAACGAAGGTGTGAGATGTACAGCTCGCCTTTTACGTTGATACCCTGTCCAGTCCAGTCCAGCGTCTTAAAGGCGTCCTTCAACGCATTGGTGAACAGTTTCGGGGATATCACATCACCCTGTCTCACGCCCCTGAGCAGTTGGATGGGGCTGGTTTTCTTATCCTGGATCTGGACAATCATCGTGGCAACGTCATACAAACATCTCAACGCTTCGATGTAGCGCCAGTCAATTCGACATCGTTGCAGAGAGGCTAGAACTGCCCATATTTCGGTGGAGTCGAAGGCTTTCTCGTAGTCCACAAATGCCATACACAGCAGCTGGTTGTACTCTTCGGTCTTCTGCACAATCTGCCGAAGAGTATGGATATGGTCTACGGTACTAAAGCCTTTTTGAAAACCGGCTTGTTCTGGTGGCTGGAACTCGTCAAGTCTTCTGGTTACACGATTCGTGACGACCCTCGAGAACAGCTTGTATACGTAGCGAGCCGAGCAAAAAATTAGAAAGGCCGCTAAGCGAAAACTAAGTAATAGCGCGGGTGGGCGATGCGATGCAACGTGGTGGATCGGGGCCAGACGCGGCCGCCTAACGAGAACCGAGCATTACCGAGAGTAGCCGAACTGTGCATGACTATGTCAACGAGGTACAACCCGCGTGGCTTTGTACGACATTAGTTTAAGTAATTAGTATATCGATATTGTGGTGTCTTACGACTTCCACGCGAACGAAGTCGCAGGCAAAAGCTACTAATTCAATATTATTGGGGAAAAGATTAGCTTTTACTTTAAAAAGAACGGATAATGCATTAATTAAAATATAGCTATGTATTTTTTTCAACTTTGCACTTACTACTTGCAGTACATCTGCTAAAGCTTGCCTGTGTCCGAGACGACCCCAGCCGGATGCATCAGCAAACTGCTTCCATTCTGCCCCCACATCCAGGCACGCAGGCAGTAAGCCTCTGCCGAAAGCTATCCTGAAATCATCATCAGAGAAAAAAAGATTAGTGTTCACCTAATTTTACAGTATAAAAACTTACATGGGAATGGTAAAAACTAAAAAAGACCCAACACGTTGCCCTGTGGAACACCAGAAATTGAATCTGTTTAAAACTAAAAACGTTCTACACTTACTCGGATTCCGTCTCCAAGAGTGCTATGTCATGATACTTGGAAGGTGCCTTGTATTCAGGGTGAATGATGATCCTCTTGATTTTGTATATTTTCCAGGATTCCCTGGGATCGGATCGTTTCAGAAGCCCCAGTGCGGCATATGATATGCTTCCCCTAAAACATATTGTATTTTATAAAAGCTCTAGCCGAAGTGGAACTGATATATACAAGACGACTGAAAACTTACAGCACTCGAGTCGATGTGCAGTGTGCTGCAGTGAGTATGAATCTCTCGCTGATCACAGAGCCTCCACACAGCCACTGCGCAGACTCCACGTCATCTCCATAACCGAGTAAAGCCTGGGAAGAGTTGACTTTTTTTAAATTTTTTTTTTTTTAATTATTATTATTGAGCAATTATTGAAATCCGCCGACTTTTTGCGCGCTATGAGTATGGCACAAACGAAACAAACTCAGAGGTCACAGTCTCTTTTAAAGTCCAGACATAATCTTGGTCAGATCATGTGAAGACCATGTAGGTTGATGTCTGAAATGGTCTTTTGAGGAAGAACCACACAGATTGAGTGGACCTGTCCAGTCAGTGCAAGCATCTGTCAGTAATCGTATAGCTCAACTTAAAAGTTAAGGAGCTCAACGATTCGACGAACAATACAAAAGAAAGGACATTTGGGTAGGCCGCATAGTTTACTCAAACTGGCAGGCTATGATTAAAGCTGACAGAAAAAAAAACACAAGGACCTACATGGTCTTCACATTCACAGTAATTACGGTGGGATGAATCTAACGATTTAAACCTTTGTTAATGAGAATATAACCTACTGAACTCTGATTTTCAATTTGCTAGACCGAAATGACAGCTGTGATCGGATCGACCTTTTTTTCATTTTTGTTTTAGTCTAGCAAATTAAAAATCAGGGTTTACTTACTTTACTTACTACCGAGTCCGATCATAAAAAGGAGACAACCAGTGCATAGAATACATACCACATGTGGGAACTCCCATCTTTCGGCATTTCGTCCCCCTTCAGCAGAAGCCACCGCATAAGTATCAAAAGTATGATTATGACATTTTTTTTCTTCAAGCCAATCCTTTTCTATAAAAAAGTGTCCAGGGAATCGACACGAAAACGGCAGACTTTGAAAATAATCAAAGCATTCTGAAAACGAAACACAAATCAATAGTACAAAATAACATACCACATGCGGGAACTCCCATTTCTCTGCGTTTCGTCCCCCTGCAGCGAAACCCACCCCGTTGTGTTTTAAACTATGGTTATGGCATTTCCTGTCTTCAAGCCAAATCTTATCGATAATGAAGTTTCCAGGGAAACGACACGAGAATGGCAAACCTTGAAAGTAATCAAAGCATTCTGAAAAACAAAAGCAATGATTTATCTTTAAAATTATGGAGTTCATTTACAACACTACACCACGGATAAAACTTACTCTGTCTGGCGACTGGGCCTTCTTTATTCTTCATGTATCCATAAGGTCCTACAGCTGTGTTGCGGTATCTGAAATAAAAATTAAACTAGTTTTTGATCACACCAATAGGTTTGGTAGTATAATGAAACCACTTTTTATGCTATATCAGAATATATTTTTGTGAATAACAATATCAATTATAAATTTATCATTTTATCAATGTAGTATAATGTATAACTCTTAATCAGTACAACTATTACAAACTGCTAGTCTACAAGTTTTACTAGGACGACTGCTGTCAGCCAACCGCTCGAGCGACTCCCAGCGTTCTCCCACCATGCTATTATTTAAGCGGCATGGCGGTTGACTGTGTTGCCAATTGAAATAAATAAAATTCACTGTGTTGCCAATTGAAATAATTAAAACACGAAATCATGACAGTAGTCGATAGACGAGCTTGATATTATGTTATCAGGGTCAAATTACTAATTAAAGCAAAATCAAAAATCAAATGAAACGAAACACTAGGGCCATGGGGTCCGAGTGCCCACTTGGTTTTCCGAGACATCGCCAAGCGGTTGGTCGACTCTTCACGTGACCAAAGGGCTGGCCTATTCTTTGGCCAAAGAATCAGCATCGCCATACAACGTGGCAATGCTGCCAGCCTTTTGGGCACTTTTCCTGTTGACAGCGATGCGGACGAATTTTTTGATGCCCTATGATTATACACTTCTGGACACATCTATTGGCCCACCTTGTATTTTCAGTTTCGTTTGGTCCTAGCTAAAATTTTATATTAGGTCGAGCAAAAAGTTTTTATGTAGTTTTGAACCTGGCACATTCACAATTTCATTCAATAGTCTTTTTTTGAATTTCGAACACAGAATGTAAAGAAACAAAAGACAATTTGGAGCCTGTTTGTTGATATCAAACAATCGAATACTAAGAAAACTTGGTTTTATTGGTTTACTTGGATTTAATTCTTGAAAAAGTGATTGATATCTTTGGTTTTGCAACAAACATTACTTATTCTTAACATTAAGGTGAGGTTCTATCAATAATCTATGGATACTTCACCTGAAGTCGCCGCCCAAGCTGTGGCACTTATTCAGGCCGGACACAGCCAAAGAAACGTGAGTGCTCAACTTAATTTAAGTCGATCTGCGGTCCGAAATGCTTATCGGAGGTACCTAGAGACTGGCGGCTTTGTTCGTCGCCAAGGAAGGCCACGATCTCGGGTCACAACTGAAAGGCAGGATCGATTCATCGTGACGACCAGCTTGAGAAATCGTCACCTTACCTCCATTGAGATACAAAACCAACTTCGCGACTTCCACGGAGTATCTGTGAGCGCTCGAACTGTTCGGAGAAGGTTAAAAGAACGCGATATGGTACCACACAAGCCAGCTAATGGGCCCAAACTAACGCGAGCCCACCGAACAGCGCGCCTTCATTTCGCACGCAGTCATTTAAATTGGACACAGCAAGATTGGAGCCGTGTACTCTTTTCTGATGAGTCTAAAATTGTGTTACATGGCAATGATGGAAGGAAGAAGGTCTACCGACGTAAGGGAGAGCATTTCGCACAATGCTGCTTTGAAGAGAGGGTTGCTTATGGCAGTGGCTCATGGACTGTCTGGGGCGGTATATCCGCGAGCGGCAAAACTCAACTTGAGGTTGTTACAGGACCACGGCTGCAAACATTAAATGCTGAAAGGTACATTCGTGAGTGCTTAGAACCTCACGTGATACTCTATGCCTAATCGTATGAGAGCTGTGGTAGATGCCCATGGAGGCAACACGCGTTATTAAATTAAACCTTTATTTGATAAAACATATTTTTTATTCAAAAATCAATTGCCTTTAACAAGGCGCATATCCGACTTGTTAGGCGTAGCTCCATGTCGTATGGTATTCTGAATTCAAATTTAAAACAATACGATCGAAAAAGATGGTAAAATGTATCAGGTTTAAAACTGCATCAACAGTTTTTGTTCAATCTAGCAATCATATTTCGGTAGGGGCCATCGAAACCTAAACTCTAAGGTGGGCCAATAGATGTGTCCAGAAGTGTATATATATATATATTTTTTTACATTTGTACATATTATAATTATTATTTTAAGTCTGTTAGCTTATATATTATGTAAATATTATGTTTTAAAAATATTATTGAAACTGGAAATAAATTCTACAGTTAAAATACAAAAAAAAATCAAATTATTAATTATTATTTTAGGTTTGTGTGCTTATGCGGATATTATTCAAATAAGTATTGACTAAGGGATCATTTTATTTACTTACTTCTCTTCACCTACGTCGCAGTCAGTGCAGCAAACAACGGGCTCATTGTCCTTATAGGAACAGATATCAGGAAGGTCTGGAATCTTGTATTCTACTGGATCGAAGCCTGCATTAGCCTGGCAAAAGCATTTGATTACTACCGTCTAGTTATCTATATAAACTCTTAATCCTATTTTTAGACTAACTTGTTTAACGGCCAAACCCAATAACCTATCTATGATTTAACCAGTTTTGGCATACTAGAGATAGAAAAACCTATCAATCTATGGTTTTAATGTCCCAATAATCTATAAGAGATTAGGGAATCTTACCGGCCTAACATAAGGACGGATAGAATTGTTAGAATTGTGTCTACCATCAATAGCGATCTGTCTTTTTCTGAAAATAGGTTATTGGTTTAACATGACATAACATCACGCCTTGTTTCCCCGAAGGCAGAGGTGTACCAATAGTACACCCACATTTCGCCAGTTAAGTTTAAGTCCCATGTTATTACATGGGACATAAACTTAACTAGCGGGGGGCGAGCCTATTGCCATTTACCGGGCACAAATCCAGACTCCGGGTGGCTACTGAGAAATTCCATATAGAAAAACCCAATAACACTTTGCCGACCTGGGAATCGAACCCAGGACCTCATGCTCAGCAGTAGCGCTTGCGACCACTAGACCAACGAGGCAGTCAAAATGGAAAATATGATTATAGGTTATTGGGTTCGGCCGTAAATAGATAACAATAGAGTTTATTGGCAGTACTTCTCAAAAGGATTATACAGTTCGTCAAGTCGTAAAGTCTTTCAGTTGAAAGACTTTTTGGCAATTATTGTTCAAATGTGTTTAATTGAATTTGACTTTCACAAAACATTAAATCTCGAATCAAGAATACTTACATACAAATACGTCAGTGCAGCCGAATTACATTTGAATATGTTCACACAAGTACCTCGCAAGCCTTGTGTGTCACACGGAGAGCCTGAAATAAAACATAGTCGAATGAGAATGTCCGAGTTATGATTAGCAAACGTTATCTTAGACCACTAAAAAGATCCTCGCGAACCTAAGAGTTCTAGTACCGTGAACTCTAAGTTCATGGGGAATTTTTTTCTCTTCCAATCAGGGTTGCCAAAAAGCCGCCATAATAATGAGGCCGATATGCCTTTGTTCGGCCGTCTTGAGCAGTCAGCTATGCTACCTATTGGCTGGATAATCATTAAGCTAATATTCTGAGAAAATAAGGAATAATGTCTATAATTATGTTTTGCTTAATTAGTGGCGTCAGGTCTGACCATACTGGTCAACTTGTATATTTGACTTACATAAAAAGTTACACTTAGATACAACCATTCATGTTCTTAGAAATCTTTCAACGGCTACTTTTGATTCACAAAACCCAATATAAACTACGGGTCATTAGTTTCTCAATATGCCAAGAATTCAATAAAGCGTGTCTTGTAAAACAAGTTACAATCAATACCAAACCAAAATTTAATGAATGGGCCACTGTTGGAATCAGAAAAAGTAGAGATATTCTGTATAATTTGTACCATGAGAAATCATTGACTTCTGATCAAGCTCTTCATAATTATGTCAGAATCTATTCTAAGATATTTAAAAGAGTCTGCGCTCAAGCTAAATCGAAATGAATAAGTAACAAAATCATTATTTCTAATAATAAAATAAAGCGGTGTGGCAGGTACTTAACAAAGAAACTGGGAACACAAAAGAGCGAGATCAGAATTAATTGTCTTTAAAAAATCAGAACGAAACCATTTCAGATAAGTTAAAAGTTGCTGAGACACTAGAAAAATTATTTACCAACATCTCAATCGAGGTTATGAAATCTCTCCCCTCATCATCTTTATTAGCTGAATCCCTTCTCAAAGAAAACTTCAGTAAGGACATTCCAAGTTTTGAATTCAGGCCCATTTCTATTTCCACAATTAAAAAAGCATTAAAAAGTCTTAACTAAAAACACTTAAGACTTATGGAGATTTACTTATTGGTGATATCATTGACACAATTGCCCCTCTCCTAACAGGCATATTTAATCAATGTTTAGACAGCGGTACGTTTCCTGATTTAATTAAACTAGTAAAGTCGTACCAATTTTCAAATCGGGTAGTAAGAGTGATTCCTCTAACTATAGACCCTTATTTGTGCTACCAGCATTGAGTAAAATATATGAAAAAATTATGCTAGACCAGATGTTGTCACATTTTAATTCAAATGGGATTTTACATAGTCGCCAGTTTGGTTTCACGAAAGGTAGTTTGACGACTGCCGCTGGAGTAAAACTCATCAGTTACATTTTAGAGTCCTGAGAGAAGTCTCAGGACGCAATTGGCATTTTCTGTGACCTCTCCACAGCGTTTGACTGCGTTGACCATAATACACTGATCTGTAAATTACACCACTACAGAATTTGTGGACGAGCTGCTGATCTTGTTCTTTCGTATCTATCAAACAGTCAGCAAAAAGTAAACGTTAAAAGGGTGACTTCCTCGGGATCTCTAGGTAAGTTAGGCGTGCCTCAAGGTTCAATTCTTGGCCCTTTCTTATTTCTAGTTTATATTAATGACCTTCCTTACATGATGGCTAACTTATCGGATATACTTCTATTCGATGATGACACCTCGCTTATTTTTTTTTTAATATATAGAAAAGATACGTATGTCTAACATGTCAACGATAGTCTAGCTATACTTTCGAAATGGTTTGCAGCTAATAATCTTTTACTTAATGCGAACGAAACTAAATATCGTCGTTGTCAAACCAAAATCAGCTATGTGCACTTTTTTTGTGATTTCTACTTTTTGATTTTGCGTATAGTTCACTGCCATATCTACCATATAAAAAACTACTAAGTGCATAGGAGGACTGTACGGCGATCTACGACCATTTTTACATTAGTTCTTAAAATACACCTTCATATAAAATTTCACAGGAGTACTTTTTTTTCAATATTTCAAAAGTATAATTTTTGCACATAGCAGATTTTGTTTTGAAAACGACGATATCTGAAGGTCTTATTACCAAATGTACCCCAAGTGGATCTAAATTTAAAACTTGAGGGCAAGAAACTATAATATAATAGATGCTATTATGGAAACGGTATTTCTAGGATTTACTCTAGATTCTAAATTACAATGGGGCGCCCACATTAGAGCTATTTCAGATAGATTAAGTTCAGCTGCATGCAGTACGAAAAATAAGGCAGTTGACTGATATAGCCACAGCTAGGTTAGTATACGTTGCTTATTTTCATAGTATTATGTCTTATGGCGTTCTGCTGTGGGGATTGGCAGCTGACGTAGATTCAATTTTCATTTTACAAAAAAAGGGCAATCCGCGCGATCTATCAAATGGGTCCTCGTGAGTTCCTTGGAAACAAAATCAAAGAAATTGATATACTAACTCTGCCTTCTCTTTATATCTTAAAAAGTATTTTGTATGTTCGCAAAAACTTAGGACTTTTCAAAATAAGAAGCAATTTCCATAATATAAATACACGTAGTAAATATGAAATTGTGATACCCAAATTTAGATTAACTAAAACAAGCAAGTCATTTCTTATAAACAGTATCCGCTTTTATAACAAGTTGCCAAAGTCGGTTACAGAACTTAGCGATGGAAAGTTCAAAACTAACATCAAACGTGTCCTTATTAAAAAAGCATATTATAGGATTAAAGACTACGTTAAGATAGGGAAGTTTGGCGCTAATTCCTTCTGCATATGTGGCTTCCCTGGTACCTCATTAACAGCATAACTATTTATGTAAATGTCTATTAACTGCTCCCAAATTACTTTTTTTTTACATACTTCCATGATATAATCTTTTCATTATTTTACATTATAGTCTTGTCTTTTAAATAGATTCTTGTATATTTTGTGAATGTGAGAACGTTGTAGGCTTAATAGACTGTAGATTTGTAGACCATGTTTTTTTAAAGTACCTGGTACTTGTTTATAGGCCTGCACTGTCCTCCCATACTTAATAACACTGTAATTTGAAAACATTGTAAAAGTCAATTATTTTTAAAAGAGTAACCGTGGAGTTTCTTGCCGGTTCTTCTCCATAGGAAATGACAAATTGGAACTGTGCACCTAGCTTCTGACGTTTCATAAGTGCCCATGTAGGCTTACGTGAATTAAAATATTTTGTATTTGAATTTTTTGAATATGAAAAGTTTTGTCAGGTGCGTAGTACTCGCTACCGGCGTGCGTGTATGGCCAGATGTATGAACATAAACGAGGCAAAAGGAGTATGTAAGGATCGTAGCAGGTGGCGTTTTGTAGTTTCTGCCCCCCCATGGGAAGAAGGTGTGAGTTTATAATATGTTATGTTTTGTAGGTAGGTAGTTTTATGTGGGGCCAAAAATAAAAAGTTTTCCGAAATGAAAGCTTGTGATGGCGCCATGTCACATAACATCGCCTTGTTTCCCCAAAAGGGTTGGGCAGAGGTGTACCTAAACCTACAGTACACCCACATTTTACCAATTACGTCTAAGTCCCATGTGATAGGGGGCGGCGAGCCTACTGCCATCTACCGGGCACAAATCCAGACTCCGGGCTGCTACTGAGAAATTCCAGATAGAAAGACCCACTTTGCCCGACCTGGGAATCGAACCGAAGACCTCACGCTCAACAGTAGCGCTTGCTGGTCGCACCGGCAGTAGACCGACGAGGCAGCCATGTATTTACTAAGTAAATCGTACACATCACTGACTTCGTAAAAGTACAAAAACATAATAGATAGATAGAATATTTATATAGAAATTTTACATAGGGTGACACAATGGGCGGTCTTATCGCTAAAAGCGATATTTTACAGACAGTGGTGTACCAGTTACATATAAAATAAATACATACATATAAACTCCATTAATTATTTTTTTATTTCGGAACATAATATTTACATAATATATAAGCTAACATACTTAAAATAATAATTATAATATGTACATATGTAAAAAAAAAACATATAATCATAGGGCATCAAAAAATTCGTCCGCATCGCTGTCAACAGGAAAAGTGCCCAAAAGGCTGGCAGCATTGCCACGTTGTATGGCGATGCTAATTCTTTGGCCAAAGAATAGGCCAGCCCTTTGGTCACGTGAAGAGTCGACCAACCGCTTGGCGATGTCTCGGAAAATAAAGTGGGCACTCGTACCCCATGGCCCTAGTGTTTCAACCCCAAACGGCTCGAACATATACAGGGTGTGGCGTAAATAATGGATAATCCTGTATCTGGGAATGGAGGACCCCAAGCCCTATAATATAAAAAATTCTCAAACCCGAGAGTAATTTATTTTTCATTGCCACCTTTAGTCACTTCCTCGGCCACCGTATTCACAAATGAAGGAATTTTCACTATCTGATTTCTGCAAATAAATTACTCTCGGGTTTGAGAATTTTTTATATTATAGGGCTTGGGGTCCTCCATTCCCAGATACAGGATTATCCATTATTTACGCCACACCCTGTATATAACTCCCAAAAAGATTGGAATATTTTCGCCGTTTGAGGTTATCCGCACCTGCAGCAGCCACCCCAGCACAGCCCGCCGTACTAGGAAGATGGGATGGCGCAAGGGTGTCGACACAATACATGTTGCATCCCACACCAAAGGCCTGCCTAACTTCCAAGGCATTATGGTAATTCCGTCTGGTCTCTTGCCATCATCGCGTGCCAAGCCGTTGGGTTCTAAAACAGCTGGCACCCCGGCAGTGACAAGAGCACGACGGATAATGTCATTAATGCTGGCGTGCCGTGCTATCCGGCCTGCGCTCTTACTACAAGACAGGCCATGATGTCCGAGGCAGTCGACAGCTTCACCGCACTGGCAGAGATGTGGAGCCCCGCAAGGAGCGCCCAGACGCAAACAAGTAGCGAGCCGGAAGGTGGAGTCACCCAGCAAAGTGCCTATGTTGGGTGACGGTAGTGCTTGAAGCCAGAGGCCCGACTCCCATTCACCCACAGCCAGCAGGCGGGCACGCTCAGCAGTATTGGTGGACGTATTGATAAGATTATTCCGTACCAACCTGCAGAGCACCTCATCCCACTGTCTCTGGGAAGATGGGTTCGCGGGCCGATCAGGCGTTCACCGCATCACTCAAGCACGGCACTTCAGAGTCAACCAGGGAGGGAGCTAAAATTTTCCCGGTCAACTTTTCAGTGCTGTGGACAGAGGGCAGGACATATAAATATATATACATCGACTCAGCTGCCAAAAAGAAAAAAAAAAATCCTCCCTTTTCACCCCTTTAAAGATCGAATTTCCAAAAATCCTTCCTTGCTTACAACATAAAGGCATCAACTGCCAGTAACTCCAGCGGTTTAGGCTCTGCGTTGATAAATCTGTCAGGACAAGTAATGAAATCGTACACTGCGTGAAATTGTATATCAACCTACTTATTATTTTGTGAATCTGGGTACTGAAAGTAATGTTTAAAAAATGAATCAACATTTACTAAGATTGGCTCGACTTTTGTTTACGGGATTTGTAGTAGGCTCTTCAATTTTTTTTGTGTGCAAAGTACTTATTATCTTGAACAATCTCACGAAGTTTCAGGTCTTGGAAAAATATATCAAAGTTTGATAAAATAATCTCTTAAAATAACCTAATATTTAACAATTTCTTAATGATTTGGATTACAAAAACTATGGTTAAGTAAGATCGATTGGGATACTCCAGTACCTCTAGATATTATTAAGATTTGGCAGAATTTTGTTGAAACATTAAGATATTTGAAAGATATTCGTATTGTTCGTCACGTTCGGGGAGCGTATGCTCAGTATACCGAACTTCATATTTTTTCCGACGCATCGCAAGACGCGTACGGTGCGTGCGCGTATATACGTACCTATAGTGATAACTCCGATGTAACAGTGCGTTTGCTGTGTGCCAAAAGTAAGGTTGCACCTTTAAAGTCGATTAGTATTCCGCGTTTGGAACTTTGTGGCGCATTAATTGGAGCTAAATTGTATAAGAAAATAGTTGATTCTTTGCGATTAGAATTTAGTAAAGTATACTTTTGGACTGATAGTACGATAGTCATGGGTTGGCTTAAAATGTCACCACATTCACTCAAAACATTCGTCCAGAATCGAGTGAGCGAGGTCAATGACCTCACGGGCGATTCCGTATGGTTACACGTAGGTAGTAAGGACAACCCAGCTGACTTGTTGTCGCGGGGTTGTAATTTAGATTTATTAAAAGATTGCGACTTGTGGTGGAACGGTCCTCCATATTTACGTAACTTAGATAATTACGATAACAGATGCGATATTACGGATATTCAAAACTTACCGGAGTTAAAATGTAAACAAACATGTTTATTAACTACAGATTACGGAGATTTAATTGATTTCGAAAAATACAGTTCACTTTCTAAACTTAAACGAATAGTTGCATATATACTTAAATTTATACATAACGTACGCGTAAAGGAGATCGATAAGGACAGCCGTCGAACCAGTTCCTTATCAGTGAGCGAATGCAATGCCGCTCAAAAACTGCTAATTAGATTAGCTCAGAGTAAATCATTTCCAGACGTTCATAATAATTTAGTTAATAATATTCCTTTAAGGCGTAGTTGTAAACAGTATAGTCAAGTTTCAAGTTTGAATGTTTTTATTGATACGGATAAAATAATTAGAGTCGGTGGAAGATTGAGTTATTCGTCTAATTTTAACTACAATAAAAAACATCCAGTTTTATTGTGTGGCAAACATCCTTTCACTGTTCTTTTATTTAGATATGAGCATTTACGATTATTACATGCGGGTCCTCAACTGCTTTTAGCTTCTTTGCGTGAATGTTGGTGGCCATTAAACGGTAGAAACTTAGCCAGGAAAACTGTGCATGGGTGCGTAAAGTGTACGCGTATGAAAGGTAAGACACTGACACCTATCATGGGTAACTTACCAGCTGATCGCTTAGAGCCTGGCTTCCCATTTATTCGTACAGGCGTAGATTACGCGGGGCCAGTTTATATCTTAAATCGTAAAGGCAGAGGAGCTCAGTTAACCAAAGCCTACATTTGTTTATTTGTTTGTTTCACGACACGGGCTATGCATTTGGAACTTGTTACTAGTCTTTCTTCGAGTGATTATATTTTAGCTTTAAAGCGCTTTATTAGTAGACATGGTAAACCAAATATTATCTTTTCTGATAACGGTAAAAACTTTGTTGGGGCTGAAAAAGAATTTCCTTTGTTTCTTAAGAGAGAAGCGGAGAATATTACGAATTACGCGACGGATAATAACGTTGAATTTCGATTCATTCCTCCATATTCTCCCCACTTTGGCGGTTTGTGGGAGAGTGGGGTACGCTCGTGCAAGTATCATCTTCGGCGTATAGTAGGTAACGCGAGACTAACTTTCGAGGAGTTTAGCACAGCTTTGGCACAAATCGAGGCCGTCCTCAATTCCCGTCCAATTTCACCTCTATCCTCTGATCCTTCTGACCTCACTCCTCTCACCCCTGCCCACTTCCTCATCGGCCGACCGTTGACCGCACCGCCATCTTCGGAAGACTTCACTGAGCGGCCAACTTTGAGGCTGTCCCGCTACGAGAGAATAGAACAGCTTCGCCAGCAGTTTTGGAGACGCTGGTCTACGGAGTACATCTCTGAACTCCAAAAACGTACTAAATGGAAGACCCAAAAAGACAGCATTGATATAGGCAGCCTAGTACTGGTTAAAGATGACAAGCTGCCTCCCCTGCATTGGCAACTGGGGCGAGTTGTACGTGTTCATCCCGGAAGAGACGGCGTAACTCGAGTCACCGACATCCGCACCGCTTCAGGCATCATTCGTCGGGCTGTGGCAAAGATATGTCTGCTGCCACTGCAACCGATGGGCGAAGATTTGTAACATCACTACGATACCAGGTTGGAAGCCGCAGGTTCCAAGACCGGGGCCATGTTCGCGCCATCTGTCGGCCATGTTGTGAACTACTAAGTGAACTACTAAGTGAACATTCAGTGCACCTAGTGAGTGGTAAAGTGTCGCCCTCTAGTGAAAACTGTGCGCGCTTCCTACAACAATAATCGTTGATGGTGTGTGCCCCCGCCCCTCGCGTTTTTTGTTTTTGTCTTGTCGTCATCGCTCGCAATTGTACAAGCAACTCGATGTAATATTTTATTTTAATTTTAATATAAGCAAAGTAAAGCACAGCAACCGTTTTATTTGGGAATCAGACGACGTGAACCACCGATCCTGCACAGTGACCATGTATCTTAGTGTTAGCAATTCCTTAATATCAACGAATTTTCATAATTTCATTAAATCAGACATTGATGTCTCTTTTAACCCGACTGCGGCGAAAGCAAAAAAGGAGGGTTATGTGTTTGACCTGTATGTATGTATAATAGGTGTGTGGGGGCATGTGTGAGTGTGTGTATATGAGAAGCTAAGCATTTGGAAGTTTATGCGTGTGATCTGTGTGAATTTTGTAAGTATCAATCAAAGAAGTTAATGCTAACGTGATCATTGTTCTATATGCAGTAGAAGTTCAGTCTCTTCATAATTTAGTTTTTGCAAATATTCAGACACCTTTTTTTGCATTCAATTTTTGTAAGTGGGTATATATTTATCGCCCTGTTTAATCTATTGTGAAGAAAGGGTCCAATGAAGTTCGCGAAACGTTGGCTAAATTTACTTTTAAAGACAGTCATTCTGTTACAAACTGTTCGTTTTTGGAGGATTCGTGGGTCATATACCTGTTTGCTATGCTGCAGCAGAGTGACACTCATTATAAATAACTGTCTAACAGTCATTACTCCACAAAGCTGATACAGTGTAGCAGTAGGAAAATAAATTGGTTTAAAATGGCTCACCTTAAGAATTGTCCGTTAGGCGATCTCTATAACGCAGTCTTTACCACACCCCCCCATGAAGATATACAATACCCAAGGAGCGACTGACAGAGTGCGTAATAAATTTGCTTTAGCAGCACAGAATCTGCAACGTGTCTTAGATTTGCCCGTCCTGTATGCCCGTCCATAAGTTCCCTCATAACTGCTAAACAGCTGAACCGATTTTGATTAATGATATGTCGTTGGATTCGTCTTTATTGCGCGAGTGTCACTGGGTATATTAAAATTATAAAAAAATCGAAATGGCGGATTTTTGGCGCCAAAATGTATGTTTAAAAAAAAAAAATCTCCCAAACCTATCGAGTGGGGTATCATAATGAAGAGTTTTAAAAGGTGAAAAATATATACAAATTATATGTTTGAATGTAATTTGGAATGAGAATGATAAAAAAAACAATCCCGAACTTTTGGAGTGAGTGAGTAAGAGGACGTTATCACCCGATTATAAGTGGGTATTGTATTTACGAACGTTAGCTAAAACGTTATTTAATACAATGAGAGAAAAATAGTTTTATCTAAAGAGTGTAAAAAAAAGTTAATTTAAAATATCAAAAAACCCGACTGCGTAAAAAGTGAATTTTCCCTGTTTTTATACAGTGTGGCAATGTTGCAGGGGTAAACAATGATATTTTTATACAGTGTGGCAATGTTGCAGGGGTAAACAATGATATTTTTTAAGCTTTAACACTTTTTATAATATTGTTTGCACTATTTGCAAACAATATTTTTTTGAGTTTAAAAATAAATTTATCATCATCCCTGTATCTCACCTACCTTCTAAATGTGGTCAAAGTCGCGGTGCACAACTTACTAAAGAAAATTATACGTACCGTGTAGGTACTCGCATAATTTTTTTAAAGAGGTTCCCATAAAATTAAAAAAAAAAACTCGAAAACTATCAAGAATCGCGAAGCACACTTATACAGGGTATTTTCGGATACCCCTGGGCAAAGTTTTTCTATGACGTCACTATTGGATCACCTGTGTAACACCCACGACGTAGAACAAAGGTTTTATTCATCTTTGTCTTATTAGTTATTACTATCACAGGGTATTCTAAAACTGCTACCACGTTTTACCTGGGACAGTTTTACAAAAATTGAGGTGTACAGGAGAGTACTTCTTAACCTATCACTGGTTATGAAGTATGTGTGTATACTAGTGATTTCGTCCGGGTCACCAAATACGTGTAATCAAACCATAGTGCGATCTAATTCCATCCCAACACCATCTAGCGGAAAGGACGACAACTCTGCCTGGCTAGCGATAATGGCAGTAAGTACGAGTTCAGTGTTGCATCAATCAATCAACTGTTCATATCATCAACAACATGTTCATAAACCTTAGTTATCATTCACACTCGAAAATGCTAACATTGATAACACAGTTAACGTTATAATTATCATTGAATTAAGTTTATTGCAAATAACTACCTATTTTATTTTGTATTCTAATTTTATTCAATTTTTTTTTTCCTGTATTTTTATATTCTGTTTTCTTAGATAATTACGTCGTTGTCTTTATTGTGAATGCTGCGTATACCTGTAATAGGCATACATACCAGCACTTACTTTGTGTTGTTTTCTTATTAATTCATTGTATGTATTGCTGTTGGTGTACCAAATAAATAAAAAATAAAAAAAGAACTCAGCCGTAGTCCACTGCTGGACACAGGCCTCTCCCAGGCTGCGCCACAACACCATGTCCACCGCCTTCCGCATCCAGTCTGTCCCAGCCACCTTCTTAAGGTCGTCGGTCCATCTAGCTGGGGGGCGCCCCACACTACGCTTGCCGATACGTAGTCTCCTCTCCTGGACTCGTCTGCTCCACCGCATACCGCACCGCAATGTTGCATAATTTCGAGTAATTGGCGCGCTGTTATTCGCCACATTTTTACGTTTTCCGACTTGTTTTATTAACTTACTAGCTTCTGCCCGCGACTTCGTGTCTGCGTGAAAATTCTTGTTCCCCGACCCACCCCGTCGCATCGCATCGCCTGCCCGCGCTGTTACTTCGTTTTCGCTTAGAGCTTTTTCTTCCTTTTTTTCTTTTTGCTCGGCTGCTAAGGGTCCTAGCGTAATGTTACATACCCTATAGCCTTTCTTAAGAATTGGGCTATAAAATGCAAAAAGAATTTGAATCCGACTGGTAGCGTCAGAGATTAGCGCGTTCAGTCAATAAAAATAACATGTGTAGGTAACTAATAGACTAAGCGTATTTTTCTTACTTTAAGCAGTTTTATACTCGTCGTAATTTCTAAACGGAAGGTCCGATTCGAATAATTTAAAAAGGAATTTACACGTACTTAATCTAACTTGATTATGAAACTATTTATTTGGATAAGGATTAATACTATATTTTTATGAAAACACCTTCGTAAATATTGCATTATTTTATAACAAATTTGATATAGATAGACATATGCAATCGCGGACTTTACTTTAATGTTACTTCAGTGTGAGAAAGAGATGGAGCTATACAGGACGTCTAGCTCCATCTCTTTCCCACACTCAAGTAAGATTAAAATAATACTGCTTTAAGAGGTGGTGGTCTAGCTCCTTATGCTAACAAATGTCTAAAATGTCTTAAATATAAATGTCTTAAATATAAATGTCTTAAATATAAATGTCTTCAATATAAGTCCTACATATTTTGCTTACTTATTTCAGAATGTAAAAAATACCTTAAAATATTTACATAAAGTTTATTTTTGAAATAATTTAATGGCAGCTATCTGATCTGTTTAGGTAGTTGTTTATATATTTTGACAGAGAATTGTATATTGTGTGCTTCTAGATGTTGTGACAGCGAGACAGATGCTAATTTCTTCTCTGATATGAAAAGGGATTGGATTCAGGCCTGGGCATAGTACAGCTTCCGCTCTCCTTAAAGTGACTGGTGACGTTAGAGAAGCGATGGAGGATACTAAGGTTACTGTTTTGGTTTTAATTGATTTCTCCAATGCCTTTAACGCTGTCAGCCACGATATTCTCCTTGCTATGCTCTCTCATCTCATGGTTTCGTCCGAGGTTCTGGAATGGTTCTCTTCTTATCTTCGGGGACGCCGGCAGTCGGTTCGCGTTGATGAGAGCTCTTCGAGTTGGCGTGACCTGGATGCTGGTGTTCCACAAGGTGGTATTCTTTCTCCATTGTTATTCTCCATCTTCATTAATTTTATAACTCACTGTCTTCGGTGTTCGTATCATCTTTATGCCGATGATCTTCAATTGTATACAGCTGCGCGGGTGGAAGGTTTATTGGATGCTGTAGCAGATGTAAACCGAGACTTAGATGCAATCAAAAAGTGGTCTGATAGTTTTGGGGTATCAGTGAACCCCTCAAAGTGTCAGGCCATTGTAATTGGAAGCTCGCGCATGATGGGTAGGGTGACGCTTAGCTCTCTTCCTCCTCTCATTTTCAATGGTACCGTCATACCCATTACCCCTACTGTGAAAGATCTCGGTTTGCATCTTGACTCGACGCTTAGCTGGCAGCGCCAGGTCTCTAATGTTAGTCAAAGGGTCAACGGTACTCTACGATCTCTGTATCGTCTGAGAAACTTTTTGCCCGCTAAGACGAAAACTATGCTTGTGCAGACTTTGATTTTCCCTATCATTGACTATGGTGACGTGTGCTACTTTGACTTGAATGCGGTGTTGCTGGATAAGCTTGACAGACTGCTTAACAATTGTATCCGGTTCATATTCAACCTCAGAAAATATGACCATGTGTCGAGCTACAGGTCTGAGCTCAAATGGATGCCCATTCGCCAGAGAAGAAATTTGCGTGCTTTGACCACGCTTTTCTCCCTTCTTAACTCTCCCACTCCTCCTTCTTATCTAGTGTCTCACTTCCAATATCTATGTTCTTCACACGCTAAGAATCTTCGTTCTTCTAACAATCTTCTCCTACTCTGTCCTTCTCATACTTCTGACTTTGTTCATTCTTCCTTTCATTTTCAGTCCATTCTTCTTTGGAATGCGCTACCTCTTGACATCAGGATGGCCACCAGTCGGTATGCATTTAAGCGGAGATTGCGGAGTTATTTTCAAAATAAATAGCGTAGAGTCATCTCAAAACCTCTCTCTCTTGAATTTGTATATAATATATGTATATAATATAGGTATATATTATAGTAAATATGTATGTATGTGTATTATAAGTTTATGACTTATTTATGTACAAATTGTTCCATTTCTAACAGAGCACCTGCCATCTAATCTCTTCACCACCCTTGGTTGACTGGTAGAGAATGCCTAAGGCATTAAGTCCGCCTTTGTACTTTTTTAAGTGTGAAAAGTTTAAATAAATAAATAAATAAAAGGGCTTTGCCGTGCAATGAATCGATGCTTAAGTTACACCATGCAATAGCAGAATTATTATTATTAAAAACAACATCATTTATTAGGAATCTTATTAAAAACTGGTTAGAAACCAGTAAAACTTGTATTTTGAGTTCATCAGATCGTAATGTGTTGTACGACTGTGTACCAATGTCATTGCTTACAACTTGATGTGTCTGAATTGTAACCTCGTCAGGGCTTGTGAACTGTAACCTTGTCAGGGCTTGTTAACTGTAACCTTGTCAGGGCTTGTTAACTGTAACCTTGTCAGGGCTTGTGAACTCTTTTATTAATATATGGCGTATTAATATGGCGCTTCTCCATAGGAACCGACCAATTGGAACCGTGCACTTAGCTTCTGACGTTTCAAAAGTGCCCATGTCGGTTTATGTGAAATAAAATACTTGGATTTTTTTTAACACAATATCAAGCCCTTACCCATGGAGATAAGCAGAAACTATAGTACCCGGTACTATAAATAAACACAAGCTCGGAGAAATCGGATTTTTATTTGTTTGGCTAGTGGATAATCTATACAATCTAACCAAAAAATAAATAAACTTGAAGTGTCTGTTTGTAATGTCAAAATAACAGCTTTTTACTAAATGCATGATTATGAAAGTGCGTACGGTACTTATAACAAATAACAATTTTAACATTTTTGTCCGTCTGTCTGTTTGTTCGGGTAATCTCTGAAAGGGCTGGACCGATTTTAACGGGACTTTCACTGGATAGCTGATGTTATAAGGAGTAACTTAGGCTACTTTTAATTTAGAAAAAGAATTAGGGTTCCGCGCAAAAAACTAAAACCCTTGAAATTGTGAACAAAATCCGATTCAAATAGAAAAAAAGAAGAAAATACGTTTATTTGCGGTAAACATGACGCAAAGAAAGAACACAAACACAAAAAAGAAACAAATTGGGGAAACATATGCGTCACATCCACGCAAAACGGTCATCGCTCAGCATAATGCTGCGACCCTATATATGTATGAGACAGAGCGCCAGCGCAGGTTTTCAGCGACAGCCAGCGTTGACATGATGACGTCGACCGGTGCAGCATGCAATGAAATATAAATAAAAATAAAATAAACGGAAGCACTGTACTTTATTACCCACCGATTTTTTACAGTACCTAGCAATTTTTTTTGGTACTATATAACATTTTAAGTGTATTTTTGAAATCCCCAAAACCAGCAAATACATAGGAGCCGAGAAAACAAAACTTCACTTAGCGGGTCTAAATTGGTTTCCAAACAATAATAAGGTCAATGGCATTTTCAAGGTCAAGGTCAACAACCCAAAAATCCAGGTCAACGCCCCAAAAGTCAAGGTCAAGAAGCCAAAATTATGCTCAAATCTTAAAATATTACCTTGTGACAAGCTTTGAGGTCAAGAGCATTTGCAAGGTCAATGACAGATATCTCAAAGTAAGGCATGGTCGACAAAGCCCCGGTTCGCGGGGTTCCTATTTCTGAATGGTTTAAAAAAAAACAACCACGAAGCCATCTCCTTCTAACCTAACCTGTCCGAGTCGGGGTGCCCCAAGTCCCGAGCTCGCTTCGCTCGCTCTTGCACCCTAAGTTTTCATTGCCTTTTTCTGAATAACAACTGTCAAACGTTGGCTCCTTTTACATTCGATTACGTTTCGTTACCAACAACCATAAAAGAGTACAAATTAAACTTTATTTTTTAAATTCAGGTTCATAATTGAGTTCATTACAGTAGCAGCTATTTAAAAGTGAATTAATGTTAAGAACTTTACTAAAAACCATTTAAATCCGCTGTTACTTTGTCTGAACGTAACACGGAACAACCGAGGAGTGAATTTCATTTATTGTCTGTGATAAAATTTCAATTTTATTTCATAGTTATGTTTAAGTTTTTGAAACTTTACTATTTATTTTCTCTAAAACTATGTATTTGCTGGCTGTGTCTTTTTACAAAAGTGTTCTGCATGAAGACACCTACATGCTATAAAATGGTGAAGCTTGGGACGCGCGGGTTATAAAGTACAGTGGAGCCACTTACCTTCACTCAGATTAAGCTCACAGGTCACGAAACACAACAAATTAATAATACAAAATAATGTTAAATATTTATCTTCCGCCATTTTCACGCGCATTTAGAATAAGTTACAAACGCCCGCTAAAGCACTCAGATTGAATAAAACTGACGTAACTTTACGTGCACAGGTATATGTTACAGTCAAAACTCTTAACCGGTCAAAATCACTTTTGACTATATCTAGAATCACTCCAAAAATGTGGGTTGTAAGCCTCACAATTAAAACTATGTACCTTTGCAATAGGTTCCTAAATAAATGTTAGTTTGACTGGTTTTGACTGATTTTTAGGGTTCCGTGCCAGCGGGACCTTGTTACTAATGCTCCGCTGTCCGTCCGTCTGTCACAGGGCTGTATCTTTGAGCCGTAATAGGTAGACAAATGAAATGTTCACAGAGTGTGTACTACGTCCGCTATAACAGCAAATAATAAAAATAAAATAAAGTTACAAATTAAAGAAGCGCCCGCTACATACAAGAAGCGCCCGCTACATACAAGAAGCGCCCGCTACATACAAGAAGCGCCCGCTACATACAAGAAGCGCCCGCTACATACAAGAAGCGCCCGCTACATACAAGAAGCGCCCGCTACATACAAGAAGCGCCCGCTACATACAAGAAGCGCCCGCTACATACAAGAAGCGCCCGCTACATACAAGAAGCGCCCGCTACATACAAGAAGCGCCCGCTACATACAAGAAGCGCCCGCTACATACAAGAAGCGCCCGCTACATACAAGAAGCGCCCGCTACATACAAGAAGCGCCCGCTACATACAAGAAGCGCCCGCTACATACAAGAAGCGCCCGCTACATACAAGAAGCGCCCGCTACATACAAGAAGCGCCCGCTACATACAAGAAGCGCCCGCTACATACAAGAAGCGCCCGCTACATACAAGAAGCGCCCGCTACATACAAGAAGCGCCCGCTACATACAAGAAGCGCCCGCTACATACAAGAAGCGCCCGCTACATACAAGAAGCGCCCGCTACATACAAGAAGCGCCCGCTACCTACAAGAAGCGCCCGCTACATACAAGAAGCGCCCGCTACATACAAGAAGCGCCCGCTACATACAAGAAGCGCCCGCTACATACAAGAAGCGCCCGCTACCTACAAGAAGCGCCCGCTACATACAAGAAGCGCCCGCTACATACAAGAAGCGCCCGCTACATACAAGAAGCACCCGCTACATACAAGAAGCGCCCGCTACATACAAGAAGCGCCCGCTACATACAAGAAGCGCCCGCTACATACAAGAAGCGCCCGCTACATACAAGAAGCGCCCGCTACATACAAGAAGCGCCCGCTACATACAAGAAGCGCCCGCTACATACAAGAAGCGCCCGCTACATACAAGAAGCGCCCGCTACATACAAGAAGCGCCCGCTACATACAAGAAGCGCCCGCTACATACAAGAAGCGCCCGCTACATACAAGAAGCGCCCGCTACATACAAGAAACGGGTTGTTTTTTACTGAAGTATTAAAAAAAAATGTATAGTTAAATATTGTACGGTGGTACGGAAACCTTGGTGTGCAAGTCCGACAGCACTTGACCGCTTTTTGTAGTCAAAACTAGTTCTCACCGGATTATGAATTTTGATTGTGACATATACAATGAGGACATTACATTTTAAATGTCATAAAAGACTTTTACGTACATACATGTCTGTATGGGATTTGCCAAATTCTTGACACCACGTTGTCCCTGTTGGTCTCGTGGTCGCAAGCGCGATTGCTGAGCGTGGGTCCTGGGTTCGATTTCCAGGTCGAGCAAGGTGTTGAACTGGGTCATTCTGTTAGTAGTTTCTCAGTGACAGTCCGGGGTTTGGAAGTTGGTGGTTTGACACCCCATGCCTCGTAATTTCTCCTGCGTCAGTGGCTAGTCTCCGCTGAGGTTAAACGCCATGACCGATATTTGGATGATCAACAGATAGTCCTCCTCTTCATTATTACTTACAAATACAAATCATACCTATATACAACGATGTTTGAAACTTTGAGAAGTGTCAACGTGGTACATCACTATTATCTAATCTGTGGTATCAAGTCTTCAAACCGGAATGCGCATCTTTCTAAAATACCTAGTACCTACAGACTACAACATCATCTGGTTTTACAACTTATTGTGTTAATAATATGATCAATGCAATTTATAAGGAAAATCTTCTCAAAATTATATACCTACATCTTATACATACAATGATAAGACGTTGACCTTGAGCTGGAGCTAGACCACCACCTCTTAAAGCAGTATTATTTTAATGTTACTTCAGTGTGAGAAAGAGATGGAGCTATACAGGACGTCTAGCTCGATCGTTGGCCCCCTGGCCGGAGTTTCAATAAGCTAAGAGTCCAGCGTACACTGGTTTTGTTACCTCTGACGTGTGCCGTACTGTACATTACAATAAGACCTATGGCCTTGAGCGGTTAATCCACAATCAAATAAGCACTTTCCTCTCCAAAAATAATCTCCTCAACCCCTTCCAGTCTGGCTTCCGTCCTGTGGTGCTATTCTGTAACAATCCTACCGTGAAAATTTAGGTGAAGTGAGCGTGATGTGAACTGTCATCCCACCTTACTCTACTAGGGATTGAGCTCACTTCAAACTCACTTCACCTAAGTGCTCACGGTGTGATGTTTACAGAATAGATCGGCTGGTCATAGTACCACCACAGCGCTTCTGAATATTACGGACGATATAAGGACAGCCATGGAAAACGGTAATTTAACGGTCTTAGCTTTGCTAGATTTTAGTAATGCTTTTAATACTGTTGATTTCGATGTTTTGCTTGGCATTCTATGCTCTCTTAATATATCTCCATCGGTAATCGACTGGTTTCGAAGTTACCTGTTCGGTCGGCGGCAACGTATTTGCATCGGAGAGACCTTGTCTTCCTGGAGTAATACTTCTGCCGGGTACCACAGGGTGGCGTGCTATCCCCTTTGCTTTTCGCAGTTTTTATTAACTCAATCTCCAACGAACTAATTTCTTCCTAACATCTTTATGCAGATGATTTACAAATTTACTCTCGAGCTCCTCTTGGAAATCTGTCAGGCTATCTTAATGATTAATCGTGATCTGGCCCGTATATGCGACTGGAGAAAGAGGTATGGACTTAGGGTCAACCCCATAAAGACGCAGGTTGTGGTGGTGGGTAGTTCTAGAACGGTCTCAAGAATCGACTGGACGGCTCTTCCCCAAGTTTCTTTTGACAACTCAGTTATTCCCTTCAGCGAGAAAGTAAAAAACTTGGGGATATTCATTGACAAGAACTTCTCTTGGACTGCCCAGCTACAGGAAGTTAGCCGCAAGCTATTTGCTTCCGCTGCGTCTTTGAAGAGACTGCGTAATTTTCTGCCGACTGCCACCAAGATTGCGCTTGCACAATCGCTTCTTCTACCCATCCTTGATTATGCTGATGCCAGCTATTTAGACCTTACTCAAGACCAACTCGATAAACTTGAGCGGCTTCAAAATTTTTGTATAAGGTTCATATACGGTTTGCGCAAATATGACCATGTTTCCGAATTTCGTGTGAAGCTCAAGTGGTTACCAATTCCAAGTGGGTATCAATTTCGCCGGAATGCTCATATTCTTTCCCTTTTGTATAATGTGCTCATTTCCCCTTCCACCCCTCTCTATCTCAAGAAACGCTTCCAGTTTCTTTGCGACTCCCACACGAAATCTTTAAGGTCATCAGATAACTTGAAGCTTAAAATGCCTATGCATTCCACAACTTTCCTTGACAAATCCTTTTCTGTCCAGGCCGCTCGTTTGTGGAATGCATTACCAGTTCCAATAAAGCGCGCGCAATCGCTGCCTGTGTTTAAACGACTCGTGAAGGAACATTACTTGTCGTTGTGATTTTGTTCTCGTTGCTGGCTGACAGTCGTCTTTTGTTTTCGTTGCTTACATATTTAGTATGTATGTATCTATGTGTATATTATATGGCATATTTATATATATGTATGTATCTGTATATCTATTATAGTATCATCATCATCTTCCTGCCCTTGTCCCATGTTACTTGGGGTCGGCGCAACACGTTTTCTCTTTCCATTTTCCCCTGTCAAAAGTCACGCTATCATTCACTCCCTTCTCTTTCATATCATTCCTCACACAATCCATCCATCTTTTCTTTGGCCTTCCTGTCCCTCTCCATCCATCAACATTTATATTCATCACTCTTTTAGTCACATGCGTTTCCTCCCTCCTCTTCACATGTCCATACCAAGCCAAACGATTTCCTTTCAACTTTTCTGTCACTGGCGCCACTTTCAAACTTCCCCTTATATACTCATTTTTTACTTTATCCAATTTCGTCACTCCACACATCCATCTCAACATTCTCATCTCCGCTGCATGCAATCTTTTTTCATCCGTCTTCTTCACGGCCCAGCATTCCGATCCATACAGTACGACAGGCCTTATCACGGACTTATAAATTTTTCCCTTTAATTTGAGGGGCATCCGTGGGTCGCAAGTTGTTCCTGTGACCTGTCGCCATTTCATCCATCCTGAGTTGATCCGGTGCGCTACGTCTCGGTCTACTTCACCATCCCCTTGGACAAACGACCCGAGGTACCGGAAGTCGGAGCAGCTCGGTACGGGCGTTCCGGCGAGAGATATGGGCACAGGACTGGAGAGACCGCCAAAATCACAAAACAAATATTCTGTTTTGGTCCGACTTAATCTCAGGCCAGCGGTCTCCAGTTTTGCCCACCACACCTCCAATCTGCTCTGGATCTCTAATCCACTCTCAGCAACCAGCACAATGTCATCAGCGAACAGCATACACCAAGGCGCCTCTTCGTGGATATCCGACGTAAGAGCGTCCATTATCATCACGAAGAGGTAAGGGCTGAGTGCTGACCCTTGGTGCAAGCCGACAGCCACATTGAAGCTGCTGGTAGTGCCCACTGTAGACCGGACTTGGGTACTGCATCGACTGTACATCGCTCGAATCAACTGCACATACTTCCCTGGCACACATTTCTTCTTAAGGGCCCACCACAGAACTTCACGAGGCACTCGGTCGTATGCCTTTTCGAGGTCAATGAATACCATGTGCAGGTTTTTATGCGCACCTCTGTATTTCTCGCACAGCTGGCGGATAGCAAAGATGGCATCTGTTGTTCCCCGACCAGGCATAAAACCGAATTGGTTTTGCGAAATTTCACTCTCTTCTCTCAGTCGCCTTTCAATAACTTTTTCCCAAACCTTCATACTATGTGCTAGTAGTTTTATTCCTCTATAGTTGTTGCACTCCAGCACATCACCTTTGTTTTTAAAGATGGGCACCAGTGAACTGTTACACCATTCGTCAGGTATGGCTTCTTCTAGCAACAATTTATTGAAGAATAAAGCTAACCACGTCCATCCATGTACCCGTAATAACTTCCATACTTCAACTGGTATTCCGTCCGGACCTACTGCTTTACCATTCTTCATTTCATTTACTGCTATTCTCACTTCATCCATACTAATCATTCTCACTAACCCCTCATTTACTTGTTTATTCTCAAGCACACCACTCCAGTCATTCTCCTCATTCATCAGTCTTTCAAAATATCCCTTCCACCTATCCTTAATTTTCTGATCATCCGAAAGCACTACTCCAATTTCATTCCTTATACATTTTATCTGACAAACATCCCTCATCTTTCTCGCTCTAGCTCTAGCAAGCCGGTATAGGTTTTTTTGGCCTGCTGGACTATCCAGTGTGTCATAAAGCTTGTCCTGGGCTTTTGCTCTCGCTACCGCCACAGCTTTTTTGGCTTTTTTCTTTACAGCATCATACTGACACTTTTTTTCAGTTTTCAAACTAACATTCTCATCTTCAACACTCTGCCATTCCTTGAACTTTATCTTCTTATCCTGCAACACATTCTGTATTTCTGTCGACCACCACCATGTATCCCTATCTATCGTACCCTTTCCTTTAGTCTCTCCCAAAATATCTTTCGCTTCACTCCTAATATACTCCGCCATTTCACTCCAACATTCATTTACACTTCGATCATTCATGTCCCCCATATCTATCATTTTATCCAATACTCGCTCTTTAAATTTCTTCGCACAATCATTCTTCTCCAGCATATGCCATTTTATTTTCGGGGGAGGTAGCTCTTTGTTTTGATTGAGCTTTATTTTTAAGACCATTTCAATAATTAGGAGTCTATGCTGTGGGACTAAATCTTCTCCCGGTAGTATTTTGCAGTCTTTGATGTACTTTAAGTTGTTGCGTCGTACTAGAAAATAATCAATTTGAGTCTTGTGATTGCCACTTTTGTACGTAATTAGGTGTCCGTCGTTCTTCTGAAACCAGGTGTTGGCTACTGCCAGGTCAAGTGCGGAAGCGGATTGCAGCAGTGTCTCTCCCTCATTATTTTGGTTACCAAATCCTCACCCTCCATGCACTCTTCCATAAACCCCTTTCATTCTTCCCACATGTCCATTAAAATCACCTCCAACTATCAATTCCTCATGCACCGGGATGTTCATCAAAACTGTGTCAAAGTCCTCCCAAAACTTCTCTTTCACGCTTTCATCACATCCTACCTGCGGTGCATATACGCTAATTACATTTAGTATTACGTTTTCTAACATCACTTTTACAACTATCAATCTATCATTAATTCTTTTTACCTCCATCACGCCTCCTTTCAAATTACTATCTAATACTATTCCCACGCCATTTCTTTTCCCGTCACTTCCACAGTAGAAAAACTTGTATCCTTCACCAATTTCCCTCGCTTTCGTTCCTTTCCATTTTGTTTCTTGCAGACATCCCACATTTATTCGTCTTCTTTTTAATACATCCGATAATTCTCTGGCTCTTCCAGTCATCGTCCCAACATTCCAACTTGCATACCTCAGTCTCACTTCCCGGGCTCGCTTCTTACGTTGCCCCCGCCCGAGGTGGTGCAACAACCCTTGTCCACTTCCCGCAGGAGCCGGGTGCTGCCCCTGCGCGTCGCCTGTGTCCTATCGCGCATCATATCATTTCCACACATGTTGCTTAGAGTTTTGGCACAGTTTTACAGTTGGCCGCCAGCCTGACACCAACCCTCCTTGGGAATGCGATTGTTGATGGTTTACCCGCCATCGCGCGGGTGACCCAAAGTGCTTTATGGTATGCACTGGGTCTTGAGCTCCCTTAGTTGCCTCCTACGACACCCACGGGATGAGATCGGGTGGTCTATTCTTTCTCCGGGACCGTACTTATATACTTTTTATTTGCACCAAGAACAACCCCATTCAATGTCCAGAAAATCACTGTCCATTCCAAGGTTGCCTGGAAGAGATCGCAGTATGCGATAAGGCCGCCAATTGTATATTTTGTAGTTTAAGATGTACCTTTATGTAATTTATAATCTGGTGTACAATACAGTATATATAAATAAATAAAAAATAACGGTGTGTATAATTATACAGACAGAGTAGGCCACCAGGCGGCATGGCGCGGTATAACAGTGCGAAGGAAGGGTAAGCGGAAGCGTCTGCTACACGGTCGCCAACCGCATCCCTACCGGGTGACCTTGGTGGTTTACAACCGTGTAGATGGTGGTTTACGACCAAACATTGAAACAGCTCTGCCGGTCGCCAACCAAGGTCACCTCTGTCGGGGACGCGGTTGGCGACCGTGTAGCAGACGCATTTTCATACCTTTAGCACTCAAGCGCCTCATTTCATGGATATCGTCACATGCGGACTTGAGCATACCGCGGCATACTGCGGTATGCTGCAGAAGGCTTCGGCATACGGCCATACAAATGTAAATGCTTTGCCGCGAAGTGCCGCCAAGTGAGCGCCGGGCCTTTGAATACTTGTTGTTTTGTTTTTAAACTTGTTTTATGTGCAACTGAGAGCTTAGAGCTTTATCCATGCTTTGTCATTCCGCTCGGCGCGTGCGCAAGACATGGCGGTTAATAAGTACATAATATTCGTGTGTTTAACGCTTAGCTGTTTGTGTAGTGTGTTGTGCGTGCTTAACCTAAACGAAGGTGAGTTTTTTATGCATGTTTTTATTAGCAGTTTGAAGAACCTTGACTCCGGCGTTTCCTTATTTTATGGAGTCGACAGGTGCCAAGCCAAGACCGGTTGATTTTGTTGTGGAGTCAGCCGTGTTTGCGTCTTTAAGGATGTAAAGTTCGCAGCGTATCCTCTTTAGGTTTCCAAAACCTAGTCTACCTACTTACAAAAGTCATCCAATGACTCCTGCAAGCTAAAATCATCAGACTGCGACGCGACTCTAGTAGAACAATTTCTGTGAAAACTTTGTGAAATTGTTCTACGAGAGTCGCGTCGCGCTGTCGCATCGCGCCTGTCTGTGGGAGTCTTAAAGCTTGCCATTAATTCCTAAAACGAACGAACTTTTGTCTGAACTGAGTTGAGAGGCTTGTGCCTAATGTGATGGGGTAACAGACACTCCTAACGCGAGTATGTTTAAGTTAATAAACCTATTATAGGTCCACCTATACAAAATAAAACATGAATAACGCACAAACTCTTAAGGGGTCATTGTATTCATCATTATAAACAACTTTTACCATGAGACCAAACCTGAAATCGCGAAAAAAATTCAGTTGTTCCTTACATTTTGACGAGTTATCTATATATATAAAAGGAGAAACTGACTGACTGACTGACAGACATATCAACGCACAGCCGAAACTACTGGGACTAGGAACGTGAAATTTTGCACACGGCTTTCTTTTACAACGCAGGGGAGCACTAAGATGGGGTTTTGGGAAATTCGACCTTTAAGGGGGTGAAAAGGGGGGATTTCGTTTGTATGAAAAATCTTATTCCTTGAGTTAATATACTTGAAATTTGGCACGAATACTTATCTAAATAAAACTTTGTTATTTTTGTTTTTCTAAACTACCCCCAAGAGTAGGGTTGGGGGGTGTCAAAGTTTGTATGGAAGAATTTTAACGCGCAGTCCGATTAATTCGAAACTCAGTTTATATGTGAGAAGAAAATTTCATGTTTCTAGTCCCAGTAGTTTCAGCTGTGCGTTGATATGTCAGTTAGTCAGTTTATCCTTTTATATATATAGATTAGTATAAGTAGACATGTTGCGCCGACCCCAAATAAATTGGGATTAGGGCAGGAGAATGATGATGAAGTATTCGGGCCAAGTTTCAAGTTAAAAGATCAACGAAATAAGATTTTTTTTCCCCTCCAATTTCCATTATTTGACTTATAGATTATTTATACCAATTTACGAGTTAATCAAGCAAGGCTGTAAAATCCTCCCCTGTAAAATTGACTACCTACCCCTTTTCACCCCATCAGGGGTAGATTTCGAAAAGCTCAGATACAGGTTATTCTTTAGTTTTAGTCTTAAGTATAAATACTGAGTTTCGAATTAATCGGACTGCGCGTTAAAATTCTTCCATACAAACTTTGACACTCCCCAACCTCCCTGTTAGGGGTTGCTGAATTTGAACAAAAAATAACAAAGTTCATAATTTATTTAGATAAGTATTCGTGCCAAGTTTCAAGTTTATTAACTCAAGGAATAAGATTTTTCATACAAATGAAATCCCATCTTTTCACCCCCTTAAAGGTCAAATTTCCAAAAACCACTTATTAGTGCTCCCCTACGTTATAAAATGAACCGTGTGCAAAATTTCATTCGACCTTTAAGGGGGTGAAAAAGGGGGATTTCGTTTGTATGAAAAATCTTATTCCTTGAGTTAATAAACTTGAAACTTGGCACGAATATTTATCTAAGTAAATTATGAACTTTGTTATTTTTTGTTTTTCTAAACTACCCCCAAAAGTGCCTGTAATTGGGTGAATTGAAATAAATGGTGTTGTGTGTCCATAATATTGTTTCAGATGAGCCGTGCATAACCGAAGGTTTGAACGGCACATGTGTCGGAATATTTCGGTGCACGTCAGCGTCTTTGACTTACCTTTACGTAAGTTTTTTAAACCTTTTTATTTATGTTTCGACTCGGACTTTGTTTCTTGGTTCTCTGTTTGTTCCTCACGCAAGGTTTTGAGTTTCACGACATACTTTCTGAAAGCTCAGGCAAACGTGCATTTCGTAAATACTTCATAACAATAACTTGGATATTATGTCCAAGTATAACTTTAAATTTTTACGAAACCATGAGTATAATTATACACTTTACATAATAAGGACCTTCATTTCTGTTTGTCTTTTGATTTCAAAGTATTGTTCTTTTACAGGCTAATGCAGGTTTCGATGTGAAGGAATACAACCTACCAGAGCTACCAGACATCTGTTCCTACAAAAACAATGAGCCTGTAGTCTGCTGCACTGATTGTGACTTCAGTCAGGCTGAAGAGTAAGTATCCATCTCTTACACTGGGAATGATCGAAAGTCATTCCGATACCTAAAACAAACAATAAGACCTGGGTTGAAGAGTATCGCTCTATCGCAGTATTATCATGCGCTGCAAAACTTTTTGAAAATATCGCTCACAAAGAATTATACGCGCAGGTAAATACGCGGCTTTGTGAGGAGCAGCATGGCTTCCGACCGGGCCGATCAGTAGAGACTAACTTGTTGTCCCTTGTTGACCATATATCTCATAACATGGTTAAAGGTCAACAAGTAGATGTGCTATATTTAAATTTTAAAAAGGCGTTCGACACAGTGGATAACGATATTCTATTAACTAAAGTATACGGTATGGGTTTCACCCCAAAACTTCTAAAATTTTTAGCGGATTACCTTTCAAATAGAAAACAGTATGTTAGCCATGGATTTTTTATTTCGAAGTCATGTCATACGCGTTCGGGTGTAAGCCAGGGCTCAGTTTTAGGCCCCCTTCTCTTTCTTATTATGGTCAACGATCTTATTAAAGTAGTAAAGTATGCCAAATGCCTCCTTTATGCTGACGATTTAAAATTAGTTCAAGTAATTAATAAGGATGTAACTCCCGAACATCTTCAAAGTGACATTGACCGTATCCATAAGTGGAGTGTAGATAATAAAATGATGTTTAATGCCGGTAAATGTTACGTCGTGACCTTTAGCCGCAAGTTACAACCTACACATGCCACCTATACCTCAGCAGGTGTTGAAATAAAGCGCGTGTCAACCATTAGAGATCTTGGCGTGACATTTGACTGCGGATTGACATTCCATGCACACATGTCTGCCCTAGCTTCTGAATCTTACAGGCGCCTAGGTTTTGTCCTACGCAATGCCCGTGATTTCAATAATCCTATTGTCGTCAAATTATTATTTAACTGTCTAGTTAAAAGTAAGTTAGAATTTGCTGCAGCTATCTGGAATCCTCACGAATCCATATTGTATGTATTAGGGATTGAAAAGGTTAGAAAGCGTTCCTGCGTTTTTTATATAAAATGATTAACGGATATTATCCATTTATGTATCCTACTCATTTCCTGCTGGGAATGTTAGGATATAACTATTGAAAAGTTATGAGCCAACAAAGATTCGTTTTTAGGGTTCCGTAGTAAACAAGGAGCCCTTTATAGTTTCGCCATTTCCGTCCGTCCGTCAGCAGATTAGCTCAGAGACACTTAGTACTAGAAAGCTATAATTTGCCATACAACGACATTGAAAGGAAAACTATCACAGCTAAGTAAGCTTTACAAGTTGACGAGTAAAAGTTGACCAACTCACATTTGCAGTTGGATTGTATGAGAGAACGTGTTCTTCAACTACAATATTAAGTTTGATCTCGTGGTAAATTCGTCCCAACTACGGAACTCTTCATTGTGCGTGGTCCGACACGCACTTGGCCGGTTTTTTTTTTTTGATAATATTAACGCAGTTCTTTGGGCGTAAATAAGCAATATAAGAAGTGTGTAATCTCCAAAACAATGTCAGCACCGACAAAGCTCAAAGAGATGAAGAAGAGAAGAGTATCGAAGAGTTCAATAAACTTTAGTTGTAATTGATTTATGCAGGAGTTTTTTCTTAAAACTCGATTTTCAAAAGGACTTTTCATATATTTTACGCCCTCGTTTTACTATGAATTGACGGAATGGTGTTTGTGTGCGTGCGAACTAGACACTGTGCGTGTAGACTAGCATCTAACTGCTCATCACTGATACTGTCTCTGTCGGACACTATGCCAAGTGAGACAGCGTGCTTTTTGGCCACGCAACCAGTGAGTTCGAGCCCGAGACTAGTTCAACCTTAAGTTCTGGGTTTGGTCCCCGATTCGGTGACAGTCTCAGGTACTGGGTTTTTCCACTTAATTTTATGGTTAGTTTCTACTTATAACTTTTTAAACCCAAATGGCTAGACGAAACCGGCGGTTATGTAGCCACAGCATTTAGAGTATATAGAACATGGAAATCTTCTGAATAGTCCAGTGACGACGGGAAGAACCTTTTAACAAGGAGCCCTATGGCTATTTCTGCAAGAAAGTTCACCTCTGTGTCGTGATTTCAGGTTCCGTGAATACGCCGTAGGACCTTTAGGGGTCATTTCCAAAAATGATGGATCAATTGCTTCGCGCAGTAAGTATCTATCCTTTAATTAACAAGGATATAGTTAGCATCAGCATCATCTCAGTCAAAAGACGTACACTGGTGGATGTAAGCCCCCATCTGCTGCTGGGGAATTTGTTGCGCCACTTCTTCCCAGCTAAAGCACTAAGACGTAGTGAAGGGCTGGCGTTTTGGTGGACTGTCTTATGTAATTTTGACGTTCAAAAAGTGCTGATTCTCACCCACCTCTTACAGGGCTCAATTCTCCGTCCGTTCCTCTTTTTAGTATACAACATGTCACGGAATTAAATGCACAATCTTTTAAGGGGTCATTGTACTCATCATTATGAACAACTTTTACTATGGGACCAAACCTGAAATTGCGAAAGAAAATCAGGCAATCCCTACATTTTGAATCTTGATTTGATGTAATTATCCCTCAAACATCGAATAAAACAAAAAGTGGAGGTCACGGGAAGCCGCTGGGTGTGGACGAGACCTGTGGTGCTATTCTGTAAAGATCCCAGCGTGAAAATTTAGGTGAAGTGAGCGTGATGTGAACTGTCATCCCACCTTACTCTACTAGGGATTGAGCTCACTTCAAACTCACTTCACCTAAGTGCTCACGGAGTGATGTTTACAGAATAGATCGGCTGTCATAGTTGTTGATGTTTTATTACGAGCATATTTCACGTTACATTATACTCAGCGAAAGTAAATGTGCAATTAAATTGTGCATAAATAAACTATGCTTACCTACAGAATGCTTCGAACACTTCGGACGCCTCCCGTACCCCTGCCGTGGAGTGGCAAACATCCAAGTCAAGAAGGTTTGGAAGGAAGACTTGAAATGCCATCAGTACCAATTTGGAGTAGCCCTGGCCGTAGGTGGGCGAGAAGCACAAAGATGGGAATTTCCTCATGCGGTACGTTAAATATCAAATAAATAAATAACACATAACATAACATTACGCCTTGTTTCCCCGAAGGGTTAGGCAGAGGTGTTAGGCAGAGGTGTACTTATAGTATAGTACACCCACATTTCGCCAGTTATGTTTAAGTCCCATGTAATAGGGGGTGATCTATTGCCATCTACCGGGCACAAATCCAGACTCCGGGCTGCTACAAAATAAATAAAAAAATAAGATATAAATAAGTAATAAAATAAAATTCGTTTAATTCAGGTTTTATACAGGGTGTAAGGGATAGCCTTATAATATACAGGATGTAAGGGACAGCCCTTCACAAACTAACAGGGTGCATTTAGCTCCTTATTTTGAATCATATTCCATCGGAAATATTCTCAGGAATTTTTTTTTTTTTTTTTCGTATTTTCAGTTACTATTCTTTTATTTCAATGTAAAATTACATTCTCTGTACGCAGCACTCCATTTATAAATAAAACAGCTAAAATCAAAAAACCAGCAATGGATGTTGAAATACTCGGCGGCCGAAGGCTCGCTGAGCTGATTTGGCTACGCGCGTTTTGCCACGGTAACGATACATTGCGTGTGAGGTAATAACACAAATCAGGTTTGTTGGATTCCCTTAACGTTCCTGAAATAATTTCGTGTACCGGTCATCTTAGTATGATATACTGACTTCAACCCATCAGTCTGCGGAGTCCTTTACACCCTGTATTTTATTCTAATCTTTTCTGTAACAATAGTCCGCGTGAAGATCGGAAAGGACGATGACCAGTGGCCTATATTGAATAGAATAGAATACCCTTTACTTTGTACACCATATAGATTACAGTTATACAAACATTTTCACATTTGACATATTGGGAGACAAAATGACATACCCTTTTTTTTCGTGGGGGAATCTTCATGGATACCCTCCGTCTGGGAAGAAAGGAGGGTTATGTTGGTCTCCTACCGACTAAAACCCCACTGTTCCTTCCAGTACAATGAGTCGGGGGCCCGGAAGATACTTGTACATTCACCGCACCCCCGACTGGTATCAGCCCGCCATGCCTAGCGGGCCCCATCATTATGTGCGGCCAATCACATGATCCTACGTCCTCCCATTAAGGTGCGCATTTAGTACTGCGTGCCACTTCTATGAGCCTGACTGCTCGAGCGACGACACAGCCCCAATTTCGTCGCTCGCAGGCCCCTCCTTATGGTGGCCGGAGATTATTAAGCACCCTACGACGCCCGGCTGCTCTTCTGATGTGGGTGGAATGAGAGGTATGCTCTCTCTCTCTCCGCCGCCTCCTTTGCATACATCACCTCCTCGCGAAAAGAGGCAACAGCATCCCACGCGTTTTCGCTTCCGACCATGGACTGAACCACGGCCGGAAGCGAGAGATCACCTGCACCAAGTGTCGCGACGAGGGCACAGCGCTGTTGGGCCCAAGCTGAGCACTCCTGCGTATGTTGTGCCGTGTCCTCGTATGTTGTGCCGTGTCCTCGTATGTTGTGCCGTGTCCTCGTATGTTGTGCCGTGTCCTCGTATGTTGTGCCGTGTCCTCGTATGTTGTGCCGTGTCCTCGTATGTTGTGCCGTGTCCTCGTATGTTGTGCCGTGTCCTCGGGGCAGTCCACACAGTGATGATGATTTTAAATTAATTAAGCATTAGTTTTTTTTTTACACTCAAGAACTTTTACAACGACTACTTTTGCTAGCACAATGCTCAAAAAACAAATAACTGCTAATCATTTTCTGTCAGGCATTTTTACGCACGATTACATACATAGTTTAGCTACTATCGAATTTCGGTTTAAATGACAATAATTTAGCGGTGACCTAGTGAGGCTTCTAACTAAGCCTCTAACTAGTAAAATAAATCCTCTCAGATAAATGCATGCTGCATGATGCTACGCATTTGACCGCAAAATCAAGTTGGTTGTAATAAAAAAATTAGGGAATTTAAAGAAAAATCTAATTTAATTCAAACTCAAACTCAAACTCAAAGCATTTATTTCAATTAAACCAATTACAGGCACTTTTGAATTGTCAAAGAGTCGGTCAGTTAGTCAGAAAATTGAAGCTAGTCGCCCATTCCAAAACGTAGATCTCTATGGAGAAGAATGGGCAAGAAACTCCATGGACACTCTTTTAAATCAAAATTGTTACAAAATCCTGGGTACATTGTTATTGTTCTTGTTGCTTCTATATGTGAGAACAATGTAAAAAATAGATAACTAAAACAATTTAAAATATAAGATTAAAAATAAGCCCTGGCAGCTAAGAGATGACCAGTCTCCACTGACGGCGCCCGTTCACGAACATGACGCGTGGATCAGCACCATCCAGCTCAACCATTTTGTAGGGAACCGAATGATCCAACACACGCGCCACCATCAGCGAGACATTTGAGTGAGCATGACATACTCTCAACTGCCATACTTTTTCAAGCCAACATACCTACATCATAACATAAAACCGCTCCATGGTACTCACATTTACAAAATTGAAAAGATGCTTCTAATTTATACAAAACTATAGTTTGCAATGATTGTAATTAAAAGATTAGTAAACACTAAATCTATAGTCTATATAAAGTCAATAAGTCTATAGTAATAACATAATGTCAGAAAAAAAGGGGACGCATTTCTTCCAAACAAAAAAAAAAAAAAAATTAACAAAGACCAAGTGGCTGTGGAGCAGGACCAGCATTTAGCCAAGCATTTTTATCTACGATATAATCATTCAACCTATAATATGCTTGTCTACATAGTGTGCGTTTAATGCATGTTTTAAATTGCTTCTCATTTAGTTGAAGAATATCGAGAGGTAATTTATTATAACATTTTACACAGTACCCCATAAAAGAAGTGTGTACCTTAGATAATCTGAAACGTGGTTGATCTAAGTTCTTCCTATTTCTAGTGTTAAAATTATGCCGATCACTTATCTTACTAAAAAGATGTAGATTTTTTCTAACATACATAATATTTTCATATATATATTGACAAGGCACCGTCATGATGTTAATTTTTTTAAACAGTTCCCTTAGAGATTCGCGACTGCGGAGGTTATAGATGGCTCTGACATCTATTTATCAATATACGTATTGGTATTTGTTAGTAAATATAGGTAATAGCAAACACTATCACCTTTCAAGTTCATAAGTTAATGGGAAGTAAAATAAAAATTCAGAACATTTTATAAAAAAAGGTGACTTTGGTGGTTTCTCATCCCTTTGTTTTCCACTATTTTTAAAACAAAAAATACAGTGTTTATCTACTCAATGAGCTCTTAAACAACGATACCTCACTCGATGGGGTAGGTCAATTTTGTTTTTTTCGCGCCATGTAGCTGTATGGGAAAAACATTTAAATATTTTTTGACAATTTGTATGGCTTTGAGTCAACAAGATGGAAAATTTGAAGACTGTAGCTTTAACTGTTTGGCTGTAAAAGCTGTGTGACAGACGACGGACAGACGGACACGTGAGTGATAGCAATAGGGGCTCCGCTTGGACCCTTCGGGTACGGAACCCTGAAAAGTATGCTATGTCATAATCCAAGTCATGGTATACCCATTTGCCAAAATTCATCCAAATCCGGTCATTTACAGACATACACACTCACAAAAGTAGGATAGTAGTGGATAAAAATGTAAATAGTTCAGCTGACAAACTGACAAAGTATATTTCAATGATGATATGTTAATGATAGACTGCCTTATGTTTCAGGCTTTACTCGGTTATGGAGATGACGTGGAGTCCGCGCAGTGGCTGTGCGGAGGCTCTGTGATCAGCGAGAGATTCATACTCACTGCAGGACACTGCACATCGACTCGAGTGCTGTAAGTAAGAATGTATTTAACGAAGTACACAGACCAGCATCATTGTGTGATTGGTAGAACATCGACGGTACCTATTCTAAGTATTTTTGTGTGTTGCAATTTTATTGTGGAATTCCTTTATTATAATTTTTTTTTAAACTGTACAAAAAATAAAGTTTAATACGAGTTGAGTGATAACTACTAAACGGCTCTTAAAATATAAGTCGCATGACAGAATTGTTCATTAATATTTTTATTATATTTTAAGTGGTAACATAACATTTGCTGCTCTTGGGCTGTTGAAACGAACCGATCCGAAGGAATACTGGAAGATACATAACATCAAGAGGATCATAATTCATCCGGAGTACAAGCCTCCCTCCAAGTATCATGATATTGCGCTCTTGGAGACAGAAACTGAGTAAGTAAACGTAATTTAGTAGCAAGGTAATAATACCAATAATACGGTAGGTGGGTCTGTGTGTTCCGAACAGGTGCTTGTGGCGCGACTGCTAGTGGACCCGCGCGCTCAAAGTCAAAGTCAAAATTTTTATTTGTAAAACATAGGTGGGTGTCAAAACGCCGATGACGCATGCACTCCACACGTGAGACGGACATAATCTGTTCTGTTGCTCTCCGAGTGCATTCACAAGCAATGCATTGTTTATACTTAATTGGTTTTAGATGGTATATCGGTAGATAGTAGGTATCGATAAAGTTAGGATAGGTGCATTTTATCGCACTGGGTTAAAAAAAAATCTGTAATAGTAGATGCAAATAATAGGTCTTTACCTATGTAATTGGAGATTCTATAACCAGCATTTTCAGATTTAACTATCTGTGGATTAGCGCGCATTTCGAAATTCAAATAAATTTTATACGAAAGCCGTATTAATTTAATTTCAAATTCGGTCAGTTTTTAGATAGATTTTTGTTTTTGTGAAAGTGTGGTAGTTTTTGGCGCCATGGATAAACTGAAAATTCGTACATTTTCGAATATGAGTTCCTACATGGAAATACCGCTGCGCAAACAACACGAAACATTAACGACGTGTACGGGCCGAACACCGCTTGCATAAACACGGTCCATTATTGGTTCAATCGTATTAAATCTGGAAATTTTGAGTTGAAGAACGAGCCTCGCGGTGGGCCGGTAACTATTGTCGACAACGACGAATTGAAGGCGATAGTGGAAGCGGATCGAACTCAATCTACGGCTAAGCTTGCTGCGGGCCTTGGAGTTAGTGTCAAAACAACATTGAAGCACTTGCGTCATATTGGAAAGATTATAAAGCTCACAAGCATGTGGGTGCCACATGAACTAAGCGACCAAGAGCGAGACTTACGCGGCGAAGCATGCATAGCACTACTGAATCGGCATAGAAATGAGCGAATTCTAAATCGAATTGTTACCTGTGATGAAAAGTGAATCCTGTACGAAAATCGTAAGCGTTCGTCTCAGTGGGTGGACCCGGGTACAGCACCTAATCAGTGCGATAAAAAAGATTACTCAAAGGAAGATGATGGTGACTGTCTGGTGGACCAGTGCAGACTTGTACATCACAGCTTCTTACCGAATGGTACAACAGTGACGGCAGATGTCTATTGCCAAGAATTGCAAACAATGATGGAGAAGCTCGCAATTCAACAACCAATACTGGTTAATCGCTCTTCCCCATTGCTTCTCCACGACAACGCACGAGCTCGCCCTTCACGACAGACCATCACAAAGCTACAAGAGTTACAGTTGGAAGCTCTCCGTCACCCACCGTACCCACCGGACCTTGCCCTAACAGATTTCTACTTTTCTCAAAATTTAAACAATTTTTTAAATGGGAAAAAATGTAACACCCGAGAGGCAGTAGAAAACGCTTTCGCTGACTTCATCGCCTCTTCCGTCCGGCAGACTTCTACAGTAAAGGGATAAACAAACTGTCATCAAAATGGCAAAATTGTATAGATAATTTGGGTCAGTATTTTGATTAGCTGAATTAAAAAAAAAATACCAAAATTGTTATATTTTAAAATTTTCATACAAATCTCCAATTTCATAGGTAAAGACTTAGTAGATAAATAAATGAATGACCAATTCAAAAATTATTCTACTAAAATCATCCTAATTTAGACATGACCAAAGCATTTGATACAGTTTTTGATTATATTATGTTGATAAATTAAATAAAGAAGAACAATACAGTTATTGTTATGAGTTAGGTAAAATCTTGTGATTGTAAAACATTAAAGTAAAACTTACTATAAGTATTGCTAGACTTATGTTTGAGCCGATAGAGCTGGTGTTCCACAAGGAACTATTTTGGGTTCCTATCTGCTATAAGCAATATAGTCAACATAAAAATTAAAGGATTTTCTGGCTACATTTTATAACATTATTGTAATCGTTTGCAAAGATTGTTGCATTATTTTTAAACAATTTATTTAAAAAAAGATAAGATAAGTAATTTTAAAAAGGTTGAGATATTACTCGATAAAAATCATGCATTGTGGCAATCCCTGAATAATAAGCTAAATAGTAAACTACCATAATTTCAGGATCAATTTTGGCAGAGACCTTTTACCTGCTTGTTTGGCTGTAGACACTATGAATACGGGAACGGACTCTACGGCTGAGGCGTCCGGCTGGGGCCGTCTAGGTCACAAACAAGCTCTAGCCGATACATTGCAAGTTGTAAGTTCAGACTTGAAATGATTTATCCTTATTTTAACGTTTAACTTGTATGTTAGACGTTGTAAGAAATTGCAGTAACATCAAGTTTGAAGAATTTTACTTTATCTGTCATCTGATAATTAGTGATAAGAATTTTCTATTATTTAGTAGGTACAGTCAGGGAAATTAATTGTTCCTACGTCAATTTTCCGTGTTATAACCATTAACCATTTCGAACTGTCAAAAACTAACAGTTGTAGTGTTGAATATACACTACCGTCCAAAAGTTTGGAAGCAGTAAGGTAACTCAGTACCTAAGGGAACAGTAAGGGACACTTTGATGAAGCTAAAATTTTATTAAATTTTATATTGTAGGGCAAAACTTGGCTAATCCGTGATATGTAGCTATTCGGTGATAGATAATATGTGTTTTATTACCAAGTTACTACTGACTTGATACATGTATATTTTTCAATCATTATAGTATTTGCCACATTTTTAGATATACTTAAGGTAGCAAAGCTTCTTTTGTCTACTGTATCACAGTAAATTTAAAAAATAATCTGATCAATGAATCGAATTTTACAATTAAAAAACAAAACTATCACCGATTACCCAAGTTTTGCCCTATGTAAAATTTTTGTTCTGCTTAAATTAGTTCTTGTTTATATTTTAATTTTATAACAATACATTGAAATTGAAATGACTTTGTTTTGTTTTATTTGATTTTACCTTGTTGCTTCCAAACTTTTGGACGGTAGTGTACATATACGGACACTTAAGTTGGTAGTCCATTTGCTTAATCCTCCTTAATATTCCTGACTTTACGTTGGAAAATAATTTTGGTTTTGTTTTAGAAACCTACAGTCAAACTGAATTCATCTTTTCAGGTTTACCTCGATAAATATAGTGATACAGAATGCTCGACAATATATAAACCACACAGACTTTTGAAAAATGGATACGACAATGAGACACAGATGTGCTACGGCAGTCATGATGAAATTATCGACACCTGTGAGGTAAAAATAACATTCGCACAGAATTTTCACAACAATAAAGTTTTTCATCCTTATTTTATATGTTGTCTAATTTCTAACTTAGCTTTGATGGAAATCTACTACATACATACATAAACTCACGCGTTCTTCCCATTGGGGTAGGCAGAAACTACAGAACGTCACCTGCTATGATCCTTACATACTCCGTTTGCCTCGTCTACGTTCATACATCTACGGGGCAATTCTCGGAATTTTAAGACCATTCATCTCAGTTTCAATATGTCAAAAATACCTATAATTTCCCCACATTTTTGACATTTGATTGTCGCTGAGATGAGATTGCAACTAGATTTTGAACGTTTTTAGTTACGGGAGTTGGGCTTCTGGTCATACACGCACGCCGTCATTTATTTATCTACCTGATAGTAAATGATAAAAGCCCTAGAAAGACATAGGTATGACCTTTCTGAAGAACATCACCAGCAAAGTCCGTATAGGTATACTGACTTTGCTGGTGACTAGCTGTTTTCCGCGGCTTCGCCCGCGTGGATGTCAATACTTCGCTACTTGAATCGGATTTTGTTCATTATTAACCCTAATTATTTTTCTAAAATAAAAGTACCCTAAGTTAATCCTTATAACATCAGCCTTCTACCAATGAAAATCCCGTCAAAATCGGCCCAGCCGTTTTGAAATTCAGGGTTTTATTTATTTTTTTTGCACGGAACCCTAATTCTTTTTCTAAAATAAAAGTACCCTAAGTTACTCCATATAACATCAGTTCCGAGATTATCCGAAACAACCAGGCATACAGACAAAATTTTAAAAGTTGCTTTAAAGTATCGTATATACTGTCTTAAGCATTTAGTAAAAAGCTGTTATTTTGACATTACAAACAGACACTTCAATTTTATTTATCTAATAATACAACTATATAAATAAATAAAATTGAAGTGTCTGTTTGTAATGTCAAAATAACAGTTTTTTACTAAAAACATATGAATGTCTAAACGATACTTATAACGAAAAAGCAATTATTAAAATTGTTGTCTGTCTGTCTGTTTGTTCCAGCTAATCTCTGAAACGGCTGGACCGATTTTGACGGGACTTTCACTGGCAGATAGCTAATGTTAGATGTATGAACGTGAACGAGGCAAAAGGAGTATGTAAGGATCGTAGCAGGTGACGAACTGTAGTTTGTGCAAAAATGTGTTAGTTTATGTACCTATATATGTGTAGTTAATAATACTGGTCTACTTTTAAAGGCTCCATTGATTATAGTTGCTTTTCCTCAGGGTGACAGCGGTGGACCATTACAAACTAATGTTTTCAAATGCCTGTACCACGTCGTGGGAGTGACGTCATACGGCAAGGACTGCGGCATCCTCGGCTCAGCCGGTATGTACACCCGGGTGTCGCACTACGTGCCCTGGATCGAGAGCGTCGTGTGGCCTGAAGAAACGGAAGCCAGAAGGAAACAAGACAATCTGTGGCTAGATAAATGGTTAAGTTAAGGAAATAGACGATACTGCATAATAATGTACACTAGAATAATAATGTACACTAGAAATAGACGATACTGCATAATAATGTACACTAGAAACAGACAATCTGTGGCTAGATAAATGGTTAAGTTAAGGAAAATAGACGATACTGCATAATAATGTACACTAGAATAATAATGTACACTAGAAATAGACGATACTGCATAATAATGTACACTAGAAACAGACGATACTGCATAATAATGTACACTAGAAACAGACGATACTGCATAATAATGTACACTAGAAACAGACGATACTGCATAATAATGTACACTAGAAACAGACGATACTGCATAATAATGTACACTAGAAACAGACGATACTGCATAATAATGTACACTAGAAACAGACGATACTGCATAATAATGTACACTAGAAACAGACGATACTGCATAATAATGTACAGTAGAAACAGACGATACTGCATAATAATGTACACTAGAAATGAACGTTTAATAAATCAGGGGTTTAAAACTTATTGTTTTTTTGTTCGTTTACCCGCTCTTTTAGAATATTCATACTTCGAAAACGCCACTTTGTCAGTCTGACTCCTTTATAGGTGTGGCGTAAATAATGGATAACCCTAAGTATATCAGTAAGTGGGGGACCCCAAGCCCAACAATATAAAAAAAAAATTAAAACCTCGGAGTCGGCGAGTATGCACAATTTTTTTAAAATTAATTTTTGGTCACTTCCTCGGCCACGGTGTTCATAAATGAAGGAATTTGGGATAATATTCTTAATAACCGCAACGTCAACTTCAAGGCGTTCGTGGTGCGCATACCAACATGCTACCTGCACCTGGTGATGGAAGAAAGCTTTTGGCCGCAGGATGTGGTATTCCGCCGCGTTCGCGGACAAGTGCCACCAGAACGCACAGACTTAGTGCGACTAAGTGATACTAACATAGTTATTAAGTTTTATTTATTAACAAAATTGTTGCTAAATTTATTATGTATACTTAGGTTAAGGTATGTATCTATGGGTCTTTGTTACCTGATAATAAATTGTTATATATATATATATATATATATATATAAGGGTTCCATTTTTTCCTTTTGAGGTACGGAAACCTAAAAATGTTATTGCTCGACCTTCTGCGCAAATTTCGGACCGGTCATGATTCATCGGCCGTATTGTACCTAATTCGTATTAATTTTATGCACCGAAACTTGTTTCATTATCCACAAAGATTATTTTTAGGATCAAAATAAGTAATAATAGTAGTTGGGTGCAAACAAGCGCCAAAGACGCCGCATCCAAACATCATGGCGGACAGTAAAAATGTAATGTTACTGTGTGCGTGTACCCTTTTGTGTTGCGTTTCATGCGAGCTTGATCTTACTGAAGGTAAATATTATTTACCATTACATTTATATTATTCTAGTGATAGCCGTTGGTCAGGAACAATCTGTAGAAAATCATCAGTCAGTGTACCTATATTATCAGTGTCGTGCCACTAGCAATGCAGGAACCCGGCGTTCATTAATTCTCTAAAAACGAAAAACTTCACAAGCAATGGGAAATTGCTGCTGAAGGCTGAGGCCGCTGCGGGTGTCGACCTCACGACGAGCTGCGTCACCAGCCGACTCTGTGCGTTCTGTATCTTGGCTGCTGAGATGCAAACTACAAATTTAGTAGGATATACGGAAGTTTTATAAAGTTGTGGCTGTTATTTAAGTATAGTTATTGTGGTGTATTACGAATTTACGACTTCCAAGTGAACGAAGTCGCGGGCAGAAGTTTGGACCTGTTTTACTAGTTACACACTTTTTGCACAGCCTCAAGATTTTAAACGTTAATTATTAGAGATGTACCGATTGTCTCGTTGGCCTAGTGGTCGCAAGCGCTACTGCTGAGCATGAGGTCTTGGGTTCGAATCCCAGGTCGGGCAAAGTGATATTGGGTTTTTCATCTGGAATTTCTCAGTAGTAGCCCGGAGTCTGGATTGTGCCCGGTTGATGGCAATATGTTCGCCCCCTATTACATTGGACTTAAACATTACTGGCGAAATGTGGGTGAAATATATGTAGGTTACACCCTCTGCCTACCCCGTCGGCGAATACAGTCGTGATGTTATGTTTAACTTACGTCCGAGTCGGGAAAGGCGAATATCCGCTGATATTTGTAGACGGAGAATAATCGGCTACAAGTCGACAAAAGGAAGACGACTAGTCGGCTACAAGTCGACAAGAGGAAGACGACTAGTCGGCTACAAGTCGACAAGAGGAAGACGACTAGTCGGCTACAAGTCGACAAGAGGAAGACGACTAGTCGGCTACAAGTCGACAAGAGGAAGACGACTAGTCGGCTACAAGTCGACAAGAGGAAGACGACTAGTCGGCTACAAGTCGACAAGAGGAAGACGACTAGTCGGCTACAAGTCGACAAGAGGAAGACGACTAGTCGGCTACAAGTCGACAAGAGGAAGACGACTAGTCGGCTCTTTACTTATTTATTTCTATTCTATAGGTATAGAAATAAAACAACTATAAGGTCATCCTTATAGTTGTTTTATTTCATTAATGTACAATATAATAGTAGTTTATGAAACTGATGCATAACGAGGGGTATTAAAACACGAGTGTGTGTTTAAAAGCCGAGCCGTAGGCGAGGTTTTTAATAGCATCACCTATTATAGGTTCACTAAAGTTTCACCAAAACTCCATTGACAAATTTTCATTTTACAACCAACGTTTTATTTATTTCGCAAACAACTTGTTCAGCAAATGTTTCATTTTAAAAACACTCTTTTTATAAACATTCATTTGGCTAACACTTCTTTTATTAAATGCATCATTCGTTTAATGCTTCATTATATTTAATGCACTTTTTGGCATACATTTAATAATCCATAATAATTGAAAGACTCATCTATCGCATACTCCAAAAGTCAAGGTCAACAAATCAAAATATTATTATGCTCAAATCTTAAAATATTACCTTGTGACAAGCTTTGGGGTCAACAGCATTTTCAAGGTCAATGACAGACGTCTTGAAGTAAGGCGTGATCGACGGAGCCCCGCTTGGCGTGGCTCCTATTTCTGGATAGTTAAAAAAAAATAACCACAAAGGGGATGGCGGGATCTGAAAGACCCCGCCATCCCCTTCTAACCTAACCTGTCCGAGTCGGGGTGCCCCAAGTCCCGAGCTCGCTTCGCTCGCTCTTGCATCCTAAGTTCTGCCATCTTCATAGTATACCAAGTGAAATTGTACCATGTAAAAATAATTAATTATTTGTCAAATAAGACGTTATTAAATAAAAATTTATCGGATAATTATTTTGCTAAGTGAATTATTTGGTAAACTTGTTGTATAATGATGAAATGACAAATAATGTTTTTGCCAATCGTTGCTTGTCAAGTAAAAATTTATGAATTAATTTTTGGTGAACTGACCGGTCACCATCACCTAGTTATGTGGAGTTTCATACACTATTTTCTCTGCTCTCATACATTGGGATTGAACCTAATAAATAAAAGATTTAAAATAAAAGATTTAGAAATAAAGCCTTTTTTTGCATCAGCCAAGCCACAAAGTCATAATTATATATAATTTTTTGCATTTATCATAATTATATATAATTTTCTTGACTTTGCTGATAATAGATTATGAGTCAGTTCCGTCGTCGCATCTAAAATATCGGGCGGAGTCAAATTTTCTTCACATTCACTGATATCAGACATTTTTAATCAAGAATTAAAAAATCCTATTATTATTTCCTTTATTTTAGTTTACACATTTAAGTTAAATTTTTATATATTAGAATATACAAACATTTAAAAATATAAAATAGTATCCCACCGGATCGGGAACAGGATCCAATTATTATTATTATTATTTTTATTTTTATATATCTCTCGGGACCCTGGGGTCCCGGACTTTTGGAAGGCGTACGAGGGGCCGAAGCCAACTCGCAGAGGCCCCTTAGACAATTTTAAACGATGAGGAGGCACCAACCGACGATTATCCCTGTATGCATTATGCAAATGCACCCAAGGACAACCCCCGGTTGGTGCAGGACTATTGTAGGACATGGAAACGAAACATATTGGGCTATGGGTTTGGGTGGCTATAGTGGATTGGTTACCAAGAACTATGGAAAAACTATGTCCCCTGCCTGATCAATGTTAGGTAATACACGGATAAAATGGCAGGGGGTGACTTGCACACTCAATAATGGGCCCCCGGAAACGGTCGCTAGCACATAGTGTCGTAGTGACAAGAGGGCAACATGTCCTGAGGTGCTTATGAGGAGTGGAGAGGTATTCCACGACTATCAGGACAATCCCAGAGCCCGGAAGATGGTCAAGATCCCTACCAGCACTTACTGGATTACTTCCTTCCTCCGAGCACATTTGCTCTAGCGAATCTCCACTCAAGCCGGCCAATAAAGGCAAGAATGAGGTGGGAACTCTGTTCCTCGTCAGTGTTCACTCCAGACGGCCAATAAAGGCAAGCCAGAGGTGAGGAACAAGACTTCTCCCGGGAGATAGGGTCCGTGGGGTCGCTACTGCCCAACAGCTCGCCACATGCTGTATTATTATTATTATTATTAATTTAACGTCTGATATTTCTCGGGACCCTGGGGTCCCGGACCTTTGGAAGGCGTACGAGGGGCCGAAGCCAACTCGCAGAGGCTCGTTAGACGCTTTCAATGGAAATGAGGCATCAACCGACGATTATCCCTGTAGGTACTATGCAAGTGCACCCAAGGACAACCCCCGGTTGGTGTAGGACTATTGCAGGATATGGCGACAAAAAAATATTGGGCTATGGGTTTGGATGGCTAAAGTGGACTGGTTATCTAAAACTATGGAAGGACTATGGCCCCTGCCTGATCAATGTTTAATAACTACAATACACGGATAAAATGGCAGGGGGTGACTTGCACACACAACAATGGGCCCCCGGAAACGGTCGCTAGCACATAGTGTCGTAGCGACAAGGGGGCAACATGTCCTGAGGTGCTTAAGAGGAGTGGAGAGGTATTCCATGGCTATCAGGACAATCCCGGAAGTACGGTCAAGATCCCTACCAGCTTATTATTGTTAATTTATTACTATATTTATGCACTTCCCAGCCTGAAGCACAGATTCAACCTAGTTCAGGCAAATAAGCAATTGTGCTCTATTTTAATTGTTAAGTTACTTATTGTAAATGTGCCCCTTTTTATAAATAAACGATTATTATATGTATATTATTATGCCTATAGAAGTATAGATAGATAGATAAATAGAATACTCTTTATTATGTAGGTCAACCCTAAAAATTACAGATATAAATGTAGAAATTAAATTAAATTATCGGTCTATAGCGCCCGGTAGACGTCATGACGAAGTAAATTGTTCCATTTTCTTCTTTTGAGAATTTTCTTTAAGTTCGGGTCAAAACTTTCACCAAATTGTTTAATAATTTCAGATGCTCCGTGTATCACGAAAGGAATGAATGGCACTTGTGTTAACGTATTTAGATGTGTGACAGCCGCCATCACGTATTTATATGTAAGTATTGTGTGGCTGCAGTCGCTAGCTAAGAATAAAACGCTAAACTAACACATGCTCAACCAGGCGCAGTTTTGAATTTTATCGATGAACTGAAAACAAAATAACCTTAAGAGGGCTGTCGCATTTTGTCACCTCTCTCGCTCACATGCGAGATGCATTTTTGATAAATGGCGAACTAATAAATAATATTAATTTAACAGGTAATTATTAAAAACAGATTTCTAGTGTGTTATCTAATAAACTCAGCTCAATAAGTATTAAGATCCGTTTTTGAGATTAGTTAAATAAATGCCACAATTAAAATGTGTTTTAATTATCACTTAATAAATTCATATTATTATATCCTTTATTTCATTTTCTATACTTTACATTTCTAAGTATTTTTATAAAAACGAAAAAAAAAACATTTAAAAATATAAAAAGTAGCCCATCGGCATCAGGAACAGGGTCCAAGGTACCGGTGGTCAGGGCTGCAGACTGAGTAACCTCCTCAATGTGCGTGCCGTGTCCAGGAGTACTGCTTTCTGGACCAAGCCCTTGACCCAGCCGTGCAATGAGAGCCTCCTGAGGTGTTGGTCAAGGCTCTCCGCTATTAGGCCATTAACCGTAACGATTATCAGTACAATGATTGCAGAGTCCACGTCCCACATGCCGACAACCTCGTGTGCTAGATACTAGATTTTTTTATCTTTCTCAGCTTTCACGAGATTCTCGTCATGAGGAACAGCGATATCAACAATCATTGCACGGCGCTCTCGTCGATCTACCACCATAATATCAGGCTTATTGGCTACAATAGTCCTGGCAGTGATAATAGATTAATAGATCGATCCCAGTACAATGTGGCATGACCATTCTCGAGAACTGGGTCGGGCACATACCTGGAGTATGGTACTTCGGACTCCACAAGGTTATACTGCAAATCAATTTGCTGGTGGATAATCCTAGCCACTAGATTGTGTCTGTGCAAGTACTCGCCGTTAGCATAGAACACCCGGAAACAATATGTCGGATTGATTCACCGGGACGATGGCATGCCCGACAGTTGTCATCCGTACCGTCCTTGACAATACTACAACAGTAACAGTACTTGACAATAGTACATGTAATTATTCGTCATGATAATTTTATCCATAATCGCACAGACAAAACCTTCGGTTTCCCCGAAGAGGTCGCCGAAACGCAGCCAGGATTCAGACGCCAAAAAGTCTAAATAATCTAAATTAATATTATTTATTAGTTCGCCAATTGATAAGACATTTGTTCTGTGATTTGGAAACAAAGTTAAGTGATTTTACTTTAAAAGATTTTTGTATTATTTTGATAGGAGAAGAAGACTTTAAAATAACGAAAGATTACTTTCAGATAATTATTTGCATACGAAACCTACTACAACACATTAAGCACACAAATATAATTTTGTGCTTTCCCACCTAAAAACTTGGTTATAACTTTAATTTGTATAATAACAGAATTGAAACATTTAATAATTTAATATATCTTGATCTATGTAACTATAAATATGCATACTATTTAGATTCGAACCTAAATTTAACAACAGATTATAGTATGTTTCATAGGCACTCGGGGACAATAAATAACAAAGGACTGAGAGTTATTTTAAAAAATATAATTTCATTGATCGAAAATATTGATTATTGTGTAAAAATAAATGCATGTAATACTGATGTACAAGTGCGAAGGGGTCGATCTACAGATGATTGTATTACCCCACAGGCAAGTTGTGTAAATGGAAACACTGGGGTAAAACTTGATGTAACTAAAAATTATGTTCATAACGATTTTTTTCGTGTATAAGCACATATTTATCTTACATCAGAACATTAACGGTCTAATAGGTAAGTCAGACCAATTAGGTATCCATTTAGATGAACTTTTACAACAAGAAACAGTAGTAGATATTATCTGTATTACTGAACATAACATGAAAGAAGATGATATCATACAATTAAATTTACTGAATTATAAACTTGCCACGTATTCATCAAGAAACACCAGGAACGGAGGTTCCTGTATATTAATAAACCCTAGTCAGGAGTACAAAATTATAGATATCAAAGAATTTTGTGTTTGCAGTGTTATAGAATGTTGTGCCGTTGAGCTAATCGTTCATCAAGTGATTATTATTTGTATTTATAGACCTCCAAAATACAGTAAAAATACTACAGCCGTGTTCCTTGAAAAACTAGATCGTATACTTTACTTATGTAGCCGAAACATTGAAAAAAAAGTTTTATTATGCGGTGACTTCAACATTGATATACTTCAAAATTCAAGATTGTCTATAGAATTCCAGCATCTACTTTTAAACTACAATATAAGACCAAGTATAAATAAACCTACACGTATATCCAGCGGTAAATGCATTGACAATATCATGCATAATGTCAAAGGTGGTCGAGGAGAAATTTTAGATTTAGCTTTATCTGATCACACAGCCCAACTCTTTAAATGTCCAGTCAAAAAAACTTGTAAGATCGATCACTGGTATATAATTAGTCAAGACTACAGCTCAGAAAACAAAGATAAATTTGTAGATTGCATGCGAAAACTTAGCTTTGATGAGGTATTTAATAGTGCTGATCCCGAAATGGCTTTCAATTCATTTCATGATTTATTTAAACTTTTCTATGACCTGTGTTTCCCTATTGTAAAGAAAAAAATCTTTACTCGGCAATCTTCCAAATGGATTTCAAAAGGTATTAGAACGTGCAGCAAACGGAAAAGAGATATACTTTGGCAATATAGAAAATCGCCTTCTAATGAGAACAACCAATTACTAAAACAATACTCGAAACGGCTCAAAAAAGTTATTTACTTGACCCAAAGAGCACAAAATAATTATCTTATAAATAATGCTGAAAACAAAACTAAAGCTGCGTGGAAAGTTATAAAAAAATGCAAAACAAACTTTCCTTCTGAATCCGTGCACAAAATACATACCAATGATAAAGTAATAGATGAACCTATAGGAATTGCTACAGCATTTAATGATTATTATGTGGATGTAGTTGAACAAACGAGTAGCAAAATAAATAACAATAGTAATGGTTTTTCAAATATCAACCATTATCCGAAATCCATGTATATGGCACCTACTGATCCGTTCGAAATATTCAAAGTTATTAATTCACTAAAAAACACAAATAGCGCCGGTTACGATGGCATTACTACTAAAATCCTAAAACTTGTAGCAAACAATATTGCTCCAGTGCTAAGCTTTATAATCAATTTGTGTATAGAAAATGGACACTTCCCAAGTAAGCTAAAAATGTCATTAATTAAACCATTACACAAGAAAGGTGAAAAAACAACCATGTCAAATTACCGCCCAATAGCCTTAATTCCAGTACTATCTAAAGTGTTTGAAAAGGTAATCCATAATTCCCTATATTCTTTTCTGGAATCAAATAATATACTTGCATCGGAACAATATGGATTTCGAAAAAATAGAACTATAAACAAAGCAGTCTATGAGTTATTCTCTAAAATTGTTCTGAATGTTGACAAAAAAATACCAATTGCAACACTACTAATGGATATGTCAAAAGCATTTGATCATGTAGACCACCATATATTACTAAGCAAGTTAGAACGCTATGGCATTAGAGGCAACATGCTAAAACTTATTGAAGCATACTTAACAGGCCGACAACAAGTGACTGTCATAAATAGACTATGTTCAAAAACAAAAATAGAAATTGGGTACATGTCTTCAACTAGATTTACAATATGCGGGGTTCCTCAAGGAAGTGTCCTTGGGCCCCTGCTATTCATTATCTACATAAATGATTTACCAAAATGCACTGAACATCAAACTATTTTATATGCCGATGACAGCACAGTAATCGTTCCATGTACAGATATAAAAACATATGAAAATAATATAAATAGTTCCCTACAATGCATAATTAATTGGTTAGAAATAAATAAATTAAAAATAAACGTGGATAAAACAAAAATAATGTCATTTTATCAACGGACAAATCGATCACCATTAAATATCATTCATAAAAATACAAAAATAGCTGACACCAGTAATGCCAGGTTCTTGGGACTGCATTTAGATAGTCATCTATCTTGGAAATCACACATCGAAATTATATGCAGAAAGTTAAATCAATACTCTTATGCAGTTTACAACTTAAGAAAAATTGTAAATGAGTCCGTCGTCCTAGTAGCGTACAATGCCTACGTAACATCTACTCTACGCTATGGAATAATATTCTGGGGAAATTCTACAGATAAACTCATGGCATTCAAGGCACAGAAGAAATGTTTACGATCTGTCTTCAAGCTAAAATCAACTGACAGTTGTTTGCCATTTTTTTAAAAGTATAAGTTGCTAACCTTACCATGTTTATATATTTATGAGACAGCAGTATTCGTGAAATCAAACTTACATCTATTTGAAACACTGAAATCGAAACGTCGCAACAATGAGATTTGTGCTAATACACACAACACAGATTGCGGAGTTATTTTCAAAATAAATAGCGTAGAGTCATCTCAAAACCTCTCTCTCTTGAATTTGTATATAATATATGTATATAATATAGGTAATAAATATGTATGTATGTGTATTATAAGTTTATGACTTATTTATGTACAAATTGTTCCATTTCTAACAGAGCACCTGCCATCTAATCTCTTCACCACCCTTGGTTGACTGGTAGAGAATGCCTAAGGCATTAAGTCCGCCTTTGTACTTTTTTAAGTGTGAAAAGTTTAAATAAATAAATAAATAAACACAGCATTCTACACTAAAAGTTTTCTAGGCATGGCACCCAGAATGTATAACAAAATACCGAAGTCTATTAGAGACAAACGCGATTTAATTGATTTTAAAACACACCTAAACAACTTCTTAGCGCAGAAGGCATATTATTCAGTTAATGAATATCTAGACGATAATGCTAATTATGCAGATAAATATGTGCAATAAGAGTTAGAGTTAGGTAGTTAAATCCTGTGATTATATATTATATTTGTCACCCTCTAAATGACTAAAATGAGGTATAATAAATGTAGAAGTGTGTAAGTATTTAATTTAATTTAATTTTTTACAATTGTGTACGCAGAATTGTAATCTTTGTTTGATTTTAAGATAAGTTTTATGTCATCATTTAGCGTGGATAGATTTTGTCATTAATTTTAATAATTCTAATTTTGTTGCATATGTGAAATTTTAGATACTACTTTTTTGATATTTGTACGCCGTCAACGGCAAAGCATAGTGTACCTATACATATTTTTATTTACAACACCTGTTTTTACACCCACCTATGTTTTACAAATAAAAACTTTGACTTTGACTTTGACTTTGACTTTGACTTTATTACATTTTCAAAAAAGCATCATTTCATTTAACATTCTTAAAAATTTTGTTTCGTGTGAGTGAGAGAGGTGGCAAAATGCGACAGCCCTCTTAAAACCATACCCGACCTGGAGATCGGAGCCGGGCTTCCTCGCTCAGCAGACCTCTAGGCTAACGAGGCAGTCAGGTAATTTTATTCTTTTGATTTTTAAGTGAACAGGGTTGTAAGGGAAATCGACGCGCATGTTATTAAAGACCACCAGCTAGAAAATTTTAGTGGGTTATTAAAAAAAAAATCTGCACATTTTTTTTTTCATAACCGGCGAAAATTTTCTACGCTGCGGGGTGTACAATCATGTGCTGGCTGCTGAGTTCATGGTGACGGTGTGCGCGTCATGTCGCTTACACCCTGTACTACCGGGGCCTACCATAAATTATGTTCTGAATTCTTCTTTTTCAGAGTAATGCAGGCTTTAGAATGGACAATTTTCCAGAATTTCCAGATATCTGTTCCTATAAGGACAATGAGCCGGTGGTCTGCTGCACTGATTGCAATATACATTTGACTCCGTAAGCATTATATATATTTTGAATTTTTTACCCGACTGCGCGACAGTAAAGACTAGTGAATTTGAGTAACCATGACAACTCCAAAAATACTCGTATAACACGAGATGGTTATACTTATATACTCATTTGTAAACATTTACCTATCATACTTAGGTACTTAGTTGTAAGTATTTTCTGCAAAATATGATGACCTTTCAGCCACAATCCCAACTGTATTCCATCATCTGCCCAGCCTTTTCCCAACTATAGTTGGGTCGGCTTCCAGTATAAGGCCTTGTTTACGGAGACGCGTCGCGACGCGTATCGCGGCGCGTCGCGTGTTTTGTTAGTTTATAGACAGGCGGCGCGTATCGCGGCGCGTCGCGTGTTTTGTTAGTTTATAGACAGGCGGCGCGTATCGCGGCGCGTCGCGTGTTTTGTTAGTTTATAGACAGGCGGCGCGTATCGCGGCGCGTCGCGTGTTTTGTTAGTTTATAGACAGGCGGCGCGTATCGCGGCGCGTCGCGTGTTTTGTTAGTTTATAGACAGGCGGCGCGTATCGCGGCGCGTCGCGTGTTTTGTTAGTTTATAGACAGGCGGCGCGTATCGCGGCGCGACGCGTGTTTTGTTAGTTTATAGACAGGCGGCGCGTATCGCGGCGCGACGCGTGTTTTGTTAGTTTATAGACAGGCGGCGCGTATCGCGGCGCGACGCGTGTTTTGTTAGTTTATAGACAGGCGGCGCGTATCGCGGCGCGTCGCGTGTTTTGTTAGTTTATAGACAGGCGGCGCGTATCGCGGCGCGACGCGTGTTTTGTTAGTTTATAGCCAGGCGGCGCGTATCGCGGCGCGACGCGTGTTTTGTTAGTTTATAGACAGGCGGCGCGTATCGCGGCGCGACGCGTGTTTTGTTAGTTTATAGACAGGCGGCGCGTATCGCGGCGCGACGCGTGTTTTGTTAGTTTATAGCCAGGCGGCGCGTATCGCGGCGCGACGGGTGTTTTGTTAGTTTATAGACAGGCGGCGCGTATCGCGGCGCGACGGGTGTTTTGTTAGTTTATAGACAGGCGGCGCGTATCGCGGCGCGACGCGTGTTTTGTTAGTTTATAGACAGGCGGCGCGTATCGCGGCGCGACGCGTGTTTTGTTAGTTTATAGACAGGCGGCGCGTATCGCGGCGCGACGCGTGTTTTGTTAGTTTATAGACAGGCGGCGCGTATCGCGGCGCGACGCGTGTTTTGTTAGTTTATAGACAGGCGGCGCGTATCGCGGCGCGACGCGTGTTTTGTTAGTTTATAGACAGGCGGCGCGTATCGCGGCGCGTCGCGTGTTTTGTTAGTTTATAGACAGGCGGCGCGTATCGCGGCGCGACGCGTGTTTTGTTAGTTTATAGACAGGCGGCGCGTATCGCGGCGCGACGGGTGTTTTGTTAGTTTATAGACAGGCGGCGCGTATCGCGGCGCGACGCGTGTTTTGTTAGTTTATAGACAGGCGGCGCGTATCGCGGCGCGACGCGTGTTTTGTTAGTTTATAGCCAGGCGGCGCGTATCGCGGCGCGACGCGTGTTTTGTTAGTTTATAGACAGGCGGCGCGTATCGCGGCGCGACGCGTGTTTTGTTAGTTTATAGACAGGCGGCGCGTATCGCGGCGCGACGCGTGTTTTGTTAGTTTATAGCCAGGCGGCGCGTATCGCGGCGCGACGCGTGTTTTGTTAGTTTATAGACAGGCGGCGCGTATCGCGGCGCGACGCGTGTTTTGTTAGTTTATAGACAGGCGGCGCGTATCGCGGCGCGACGCGTGTTTTGTTAGTTTATAGACAGGCGGCGCGTGCAGCGGCGCACGTCATCACACGCGCAAACGCAAACATAAATATGGCAATGTACGCGTGCGACGCCGCGGGTGCCGCTACGCTTTACCGTGAACGGAGAATTGCAGGAATAAGCTGGCTGCAACGCTCCATGCGCCGCCGCGATAAACGTCGCGTGCGACGCGAGGAAGCCATCCGCGGGCTCCGCCTGCATTTCAAGCAAACGCGTGTCAAATCTCATGTCCGTAAACGCTCTCATACAATGCCATATGTTTGAACGTAGTGCGGGCCGCGCCGCCCAACGCACCGTGTGACGCACCGTGTGACGCCCCGCGTCTGTGTAAACGAGGCCCAGGAAGCGGCTGATGACCAGTATTTTACATAGCTGAGTGACCCACCATCTGTATTTACATCATCTAAACGAAAGCCTCTATTTGCCTCATTTTTTGTTAACAGCAAAAGGGACCAAGTCGTTCAACCACTTGGAATACTGGCTGACAGAGAGGACTCGATTGCTATGACCAGTAAGTAAAACTCACAAATTGAGAAAAGGGTCGAAATACTTAAAAAATACATACAACGAAAATTGGTTTCAATTATAATTATTTTCAACATACTAGTCTTGCCCGAGAAGCGACTCTTATTGCACCACTTTTAGTTTCACAATGCAGTGTATTGAACAATCATGCCTTTTAAATTTGTATTCCACATATTTTATACCTATAGACTAAACCTAGATGGATCGCCGAATCGGCTGTTTTGCAAAACTGTTAGATGTTTTACAAAACTGCTCCGTTATGTAAAACAGCTGAACATTGTGCTACGTTTAACAAAACTGCTATTCACGTTTAGACGTATTGCAGAATGGCTTATATGCAGTCATAAGCGTAAACGGTGTGGCTCCTAATGTTGCAAACTTTTTTAATAATTTCTGGCTAATCTCCGAAACAGCTGAACCGATTTTGACGGGGCTTTAGCTGGAAGATAGCTGATGTTACGGCGGGTAACTTAGGCTACTTTTATTTTAGAAAAAGAATTAGGGTTCCGCGCAAAAAAATTAAAACCCATGAAATTATGAACAAAAAGTCGAATTTGAAAAATCTTTTAGCATTTGGTAGCCCAATTCTCGAGGATAGTTAAAGGCTATTTAACATCACGCTACGACCCTCAGGAGCCGAGCAAAAAGAAAAAAGTCAGAAAGAACACTGTAAGCGAAAAAGAAATTATAGCGCGGGCGAGCGATGCTACGCGGCGGGTCAGGGTCCCCCCCTGACGGCGAGGGAGTGGTTTTATTAAAATCCGATTTGGAAATTTCTTTTTTTATTTGAAAGGGCATACAGATTGGTCCTATTTTTATCAAAATCCAGTTCTGATGACAGGATCCATGAGGAATTGAGAGAACTCCTCAAATATTATAGGCATTCACATAACGATTTTGATATTTTCATTAACAAGTCAAGCATTTGCATTCAGAAAGTATCATTTGGTGAAGTAGAACTGACGAAGAAGACCACAGATGGCCACGGGAACTTCTCATTGTATTTCACGGGTAGCGATAAGATATCTCGATTAAGATAGTTAAGCGACTGACGAAGCTAATTTAAATAAATGGTTCTGATGAAACTGGTACCAACTGGTATCATCTGATAATGAAGCCGGAAGGCATTATCAGATGATACCAGTTGTACCTTCCGGTAGGCACCGGAACTCCGTAATAAAATAATGTATCCTAGCCGTGTTTGGGTTTATTGGAATTGTCACGAGATGCACTCTGGCTATCTTACATGAATTTAATGGTGATATGCTTCAAATCGCGCTACTTGAGTTGTATGTTTTGTGTGGCCTTGATTGTCAGAAGACAGATTTCGTCAACGATCTGTCGTCGTGTGGTTGATTTAATAATTTGTTGGCGACGGCGTCCAAACCTGATAAAACTACGCCTTCCAAACTTCTGACATGACTTAGCGCTACATATACATATTTGCCTTTTTGCAAAGTTTTTATTTGAAAGGGTATCCTGTGGTCGCATATAAATTCGGTCAAATTCTGATGAGTGGTTTTTGAGTTAGCTTCATTTGTTCCATTTAGTGTATGTTGATTACGTTATAATAATTTCCTGTCACTGTTATTTACTTAGCAAGTAGTGGTATACGAATTTGGGTGGGGTAGGGACCACAACTCAAAAGTGGAAAATAAAAACTTATTAATTAAGTAATTTAAGTTATTTTTCATTTTTTGCTTTAATTTTTTTTTTTTGAAGTCGGTTGTTTTTATTTATAAATACATTTTAGTATGTATTATGTATCTTACAACTTCCACGCGAACGAAGTCGCGGGGCACAGCTAGTATCAAATAAAAGGGCTTGGTACGAGGATTTCAAATATTTATTTTTTATAATTTTAAAATAAATAGTTTTTAAAGTTATTAAAGAAAATAGATGAAAGATCATTCCCCCTCAACTTCAACACTGCTAAGCCTAAAATTAAAAAAAAAATGACTGAAAATAGTTATAACTATTATATATAGACGATATATCGTCTTATAGATTACAGGAAAATTGATAAAAAGTATATGGTCTTAAAATAATATGGTAAATCACTCAATAATGAGCGTACAAACTTACATTTGCAGTTGGAATGTATAGGGGAACATGTTGTTCAACTACAATGTTAAGTATATTCTTGGGATTAATTCATCCCAACTGCGTAACCCTTCATTGCGCATGATCCGACACGCACTTGGCTGGTTCTTTTAGTTTGGTTTACTATTAGGCTGTTTGGCGACTTCGATTCAGGTACGAAAAAATCCACGAGCCCATCTGTCACAAATATTTGTTACGAAGTAATTAATTACATTTTATATACATCATATGTTTTGTTTTATTGAATATCGACGCATAGACTAATATACATATATCGACGTTTGATACGCATGAGCATTGTCATTGCACACTTGCATCAAAATGTACTAATTTTGTATTTGTATGTACTTACTCTCTGTTTGTATTTTCCAGAATGTTATGAATATTTTGAAAAGCTACCGTACCGCTGTCGTGGAGCTGGCAATGTTAAACTGAAGAAAATTTGGAAGGAAGAACTGAAGTGCCATCAGTTTCAATTTGGAATGGCCTTATCGGTCGGAGGCCGGAATGCGGAGAGATGGGAGTTCCCACATATGGTAGTTTCATAAGAAGTTTCTTTTTGGGAAAACCTGTGCAGAAAGAATTGATGTAATATGATTTGGACATTATACTCATACATCTAACTATTTGCAGGCTTTACTCGGTTATGGAGACGACGTGCAGACTGCGCAGTGGCTGTGTGGAGGCTCTGTGATCAGCGAGAGATTCATACTCACTGCAGGACACTGCACGTCAACCGGACCGCTGTAAGTCTATTGCACTTACAGTTTTTTCACAGTTATTTTACCCGTGACCGCAGCAACCCAACAGCAACCTTATTGTAACGAAACTAAAGATAACTGTGATTTTGACAGACTTGTCAGCAGCAGCAACCTAACAGCAACCTAACTCCGCCAGAGCGAAGATGGGCGGAGATGTGCGAAGCGGAGAGGAGAGGAGATGCTTAACAGCTAGGGTGTATCCACTGAGGCTGGGCGAAGATGCGTACTAGCCAGACAGCGGGCGGGCGGGTTGTGCGACCCGGGGGAACTAACGGTGCCGCTTGCGAGGCACAGCTCACATCTCACTAAGCAAATATGAGCCCTCTCCTCTCCTCTCAGCTCAACGTCCGGGCCTTATTATTGTAAAGATCACTGTGATTTTGACAGTGATGCTACATCAAAGATAATAATTGTGAAAAAGCGTTTTTTTTTAAAGAATCTGTCATTTTCAAAGAGGAATATTTTTCAGAGGAAATATACCAGAGATAAAATTATTGTGAAAGAACTGCATACATTATAGATATTAAAAAGCGTTAATTCTTTTAAAGATTTTGTCAAATTCAAAAAGGTACCTACTTTTTTCAGTGGAAATATATCGTTTGCGGCACTCGGGCTGTTGAAACGAACTGACCCCAAAAAAGACTGGAAAATATATAAAATCAAGAAGATAATTAAACATCCGGAGTACAAGGCACCTTCCAAGTATCACGACATTGCACTGTTGGAGACAGAAAACGAGTAAGTTTTCTGGCGTTTTAGATTTTTTTTATAAAAGTTTTAAGAGCTCTTGACTCAATTTTGGGTTACATCGTATCGTATCGATTAAAGCACTTGACATTGTCTATCACAAGATATAGCATTTTAAGTTCCTTAAGTATGAAAACTAGGTGCTTCAAGAACTATTTAAGTGAATAACAACTAGAAACTACATTTAAAATAAATTATGAAGTGTGTTTAATTTTTAAATATATTTTTTGCTGTTGGATTCCAGCAGGGCAACATGCGCGGTCCTCTTTTCATCAAGTTTCTAATTCTATCTCGCCAGGAGCATCACTGCACTCAGTTGTTACATACATACTCGTTTTCTTCTTTTGAAATAGTGTACAAAATTTTCAAGGGTTTATTTTCAGGATCGCTTTCGGCAAAGACCTACTGCCTGCATGCTTGAACATAGATCCACAATTTAATCACAACGGGGAAGCTTCTGGTTGGGGTCGCCTGGGGCACAGGCAAGCTCTAGCCGATACACTACAAGTAGTAAGTAGTACTTATGAATACCTAAGTAACGACTTAATTAAGTACAGGAAGGAAGAAAGAATATTTTACAAGTAAAGTCAATGAAGAAAATCTTTAAAAAATCTTAAAATTTTGTGAAACCGAATAAGTTCTTTGTGGTATATTTATCAAAAATACGAATATTTCAGCAAAATCGTAACTTTAACAAAATAAATTTTTATAACGCAATTTAATTTATATTGCCACATGGAACATTCTGTCATGGCGGCTCGAGAGACTTCATAGCGTTAATTCTGCCAAATCTGTGAGGTTTTTTACAGTGATGCCTGTACACAAACTTCATTTATTACTTCTGTCGGAATAAAATAATATTCGGTAGTTTCAATTAACAAAATGTTAAAACAGACACCCTTGCGCCATCCCATCTTCCTAGCACGGCGGGCTGTGCTGTGGCGGCTGCTGCAGGTGCGGAAAACCTCAACGGTGAAAATATTCCAATCTTATTGGGAATTATAGGTTTGAGCCATTTGGGGTTCACACTAGGGCCATGGGGTCCGAGTTCCCACTTGGTTTTACAAGATATCGCCAAGCGGTTGGTCAACTCTTCACGTGACCAGAGGGCTGGCCTATTTTTTGGCCAAAGAATCAGCATCGCCATACAAAGTAGCAACTTTGTCAGCCTTTTGGGCACTTTTCCTGTGGACTGCGATGCGGACGAAATTTTTGTTGCCTTATGATTCTTTTCCCTCCTTTTTTATATACACTTCTGGACACATCTATTGGCCCACCTTAGAGTTTAGGTTTCGATGGCCCCTACCGAAATATGATTGCTAGATTGAACAAAAACTGTTGATGCAGTTTTAAACCTGATACATTTTACCATCTTTTTCGATCGTATTGTTTTAAATTTGAATTCAGAATACCATACGACATGGAGCTACGCCTAACAAGTCGGATATGCGCCTTGTTAAAGGCAATTGATTTTTAAATAAAAAACATGTTTTATCAAATAAAGGTTTAATTTAATAACGCGTGTTGCCTCCATGGGCATCTACCACAGCTCTCATACGATTAGGCATAGAGTTTATCAACCGCTCTATGAAATTTTGAGGGATCATCTCCCATTCCTCTTCTATGGCAGTTTTCAACTCCTGCATCGTCTGGGCAACTGGTTGACGAGCCCTAACACGTCTTTTTAGCTCGTCCCACATGTGCTCAATGGGGTTCATGTCTGGGCTTCTGGCTGGCCAGTCCATAACTGTGATGTTCACATCCCGAAGATATTCCCTGACGATGCCGGCCGCATGGGCTCTTGCATTATCATGCATAAAAAGGAAATTTGGGCCCACATAGTCCGCGTATGGTATCACGTGAGGTTCTAAGCACTCACGAATGTACCTTTCAGCATTTAATGTTGGCAGCCGTGGTCCTGTAACAACCTCAGAGTTTTGCCGCTCGCGGATATACCGCCCCAGACAGTCCATGAGCCACCGCCATAAGCAACCCTCTCTTCAAAGCAGCATTATGCGAAACGCTCTCCCTTACGTCGGTAGACCTTCTTCCTTCCATCATTGCCATGTAACACAATTTTAGACTCATCAGAAAAGAGTACACGGCTCCAATCTTGCTGTGTCCAATTTAAATGACTGCGTGCGAAATGAAGGCGCGCTGTTCGGTGGGCTCGCGTTAGTTTGGGCCCATTAGCTGGCTTGTGTGGTACCATATCGCGTTCTTTTAACCTTCTCCGAACAGTTCGAGCGCTCACAGATACTCCGTGGAAGTCGCGAAGTTGGTTTTGTATCTCAATGGAGGTAAGGTGACGATTTCTCAAGCTGGTCGTCACGATGAGTCGATCCTGCCTTTCAGTTGTGACCCGAGATCGTGGCCTTCCTTGGCGACGAACAAAGTCGCCAGTCTCTAGGTACCTCCGATAAACATTTCGGACCGCAGATCGACTTAAATTAAGTTGAGCACTCACGTTTCTTTGGCTGTGTCCGGCCTGAATAAGTGCCACAGCTTGGGCGGCGACTTCAGGTGAAGTATCCATAGATTATTGATAGAACCTCACCTTAATGTTAAGAATAAGTAATGTTTGTTGCAAAACCAAAGATATCAATCACTTTTTCAAGAATTAAATCCAAGTAAACCAATAAAACCAAGTTTTCTTAGTATTCGATTGTTTGATATCAACAAACAGGCTCCAAATTGTCTTTTGTTCCTTTAAATTCTGTGTTCGAAATTAAAAAAAAAGACTATTGAATGAAATTGTGAATGTGCCAGGTGTTCAATACTGCATAAAAACTTTTTGCTCGACCTAATATAAAATTTTAGCTAGGACCAAACGAAACTGAAAATACAAGGTGGGCCAATAGATGTGTCCAGAAGTGTACATGTACGTACATAATTATTATTATCCTTTATCCTTATCCTTTATTTCATAAGGTTTATCCTACTTACATATTTTATAAATTATATTTTTACAAGAAAGAAAATACGTTTATTTGCGGTAAACATGACGCAAACAAAGAACACAAACACAAAAAGAAACAAGTTGGGGGAAAATATGCGTCACATCCACGCAAAACTGCCATCGCTCAGCATAATGCTGCGACCCTATGCGAGACAGAGCCCCAGCGCTGGTTTTCAGCGACAGCCGGCGTTGACGTGATGACGTCAGCCGGTGCAGCATGCAATGTAATTTAAAAAAGAAACAAAATAAACACACAATACCTAAATCTAAAATGTTTATATAAGTACAATATTTAAAATGGCAACATTAGGTTCCATCGGCATCGACTCACACGCCGCGCGCCGCACGCGCAGGACACCGCCGCAGGTACAACGTGTTTAAATAAAAGTAAAAATCAAAGCAGACAGAAATATTAATTTGTGTAAGACAGTCGAAGGTAGACGATTTCATTCTTAATGTACCTACACAAGATATGACTACTAATTTAGCAAATTACCTAATAATGAACTCTGCCACGTTGTTCCAGAGGGACACACTGCGAGGCGGTGTTGTTCCTTTCAAGACCATTCCTTTCGTACGTCTTGGTAGTGCTAGCTGGTAAAGAAACTTTTTTATAAAAAAAAAAACAACCGACTTCTTCCAAAAAAAAAACACTACATAGTGAAAATAACTTTAATTTCGGAAGTCGGTGTCTTTGGATATGTATTTTTTTTTTTTGGTAAAAAAGTTTTTTATGTTTCACTTTTTAGTGAGTCGGTTTGTAATTTATCTAAGTTACTATAGCCTAATGTCAACTGCTCATCGCCTTTTACGAAACATTGCTTTTCCTGACGCAGGGACGTTAATTGTTGAGGAGTTCTCCTGGTACTTCACCATCAGCTCCACTTCACCATATGCATTGTGACGAGCATAACTTGCTTAGCAACCATATTAAAGTACCTAATCGAATCGCAACCCGTGAAATACTTATTATTGAGTAGTCATTAGCCGGAGTCATCACAGGAGGGTGGCCATCTGTGAAACCGCTATAGGTGTGCCTATAAATCTATACATCTATATATACTCATACAAATAAATCAAATTGAAGTGTCTGTTTGTAATGTCAAAATAACAGCTTTAAAGTCGCATTTCGTGTTTGTCTGTGTGACCGCGTTGTTCTTCTAAACTACGCAACGAATTTGATGCGGTATTCACCATCATTTAGAGGATTTATTCCGGAAGGTTTATGCGTGCAATACATTAATATTAAACTAACATAATCCCGGAGGACCGATCAAGATCCGGATCCGGATCCGGAGACTTAATCCGGAGGGGAGTGATGTGGCGGCATCGCCACAATGGAACGCGTCACACTGACGTCACGCAAAATCCTGCATCGCGCAAACAGAGTTTACCGCTCGACTAGCATATATACAACATCCCGACATCAACCGTCGGGCAGTAGCCCACCAGACACAACACCCGTCTGGTCGGAGGATCCTCCCTTTTCTATGGAGGATGAGTGAACTTTACACCCTGTTCCTCATGCCTCTATAAATATAATAAAGAATTCTCGATGCTTTGTCCAGTCGTAAAACTTGCGAAGCTGGGCGAGTCGCTAGTTGGTTGTAACTAAAACTTTTACTCGTCCATCAGGTGAAGCTTCAGGCGTTTGAAGAATCAGAGTGCGCGAGAATATACCATCCACACCGGCACTTGGAGCGTGGCTACGACCACGAGAAGCAAATGTGCTACGGCTCCCATAGCAAAATTATTGATACTTGCGAGGTAAATTCCTTGTAGATTAGTCTACATTTCTGTTAGGTAATGACCGTTCACAGTCTGTTATACCTCTGATTATGCATCACTGTCAATCTCACAGTGATATATATTTTCGTTTCGTTAAGGTCACAGATTAAGTAAGGTTGATATTGAGTAGCTGCTGTCAGAGGTAAAATATTTGTGAATGGCCGGTATATTACTACTCCGAGACTCCACTACAGGATAGGAAGTAAGACTGAAGGCAGAAAAAGTATTTTTCTCAAACGTGCTAGGAAATTCGAGCATTATTTTGACAACCTTCTTCGAGATAAATCGAAAATGCTGTACTGGTCAAATACATGTGAGCAGCGGTCGGCAATGTTAGTATGAAAATCCATTATTGTCGTGTTTAACGGCCGAATAAGTTACTATGAAAACTCATATATCTGTGGTGTAACTTAAAAATGGAACGAACTTTTTGCTTCTACGATGAGACAGAGATGGAGCTATACAGGACGTTTAGCTCCATCTCTCTCCCACACTGAAGTAATATTACAATAATACTGCTTTAAGAGGTGGTGGTCTAGCTCCTGTTGCGCCACCCGAAACGGGTCAATAATATGAGTAATTATAAATCGATAACAGGTAAAGGTTTAACTGTTGAATTTCCGCGCATTATTTGAGAAAAGTACTACTAAAAGGCATGACACTGGCAGGCGTGTGCTGTTTCCTCACTGTGGCATGACACTGACAGGCGTGTGCTGTTTCCTCACTGTGGCATGACACTGGCAGGCGTGTGCTGTTTCCTCACTGTGGCATGACACTGGCAGGCGTGTGCTGTTTCCCCACTGTGGCATGACACTGGCAGGCGTGTGCTGTTTCCTCCTGTGGCATGACACTGGCAGGCGTGTGCTATTTCCTCACTGTGGCATGACACTGGCAGGCGTGTGCTGTTTCCTCACTGTGGCATGACACTGACAGGCGTGTGCTGTTTTCTCACTGTGGCATGACACTGGCAGGCGTGTGCTGTTTCCTCACTGTGGCATGACACTGGCAGGCGTGTGCTGTTTCCCCACTGTGGCATGACACTGGCAGGCGTGTGCTGTTTCCTCCTGTGGCATGACACTGGCAGGCGTGTGCTATTTCCTCACTGTGGCATGACACTGGCAGGCGTGTGCTGTTTCCTCACTGTGGCATGACACTGGCAGGCGTGTGCTGTTTCCCCACTGTGGTATGACACTGGCAGGCGTGTGCTGTTTCCTCACTGTGGCATGACACTGGCAGGCGTGTGCTGTTTCCTCACTGTGGCATGACACTGGCAGGCGTGTGCTATTTCCTCACTGTGGCATGACACTGGCAGGCGTGTGCTGTTTCCTCACTGTGGCATGACACTGGCAGGCGTGTGCTGTTTCCTCACTGTGGCTTGACACTGGCAGGCGTGTGCTGTTTCCTCACTGTGGCATGACACTGGCAGGCGTATGCTGTTTCCTCACTGTGGCATGACACTGGCAGGCGTGTGCTGTTTCCATAATTACCAGTAAAGCTACGGTTTGCTAGAAGTGGTGGCTGCCACTAACGGCCGCAGTGACGGCTGTCATGAAAATGATGGCAGTGAGAAAGATTTAAATCGTTAGATAGAGTAACAGCAATAGGCACGCCACTAAATAAACTGCTGGACATAGGCCTCTCCCAGGCTGCGCCACAACACCCTGTCCTCCGCCTTCCGCATTCAGTCTGTCCCAGCCACCTTTTTAAGGTCGTCGATCCATCTAGCTGGGGGGCGTCCCACACTACGCTTGCTGATACGCGGTTTCCACTCCAGGACTCGTCTGATCCACCGGCCACCGGTCCTTCGACAAACATGGCCAGCCCACTACCACTTCAGCTTGCTTACTCTGTAGGCTATGTCGGTAACTCCGGTTGTTTTCCGGATAATTTCATTCCTGACCTTATCCTTCAAAGAAACTCCGAGCATTGCCCGCTCCATAGCGCGCTGAGCGACCTTACATTTGTGGACCAGCCCGATTGCCAGTGTCCATGTTTTGGCACCGTATGTCAAAGTATCAGAAAGTATTACCCGACTACATTAGATAGTACGAGTTTAGAAGCGACTGTCAAAGACTATCGCTATCTCATGGTGTACGCTGATAGCTAATCTATACAATCCACTATCTGCAACAGTAAGTCATATTATGCTTCCCGTGGCGCCATCATTACGAGGTGTTGCTGCCAGTCAGCCACCTAAGTTTACATTGTGGAATGCAAATAAATGTATTGAGTATTGAGGTTGGTAGCGGGGCTGACTAGCTAAGATGTGTCATACGTACTTAGGTAAGTATCTCCATTCATGGGGACTCTTAACGCACTCCTAATGATTATTTATCACTTCCCCACAGGGCGACAGCGGCGGACCTCTGCAATATAATAAGGATGGTGTCAGGTGTCGATTCTCCATAATTGGAGTGACTTCATACGGCAAGGACTGCGGCATCCTCGGTTCAGCCGGCATGTACACCCGGGTGTCGTACTACGTGCCCTGGATCGAGAGCGTCGTGTGGCCTGAAGAAACTGAAGCAAGAAGGAAACAAGACAATCTGTGGCTAGATAAATGGCTGAATGTGTCGTAAACTAAAATCCTAACTAATATTATAAATGCAAAAGTGATTTTGTTTGTTTGTTTGTTACGCTTTCCGGCTAAAACGGCTGAACGGATTTGGATGAAATTTGGCACACAGATAGACCATGATCTGTGTAAGGACATAGGCTACTTTTCATGCAGACGAAGTCCCGGGCAACAGCTAGTAAATAATAAAAATAAAATCTGGTTTTATCTATCTGAATACAGGAAAAAAAATAACCAGTGCGCAAACTGGGACAAAAAAAACTTACAGTTTGGAAAGAAAGTCCTGAAACGGAACTAAAATATTTAATGATTGGCAACACTTGTTCTGTCTCGTCGAGTAAGGGACATATTCTATAATCTCTTGTACTCCGCGACTGTTTCTCGTGTTTATTTTTATTTGTTTGCGTTATTATGGTTATACTGGTGACCCATTGTGTTTATAATGAACAAATCTGTTATCCCCAACTCCGCAAGAGCGATAAAATTTATAAAGTGTACGTGAGATGTTTGGTGGAACTCGAGGCCGGACAAATTTTCTCCGATCTCGACGATGTGTATGAAAGAACCGCTGAAATGACATAAAATGATATTTTATACATGTAATCAGATCTAATGTGTGTATTTCAAGGTGCAATATCTTGTATAAACCTTTCATACAATGATTGAAATGTAAATTCACGAATTTGAGGTTAGCTTACAGATAGTTATGTGTATTTAACAGAATGAAGGTAAAATACTTAACTCGAATGCTTCGTACTCACATACGGTTTGACTCGATCGAACAAAACCGTCGAGTAAAACTCACGGCTCAGGCTCTCGTCCACACATTCAGCATTTAACTATCGAGCGACACGCGACATTCTGTATTCACCGAACCGTTCGAGCCAAAAGATGTCTGTTCAACAAAGGAGACAGCACTGGCTGCAGATGCACGAAGAAAGCATTTTATCTTCTTGACCAGCTCGCTCTATTTGTTCTGGTCAGTAGTTTCAAGCACCGCCAATAACTTATTATAGCAATCATTTCGCTTATGCTTATTAATCTAGCTGTGTTTGTTAAGTCGAATCCATATTACTATAAGCGTCTAGCCGACGTATTCCCACGCAATAGACATGACAACGGTCAGCTTTGTCTCCAATCCACTAAGACGTCCCATATGCGCAACAGTGTATACTGTATGGCTCCAGTCATTTATAATAAAGTACCTAAAAGTAGGAGAGAACTTCCTCAATCTATGTTTAAAAATAAACTTCGTACTTTTTTGACCGCCAGAGCATATAGCGTTACTGAGTTCCTTAATGAAAAAGAATTTGTCTTGACATAAGTACTATATAATAATTTTGATTTACTTTATAATTTTAATAACTGATTAATAGTTAAGTATGACAACTTTTAATATGGCTAATTTTTATTCTTTTTTTATTTTTAATTGTATAAATCCATTTCTTTGCACGTCACGTAGTGGCAAACATGTTGGACTTAATTTACTTTATCATCTTGTATGTACTTTCTATGTATATACACACACATGTTTAAGCAAATAAAAATCTTATCTTATCTTAATCTTTTTACTGGATGTTCCATAAACAATCGCAATGCCCTTTGGAATAAATTCTTAAATCCATTTCTGAACGTGTTATAACTACGGTCAACATGGCGGATAGACGCTCGACTCGAAGGACGCTCGAGCCAAACTCGACGGTTCGCTTCGAAATTGGATTTATTTCATTTCACCGACTCGATGCGAGCCATCGAGCTGTGAGTTTTGCGGTCCACATGCCCCAAAAAAAACGAAGTAGGTATGTAACATATTTAAAACGAGCATTCCCAAAAGATGCCTGTTCACTCTTGCTTTAAAGGCAGATGGGTTATGTGTGGAACGGGGCGCAGACGCTGGCAGAGTTCCACATTTTGGCTGTGTGCATAAACAATTTAGAGGAGAAGCGCTGAGTACGACTGGTCGGGATATCAACCAAGTGCGGATGGTACCCTGCAATACATCTGGTAATTCGGTAGTAAAAAGACGGTGGTGGGATCAGGTCGTGGAGCTCCTGCACAGACTCTCCGAAGACCGACAGGCAAGCAACATTATGCCGATGAGCCAGGCTGTGCAGCCTATCCACCAACATCTTTTTTATTTTTTATTTGTTTGAGACAGGTTTGCTCTTGACTCTAGTCTAGAACAGAGATGACAGAGATAAAGTCGACGATGGAGCGAGCTTACCCAGAAGAAGCCTGTTCACTCTCACTTTGAAGAGAGTGAACAGGCATCTCGTCGCCAATAAGCCTTTTTTGCTCTGCGTTCCACCGCGCCAAGTGCAGTAAGCTGGTATTTTGCTGAGCCATCCCATATATGGCTGCAATACTCCATACAGGAACGGACCTGTGCTTTGTATAAACTTCCCCTTAAGTGCATAGTTTATCAAAATTGATAACAGAAATTTACTTGACCGTAACTTGTGAACGCAACATTATTTGCTATGGGATTTCTGAACGCATCATAACCTGTTGTCTTTCAATACATCAAACATAAAAAAGCTAGCTTGCACGTTATTGGTTGAAATCTGACATTTCTGAAATTGCGCCACAGAGTTCACGAAGTGAATGTTTTCAATAGTTTCATCTCGTTATATCGTTATAAAATTGCGTATTTTTTCTGCGAAAAAAAGTATATATTTAGCAAGGTAAGGATCATTATTATAATAAAAATTACAAATTTTTCGACTAATCTTTGATAGCGGGTACTAATTTTGCTTTTGAACTTTGTTATCAAAAATGATAATGCATGCGTTCCTGCAAAAAAAAAGTTGTATTTGTGATATACAACGTTTTTTTGTGGTTTTTTTTAAGCAAATTGCACCGCGTTTTTATGTTTTGTTTGTGGTTTTGCATGGGTTTTGTTGCTTTCATATTAGCAAGTCTGGTCATGGATGAAAATCGCATCGAACAACTTTTATGGCAGCTGGAAAATGGGGATGTATCAGAGGATGAAAGTGATGTTGACGAGGACTCTATTGATTGTTACGATAATGTGGGTGAGTTGGATGCAGAGCTTGAGGATAATGAGCAAATACTAGAGGAAACGCCAGAATCAAATGAAATTAATTTAGATTCTGAGGCTCCAATTTTGCCTGACTCTGTGTCTGAAAATCCGTCCATCAACTATACTACCGCTCGTAATTTAGTTTGGAAAAATAAGGATATGGCCATTGTTGACAGAACTTTCGATTTTCAAGGTGTGACAGATTACCCTGAAAATATTATGAATTTGACTACACCTTACCAGTTTTTTACATATTATTTTGAACTAAGCCTACAAGAAGTCATAGCTGAGGAGAGCAATAAATATGCCACACAGAACAATCCTAAATTTTCCGACCCAATTACCTGCTCGAGCTTCGAAAATATATCGGTGTTTTGATTTATACTTCTGTATATCACTCCCCAAGTATACGCTCGTATTGGGCAGGTAATGTACGATTTCACCCAATAGTACACAATGACTGTAAACAGATTTGAAAAAATTAGACAAATACTTCATTTCAATGATAACAGTTTACACCTTTCTCCTGAGCACCCTAACCATGATAGATTACATAAGATACGACCAGTAGTTGACTACCTTAATCTCAGATTCAAGTATGTTCCTTTTGATCACCGTCTGTCACTAGATGAACAGATGTGTTCCACTAAATTGTCCCATTTTGCATTGTATAACTCTTTAGTGAGGAGTCAATTAGAGTTTAACGCAGTCATCTGGTCTCCACATGAAACTAAATATAGTATCATGTTGGAGAGAGTGCAGAATAAATTCATTCGATATTTATATAAGAAATTTTACGGAGTATACCCATTCTACCCAAGTAAGTATCCTACCTTATTCATATTAGGTATGGTAGGATACAATGAGGTAACAGTTAGAAGGTGTTTAGCGCTAGTCTCATATATCTTTAAGGTGATGAGGGGAAAGGTTCACAATCCAGACGTATTGCGACAAGTGTGCATGTGTGTTCCGGACAGATACGTGTGGCGGCGGCGGCGGCCGCGGCTGCTCGCGGTGCCGCGCGGCCGCACTCAGCTGCTGAATGAGGCGCCGTTTACGCGCGCACTCCGTATTCTCAACAGTATAGCAGAAGACATAGACCTATTTTGTTGTACTCTGGGTGGGTTCATAGTGAGAGCTCTCTTTGAGATATGTTACGGTCCTGCCGTTACATAATAATTGTATTAGCAATAAGTACCAAGACGGAGAGTTGTTAGTTTTGAATTGTTTAGTTTTAATAAAAAATAGTTGACTACATTATCGCATTAGGTGGTAAACCTGTAAAGATAATTGTATGGTGGAAAATAAATAAATAAATAAATTTTACGAAGCAATATCTCCCTAATAAGCCCCACAAATGGGGATTTAAATTGTACGTACTTTGTTGTTTCATGGGCTACGCTTATTCTTTCAAAATATATTCTGGGACATATAATTTCGAAAGGAAACCTAATGAACCAGATTTGGGAGCTGTATCTAATACTGTTGTACCGAGGCAAGCGAACCATATAGTCATCTTGGACAACTTTTACATCAACTTATCATTATTTCATTATTTATACAAGGAAGGAATTTATTGTTTGGGGACAGTGCTGAGAAACAGGTTAGGAAAAGCATGCAAGTTGCCAGACAAGAAGGAGGTACTCAAAACATCAATACCAAGAGGATCTTACGAAGAAAATGTCACCACTTTCGAAGGGGTTGATTTTTCAGCTATAAGCTAGAAAGACAACAAACAGGTCTTGCTGTTGTCTACGTATGTTAATGCGGAACCTGAAGAATAACTGCTTCCAACTTGTCTACATGTAAACTGTTTCAATGGTATTTTATTTTATATTAAACTGATATTTCACTAGAAAACTCTTTAATCTTATTCCATACAAAAATGCAGTACCTAATGCATGGATTATCAAAAATGATAATAAGTTTTTTTGATTAACAATAATACCAATAAAAGCGATAGGATTTTTTTAAACATTTTTCCTTGATAATTTAGCTTATTTTTTATCACATATATTTTTTTTTATCCAAAATAAAGAAATCATGCACCTAAGGATAAAAGCTGTCCAGATGTGAAGTATCGCCTCACCTTGTTTTGGATGCCCAGCTTTTTGGCTGCAGTCTGTGCTTTTGACTCGGTGGTTGAGCCGAAGTTGAGATCAGGCGTCAACTCCATGCCCAAAAGCTCTAGGCGGCCGGTAACGGGTACAGATGTACCTTGGAAAGTAGCAGTGAAACTGGCTCCTTTAGGCGTTAAAGATACGCCTGAGTGTTCAGAGCATTGAATTTAACCAGATTGTCATCACCCCATTGGTTCAATGATGAATAACGCCCTTTGAACTAAAGGGAATCCGTTTCCTATTTCGGAACACGGTAGCGGAACCATTTCAATAACCGTTCCCTCGTTTTTACAGCGAGTGTTCGACGGGGTAACCCAAAGTGGCCTGAAGACACCGCCAAGAGGTCCGGGAAGAGTTTTCTTTTCTGCCTGAGCGTTCGAGTTCCATGGAATCCTATAGAAGGGAGATATGGTCCGGAACGCGGAGAGCATCGCATTTGCGGCGGTGTCCGGATACTCTCCGCGGACCTTGAAAAATCGCGTGAGGGATGTACGTGGAGATGTCGCGCCAGTTCGTACTCATATCCGCAGCAGGTCACCAAGGTGAAGAGCCTCTAGTCGATAGAATGATGTAGGTAAGGGAAGTCGGCAATTGAATAAGGAGTTCTGAAGATGGAGCGTGTCGCGTTTGGCTAGTTAGCAATTACCTGTCGCTCACGTTGCATATTAGAAAATCAAAACTTTCCTGAGCGCAACGTACAAATCAACAAAGTTTAAAATAACGATGGTCATTTGATCAAAAGTTCAGCTGACCCAAGTCTGGAATATCAATGTTTAAATTATTTATTAGACTATTGACCAAATCGTTTAAAGGTCAAAATGGATTACTGGATAAATTATTAATTATCAAATGGATTAACTGAAAAAGGTAAAAATAATATTAATATTAGCGAATAGCGCCTGTCTGATACAGAAAGCCTTTGCACAACATGACCGGTTTTCTATATAATCTAGTCGTTTCTGGCACTCGCCGGCCGCTGCCGCGGCACCGCTCGCTTCGCTCGCTCGGCTCGTGCGTAGGGGTCACAGTTTTAACCTAACCTAATCTAACTAGTTCGGTTCCGAAGAGCCTACTAAAAATAATTTGGTAATAATTTGGTAGGTACTAATATTTACATCTAGCAAATTTATTCAGTCGTCATTTGTTATTATGTAATTTGATTAGTAATGATTTGATATTTTAAAATTACATCTAGCAACTTTTGATCAGTCGTTCATTTGATGTCACATATATTGGGATTTTAAAATTTTTCTAAATAAAACATTTGGTCATTTAAATTTTGTTATTTCGTTTATTGTTCTTTTGAAATTTGCTCAAGAAAGTTTTGATTTTATAATATGCAACCGTCGCTCCGGTGTCAACTAATATGTTAAAGTGTTATCTATGGCGTCAGCGGACGCAACATAAAGTGTTATCTATGGCGTCAGCGGACGCAACATAAAGTGTTATCTATGGCGTCAGCGGACGCAACATAAAGTGTTATCTATGGCGTCAGCGGACGCAACATAAAGTGTTATCTATGGCGTCAGCGGACGCAACATAAAGTGTTATCTATGGCGTCAGCGGACGCAACATAAAGTGTTATCTATGGCGTCAGCGGACGCAACATAAAGTGTTATCTATGGCGTCAGCGGACGCAACATAAAGTGTTATCTATGGCGTCAGCGGACGCAACATAAAGTGTTATCTATGGCGTCAGCGGACGCAACATAAAGTGTTATCTATGGCGTCAGCGGACGCAACATAAAGTGTTATCTATGGCGTCAGCGGACGCAACATAAAGTGTTATCTATGGCGTCAGCGGACGCAACATAAAATAAGCTTGTCATTTTTTCATTTAAGTACCCATAGCGAATACGTCACTGTAAAACATAAGGTGTAAAGTTTACAAAAAAATTCTAGATTTTTTTAAAATATTTAAAACTTTTTTCGTGTAAATCTTTCCAATATTTATTTTCTTAAAAATATCAATCAATCGATATTTTAGTAACCTTATTGGTGACCAACTTTTGCCCGCGACTTTGCCCCCGTAGATGTCGGAAAATATCTCATGGGAACGTACTACCGGGACCAAAAGTACCCTATGAGTTAATCCAGGTTTGCAGGTTGTCAGGCAGGTTACTTTATAAAATAAAAAAATAAAAATTAAATTCATTTATTTCAGGCAAGTTTTTACACATACACCCATAGTACGAGTATTAGCTTTATTTATCTATACTAATATTATAAAGCTGAAGAGTTTCTTTGTTTGTTTGGTTGAACGCGCTAATCTCAGGAACTACTGGTTCGAATTGAAAAATTATTTTAGTGTTGGATAGCCCATTTATCGAGAAAGGCTATAGGCTATATAACATCACGCTACAACCAATAGGAGCGGAGCATCAATGAAAAATGTCGCAAAAACGGGGGTTTATTCCTTTTGAGAGCTTCCGTTGCGTGCGCTGCGTAAAAATCATCTACCACGGAATTGTTCCTCTTAAAAAGTTCTAAAAAAATCCGCAATAGCATATGGCTTTTTTATGGATAGGAAATCATCAAATGACTTCTCCCGCTCTGGGCGGAGCGGGAGGGCGTGTCAGACTTTTACTGACTAAAACCCACCCGTGTTCCTTCTGTTGTCTGTGCCGCGCCACGGTAACTCTTTCGAACATCCCGCAACCCTGGCTGGCATCACTTTGAGGCGCGCGTGGACACAACGCACCGTCGACTCGGGCCTTGTGCTTACCGGACGGCGAGCTACCCCTTGCTCGCCGTCCGCAAGCCCGCGTCTACGGTGGCCGGGAATCGGCTGCCAATTCCCGACGCCCAGGGCGTCTCCTGCGGCGACTAGGGGCGTGAGGGCGCAAAGCTTGCCTCTCTCTCACGCGTCCCGCCTCCTCCTTCGCGCGCATTACTGCTTCGCAGAAGGAGGTAATGGCTTCCCATATACTCTCGCTCCGTACCATGGCCTGGACCAGGGCCGGGCGCGAGAGATCACCGCCGCCGATTGTTTCCGCGAAGAAATAGCATATGACTATCTTTTAAGGTTGGACTATAACTTTTTTAATGGTAATCAAATTTGTTACAAAATAATGCATTATTTGTGAAGGTGTTTTCGTAAACATAGTATTAATCCTTATCCAAATAAATAGTTTCATAATCAAGGTTGATTAGGTACATGTAAATTCCTTTTTAAGTTATTCGAATCGGACCTTCCGTTTAGAAATTACGACGGGTATAAAAATGCTTAAAGTAAGAAAAATGCGTTTAGTGTATTAGTTACCGATACATTTTATTTTTTATTGACTGTTTGAACGCGCTAACCCCTGTCACTTCCAACAGATTTGAAAAATTATTTTTGCATTTTATAGTCCAATTCTTGAGGAAAGCTATAGGTATGTGGCATTACGCTAGGACCTCAGAAGCCGAGCAAAAAGAAAAAAAGTAAGAACGAGCGCGAAGTAACAGCGTGGGCAGGCGATGCGATGCGACAAGATGGGTCAGGGGCACTAGAAATTTCACGCGGATGAAGTCGCGGGCGGAAGCTAGTATACTAATATTTTAAAGCTGAAGAGTTTGTTTGTTTGTTTGGTTGAACGCACTTATCTCAGGAACTACTGGTTCGAATTGAAAAATTCTTTAAGTGTTAAATAGCCTATTTATCGAGGAAGGCTATAGGCTAAATAACGTCACGCTACGACCAATAGGAACGGAGTATCAATGAAAAATATTGTAAAAATGGGAAAAATTTCACGCGGACGAAGTCGCAGGCAGAAGCTAGTAATATTATAAAGCTGAAGAGTTTGTTTGTTTGTTTGGTTGAACGCGCTAATCTCAGGAATGCCTGTTTCGAATTGAAAAATTATTTTTGTGTAGGATAGCCCATTTATGGAGGAAGGCTAAAGACTATATAACATCACGCTACGACTAATAGGAGTGGAGCATCAAAGAAAATGTTACAAAAACGGGGAAAATTTATTCCTTTTGAGAGCTTCCGTTGCGAGCGCTGCGTAAACGCTTAAAGTTACGCAACAATCGTGTACGAGTTCTAAAAAACGTCCGCGATAGCATGTCTATCTGTTAAGGTTGGCTCACTACAACTTTTTTAATGATAATCAAAGTCATTACAAAACAATGCATTATTTGCGAAGGTGTTTTCATAAACATGGTATTAATCCTTATCCAAATAAATAGTTTCATAATCAAGATTGATTAAGCACATGTAAATTCCTTTTTAAATTATTCGAATCGGACCTTTCGTTTAGAAATTACGACGGGTATAAAAATGCTTAAAGTAAGAAAATGCGCCGAGTCTATTATTAGTTACCTACACATTTTATTTTTTATTGATTGTTTGAACGCGCTAATCTCTGACACTACCAGTCGGATTTTAAATATATTTTTTTTTGCATTTTATAGCCCAATTCTTGATTAAGGGTATTTAACATTATGGGTAGAAAATAAAAAAAAGTAAGAAAGAGCTCTAAGCGAAAACGAAGTAACAGCGCGGGCAGGCGATGCGATGCGACGGGATGGGCGGGGAACAAGAAATATCAGGCGGACGAAGTCGCGGTCAGAAGCTAGTAAGTTAATAAAACAAGTCAGAAAACGTAAATATGTGACGAAAAACTACGCGCCAATTACTCGAAACTATGCAACAATGAACACGTACTTACTGCCATTATCGCTAGCGCGGCAGAGTTGTCATCCTTTCCCCTAGATGGCGTTAGGATCGAATTAGGTCGCGCTATGGTTTGATTACACGTATTTGGTGACCCGGATGAAATCACTAATATACGCACACACTTCAATACCAGTGATGTTTTAAAAGAAGTGTATTATTATTTATTGTCTACTCAATTTTTGTAAAACTGTCCCACGTAAAACGTGTTGGCAGTTTGAGAATACCCTGTGATAGTAATAACTAATAAGACAAAGATGAATAAAACCTTTGTTCTACGTCGTGGGTGTTACACAGGTGGTCCAATAGTGACGTCATAGAAAAAAAAATTTGCTTAGGGGTATCCAAAAATGGACGTAGTTACACGAAAAGGATCCAATCCACACAAAGTCATGTGTGGATTAGATCCTTTTCGTGTAACTACGTCCAAATACCCTATGTAAGTATGTTTCGCGATTCTTAATACATAGTTTTCGAGTTAATTTTTATTTAATTCTTGAAAATTTTTTGAAAGAAAGAAAAATATTTTATTTGGGACACGCACAGGAAATACAATAATATAAAGAACATTAAAAGTAACAATATCTTAAACACAAATAAAACAAAATGAAAGAAAAAAAAAACAAAATAAAGAAGACCTAAAAAATAAATAAATAAATAAATAAGACCTGTGCGAGGCCAAAAAGGGAGCCTATCTCAGCATGATGCTGCGATATTTGAAAATGAAAAAACAAATACCGCAGCGCTGATATTCTGACAGGGCCCACTGTGATGCCACGGACACACCTACGGACGTAAAATAAATGAATGAAATAAGCAATAACATATATTATGGGAACCTCTTTAAAAAAATTATGCGAGTACCTACACGGTACGTATAATTTTCTTTAGTAAGTTGTGCACCGCGACTTTGACCACATTTAGAAGGAAGGTGAGATACAGGGATGATGACAGTAAATTTATGTGAACTCAAAAAAATATTGTTTGTAAATAGTGCAAACAATGTTATAAAAAGTGTGAAAGCTTAAAAAATATCATTGTTTACCCCTGCAACATTGCCACACTGTATAAAACCACGAAAAATTCAGTTTTTACGCAGTCTGGTTTTTTGATTTTTTAAATTTACTTTTTTTACACTCTAGTTTTATAGGTAAGCATTTTTCTCTCACTGTATTAAATAACGTTTTAGCGTTTTAACGTTTTATTAGTTTGTACGGTCGTAAATACAATACCCACTTATAATCGGGTGATAACGTCTTCTTACTCACTCACTCCAAAATTTCGGGATTGTTTTTTTTTATCATTCTCATTCCAAATTACATTTAAACGTATAATTTGTACCTATATATTTTTTACCTTTTAAAACCCTTCATTTTGATATCCTACTCGATAGGTTTGGGAGATTTTTTTTTTTTGAAAACATACATTTGGGCGCCAAAAATCCGCCATTTCGATTTTTTATAATTTTAATATACCCAGTGACACTCGCGCAATAAAGACGAATCCAACGACATATCATTAATCAAAATCGGTTCAGCTGTTTCGCAGTTACGAGGGAACTTATGGACGGGCATATACAGGGCGTCCCACGGATATGCCACATGGAGGGAAAGTACCTTGAATATTGTAGATGGAACGTTTTACTGAAAGAAGACATTATTTGAATTTTTTTTAAAAACAATTTATACTGCATTCATAGATATTTAAATAATTACATGATTGAACCGGGAATCGAACCCGTTACACGAGAAAAATAATCACCCTGTAGCTTTATCATACCGATCGAAAGGCTTTATCATAAGGATTATTTTTACTTCATTTTCGCTTAAGAGTTCTATCTGACTTTTTCTTTTTGCTCGGCTCCTAAGGGTCTTAACGTGACGTTAAATAGCCTATAACTATCCTCGACAATTGGGCTTTTTTTTTTTTTTTTTTTTTTTGTGGATGGGAAATCATCAAATGACTTCTCCCGCTCTGGGCGGAGCGGGAGGGCGTGTCAGACTTTTACTGACTAAAACCCACCCGTGTTCCTTCTGTTGCCTGTGCCGGGGCCACGGTAACTCTTTCGAACATCCCGCAACCCTAGCTGGCATCGGCCCTAGCGGACCCCGTCAATAGTGCTGACATCTCTTTGAGGCGCGCGTGGAACACGACGCGCCGTCGACTCGGGCCTGGTCCTTACCGGACGGCGAGCTACCCATTGCTCGCCGTCCGCAAGCCCGCGCCTACGGTGGCCGGGAATCGGCTGCCGATTCCCGACGCCCAGGGCGTCTCCTGCGGCGACTAGGGGCGTGAGGGTGCAAAGCTTGCCTCTCCCTCACGCGTCCCGCCTCCTCCTTCACGAGCATTACTGCTTCGCAGAAGGAGGTAATGGCTTCCCATGCACTCTCGCTCCGTACCATGGCCTGGACCAGGGCCGGACGCGAGAGATCGCCGCCGCCGATCGCTTCCGCGAGGACACGGCGGTGCCCCGCCCAAGCCGGGCAGACTTCCACCGTATGCTCCACCGTGTCCTCCGGGCGATCCACACAGTGGTGACACCCGGGCGTTTCCTCCCGCCTTATCCGGAACAGGTACCTCCCGAAGCACCCGTGTCCGGTGAGGACCTGCGTCAGGCGGAAGGTGAGGACGCCGTGGCGCCTCTCCAGCCACTCCTCAAAGAGGGGACTTATTGCCGCAATTGTGGCGTGCCCAGCGCTGGGTTGCGACAATCGCACTCTCCATGCCGCCATGAGATCCTGCCGGAGCTCTGTCCGCCGTGCCGCGATTTCTCGCGGCAACGGAGTTACGCCCCGGCGTCCTGCCTCCTCGCGCCACTCCCAGATGTGCGCGAGGACTTTTGCCTCCAGATCCCATGGCGGTAATCCGGCAAGGAGGTTCGCCGCCTCCCCGGAGACCGTGCGGTATCCCCGGGCTAACCGGATGGCCATGACCCTCTGGGACGCGTTCAACCGACGGACCGGTCGCCGCCTCACGGAACGCGCCCACACCGGAGCTCCGTAAAGGGCCATGGACCGCACGACCCCCGCGTAGAGCCTCCGGCAGGAGGCGTTTGGACCCCCCAGATTGGGCAGGAGCCGCCCCAAGGCAGCCCCGGCCCGCTCCAGTCTGGGAGCCAAACGTCGGAAATGCTCCACGAAATTCCACCGGCTGTCGAGGACGAGTCCCAGGTACTTCATCGTCGACTCGACACCGATGAGAACCCCTCCTACCGTTATTTGGGAACCCGATGGTGGCGCGTTCCGAGGACCATGAAAACACATGGCCTCGGACTTGTGCAAGGCCACCTCGAGTCCCAATTGCCGGATCCTCTCTACGATTGTCGCAACCCCGCGTGCCGCTAATTCGGCCGCCGCCTGGTGCGACCTCCCCTGCGCCAGGACCAGCGTGTCGTCAGCGTAGCAAACTACGCTGACGCCACCAGGGAGGTCGGCGCGCAGCACCCAGTCGTACCCGATGTCCCACAGATGCGGTCCCAGAACCGATCCCTGCGGGACACCGCACGACATCTCTCGCCGGTTCCACTCTCCCCGGTGACCGGGGTAGATGACGGCCCTGTCCGTCAGATAGGCCTCGACCACGCGACAGAGGTAGGTCGGCACTCGGTGATACCGGAGTGCCTCCCTGATGCAACTCCAGGGCAGGGTGTTGAAGGCATTGGCGATGTCTAGAAACACCGCCAAGACGACCCCACCCCGGGCCACAGCATCCCCCGTCGTGAGGGCTCGTACGCGCATGATGGCGTCCACCGTAGAGCGCCCCTTGCGGAAACCAAACTGGCTCTCCGCCAAATCCGGCCCCACCCTCACCAGCCGCCCGACAAGGCGGTCTGCAATGACTCTTTCAAAGAGCTTGCCCACCTCGTCGAGCAGCACGATGGGCCGGTAAGCGGACGGCGAGTCCGCAGGGCGCCCCGGTTTCTTAATGAGGACCAGTTTCCCTGTCTTCCATTGAAGCGGGAACTGGCCCCTCTCCAAGCATGCGCTTAGGAGCCCCCTTAGTCGAGGCCCGAGAGCCTCCAAGGCCAGGACCCAGGCTTTTCCAGGTAAGCCGTCGGGTCCTGGGGCGGTATTCTTGGCATTCAGCCTGCGCACCGCCACTCTCAGCTCTACCTCGGTCACCTCCGGAGCATCGTCGTCATCGTCGGCTGCGTGGTCCGCATCCGACACCGCAGGAGGCGGAGCCATGGGCGGGGGAGTATGTTCCCCTCGCAAAGGGAACAGAGCGCTCACCACGTCCTCCACGAGCTGGGGCCGGAGACTCTGCGTCAGCGGGGGAGCCCATGGGCGGAGTTTGTTCCGCACCATTTTATACGGGCGTCCCCACGGATCCCTGTTCAGAGCCTCCAGCGACTCCTCGCGGGCCAGTCCCTTGGCCCGCAGGATCTCCGCTCGGAGGGCGGTCTTCGCCGCTCTGTACCCCTCGTACAGCTCCGCCTGAATGGCTTCCGTATCCGGAGGGCGGATACGGAGCCTGCGGTGTCTGGTGTACCGGCGTCGCGCAGCAACGCACGCGTCGCGCAGAGACGTCAACTCCGGCGACCACCAGCACACCTGGCGCCGGGCGCGTCCGAGCCGGACCCGGGGCATTGCCATGTCGCATACTTCGGACATGGCCTCCCGGAACCACCCCGCCTCGTCATTGATGTCAGCAGGCCTGTCCGGTGGTGACACCCAGGCCTGCACGATCGAGGCTTCCAGGAGGAGCTCCCGGTCCAGCTGCTTCAACGCCCACCGCGGACCACTCGGGGTCTGTCGGACCGGCGCGCTCGAGGTCTGGGCGGAGACGTCAAACCGGATGTACCGGTGATCGGAGTAGGTCTCCACCCCCTCCATGACGCGCCAGTCGAGGACACGCGGCGACAGAGCGGGGCTGGCGAACGAAATGTCCACCACTGACTCACCCCGCATCCGCACACACGTGGGGACAGAACCCCGGTTTAGGACGACCAGGCCCGTCTCCAGAGCCCAGTCCTCCACCATCCTGCCCCGTGTGTCCGTAAGCCGGGAACCCCAAGCCACATTCTTGGCATTGAAGTCCCCAAGGACGAGCACAGGCAGGGAACGGAACCCGACGACGACGACTCTCAACTCCGCAAGGGAGTTGTGGAACTCGGCGAGAGTTCGGTTCGGGGAGAAGTATACCCCTACCACGACAATCTCCCCGAACCGTGCTGCCACGCAACCCCGTCCCCTCTTGACCGCCTCGAGGGACGGGGTACCGGCGGCGGCCGATGAAATTAGAGTCACTGAGCCGCTCAGGTCCTCCACCCAGTCATCCCTGGGCGGGACAAAGTACGGCTCAGCGACCACGGCGATGTTAATCGACCACTGCGCCATGCTCTGGAGCAACAGATCCTGAGCGGAGGCGCAGTGGTTGATGTTCGCCTGGAGGAGGCGTAATGGGGCCATTATTGGCACTCCATATCAGCCCCCTCCCGAACCCCCTGTGAGGGCCCTGCCGCGGTGGTTGCGGCGGCGGCGACAGTGGAGGCGGCGGCGGCAGCGGTGGCAGTGGCGGCGGCTGCGGCGGTGGCGACGGTGGCGGAGGGCTTGCTGGCCCTGGGTTTGGCGGGTGGAGTGCAAGCCTTGCTCCCAGCCCGGTGATTGGCCGGCTTGCCAGCTGCCGCACACGCGAAGCAGTGCGGCGTGGCTTTGCACGAGCCGGCCTTGTGACCGGGCTGACCACAGCAGAAGCAGTGGCTGCTACGATCCACCTCCGAGGTGCATTTAGCTCCCACGTGGTTGCCTACGTGGCAGCGGAAGCACCTCAGAGGTCTGGGCTCCAGCAGTTTCACCTGCGTGGAAACCCAGCCCACCTTGAGCCTTTGGCCCTCCCCGGTAATTTTCCGGGCCACCGCCACGGGGCAGCTCACCGTAACGGTTCGCATCCCCGTGAAGTCAGGACGGATGGTGCCTACCCTAACCTGCTCGGCTGAGCACCCTCCAGTCCTAACAACGGCGGCCATCACCTCTCCCTCCGTCGCTGAGTCGTCCAAACCCAGTATGCGCATATCAGCGCGCTTGGTGGGTCTGGACACTCGGGCCTCGTCCGCATTTAGGGACGCCCTAAGCCTCTCGGCCAGAGCGTCAGCGGTCGGGCCGCTGGCCGCACCGGGAACCTCCAGCATCCGGGCCCCAGTCGCAGTGACCCTTATCCGGATGCCATCGGCAACGCCGAGCTCCTCGAGGTTCACCGCCTCCCTCGCCTTGGCAAGCACGTCGCGGTAGGACACGCCCTTCTTCTCCGCTTCCGGCTGTAGTGTGATCACTACAGCTGCGGACCTCGGGGCACGGAGCCTAGCCGCGACGATTCGCTCCTTGCGCCGCTGCCGCCTCTCCTTCTTTTTGGCCGCCCTTGCTGCCTTACCCGCCTTCCTCTTCTCCCCGGCTACTTGCCATTCGGCGTCAGCCGGAGGAGATTTAGGAGGCGGGGGCGGCCGTTTCGCCGCCGGGGCTGGGGCCCTCGCGGGTTCCTGCACGGCCCCGCCTTTCGCCTGCCCCGTTGATGCAGGCTTGACCGTGGCAGCCGCGGCGGCGGCATACGATGCTGCCTTCCGCTGGCCCGAGGCCGGCTGGCTCGCCGCTAGCGGGGGCCGCAGGACTATGGCCTCCAGGGCGGAAAACCGGCTTCGGAAGGCAGCCAGCTCCTGCCGGACCAGGGCCAGAACCCGGTCCTCAGCAGGCACGGGCCCGACCTGCCCATGCCGCGCCTCCCCCTGTGGCACCTCCCGGGGGCCAGCTCCTCGGAGCCTGGCCAGGTCCGCTCGGAGCTCCTCATTCTCCTTTCGGAGAAGCTCCATGGCGGCTGTCAAGCGAGCGACCTCCGCCCGCATCCCTGTCATTCCGTCCGACGGGGGCCTGAGGTGACTGGCCTCCGCTGCCGCCATAATGGAGGCCCTGGCTGCCGATATGGCCTTGTCTTTAGAGGACTGAGTCCTCTTCAAGGCCACACTCTTGATCGCGGCTGCCACGACCTCTGCGAACCTGATCGTTTGCTCCGAATTGGAGCCGCCAGCGGCGTCCGGCTCACCACCTGCTGACTCCGACCCAGACGAGACTGTCCCCAACTGCGACTCTGGCTCGGCCGGGCTGGCTGGGCTCGGCTTGCTGGCTTCTTTGGTGAGCCCTCTGCCCACACCCCTTTCATGGGCCCCACCCCGCCGGCTGATTTTTTTACGGGCCGAGCTCAGCCCACCATCCGAGGAAGACCCCAGGCCATCCCCCGGTTTGGGGCGCTTCTTGAAGAACTTTTGGTTCTTCCCAGCGCCCCCCACCACTTCGCGCTCCGGGCTCTTACATGAGCCCTTCACGCCAGACGCGGCGTCGGACTCCGACCCCGCATCACTCCCCTCCTCTTCACTGCTTTTATTTTTATTTAAAGATTTATCCATAGTTGTTCCCACGAGTAAAAACTTTTTAATTCCCAAAAACTAGTGGTTCGCACTAGCGACTAATTTAGCTACCCATTAGTCAAGCTATCAACCTCCCTCACGGTGCGCCGCCGCTTGGAGGTTTGGGGTGATTTTTTATAGAGGTTTTCTTCCTCGCGGCCCGGGCGGTTAAGCCAAGACCCTCGACCCCCGTCAAAAGTCAGAGACATGACCTTGACAATCTTCGGGGCTACGAGAATAACGGTGGCAGAAAGAGAAGGCCTCTTCCTGCCTGCTCGGCGGCAGAGTTAGTGCACACCGAGCCCGCTCTTACTCCGCCGCTGTGCGTCTCTGCTTAGAGCACAGAGAGACACACGTTGGAGCGTACTTCTGACAGGATATTGGCATACGGGCAACAAGACCCCTTAGGCACACAGTACCTAATGGGGAGTCATTGCCCGTACCCCAGGGTGCACCGTCCCGGTGACTGGCCTTCCCCCCGGACGCATCCATAAGGGAATTCCAGCCCACAGGCACACGGGGAGGTTTCCTGTCCAAGCACCCCCGACAATTGGGCTACCAAATACAAAAAGAATCTTTCAAATCCGACGTTTTGTTTATAATTTCATGGGTTTTAACTTTTTGCACGGAACCCTAATTATTTTTCTAAAATAAAAGTAGCCGCCGTAATATCAGCTATCTGCAAATAAAATCGGTCCAGCCGTTTCGGAGATTAGCCGGAACAAACAGACAGACAGACAACAATGTTAAAAATTGCTTTTTTGTTATAAGTGCCGTTTATACTTTCTTATGGATTTAGTAAAAAGTTGTTATTTTGACATTACAAACAAACATTTCATTTTTATTTATTTCGACTTCGTTCGCGTGGATGTCGTAAGATGCACTATACTAAAATAACAGCCACATTTTAATAAAACTTCCTCGTCCTCCGACCCGTCGCCACAGATTACCAGAAAGTTCATGAGGATTTGTCATAAATCGTGGACAAACTTTAGTGTACTTAAACACATTGAACCTGTGACAAAATTAAAACATAATTCAACCACCACACCAAGCGCTAATCAAGTAGAAAATCTTAGAAAATTCCAAGTATCGCACTTTCTCCGTAACCAAAACATTCAAATCAAAATCATGTAAAAGAGTCACATTATTATTTTTCACTCAAACATACATGTCACGTTAATAAAAGCGTGTAAAAAAGTAGCGGAAATTAATTTGAACCTAGCTTACAGTATTAGTTCTGGCGCGCGCGCACTGCGCTGTACGCATGCGCGAAAAACATGGCGGTGGATAAATATATAGTTTTAATGTTCACCTTTAGTTCTTTATGCTGTGGATTGTGTCAACTCAACCTTAGTGAAGGTAAATCAGTTCTGGGCTTGGTATCCCAAGTTAAATTCTGACGTCAAATAAAAGGAGGTTTGTCCTTCCAAACAAGATCAAGTGTTCCTTAGAGTGGATCATCTGATCTTAGTAGGAGGAGGAACTATGAGAGGCCTGTGTTGAGCAGAGGATGAGACCAGTCTGTACGATGATAACAAGAATAAAGGGTTTATATCCGATGAGATAAATTGGCTTGTGCAATGGACTTAAGCATATGGAACCTAGCATTAAAAAATTGCATATTAAAATGTCTAAGCATAGGGGAAAAAAGAACCTTCTCACTGTCAACAGGAAATTCTCAAGAATAACAGGTATGATAGATAATCAATCGTAGGTAAACTTCTAAAGACTGATGACCATGACAAAACATAATATAGGTAAACAGACAGCTGTGCTCACAGATCATAAGAACACAGGCTGTGCTGCTGGGGAGTTTATTACGCCACTTCTTCTTTCCAGCTAAAGCACTAGGAAGTGGTAAAGGACGGGTGTTTTGGACGACTGTCTTATGTAATTTTGGTGTTCAAAAGCGCTGACTCCGTCTAGTTTGAATAAATGACTTTTGATTTTGGTATCTTGTTAACGCAGAGCCTGAATGCTTAGATCTAAAAAAACGTGGAGTACTCGCACGGTTGAACTGACACTGATCGTCAAATGTTCTGTCGTAGGTTTAAAAAGCACTAAAGTTATCAACCATTTGTTAGTATAACCTGTAAGATAGATTCATCTCATGGACTCTGTGGTTGTTATCTAGGACAAGTACCTCACATCATCATGCCTCCTGCCCTCATCCCAATTTATTTGGGGTCGGTGCAGCATGACTTCTTCTTCCATACATCTCTATTAGCAGTCATCTCAGTAGCCACCTCCTTTCTAGCCATGTCATGTTCTATCGCCATAATTATAATGTTTCAGGGTCTCCTTGCACCAGCAACAATGTCAACAACGGTACATGTGTCAGGCTGTTCAGATGCGGATCGGCTGTTTTGACATACCTCTATGTGAGTATGACTCATCTTTTGCCTAGCCTGTTCCTAAGTTGGCGTCGGCTTCCAGTCTAACCGGGTGCAGCAGAATATTTTACTTAGAGTATTACTTGGAGCAACGGCTTATCTGGCCTCCACAATCCAGTTACTGGGTCCCTGGGAGTCCCCTTCATAAGACTTGTTGTCAAACTTTCGGGCTTCTGATTACCTGTACCTAGCAACTGTTCCGAAGCATCGAGAGGTCTGGGTATGAAATGGGTGTGAGTATAACTTAACTTTAAAAATCCTAGCAAATCGATAGACGTACTGAATGGTATTGAGGTAATAAAAGTATAACATGAACAGGGCGTACAATCTTTGGAAATTGTTGTAATGCAATGTGTTGTATATTGTGACCAAATCACAAAAATGACGTGAAAGTTCTGTTTCAGCGCAATGCAGGCTTTACAAATGACATGCATCTTCCAGCACTGCCTGAGATATGCTCTTACAGAAACGACGAGCCCGTAGTCTGCTGCACTGATTGTGTGTTCAGTGAACGTGATGAGTAAGTACCTATTTTCTTTAAAAATGTCATCGACTAGTCTAACAGCACCTTTATCTTTGGCTGTTGCCAAATAAATGTTAGTCCTGTTTCTTTTTCTCCTTTACTAATAGTGACTACTTTAAATCCTTCACCTTTAGCACTAGTATTCTCTACGCTCTAGCTTTTAATGTCACTGGTCCATCTGGTTACGCCTGCCGCTTCGTTTGTGGTTTCATGATTTGGCTGATGATCTTTTCAGATTTATAGCGGGTCCACTTTTAATTCAGCTTGCTGATCCATCACGCTATAACATAATCAGACTATAATGCTGGGACATCATGCCTTCTCTTTGTGAGAGGGAGTGCAAGGTAATCCCCTACGCTGGCATAGTGCGGGTTGGTGGACGTCACGCTTCGATAGTGGACAGGGAATACATCAAAAGCAGAATCTTTAACTAAATAGATTCTTCTAAAAACTTCCTTGCTGTCATTTTCTTCTGTATCCTTTTCTAGTTTCTTTGAGAGCAAAATGCCCTTCATAGTTATTTTTCCTCTGATTTTGCATCACTATCAGTGATCTTTGTTCTCATTACTATAAGGTTGCTATTGGGTTGCTGCTGTCACAGATAAAATAAATGTGAAAGGACTATACAGAAAACATAGAACTAAAATCACGTTTCAGGTTTAAAGAGTCCGCCATCGCCCCGTATGGTGTTCTAGTCAGTAGGCATGGGCCAAAGGCTTGGGGAAGTAAGTGTTTTTTTTCCATTTTTTTTTTAATTAAAGTAAAGTTATAAACCGTATTAGTCCAAAAAAGATCAATTATAATCAAAACATCAAGCATCAAAACCTGTTACGTACTTTAAGCACACAACAGACAGACACGAAAAGCGATTTCAATTTATAATATGCATTTGATTTTATAACTTTATTTTTTTTATAATTTATTATGTGTTTTTGCATTTTTTATGTTATTATTTAAACATAATTATAAAAGAAATATCCTACCATTTCAACAGGCGTAAAATCTAAACTCATTTATGTTTCAGAATGCTTGGACTACTTCCAAAGACTGCCTTACCCATGCCACGGTAAGGGTAAGGTCAAGCTCAACAGGAATTGGATAGAATCGAGGCAATGCCATAATGCCACCTTGAATGTCGAAGTCACTGTAGGTGGCCAAGATCCTCAACCGTGGAAGTTCCCTCATCTGGTATGATCTCAAAGTATCTGTTTATTTAATATTTTATGAAGTTCTATGTGCGATAAATCAATATAAATGATATACATCACGCGTGTTATCCCCGAAGGGTATACCATAAGTACACCCCAATAGCACTTTGCCTGATCTGGGAACCGAACACAGAACCTTATGCTCAAGTGTATGTTGATGATGTTATAATAACTTCCTGTCACTGTTTTCTACTTAGCAAGTAGTGGTATACGAGTTTGGGTGGGGTAGGTACCACAACTAAAAAGTGGAAAATAAAAACTTATTTTTACTAATATGATATAAAAAAACAACTGACTTCTAAAACAAACACTACAAAGTGAAAAATATCTTTTATTTCGGAAGTCGGTGGCAAAAAACGAAAATAAAGACACCGACTTCCGAAATTAAAGTTATTTTTCACTTTGTAGTGTTTTTTTTTTTTGGAAATCGGTTGTTTTTTTTTTATAAATAAGTTTTAATTAATGAAAGCGATAACGAATGCTACAATTTAAGACCAAGAATAGTACAGTCACCGGACATCAGTCAATCTGCCTAGCCTTTTCACAACTACGTTGGGGTCAGCTTCCAGTCTAACCGGATGCAGCTGATTACCAGTATTTTACATGGAGCGACTGCCTGTCTGACCTCCACAACCTAGTAACTGGTAAGACAGGTTGTCAGACTTTCGGGCTTCTGACGACCCGTAACGATTGTCAAAGATCCACGAATGACAGCCGGGACCACCGGTGTCACAACTGATGTGCAGTTCACTGTACCTATCTAATGCAGGTTAACAGTTACAACTTTTAAGCAAGTGTAAAATGTAAAGAAAAACAATTAAAAGATTTTTTTATCAAACTTTTAGTGTATTATATTTTTGGAATTGTCTCCTCATGCCCTTTATTAGTACTAGTAGTTTTTTCAAGGCGTTACTTATGGACGTCTAAAATCCGCCATTTTGATTTTATGAAAACAAAACCATCACGTAACCTAGACGAGTCGAAAGACACCGCATGTTTTAAAATCTATACAGCCGTAAGGATGCTTCGAAGGTATAAAATAAATAATCCCACATATACATATATAGACGTCTCTTTGTATCTTTATATATATATACTTAAATACGCGATATAAATATACGCGTGAAAAACATGACCCAACCTTTGCTGTTGCGCAGTCGGGTAAGTATTCTATCTAACTGGTTCTTAAAACCTGTCCTACTATATTATTTTGCAAGGCTGAAATGGGACTGGGCAGGTCACACCTATAGGATGCATCCAGACAGATGGGCCAGGATCGTGACACAGTGGGTGCCTGAAGACGGGCGTCGTCAGCGAGGCAGGACGAAGAAACGCTGGCGTGAAGAACGAGTCCAAATTCCGGAGAAGGAACAGCATAAAAAAATTGGAAAAAAATGGGGGAGATGCTTATCCAGCAGTGGGGCAACATAGGTTAACTAAAAAAATAAAAAATAAACTATGTTACTATGGCTAAATACCCGTGACATCTAACAATGTCGGTCTATATGTATAACTTCCATAGCCACAGTAATACCTAATTTTGTATAACAATAAAGTGCGTTCATACATCTAGTCATACACGCACGCGCCGGTTGTGAGTACTACGCACCTGACCTTTCTGAAGAAACTTACCAATAATGTCACTATATGTCTTCCCAGGGGGTCTCCTCCCGGCGTTTCCACTCACATCTGCCGTGTAAAAAATACCTTTTGTTAGTCGACTTTCATTCATCCTCTCAACATAACCAAACCATCTAAGCATACTCTTTTCAATTTTTGTCACTACATCTTCTTTTAAACAGCACCGTTGCCTTATCTCCTCATTCCTCAGTCTATCACTCATAGCCACACCACACATGCTTCGCAAGGAACGCTTTTCCACAGCAATTATTCTACTTTCATGCTTCTTTTGCCACACCCAACATTCTTCCACACATAAGCGTAGGCACCAGCTCACCATTGTGAACAGCCAGTCGGGCCGTTTTGGACAAACGAGGCAAAAGGAGTATGTAAAGATCGTAGCAGGTGGCGTTCTGTTGTTTCTGGCTACCCTCATGGGAAGAAGGCGTGAGTTTATGTATGTATGTATGTATAAAATGCGTTGTTTTCTAGGCTCTGCTCGGGTATGGCGATACGGTGGCTGCAGCACAGTGGCTCTGTGAGGGAACAGTGATCAGCGAGAGGTTCATACTGACGGCAGCACACTGCACAAACGCCGGCATTTTGTAAGTCTACAACGCCATATTTCCGCCATTTTTTTTTTTTGTGAATGGGAAATCATCAAATGACTTCTCCCGCTCTGGGCGGAGCGGGAGGGCGTGTCAGACTTTTACTGACTAAAACTCACCCGCGTTCCTTCAGTTGCATGTGCCGGGGCCACGGTAACTCTTTCTAACATCCCGCAAGCCTGGCTGGCATCGGTCCTAGCGGACCCCTTCAATGGTGCTGACATCTCTTTGAGGCGCGCGTGGAACACAACGCGCCGTCGACTCGTGGTCTAGGTACTCTCTAAAAATGTCACCGTGAAAACTTAGGTGAAGTGAGCTGTCATTCCACCTGATTGACACTATTGACATAACATCACGCCTTGTTTCCCCGAAGGGTTAGGCAGAGGTGAACCTATATAGTACACCCACATGTCGCCAGTTATGTTTAAGTCCCATGTAATAGGGGGCGAGCCTATTGCCATCAACCGAGCACAAATCCAGACTCCGGGCTGCTACTGTTGGCAGCTCACTTCAAGCTTACTCCACCTTAGTTTTCACAGTGTGATTCTTACAGAATACATCGACACATATACCGGGAATTTTTTTTATCATTTACCCAAATTTCCACAGGGTGTTCTACCCATGAATATGAACAACTTTCACTATGGCACCAACTCATAAATCACGAAAAAAAGTCTGCTGTTTCATACAAAAGTTCAGTAAGTACCTACTTGAACAAAATGTATGAAACAGCAGTTTTTTTTTTCGTGATTTCAGTGTTGGTGCCATAGTGAAAGTTATTCATGTTAAATTATGGTCTCTGTGCGAGTCTCAATAAATACTTTTTCCTTCTTTATTTCTTTATAACATCATCAAGATACACAAAGTGGAATAAATACGTATTATCGAAGCAAACTCAAAGACTACCCAAGCAAAGTTAATAAAAATATGGGACTACCGCGCAAGCTTCCTGTGCCAAATGAAAAAAAAATTAAAATCGGTTCACAATTGACGAAAATACATGGTGTAAGGGTAAGGGACAGCCCTCGGCAGACTGATGGGGTGAATTCAATATATCATACTAAGATGACCGGTACATGAACTTATTTCAGGAACATTATGGCAATCCAATAAACCTGATTTGTTTTATTTCCTCACACGCAATGTATCGTTTCCGTGGCATAACGCGCGTAGCGAACGGCAGCGCAGCGAGCCTTCGGCCGCCGAGTATTTCAACATCCATTGCTGATTTTTTTTATTTTAGCTGTTTTATTTACATGAATGAAGTGATACGTACAGAGAATGTAACTTTACATTGAAATAAAGGAATAGTAACCGAAAATACTATAAAAAATATGATAATTTTCCTGAGAATATTTCCGGTGGAATATGATTCAAAATAAAGAGCTGAATGCAGCCTGTTAGTTTGCGGAGGGCTGTCCCTTACACCCTGTATAGATGAGCATGGACATAAAAAAAACCAACGAACATATAAACTCCTCCTTTTTAGAAGTCGGTAAAAAAAATAATTAATAAAATAATTTTGAATACATCAATTATTTACAATACCTACGTTAAATATAAGAAAGATGTGATGAAGTCCTGGGTTCTAATCCCAGGTCGGGCAAACTATTATTAGGTTTTCCATTTGGAATTTCTCAGTAGCAGCCCGGAGTCTGGATTAGTGCCCGGTTGATGGCAATAGGTTCGCCTCCCATTACATGGGACTTAAACATAACTGGCGAAATGTGGGTCTGCTCTAGGTACACCTCTACCTAACCCTTCGTGGATTACAGGCGTGATGTATGTTATGTTACGTCAATATAACAGTTCATTTCCTCACTATTAGATTAATTATTTTCTCCCAATCATTCTCAGCGGCACAATCGCGTATGCTGCACTTGGCCTTCAAAATCACGTTGATCCTGAGAAGCAGTGGAAGATATACAACATCAAGAGACTTATCATACATCCCGAATATAATGAACCATCGTGGTACCACGACCTCGCCCTGCTAGAGACGGACACAGAGTGAGTAGGATAGTTCTTTATGCGCAGTTTTAGGGTTTAGTAAACACACACATCAAAAGTGTCTATGGATCAAGTACATTTTTAACTATAAAAAATGATCCAAATATAGTATTTACCAAATCTAGTCTTTCAGACTAGCTTCTTTCTTTAATTCACTATGTCTAAGTTAACAACTTGTCCCTATATTTTGTAAAAATTAAGAAAAATTGCAATTTTTGTAAATTGTGGGAAATTAACCTAAGTTAATGTCGTCAATTAAATGGCGAAAAAAAGGTAAAAATGAGGATTTTTAAAAATTTTATTGTGAAAAAATAAAATTAATGATCTTTGTTTCCACCGTTGACACGAATCACACAATCACAGCGATTTTGCATGCTTAAAATCAGTTCATCAAAATCACTTTGAGGAATGGCCGCCCACGTTTATTCAGATAACTAGTCAAAAAGTTGTTGTGGGGTATGCACGGCTTCCATACTCGACAGAGCTCTTCTTTGGAGCATATCCTATGCGTTCTCAATTGGGTTGAGGTCTGGCGATTGAGCAGGCCACGGCAGAACGTTGATGCGAGCATCGGCAAGAGTGCGTGTGTGACTCTAGCCGTGAGTGGACGTGCATTGTCGTGCATTAGTCGAGACAAATCACCCAATCGGCTTCGTAAAGGGATGATCACGTATGAAACAATCCTCTCCGCATAAATCTGAGAATTGAGGTTGCCCCTGATCCAAATGAGATCGGTTCTTCCACCGATCCAAATACCGGCCTAAACCATTATTGTTCCCTCTCCATATGAATGAACTTCCTGACAAAATTTCAAACGTTCTTGACGTCCAGAAGTCCTCCAAACTCGAGTACGTCTTGTACCCGGCCTCATACCGAAACGAGATTCATCGGAAAAGCAAACAACGCCAGTCTTCTTCCTCCCAATTTCTGTGTTCGCGAGCCCATTATAAACGGGCCCTACGATTGCGGGGTGCCATAGGTGAAACTCTCAGCGGCCTTCAGGGACGCAGACCCACTTCACGTAAACGATTTCACATGGTTTGGTCGCTTATCAGCAAGCCTGAAGAGCTGTGGAGCCTCGTAGCCAACATCATGGCGGTCATGGTACGATTCTGTCGAGCAGTATTTTGGATGTACCGGTCCTGTCTGCGACTGGTGATGCAAGATCGTCCTCCATGTCGCTCGGCCACGCTGCCCATGACACGATAGCGTGTCCAGAGGCGGCTTATGACGCTCTGTGTAGTGCCAAGAGCGACAGCCACAGTACGTTGCCTGGAACCAGCTTGCAACATTCCGACGGCTCTCATCGTCTCTTCTCGTGTCAAATAATGTCGTCACTCCATATCGATGCAATTTTTTTCAGTTCCGATGCAGAAATGGTAATAGTTTTGTAAAAAAAAGCTATTACACACTTTTATATGAATCCCGATTGACAGTTGATTTTTTATCTTTAATCTAAATTTAAAGAAAATTATTTTTTCAAATAGTGAAATTCACTAAAAAGAATCAATAACGATCCAAAAAAGTTAAAATAATAATCCTCAATTGCGGCGATACTCTCAAAACGTACTTGATCCCTAGACACTTTTCATGTGTGTAGTAGAATATTAGGGGCCATACATCAATTGAGTCACACGATACGGGGAACAAGGCGGGGGACGAGTCATAAACTTCGTGACGTCACATATATAAATCCAAGGAAAGAAAAAGAAAGACAGAAAGAAAATACAAGAAAATACGTTTATTTGCGGTAAACATGACGCAAAAAAGCACACAAATACAAAAATAAAATAAGTTGCCATCGCTTAGCATAATGCTGCGACCGAAAGTATTAACTCTTAACTTCAACTCCAACGAAAACCTTTAAAACACTACCAGCTGTATCAATATTAATATAGGTAAGGTTTAATTTATAATTGCAAAATTTATGATGTCTCATGAGGGGCCGGAGTCACACAAATTTGCAAATTTGACCATCTGTGACAGGGAACGGGGGAGGGAGCTACAATAATCATGAAATTCGTGTGATGTCTTTTTTGCATTAACACATCGAACTTTTGATGAAAACATGTTCTCTAACATTGCACGGTGAGATATTAGAAACAGCAAAATAGTTATTTTTTCCAACCACAGTTTCGCTAGTCAGTATTTCGGCCATGGTAGTGGTTACAACGATGCCCTTTTTAGAGACAAGAGAATGCTTCTGGCCATTCTGTGCCATTCATCACCTTTCAGAACATTCAATGGTGAGAAATGATAAGCCCATTTTCTGAAGGTTTACCAATCCCATAGCAGAAATCTAAGTACATTGCAGCCCTCGATTTCACAAGAACACAAGGTGACTAGCTTCCTTCAGCGCAGTGCTGTGCTGTGGGTCCCCTTAGCACAGCATCATGCTGAGTAGAAGCCTTCCTTGTCACAGTTATGACGTGCAGCTGCCGACTATTTCTGTTCTGAGCTCGTCATTATAGATCTGTTTTGGTTTTTATTCGAGTTTACTAATATTTTTTTATGCACAGGTTTCTGTGACAAATAATTTTTTTTTTTCCACGATGTTTCAATTATTATATTGTTCCCAGGATTCGTTTCGACAGTGAAATCCTTCCCGCGTGTCTAGATGTTGGTATTCATGATATATCTCTAGCAGAAGCAGCTGGCTTACCTAACGTGGATAGGAATGAGGCCAAGGAGAATGAAACCAAACCAGACGACATGCAAACGGTGAGGGAGGATGTTATTACCTTACATGTCCCGGAATAAACGCACAATCACTTAAGGGGTCGTTGTACTCATAATTATGAACAACTTTTACTATGGAACCAAACCTGAAATCGCGAAAAAAAAACAGCTGTTCCCTACATTTTGACGACTTATGCGAACATAAATATATGTACGGAAACAACTGATTTTTTTTCGCGATTTAATAATAATATTGATAAATATATTATTATTTGGTATTGATTAATATTATTTTGTGATTTGATTTTTGATTTGATAATCCTCTGAATTCGTGAGACAATGGCAATTTTTATAACAATATTGTCCCACAATAAAATAAAATAAAAATATATTACGGGCTCTAATCTTCGTTTCAATGTGAACCACAAAACAGTATACACATTTTTAAAACCTTATTTGTAATTTCAGGTATCATTTCGAAGTTTATCATGTAGGCTTATCATGGTACTTTTAAAATACACATGGGCTTGTAGCTAACTTTTTGAAAAGACCACGATAATGATAATGACAAATAAATACTGCCTGCCTATATTAAAAATATATTCATCTGATTGTTTGTTTACTTCCAGATATTCCTAGATGAATTAGATCGAATACAATGCAAGGCAGCATACACACCAGAAAATGAACTAATACACGGATACGACCACAGTACGCAAATGTGCTACGGAGTTCATAATAACACTGGCTATACTTGCAAGGTAATAGCAATTTTTTTTTTATCGTATACTGTCCCACTGCTAAGCAAAGGCTCCCTCAATCTCTCCCGGCATTTTTGTAATCACTTATCTATACTCATGTTAAGAGGTAAAATTTGTGAGTTTGTACATACGTAGGGGTAATCTTCGGAACTGCTGATCCGAATCCGAAAATTCTTTCACTAATTTGAAGCTACAGCATTGCCGAGTGTCATAGAATATATTTTATGTTATAACAAGAAATGTCACGCGGACGAAGTCGCGGGCAGGAGTTATTGTAGTTATAAAACAAATGCTGCGTGTATACACGCTGAAATTTTAATGGTTGTTTTCCCGCAGCGAAATGATTTTGTCTTGGTAGTACAATCGAATTATAAAAAAATAAAAATAAAATATTTAAAAATGGCAGATTTATAATTGTGAAAAACAAAACTCGAAAGCGACCTCGAACCAATAGTGGTACAGCTCGAACGGCCGACTGCGTGCAGCGGGCGGTCGTTGACCCTCGCGCTACAGCTGATAGCTACCTACTCCTGAGTTAACGAAACGCTATACTTACCTAAAAGTTATTCCAATTTTCCTTTCATCACTTAGCTTTCTTAGTTTTGGTTTGTTTGCTTGGCTTAGGACCCCATAAATACTTTTTAACCTACAACTTACTGTACACGAAACTGAAAAACACGTTTATAACTTACATAAATTTTAATAATTTTTTAATTAGATAATGCAGTATTTACGGCGTATTTAAAATCAGGAATCAACTTATACTTACTTACTTAACGATATTAATTATCTAACCTACTTGCTATTTGTGCAGCAGGACGTATAAGCTGAAGAGCACGTGTTGTTTTTAGGAAAATACCACTATTAGTTAGGGAACTTTGGGACACGTATTGTTTACTACACTTCCCGGTAACGAAGTAATTCTTCGAAGTGCAACCCGCTGCGTTCAATACACAATCTAGCTCGTTTTATTTGATAATCTTTCAATTTTATTAAAGTGTCTCTGTCACGTCTTACGGTATTAAAAGCATCCACTATCGCAGTTATTAACGCGTCACGAGTTTCGTGTTCTTCACGATACACCAGGCGCTTGAGCTCAGACCACAAGTAAAAGTCCATCCTACCTCCGGAGCTAGAAAGCTGGCCAAGGGACTGGCCCGCCGCGTCCGATCCAGCGCTGGGGAAACACCGAGTCCAGGTGCTCTCGCACGGCGCGCTGATAATGAGCCGGGCACCCGTCATGCTGGTAGTGCAGATTATCCACGGGCACCGCTGGCGTAACGTTGACTAAAAAGTCCGGGATGACGTTACGTAGCATTTCTTAGTAAGTTGCACCTGTCAAGTGTCCCGTCACGAAATTCGGTCCGATGAGTTGGCTATTTTTTTTTCTTATAAGAATAGAATAATTTATTCATAAGTTCACATAAGTATAAATTATGACGCATTAATTACGCCGGCCCACACGTTAACACTCGCGAATCACATGTGGGTTATTAAAAGCTCAAAAATGTTCATTGCGCTGGTTGAACAGTCCAACTCGCATAAACGTTGCTTCGTCCATCCACAAAATGTTCAGATTTTGGTTTTCAATGAACCACTGACAAAAAGCAATTCTGGCCGGCGCGTCGTTTTCGTGGAGGGCATGAACTCTACGAAAATGATAAAGACCTTGAAGGACTGCATGTCCTTCACAGTTGAGCACTTTCCAGGCGTAACATTGGCTTACGTGAAACCTAGCCGCAGCCATGCGCGTGCTTCGTCGAGGATCCCATTCGAAGTATTCGATGATCTCCTCGTAGAGCTCTGGCGAATGAACCGCCGATCGACCTCTGGCCTGTGCATGCGCTGGTGTCTCGAACTGCCCATGATCGAGTAGCCGCTGTGTCGCCGCTACGATCGTCCGGGCTTATGGGACTTGGGGGTTCGGAATGCCGCGAAGACGGAACGACTCACAAGTGTTGCGGCTCCGCGTAAGGTCGCGGGCAGCGTGGGAGTTATAATCAGTCTTAGCGTACAGTTGCACCATAGCGACGTACTCCAAATTGGAATAACTGTAATGTCGATCCATTTTTGCAAAACATGATAACGAATTGCGCGTACGACGGTCACAGGACAATTGAGAGAGCTTGATGGCGTGGGGCGGGAGTGCGTGGGGGGCGGTCGCCGTTATGTTTAGTGAACTACTATTGTCTCTCACGCTTTCGAGTTTATTGCATATTTTTTCAATTATTTAATAAATAAATAAATAAATAAATATCTTGGGACAACTCACACACGGCCATCTGATCCCAAGCTAAGCAGAGCTTGTGTTATGGTAACCAGACAACTGATATACATACTTATATAATTTATAAATACATACATATTATAGATAAATTACACCCAGACACAGAACAAACAATATGCTCATCACACAAAGTTTGTCCTGGGTGGGAATCGAACCCACGACCTCCGGCTTTGCAGTCAGGGTCACTAACCACTAGACCAACAGGCCTGCCAAACAAAAACATTTTTATTTTTTAAGTTTAACTCTACGAATCGATAGTACTATTGAGGGCAAATCGTTCTGCCGCGGGAAAACAACCACTAAAATTTCAGCCTTAAGTATATACTTATATGGTTCTAGCTGACAAGCGCAGTGTGGGCCAGCTAAAAGGACCGACGACCTCAAAGAGGCGACTGGGACTGACTGGATGCGGATGTGCGGATGATGAAGAATGTTGGGGTGTTGTGGCGTAACTTTTCTTTGGGTGGGAAATCAACAAATGACTTCTCCCGCTCTGGGCGGAGCGGGAGGGCGTATCAGACTTTTACTGACTAAAACCCACCCGTGTTCCTTCAGTTGCTTGTGCCAGGGGCCACGGTAACGCTTTCGAACATCCCGTGACCTTGGCAGGCATCAGCCCTATCGGACCCAATCTGTTAGTGCCGACACCTCTTTAAAGCGCGCGTGGAACACAACACGACGTCGACCCGGGCCTGGTCCTTGCCGGACGGTAAGCTACCCATTGCTCGCCGCCCGCAAGCTCGCGCCTATGATGCCCGGGAATCGGCTCTCGACTCCCGACGCCCAGGGAGTCTCCTGCGGTGACTAGGGGCGTGAGGGCGCAAAGATTGCCTCTCCCTCACGCGTATCGCCTCCTCCTTCTCGAGCATTACTGCTTCGCAGAAGGAGGTGACGGCTTTCCATGCGCTCTCACTCCGTACCATGGCCTGGACCAGGGCCAGACGTGAGAAATCGCCGCCGCCGATCGCCTCCGCGAGGACGCGGCGGTGCTCCGCCCAAGCCGGGCAGACCTCCACCGTATGCTCCATCGTGTCCTCCAGGCGATCTACACAGTGGTAACACTCGGGCGTTTCCTCCCGCCTTAACCTGAACAGGAACCTCCCGAAGCAACCACGTCCGGTGAGGACCTTCCGTCTCCAGCCACTCCTCAAAGAGGGGTCTTATCGCCGCAATTGTGGTGTGCCCAGTCGCAATCTACAAGTCCCCATGAGATCCCGCCGAAGCTCCGTCCGAAGCTCTGTCCGCTGTGCCGTAATATCTCGCGGCAACGGAGTTACGCCCCGGCGTTTTCCCTCCTCGCGCCACTCCCGACTGTGTGCGAGGGCTTTTTCCTCCAGATCCCATGGCGGCAATTCAGCAAGGAGGCTCACCGCCTCACCGGAGACCGTGCAGTATTCCTGGAATAACCGGATGGTTGTGGCGTAACTTGGGAGAGCCCATATCCAGTTAAGTGGACTGCCCTTTCTGATAACAATCATCAGGGTGTGGCTCATCTAGTGCGAAAGGGTTACTTTGCCTTGCATTACCCCAGACACAAACATTAGTTCCTACTTGCTTAACTATATTCTTAGTTCTTAATGCGCTCTCATGGCTCTGCTACAATAGATCTATAGACAATAGGTCGAGGACGATAACGGTGAAGCTATAACTACTTTACCAATTTGTTTGGTGTTTAAATGTTAGTGGTACTGACAACTTGCTGATAACTTTGCCTCAAGAGATAATAATAATATGTCCTTGTTCAGCTGAGTTGAGTTACACGATTACTGAAAAATGTGTGCACTGACAGGACAGGTCCACTCAAATCTGTGTGGTTTTTCCTCAAAAGACAAAGTTAGACACTAATCTGCATGGTCCTCACATGGCGTGACCAAGATTATGTCTGGACTTTAAAAGAGACTGTGACCTCTGAGTTTGTATCGGTCTTTCTTCTCAGAATAGTGGATAAGAAACACCGAACTCATCTAGTTTTAAAACATAATTTACTTTTGACGTGTATAAGTGTTTTTTTTACCAGTACCTCAGACCAATAAAATTTATTGGTTGGCAATTTACAAAAATAAATATAATTTCATTGTTAATCGAAATACATGGAGTTAACAGATTTCTTAATCATCCGCAGCGCGTCAGCGGTAGTCCTCTACAGATAGATCAGTTCAGATGTCAGTATACGGTGGTCGGAGTGACAGGGCATTCCTCAGAATGTGGCAAACCAGAAATACCTGACATCTACTCCAGGATACAGCACTACGTACCGTGGATCGAGAAGATCGTGTGGCCAGACAAAGACTGAACAATTTTGTAACTATTCATATTCAATAAAATAGATCGTTATTTAATTTACATAGATGGTTTTATTTCAAACTACCTACCAACATTTGTCAATGATCTTTTTGATGACTGCTTCTTCAATGTTTATTAGGCCGGTTACAGTGCTCGACCGAGCGCCGGTGCGTACGTCAGTCGCGCTTGACCTGACCAACAAACTGACTGGACTGGTACAGTCGTTTACACAATGGACGTACATACTACGTACGGTCGGTCGGTACACCGGTCGGTGCAGCACTGAACGCGTTCATTTGTTTCCATAGCGCATCGGTCGAACGACGGCACGCATGCGGACGCGCCAGTATTGTAACTGTTTATGAATTTTCCGTACGCACCGACGGTCGGTCGAGCACTGTAACCGGCCTAAGCCTTGATGTTGTACAAACACATCTTTATAAAAAGGTTGTACACGGAATTCAACCAAATTAAAATGCCAATTTGATTTCTTACAATAATTTATTTAATATTTTACTAACATCTTTACTCGATTTGTCTTATGGGTAGCGATGATAGCCAGATCCACCGTACGGTATAAAACCAAGGTCCTTCTGATGGTGCCCATCACCATAAATTCGATTGCCAATGTTTGGTCTGTCACTTGGAGTCGGATAAGCGATTACTCCTGGATAAGCAACGGATGCATAACCGTCGTCTGGGTTGTCATCGTACAAGCCATCTGCATAGTTGAATTCATCACCTGTATAGGTTCCGCTCACAACAGCACTTGTGCCCAAACCATTGTCTCCTATAGCAGTAGGTCCAGCAAGAGACACTCGCCCACCTACAGCTCCGCTGGAGCCACCACTACCAGACATCCAGGTTCCACCGAAGGTTTTTCCGATGCTCCCACCGGTTTTCCCACCAAAGCCTCCATTTAAGCCCAGGTTAAAACCGCCATTTGTATATAAAGTCTTTTCGACACCAATACCAAGGTTAAAACCGTTGTTCGGACGAACATTATTATTATAATTGGCGTAACTGAATGCTTGAGCCTGAGAATTAATTTGACCTTGGTTGTAAGCCTGAGCGTTACCGTGGGCCTGTGCTTGAGCTTGTGTATGGGCTTGTGCTTGAGCTTGTGCTTGAGCTTGAGCTTGTGCTTGTGCTTGAGCTTGAGCTTGTGCTTGAGCGTGTGCTTGAGCTTGAGCTTGTGCATGAGCCTGTGTATTTGCTTGACCTTGAGTTTGGATCTTAAAGTTTGAGTCAGCTTGAATCATTGCCTGGGCCTGGGCCTCAGCCTGTGCTTGAGCAAGAATTTGGCTTTGAATAACGGATTGAGCTTTGGCTTCTGCCTGAGCTTTTGCTTGAGCCTGAAGTATTGCCTCGACTTTTGCAATGGCCTTAGCTTGAGCAAGCGCTTTGGCATGAGCTTCAATTTCACCTTGCGCGTCAGCTTGCACATCAGAATCGAAACTGTACTGATTGACATTCAAATCATTGTTGAAATAAAATTTACTGTTTTTATTGGAATCTGTCATACTTTGAATTTTTTTAAAAGCTTCCATCTTTGCATTTGCCTCTAAATTAAAATTACCGTTGATATTTTTATCATATTGTGTATTGAACTTATTGTTGTCGTTAAAATATTTCTGAATGTCAATGTTTTGAACAGTGTTTTTAGTAACGTCGAAATTGAATTTATTGGAGTCTTTCTTGAACTTGTTTATATCGAATTTATCAAAAGCGTTAACTTTGAATTTATTGTCACTGTTCTTGATTTCATTGATATCAAACTTACTTTCAGCTTCGAAATTGAAATTAACTTCGTTAAATCCGTTCGTTTTAAATTTATTTACATCAACGTTAAACTTATTGTCGCCATCGAATTCATGTTGAATGTTGCTCTCGCCATTTATAATATGTTCAAAGTTAAAATTGTGCACATTAATATTGTCATAATAGAACTTGTACGCCCTTATGATGTCTTCAAGGTTGAACTTTTTTATACCTTTGGATTTAATATTAAAGCTTTTGCTACCTTCATTGCTGATAAAACAGAGGAAACTACCATCGTCACTGGTTCCAGTGCCTTGACATGAGCAGCTATCCGCACTTGGTTTGCCGATATTAGACGCGAAAAGTGTGTTATTAGCATGACTACCTTCCTGTATAACACTCACATTAGAAGCGTCTCCTTCAATACTGCTAGTGCCAGCCGAAGCAATATCAATATTTTCACTACTATCACCATTTCTTGTGTTACCATAACCATGGTTTGTAGGGTAGGAGCTTCGCAAATTATATTCACTGTTTGGATTCAGGGGTTGACGAAGGTTTTCTGGTTTCGTAAATTTGGTTTCTCCTGCTCTGCCGATGTAATTTTGTTGCCTTAGCCGTCTAGCTCTATCAGCATAAGCTGCTTCATAGTTTTGATTTGCCCTGCTAATGTTATCTGGTTCTCTATAACCTCTTCTGTTATTGCTGTTACGTTCCTCGTAATAACTTCGGTCAAGATCATATGATTCTTTAGGGTCATAGGCATGACATATTGTGATGTGTTTGAGAACTAGAATTAACTGTAAAAAAATAAGTCATCAATTAGATAGATTATTTTATGAAGTCTAAAGTGCCAGGAGCTTTATTTTACTATACACTGATTTCTAATGCTTGCTATACACATTCAAAAATGTTTGCTAAATGGTATGAAATCGTATCCCTTTATATTTATAAACATAAGTACGTATACGTACATGTAAGTGGTACCTTTGAGTGCCGAAATGCATTTTAAATTATCGGTAAAAATGTAATATTTGTTTTATTTAACCCTTCACGTTAGTACGTATAGGTACATCACTATCATCAGTTAATCCTTGCTTGTAGATTGATTCAGTAAATCTTTTAGAGATTAGAAAGCACGAATTAGTGTGAAAGAGAATAAAATTATGAATGCCAGAAAAAGACCAGTAAGGATAAAATAATGGTTTAACTTAAGTCAACGTAATGTCATTTAAATTGTTGCATATTTTAGTTGCATTGCTGTGGAGCTAAAGTACGCTAAACTCGATCCATTTTACAAATTATTGTAAATTCTTTTGCTAAAATAAAATAAATGTTAGAGAAATTATATTTTAAATCTAGGATGCAGGAACCAAGAAGCACAAAACATAACCGGGAAGTAAAATTACAGCAGAAGAAAGGGTGGCCAGTAGGTCCAGTAGTGGGTGACTCCGGGCTGAAATGATGATGATGATGCAGAAAAAGCAAAAGGTCCACCAATAAGCAGAAACAGTACAGAATTAGAAATAGGTCTGTACGTAGAACAGATTGAATTAAAGCTGTCGAGACGTTTGGCCTACACGTGAATCTGCTGGATGCTTGCTGACAGCTTGGAATTTGTCGTTGAGGCAACGCCTGCGGATGCCCATGCACTGGAAGAATTTTGACAGAGATGATGATGATACTATATTAATCGATATTAATAGCTTCTTCTAAAAACTTACCAAAGTCTGATACAGCCATATTAAAAGTATGTCTTTCATTGTTATATATTCCAGTGACGCGCCGAGTTTCGATGGCCGCCAGTTATGATATGGGTGACCAAAATGGCTGACTTTAATTAATAAGGCAACATTAATATTGGTTACAACGGCAGTATTTAAATCAACTTTTGTCACGGTCTCCCAAGCAAATAATTAATAAATAATACGTATGATAAGAGCTAATTAGTGAAGTGATATTTTTTAATTATTTCTGGTTGATTTTAAACACTGCTATGCTTGTGTGATTACTGGTAGTCACGTTATCACCATCACCATCATCGTCATCCATAGCGTAATTTTGACTGAAGCATATAGTTGTTTTTTTATTTCTTCCTTACCAATAATATCTGTCTTAAGTATAATCAATAGTTCACCACATATTGATGGAGTGACAGATCCTGCATGCGATCTTACATCTTTGCAATCCTCATCAGTAACAACTTTGTTCTTATCTTTTGTATGAGATAGTGCTTCTCTAGTTTCCCTCATTCTATGTTATATGTAAAAGGATCTTAATTATTTACCTTCGAGAACTACCGGTTAAAAGGGGTGGAAGGGGTGTTGAATTTTGTAGGAGAAAATACGAAATCCACGCGGACGAAGTTGCGGGCAAAATGCTAGTTACACATAAAATAATTGGGTTCCATTACTTTTTAATCAGATATAATTATATTGACTTCGCCTAATAATAGGTTTCCAAGTGTTTCTAATTGCAATATGTTTAATAATAATTGATTACAACTATTAGAAATGTTTCAATTTAAAATTTTATTTAATTAACTAACTAACTTCAAGTATTTGAAAATAGAAAACCGTTACAAGTTTTGACCAATTTTATGGTAATTTTTTCACTGTTTTTTCCAACACGGGTGAGCAGAGCAGAGGCAATAAAATGCCTTCTGTTGACAATGCTGTACCTACCCACTTTTCGTTAATGATAGATTGGTAATAAACAGACAGCAATGTGAGCAGTAGTGACCCAGTGACCCCAACTTCCGCGTTGCAGTTCGTGAAATCGAACCAAGGCGCAACTTTGTACAATACCTACTGAAATTTCCTCACCTCACTCTCAAATCGTGAGCAAACCGAGTCGTAGCACAAAAAATGCGAAGACATGTGGCATTCACCAACCCGTACTGGGCTCGCCGGCCCAATCCCTTTCACAGAGAGGAGGTGTGAGTCCTAGCAGTAGGAACATTATAGGCTGATTATTATGATAATGTAAGCCTGGTAAACCCTGAGCAGACAATACCAACCTTACTTCCTTGCTATACGGTTTATCTTTTTTGTACGACACGGGCTTTTCTCTAAGTTCGTAGTGACATATATAACTAAGAGAGAATGGTGTTGCTGTTGTTCCCATCCATGGCGAAAAAACTATCTTGTTGGTGAAATCTAAAGTAAATGGCCTGCAACCGAGAAAAGCGTGATGATCATTCTTATATTCTATAATTTTTAATATTAATAAAGCGCCCTCTAATGCAACTACTATGCAGTTTTTACGTAATTTTCAGCTCTACTAGTATATCAACTCCCATGTAGTCGTGTCGAATTGAAATTTTAATGCAGTTAAAGACGATTGTAAATAGATGGTGCTTTTACAAATAATTGCGATAAGATACATAGATAGATAAAACCTTTATTCAGTGCACACAAAAGACAGCACAACACACAAAAGCACAATTAAATGATGATAACAAATTACATGAATATACAACATATAAAACAATGTGCCAATATACAACAAAGAAAAATATAAGTATTTAAAGAAATAGAGTGACATGATGACAAACATCAATTCAAATAACGAGACAAGGTGCGGTGTGCGACTCAAGCTTGCACCAAATGGGAGTCCAGCTCAGCATGTGTCAGGCAAATATACCTGACGCTGATATTCTGCTCAATCAGCAGACGAGATAAATACGTACAATTGATGTTGTAGCAAAGCGTTATTAGGTATACCCGCCGATAACGATTGGTATTACCAAAAACGATGGGTAGGGTAAAGCTACGGTTTCCTAGAAGCGCGGTGGCCACTACATAACTGCCGCAATGACAACTATACTAAAAATTATGGCAGCGGCAAGGACTGTGGGATTTAACATTACGGAGTCAAAAACGCTCTCTAAGAAAACACACCAAATTATTGTCATAACATTTCAGTGACGTCACTTGCCGGTAAATTGCAGACACTGTGTGGCGACTACCGGTCTTCTAGGAAACCGTTGCTTAAGTAGTAATAATTATCGACCGCTTTTACCCAACAGCTCCAGAAAGACCTCCTCCCTTTTATGCCATGCTTTCCTGACCTGTGTGAGTTTCATCCAGGTCTTCCCAGCGGTCTTTTGTAGGTACTTAATCAATCGTGTTAGGTTCGCGGTCAATCTGGCTGTTGCTCTGCCAACACTTCTTCTACCGTCTCTCAGCAACCATGCAGTTAAGCCTCAGCTCCAGATTCCTTTACCACGTTTTGCCCAGATGTCAGTGCCCTGCCTAACTCTATTTCAAAGAATTTATGAATTGAATTATATTACGTAGACTTGATTTGATAGATGATAGTAGGTACAATTAATTGAATAGGCTTTCAAAATAAATACTTTCAGGTACGTCGTGTAATTCCGTTGCGCACTTGCGTCATAAGTTAGTAGACCTATTTAAAACATAACATAACATCACGCCTGTAATCCCCGAAGGGTTAGGCAGAGGTATAGTACACCTACATTTCGCTAGTTATGTTCAAGTCCCATGTAATAGGGGGCGAGCATATTGCCATCAACCGGGCAGAAATCCAGACTCCAGGCTGCTACTGAGAAATTCCAGATGGAATAACCCAATAACACTTTGCCCAACCTGGGAATCGAACCCAGGACATAATGCTCAGCAGTAGCGCTTGCGACCACTAGACCAACGAGGCAGTCTATTTAAAACAATTAAAAGTTAGAGGTAATGTTTGATACATTACACCAGCACCTTAATTGCGTAACACACTATGAAAATGGAAAGAGAAAACGTGTTGCGCCGACCCCAAGTAACATGGGGCAAGGGCAGGAAAATGATGATGACTATCAATCAGAATCTGAATGATTTTGAAGCTTATTGCTAATCCATTGCTATAAATGTTCGAATTTGTCTGCTCAACAACGTAAATAACACAATGAATGATGTTGAACTGTCAAAATGAAACCGATTCCTACTGTACGTGTGTTACGCAATTACCCCACAGTTGTGGAAAAACAAAGTTAAGTATGTTTTTATTCGGTACATTTCTTGAAGTTGAGGTAGAGTTTATTTGAGTAATGCTATTAAGTAAAATTTCAGAAACTTGGGTCGGCTGAGGATCATTTTGTAACGTTGTGTCGTCTTTTCTTTTCTAATAACAAAATGACAACTATAAAATGTAAAGTCAAACCACAGACGTAATAATAGGGACGTCCTTGGTTACTAAACAACATAATTCGCTGTCTGTACTAGTGGCGCGCGCGGGCGGCATATCCGAACGTACTAGTGGCGCGCGCGGGCGGCATATCCGAACGTACTAGTGGCGCGCGCGGGCGGCATATCCGAACGTACTAGTGGCGCGCGCGGGCGGCATATCCGAACGTACTAGTGGCGCGCGCGGGCGGCATATCCGAACGTATTAGAGGACTTACGCGCGACAGTATCGTGGCGATCCCGTATACAGGGTTACTAGTAACTCGACGTATTCCTTGCCGGGTGTCATAGTATGGTTAAAATGCAACAAATTAAGCCACCAAATGTTCTGCCGAAATTCAGTAGTTTTTGAGTATGTAGTTAGATTTTTAGTTTTTTTTATGAAAAATCCCAGATTAAATCATTTGAAGCCAATTTAAAAATGATGTACGGCGCGACTGTACTGAAATTTAAGTTATTATCATAGTTGATGCCGTAGCAGATCTTTGTCAATAATTAAAAGTTCAAAAATGCCTAAAACCTTGGCAAATATCACTAATCAAACATTTAATCACGTTGTCTACATCTCTTTTTATCCTCTGTCCTATCGCAGGTATGCTGGAAGAGATTTCTTTAGAAATAAGCATCACCTTTGTACTTATTTTCTGTTCCTTTCTTCTTGTCTTTTTACATGTGTGTACATCACTATTAAATAAATAAATCAATTTGTTAATTTTTTGTAATTTTTGCTATTACTTCATACAAAATGTTATCTAGTACAAAAAAAAAAATTACTACGCCTGATATATAAATTAATAGTAATCATGATAGTAGTAATTAGTAGTAGTCATCATGAGAAACAGTATCAAACGCCTTTTTCAAATCAATAAAAATGCCTAAGCCTATAATTGTTTTATCTATATTTGTTTTAATATTCGTTACTAGGTCAATGGTTGCTGACAAGGTGTTTGATTTTGATCTGAAACCAAGATCACTAATCAAACATTAATTTTTTGTAATTTTTGCCATTACTTCATAAAAAATATTGTCTAGTGCAAAAAAAAATACTAAGCCTGATGTAAAAATTACTAGAAAAATACCCTTGTCCTTTCAGCTATCTAAAAAGGTATGAAAATTAATACAAAGTCATGGACTACATTATGAAAATCGTTTTTGATTTAGTACAGGAAGGCGTGCGTCTCACAAAAAGGTGATTATTCGGAAAACAACAACAATATCAATTTAAAAACTTTAATTACACACAGTTCACACGTCTGGTTCGATGTGCTGCCCTCGGGCTTCGAATACATGTTCTTATTCGCTTCCTTACTTCGGTTTTTGTGATTCTTGATGTTATTGTTGCCCTCATCTGGTCCGCCGCATCTGTTATTCTCTCCCTTAGTTCATCAATTGAATTTACTGGGGTCACATAAACTAGGTCTTTCATATGACCCCAGACGTAAAAGTTGAGCGGCGCCAGGTCAGGGCTTCGTGCAAGCCACAGAATCGGCCCACCGCGGCCTATCCTTCGGTTTGGATAGTTTTCATCCAGAAATTATCGAATTGTGATTCGGAATTGGAGTGGACATCCGTCATGTTGATAAATCATGTTTGCTCTTCTTTCTTCCGGTACATCCGTGAGCAGTGCTGTTAAATGATGGCATAGGAAATCTTCATAAAGTTCCCCATTTATGTAGTGGTCGGAGTAAAAAAATTTGGGCCAATTAACTTGTTGTCGATAATACCCATCCAAACATTAAGCGACCCACGCTGGGATGTGGTTGGTTTCAGTTTCTTAGGGTTTGCTTCTGCCTTCGGTGTCCAGTAATGTAAGTTGTGGTAATTTGTGATACCATCACGGTCAAAACATGATTCATCGGCCCATAGAATGTTTTTTAAAAAGTTTTCGCCTTCGGCGTCGGCACTTAGCATAAAACGACAAAATTCAAGCCGTCTCGGCGGATCTCCCTCTACTAATGACTAGACTGGTTGGTAGTGGTATCGATAACGCGTCGCGTCGCCGCCAGGAGAGGACTGCGCTACTCATCACGGGAATGAAGAATTTGTGACCATAGACCTACCTACCCCCTTTCTCTATTTTTTCCTAAAATATATTTTATGTGGTTTTTATTCCTATCCCCTAACCACGTAAACCTCTCCCGTCACAATTTTGGATCGTGAAAGTTGGTGAGTGGTGCTTGAGGCAGCGGGCTGGATGAATAAATAATGATAATAATAATAAGGCCGGCCGTGATCGGCCTTTATAGGCCGATCACGTGTTTACCGACGGTCTATACAGTTCTTACATCTATTTTGAGAGCCAAAATTAACAAACATATAGACACAAATCTCATCATGTCTGCCTCTCAAAATGGATGTAGGAACGGGTCCCGCGGTACTAAGGAGCTACTCCTCATTGATATGGCCATTAACCAACAGGTTCGTCGTTCCCGAAAGGATCTGTCGACATGTTGGATAGATTATAAGAAGGCCTATGACTCGGTGCCACATACATGGCTCATGAGGGTGCTAGAGTTGTATAAAGTAGATGCAACTCTGCGCACCTTCCTGATGTCGTGTATGGGGCAATGGAGGACGGTCCTTCGCTATCCAGGATGTCGAAATATCCAGAGGAATAGCGAGCCGATAAGGATCGAGCGAGGCATATTTCAGGGTGATAGTTTGAGTCCGCTTTGGTTCTGCTTAGCCTTGAATCCTCTAAGCACACTGCTGGAAGATTCAGGTCTAGGCTATCGGCTGAGGGGAGGTGGCCAGGTTATATCTCACCTCCTCTACATGGATGATCTAAAACTCTTTGCCCCCAACAAATTGCGATTGATGGAGCTAGTGATGGTAACTGAAACTTTCAGTAACGCCATCAGGATGGAATTTGGAGTGGACAAATGTGCGGTCATGCATGTAAAGCGAGGAGAGATTGTGGAATCCGTGGGAACCCAACTCTCGGATTCCATAAACCTAAGAACCCTCTCCGCAGCCGAAACCTATAAGTATTTGGGTATGTCGGAAGCGTTAGGCATTAATAGTGCTGACATGAAGCAATCGTTGAAGGAGCGCTTCTTTGGCCGCCTGAAGAAAGTATTTAATAGTCTTCTATCAGGCGGAAACAAGGTGCGCGCCTTCAACGGTACGGTTGGGTCATGCCGGTTTTGATGTACTCGTTCGGCATACTCAAATGGACTCAGACTGAACTCGACGCCCTGGATAGGAGGGTCCGTACGCTGCTGACTGCATATCGAATGCATCACCCACGATCATCGGTAATGAGACTGTATATCCCGCGAAAGTGTGGAGGTCGAGGCTTTTTAAATGTTAAGACCCTACACAATCGCGAGATATGCAGTCTCAGGGAATATTTCCTTGAAGCCGACGTGGGGATGCATCGAGATATGGTTGCAGTGGACAAGGGCCTCACCCCGCTCTCCTTGGCTAAAGAGAACTGGCGCAAGCCTGTAGTGCTTGACACTAACGATCGCCTGGAGGTATGGCAGAGTAAGGAGCTTCACGGACGCTTTTTCCGGGCCCTACATGAACCCGATGTAGATTTCCTAGCGTCCGTAGCCTGGCTGCGTTTTGGTGACCTCTTTGGGGAAACCGAAGGTTTTGTCTGTGCAATTATGGACGAAGTTATCATGACGAACAATTACCGGAGATTTATTGTGAAGGACGGCACGGTTGACATCTGTCGGGCATGCCACCGTCCGGGAGAATCAATACGACACATCATCTCCGGGTGTTCTCGTCTAGCTAACGAAGAGTACTTGCATAGACTCAACCTTGTAGCCAGGATTATCCATCAGCAACTTGCTTTGAAATACAGTCTTGTGGAATCGGAAGTGCCGTACTACAGGTATGTGCCCGACCCAGTTCTCGAAAATGGACATATCACATTGTACTGGGATTTCTGGGATCGATCCATCATCACTGACAGGACTATTGTTGCCAATAAGCCTGATATAGTGGTGGTGGATCGAATAGAGCGGCGCGCAATGATTATTGACGTAACTGTCCCGCATGACGGGAACCTCGTGAAAGCCGAGAAAGATAAACAAATCAAGTATCTTGACTTGGCCCGCGAGGTTGTCGACATGTGGGATGTGGACTCAGCGATCATTGTGCCGATAGTCGTATCAGCCAATGGCTTAATTGCCAAGAGCCTCGACCAACACCTAAGGAGGCTCTCGTTGGGCGGCTGGATTAAGGGCTTGATTCAGAGAGCGGTACTTCTGGACACGGCTCGCATTGTTAGGAGGTTCCTCTCTCTAGAGCCCTGGCCGCCGGTAGCTTGGACCCTGTTCCCGATACCGGTGGGCTACTATTTTTTATATTTTTAAATGTTTTTATACTTTTTATATTCTAATATTTAAAAATATAATTTATATGTATTTAATTAAATAAAGGAAATAATAATAATAAATAGTGTTTTGATGTGGATGGTAGCGGTGACAAAGGTGAACTTTAAAAAAAATTGGAAACAAGATGACATATTTCTGTCAATGAAGCAATCGGATGCAATAGGTATTTATTATAGATAAAGGACGTTGTTTAGAAATGGCCTATGAATCAACATGTAGGTATGAAACCTTTCCAGCTAGGGTGGCGGGATGTTCGAAAGAGTTACCGTGGCCCCGGCACAGGCAACAGAAGGAACACGGGTGGGTTTTAGTCAGTAAAAGTCTGACACGCCCTCCCGCTCCGCCCAGAGCGGGAGAAGTCATTTGATGATTTCCCATCCACAAAAAAAAAAAGGTATGAAACCTTTACAATAATTACAATTTTTTTTTATAATTTATATTACAATTATTACAGTAGAACGGACACTTCAGAATTTCGAAAACATATTAAAAAGTAATTCACTTCGGTCTTATTCCCCGGCGCCATTATTTTTTGTTTCAATTTTTGTAGTGTTTGTTGTTTCAATTTTTGTGTTTTGATTAGGCAAAGCGTAGACAGAGAAACGAAAGAAAAACGAAGCACATTTTGGGGCCAAAAAAACCGCCGTTTTGATTTTTCCTTCTTAATATTTATTTATTTGGGACAAACAAACAGTAACACATTATATCTGCGCAAATAATATAAACAAAGATATTATATAAATGTGAAACTCTCACCGTTATCCACAGCATATACAATTCATATAACTTTACTAATGAACAATCTATGCGAGTAAAACTACAAGACTGTTCAAATATTACCGGAATCCTTAAGTTTCAACGAAAACTATTTGCTGACACTGAGAATAAATCTAATTCTGTAGTTTCTGAACAAAAATCATTATAGTTTTTGCACAAGCGACGTAGAGGCGCCCGCAGACCAGCATTGGTGCGGCAATGGGACACAGCAAAAAGAGGACCTCTCGTCTAATAACAGTTCTTGGGACACAGTAGCATATTTATTAGTAATCTCAGAGCAGTTATACCTGTTATAGCATACGTCGAAAAGAAACAATTTCTAGATATAAACGTCTATACTTCAGACTCATTAGATTGTATTTATTAAGTAGATTTTTATAGGTTGGGAAATTGTGGGAGCACCTATAGTGCATCGATCTGAGGAATTTGCGCTGCACTTTTTCTAGCATCTCAACATATTTATTATAAAAAGGGTTCCACACTACTACTGCATATTCGAGTTGAGATCTAACTAGTGCTTTATAGAGATGAGAATAAGTGCTTGCGTGTTTAAATTCAGTAGCTGATCGCATAACGAACCCGTACATACGATAAGCCTTTTTGGTGATGTTATCAATATGTTGATCAAGGTGAAGTTTGTTATCTAGCAGTACCCCTAGGTCTCGCACGGATGGAGCTTTCAATAGAGTTACATTGTTTAGATTATGATTATGATTTAAAACGTTTTTATTTTTTGTGAATGAAATCGTTAAACATTTAGAAATACTAAGGTAAAGTTTATTTTGAACGCAGTATTCAGAGAATCGGTTTAAGTCTTCTTGTAACTGACAACAATCTGCAGGTTTTCTTATAGCTTTAAAGATTTTTAGGTCGTCAGCATAGAGCAAAAATTTTGAGTGTCTGAAACAATTTCCAATATCATTTATGAACAAAATAAATAAAAGAGGCCCTAAAATTGAGCCCTGGGGTACGCCAGATGTTACGACAGTAGTCGCCGAGTGGAATCCTTTGATCACAACCCTTTTATGATCTATTACTAACATATGATGCAAACCAGCGAAGCAAATCTCCTCGTATGCCGGAGGATGAAATGCAATTTTGGTAAGAAGCAAATTGAATATACCCGTGGCACTCGCGCGAAAGATGAATCTAACGACATATCATTCATTAAAATCGGTTCAACCGTTTAGTAGTTACGAACATAGCGACGGACATACATACATACAGGTCAAACACATAACCCTCCTTTTTTGGCTTCGCCGCAGTCGGGTAAAATGGGCAGGTAGGTTAGTAAGTAGGAAGGTAAGTTACGTACTTTAATATATTAATTAAATTCGTATGTAATAAAAGTTATACATTTTCTCAGATTTGATTGACACATAATTGTACGTAAACCTAACGAAGGTTTACAATTATATACGAGTACTTATTTATCTTAGATAGAGCGCAGAAATCTTGTCGTTTTGACATGTCGATACATCACATCAGTAAATATATATTGATAGATATTGTGACATTTATAATTTTTTTTATCATCATTTTATTAATCTTGACATACCTACAAATAATTTAATATGTTTACCTCTCGCATGTTTAATATTTTATTTTTTCTTAGTTCGCATGCAACCATATTTGTACGCATTTTGGCATAACATAGCGACCTATGAACTCTAAATTAAGAACTGTATTCACTACCCACTTACACAAATAAATTGATTATGATTAGTATAGTAAGTATACTCATGAGTAAGTGTGTAGCTACACATAACACATAACATAACATCACGCCTTGTTTCCCCGAAGGGTTAGGCAGAGGTGTACCTATAGTACACCCACACTACTACTACTACTACTAGCTACTTTAGTTACTAAACATTCTGTCATTAGTTAGATACTTACTTTTGTGGCAAGAAAGCTATGGCCAGGGGCTTCATACTAGTTTAAACACTTTGAGCTGCGAAAACTTTTGATTTCTTAGCACGATGTCTTTCCGATTTCTTTTTAAAAATGCCAATAATTTGGTGTATTTATTTGAATATTATGTTTGATGCTTATTGTTGACCTGAGCATCGAATAGATGCACCACAGGCTTACTTACTTAGCTTCTTTGTAGATGATAAATGCTGGAAGTAGACTAAAAACACTGATTCAGATACAGACTTGACGCTCTTTATAGTTTTCCATTTGTTAAAATCATCGTAGGCTTTCATGTACGATTCTTTGGACTTTTCTGGGAGTAGATTGTTGGCAATGCCAATGGCTTCGGATTTAAATGTACTCCGGAGTCAAATCACTACTGTGACTCGACATTTTTGTGAGAATTTGTAGTTTAATTTGCTGGCTAGCAGCAAAGCGATTTGCAGTATTCACGCCTTTTTATGTGTTCTACTAGTGGTGGCTAGTTCTATTTGATTTGTGTTCTACTCGTGGTGGCTAGTTCTATTTGATTTGTGTTCTACTCGTGGTGGCTAGTTCTATTTGATTTGTGTTCTACTCGTGGTGGCTAGTTCTATTTGATTTGTGTTCTACTCGTGGTGGCTAGTTCTATTTGATTTGTGTTCTACTCGTGGTGGCTAGTTCTATTTGATTTGTGTTCTACTCGTGGTGGCTAGTTCTATTTGATTTGTGTTCTACTCGTGGTGGCTAGTTCTATTTGATTTGTGTTCTACTCGTGGTGGCTAGTTCTATTTGATTTGTGTTCTACTAGTGGTGGCTAGTTCTATTTGATTTGTGTTCTACTCGTGGTGGCTAGTTCTATTTGATTTGTGTTCTACTAGTGGTGGCTAGTTCTATTTGATTTGTGTTCTACTCGTGGTGGCTAGTTCTATTTGATTTGTGTTCTACTAGTGGTGGCTAGTTCTATTTGATTTGTGTTCTACTCGTGGTGGCTAGTTCTATTTGATTTGTGTTCTACTAGTGGTGGCTAGTTCTATTTGATTTGTGTTCTACTCGTGGTGGCTAGTTCTATTTGATTTGTGTTCTACTCGTGGTGGCTAGTTCTATTTGATTTGTGTTCTACTCGTGGTGGCTAGTTCTATTTGATTTGTGTTCTACTCGTGGTGGCTAGTTCTATTTGATTTGTGTTCTACTCGTGGTGGCTAGTTCTATTTGATTTGTGTTCTACTCGTGGTGGCTAGTTCTATTTGATTTGTGTTCTACTCGTGGTGGCTAGTTCTATTTGATTTGTGTTCTACTCGTGGTGGCTAGTTCTATTTGATTTGTGTTCTACTCGTGGTGGCTAGTTCTATTTGTGTTCTACTCGTGGTGGCTAGTTCTATTTGATTTGTGTTCTACTCGTGGTGGCTAGTTCTATTTGATTTGTGTTCTACTCGTGGTGGCTAGTTCTATTTGATTTGTGTTCTACTCGTGGTGGCTAGTTCTATTTGATTTGTGTTCTACTCGTGGTGGCTAGTTCTATTTGATTTGTGTTCTACTCGTGGTGGCTAGTTCTATTTGTGTTCTACTCGTGGTGGCTAGTTCTATTTGATTTGTGTTCTACTCGTGGTGGCTAGTTCTATTTGATTTGTGTTCTACTCGTGGTGGCTAGTTCTATTTGATTTGTGTTCTACTCGTGGTGGCTAGTTCTATTTGATTTGTGTTCTACTCGTGGTGGCTAGTTCTATTTGTGTTCTACTCGTGGTGGCTAGTTCTATTTGATTTGTGTTCTACTCGTGGTGGCTAGTTCTATTTGATTTGTGTTCTACTCGTGGTGGCTAGTTCTATTTGTGTTCTACTCGTGGTGGCTAGTTCTATTTGATTTGTGTTCTACTCGTGGTGGCTAGTTCTATTTGATTTGTGTTCTACTCGTGGTGGCTAGTTCTATTTGATTTGTGTTCTACTCGTGGTGGCTAGTTCTATTTGTGTTCTACTCGTGGTGGCTAGTTCTATTTGATTTGTGTTCTACTCGTGGTGGCTAGTTCTATTTGATTTGTGTTCTACTCGTGGTGGCTAGTTCTATTTGTGTTCTACTCGTGGTGGCTAGTTCTATTTGATTTGTGTTCTACTCGTGGTGGCTAGTTCTATTTTATTTGTGTTCTACTCGTGGTGGCTAGTTCTATTTGATTTGTGTTCTACTCGTGGTGGCTAGTTCTATTTGATTTGTGTTCTACTCGTGGTGGCTAGTTCTATTTGATTTGTGTTCTACTCGTGGTGGCTAGTTCTATTTGATTTGTGTTCTACTCGTGGTGGCTAGTTCTATTTGATTTGTGTTCTACTCGTGGTGGCTAGTTCTATTTGATTTGTGTTCTACTCGTGGTGGCTAGTTCTATTTGTGTTCTACTCGTGGTGGCTAGTTCTATTTGATTTGTGTTCTACTCGTGGTGGCTAGTTCTATTTGATTTGTGTTCTACTCGTGGTGGCTAGTTCTATTTGATTTGTGTTCTACTCGTGGTGGCTAGTTCTATTTGATTTGTGTTCTACTCGTGGTGGCTAGTTCTATTTGATTTGTGTTCTACTCGTGGTGGCTAGTTCTATTTGATTTGTGTTCTACTCGTGGTGGCTAGTTCTATTTGATTTGTGTTCTACTCGTGGTGGCTAGTTCTATTTGATTTGTGTTCTACTCGTGGTGGCTAGTTCTATTTGATTTGTGTTCTACTCGTGGTGGCTAGTTCTATTTGATTTGTGTTCTACTCGTGGTGGCTAGTTCTATTTGATTTGTGTTCTACTCGTGGTGGCTAGTTCTATTTTATTTGTGTTCTACTCGTGGTGGCTAGTTCTATTTTATTTGTGTTCTACTCGTGGTGGCTAGTTCTATTTGATTTGTGTTCTACTCGTGGTGGCTAGTTCTATTTGATTTGTGTTCTACTCGTGGTGGCTAGTTCTATTTGATTTGTGTTCTACTCGTGGTGGCTAGTTCTATTTGATTTGTGTTCTACTCGTGGTGGCTAGTTCTATTTGATTTGTGTTCTACTCGTGGTGGCTAGTTCTATTTGATTTGTGTTCTACTCGTGGTGGCTAGTTCTATTTGATTTGTGTTCTACTCGTGGTGGCTAGTTCTATTTGATTTGTGTTCTACTCGTGGTGGCTAGTTCTATTTGATTTGTGTTCTACTCGTGGTGGCTAGTTCTATTTGATTTGTGTTCTACTCGTGGTGGCTAGTTCTATTTGATTTGTGTTCTACTCGTGGTGGCTAGTTCTATTTGTGTTCTACTCGTGGTGGCTAGTTCTATTTGATTTGTGTTCTACTCGTGGTGGCTAGTTCTATTTGATTTGTGTTCTACTCGTGGTGGCTAGTTCTATTTGATTTGTGTTCTACTCGTGGTGGCTAGTTCTATTTGTGTTCTACTCGTGGTGGCTAGTTCTATTTGTGTTCTACTCGTGGTGGCTAGTTCTATTTGTGTTCTACTCGTGGTGGCTAGTTCTATTTGCTTTGTGTTCTACTCGTGGTGGCTAGTTCTATTTGTGTTCTACTCGTGGTGGCTAGTTCTATTTGCTTTGTGTTCTACTCGTGGTGGCTAGTTCTATTTGATTTGTGTTCTACTCGTGGTGGCTAGTTCTATTTGATTTGTGTTCTACTCGTGGTGGCTAGTTCTATTTGCTTTGTGTTCTACTCGTGGTGGCTAGTTCTATTTGATTTGTGTTCTACTCGTGGTGGCTAGTTCTATTTGATTTGTGTTCTACTCGTGGTGGCTAGTTCTATTTTATTTGTGTTCTACTCGTGGTGGCTAGTTCTATTTGCTTTGTGTTCTACTCGTGGTGGCTAGTTCTATTTGATTTGTGTTCTACTCGTGGTGGCTAGTTCTATTTTATTTGTGTTCTACTCGTGGTGGCTAGTTCTATTTGATTTGTGTTCTACTCGTGGTGGCTAGTTCTATTTTATTTGTGTTCTACTCGTGGTGGCTAGTTCTATTTTATTTGTGTTCTACTCGTGGTGGCTAGTTCTATTTGCTTTGTGTTCTACTCGTGGTGGCTAGTTCTATTTGATTTGTGTTCTACTCGTGGTGGCTAGTTCTATTTGATTTGTGTTCTACTCGTGGTGGCTAGTTCTATTTGTGTTCTACTCGTGGTGGCTAGTTCTATTTGCTTTGTGTTCTACTCGTGGTGGCTAGTTCTATTTGATTTGTGTTCTACTCGTGGTGGCTAGTTCTATTTGATTTGTGTTCTACTCGTGGTGGCTAGTTCTATTTGTGTTCTACTCGTGGTGGCTAGTTCTATTTGATTTGTGTTCTACTCGTGGTGGCTAGTTCTATTTGATTTGTGTTCTACTCGTGGTGGCTAGTTCTATTTGATTTGTGTTCTACTCGTGGTGGCTAGTTCTATTTGATTTGTGTTCTACTCGTGGTGGCTAGTTCTATTTGTGTTCTACTCGTGGTGGCTAGTTCTATTTGATTTGTGTTCTACTCGTGGTGGCTAGTTCTATTTGTGTTCTACTCGTGGTGGCTAGTTCTATTTGATTTGTGTTCTACTCGTGGTGGCTAGTTCTATTTGCTTTGTGTTCTACTCGTGGTGGCTAGTTCTATTTGATTTGTGTTCTACTCGTGGTGGCTAGTTCTATTTGTGTTCTACTCGTGGTGGCTAGTTCTATTTGATTTGTGTTCTACTCGTGGTGGCTAGTTCTATTTGTGTTCTACTCGTGGTGGCTAGTTCTATTTGATTTGTGTTCTACTCGTGGTGGCTAGTTCTATTTGTGTTCTACTCGTGGTGGCTAGTTCTATTTGATTTGTGTTCTACTCGTGGTGGCTAGTTCTATTTGCTTTGTGTTCTACTCGTGGTGGCTAGTTCTATTTGATTTGTGTTCTACTCGTGGTGGCTAGTTCTATTTGATTTGTGTTCTACTCGTGGTGGCTAGTTCTATTTGTGTTCTACTCGTGGTGGCTAGTTCTATTTGTGTTCTACTCGTGGTGGCTAGTTCTATTTGCTTTGTGTTCTACTCGTGGTGGCTAGTTCTATTTGATTTGTGTTCTACTCGTGGTGGCTAGTTCTATTTGATTTGTGTTCTACTCGTGGTGGCTAGTTCTATTTGATTTGTGTTCTACTCGTGGTGGCTAGTTCTATTTGATTTGTGTTCTACTCGTGGTGGCTAGTTCTATTTGATTTGTGTTCTACTCGTGGTGGCTAGTTCTATTTGATTTGTGTTCTACTCGTGGTGGCTAGTTCTATTTGCTTTGTGTTCTACTCGTGGTGGCTAGTTCTATTTGATTTGTGTTCTACTCGTGGTGGCTAGTTCTATTTGATTTGTGTTCTACTCGTGGTGGCTAGTTCTATTTGATTTGTGTTCTACTCGTGGTGGCTAGTTCTATTTGATTTGTGTTCTACTCGTGGTGGCTAGTTCTATTTTATTTGTGTTCTACTCGTGGTGGCTAGTTCTATTTTATTTGTGTTCTACTCGTGGTGGCTAATTTTATTTGTGTTCTACTCGTGGTGGCTAGTTCTATTTGCTTTGTGTTCTACTCGTGGTGGCTAGTTCTATTTGATTTGTGTTCTACTCGTGGTGGCTAGTTCTATTTTATTTGTGTTCTACTCGTGGTGGCTAGTTCTATTTGATTTGTGTTCTACTCGTGGTGGCTAGTTCTATTTGATTTGTGTTCTACTCGTGGTGGCTAGTTCTATTTGATTTGTGTTCTACTCGTGGTGGCTAGTTCTATTTGATTTGTGTTCTACTCGTGGTGGCTAGTTCTATTTGATTTGTGTTCTACTCGTGGTGGCTAGTTCTATTTGATTTGTGTTCTACTCGTGGTGGCTAGTTCTATTTGCTTTGTGTTCTACTCGTGGTGGCTAGTTCTATTTGTGTTCTACTCGTGGTGGCTAGTTCTATTTGATTTGTGTTCTACTCGTGGTGGCTAGTTCTATTTTATTTGTGTTCTACTCGTGGTGGCTAGTTCTATTTGATTTGTGTTCTACTCGTGGTGGCTAGTTCTATTTGATTTGTGTTCTACTCGTGGTGGCTAGTTCTATTTGATTTGTGTTCTACTCGTGGTGGCTAGTTCTATTTGATTTGTGTTCTACTCGTGGTGGCTAGTTCTATTTGATTTGTGTTCTACTCGTGGTGGCTAGTTCTATTTGATTTGTGTTCTACTCGTGGTGGCTAGTTCTATTTGATTTGTGTTCTACTCGTGGTGGCTAGTTCTATTTGATTTGTGTTCTACTCGTGGTGGCTAGTTCTATTTTCAAACAATTTATTTCCTAGTGCATGTCTCAGGTACTATGATAAGTTTTTGCATGCGATTTTTACTTCAGGTTCCAAATTCAAATCACATTAACGACCAGCGGGTCATAATGAAATCCAGTACAATATTATATGCCCGGTTAGACCCTAGGGCTAGACTTACTTTAGGTTACAATGAGTACAACACTGTCGTGGCCACTCCCCAGCCAATATAAAACCAGCGTGTATAATCAGTAATAACAGAACAAAGGATTAAAATATAAACATTAAAAAATGGTGAAATTAGAACAGTTTTCGAAATTCAGTGTTTTATTCTTTTTTTGGCTTCGCTTGTTTGGTGTTTTATTCGTATAGGATAATATAGCTCTATGGAATAGCTCCATTTAGCCAGCCAGTACCTAGATACTTTGAGCATGTTTTATTCTATAATTCGTGCTTGTTCTAAATTCAAAATGTTTTTATTCACTCAGTGAGTAAAAACAGTTTTATTCACTGTTATCGATGGATCAAATGCCCTTTTTCGAGTGGCAATGGTAAAAAATCATGTATCTATCCTGTTTGTTGTGACCCAGCACACTGTCAGTGTCCTCTGCGCTGCCACCAACGACGCCAAAGATGTGGCGAAGTGCTGGCCAAAAAATTTTAAAATGTCGTACCATTGACACTTTCACGAAGAAGAAGACCGGGTCTTTCCCAAAGTGGTCTTCCACTATTAAAAGTAAATCTGTTGCTGTTCATATTATCGTCTAGGTCACAAATAGTTAACCCATTCGTCATAGTTTATTGGAAGTGAATATAACTTTAGTTAGCACTTCTGCTAACAGCTTTTTATACGTTGATTATAATGACAGATGTCAAATTAATCTTCAAGTGATGTAGCGTTTAAAATCGAGACATTTCCGAAATCAGTATTCGATTATTATTAACTACTGTTCAATTATCAACACTTTTTTAATAAAAGTATGACGGATGTAATTACTCAATGAAGTGGCTACACATAAATGAAACTATTAAAATGAATCTAATATTAATTTGGTAAAAATAAATCGACTTTTACGCAGTAGATATTTAATAAGTAGCGTAAAATGTACTTATATTTTAATCATTTCCATTAACCAACGCTGGAAGAAACCGCGACGCCATTTAATTTGAGTAGACTTAGGTATTGTCATATTAGTATCTACTGATTTATCAATAAGTCTACTCAAATTAAATGGCGTCGCGTAATGGCGTACTCATATCTCTCGAGAAAATTTTAAGTCTTTTAAGACTAAGAGAAAGTGGGAATATCAGAAAAGGTAACACCCCGTCATCATTAATAGCTATTAGACTGTACCTAACCGTCTCATTGCAGAGCAAAGGAAGGAAGACCTAAGATCTTATGTAACAGAGAAGGAACGAGCACTGATTGTTTGGTCATTGTAGGTTAATTCTAGAAGAATTTACATTCTGCTTCCTCCACTTTCTCCCTACTATCATCTTCACCTTATATGATTACTAAAATAAATTTAACCTTGCCCTCTTTGCCTCCTTCTTATTTCAGATGTCTTCCTAGTTTGCAAACATCCCATCCGGGCCTGTTTCACGTATTTATCGAAGTCCTTTCTCATCTGTTACTCAATCTCGCGCTCTTCTGTGTCATTCCGTACTGCGCACTGCGTCCATCGTTTGGCTTCCTATATAGGTTCCAACGCTTCTCCTTTTGTCTCAAACTTGAATCCATATACATTGCTAAAGTCGTTTACAAGCTGCGTTTTCTACTGTTGGATTAGGTATGTCTATTGTAAATCTGAAATCGCAGTCATGACTGTGTAAAGGAATTCATGCGTCTGACAAACTCTTACGGAAAACATACGTGTGTAGGTATATACTGGGTAGCTTTTGTTTCTAATCCCTCTGACGAATTTAGTCATTTTTAACACTCAGCATCATACGTGAAATTACGTGCTAAAGTGCATTTACTTTCAAGATGTTTAAATGTCGCCTGAACGTTAGCAGTTTTAGAGACTAGGTAGTCCTATCTGTAAATCAATGATTCGACATTTTACATAGGCACAAAAGTTCTCTGTCAGAGGCGGCGTAAGGCGTGGGCGACGTGGGCAACCGCCTACGGCCTCGCGGTCCGAGGGGCCTCGCGCCTCGAAGGTTTAAGCATTACTTAAAAGCCGTGAAAGCGACGAAAAAATTGTACTCGTCATAAAACGTCATAAATACTGACGTATCAAATTTGTTTTTATTTAGTCTAGCAACATTTGCTGGCTTTGCGTTGCTATCGCGGGGAATCCCCGCCGGCCAGAGCTGGGGATTTCCTATTCTCTTTGTGTACGTTACTTTTACGCTTCTCAACGGCTAGAAAGCCAATAACAATATCGCACGCAGTGTTGCACCGTACAACGTTAAACAAACATTAGTAAATTCGGATCCAGGAATGTAAACGTTTCCCATAACGGATTCTCAGCGTCATGATATAGTTCAATGCGGCCCCACAAAGTAGTTAAATAATAGTGATGAAGATTATCCCAAAAACGATGATCAAATGCACTTTTCTAATTTCATTTCTTGAGAAAACTAAATAATGGTGAAACTCAAAATCGTCGCTGGTTTATTCAATTTCTCAAAATAAAGTTTTTTGTTTTCCATGCAGATTATTTGGCAATTTACAAACTCTGTGACTGGAAACACTTAAGTAGTATTTTACATAGACATGAGAATACCAAAGAACATTATGGCCTTTATGTTCCAACGGATAACATTCGAGAAAGGAATAAAGCACGGAAAAACAATACACAAAGAAAACGAAAGGCTTCATGAATCTCAAAAACATTGGCACAATTTGTTTGAAAGATTGATTAATTGATAATTATCATTAATTTCTTAGCCTCTCATAATCTGGCATTTAGAGGTCACAGAGAATCTCTCAAGACAGACGACGACACTAGGAATTCTGGTAACTTCATAGCCTTATTTAAATTGAGATCCAAATTTGATCCTACGTTACGGGGACACATGAAACGCATTAGTGACAAACAACTTGTACACCATTATCTATGCCACGATATTCAAAACGAATTGATCACACTGATCTCAAAAACAGTTACCGATGAAGTGATTTGTAGGGTAAAAGAGGCAAAATATTATTATTTTTTGCTCGACTGCACTAGAGACTGTAGTAGAGTTGAACAAATGTCAGTTATCTTAAGATTTTGTAATACATCAACCGGAACAATAGAAGAAAACTTTATCGGATTTCTTGCTATCACTGAGACGACTGGAGAATATACTAATGCAATACTGGAAGAACTAGAAAAAAATGGCTTAAATATTCAAAACAAGGATACGACAATGGTCCAAATATGGTAGGCGTAAACAGTGGAGTTAAGTTTTTTATTCTATAAAATTCGTCTTCTTGCGCCACCAGAGGGCCTCGCGAAATGTACCTCGCCCACGTCAAATTTAGGTCATGCCCCGCCACTGTTCTCTGTGTAGGTTAGGTAGGTACTGGAATATTGAGCAAAGTGACCAATTAGACTCTGACTATGTTCTCAGACCCCCCCCCCCCCGTATCTGCCTTTTTTAGCATTTTACAACATCAATATGTAGATAATTGGTATAATTGGCACGAGTCGTGAGCACAAATTCCATCTTAACTTTAACTGCCCTCGTCAGCGTGCTCTTGTATTCTGTTTTCTATTTGTATAAAAATGCTTGATTATATCGACCCTTTTCATGAAGAACATCGTAAGCGACAATTTGCACTTTTTACAGAAAAGGGTTTTTGTTTCCTAATTAACGATGTTATCATTTACGATTATAATTTCTTACAACAATAAAGTCGTGTAAATTTAAAATAAAATTTAAGAGTAATCGCGACAAGGTGTAAAACTGTTTAGATAAGAGGTTACGAAGAAAAAATAGTTTTGTGATTTTTGGCGCTTACGGTGTTTTTCCTGAAAAGGCTCGATATTGTGATATATTAATTTCATTGCTCCCACCCGTGTGCAACCAGCCGTGATAGGAAATAAGATTCGTTACATTTAAGAGTAGAGTTTGTGCTCACGGCTCTTGCCAACCATAGGTACCAACTTTAATTGACTCACGAGAGAACCCAGGACTCAAACCCATTCCATCGCTCATATTTAATAGTAAAATGTTCCCAGAAGTATTTAATGGAAAACATCTGACTAATCAGCTCTTATCACTTGTAAATTAAGTAATTATTTGTTGGGCAACCGTGACAAATAGCCGTTTATGTTCCATTGTTTGTGTTTGCTATGCGGCGCCTTAATAAAGTCGACCAGCCTTCGTCTACCGCACCATTATGTACTGGACCTTGGCACGAAACTGGAACCGATGATGAAAAAATACCTGGTAATGTACACACGATTCATTTCATTGCATTTACACTAGTGAGCAGCCGGTACAGGGAGTTGTATCGTGTTTGAGACAAATGTTTTGAGCCAAAGAGTGATTGTAGAACTGTAAAAATGTCCCTCAAAATACTTGCGTATTCGGATACTATATAAATAGTTAAATCCATTTCTTTTAAGGGTTTTATTAATCCCCTCAGTTTTGAATAGAACTATGAGGTCTGAACACTTGGATAAATTCGAGAAAGTATCTATTATGAAACAACTTTAGACATTAAAATCATCAAGATTTTAAATTTGACACAGCATCTCTCAGTCTCTCTTCCTTCAGTTAACGATATAGCCGCTGCTGGTTTGAGATTCTCCAAGTGATGTTCATGACATATTCAGCTCTAGCAGTCCATTTAATTTTGTGTTAATTTCACTATCTTGGATAAACAGGGATGAGCAGAATGTGCCGCTTTCTGCTCATCCCTATTTATTTTATTTATTCTGGTCCAAATCATTCCTTGTTTTCTTACAAGCATTTTTTTCCTTCGTTATTATGTGTTAGATTTCCCAATTTAATTATTTTATTAGTTAAGTAGGTACCTTACATAGTGAATAACAAAGATTAGGTAATTGAACGTACGTGTCGGGAAACGAGGGAGTCTTATCAAAATGTGGCTGTTATTTTAGTATATTGTGGATTGTAAGACTTCCACGCGAACGAAGTCGCAGGGTACAGCTAGTATAATATCAGGTTGGCACAAAAGTAATGAGACACTTGATTTACGTTTTATATTTTTATTATTATTACAATACAAAAAGCTTAGTCAATGATGTAATCACCATTAGCATCTAAGACTTCTTGCCAACGATCCGGCAAAGTTTGGATGCCTTTCTCCCAGAACTCTGATGGCTGTGCCTTGAAAAAGTTGTTCAACTCCGCCTCTACATCGAGAAATCATTATTTACCCCGCAAATGTTATTTCAGGGTCTCTAAACAAATGATAGTCTGATGGGGCTAGGTCTGGGGAATAATGTGGGTGGGGTATCGTTTCCCAGCCCAAGTTCCACCGTTCGCCAACAGTTGGACTGTTGGCGAACAGCAGATGCGACGTGAGGTCGAGCGTTACCGTATAGCAAAATTACACTGACTTGTCTTCGTGTTTTTTCTTGATAGCAGCAGATAGTTTGATGAGCTGGGTTGAATATTTGTCAGCGTTTATAGTTTCATTGTGTGTGTGTTCATAAAACATCATGCCTTGCGCGTCCCAGAAACAGCAAAGCAGATCTTTTAAGCGGTTCTTTTGACTCAGCTTCGGTTGAGTTGGTGGCGTTTCTTCTTGAAACAGCCAAGAAGCACGACGTCTATCGTTCTCGTAATGAATCCATGATTCTCTTTACGTCTGGGTCGCGGCAAAAGTGATTGACAGATAGCGACACGGACTGCACGACTGGCGTCTGTAAGGATGTGCGGTACCCATCGAGCCAAAACTTTTCGATACCTAAGCTCATGCAGATGGTATTCCACGGCGTAGTGACTGCAGTTAAGTGCTTCCGCTAAGTCATGAGTGGTAGCATCCGGATTCGACTGCAGTTCGCGGCGTAAATCGTCATCATTCACTGCGGGTGGTCATCCTGAGCGTGGCTGACTTTCAAGGCTCCTGTCTCCTGATTTAAAACGGTCAAACCATCGGGACACCGTCGGATGGTTTATACTTCCAGCGCCCAACGCAGTGTTGATATTGTCAGCCACAGCCCGCGCACTGTGGCCAAACAATTACTCGTATTATAAGTATATGTAGTGTTCGAACTTGTCGCTCATCCAGTTTTCTTCAAACTGACTAAACCGATCGCGAGGGTGGCTTTATGTACCCCCACATCACAAGTGCCTAGAATGTTCTACATAACATTCGAGAATATTATCGAAAACAATTAACTTTAAAAAGGAAATGTATACCTAGAGTTTTGTAGTGTCTCATTACTTTTATGCCAACCTGACAATAATAACGTTTTATGAGGTTATTAAAATAAAAACAATGGAATTGTTTTATTGAAAATTTTAGACTTAGGTACATCCTCCATGATCGCCCGAAAGACACAGTGGAGCATACGGTGGAGGTTTGCCCGGCTTAGGCGAGCACCGCCGCGTCCTCACGGAGTCAATCGGCGGTGGCGATCGCTCGTGTCCAGCCCTGGTAGAGGCCATGCTACGGAGCGAGAGTGCATGGGAAGCCGTCACCTCCTTTTGCGAAGCAGTAATGCTCGCGAAGGAGGAGGCGGAACACGTGAGGGAGAGGCAATCTTTGCGCCCTCACGCCCCTAGTCGCCGCAGGAGACGCCCTAAGCGTCGGGAATCAGGAGCCGATTCCCGGCCACCGTAGGCGCGGGCTTGCGGACGGCGAGCAATGGGTAGCTCACCGTCCGGTAAGGACCAGGCCCGGCTTGACGGCGCGTTGTGTTCCACGTGCGCCTCAAAGAGATGTCAGCACTAATTGACGGGGTCCGCTAGGGCCGATGCCTGCCAGGGTCGCTGGATGTTCAAAAGAGTTACCGTGGCCCTTGGCACAGGCAACTAAAGGAACACGGGTGGGTTTTTGTCAGCACAAGTCCGACACGCCCTCTCCCGCTCCGCCCAGAGCGGGAGAGGTCATTTGATGATTTCCCATCCAAAACAAAAGGTACATCCACCATTTTGCATTTTTTCGGCCGTATGTTTGTTTATCACCCTACCTTCATATAGAACCCCATTACTGTCTTTCTAGTGGTCTATTAATTTTGACTGCATTGAACTGTCCAACATGTTATACTATGCGGTTCTTAGAAAAGTCCACAAGCGAAAGGTGCGTAGATTATTTTCAGTGGGTATCTACGTGCAAGTCCAACTCTGGCTTGCGTTCGCCTGTTCGCAAAATGATCGATTCCTACAATGGGACTTGAACAAATAGACATTTTTGCATGTGCTCCCTATAAGTTCAAAAGTCTTATACTTTCTTGAATTTTTTTTCTTTTCTGCACCATGGCAATCCGTCCTAGGACAATAAGCCACTGTGTTGGCCAACTTCGAGTCTATTTGGTTTCATTTTATTTATTAGTATGAGAGAGCTTCCATTTGTGTTCTCTATGCGAATCTGTCGCTGAGACTGGGGATGTCACATCTCTTCAGCCTCGTATGCTGTGGTCCTCCTACTACACTCAGTGCTAGTGCTAGCTCATTTGTGTGTGGTTCAAGTCTTTTCTGATATTTTACACTATGCTGACTTATTTCTTGCTTTACTGTTCGTATATTGAGGTCTAGGTACATATATTTGTTGCTTATTCTTTGGGATATATTGAACATGTTTCTTAGAACTTTATTCTGAAATCTTTACAAAAATTTTCGATGTTGCTATTGCTTGTTGTTCCCCATAGTTGAATACCATATGTCCAGATTGGCTTAATGATGGCTTTGTATACCATCATTTTGATCTCGTTGCTTAGGTGGGAGTGGCGATCTGTTAGCCAATATACACCGCGGAGTTTGCTGTCAAGTTGTTTACGCTTGGTCCAGATGTGCTTCTGCCAAGTTAATATCCGATCTATGTGTAGACTCAAGTATTTTGCATGTTCTTCTTGTGGGATATCTTCGTTGTATAATTTTACTGGCAGGCAGGTTTCTTTTCTGAGTGTGAAAGTTACATGAGTGGACTTGGTTTGGTTTGCTTTTATTCTTCATTGTTTCAACCACTTCTCTATTTCGTTCAGATGGGTTTGTATTTGGGATGAAGCAGTTTCTGAGTCGGAATGTACTGACAGGGCAGCAGTGTCATCAGCGTAAGTCGCAGTTATTGTATCCCCATTAGTTGGAAGGTCCGCAGTGTAAATCAGGTATAGAACCAGTTCCAGTATGCTGCCCTGAGGGACATCTGAGCGTATCTCGTAAAGGGCAGAATATTCACTATTACATTTAACTAGAAAACTTCTTCAGTTGAGGTAGGATAAGAGTATGTGGGTAGTATGAAAGCGGAAGAGACTTTATTAGTTTGTATGCCAGTCCATCGTGGCAGACCTTGTCGAAGGCTTGACTTATGTCTAAAAAGGCAGAAGAGCAGTACAATCGATTTTCTAGGCATCTACTGATGACATCTACAGTGCGATGAACTTGTTCAATTGTACCATGTTCTTCTCGGAATCCAAATTGATGGCTGGGGATTATGTTGTTTAGGTGCTCTTTCATTCTGTTTAAAAGTTTTATCTGACATTTCCTGCTATTTTAATATTGTAATCATGATTAATTATTGACATTATTATTTTATTATTATTTGTACATCATCAAGTGGTAGGACATAGAGATCATAATATACTTGACTGTAACACCTATTGTAACCTATGTTCACAAATAAATAAATTGAATTGAATTGAATTGAATTGAAAAGGATTATTTCAATTAGTTTACCAATTACTGATAGGAGGCTTATAGGTTTATACGAGGTCCTTGCGTGTAGTGGTTTGTTTGTTTGGTTAAGGCACCATTACGACTTGAACAATTTTCCATTGGTCTGGTAAGTGTTCAAGCCTGATGCAGGCATTGAAGATCTTGACTAGACACATGATACCCTTGTGTGGTACATGTTTCAAGAGGGTTGCGTCGACAAGATTGTAACCTGGTGCTTTTCCTTCCTTGAGATATCTTATTTCTCTCAAAACCTCTTTAGGATTTACACTTTTTAGTGCTAGGCACATTTTTGCAGAGATGAATATTAACGTACTCTTTTATTTCTATGACTCTGAGAATGGTTGAAAGACAGCGCTTAAATGGTCAGCGAAAGTGTTTCTCTTTTTCTAATCTTGCCCACCTTCCTATGTTATCTCTAATAGGAGTTATTTCAGCTTTAGGTTTGTTTAAGGTTTTGGTTGCTTTCCACAACGAATAATTCGTATCTATTGTGGGTGATAGCGTTGACAGATAGTTCTAGAGGTTAAACATTTCTATTTAACATTTCTACGAGGCTCATTAATTCTTTTGAACATTAAAAAGTACTTGTACTTATTTGTAACCCTAACGATTATTTTCACTGTTATGTATAATATTCTATAGCTGTACTGCTTGTGGGTGTACTATAAGTACACCTCTGCCTAACCCTTCGGGGAAACAAGGCGTGATGTTATGTTATGTTATGTATCCTAAAGCTAATCTGTTATCAGCGTTGTGGGCTGCAATATTGTCTATAATTTTTATGTATTTCTTGTTTCTATGTTTTATATTGCAGCTGTTTATTGTACCCTTCGAATAACAAAAAAAAAATCGTATATATAAATTCACACAAATTCATGAAAATTAAATAAATACTAGCTTTAACTTTTATTTTCAGTTATTTCTCCTCGCTATAATCGTTACGTGCCAATCAAATGATGTGTCATGGAGTAGGCAGCTGAATGCCTACAAAAAAAATGATCTCAACCAAGGAGCCTACATAAACAAAGGAGGTGGCCGTAGCGACAGAAGTATAGATAGAACAGCATATGATGGGAGTGTTTATGTTGTAAGATCAAGAGGTCTCAACGATGACGTGAGGCATGCCGGTAACCCACCTCGTGGAGATAACGTCAAGACTTCGTCTACCCTTGTTGTTGGGAAACTGCCAAGTAGAAGTAGTCAAACTCCTAATGCCTGGAAAGTCAGTCCGAACAAAGGATCTGAAGTTGCCAGAGCAAGTGGCCAATCCCAGGGAGTTCGTAAAAAGAACCATAAAGCTACTCTTACAAGAGCACATAAGGTTGATAAAGACCCTTTAGTTTGGAATCGAGCTCGCTTTGATAATGCAGCTTCCGATGACCATGTCGTTCGGCAAACTAGAAGCCTACCATTAGGAGTAACTGCCGTTAATCAAGCAACGTTTGTTAGCAGAACCAATAATCTTGACCAAGGAACTAACGTCTTAAGAAGTAGTGACCTAAACAGAGCCAGAACCTACGGCCAAGAAAATTATCTTAACAGAGCAGATGGCCTTATTCAAGCCGATTACGCAAGAAGAAATCTTGGCTCACCAGTTCCTGTTGCTAGAGCTGGAAACTATCTAAATAACCTCGATGGCGTTGCTCAAGGACTAAATGTTGAAAAAGCAAGTTACTTTGATAGATCAGCTCCAATAGTAAGAGAAGGAGACTATGGACCATTCAATTGGATTTATAAACCAAGACCTGATGAAACTAAAAGTGAACCTACAAATGACATTAGTAGATCAGATAGTATAAGACCAGCAGCTCAAATGAGTCGACACGGGTATAATCATCCAGATCCTGAAATTGAACGCAAGCATCAAGACCAATACGCTCCATCACTTTTAGATAATGCCAAAAGAATCGGTATCGAAGATAGTAACAACAATGACCGCGACAGCACGAAAGATATCAATCTCCCCAGCTTTGACCCTAATGATGACTACAGTCTCCTTAGTGATACTTACGGAAACCCTAACGATGGTTACGACGCCCCTTATGATGGCTACGGGATTAACGATGGCTCCGAAATTTCCAATCAAGGGCCTTATAATGGATACGGTGGCATGGATTATAACATGCTTGCTCCTGATTTTGATAGTTTCCGTGATAGCGATGATAAATCCATAACAAAAAATAAGATCACAAACAGCGCTTTAATCGCTGCATACAATGATAGTACTGACCAAAATATTTACAACAATACTGATCAAAAGACGATCACCGATCGCGGGAATTTTTTTGACGACGATAATGCATACACTGTGGATCACCGCGGCTTCCATAATACGGCCACGTTGTTTTCAGATGACAGTACCAAGAACGATGGCACTCCTGACATTGTTGAAATTAGCAGCAACAACGCCCCAATGAACACTAACGGTGAATGCTACTGCAACACTAACAACGGTCATCGTGTTTGTAACTGTGACCCAAACCACTGTGAGGGCGCGAACTGTCACCGCGTCACCACCCAAACGCAAACCACCACTACAACAACTTGCGAACTTTGTAAAGCTAGAGAAACGACAACGCCAAAACCCTATGTTTGTGACATATGCACACAACCACCACCACCGCCGCCACCTCCACCGCCGCCACCGCCACCGCCTCCACCGCCACCACCACCACCGCCACCGCCACCACCACCACCACCGCCACCACCACCACCCCCGCCACCACCAAGGTGTGATTGTCATTGTGAACCCTGCAGACCTAAATGTGACCCCTGCAAGCAAAGAGAATCTAGTTGTGAATGCAAACAAAGCTGTAGCTGCGGATGCAATTGCTGTAAAAGTGAAAGTAGCTGCTGTAGAAGTGAAAGCAGTTGCTGCAAGCATAGTAGTAGCAGTTGTTGCAAAAAAAGCTGCCACAGTTGCAAACCAAAAAGGCCTAGCTGCAACAACTGTGATTCCGGTCAAGACTTATCAAACAATTATGGAGAAAATGGAAATAATTACTATGGGGAAAATGGAAACAATTACCATGGGGAAAATGGAAACAATTACCATGGGGAAAATGGAAACAATTACTATGGGGAAAATGGAAATAATTACTATGGAGAAAATGGTAATAATGCTTATAATGACTATTATAATAATTATTATAAAAATCAAGCAGCCGCAGCATTTGCTGGTAGTGCTGGTGGTCAATTACATGCCAATATTCAAGGAAATGCATGGGCTGGAGCCTACGCTGGTGGAGGTGGCCAGATCACCGGCCGCGGCAAGAGTGCTTCCGAACAATCTGGCTCCAGCAGCGGAACCGTAACCTTATACGCTGATACCGACTTGGACGATGCCCCCAAAAGTAGCAGCAAGAGTAGCAATGCTGGCAGCAGTAAGAGCAGCAGTATGAGCAGCGTAGCTGGGAGCAGTAAAAGTAAGAGCAGCGGGAGTAGCAGTATTAAGAGTAGCGGTGGCAGTATCAAGACCAGCGGGGGCAAACGTAGCAGCAGTGTCAGCAGTTACAGCGGCAGCGCCACGTACAATGGCGGCGGTGGCAACCCTTACAACCATCTCTTCAGCAGTTTCAGCAAAACCGGTCTCTTTCCAAGTAACCCCATGATGGGTCCGTTCGGCAGGTAACACAATTTCTAGTTAAGTTAAGTACTGATAATAAATTGATTTTTGGATTTTTGTGTTGTTTTATTGAATGAATTCTTCAAAAGTTTATTTAGTTGGCAGGACACCGTGAAGGGTCCTGCGCCGAAGGCCGAAGCCAGTTGAAGAGACCAAGATTTCGCTTTTCTGTCTAGGAGTTTCATCTTTGAAACTGTAAAAGCGCTGCAATGTACGAAAGTATGCAGGGTATGACAGTGTTCGCTGAAATGCTAAACCTAACCTTGTTGTATTGCACTCGCTTATGATGAATGATTGATAGATAGGTCAGCCACACCTCAGTAGTAACACTTTGAAATACAAAAACCATCTTTACCTAAGCTATGACACAAATAATTGTGACCATGAACATGCGGTGATAGATCTACTACACGTGGAAAATCTACTTTTGTTTAATACAATCAAATGTGATATGGATAATTTATGTATTTTAAAAAAGCACAGCCACATCACAAACATTACCTAGGTACACTCATGCTAGAAACAGTTTTAATAACTAAAGGACTAGGTAAATGCAGCTGACAATTAAGGCGTAGGTACATCGATGCGTTCACTACAATATATTGCTACTTTGAAATTTAATCAATAAACTACAGGCAAAAGGAGTATGTAAGGATCGTAGCAGGTGGCGGGTAGCACACAATAAAACAAATAAGAAGTTGAAAAATAAATAATCTGTTTCGATTGGTATGCCACAGCCCGAAAATAGGGAAGCATTTTCTAACATCAATCATCAAATGAACACCGTAGATATACAGAGTGTAAGGGACAGCCCTCCGCAAACTAACAGGGTGCATTCAGCTCCTTATTTTGAATCATATTCCACCAGAAATATTCTCAGGAAAATTTTCATTTTTTTATCGTATTTTCAGTTACCTACTATTCCTTTATTACAATGTAAAATTACATTTTCTGAACGCAGCACTCCGTTTATGCGTAAATAAAACAGCTAAAATCAAAAAATCAGCAATGAATGTTGAAATAATCGGTGGCCTAATGCTTGCTGCGCTGCCGTTCGCTACGCGCGTTTTGCCACGGTAACGATACATTGCGTGTGAGGTAATAAAACCAGGTTTATTGGATTCCCATAACGTTCCTGAAATAATTTCATGTACCGATTTAATCATACTAAGATAGTATGATATACTGAATTCACCCCATCAGTCTGCGGAGGGGGCTGTTCCTTATACCCTGTATACTGGGTTGTGGCGGTCAATAATTGAGCGCCACAACCCAGTTACTGGGTAACACGTATCAAAGATCTATGGTACAATAACAGACTTTCGGACGTTTAAATACATATATTCCCATTTTCCCCAGGAAATGCATTTATTCGTTCAGGATACAACCGTCTGGCTCATTAGTCTAGTGGTCGCAAGCGCTACTGCTGCGCATGAGGTCTTTGGTTCGATTCCTCAGGTCGCACATATTATTGGATTTTTTCATCAGGAATTTCTTAATAGCAGCCTGGAGTCTGGACCGCGACTTCGTTCGCGTGGATGTCGTATGACACACAATATACTAAAATAGGAGCCTGGAGTCTGCACCGCAACTTCGTTCGCGTGGATGTCGTAAGATACACAATATAATACTAAAATAGAAGCCTGGAATGTGGACCTCGACTTCGTTCGCGTGGATGTCGTAAGATATACAATATACTAAAATAGCAACCTGGAGCCTGGACCGCGACTTCGTTCGCGTGGATGTCGTAAGATACACAATATACTAAAATATTTGACTATTTTTGATTAAATGTACAATCGGATTTTGTCATGAACTAAAAAAAGATCACTCATACCAAATGCACATGAGGTTCGCCACTTTCGCCATTTTCGCAGCCGGTAGTCGCTCCTACAGAGTACCTAACCTACCTACATAGCCGGGCCAGTATAGCTATATTTACAACCATTCGACAGGCTGCCATGTCGAAAATATTTTTTTTTTCTGATCTGCCTTGCCCCAGGATAGCATATAGCTATCAAAGCAGCGGTCTTCTGATTGAACTGTCTTTTTCGGGTTTCGTATTTGAGATAACATTGATTGATCTTCGAATCAGCGAGGAAACGTATCGAATGGTTGAGCTAGGTAGGTAGCCCACCACTAGTAGGATTTCACTAATAAGATAAAGCCTCGTTTACACAAGGGAGTTTTTCTCGACCGTCGAGAGGTATGTCCTTGTGACTCGATCGACCACAAGGGTGCAATAAAACGCCATGCGATTCTCGCCTTCGAGACTTGCCTTTCAACGGCAGTCAACGACGGTCGATATAAATACTTACTTATAAGGTACCTTGTGTATACGCAGCTTCAGGCACGTCCCCATAAATAATGCACTGTAAAACCTGTCCCACCGCCGCCAAGAAAGCGACTAGCTATCAACGATTTTTTCGCTCAAGGAACGTACGAAAGTAGGTCCCGTGTATGAAAAATAGATAGGTATTAATAATTGATCGTTGATTTTTCACACCGCCGCACAGTATGTCGACTGAAATCGTTATCAAACACTCGAAAACAAAGTGTCGTTTAACGTAAACAACACCATAGAGGCGCTAATTCTAGGAATTGTTTTCGTTTAACACTGTGGATTTGTTTTGTTTGAAATGTGTAAGTACCCTTTATTGTGTAAATCACAAATGCACATTTATTCAGTTGCAATTTAGCACTACGTTGGTTAACATCTCCAAAGAAATTTTGTGATTGAATCTATTTTACTAGTGATGGATTATATACTAGAAGGTATGTATATTTTTATTATATATACATGATAAAGTAATTTTAACTGTGTAAATTTATAAAAGAAACCTACCCTCATACGTCTTTCAAGGCGTAATTTTTCTAACTTTCAAAGGTTTGTTGGAGGGTAACTAAAAACCCCCAGTCTACCCCAGTTTACTTTTTTTTTCTAAAGGTAGCTACATATTTAAGCTTTTAAATAATGTATATTTTTTTACCCCGAACACAGTCCAACATGGTTTTATTTTTATTTTTCAGAAGTTACATACAAACTTACTCGTATGGAATTTTTTCAAGAGTGGGTCAAATTAGATAAAAAGGATAAAAATAATTTAATGCTAAGGTATATAAAGCAGAAATGGAGCTTGGAGGATGTTGTAGATACATCAGAAAAATAAATTAAATTACAAATATCAAGATTTTCGGCAAAATTGACTGAAAAATGGAATTCTTGTCGATTCGATAAAAAAAGGATGTTGGAGAAAAATAAGACGTGGCTGGAAGGTGCAGACTTAGAGTTTAAGGTTGCTTTTCACAGACCACAGGCTTCCACATCGGCACCGCTTAAGCTACATCCTGGAAGACCGCCAATAGATTTCGAAAATGCTTCTGAGAAAACTAAAAAACGCCGCGTAGAAGAACTCGTTAGTGAGCGTAGCGCAAGTGAGCTAACGTTAGCTGCTGAGATAGCTCATAGAAAGGCAGGATACAGGAATGTAGCAAAAGCTATTAGAAGTAGCAACAGCCCAGCCAAGGGTAACCAATCCACGTCGGAATCTTGTGTTGGTGACAGACAATTAAGTAGTGATGAAGCTTTAGCGTATTATATAGACTCTAAGTGCACCACTCACTCTTACAAGCAGACAAGGAAGTGGTCTATGAAGGCGGGACATCGAGTGTTTCCATCATATTATAGCTTATGTAAGTCAAAATTATCTTGTTATCCACTACAGGAACACATTTCTATAACAGAATCACGCGCGGACATTAGGCTTCAAGCTATTTTAGATTTAACCACCAATCGATTAGTAAAAGTTCAGAATGAAGTTATTAGAAGTGTGCTCTCAAAATCGTCGTCGTTCACATTAGTCAGTAAATGGGGTTGTGATGGAAGTTCTGGCCACAGTACTTATAAACAGAAATTTGAAAACGTGGAAGCTACAGATGAGTTTCTGTTTGTTTTTTCTTTTGTTCCTTTACAATTATATGACAGTGATACCATCATTTGGCAAAATCCTCGCCCGTCATCGACCACCTACTGCCGACCAATAAAGTTTATTTTTGCTAAGGAAACAAAAGAACTTACAACTACAGAAACACAAAAAGTTTTGGATGAAGTTTCTCAACTGCTTCCAACATTATGTAACGTTGCAGGTTCTCAAATTTCTGTAAATCATAAGTTTCTTTTAACCATGACGGACGGGAAAATTTGTAACGCGTTGACGGATACACTATCCGCTCAAAAATGTTATATCTGTGGCGCCACACCCCTAATGATGAACGACGAAAGCAAGGATTTTCCTGCCAAACAAGATAATTTAAGTTTTGGTTTGTCTACACTACACGCATGGATCCGTTCCTTTGAGTGTCTCTTACACATAAGTTATCGCTTAGATTTTAAGAAATGGCAAGCAAGGTCAAAAGCTGATAAGGATCATTTAAAATTACGTTCGGAAATTATTAAAGATGTTTAAGAAAGAGTTAGGTTTAATTGTAGACAAGCCAAAACCGGGATATGGGAATTCAAATGACGGAAACACTGCCCGTAGGTTTTTTTCAAACGCAGCTCTAAGTGCTGAAATTACGGGATTAGACGTAGATTTAATTAAAAAACTCGGTATTTTGTTAACAACTTTGTCTTCTGGTTATGATATTGATTTAAATAAACTCGCGAAATATTGTTCAGATATAAAAACGCTTTATTTAAGTCTGTATTCGTGGTACTACATGCCAGTTACTTTACACAAAATACTTGTGCATAGCACTGAAGTAGTCAAATCTTCACTTCTTCCCATAGGACAACTATCGGAAGAAGCGCAAGAGGCTCGCAATAAAGATTGTCGTCGTTTCCGCGAGCACCACACTAGGAAAAGGTCACGTATTGCCACGAACACAGACTTGTTGCATATGCTTCTATTAACGTCTGATCCTTTGATTAATTCCCTTAGAGAAGTCCCTGTTAAAAGGTTGAATAAATTACCCGCAGAAGTTTTAGACATGATTATCCCGCCTTCACAGCCACTATTACAGGTACCAAGTAACCTTGATCATACTGATGAAAATTATTTGATACCTGATTCATCTGAATCTGAATGTGAGAGTGATTAATTATAAATTGGTATTAGGACTTACTATAATTATATTTAATATTTATTTATATAATACTTACAAAAATCTTATTCGGTTTATATGTTTTTTTAGATATAATCAGGTTGTAAATAGAAATTTCTAGTACTTGTACATAATATTAACATAAGTTCTTAGTGGTATTTGCATTTCATTTGAATTTATTTCTGCATTTTCATAAAAAAATAAAAAATCAATTTAGATGACTTTTTTGACGTATCTAATGAGATTGTAAGTAGTAATTTTCAGCCTTTTACATAATGTAACGTTTTGTTTTTGTATTTGTAATGTTTTTGTAGTTATTTTTTGCATAAATTCATTTTAATTTAGTGTGTATCATTAATTTTAAATAATTAAACCGGTCATTATAATATTTATATTTTTTAATTCATACCAATAACACCAGAACTCAGGAAAAATAATATTTTTGGCTTATTTTCATTCATCATAAGTGATATAACTCAAAAAATATTTCTGTCCAGCTAGCATGTTCTAGTCGACACACTGTGCGCCGGCGAGTACCTGTTTGTCGCATCAACAAGAGCTAGCAACGAGAGTACTCAGCGACGGTCGCGGGCAGAAAACTCGCTGAGAGACTCACGCTTGGTTCATACGCATATCAGCGAGTCGCTCGCCAACTCGTTGTTAGTTGCTAGCTCTACTCCCTTCTCGGTAATCACCGGCGGTGGGACAGGTGCCTAATATTATTATTAGTTGTGAAAAATGACAGTAAAAAAACTCTTTTGCAAATATTTCACATTTTTAATTTCCCACACACTTGGTTCCGACAATACAGATGAACTATGAACAAGTTTCAGAACATTTTTTTTCTCACCGTTTGGTAAAAATTAAATTAAAACAGTATTTTTTTCAAATACAAAAAAAAAATATTTGGAACCACTATTCTTGAAGGTATCATTGACAATATTATTTTCTTATTTTCATCGTTACTCATGTGAAGTGTTTGGTAGAATTTAATTTCATACCACTGTATGAAAATATTGTACTTCGCACACATTTTCCTATGTTAGCTTAAATTATTGAGGAATGAACTATTATTACTATATTCTATCTAATGACTCCAACATCACGATGCTGTTTCCTCTGATAACCTGAAAACAAAAACATTTACTTTAAAAATTATTTACTGGTTCTGGTGTTCAAGAGAGGCCTAACTGCAGAACATAAGCAAGGTCATGGGTAAGACGTAACAATCAGCATTTGGTTATTTATATGTCTTTGTAATTAATTACAATTACATGGGATGTTCAATAAAATAAATAAAAGTTGATTGTCTATTCAATCAATTGAAAATATGAGTCCTACACTTGACATAAACTTTTTTTTTTTGCACATAACTATAGTAAAAGAAAACAGGATTTATTGCTGTCGCCTCACAGACAATTTCAGTAAGTTTTTCTCTAACTTAGATGTATTTGTTTTATGTGTTGGAAAATTTAGAAACATGTTACTTGACACAATCAGAAAATTGTATGAATAATGATCTCTTCAATGTAAGGAACATTCAATTATCAAGTTGCAACCGGTGCCGGTGATGGTAATGTTGTCAACCAATACATTGACCATTTGGTTAAAATGAAATTCATAGAAGATGCAAACCGAGAAGGAGAGAGGAAAGAAGTAAATAATGAAGAGGCCAGTTTGCAAATGGAAAATCGAATGTGGAATTGCGAGGTACAGGCTCGAGTGAGGAAATAATTGAAATACTGAGTCTGGGCCAATGGGCAGAAGTGTTAGGTATACCCAGTGATTGTGAGTCTAGCTATTCTGGGGATAAGATTAAAAGTACAGTTTTATCTGATACAAAAGGCCCTTATAAAAAGCCTGATTGAGCCTGACAAATAGACATAATGTTAGATATTTAAATAAATACAAAATTGTTGACTTTAAGTATAAGTTGAAAGTTTAAATATATTTGTATACTTGGGGGAAGGTATGTTGTATATAGGTACCAACATACTTTGTAGTTTATAATTTTGTGCTTATAGGTTTCAAGTCTACCCTCCATCATTTATTATTGTTCCTACCCTACTCTTATGATTTACCCACTTGTATTTCGAGGCTACTTAGCTGAATACACAAATTACAATATTTGGTGTGTTATTGGACATATTAACATCGCTAACATATACAAAATATTTTAAAAAAGTAACTGGAGTTTCTTGGCCATTCTTCTCCACACAATACTACCTCTTGGTATCAAGAATCAATTTTAAATTTCTTGTAAATTTAATGTTCAAAAGTGCCTTTTAATGACCTGCTTGAAATAAATTATACACTTTGAAATCAAATTATACGCACCACCATGCCGATGTTATTCCGCTGTCCGTCTTTGCATTCCTCTACAGACTCGTCCAGCACTAAGTTCATGAAGGGATCGAATCCTCGCAGGACTCCGGTCACAGCGCGGCCAGCATTCAGTTTGATTGACAGCTTCTTGTCCATGAACCTGAAAATGTTAGGATTTTGTTAACATTGAAATTGTTATAAGTTAGCTTAGATGGACAGCTAATTATTCTAACTAAATTGGCCGTGATGACTTGTCATATTCTGGCTTGTTTATTGAAGAATAGAGCATGATTTTGAACATTATGAAACAATTCCAGTTTTACTTTATTTTTATCTTGAAAGTTATAATATTTAAAAATAGTAGGAATTAAATATAATTAATAGCTAATAATATTTTAGATAACTAGTTGAAATAGCTACTTTTACTTTAGATTCTACTACAACTGTTTTTTATTTTTATATTATTGATTTAGTATTATTAATATTGGAACGCCGACCTCTCCCCTCTCGGAGGTGGCGCTAATGGCTGCAACACAGTTTTTTAAACTAATGTAGCTTTTAACGAACACTAAAAATTTGTGAACCTGTTTTTGTTCCAGTAAAATATTTGATATTTGACTTGTTTCGAGAAAAATTTAATCTTTGCCGGGCAAAACTGATGTAAAAGGAGAGCTTAAAGGAAGATAAATCTGATAAGAGTGAAGAATAAGAAATTAAGTTCTTATAAAATGAAACGACAGCCTTTTGTTTAGGACTAGGTTATCAATGGCGCGCATGGGACGCCACATCAAGATACGTCTGTTTTTTCATAAATGCGACTTGAAAACTTACTTCTTCAATTCCGGAGGGTGAGCTTTCGACATTTTTGCTGTTTTTATTTAGTTTGAAATCACTTTATATGGTTATATTTATGGAATTTTGCGTTCGGCAAAATGTTTGCCTGGATTGTGCTTCCTAACTTTGAGAGAAATGTCAAAATTCAAATTGTCAATGCCGTCATGTGAATGATGGAAATAGTGCTGCCCACAACAAAAAAGAGAATAAAATATTAAAAAATCATGGAACCTTTTCACAAAAAAAAAAAACATTTCAACAAGGCATAGTGCAAAAGTAAACAACAACATCACGCTTGTATTCCCCGAAGGGTTAGGCAGAGGTGCATCTATAGTACACCCGCTTTTCGCCAGTTATGTTTATGTCCCATGTAACAAGGGGTGAGCCTATTGCCCAGATTGATGGATGGATTTGTGCCAGTGTACCAGGCACAAATCCAGAATCCGGGCTGCTACTAAGAAAAACAAAACGGAAAACTAAAGTAAAATAAAGCAAGTAAGCTCCAGATGCAAAAGTAAAGTAAGTTTATTTAGGCTCTCTTCATAATTAAAAAAATATTTTATTATTTTATCGTAGTGACAGGCACATAGTGCCGTTTGACGCTGTAAAATAAAAACAAAAAACGTTCAGCTACCAAATATGTTTGTATGATTTTATGTAATTTGTTAACTATTGAAATATTTGAAAGAAAAATAATTTATATAGTTTTCGAACGGACTCACTTTCAGGTGGTTTCTGTGTAGCCATAGCAAAAAAATAATACATTAGAAAATAATGCATAGTACAATTAGTACTGCTGGAGATCAGTCAATCTTTTAAATAATTACATTATAGATTGAAATTGTTAATTCGGAAAGTTACATGTACGTTGTACATTATTTTTATCTTTTGTTAATCTGCTGCTTTATTGCCATTGCTTAAAATAGTTTTGCAAATATAACCCAATTATTAACAAAGTCCACAAAATTCAAACTTAACGCATGTGACTAAGAGTATTTTAATTTAGTAGAATAATAGTCATTCCTTTTATCACACGTCAAAATAAGTTCCAATAGCAACAAGTAGACAGCTGGGAGGATGGATGCTGTTGTGATAAATATGCTATAATAAATAGTCCGTTCCGTTTATGACTATGAGATTTTAGCGCACCGAAGGACTACGTGTTGTTAGTGAAAGTTTGTGGTTGTGTTTTACGTTCAAAAATGGATGAATCCGGGATCGACATGGGATTCGATCTCGCAACGTTCCTGACGAAAGATTTTAGTGTTGATCAGAAAGTTTTGGAGGAGATGACTACTGCTCAGCAACACCAGGACTTCATGTTCTACGAGCTCAAATCGAAAGCAGTGCCGATAACTGAGAGGTGAGTGGCATTTTTTTTTATAAACATGTCTATCATCTAGTTGGTGATGCGCTCCGGCGAATGTCTACATTACGAATATTTTTAGCACATCATGAGGAACAATTTCACCGTAGTTCGAACGCCCGCGACCCTGAAAACTGGACTTGGCAAAGCCCCCAGTTTCACCTCTTGTTTATCTTTGGTCTACACAATTTTGCAAACATTCCATCGTCGGATGTATTGTGTGCAAAACGAAACTTACGCTTTCTTTAGTATTATCAGAGTAAACACGTAGTAAAAAAAGTTTCGTTAACTTGCAACTACGCGATTTTTAAATTTTCCCGCCGTTTTTTCGGGAACAGAATAAAAAGTTTGAAATAAAAAAAAAACATGTATTTTTATGGTTATCATGATTATCGCACTGGAAGATGTAGGGAGTAGGAAGTGTAAATATTTTGGTATGCACGGTATTACTTTCAAAAGTGACCTCCTTTGCGGGTCGCAAGACGCCCGACGACTTCTTGTCCACCTAAATGCCTATCTGACTTGGATTGTAGTTTGTTGTGTTTAGTAAAACTAGATATTTTATATCGTGCTATGCCATAAGCATTTTGTTTTTTATTATTATTGATATTTGCCCGCGCTTCGCGACTGCCGAGTTAGGTGTGAAATTCCGCAAATGACGTAAGAATTTTGCCATTCCTGCTGTGTAGTTTATAGTATCATAGTTCGTTCAAATTAGCCCAAAATCAAAATTGTTTTCTGAACTGACTGTAAATGCTCAAAACAGTTCGCACTACAAATGCTACAACCATGAAGTCTGGTTGATTTCTGCACGTGAAAACGACCTCAGTGCGGTTATTCGGTAACCTAACCCTTCAGTGGAGCAGTCTGTTCTGAAGCCCTCCTGCTTGGCTTATACTTCTCAGAGGATACAGAATGAGCTGAACACGGTTATCAGCTCATCACCACGCCGTGTTACAGTCCTCCGAGAAATCGCGTCACAAAATAAACACTATCAGCGAAATAGACAATCTATTTTCGTGCGCGTTCAATGACCTAATAAACACCTTGGATCCTGCCCTTGAACTTCGAATCTTCACAGTACTCTACACCTGGCATGGTCCAGGGCTTAGGTACACTATTCCTTTGTTAAGGAAACAATTAAGATCGGCTGTTTCCCGATGGTCTTATGTCTGTTTTGTCGAAAGAGGCCACTGCCTTGCGAGGCTACGACAGACAGATCTACCTACATCTATGACTCTATAATATAATGGAAAAGAATACTCTTACAGAATACTTTTTATACGCATATTGATATCATAAGCATTACAGATATTTAAATATCAGTAAATCGTGTAAATCGTTTAATAAAAAAAAAATCAATATCCAACTCTTGTTTTCAATTGATTAATTTGTTTGTCTGTATGCTTTTTAACTCTACCCAACAGACAAAGACTTCATCTAAATCTTCCTTTCATGTTTTACTTTTATGTTTTAATTTGATGATAGTAAGTACTGGCAACTGCCGCTATTATCCTATAGAGAAGCTGTACTTAAAAAAATATCAGTAAATCGTGTCATCCTCTGCCTTCCGCATCCCGATTGACTCAGGTCGCGTATCCATCTAGCTGGTGGTCCTCGATGTTTTCCGATCCGCTATAACCCTTACTCACTCAGAACCTGCTTGCCTAGCAGATATCAGTTCTCCGACAAATGCCTCTAGTTTACTACTAATTATTTTATGCTGGTACTCCCTAAATTACTAATTAACAGTAATCAGTTATCTCAGACACGCGTGGCATTCATTAATTAGTGTAGTTTTCGTGAACGTTTACGAAGAATGCTTAATTCATATATAAATAAATACCTCTTAAACGCAGTAATTTATCAATCTTTTTTCAGATTTCGTTTCGATGTTTGTTTATTGTCACGATAGTGTGTTTGTCTTGTAATTTGTAATGTTTTCACAAAAGATAATAAGAACGCTTTATTTTAAATGTCTAATGTCACCAAACAAGCGATGCGGCATCCAGCTGAGATAACCTGCGGAGCAATTATTGCGTAACACACGTACAGTAGGAATCGGTTTCATTTTGACAGTTCAACGACATTCATTGCTTTATTTACGTTGTTGAGCAGACAATTTTTTTCGAACATATGAAGCGATGGATTAGCAATTTGCTTCGAATTCATTTAAATTGTGGTTGATAGTGTGTTACGCATTAGGGCGCAGTTAGTAGTACTGAGCAGTACCTACATAAGTAGCTGATCAGTTATTTAAGATCTAGGAAAACCTTAGCCGTTTTGTTGACGTCTTTCCAGCATAGCTATTCACAACCATTCGACAGGCTGTCATATCGAAAATGACACATTTTCAGTAAGTAACTGATCTGCCTTACCCCCGACAACAAATAGCTGTCGGAAGAATGGCGGTAGTCTGTTTGATTTAAACTGACAAAATTTTCGGGTGTAGCATTTGTCAACAGCCTATACCTACAGTGGTGCTATTCTGTAAAGAACCCACCGTGAAAATTTATATAGGTGAAGTGAGCGTGATGTGAACTGTCATCCCACCTTACTCTACTAGGGATTGACAGCTCACTTCAAACTCACTTCACTTATGTGTTCACGGTGTGATGTTTACAGAATAGATCGCCAGGACTCCTTGGACAACATTGATTGATGTTCGATTCGGCACGGAAGCGTATCGAACGGTTGTAAATAGCTATGCAGGTTCCACTAATGATGTTGAGAAAGTCTAGTCATATATTTCTCGGAAAACTAGTCAAGTTTATGTACATGTAAGGAAAAGACAAAATGTTAACAAACAACCAAGTCCTGTAGAGTCAAGTGGCAACATTTGAAGTAGTTCTTTTGTAACGAGTTGACAAAAATACACATAAATTGCCATTGTAAATAAGTACGTTTCTGTTCTTCTTATTCAGTTTCCACACTAAGTAAAACATTGCTAAATATTCTACATCCGAGTTAGGAGACGCCAAAACAAAATTGATTCTGACCGCATTATCATCGCACTCGAGAACAGATTTGTGCAAGTTACGTAATTTGCCGACACTAGCTTCTTAATAGGGGAAAGTGACGATTTTACCGAACAACAGATTGTTTATTTTATTGAAACTATAAATTGTGAGATTAGAAGTAATTGGGTTGTATTTACAGCATATTTTGGCAGACGCCATAACGTTCAAACATTTTCAAATTCTTTTTGGCCATTCAGATCTTTCATCATCCTCACGCTCTTAGCCCAATCTATTTGGGATCGGTACAGCATGTCTTCTTTCATACACTTCATTTTTAGCCTCATCATCTTTCACATTGAGAGTGTTTGACGCCTGTTATTATTTTAACATGATGCTGCAGCAATACCCAAGCGTCAACTGAAACAGTTTAAGGTCTACCAGGCCTAAATGGCTAGAAATGGGGAAAAAACAGAAGCCTTGTTCGCTATTACCTGACCTTGCAAAAGATTCGGTGTTTATCTCGTCATGTGATTTTATCGGCTCTGTATTTTCGTAGATCGTTCAACAGAGTTTTTCTCGGAACAGTTAAGCCTTCATTCATTACACTTGGTTTTATTATTAAATATTGTGCTACAATGAGATAATAGTAGTAGTTACATACTATGTTGCTTTTCATTTTCTTTGTCTCTAGTCTGTCTGAAGCACCTCGACCACAAAGAGCAACAGCGGTAGAAAACCCGGAGACGAAAAGAGCCGATTTAATTGACATTTAATATCATGTGGACTAAAGGATTTACGGTTTGGTTCCTAGAATCAAGTTTGAAAATATTAAATAAATAGTTCTTATAATGATCTTGTGCTAATAAAAGCGGATAATTCTATAATAATAATAATATAACCATTTATTATCAGGTAACAAAGACCCATAGATACATACCTTAACCTAAGTATACATAATAAGTATAGTAACAATTTTGTTAATAAATAAAACTTAATAACTATGTTAGTATCATTTAGTTGCACTAAGTCTTTGTGCGTTCTGGTGGCACTAGTCCGCGAAAGCGGCGGAATACCACATCCTGCGGCCAAAAGCTTTCTTCCATCACCAGGTGCAGGTAGCATGTTGGTATGCGCACCACGAACGCCTTGAAGTTGACGTCTATTCTTGGTTGCTTAAAGGTAAGCTTAATCAATAACTGTTTGACTTTCCTATAGTACGCTTATCTCAATTGTCCATAAGCAATTTGGCCCAAATGATCCTAAAAACGCATTGATATTTAAAATAGTTTGTCGTGAATTCATATCGTTAGGTAGTGCTAAATTCTTGACGTCATGATCTTCAGATACGTAATTGTCAAACGTCGAAACCTGGGTTATTTATGCAATCTGGTGAATATTGGCAGCACCTGATTTCCTGTATCTTCGAAGGCCATTGTGGCTTGCCTTTGGATCATAAAACATAACATTACGCCTGATTTCCCCGAAGGGCTAGGCTGAGGCACAGATTTAGAGTAGAGGTGTACCTACATAGTATATTTCGCAAGTTATGTTTAAGTCTCATGTAATAAGGGGCGAGCCTATTGCCACCAACCGGGCACAAGTCCAAATTCTGGGCTGCTACTGAGAAATTCCTGATGGATTCCTAATAAAACTTTGCCTGACCCAGGACCTCATGCTCAGCAGTAGCGCTTTGGACCACTCGACCAACGAGGCAGTTCATTCCTTTGGATACTGTTTTAAAATTTGTATTGTTCTCTTTTGATTTGCACTTCCTCTCACATTTGCTTGTAAATGTAGAGAAGAAATTGTCATTTCTTTAAGTAGGTGCGCTGGAAGATAAAAAAAAAGTTCCGAATGCAAATCAGTACATTTTACTGAGGCAAGTTCAGTGCAAATTGTCAGCCATGTTTATCAGAGGACATCGCACCGGAATATAATGTATTTACAGTTTTCCATCAACATCAAGATACCAGTGAATATTTTTATGCGACAACAACCGATAACTTATCCGAATTGTACCAAATATCTCGTAAGACTGTTATCTATCACTAACGTGATACTATGCAATTTATTTCTCACTTGTCTGAACATTTGCACGACTATAATGATCCGAAGATAAGTCTTAATAATCAAACCACCAAACCCAAACTAAAAGCATTTATTTAAATTAAACTACTTACAGGCACTTTTGAGTTGTCAAGAAGTCAGTCAGGTCAGAAAGTTGATGCTAGTTGCCCATTCCAAAACGTAGATTTCTATGGAGAAGAACGGGCAAGAAACTCCAAGAACACTCTTAAACCATGATGTTAGAAAATCCTGGGTACATTATTCTTGTTGTTTCTATATCTGAGAAACATGTGAAAAAAAACAATTCAAAGTATAAGATTAAATAAAACGAGATGACCAGTCTCAACTGGTCATCTGGTCAAACCTACATTCTGGCAAATAAGTTCATTTTGAATTTGAATTTTGAACTGATGGCGCGGCGCCCGTTCACGAACATAACGCGTGGATCAACACCATCCAGCTCATTTTGAAGGGAACCGAATTTTCCAACACACGCGCCAGCCACCATCAGCGAAACATTTGAGTGAACATGACTTACTCAACTCAACTGCCATGCTCTTTCAAGTCAAACACACATAATCACATAATAAACGGCTCCCATGATACTCACATTTGCAAAATTGGGAAAATGCTTGTAAATTATACAAAACTATGGTTTCCAATATAATTGAAAGATGAATTTTCCTAGCAGAATGAAATCATTATTACCTAATGAAGTAAATGTTTTAACTAAACCTTGTCTGTAACCATTTTATAAATATTTGCTGTTACTAGTGGTGCTTTCTTGCTTAGAGGCTTAAATAACATTTTCTGGCTCTGGTCGTGTAAAGTCAATATGAAAGCGATGAGCGTAGAACCGGCGCGGGTGGAAATGCAGACTGGTTCACTTGTACAGGAACTGGTGAGGCTGCTTTTTAGAAAGAACAGAAAAATCGAACACGTGGAGCTAAAACAACTCAGGCAGAAAATGATAGCTTGCAGAGAATGCAAGCTGAAGTGGCATTGGACTGGCCATGTTTGTCGAAGGGCCGATGGCTGGTAGAACAGACCGCGTTTAGGCAAGCGTAGTGTGGGAGGCCCTCCAGCTAGATGGACCGACTGACGATGGATAGGACTGACTGGCTGCGAAAGGCGGCAGGCAGGGTGTTGTGGCGTAGTCTGGGAAAGACCTATGTCCAGTAGTGGACTGCGATAGGCTGAGTTGATTGATTGACTCCCATTTGGTCTAGAAAAAATCACATCCACAAATTGTAATATTGAAAATAAAATTCTGACACGATGTAGTAAAGTTAAACTAAAGTTGAAGATGATTTTGATACCGATGATAATAGTGAGAACCGAAACATTTCTCAGGACATTTTATAAGGCAACACTTTGATTAAATTGCATAACATACAGGTTACCAGTCCGTCGCGCTTGGCGCATGTTTATTTGCTATGCATTCGATTTCATTATAAATTAATAACTGGTTATCGGCACTTATAAGTTCTAATAGAGCTAGATTTAATTATATATATGGATACACTTACTAGTCAAATTAAATTTATTTAGCGAAACTCCGCAGACGTGATGGGTCGACGAGCACAGGTGGTGGTGGCACTTATTTCTAAACTGATATTTCAAGTAGGTAACCAACTTGAAATATCAGTTTGTTTAGAAATATGTTTCTTTTTGTGTGTAATTCACTGACGTGATGGGTTGTCGATGTCTAATCTAAACACCACCTGTGAAGGTCCACAGACCACTCAACTGGTCGGTAATAATATAAATTTGATTGTGTCTCATATTACGACAGTTGAAAGGGTTAAACAAAAAACTCATACTTCAAGTAAGTACACTATCTGCGGTCGTTGACCCTCCTAAAAACGGTCGATTTTTTTTTGTTCTTGTTTTTCGTATCCTATGACACTCGGCTGTACTGTAGCAGCTTCCCATTAGTGAAAGAATTTTCGAAATCGGATCAGCAGTTCCGAAGATTACCCCCTACCTATAAACTCAAAAATACCTATGTATAATATTGGCTAGAAAGGTAGAGTCTATACTTTACCTTTTTAAAACGAACTTGTGATGTGCACAGCAAAGGAGTGGAACTCTCTGCCTGCGTCTGTGTTTTCGAACGCATACAACCCCGATCTCTTCAAAGTGAGAGTTAACAGGCTTCTTCTGGGTAAACTCGCTCCATCGTCGACTTTGTCTATGTCTTCTCTGACCCAGACTAGAGTCAAGAGCAAACCTATCTCAAATAAAAAAAACCTATTTCGAATTATTTTATTTGTTTTCTTTATTGGTTTTTTTGTTGTTGCATTATAAGTAGGGCAATAGGTACGTGTCAGCATGTTTTGTTAGAAACGTATTCAAGGTCCCTAAGCTGATAGGTAGTAAACACTTCAGGTCATTCAATTCATTGAATGACCTCCTCGTGTAAATAACTAGTTCTTTTTGCTCGGTTTTGACATTGGTTACTTTCATCCTGCTAGGGTCAGGTTCCACCAAACGGAAAAATCCTCGCGGATGCTCGAGCAGTTTTTAAATTTCACTGAATATGTAACTGTATCAAGTATAAAATTCACCGTGCGTTTACTTGCGCATGCTCGAGGGTGCGCGAGCGCCCAGTCGCGGGTATCCGCGAGCCCGCCCGAGGGTCCTCGAGGCCGTGCGAGCACACCCGAAGCAGGCGGCGCTGGCGCGAGTGTGGTGCCGCCCGCGTCGCCGCCGCGACTAACTACCAGTGCGAACCGAGCAACTCCAGAGGGTTTCAACGCATAGCCTCGAGCATCCTCGCGTAGCCTCGAACATCCTCGAGTATTCTGTTGATCCTCCGCGGCGTGACCACGTCCGAAGCGCACTTTTGCCCTTGGAGTGGATGAGCGGCCAGGAGGATGCCCAAATAAGCGCGAGGATTTTTTCGCTTTTTGATAACGACTTTCTGGGCGTATGTGAAGCTTGCAAGGAACTTTTGGCTCGCGGCCAAATTCGGAACTAACGCCGCCATCTTGTTCTTGCTACGCATTTCACAAAACAATTTAATAAATGTTGACCAACAACGCCTCCATTCAAGCGCCAGAAGATCTTAGCACTGTACAGTCCTTTCACAGTTAGCTGAGCTGCATCTGGTTAGACTGGAAGCTGACCCTGGCATAGTTGGGAAAAGGCTTAAAATATTTTTCTTTCTTTCTTTTCTTTCTATTAGCCGTCATCTCGGAATTCACTGCTTTCCTAGTAATATCATCTTTCAGACGATTCATCTTTCTTTTTTTTGGTCTGGCTCTTCTGTTGTAGCCATCTGCTTAATTCATACTGAACACTTCTTGTTCAAATCAAGTAGAGCTCGTCTAAGCTGAAGTGCCGCGCCCCTCTACTTAAATAAGTACTCGTACACTACAGTAAGTGCGGTTGTGGGGCCAAGCATTTCAGCTTAGACGAGCTCTTCTTACATGATTATGTAGTTGTTAAACTGTTATAATGTCTTGTAAACTTATAGATTACTAGCATTTACGCGTGGATGTCGGAAAATATCACACGGGAACGTGCTACCGGGATTAAAAATACCGCATGTAAACAATGTACTTATTAATTCCGTAATAACTAGTACATAAGTACCTGCATTGTTTTCATATAACTTCATTGGTGTACGCAGGGCACGCCAGTAAAGGCGCGCGGCTACACACGGCAACGATTTATCTGTGCAGTCCGTTTGCGCAGTTTTATTGAACGTGCGTATGATGTATCGTTGCAGAATATTTCATTTGCACAGTTGATCGGTAGCAGTTACATTTCCTATGCGATACATCGTTGTCGATTGCGTTTGCGCAGTTTTATCGTAGCGTGTGGATGACGGCGTTGATCTATCACTCAGTTCGTCGCCTACGCGGCAAAGGGGCGAACCTCAAATGAGAAAATTTTACAGGAGAGCCAAAAACGTTTTATTTTCTCCGGATGACGCGCTTATTTTGATGATATTAAAATATATATATAAAATAATGATAAAAATCAAACGGCTCGGTACACTATAGAAACAGGACTACCAAATTAATACAAATATAACATTTTACAATGCTGGGTTTTCCGCGGAAAAGCCGAGAAAAAATATACGCCTTTTCGTCGCGCCACTTTATCACCAAGACAAACCGTTTATCTAATATTCTCTTAGATTTACGCCTCGATGCGCTATGATAATATGCGTTGTTTTAATTTAAATAAAACTATACTCAATACAATCAAAAATACTTATTTATTATGAGATCACAAAATTGTTGACATAAGAATATTTTTTAAATACACCAAATTACTTAGTAAGTTCGGATTCTGTATAGGTATACCTGTATATTATGGTTAAAATCAAATAAAAACAATTTGATATTTAAAACAATGTTTCATCTATATCGTTAATCTAGACATAGGTAACAAATACTATCAAAAATATGTTCCTAATAACCAAATCAAAAGCCTACTGAAGTACAGTCATCTGCAGAAAAAAGTATGAAATAAAGTGTGTATGTATTTTTAGGTATAGTCTTAATCGCTGAATAGGAGAATAAGTTGGTGCTGCAGTAATTAACAGTAATTATAAACTCTAGTTATAAAAAAAAAAACCTAAGACTAGTATTTTAAAGAGATCAATGAGAATTTCAGTCATAAACATTAATAATTTTACAAACTAAAGTGACTTAAGTTATAAATTTTTAGATTTTAAACAATGAGGATAGCTAATAATCTTTATCATTTACTCATGTGGCAAGTTTTTGTAGTAATTTTGATACTCATGGAACCTAATAATAGGGCAGTCTCCAGAACAAAGGCTCATCAAATCGTCAAACTTAGGCTTAGAAATCTTTATTTGTGAATCATTCAATGGCCTTATAGGTTCTTTTAAGAATTTGGCTTGCGACCTTCTGACAGAAATGGACTTGTAAGCAACGTCAGTGTGACTTGTTTTAAAATACAATGAAGTCGGCGTTTCTTTATCTACCTTAAACTCCACTACTTCCGTCCAGTTTATTGAAGCACCAGATTCATTGTCTTTGCGAAGACTGAGCATCTTTATGTTTTGTGATAGCTGTTTATAGTCTTTAAAATCAGAGTATTGCAAGGGTCGAAGAATGTATGGTTGTGAAGATCTAGCCATTTGAATAATAGGATACAGTTGGGATGGTAGGAATATATCTCCAGCTTTTTGCACTGCGTAGCTTATGGCACTATGTGCAGAGTCTCCCTCATTCTGTCCGTGGCTTGGAGCAAAGAATCTTAAAGTTATAGTTTGTAGATGTGTAACGTTATTAATGCAGTATAGCAAGGCAGAAGCGACAATCGAGTTTTTATTTTGCCCTGCACATCCATCTGCATACAAGCTTATTGACTTAGAACATGCAACGTCATGTTCATAAAGGAACATAGATACAGCAGTAGCTATTTCTGAAGACCCGCGTCTACTTTCTGTTTCAGGCCACGTGAAACAATAACAATCTCGATTCGCTATATTGTAAATTGTGAGGTTATACATTGAAAGCTGTCTTTTATAAAATATTGCTCCTTCTTTTGTAATCGGTAAGAACATAACTTGTTGTAAATCAAAAGATGCACAGACTAGTTGGGGGTTTTCAGCAGAAGCTTCTTGCTTGTCTGCGTCTTTAAGTTGGCGAACAGTTTGCTTTTCTGTAGTATGTTTATCATACTTTTCTTTTAAATTCGATTTAGTCTCAGGTGATCCATCGTGGTAAGCAGCACAAAGACTACATTGGTCTTTTTTTGGTCGATGAAAAGCCAAATTCATGGATTTGAACACCTTTTTATAGGTTGTCAAACCTGGAGCCTCTTGGTATGGTATTTCAAGTTCGTTAAGTAACATACGGTGCATTTTTTTGACGCTTAAATCAGAATGCAAATATTCTTTCGTTGAATTTGCCCGACAGTAATGCGATTCAACTCTAGGAAAACGATTTATATGTTCCCGTATCATGTTATTAATTTTGTTGTCTCTTTGTTTGAGGCTTTCCACACGTCCACCACGAGTATCTTGAAAAAGAATTCCTGACTGATTAGGCTTAGCCAAAGAAGTTCGAACAAATTTTTCCGAAACCGCAAGTGTATTCAAAAAGAATGTTCTACACACTTGGTATTTTTTTCCTTCAAAAGATAAATAATACTTAAGTGATCTCTTACGTCTTGAAAGTCTACCTCCGGGTATTTGTGTTCGTTGTTTCGGCTCACATTCAGTAATGTGTCGTAGAATAAAATCCCGTTTTAGTGAGGTTTCACCTATGCTATAAAAATCTGCGAAAATAACTTTTCTATCAATCTCTGTGAAGCGATAACAATATCGGTTATTGTCTTTACAATTTGCAACATTACAGTATGCACCGACACATTTCGCAGGTACAGCTTTTTTTGTTATAGGTGAAATATATTCCTGGCCAGTATTTCGTAACATTTTAGCTAACTTGCGTTTGTCTAGTTTTTCTTCCTTGGCTAAGTTAAATTCACGTCTGGAACCTTCAATGGGATAAAGTTTTTCAATATTAGAGCTTTCAGCGGAATTAATCATGTTAGTACCTGTTGTTTCTTTGGACTGTTCCTTTTTTTTGTGTATTTCACATGAAATATCTCTGTCGAAATGAGTCCAGCACAAAAGTATATTGCATCTAAAACATGAGCTAAAAACATCGCCTAAACAGTCAGGAACTTCACAAGTTTGTGATCTGAATTCGTCAGTGTTGTAACTCCTATGTGTTTCTATGTCATCTAAAACAGAATAAGATATGGGACTTATTCTAGCTGAATGTGTCTGAATAACCTGTTTTTTTTTATCAGAAATAATATCATGATGTGGTATTGAGCAATTTTTTTCAACAATTTGTCCATGCATAGTGCAGGATACGTTTTCTACGAAATGTTCGGAACACAAAAATAGGAAACACGTATTGCAAGAATTAAAAATATCATTTCCACAATGAGGTACTTCACATGACAGTAACATAGGATGATCTACAGTTATTTCCTGGTAGTCTTGTAAAACCGTGGGTGATAAAGCTCTTTCAGGCTGGTAATCCGGATCATCAACGTCAGCTGTATCCATGTTTTCAAACAGTCCCGAGTTATTTTGACCAGAAAGACAGTAAGTAATGTTACTTTGATCAGAAGGACAGTTGGTAATATTACTATCGTCGTTCGTCTGAATTTCCATTTCAACTTCAGGTGCTTTTTTTTTATTGGCACTTTTATCAATGAGCATAGAAATAGGAACATTATCCTCAGAGCATTCTGATCCATTTGATTGTCTTCGCTCAAGTGGTATCATAGTTTTTATTTCACCAGTTTCATCATCTTCTATAGTTGTGACAGTTCCATAATACCATTTTGATTTGAAACGCATTTTAACTTTGGTTCCTAAAGTTATGGGCTCATTTTTTATCATGGGTTTCAGTTCAGATATGCAAACGCAATTATTTGTTTGGTCTTCCCACGTCACTATGACGTCCATGCTATAATAAACCAAAAATATTTTGTAAATGAACAATGTTAGATAATAAATATCACAAGACAGACACACTAGGTACCTAGAGCTTGTACTGTGAGAACTAAATAAGCGAACACAGATATAACATAACTACTCTACTACAGGCTACACAACTGCAGTAGGTATCTAAGCTATGAATATTGAAAAAAATATTCTAAGCAGACGGATACACTCAAGCCTACGTATGCACGGACGTAAAAATATCGCGGCGGGATTTTATTGCGCACTGGAATTTAAACTTTCGGTTTTGAACCGAGCGTTGAGAATCCAACAGAGTGCATCCCAGCGCGTCGAAAAGACACACAGTTGGATTTTCAACCGTCGGCGCTTAGCCGAACGTTGAATATCGAGTGCGCTAAAATAATCGCCGCGGCAAAAACGCCCGTGCGTACCCCTACTCTAAAATGTGTTTCTTGACAAATTACTTTCTATAAAAACTATAGATATTATCATAGATATTATCATAGGTGTTGACATATTCGGTTAGATAGTTTAGCTACTGACTGTACCTACCGTAAAGATGAATACTTTTTCTTAGAAATCTTGAGATTCCAATTAATACCTCTAGTTGATTTAGCTAAGGGTTAAACATTAAAATTAGGTACCTGTCTATTTTGTAAAAAAAATATGTATTTTTGTCGCCATAGTTTTTCAACCGTCTACCTAACAAAATCATAATACCTAATCATAATGCGCCGAAATAAGATAATATAATTATTATTATTATTCAGAATGAAACAACTGAAACAATGTAGACGTGATAATTTATCTATCAGCAGTAATTGAATAAAGTTTTAAAAAGTTATCTAACCTCAATTAATAATGTTCGGAAATGATTAACAACATTGAGATTTTTGTTCTTTCACACAAAAATATAATAAAACCAATGTAATATTATACTTACATCGTTATGTCACAAACACAAACACACTTATGAGTAATTCAATACGTAATTACTTGCTAAACGTAATTAAAACAATTGTAACTCTCGCGCAGCCATTAAACCGGGGGCGAAACAACGACGTAAACAAATGAAGCGGGTCGCGACGAAAGGGCGAAACTGAACTAGGGCTTTCTGCATTACTCGCGAGATGTCGCCGCTAAAAGGCGAACTTTGAGTTCGTCTTTTCGTAAAATTTTGCTGAAACTGATTTTGAGATACGGCGACAATCTTTTTTCGTTTCTATTAGTCTTAGAGCTTCGCCCTTTTGTGGCGGTATAGATCTCAACAAATGGAGCATTTTTGTATATTTAACTAATTTTTGACCGTTTATATGAGGTTCGCCCCTTTGCGGTGTTGGCGACGAGTTGACGGAAGCCTTGCTGTGGGCGGACGCGTCTTGCGCAGGTCCTAACATGGTGGAAGAAGATCGAAGTTTTTTTTCTATCAGCAATCAGTCGCAAGACTATAATCAGCTGGGTTAAATGATTTTGACGTTTAGACGAATAGACCAGTGTCTCGACTGCTTTTTTTTAGAGCAAATCCTTCCTTTTAGCCTTTTCACCGTTACGGAAGATTTTAAGAGTTCATTGGATATTTGGATGAACCGAGAGCCGATCAGGATATTTCCTTTTGAATTTGTCGATTTCAGTCTGAATAGTGGGTGCGTTAAGATATTTGTGGATCTCGTCATTTCTGGAGAACCACGGGGCACATGTACGCAGAGTGTTGTTTTGGGCACATTGGATGTACAGAAGCCAGTACATCAAGCTACTACAATCTGTCAAATTTCTTTAATAGATTTTCGACTTTATTGCTAAAGTATTAGGTTCAAGGTTGATTGGGAAAATTTGACTGTTTCGGGTAGCTTGATGTGCTGGCGTCCACACACACACACATACATGACGTTGCTCTTACTGGCAGAGCCCCACAGTGGGATTACGTAGGTCCAGATGGGCTTCAACACGGCGTTGCAGATCAGTAGCGTGTTATTAGTCGACAGGACAGAGTTTCTGCCCATAAGCCAGTAGGTACAGGTTTCGGAACTTATGATTAATTTGAAAAATATCAGCCTAGCCTTTTCCTAAACCTGATTTTGTTGGGGTTGGCTTCCGGTCCAACCATAATAGGCTGAAAACAGAATGTTTGAACACATTATTCTATCTGGTACGTAACGCATTCCTTTAAGGGGGAAGCTCCAGGTGGCCCGCGTAATTCAAACTTTTTTATGTTTTTTGCAATTTGCAAGTCAGTATTAAGTTGTATGTTGATTAAAGTATCACTCGCGACCGTAACACATATGCATTTATGGAAATATAATCATCATCATCAGTAATACAACTCCATAAGTTTGTATAACCCTAATTGTCAAGATTTCATGAAATAGTCATTCAATAGAATTACCTGGTCTTAAAGAGTTGTATTGATGACTTTAATTATTATAATTCTGTAAATACATACGTTTTAAGGTCGTGAATCATATTTTGATCAACATACAACCTAATACTGAGTTGCAAATTGCAAAAAACGTAAGAAAATTTGAATTTCCCTGGCTACCTGGCGCTTTCGCCTTAACGTTTAATATATATATTTTTTTTATTATAGCGAGATCCAATCTAGATCCACACAGTTTGTACCGACTGACGCCCAAGATTAATAATGTATCCAAATGATAGTACCTAGTCCCGAACGCTCTACGAGATTACAATTTATCTTAATCCAGCTTGCTGAATTCATTCATTTTCGAATTTATTTTCCCTTGCCCTTTAGCGTAGACTGGTTAGTCATTCCTCCTTGAAATTGTCCTTCTGCTTATTTATTTTATTACAACTGTCTCCATATTTAAGGCGATTATGCGTAGTGAATTTAAATACAATTATGGTTGGCTTCAAGCCAGGTCGGCTATTTTGTAAATGTTACGCTAAATTAAAGAAAAGTGAAACAGTCTATCTTTGTTGGACGTAATTTGGCAATGTCTTATTATAAAACGTAGATGTATAATGTACCTATACCTACCTACTTTGTTTTCTATCTATTATTATTATAATTTATAAATCAGTTGACCCGACAGACGTAATAATTCATACAAAATTCCCACAGATAATGCACTTTCAGTTTTCCCGAATTTTCCAATTTTCCCGCCATCTTTTCAAATTTTTCTTCCGTAAGAACCTGATTCGGACTATTACGAACATTATAAAATAAACATTTGCTAAATCGGTCAAGCCGTTTTGAAGTGATGCGCGTACCAACGAACACATATCATTATTAAGATGTAGATGCAGTCACTTTTGTTTGGGAAGCCTTTCTGGCTAAACTCCTCAATGTTTATGTTTTTTTCTTACTGCGAAATGGTCCTGATCTTGACCTCAATCTTGCCTGGTGGAAAGCGATGGATTAAGTCTACTAAGGAACGAGCAAGCATAGAAGACGCCTGGTCATTCTTGCTTTGAAGACCGTCGGTTTATATGTGGAAGGGGCATTTTGCAGATGTAGGTACCTACTTGTATACTGATAGAAGTACTTTTAGAGCCTCGGGCTTCCCTAAAGTATGTACAAAAATACTTGAGAAGAGCTTTGCCCCGCCACCCTTTTGAGCACGGCCAATGTGGCTGGCTACCTGCAGTAAAATATATAATAAATAATACTATGTCTATCCCCTTCGATTGCATGTCATCAATACTTGCTATCACCTCATTCGTTAGAACAAGAATGTCTCTACAATCATTAATGGTATGTGATACAATCGAACTTTGCCGGCAACGTGACGCGAGACAAGATAATATCAAAACAAACAATATGGTATGTCTGTATTTGTCTGTGGGTTCGCGCAGGAGTTCTACGAAGAAGTTATATTAAATGGGGCAGCAGTTTACACAGAGAGCTTAAAAAACATACTGCTCATAGGATATGGGTTGTCTTTGTTATCAAACTAGAGCTGTTTTCTGCTATAAAATTCCCATTAGCCTCACACAAGGGTTGAATTTGATACAATTCTCTAAGGAACTTATTTCTTCCTTATAAACATTGTGTAATGTATCTATTTTAAAGTTTTCGTCTTCATCGGTTGAGGCTGTGCGTTGCCCGTCAGAACTAGTAGAAAACATTTATTTGCTTGTAATGTACCAATGCAGGTATACAGATAAGATGTTTTTTATAGTGTTCCGTACCTCAAAAGGAAAAAACGGAACCCTTATATGTATGATCACTCGTGTGTCTGTCTGTCTGGCTGTTCCGTCTGTCACAGCCAATTTGCTCCGAATCTATGGACCGATTAAGTTGAAATTTGGTACACATATTAATTTCTGTGACACAAACACGGGCATATAAACAGAATTTTAGGGGCAAATAAGAACGTTAAAAAATAAAGTTTTGCAATCTATACTGTGTGACATAATTATTACTGTGAGGGGTCTCAAATATATTTTTTTATAATTTTAAAATAAACAGTTTTAATATTATTTAAGAAAATATACGAAAATTGACCATATATTTTAGGGGTGGTTGGGATCTACCTCCTAGTGGTCCACCCCGGGCAACGGCACCACGGGCTTGCCCGTGGTACGGCTGAACGATCCCACTTAGCGGTGGTAGGCTCCGCAAGGGGCCGCCTGGCTCGCGACCACCATCCCACTGGAGTCTGGAGCCAAGCAGCTTGCTGTGTTCCGTCGGTATGTGGGAGTGCCAGTGCCTTCTGGGTAAGCTCGCTCCATCGTCGACTTTGTCTCTGTCATCTCTGACCTAGACTAGAGTCAAGAGCAAACCTATCTCAAATAAAAAAAAAATAAAAAACCCCTTATCTCCGAAACTACTGAACCTAAAATTAAAAAAAAAAGTACAGAATGTAGTTCTATACCTATAGATTACAGGAAAACCTATAAAAAGTCTATGGTCTTAAAATAACACAGTCAGTCTCTCAATATTGTGCGTACAAATTTACATTTGTAGTTGGAATGTATGGGAGAACATGTTTTTCCACTAAAATGTTAAGTTTGTTCTTGGCATGATTCTGTCTCTTCACCCCAACTACGGAACCTGTCATTGTGCGTGGTTCGACATGCACTTAGCCTGTTTATTTTTTTAATAAATAGTCCCTTATGGCATGCGAAATTTTCAAATAATAGAATTTATAATAAATATGAAGTAGAATTGAATTAATATTATTAAAACAATATCATTATTAATTACTCCTTTCCAATTTCTCATTAGCAGCCCGGAGTTTTAATTGTGTCCGGTTGATGGCAGTGGGCTCACCCCTATTATATGGGACTTAAACATAACTGGCGAAATGTGGGTGTACTATAGGTACACCTCTGCCTAACCCTTCGGGAATACAGGCGTGATGTTATGTTATGTCTTCTTCGATTAGGCAGTCCATCATTTAATTATCATGGATCTGACACTAAGGGCTAATTTTTCAATCGTCAGATAACTTTTATCTGGGGAATATGTTTGACGTTTTGACAGCTTTTATATAGAAAATGTGTCAAACCGCCATATTTATTCCTCAGGTAAAAGTTATCTGATGATTGAAAAATCAGCCCTAAATCGAATTATTTACAATTACTTAGTCTGCGGTATGCGCGTGACCAGACTATTGTTAAATAAACTGCTGTGAATTACTAATTGTATAGTTTGTTATGTCTACACAATGCAAGAAGACGGCATGGCGTCGTTCAGTGTCGATATCAAAGGCTGTTTAAGGTATCTCCATAATGTTTTCTAGTTGTCGCAAGTTGGTCATAGGTGCAGTCAGAGACGAAAGTCGAACAACACTTCAGTTTTTTAAATCTTAATTGTTTTGCTAAATATTTAATCAGCTTACTTGCATAATTAAATCATCATTCTGTCTCTTTCATCTTTTTTTCCTACCTTCTCAATACCTAATATAAATCATCGTTATCTGACCCAAATTGTGCGGACATGTTAAACGCTATCAACGTCTACTGTCAAAAACCTCACACAATTATCGCCCATAAATCAACATCGTAATGATCATAATTACTTGAAAAAAAAAAATTCGGAGATGATACATGCATCTTGTGGTGTTAAAATCTTAAGTATGTGTGAAACGGTGACGTCGGAATTTTTCCCTTGTTATCAGCAACGGAAAACTGTTATCTGTGCCTTTGAATGTTACCTAAAGGTTATTTGGGGAAATAGAAAGCCTTCGTTGCATCATTCATAATGTAATTTTAGTAATATTTTGCGATTAATGGGCGCATTGTTAGAAATGGCGTTCTTGCGATGACAAAGCCTTTCAGGATTGCTTATTTTAAATACTTGTTCTGTTTCGCATTCGTGTCTAATTATTTTATGCATAGCGGTCGCTGCTCAAACAGAAAAGAGAGAGAGTGTGGACAACCACAACCAGATAAAGAGTTTTGACGTAAAGAAGGCCAGCGGGCCTGACGGCATTCCAGCGAGAGTGTTGAGGCAGTGTGCGCCTGAACTGTCTCCTGTGTTGACACGTTTGTTCCGCCTTTCTCTTAAAAAAAGGACGGTACCAAAATCCTGGAAGCTCGCAAATGTGCAACCAGTGCCCAAAAAGGGCGACCGTGCAGACCCTGCCCATTACCGTCCGATCGCCAATACCTCCATTCTGTGCAAGGTTATGGAAAGGGTACTGAACAGTAAGTTGCTGACCTACCTTGAAAACAATGATCTCCTCAGTGACCGTCAGTATGGCTTTCGCCGGGGACGGTCAACTGGCGATCTTCTTGTGTATGTCACGTACTGCTGGGGCGAGGCCATCGAGAAACATGGCGAAGCACTTGCTGTATCGTTTGATATCTCGAAGGCCTTTAACAGGGTCTGGCACGCTGGTCTACTCAGCAAGCTTCCTGCTTATGGCATCCCAGCTGATTTTTGTAGCTGGATATCAGACTTCCTTAGTGAACGGTCGATCAGAGTAGTCGTTGACGGCTGCTCTTCCGACCTTATGGCTATTGATGCCGGAGTTCTTCAGGGGTCTGTTCTCTCTGCAACTCTTTTCCTGCTACACATCAATGACCTACTTCAGTCTGGTATTGTTGGGTACGCAGATGACAGTACAGTTTCAGAGAGATACTTGTCCAACGCAAAAACCAGCGGGGCCGAAGTTCGTTCCTTGAGAGAGGCCATAGTAGAGCGGACAGATTTGACCTTAAGCCTTGTCTCCCAGTGGGGTGATGATAATCTGGTCTCTTTTAATGCCACCAAAACACAGGCGTGTCTTTTTACCGCTAAAAGAAGTCGTTTCGATCAATCTCCTATTTTTCGGGGTACATCTGTTCCTGTAACTGATCGGTTCGAGCTCCTAGGCATGGAGTTGACATCATGTCTCAACTTCGGTGCCACCATCGAGTACAAAGCCCAAACTGCGGCCAAGAAGCTGGGCATCCTGAATAGAGTGAAGCGATACTTTACGCCTGGACAGCTTTTAATTCTCTACAAAGCGCAAGTCCGATCCTGCATGGAGTATTGCAGCCACCTTTGGGATGGCTCGGCCAAATACCAACTTGCCGCGCTTGACTCGGTGGAACGCAGAGCTAAGAGGCTCATTGGCGACGTAAGACTGGTGGATGCCAAGCTTCACAGCTTGGATCATCGCCGCAAGGTTGCCTGCTTGTCGGTCTTCTACAGATTATACTTCGGGGAGTGTGCTCAAGAACTCCACGACCTCATTCCGCCGGCCCCCTTCTATCAGCGGACATCTAGACGCACTGCAGGTTACCATCCTTACCTAATTGTTATCCCAACAATTCGCACTAAGCGTTTCCAAATGTCTTTTGTGATGCGCACAGCAAAGGAGTGGAACTCTCTGCCTGCGTCTGTGTTTCCGAATGCATACAACCCCGATCTCTTCAAAGTGAGAGTGAACAGGCTTCTTCTGGGTAAGCTCGCTCCATCGTCGACTTTGTCTTTGTCATCTCTGACCTAGACTAGAGTCAAGAGCAAACCTATCTCAAAAAAAAAAAAAGAGTAATGATAACGGCATTGTTTGCACTAGCCAAAGGTGACTTCCACCGGACATTCTTATGTGCTAAGAACCGATCAATGTGTCTTATTCCTGAAAAGGAAAGTGTGTACCTATGAGAATTAATTCCTAATTCTAGGAACCCAGACGAGAAGCGGGTAAGCTCACACGTCTCAGAAATGTAGTACAGTCACACTCAATATGAGCACGCGTCTCGCCATGCGATTGCTCCGGAATCGGTGCCAAAGTATTTGATTCCGTTGGTTTTTATTATAGGGCAATAGTGTTCGTTTATAGTTCGTGCCAATTGCAACTCACTATTCAATGGGATTGGACAAGTTTTTCGTTGGAGGAGTTGGCTTTTTCGTGGTGTGTGCGTGATTATCATCATGCGTCAGTAAAAGCGTCTTTTTCACTTGGAAGAAAGTTATGATGTGCTTAGTGCTTAACAGTTTTCAACAGATGACTAATACGTTCTTCAGCCAACTGCAGATTATCTCTAATGGTTCCAGACAATCCCACTGATGCATTCACTGCACTGGTCCAATGTCGAATTGGATCCCTGGCATTGGAACTGTACGTTGATGACTGGTAGACTAAAGTAGCCGACTGCTTGATTTAGGAGGTTAGGAGAAATGACTCGTATTTTACTAAGAATGAATGTAGTATTGTCCAACCTTATAGTTCGATAATGCAAGAAGTATTTCTTCCTAATTATACCATTATCTGAATGATACGTTGTCTGAAGTTAAGGCGAAAGCGCCAGGGTAGCCAGCGAAATTCAAATTTTCTTACATTTTTGCAATTTGCAGGTCAGTACCTATTAGGTTGTATGTTGATTAAAATATGATTCGCGATCGTAACAAATATGTATTTACAGTATTATAATCATTAAAGTCATCAATACAACTCTCTAAGACCAAGTAATCCTATTGAATGACTGTTTCATGAAATCTTGATATTTGAGGATTATACTAACTTAAGAAGTTGTATTACTGATTCTAATGATTATAATACTATAATCGACATACGGAGAAACAGCTACAAATTGTAAAAATCTTAAGAAAATTTAGAATTTCGCGGGCTACCTTAGCGCTTCCCCTTAACTAAGAACCACTAGAATTTCTTTAAAGACGCTAATGTCAAAAAAGGTAATTCAATTCAATGCCATGACAAGTCATTGCCCTCTCCTTACCAATACACATAATGTACAAATGCGGCTACATATTATATACAGGATGTAAGGGAAAGCCCTCCGCAAACTAACAGGGTGCATTCAGCTCCTTATTTTGAAACATATTCCATCGGAAATATTCTCAGGAAAATTGTAATTTTTTATCGTATTTTCAGTTACTATTCATTTATTTCAAAGTAAAATTATATTCTCTGTATGCAGCACTTCATTTATGTAAATAAAACAGCTAAAATCAAAAAATCAGCAATGGATGTTGAAATACTCGGCGACCAAAGGCTCGCTGCGCTACCGTTCGCTACGCGCGTTTTGCCACGGTTACGATACATTGCCTGTGAGTTAATAAATCAATTCAGGTATATTGGATTCCCATTATGTTTCTGAAATAATTTCATGTACCGGTCATCTTAGTATGATATATTGAATTCACCCCATATGTCTGCGGAGGGCTGTCCCTTACTCCCTGTATATCTCATTTTTCTTTGATGTTGTAGTTCACGAGAACGACTCGGATTTTTACCAACATTTAGTTAATTAAATCTTGTGTACGATTTGTGGTTTTAACTCAAATCTTAATATACTCTGCTAAACGTGAACATACCCAATGTAATGACATAGACAAAGGTACCCTTCTATATCCAATATGGTCCGATTATGTGGTAAATCTCATAGTGGTACTAGAAGCTTTTCTACTGAAACCCAGTTACCGAGAAGACACTGTTTATAATATTACTGATATCCCACAGAAAAGAGAAGAACGAACGAAAACTTAACTTGTGTTAATGAATGACTCATTTCACAAACACTCATTTTCAATGGACCATAGAAACAAAACATCAGCACAAATAAATCTTCGCGAAATATCAGTTCATACTCATTTAATTTAACCCTATCGTTGTCACGTGCCGCCGAGCTCTATTGGCTAACGACATCGATTCTAATGGCCGCCGGTCTGGCTAGCCAATCACCGGCGGCCGTTGAATTGATATCAATTTAGTGTAATGATACTTTGATACTGTTGGCAAATTGTTATCTCGTAACAGTACCAAGTTCATAGTTTAAATGTTTGAACTTTCCGTTTTGATTTTAAAGATCAAAACCATGTGACCAATACCATGTAGAATTTAGTGCTTGCGTGGTATAGCATTAACTTCTTGGTTGGTTGATATTTGGTTGATCTGATAAAATACTGGTATATGTGACTGGTTATGGTTTGGTAATTGGTTCACGATCACTGGTTGAATGATACGAAATAAATGTACTATCAGAAGGTTTTATGTAAGCTAAATTAGCAGTAAAAGATGATTTGATTAGGTTTGGTGTGTTACTCTGTTGGTAGGTCGACTGGTAATACACAGTTACGCTACATGCATTTATGAAATTGCACGCAGGCAAAAGTGTTGAGCTGTTTGGTTACAAATACTGGTACTTAGATTGGTTGGACCTACTGGTCTTTCGACAGAGAGAGTTGTCACTTGTGCACTATAACATCTCCCGCGCCGAAGGCTGGTCTCCGCTCAGATTGGTCGCCATGGCCGACATTCAGTCTGGAGGACTATTATTATGATCACTGGTCTTTCGACATAGAATCTTTGTTTGTAAGGAATGAAAGATCATCGTTATATTGTAAATCTTTTCTGGAGCTAGACCACCACCTCTTAAAGCAGTATTATTGTAATCTTACTTCAGTTTGGGACAGAGATGGAGCTAGACGTCCTGTATAGCTCCATCTCTTTCACACACTGAAGTAACATTAAAATAATACTGCTTAGTAAAGGTAAGCCTTTACTAACAATATTACAGGGGGCCAACCACCACCTCTTAAAGCAGTATTATTTTAATGTTACTTCAGTGTGTTAAAGAGATGGGGCTATACAGGACGTCTAGCTCCATCTCTTTCCCACACTGAAGTAACATCACACGTTTTTCTATTGGTTTTTAAAAATCAGTCTTCAATTTCTTCATCTTTTCCTTTTATTATTTCATCGATTTGATCTTGTTTATCTTTGACACAACCAAAGCCCGACTCGATCTTTTCGTAAGAAATTATCTCAGTATGAAATTCTAGCCTTTGTAAATACAAATGGTTTGTGTTGTTCTTTGCCGAAAAACAGCAAGGCTTTTGCCAACCTGATTGGTCCTGGTAAAAAAAAAAAAACTAATACATGAAAATAATAACTGCACACATACGTCCACTATCAACAAACTCACAGTTACTTGTCATTGACACACAACAAGGCACAGACGTCCATTTTGTCAATTAATTAATTAATCTCATCATGCACTCGCTTCGTGAATATTCGCTTCTACTCTGTTTACATTCAATTCACTGATTTACCGTTCTTTATAGCTTACTAGCTTCTGCCCGCGACTTCGTCCGCGTGAAATTTCTTGTTTTAACATAAAATATTTCTATCCTTTGACACACGGCAATACTGTAGCTTCCCATTAATGAAAGAATTTTCGGAATCGGAGGATCAGTAGTTCTGAAGATTATCCTCTACATACAAACTCACTACCTCTTTATAATATGATATTATACAGGGTGTAAGGGACAGCCCTCCGTAGACTGATGGGGTGAATTCAGTATATCATACTTAGATGACCGGTACATGAAATTATTTCAGGAACATTATGGGAATCCAATATACCTGATTTGTTTTATTACCTCACACGCAATGTATCGTTACCGTGGCAAAACGCGTGTAGCGAACGGTAGCACAGCGAGCCTTCGGCCGCCGAGTATTTCAACAAACATTGCTGATTTTTTGGTTTTAGCTGTTTTATTTACATAAATGGAGTGCTGCGTACAGAGAATGTAATTTTACATTCAAATAAAAGAATAGTAACTGAAAATACGATTAAAAAATGAAAATTTTCCTGAGAATATTTTCGGTGGAATGTAATTCAGAATAAGGAGCTGAATGCACCCTGTTAGTTTGCGGAGGGCTGTCCCTTACACCCTGTATAGTATGTGCTTATTGCCAAATACCTGTGTGGAATGGTTAGATTAAAGATGAAAAAGATTTTCATCATGCCTTTGCTTAAGTTCCGAGACAACACACTTTCAATAACAATCTGAAAGATTTTTAAGGAAATTTCTAATTAATTGCTTCATATGTTTAAAACATTCGTTTGCTCAATAACGTAAATAACGCAATGAATGTTGTCAAATAATAATATGCATTGCAATTGTAATTGTGTTATGCAATTACCCCACAGGTTTATATGTTCAGATTAGTTCCATCTTGGGAGTTGCACATATTATACATACACATACATACTATTACTCGAGGAGGAGCTCGTGGCTAAGTAATAACAGCCGCATGGGTCGATCCATCAGGTTAAGCTACGCTTGCCGGGGTTGTCCGTGGATGGGTGACCATCTTTACATACCGAGACTCCTCCGTGCCTCGGAAAGCACGTTAAGCCGTTGGTCCCGGCTGTCATTCGTAGATCTTTGACAGTCGTTACGGGTCGTCAGAAGACCGAAAGTCTGACAACCAGTCTTACCAAGGGGTATCGTATTACCCAGTGACTGGGTTGTGGAGGTCAGATAGGCAGTCGCTCCATGTAAAATACTGGTATTCAGCTGCATCCGGTTAGACTGGAAGCCGACCCCAACATAGTTGGGAAAAGACTAGGCAGATTGATATATACTATTACTATACAATATCTATAGGTGTTTTGACTTAAAATTTTGGTCTTTCTCACTTGTAATTGTAAACTTAAAGACTGGGTGTACCTACTATATAATACAATAGTAGTCTACAATCTTTCCTTCATTCATTCTTCATTGACATACAAGTTTGTCACAAAATGAATTTGTAATGAATTGGTGGCATAGTATTACTATTGACTAGTTAGTCATATTTATTTATTAGCTCCTTTTCCCTATTCTAAAATGCCTAGAACATTCCATTCACAGTGTAACCGGCTTCACAGAGACTCCCTTTCGTATTGAACTCATCTGTAGTTATTTGAAAGGAAGGTATCACCTTGGCAGGTCGTGATAAAGTACTTAGTGCTTCCACGATTTTGTTAGCACCATGTAAATACATCGAATACAGAGAAAATTAATAATATTGATCGATATTATTTGAACCTAGATTTATTGTGCCAATGATATTAAAGACGTTTGTCATTATTTTGATGCTGTCATGTTTATACATGACAATATCAAATCGTTTGACGAATGCGACTATGAAATGTATGGAAATGCTGCTGCTTTAAGGTGGCACTGTAGAGTTGTTAAACATGCTAAATGTAGTGATTGCATTTCGAATACTGGTCGTGGAAATTGAAAAGGGGTATCGTATCACCGAGTAACTGGGTTGCGGAAGTAAAATAGGCAGTCGCTCCATGTAAAATACTGGTATTCAGCTGCATCGGGACTGGAAGCCGACCCGAGCATAGTTGGGAAAAGGCCTAGGCAGATGGTGGTGATGGTCGTGAAAATTGAAAATACTGACTCTCTTGTAACATCTTAAAAACCACACCTCTTACTACTCATCAGGGGCGAAGCCTTCATACAACCCGATTCCTATCGGCTCTTCCCTTTGGACCAACCACTCTTCGTAATGTCTACTATTGCCAAATAATATGGTACACCTGTGTGTGTAAGTGTATATCACATTACATTACATAATTATATTTAATACTAGTTTAATATATCATAAGATTTAAAACGTAACAACAAAACATAACTGGCGAAATGTGGGTGTACTATAGGTACACCACTGCCTAACCCTTCGGGGAAACAAGGCGTGATGTTACGTTATGTTAAGATTAAAAACATACAAGTTTTGGTCAGAGTATAAACTCAGACGCCGAAAGAAAAAATTGTTCAGTTCTCATAAAGGAAGTGAACAATTTTTTCTTCGGCTTCCCTCTAATCATAATTGTAGTTGCGCCACTGCTACTCATCTCATCTCTTTAAGTCCCAACGTCAATATCTATGTCAGACATGATGATGTCAGGCATACTTAGATATTATACAACGTGTTTTTTTATATGTCATAACTCTAGGGTTATATTCTAATAAGTAAAATAATACAAAACGTCCGCGTCCTAGAATATGTAGTCTAAAATGCATAGTTTCGAAGATATCATCAATACGCTCGATGTGTGTAGATAACTAAGACGACTACGAGTAATTAATTTTCATTCATGCCAGTCTTTCATAATCAAAGCTAAGAAAAAGCGACGTTGTCATATTTCACGTAAGGGTGTTCTACATTAATAATCGTGACTTTGTGGAATTATTTTGTATGAAAAATGAAAACAAAAAATAATGAAAATTGAAAAATAATTCATTCATATGCCAGTTGTTTCTTTGTATCGTCTCATTCATACCCTAGAGTTACGAAATATAAAAAAAAACACATTGTATACATATTTATTGAGTTCACGGGCATCATTTACTAGGGGACCAAACCTGAAATCGCGAAAAGAAAATCAGCTGTTCCCTACATTTTGACGAGTAAATGCGAACATAAATGTAGGGAGCAGCTGACTTTTTCTCGCGATTTCAGGTTTGGTCCCATAGTAAACGTTGGTTATAATGATGAGTATAATAACCCTTTAAGAGGATGTCCATGAATTCAATTTCATCCTGTATATTATATTTTATTACAATCGATCAGTTTCTTCACGACCTACAGCTAAACTCCGTTTCACTCCATCAAACACCAGTTCATGATCTCCCAAAATATTTGGCACATTCTCTTCTACTGTATTAGTCAGCGGTGGCTAGTGGCTACACATGGTTCAGCCACGGGATTCTTAGTGCGTTATCGACTCTTGGCCAGACGCCACCAGAACGGTGCATACCACAATATGACATCCGGAATAATAATATTAGTGTCTTGTAATTGTCTGTTAGTCAGACAACGTATTTATAAACTAATGCTTGTTGAGTTTGTGTTACTGAATTTGTTTTTCGCGACACATTTTTCTGGACTAGTTTCAAGGTTGTAAGGATTCTTCATCGCGTGATGTTAAAACGTTTACTGCTTCATTTGGGCCTTGTAGTATACTGTTGCAAAGGCCAGACGTGGGGAAAATGTAGACATAATCGACGCCATGAGCGAGGAATGATGTGAAATGACCACATGACCACATGACCTGTGTGAACTCAGTCATTTTCTTTACTTAGTTGTGTATTGAAGGGATGCTGCTGCTATTTTTTGCACCCTTTTATGATTATTTTACAACATCAGAAGAATGGAAAAACTTACAACAAAATTAATAAAAGGGCACAACTATGGGCTTATCGCTACTAGCATTATCTTCCAGATAACCTTTGGATGGTCAAGGAATACGTAAAAATAGATTAGTTCCTTTTTTAATACAAATTAAAAAAAAAAATACAATTGATACAAACTGGTTAAGAAGAAAGGGTGTGCCTGTGCCATATATTTTTGCTAAACTATTTATTTTTATTTTCTCTCGCTACCTAGCCCTATCCCATTCCAGTTGGAGTTGTCTCTCCTCGGTTCCTCGTTATTCTTCTTCAGACGTGTCTGTTCTGGGTTGTCGAGGCATCTACTTGAGCACTTTCACCCTTCAAATAACTTTTTTTTTACGAAAAGTCAAATTATTTATTGCCTAAAACAAATCGATCAGTTCCAAAGATTCCGTAGAGTACGCGTTACGAGGCCATGTTTACTGACCAACCTGCGTGCGCGTAGACTTTGAACTAATAAAGATTTGTTCAACAGAACTGTCTTTGAAAAATAATTATTTACGATTATTAGAGGTAAAGGTTATCTCTGGGTTAATGTTAATATTATCTTTTATGTAATATGGATTCTGCTTGCGACTTTGTCTGCAGATTTTTTTTCTCATTCCATTTATTTCTTTATACTTTACCAATTGATTATTATTGGGTTTTCTGAAATAGAAAATTAATTTGCAGTTAATATACTACTGATGATGAAGAAGTAATTAACTATCAACTAACTGCATACGATCGGTTAACTTTTCTTTTCTTATATTTAGTAAATTTTTAACCAACGCGTTGTGGTACCTAGTCTAAACTAGAAGACATTATCATTTTCTAAATTATCACAACTTGCTAGACAGCAAACACACAATCCGACCTACACATAATACAAGACTTTCTATGTTGCAGTTATTTGCATATTTATAACTTGCCACCCACTACCATTTGATAACATATAAAAACAATGTCAGGCAAGCTCAGATAAGTGTTTCACAGTGTCAGATATAGGTTTCTGTCATTGGACACCACTGATCTCGATCTTCGACTAATCTCATACGTCCAATACCAGCCACCTTGCATATATTGTCGGTCTACCTAGCCTAAGATCTTCCCAAACATTTGCACGGATTGCGGGCCTCGCCCAAAAACACCTCTGTTACAATGGCCACCCTTCAACGGCTAATATACTCGGCCATCTCGTTATTACTGCCTTTATTGCAGTCACTGTTAGAACTTGGGTATTCAGTTTCAACGAATATTTGACAACCTCACACAATTAAAAGAGGACCCAGCATGTTGCTTTGTGGAATTCCACAGCCAATGACTGCCAGAATTGTCAGTTCACCTTGTATTCATCTATAGTTTCTGTCAGATCACCTAATTAATTAATTGAGATGCCTCGGACGCGTATGATACACATATCCATCATAGCTTCTTTGTGTTTTAAAAGTTTTAATGACGTCTACACATCGTACGGACGCGTGGAAATGCTTTTCCCGCGCCATCTGTCTTTATGTTGGCAACCACCACATGTTCGAATGATAAAAGGTTTATTTCACGCTTAGTACATGATTAATCAAAAGTTTAGTATTTTTATTTGTAATTTATAATGGCAATTATAAGGTTGAGTGGCTATTATCATTAGTTTGGTATTTGGTGAAATAAATGACGATAAAAATGATTTTTCTGTCGAGCTGGTGTCCGATTTTTTGTAAAAATGTGAAAAAACTAATTTTAACAGGTAACAGGGTCCAATATATCGTAGGTCAAGAATCTGGAGGGAGAAAACTCTTTACAATATGCAGGACCCTTTTAATTAACCTAAGAAGGGCTTCTTACTTCCATTTTTCTCATCGTCAGAAAGCTGTTGTCAAACAAAATATGGACGAGATCATACAAACCTCGCAAGATAGGTAATAATATTAAGAAAAAAATCATTTCATTCAGACAAATTGTCCATAGTGGAAGACCCTGCTGATTGCTGCTGATAGCTGATTGTTTGAACAGGATAACCGACCAAACAATAGTTCATACAAAAATCCTATAGAAAAGAGGATTTTAAGTTTTTTTCCAACTTTTTTTTCCCTAAAAACCTTAATCGGACTATTACGAACATTTTATTCAGCTGCATCTGGTTAGACTGGAAGCCGACCCCAACATAGTTGGGAAAAGGCAGGCAGATTATGGTGATGGTCTAACCGTTCTCAAGCGATGTGCTTACCAAGGAACAACATTTCATTTTTATTTATACAGATTGTGTTTATAGTCTATTTTTAACTACTTGGATATTTTTCTCTCACTTGTGTCCACATTACTTTTGTGATTTCTTTATCGTCACATTCTTACAGAAAATAAATGTTAACATCAAGGTTATTTAATTTTTAATTCGCAGTAAACTACTTTCTCTGACATTTTTCTAACTAACAACACTGGAGCCCTTGAACTTCAGTTGCGCGGGCGCATAAAAATAGTCGGCACGTTAATAAAACCGCACTCGTTTGCCAAATCCACATTACTAATGTACGAGCCAATATTTTTTGTTTATGATACAAAAAGAAAATTGGCCAAACATTAGTCGTTACTTTTATGTTTTTTACAGAAACAGCTTTTTTTACTTTGTTGCTTGTCTTGTTTTCTCGTGATCAGCTACGCACGTTTACTCTACATGATGGTATGTTGTAAATATAGTCACTTAAATCATGGGTACACAGACATCGAGCCTTTTCAGGAAGAACATCGTAAGCGACAATTTGCACTTTTTACAGGAAAGAGTTTTTCTATCCTAATTAACGATGTTTTTTCATTTACGATGATAATTTCTAACAACAATAAAGTCGTTTAAATTTAAAATAAAACTTAAGAGTAATCGCGACAAGATGTAAAACTGTCTAATTAAGAGGTTACGAAGAAAAAATAGTTTTGTCATTTTTGGCGCTTACGATGTTTTTCCTCAAAAGGCTCGACATTTACGTATATTATATATTGGGCCTGGTAACCAGAACATGAGGTATTTAAAAAATGTTAACCCTATTTTTTAGATTAAGAACTTACTGTCCAAAACAACATTTGTGATGAGAAATAAATAAATAAATTATGTGTGTAAAATAATAAATAAATAAGTGCCATCAAGCCTTTATCCTAATATGGGTACATATTAAAACATTTAAGAGTAAGAGAAGATACTCAAGACTCTCTTTAAGTAACTCTTGCATCAAGAATACGAGCCGGAACGTCACGCTTTGTTTGATACAATAATTGCACGATCTTTGAAAAATTATTCACTATGTTCTTTCCCAAAAAAAGAATAATTCTTTTTAGAAAACGCTTGTTATTTTTAAGTTTAACATAAGTACCCGTTTGTTTAATACTTCTAGCGTTTCCAACGAGCTTTGAGTCTAAACTGACTCGGTCTGCTTTAAAGACCGGTATTTTGTCAGTAACATAACTTAAATAGATATTAAACTGGTTAACTATACTGAGAGCTATAAGTGTAAATAAGTAGCAGCCGGTCTATTGTGTAAAAATCTCGACGTGGAAACTTAGGTCAAGTGAGCTGTCATCATTCCTCCAGACCTGACGCTATAGGGATTGACACTATTGACTTACTTCAAGCTCACTTCACGTAAGTTTACACGATGAGGTTTTAATAACAAAACTTTTTTACAAAAAAAAAAAAACAAATTACTTCCAAAAAAAATAGAACACTACAAAGTGTAAAATAACTTTAATTTCGAAAGTTGGTGTCTTTGGATCTATATTTTAGGTTTTTGCCACCGACTTCCGAAATTAAAGTTATTTTTCACTTTGTAGTGTTTTTTTTTGGAAGTCGGTTGTTTTTTTTTTGGAAAAAAGTTTTTTATTTTTCACTTTTTAGTGGGTCGGTTTTTAATTTATCTAAGTTACAATAGCCTAATGACAACTGCTCATCACTTTTTACAAAACATTGCTTTTCCCGATGCAGGGACGTTAATTGTTAAGGAGTTCTCCGGGTACTTCACCATCAGCTCCACTTCACCATATTAGTTGTGACGAGCTTATATTGCTGAATTTTAAAGTAATCGAATCGCAACCCGTGAAATACTTATTATTGAGTTGTTCCGGTGGCCATCTTACCATCTGTGGTCTTCGTCATCAGTTCCACTTCACCAAATGGTGCTTTCTGAGGGTAAATGCACAAGTTACTATAAAACAGACCCCAATCGCTATAGGTGTGCCTATAATATTTGTAGAGTTCCCTCGATTCCTCCAGGAGCCCATCATCAGATCTTGACCTGAGGACTATGGAGCCACCTGGAGAGTATACCCTTTCAAACAAAAAATAATTTTTCAAATCGGTCCAGCCGTCTTCGAGTAATCTGAGAACACACTTAAAAAAAAATTATTCCGACGAACTGAGTGAGAACCTCCTCCTTTTTCGAAGTCGGTTAAAATAATTTATAGCCAGAGTGCATCTCATGACGATTCCAATAAGCCCAAACACGGGTAGGATACATTGTTTTATTACGGAGTTCCGGTGCCTACCTTCCGGCTTCATCATCAGATCAGTTCGATGGTACCATTTTCATCAGCACTATTTATTTAAATTGGCTTCGTCATTATCGCTTAACTATCTTAATCGAGATATCTTATCGCCACCCGTGAAATACTTATCATTGAGGAGTTCCCGTGGCCATCTGTGGTCTTCTCCATCAGTTCCACCTTCACCAAATGATACTTTCTGAATGTAAATGCTTGACTTGTTGTTGAAAATATCAAAATCGCTATATGTTTGCCTATAATATTTGAGGAGTTCCCTCAATTCCTCATGGATCCTGTCATCAGAACTGGACTTTGATAAAAATGGGACCAATCTATAAGTATGTCCTTTCAAATAAAAAACGAATTTTCCAAATCGGTTTATAAATGACGGAGTACTGAGGTAACAAACATTAAAAAAAAACATTCAACCGAATTGATGACCTCCTCCTTTGTTTGAAGTCGATTAAAAATAAATCGGCACTTTATGATAACTTAGTGACTTATGAGTGACGAACAATTAGTCTGATGGCTCTTTCTGTCTGTCTGTTTGTATTTTCTTGCTATCTCGCGCTACCTCCTACCTTTTTACGGAATCCATCAATAATAACAATGATCATACCTACCAAACACATCCTTACGTAGACGTTAAATGCAGTTGTAATAATTAAGAAACTGGTTTTATGATAGAACTATAATAAATATAATAATACTAGCTGACCCAACAAACGCTGTGCTGTCTTTTCAATAATTCATACAAAAAGGACGTACAGTTTTTCCCGAACTTGAAGATTTTCCGGGAAACTCTCCAATTTTTCTTTCCGTAAAAACCCGATTCGGACTATTACGAACATTTTAAAATAAAAAATTACCAAATCGGTCCAGCCGTTCTCAAGTGTTGCGCTTACCAACGAACAGCATTTCACTTTACTATATTCAAGATCACAAACACGTTGCATCACACGACTTCCTGCGTACGGTCTGCTTTAAATATGAGTTTTATTAATGCTTAATCTTCTACCTCAACTGTGAGGGTAATCCCCGGTTTCTATAAATACTATTCGATTTAGGCTTGAGACTTGGCGGCTGAGAGTGTATCAAACTTACTCAAATGTCTCGCTGTTGGTTGCGTATAATGTATCCAAAACATTTCACTTCCCTTCAATATGGTTGAGCTGAATGGTGCTGATCCATGCGTCACGTCTGCAAACAGGCGCCGTCAGTTAGGGGTTGATCATCTCTTAGCTGTTTATTTTATTGTTGAATTGTTTTGTTTTCTGTTTGCCTCTGGACGCTTTTGTACATAGTTCTCACATATAATTACAAATTCGACACGAATGATGTAATTAATATTTTGTAACTATATGAGTTTCTTGCCCGTTCTTCTACTACGCTTTGAAATCGACAACTAGCTTCATCTTCCCAACTGACCGACTCCATTGACGATTCAAGTGCCAGTAAATGGATTAATTTAAATAAATGCTTTGAGTTTTGCGTTTGCTCTGCCATAAAGGTGTGAGTGTGCGACACGATTTTGCGGCACCGACTTTGTAATATCTGTCACTAGTAGGTACTTAGATTTATACGAAGTTGCGTACTATTAGATGTCTAGACAAAACGCGACGTAACTCAAGAATAAATCGCGATGTTTCCGAGTCGCAACATGTCAAGCCTGGCAGGGAAAGCCTAAAATGACTGAAAAAAAACAGGATACAAATGCCTTTTTGTATTTTTTTTTTTTGTTGAGATAGGTTTGCTCTTGACTCTAGTCTAGGTCAGAGATGACAGAGACAAAGTCGACGATGGAGCGAGCTTACCTAGAAGAAGCCTGTTCACTCTCACTTTGAAGAGATCGGGATTGTATACATTAAATACATAGTACCTGATCGTAGTATTGTTTACCCTCGGACAAAAAGCCCATTATTAGTTAAGTAATCCATATTGTAAAGACTCATGACCTTAACACGCTTGTGACGTGCAATTACGTACTTACAAGTATTACAACGCATTGGATTTTATGATAGTGGAAAACTTTTTGTATGGACATTAAGATCATTGGGTTTATAAGACTTATGGCAGTATAGGTACATAGCTATTAACTTTGTTCAGATGCAGAATATTTAGAAATGCTTAAGAGCGTTCATCGCGCGCGGGCTGGCTACGTCGCATTTTTAACTGTTTTTCGTGATTTTCCTTTTGCTAATATATTTTTTTTCTTATATACACATTGCCATTGATGAATTTTATATATACAATGACATGAATATTTACTTTGTAAAATGTTATATTATTTTAATTACTGTGAATGACTATGTGGGTCCTTGTTTTTTTTGTTTTTTCTTTTCTCTCAGCTTTAATCATAGTCTGCCAGTTTGAGTAAATTATGCGGCCTACCCAAATGTCCTTTCTTTGGTATTGTTCGTCGAATCGTTGAGCTCCTTAACTTTTATGTTGAGCTGTACGATTACTGACAGATGCTTGCACTGACTGGACAGGTCCACTCAATCTGTGTGGTTCTTTCCTCAAAAGACCATTTCAGACACCAACCTACACGGTCTTCACATGATCTGACCAAGATTATGTCTGGACTTTAAAAGAGACTTTGACCTCTGAGTTTGTTTCGGCCTTTCTTCTCAGAGTAGTCAGATAGGAAACGCCGCGCCGGCCTCATCTAGTTTAAAAAAAAATGATTGACCTGTAAAAGTGTTTGTATAAACCTACTTACAGAAATAAAATCATTTATCATTATTTTATTAAATTTCAATCAAAGGACAATTTCCTCTGACAAATACTTAGATCGTTGGTATTTATAACTATGTAGGTATGCTATTTTTTGACAGCTATTTTGGTATTTACACTGTCAAAAATAGCATACATACTTACAAATACCAACGATTTAAGTATTTGTCAGAGGAAATTGTCCTTTGATTTATATTTAATAAAATAATCACGAAAAACAGTTAAAAATGCGACATTGCCAGCCCGCGCGCGATGAACGCTCTTAACACAGAAGTAACCGCTTAGCATTCGAAACAGGATCATGTCTATAGTTTGAAGATGCAAAAAAACCTGAGCTGATACGACGCGAAACGGGACGTCTGACGCTGAGACCCAGCTCTAGGAAGTAAAGCCAAGAAACGACTTGGTTATTCACCGATAGTTTCACGTGTCAATAATTATTTGTTTACACATGAAGCTATCAATGGATAACTAAGATTGCGCAACTAGTTTCTTAATGTAAATTCTCATTCAAATTTCATGGTTTTTAGTTACGAGTAAAGTCTACATACATATATGCTCATGAAACACTTGTCACATCCTTACACCTATCATCGTCTGATATAAAAGAAACTAAAACATTAGCATTCCATTTCAACTACGTAACTAAGCCCGTAACAAAGTATTGAGTGCGACAGTCGGTACAAAAGAGGGCTATTTGTACTGATAGGCCACATCAGTGCTATGACAACAACATTATGTGAATACGAGGTGCAGAGTACAACCACGGCTGATTACGACATTTTACTGATAAGCAGTGATAGGAATAGGTAGTGCTAGTTTGCCTAAACTTCGAGGAAGGAAGTAACATAGAGTGGATAATACCTCCTCTAAAATCTCGGAATAACTTTAATGACGTTTAAATCACGGGCCCATTGTATCACCCTATGTGTAAAATTTCTACATTAATATCTGTAATTTTTATGGGATAATATTTTTGTGTTCACCAAAAATCTAAAGGTACATCTATGTATGCTCCCCGAAAAATACTGATCGTGCACCAAATATTCCTGAATGTTACACAAAATATTTAGTATGCATCCTAGTACCGTATACCCATTTACATATTTTAGGTTAGGTTAGGTTAGGTTATATTTAGTATGCATCCTAGTACCGTATACCCATTTACATATTTTAGGTTAGGTTAGGTTTCATTTTTTATTAATAAAGCTACATTGGACATTAATTGGTGTTTGATTCAAATACATTTTGCAGTGCATTATCTGAAGTAAAACTAAAAAAATAAATGCTTGTTTTTAAAATTAGGTGTATTACTATTTTTACAAATTTGCAACAGTTGTTAAATAGATGCTCGTTATGACATATTTTAATGAACATATTTTGGTGCACATTCAGTATATTTGGTGGAACACAGGCAAAATTAGGTAAATGAAATGGGAATAAATTGAAGTACTTTTAAATACCATCCATTTTTATGGTGTACAATAAAGAATATTCTATTCTATTCTATTCTATTCACGGGATTTAAAAACAACGAATTATTTATTGGAATTTATTTATAGATAGATAGAATACTCTTTACCATGTACACCATAAAACTTACAGATATAAATGTGTGTCTGTGTGTGTGTGACCCTAAAAATGTTATGATTTTTCAAATCAATAATTTGTAACTACAAATAAAGTCCAATAAACAATTCGTGGTTTTTAAATCCCGGGTTTTGCACGTCATTAAAATTATTCCGGGATTTTAGAGGAGGTATTGTCCACTCTATGTTACTTCTTTCCTTGAAGTTTAGGCAAATTAGCACTACCTATTCCTATCACTGCTGATAAGTTACATAAGATTTTATTTATTTATTTATTTATTTGCTAACATGCGACAACACTGGTTAGTTAGTAGGCATGCATTAAAATTTCATGGCACAGTGTAAGACATGCACCCTGTAAGGGCACTGCAAAAGTTTCATGTCGAATTGAAATATAAAATTGATTCTAATTATTACAATTCATTACAGTACTAAACATTAATCAATAATTTATTACAAATATATTAAAAAAAAAAACATTATTATCAATTCGTTCATTAATTTTAGTCATTTAAGTCATATAGGTAAGCATAATATACTATAGTCATTTAATATTTCACATTTAGGTACATCAAGCATTACAAGGTCAATCGATTTAGAATTTGTCAGCTTTATATTCCTCAACGGTATAGTAGCCTTTCTTTATTAACAGAGATTTCAGCTGTTTTGAGAAAATTGAGTCATTTGGTAGGGATTTTATACTTTCCGGTAGCTTGTTAAATATATTAGCTAGTCTTGAATATGGGCTTTTCCCGATAACTTTTAAATTTGAAATGGGGAGTATTAGTCTATTCTTATTCCGTCGGTTATAGTACCAGTCCAAAAGCAGTTAAGAGGGAACAGGGCCTGCGATTGTCCATACAAATAAATGTATTTCCCTTTTTTCTTCCTGAATAATGCCTCTAGAGCAATAATTTAGTTTTCATAAAATCAAGGTCTGCTGTAGACACGTCCCTGTCATTTCCTTTTTTTCAGCAACTAATTAGTAAAGAAAATATGACCCTCCAGAAGTGACAAAACATGCCCCATTTTTCCGCCGTGATTAGAGGTCTACCAGACATAAAAGAAAAATATAGGGACCTAGACATACTCTTTCTTAAAAATTTAATGTAGAAAATAATTGAATCGGCTCAGTTTTCGAGGAGAAAAAAGGGGAATACGAAACGTCGATCTCGTCAAAATTTTTGTGATATAATCGGTCTGAGTTGCAGCTGTCCCTATCGCACTGATAACTCGGTTGTTCAGGCGCAGCGCGACGGCAATAGTTTCTTCAAATACCTATTTTTCAAATTCCTCGCAGGCCAGTCCCCTTCTCGCAAGAGACTGTTGAACTGAGGGCCTAGACAGAGTAACGTTCTACCAGCGATAACGGAAAAGTCAAAAATATGTGAGACTGACATTGGCTACAGAAAAGCTTATGTCAGTCCTGTTGAAAGTCGTTAGAGATACGAAACACTTTGAAAGCGATTGCCACCTTGTTTAGGCCCTCTGGTTCTGGGTCGACAAACGAGTCACGCCAAATGTAAAGCCTCCTGCAAACAGGTTCGACACGCGACGCGACACAAAGGTACCGCGAGCCTTAACTAATCAGTGGTTTCATTGGGAAATTCTTAGTAGCAGCCCTTTTTTTTTTGGTGGATGGGAAATCATCAAAATAATGACTTCTCCCGCTCTGGGCGGAGCGGGAGGGCGTGTCAGACTTTTACTGACTAAAACCGACCCGTGTTCCTTCTGTTGCCTGTGCCGGGGCCACGGTAACTTTTTCGAACATCCCGCAACCCTGGTAGTAGCAGCCCTGAAGTTTGGATTTGCGCTTGTCTTAATGGCAATTAGCTCGTCAGGATCTGTAATCGTTTGAAGAGCACAATAAGGAAGTCAAGATTCCTTATGAAAAGTTTCCTCTGGTGAAGTACGTATTAATGTTTTATTAATGGTACACTACCTACTTGTTTATTATTGTAAAAATTTAATACTAACATTAGGCTAAGTTATACTAACAATATATGGAATCGTAATTCTGAAATAAAATATTTGAATTTGAATTACCTACTACCATTTCTAGATTTAGATAATTTATTTGTCCAACACATGAGTATACACACACATGGCATGCAAGATATTAGATTATCTATTACTGTAATTGATGTTTTTCGATATACGATCTTGAAATTGTAGACATGTGTGCCATTTTAAAGTATATTCGAGATTGTTTATATGTCGTGGCCAGATCTTAGAATTGATCATTTCATGAAGTGTTCGTTCATTTCATGAAATGGCCCGTTAAAATTGACCATATCATTAAACGTCAACGTTTAATGATATGTCAGTCGCCGTTGGCCATATCGTGATTGAAAGTCAGGTGGATCGACGAAATCAACCTATTTATCGACTAGGTACTGGGCAAAGTAGTTGCATTTCACGCCGTTAGTGCGCGTGGGTTCGTGTAGTGTGTGTGTGTGTGTAGTGTATGCGATGGCCGTTTTCGTGCATTGTGACGCATATTTTCCCCCAACTTGTACTTTTTTGTGTTTGTGTTTGTGTTCTTTCGTTGCGTCATGTTTACCACAAATAAACGTATTTTCTTTCTATTCTTTCTAGTGGTACCCCGACCAAATGGGTTAGGTTAGGTTTGAACTGTGATCAACCGCGCGCGAGTCGAACGAGCGAAGCGAGCGGTGGCGAGGCAGCGACCGGCGAGCGCTACATCCAAGTTGGTCGCAGTTACTTGGCTATTTAGTATTTTTAGGACAAATATTCGAGCAGGAATAGATGGACAACAAAAACAAAGCGACATCAACGCCTCTACCGCTGGATAATCTATTTTACGATATGATCACTAATGTTTGGCCACATCATGAAGTAGTCGCGCGTTTAATTGTTCATATCGTCAAACGTTGAGTATTCAATGATCTGGCCAGACCACATCATGATGTGTTCAGCGGTCGATGTTCTATTTCATGAAATACAACCATTTCATGAAATGATCAATTCTAAGGTCTATCTATGACATATGTACATATATGTAGATTAGCAAAGCACCGGTAAGCCACTGACATCACAGGTCGCTCTAAATCTGAAAATGCATAGAAAAACAAACATTAATTTGAAAGAATCATCGGTGACATCATTAAATCCATACAAGAGCAAATGTATAAAGTAATAATCAATTACAACGCAGACCGTTTACTTGTACACATAATTAAATAATTTAATTGAATAATTGAACAGTTTCTTTAATATATTGCGTAGCTAGTCGCTGTACTTGACATAAGGTAGTAAGTACTATTTATTCTGACCTTTCCGATATTGGTCTCAGAACACAGAGTTATTGGTCTAATTTTGATTGAAAGTATGCCCGGAGCGTTTTGTACCAACATTAATAAGTTACTTGCTGTCATTATTGATTCTTTTATTAACTAGTATATTATGATGTTGAGATAAATAAAGATTTATGATTATGATTCATAACGAAGCAAAAGGAGTATGTAAGGATCGTAGCAACTGGCGTTCTGTAGTTTCTGCCTACCCCCATGGGAAGAAGGCGTGGGTTTATGTATGATTGATTCTGGTAATAAAGATCTTTTAATTTGTTTTCGTCGTTACAATGTCTTGCTTTGATTGACTATTGACTAGAAAATAAACATAAAGCATAGATTAATTGAATCATCTGCCAGCCTTTTTCCCATTTTGGGGTCGGCTTCTAGTCAAATCGGACGCAGCTGAATACCAGTATTTTACATGGAGCGACTGTCTATCTGATCTCCACAACCCAGTTACTGGGTAATACGATACCCCTTGGTAAGATTGGTTGTTAGGCTTTCGGGCTTCTGACGACCCGTAACGACTGCCAAAAATCCACGAATGACAGCCGGGACCAACGGCTTAACGTGCTTTCCGAGGCACGGAGGGGTCTCGGTATGTAAAGATGGTCACCCATCCACGGACCAACCGCGCCAAGCGTAGCTTAACCTGATCGGTCAACCCGTGCGGCTGTTATTACTTAGCCACAAGTCCCTCCTCCAAGCATAGCTTAATTGAATAATAACTAGTATTATAATAGGGTCAAAGTGCAAAAGACTCGTGTTGATTTTTTAAGTAACTTCGGTGATCAATTTTCAATTCAAACATTAGTCATAATTTTGATATGATCTAGTTACAACCTAGCTAACTAAAAAACTTAAAGAGTAGATTATAATCGCAAAGTAACGACAAAAACATGTAAAGAAAAACACCTTTCCAATTTCCACTCCTATTTTCATTCAATAGTCGAACGTCCTGCCGGACTATTCTGTAAACATCTCACCGTCAAAACTTCGATGAAGTGAGCTGTCAATAGTGTCAATCCTTAGCACCAGAACCCTTTGCGTAACACACTATCGATCGCAATCTGAATGATTTTGAAGCAAATTGCTAATCCATTGCTTCCTAAGTTCGAAAAATTTACCTGATCAACAACGTAAATAACGCAATGAATGTTGTTGAACTGTCAAAATGAAACCGATTCCTACTGTAAGAGTGTTACGCAACTGCCCCGCAGGTGGAATGACAGCTCACTTCACCTAAGTTTTCACGGTGAGATAACAGAACAGAAAAACAACCCAGAATACACACAACACACACACACAGATTGGCTGGTGTTGAAAACTTTAAGTCAATATCCATCTTCATCTATGAAAACAAATCTTTCCTGTTTATTAGTATCTCAATTAAAACAAATGTCTTACGTAAATCTGTATGTATGACTCCGACCTCAAACCTCACTGGCCTATCGAAACGACCTTGATATTGGTGATTACAACCTAGTCTAATCGATGGTGGAGATCACGATGCTTGTGCTGTCTATTCTTTGATTGACGGGTGCATAATGTTAAGAATAACTAAGATTTTATGTTTATTTTGGAGAAAACGTACCTTTTATCATTGATAATCATAGGTAATGGAACATCAGATCGAAAGTTTGTCTACTTGTTTGTAACATCTTGACGCAGAAATTGGGATGGATTAAACATGGCTTGGACCCTGTTACGTGGACGATGTTCCCTAAGAGTTAATGGTAAAAATCTTCCGAGTCATTATTGTTTTGCAAAGATGTATAAAACTAGAAATGAAAGGCTTACGTAACTTTTCTGCCTAGCTTGTGCCGGTAATACAACAGTCACATATTCATTTCTTTATAATCATTCTTCCAAACTTGGCTCACATTAAATCTAAGGTTATTGACGCCATCAATATTACGGATGTTGTCAAAAGCCGCCATATTTGATAATCTCGGATAGATGCAAATTACCTTCGTTGTCACTAAGGTCATGACTGTCTGTGTTCTTATATTTAGTTCCTTTGATCTTTTGCGCGTATTTTTGCAATGCTAGGTATTATATTAAGATTGTCTCTTCCGGAGTCATGTTAGCAATTATGGAGGTTTGTTTCAAAGCTTTGTGAGTACAAAGCTTTTAAACAAACCTCATAAAATTTTGACGCCCAACAGGGTTTTATTTTGGCAGTGAGGCCCTTTCGGGCGCCAAAATGTGTGAAAAATCGAAATACTCGCGGATTTTTTCTCCATTGCGCCTTGAATTGAAAGATTGAGTAGCAATGCCGTCTGTTTCGGGAGAAGGCAGTGGCGGCAATTTGTTATGATACAATTATATAGGTATCAACTATCAATCAACATTTAACATATTTCCATCTATTATAAACTTGTGGACGTAACAATTTATTTCTTCTGTAAATCGAGTCATGCAAGAGGCGGGGAGTTATCAAGAAGGTAGCCAAATACTGATATATGCTACTGTTGTAAGTATGATCGTATCAAACTGGTTGCCATGCCACCTAAATTAGTGACCGCATCAAAATGCACCTCCGTCAAAATATCACCATCACGATCTTATCACTTATCACGGATGTCATTATGACGTAATTCTGACGGCAAAATGTCCAATAATTTACTCCTCGTTAAAACGCTGCATCATCATCTGACTAGCCTTTTCCCAACTATGTTGGGGTCGGCTTCCAGTCTAACCCGATGCAGCTGAATACCAATATTTTTACATGGAGCGACTGCCTATCTGACCTCCACAACCCAGTAACTGGGTAATACGATACCCGTTGGTAAGACTGGTTGTCAGACTTTCGGGCTTCTGAGGACCCGTAACGACTGTCAAAGATCCACGAATGACAGCCGGGACCAACGGCTTAACGTGCTTTCCGAGGCACGGAGGAGTCTCGGTATGTAAAGATGGTCACCCATCCACGAACCAACCCCGGCAAGCCTAGCTTAACCTGATGGATCGACCCGTGCGGCTGTTATTACTTAGCCACGAGCTCCTCGTTAAAAAACGCTGCATTGCTGATATATTCATTTGTCTAAATCTACGTGTCACTTTTCTTGATTTAAAAACAAAGTGCCTACCGTGCAGAAGTAAGACATGGCGCACACTATCCGACATAATTATATCATAGCTTCGCATTCTTGGCGTCGAGTTGCAGAGTCGCAACGAGAGCCTTGGGGAGTCTGCGACAAGTCGCAGCGACTAGACACACGGTGCGCACGACCACAGCAGTCGCATGCGACAAGTCAGCGTCAGTCTTGCTGTGAGCGCTGAGGGAGTTGCATGTTTGTATTGCAAATCTCAACATGGATACGTTCGATGTCGATGTTTTGAAATCAGACGTCGAAGCGTGTCGAATACTCATGATTGCTTCCTGTACGACGTCTGTCGTAACGACTAGTCGCAGACGCAAACGACAAGTCTGCGTCTAGTCGTAGCGATAAGCTTACAGTTTGCGCTGGCACTAATATATCAAACATACAGCGTGACTAGCTAGCTATTATATCTTGAACTATGATAATACGGGTTTGTACTAGATTTGAAATAACGTTGACATATGCCTAAGCACGATGTGCCACCGTGAAGCCCTATTTATTAGGCACCTTGTGTACAGGTGGATTTAACTGATGACACCTATGACAGATGGCAGTGCGACATGTTTGTTTCATTCTTATTTAAGTATGTTTCAAAAGTAACAGATGGTCTATGTTTTGCATATTTTATTAATTTGAATATGTAACAAAAAGTATTGGGTAGTAATAATCTCAAGGAGAATATTTTCTTTTGCAAGGATACTCAATACTCAATCATTTATTGCATTCCACAATGTATATGCTTAGGTGGTAAGTAAATATTTGCTGAAACAATCGTGGACCCTGTCGGGCACAGCAAAAGTAAAATTTGAAGGAAGAGGACTTAAGTATTTACATCTCTACTATTCATTAACTTCTCTGAAACAATCAATTGTTATATACAATCTCTGTTTCGATTTCTCATTCTGTTTTCACGTTGACGATGTTCTTAGGTTTCATCAGAGGGACAATTCTTGTAATTTGAAGAACATTCACAGTCTGATCTGTCTCAATATGTCAAAAATACCTATATTTTCCCTACATTTTTGACATTTGATTGTCGCTGAGATGAGATTGCGACTAGATTTTGAGCGTTTTTAGTTACGGGAATTGGGCTTCAGTTCCAAGCTGACCTGTGCATACGTCTACGCTTGCGTTGCCTGCATGAACATTAATAAATTAGCATTGCCATTGTAGTTCTTAGATAACAGTATTCGATTACATAAGATTTAAAATTTAACGTAGTCAGATAACAGCGAACTGCTTTGACTACCTGAATTTTGCTAAAAAAATTATTAGGTATTTAGGTAAAATATCTTCTTGTTTAGCCACGAAAATGCAGCTGCTTGCTGCAAAATAATTATATGAAAGTAACCTTTTTTTTTGTTTTCAGGTAATTACACGAAAGAAAAAAAAAACATCGTCATGTGAGTAATGGAAGGGCTAACATAGTAACATAACTTGAATAAGCCAGGTTAAGCACTGTTAATCAAATTTCCTACGAATTCCTACTATAGGTACAGTACGGGTCAAACTTAATGGCGGCTGTGAAGTGCGCTACTCGCTGAGCAGTACCGCACCCCTCACCCCGCAGACATGTGAATTTGTTACTGCGTAGCGACGCCTCATGTTTCGAGCCGCCATAAAGTTTGAATCGGGCTGTACTAGAATCTGAAGACAAAGTTAACTGCATCATGGAAATTGTATACAATTTCAGTATTTTTGGTAAGGGTTGTTCTCTCTTAGTCCGAAATTTTCGTTAACGCGCTCGGTAGCGATACTGGTCCAAAGTGACTAACCAGAAGAGCTACCGAGCGTGACAGCGATATTGTTTATATCTGAATAGGCCTTAATTCTTCACTGTGATTCATCGGTAGTAAAATATGTTAATCCATTGCATAAAATGTAGTTTACTGCATCCATAATGTAGCCTGTTCAATTTGTTTCGCATTGTTTAATATTTAGTAGTACTATCAATTGTGTTTATTCGACGTCATCATTCTCCTGTTCTTATCCCAATTTATTTGGAGTTGGCGCACATCCGTCTAAGCATTCTCATTTCAACTGCATCTCAATTGCCTTTCATTCATCCCTTTTGTGGCCTGACATTCTGATCCATAGACAGCAGGTCTATCAATCCTGTTTATTCGACGTATGTTTTCAAAATTTATTTTGACATAAGCACGCCTATTTAGTTCCTTATTTATTGACAGGCAACCATAGACGAAAAAATGCAATACTTCATGGACGCTACAGTAAAATAAAAGGTTAGAAATATTGTGTATATTCCAGTGATCATTGGGAGGCTGATGTTCTGCAGTGAAAGTTTTTTTGTTAAAAGACTAACAGCTATTCTATAGTCTATCTTTGACCACTTCTGGACGAGTCTGCACTGTTCTGTACTTCCTTTTTTTTTTGTGGATGGGAAATCATCAAATGACTTCTCCCGCTCTGGGCGGAGCGGGAGGGCGTGTCAGACTTTTACTGACTAAAACTCACCCGTGTTCCTTCTGTTGCCTGTGCCGGGGCCACGGTAACTCTTTCGAACATCCCGCAATCTGTACTTCCCTTGCCCTTTCACTAGTAACTCTGATGCTACTAATATCTCATCATTGTTAAGGAGTGTTCAACTAACTCGACTGTCTCATAATATTGTGACCAACCCATCTTCACAGTCAAGACTTCATCTCATTGTTGCTTCATTAGCTTACTTGCATGAGTTGCACGCATGGGAGTGTAACGTAGTTTCAATAAACATTTTGGCACTGACTCTGGCTACTCTTAACGCATTCAAGATTACTAGCATGGTAGAACACGTGTTGACAAATACCGGTTTAAAATTCTTTTCCTATGCTATTTTGACATTTGGTTTGCTAGAATATTTAAGTAATCAAGGATGTGTTTGTTTATTTATGGATATTTCTAGTGCTATAAAATATGCATCAAGTACATTTAACAAGCTGTTCAAAAAATAATATCTTCAAGGCTGTAAAATAAATGATTTCCACACAATTTCCAAAAATCGAGATTTGATAATAACATCTCAGTTTTATCTTCACTGACCCACCTATGATAATGCTCTTTTCTTGTTTCGAAAGAACCTTTGCCCTACTGCCCTTTGCAGGGCGATATTATATACATACTTATAATCACATTTGTATAACCAAAACAGCTATTCTCATCGTGTAGGTCTGAGCCCACTGATCCTTCACCTACGAATTACCACCCGTCATGTTTATACACAACTCAATCAGACATAATTACTTCATACTGGCGCCCACGCAGGGACAAGATCATATTATATCCGTTGATTATTCTTCTGATGCTTTATTTGATTTCAAACGTTGCCTAATTGGTATTGTTTCGTGTTATTCTCATTTGGCAGCTCTTATTATTTTCCATCTCTTTCATAATCTATTTGAAGGTAAAAGATAGCAATGGTATGTTTGGAGAAGGTCAGCAAAATTGGCGCCCATGTTTTTAAAGTGATTTTTTGCAGTGTAGTTACTGTATTTGTATATTCATTCTCGTGATCTAATACACGCATTTTTTATTGCTATACAACTGAGTTCGTTGCTCTTTAATATCTAACTGAACTCTTAAGCTGTTTGAAAGCAATTGGTATTTAAAGTTAAGCTAAATCAAAGTGTTTCAAAAACATTCGCTATTTCTTGATTAAATCTAACTAATAACTTATAGGTTCCGACTTCTAAAATAACTGTTCGTCTCAAGGCGGATCTTCTTCAGCATCAGCTAGTACCACTGTGGAAATAAAGCCTACTTTATAATTACTGTTATATTCTGCCAATCTTTTGTCATGACGAAATATCAATGTTGTCTAGTTTTTCTTGACAGGTCGTGATTTCGTAACTGTATCTACTTGTTTTTTGTTTCTGCTTCTAGTACTATTATGTACTCGGCTTTATTATCAATACACAATCGTTAATAGAGGCCGTTAAAGTGTTTTACCCTTTGGAGCCTCAGGAGCACGGTTAGGTCACTCAGGCTCAGTTTATGTGCCAATGGCGTAGTCATCATCATCTGCCTAGCCTTTTCCCAACTATGTTGGGGTCGGCTTCCAGTCGGATGCAGCTGAATACCAGCCAATGGCGTAGTGTTGTATAGAAAATTGGTGGTACTGATTGATTTAGCGGCTTCATTACGAGTTTGCCGCTCTGTCAGTCCAATACAGAAACGCAGCCGCTCTGCATAGGCAGCAAATTGTTAAGTCTTACTTAATCACACAACACATAACATCACGCCTTGTTTCCCCGAAGGGTTAGGCAGAGGTGTACCTATTATAGTACACCCACATTTCGCCAGTTGTGTTGTGTTGTTGTGTCTTACTTAATCAATGTCTAGTTTGTGATATACTAGACTATGTTTGCGTCAGTATTTTTCACATGCCAGCCTTATGCACAGGGTTCTTTAGCCGTAGGCAGCCTAAGCAATCTTTTTTTTTGCCTGGTTAATTATTTTGTTAACGTGTATGCAGTTTAAAAACTCCTCTGCGCGTTAGAATCATTGCAATACCTGTCTGAATCTGAATCGAAGATTCAGAAATTGAATCCGAAAGGTCAACTCTTGTGACAAATATACTAACAAAACTTCTTGATCCAAATCTGGTGTACCTACTTTTAACATAAAATGATATGATTATTACTCATTCTACATTTATGCTGTCTGTAGATGTCTGGAACTTCGCAGGGGTCGGGGGTAATCTAGTGCGATAACAGTTTCTGCTAATAATTGTCAATAATCACATAAATCTCCCACAATTTACCATTAAGGACTGACTTACTAACTTAACAATAAATTGTAGGAGATTATTGTGAAGTTAACTTGTCTTTCCCAAATTGTGCCTATGAAGCGACTGCTGTATTGAAGTACATTGTGAAGGTTTTCTAAGAATATTTTTATATTTACACAGCTGGATGTTCAATTAAACGAAATTATACCTTGTATGTAGTCGTAAGTGGCTAAAATATCCTCTTTGAACTTGGAGATTGAGAGCAAACATTTTGTATTGACATTATTTACAAGAAGACATTAAAGTCTTAAGCCGTTATCATAGGAGGTCAAATAATGCTGTTAACAATGGCTGAAATAGGATAAGAACAGTTCCGGAATGATTTGGGATGCATGGATAAAGATAAGACCACACACTTAGATATTTCTTATACAAACATCCCGATTAAAATTCACAAGTCCATAAAACAGCTATAATTAAAACTGCCCATCAAAATATCGGTCCTTAACATGACGCAACTGATATTCTAGTATGTCACGCCGCGATAGGAACAATAGAAGACAAACATTATTAGATTGTAATGGATTTGTAGCTATATTAATAACAATAATGTTATTGTATGAAGTCTTGAATCCATTGAGCAGTTGCTCGAAGAATGTTGTGTTGTAACTCTAGGCATGGGCATCGAGATAAATCGTATACTCAGTTCTCTTATAGAGTTGCAGATTAACAGCCATGTTAAACCAACTGCTGAGTATCGACCTCCTCCGTTTTGAGCCATGATTCCCGAATCTGCCACTCCATTCAGTTGTTAACCGCGCTACTTTGTCGTTCATCTTCTTCTGGCAGTTGTTCTGCCAACACTTCTATCGTTACTCTGCAACCATTCTGTTAGGGCTTGTGCTGCCTAAATCCATTTCAAAAGTGAGCGTAAGTATTTGAAACTAAATCTTAACAAATCTTTATGATGCTTGATGATGTTCGGAATCGGATAACCAGGTGGCTAGACTTGTTATGACCTCATTATTAAAGGCTTCAATTAAGTCCGAATCAAACACATAAGTAAAACCCTCTAGAGTGTCTGTTTGTAATATCCATAACAGCTTTTTACTAAATGCATATGAAAGTACATATATACAGTACGTATCAATTTTAAAAATTTTTGTCTGTCTGTTTTTGTTCCGGCTAATCTCCGAAACGACCGGACCGATTTTGACCAGACTTTTACTTTATAATCAGGCTACTTTTATTTTAGAAAAAGAATTAGGGTTCCGCGCTAACAAAAATAAAACCCATGAAATTGTGAACAAAAGCCGATTTAAATAGGGAAGTATTGACACCTACGCGGGCGAAGCCGTGGGCAATAGCTAGCTACTTAATAAAAATCTAAAATCCATTAATTCATTCACTGACTGACAGCCCACAGCCTAAACCGCTAGGTCTAGGAGCTGGAAATTTAGCACAAATACAAATAGCGGAGGTGAGCACTACGAAGGATTTTTGAAAATTCACTCCCTAAAGAGGTTAAATAGGGGATGGAAAGTATCGTAATTTTTGCCCATGGGAAATACTGTCGGGCACGGCGTGTAATAGATGATATTCATGTTATTTCAAAAATATGTATAATTTAGTATTCATACAGGTGTAAAGACTAGAATAATAATAACCGAAGTGAAAGTGAAGAATGTGTGATAAAGTCACAGAATCACGTGTTTTTATACAAATCTAGTGCTTTATAATGTCGCATGTCATAATATTGTGTAATGGCTTGGTATGTGTTATGTTACTTTTTTCACTAAGTATTTTGCTTTTTGTTGTAAAAGCAGGAGGAAATGGCGTAGCTTTCCAGCCTTTCGGTTTGGAAGAATACTATTCTTTTGTATCTGCTTGAACTAGGTATATTATTATTGCAATATTATAAATACAAGGGGAGGCTGGCCCGGAATGGCGTCAAGTTTAAAGATACACGAAAAGTAAACTATATCATTCTCCACTTTTCATCAAATTGGTCCTCATTTTCTTTTTTGGCAAACCGAGAAATACTATTGTTTATTATTATTAGTACTTATTTATTGCATGATATTTGGTTTAGTCTAGTTGTAAGTAAATTACATTTTAACTTTTGAACAGCCTTAGTAACGTGGTGTTTGGGATTCATTGAATTTTATGTTCTGCTCAATAAATTCTAGGCCAGACTAAATATAAAATCTTGCCATTCGGCGTAAGCGGTAGGCTATTATGGTTATCAAATAATAAGTAAGCTACACCGCTACAGCTGAAGGTCGGGGCCGTTGGATGCTACAAATTTTGACTCGATCAACAAATCAGCTTAGTCTATTCAGTACTCTGCTGAACATAGGCCTCTCCCAATTAGCGCCACAACACTGGGTTCTCTTCCTACCTTTCCTTGCTGACCCTCTGAGGTAAATAAACAACGAATACATACTTTTGTAGTAGGCCACTTCGCTTCGGCTGTTGTAAAGATGTGCTCGTCTCGTATTTAGCATTAGAAAATTGTTCCGTCCTTGGCAAATTTTTTCGTAACACTAAATTACAAAAATGGTGATTTTTATTTCTTGTTACGCCATTAAGAAAAGGTGAAAGTACATAGAATACATAATTAACACCCTCATACATAATAGTAAATATCAAACATATAGACAACTAGCTCTACCTATTGTTATGTTGGTAACATTACGTAGATCGATTGGTGTCGAGTTAGTTTGGGTGTTAGTCGCTAGATGGCGTTACCGGTGCGTATAGATAGAACGTAGATCCGCGGGAAAACTGATCGATGGCAAATGAGTTAGGGTTTTTGATGCTTTTACTTTCACTTTCAGTAATAAAACTTGTAGATCTTGGTTCGATTCACAGTTCGGGCTGTGCTTTTTTATTTTACTTCTGCTTACGTTTGAAACTCATGTTGAAGCATTTTCGTTAAATAACGTTGGCATGGAACATGAATATTTGAAATTCGTAAGGTTTGCCCTTACGGAATCCAGATTTATCGCTGCCTTATTTTATTGTGGTTTATCCCTTGTCTGTCAATTTGTAATATTTTTATAGTCATTCATAGAGACAATTCATAGAGAAAAAAAAAAACGACAAAAAACTTTAAAGATTTTTTTAGAACTTATTTGTCCCTTTCTATCTCTTTAGTAGTTTCTAGGAACAAGCGTGACGTCATAGCGGACAGACCCAGTCGGATATTTGTATGTAAGGGGCGTCTTTCGTCTTGACCTGATTGTTGTGTCCTTAACCATGCGCCGGAGTTTTCCATGTGCGCAAATGCACAAAACAGATACATATGTGCAGAAGGTTTATTCTACACGAGCCGTGTGTGCCATCTTTTTCCCCTTTAAATAGAGGATGAAAGTTTCTCTCTTCTTTAGGGGATGAATTTACAAAACTCCTTCCTCAGTGCTAATAAGGAACCCTTGAGTAAAATTTCATGTTTCTAGACTCTAAGGTGTACGTTGCTTGCCAATGAACAGATGAATGCATTCAAGATTTTTATTAAGTAGATGTGCGAAAATTCGCTTACGCTCTGACACACATTTCTACACCATCTCGTGTCTTCTAAGTTTATGCCGAGTTTAAAGAAAAATATTGGCCGATGATCGAGTGTCCTAAACTGAGACTGTTATCTACGCTTCTTATTCTACTTGATGCATCAAAGAGGTACTTACTGTTGAAGCCGTAGCGTAATTTCAAAACCATGGAGTTTACTTGATTCGCTGTGGTCGTATCAGCTGTGCGGTTACTCTGAAGTTTTTGTAGCGTGCGCACTTCAGGAACTATCTCCCCTTTTGCAACCAGCTTCGTTCTGCTGCTGTTGAGTATGTGTTGTGTGTGAGTATTTGTTTTAAAAGACCTAAGAAGTTACGCGCATTGCACAAGCAATTAATGCAATTTGATTCCATGCTTTTTGCACTCTGCTAGCTAGAAGATGTGGTTCTTCTGAACTTTCTTACAGCTTGTCCAGCATAACTCGCTCATTTATCAAGACGGGATGTTGTCCATTGCGTGTCATATAACAACACTGTTTAATTAGATAAAAAGAAATATATGGAAATACTACTTTGTTGAGTTTTTTATTGTTCTTACCGGTCCTTATCTTGTCACAAAAGTCTTAATTGAATTAATTGCGTAAGTGTAGGTTGCTTTTACATTAATTTATAATAAGGCAGACTGTTAAAGGTCCCTTTACTTTGTAAATTATTTCTGTTAAGATTCCAATTTAATTTTCACGAAACAAGTATGGCCCCAGTATGGTTCCTTGCAAAAAAAATTACCCCAAGACACTTAGAAATAAAGGCCTGAGGTTGATATACCATGTATGATTGAATCCTGTGTTACATTAGGTATAGATATGACCAATTCACAATATGTAGATGTCGCCATGAAAAAGAGGGCGTGTACTAATGACCACACGATGGAAGTGAAAGATACCCGATACCCGATTCAGCGTCACCGACCACGCTTCAGTTTCGTTCACTGTTTAGAAAGAGCGCAATGTGCGCCTAGACGTGTTCACTTAAAAAAAATGTAACATGGACACGATATCAATGTAATGTAATTTATTATTAAAACACCGATACGAGTACGACAACTTGGTTCAAGTCATTGGCATTGACTACCTACTGGTGTTGATAGCACAAAATAGAATTAGCTCCATTTATTATGCCTAGATAAGAGGAGGCTAAACAATATACAAAGGTGTTTGTTTAAACATGGGGGCACCGTAAATAGATACTCTGTAATTATTACTAGGCACATTAGAAGTAACTAATAGTTGCGTAGTACTCGCAACTGGCGTGCGTGTATTTATTTGTATATTACAACTTTATGCACAAGTAAAAAGAAATACCGTACAAAGGCGGACTTAATGCCTGAGGCATTTTCTACCAGTTAACCTTATGGTGATGCAGAGAGAAAACATGGCAGGTGGACACGAAATTAACTATAAAGTACAAAAAGAAATACATAGATATATACATACATACATATAAACGGAATAAACTTTGTTAAGAGAAATAACGATCAGCAGAGGAGAAAACGAATCCAGCAAATCAGCGCTGAGATGTTTTTGCCAACTTCTAACGCAGGCGACGCGTATATGCTCATGATGTGTATGACGATGTATGAACGTTAACGAAGCAAAAGGAGTAGGATCATAGCAGATGGCGTTACTTTCTGCCTACCCCCATGGGAAGACGGTTTATGTATGTATGTATAAGAAGTAACTGTGTTTGATAAAGTTTGTGAAGTAGCGTTAAAAACCGCTTTACAGCCATCAGGTACAGGCCGCACTTTTACTAACGTTGTTATGGTCAGTTGCGTCTGATTTTACACAAAGGGACTGCCATTCTAACTTTCTAACCTTCACTATTAATTCTGAGGCTAGCCAGGCGGTGACTAAAAGAGTGATGAATATAAAATAATGTTGATGGAAGGAGAGGAAGAGGAAGGCCAAAGAAAAGAGGATGATTGTATGAGGAATGATATGAAAGAAAAGGGAGAGAATGTTAGCAACTAGCTTGACGGTTGACACAGGGGAGAATGGAAGTAGAAAACATGTTGCGCCGATCCCACGTAACGTGGGACAAGGGCAGGAAGATGATGATGACTTCTTCTTCTTCTTCTTGACTAAGTATTGTTTTGATTTTATTTTTCACTTTGTTATTTATCTCATTGTATGCTGCACCGGTTGACGTCATCACGTCAACGCCGGCTGTCGGTGAAAACCAGCGCTGGGGCTCTGTTTCGCATAGGGTTGCAGCATTATGCTGAGCGATAGTCGTTTTGCGTGGATGTGACGCGTATTTTCCCCCCAACTTGTTCTTTTCGTGTTCTTTCTTTTCTTTGTTTTACATTCTGTGACGACGTTTTTGTGTATGTGATCACAGGCTCATGAGACACTTCAATTCTGCCACTGGGATGGCAACGCATCTACGATGCCTATAGTATTGGATACAGGCGGCGGTGACCATCTACAATTAGCTTTCGTGCAGCCTGCAGTTTATCATCTGCCTAGCCTTTTTCTATGTTGGGGTTGGCTTCCAATCTTACCGGAAACAGCTGAATACCAGTTTGCCAATAACATCTCGTAGTACAGACGAACTACTTTTGACTTAGGTAACAACCATGTCAGGGTTTCTTTTTTATGTAACATTGGCTCCGTGACATTTCAATGACGGATCAATGAAAATGTAAGTCATCTAACGAGCTGAGGAATTGGGTCGCACCATCAAAACAATCGCTCCGCAGATCCCATAGTAGAAAAATGATGTGCGTCACACTATAATGTGGTCCATTGTAACCAACTAATTGTAAGTGTAATTGCTGATTAGTAAATATTAGACGCAATTCGCGCGGTCAGTGTTCCAGCGTCGTTTCTCAGGACCCGAAATTAAGTCCAACAGCTTATTTTGCTCTAGTATGAATAATACTTTCGAGTAATATTGGTCCTACCGGGGTAACAAAAATAATTGTCTGTCAGCAAGGTGTTAATACAAGGACTGTTCTTCAGCTTTTTCCAATACGAAGACAATTTTGTAATCCTCTGCTGAACAAAGGATTTCTTTCAAAATCTTCTTGTCTTCCGAAAGTTTCTTGTTTGTTTCTGTGATTTAACCGGTACCCCTTTAAAATAAAACGGGAACACAGAAATGCTGCTGCTCAGAGGCTGAAATAAATGTGGTGATAGGTCCTCGGACTCACTCTTATGCTAATATTTACATCACTACCCTTCTTTGCACGCGTGATATTTTATCTTGAGGCGTATATTTTGTATTACCGTAACTAAAAAAACATTTTTCTTTCTTTTCAGGTAGGCTATCATTGCTGGTAAATAATATACCATCACGTGTGGTTAACTGCTGTCATAACACAAATATTACTAGTTTTATGTCACGGTGTCACGTGAGTGACTTCAGCTGAAATACTGTCAAGAATGGTAAACATTTTGACAGTCTGTCTACCGAGTTGACGAAGTTGAGCTTCGGGTTTGTACGGAGATTGTCCGATGTGAAGAAAGATTTTATATTTTTTTGTAATTCATTATAATATATAATATTTAAATTGTTGTATGATGGTGTTGGTTAACCTGTCAGTTATAGCATCGCGTGGCTAGTGTGTCGCCGTAAGTTAACTGCGCAAGAGTCATTTAAGCTACAACTATGTTCAGCTACCTTCGCGTGAAGCCTAGATTTAAATAATATTTTAATTAATGTGTGAAATATTTAAATAATTAAATAATTTACCTAGCGTAACTTTTATTGGAACTGTGATACGATACAATACAAGTAGGTAGGTGTTACCATGGAATATAAAGCCTTAAATGATGTTGGAACTCCCCTGAGGAGCCTTCTCTGTAAGCCTGTAGGGTTGCAATTTTCACCAGATGAGCCTTCCCCCAGCGGTAGAAATGGATTCGGTAGCTTTTAGGTATGGTCCTACATTTGATTTTCATCAATTTATAATTTTTTACGCAACAAAATAAATAAACATATCTTTGACTTTTAATGATTTTCCACAATCTGGGTGTTTTTTTAGAGGCGGAGAACTTTATACTTATAGAAATATAACACAGATTTTTAATTTCATCAATAATGCAATGGCGTCAAATCGCACAAACGCGGTGGCCAAGTCCATTTCGTCAAATGTTTCTTTGTTTTAATTAAGCCAATAAAAATATTAAGCTAAATTAGGCCTTCGCGTCAGCCGCGGCGGCGCGGCGGCCACATGCCCGAAATCATATTCAAAATTATCTGTCAAATAAAGCCAATTTCATGGATATTAAAAACATTTGTCTGTGTTATATTTCAATTTAAAGTTCTCCGCTTCTAAAAAAAACACCCGATACATATGTAGGTATATCTCACTCCAGTCACTTCTCACTAAATCCGGTAACACAGCACGCGACGGACGAGTGCCTCATCTTTGTTTTGAATATATAACGTTGTCACATCTGTCACGGTTATCAGGAACACCGGTTAGTTTGCCGTGTATGATCTTAAGCATATAGCGCCGCGTACTCCTATGTAAACTTAGTACATATCTATTTATGGAATGCTCTGAAAACTACTTATTATGTCTAAAAAAGTTCAACGCGCCCGCTATCACATGAGACTCAAACATTACTGGGAAAATGAGGATCTCTGCCTTCAGGCAAGGAAGGCGGGTCTGAGTCCCAGCAGTGGGAACTTATAGGCTGATTAGTTTTAATAAGTCACCTATTAAAGAGGTTTAAAGTAAGTTTTACTCCATAGTTTTTATTTTAAGGACATAAAGAGAAACATTTGAATAGGATAGATAAGAAGCAAAATGGGTTGTAAAGGCTAATTTTGGTTAACTTTAGCCTATCAAGAATCTAAGCTGCAGTTTGACATTACCTGACAATGCTCTAATAATTGACAAATGGCATGACAGCTGTCTTCAAAGCTTCATCCATCCATTTCCCAAGTAAGTACCTACCTATTTTTAGCGCTAACACTTAACAATCTATAATTATTGTTTATGAACTGATAAAAAATTAAAGGAAAAAATATAATTAACCACTGGCATCTATTCGGAATAGGTAGAACCTAATAATGCATTGTTTCGCGTGATTTCCAACATTATAAATCATTGTCATTTATAATTTTATCTTATTTGTAATTACAATAACGTAGCATGGAAATAATATACATAGCCATATCTTGGTATTGCCATAAGTCTCTGTTCTAAATGATCTTGCAAACAACAAAAAATATATGGGGACTCTGTAAGTGAAGTAACTGGCAGATCATGGCCCACCATGACCATGGTGAAGTGAGCTGTCATTGCACCTGATACTAGGGATTGATACTATTGACAGCTCACTTCACCTACGTTTTCACGGTTAGATTTATACAGAATATTAATAGACTCTTAGAAAATAATTGACAATATGTCATTTTCTAAGAGTAAATACCAAAATAACTGTCAAAAAATAGCATAGATACTTACATACTTAGAAATACCATCGATCGCAGTATCTGTCAGAGGAAATTGTCCTTTGATTTAAATTTAATAAAATAATCACGAAAAACCTTTAGAACTGCGACATTGCCAGCCCGCGCGCGATGAACAATTATAATAATGATGCCTTTTCTAACATCGTTGTCTGTAATTGATTGCCTCCTTGGTTTCGTGGCAGCGAGTGGGATTGTTGAGCTACGCTAGTATTACTGTCTGTGGTCGAGCGTAAGGTCCTGGGGCCAGTCCCACCCGGCGAAGATCGTCGCTCCACCGAGCCTGAGGGCGTCCTACCTTACACTTGCCGATTCGCGGTCTCTACTCAAAAACTGTCACCGGTTCTACGGCCAATATGGCCGGCTCATTGCTACTTCAGCTTGTTTATTCTGTGAGCTATGTCGACAACTTTGGTTCTCTGCCAGATCACCTCGTTCCGGCAAAGTATTTACTATTGAGTTTTTCCACAGAAAATCACAGTAGTACTCCGTTGTCTGGATTTGTACCCCGTTAGTGCCAATAGGCTTGCCCTCATTACGTGCACTACGACTGGCGAAATGAGGCTGAACAATACATACATTCTACCTATCATCACGCCTATAATCCCCGAAGGATTAGGCAGAGGTGTACCTATAATACACACATTTCGCCAATTTTGTTTAAGTCCCATGTAATAGGGGCGAGCCTATTGCCACCAACCGAGCACAAATCCAGACTCCAGGCTGTTACTGGAAAATTTCTTATGGAAAAAGCCAATAACACTTTACCCAACCTGGGAATCGCACCCTGGACCTCATGCTCAGCAGTAGCGCTTGCGGCCACCGGACCAACGAGGCAGTCTGAACAATACATCCATTCACAAAAACCTCTTCAGCGAATACAGGCAAGATATTGTGATGTTATGTCCTCAACTAAAGAACTATACCAGCATAGCAACATGCAAACACATTCTGTGACGTTCAAATCGTGAGCGCACCGTGAGAAACAGGTTACTATGGTTCACGTTCTACATAAATAACTATTATAATGCCTCATTTCAATTTGTTTGCAATTATGATTCTGTTGACGAGGCTTGTATACACTCTGTGGGGTCTACCCATCCTTGTCATAAAGGACATTAAAATACGTTCAATATTTTAACTTTAACACATCAAACCCTGTTTAAAGGCTCCTTCAAACAGGCGCGACACTCGACGTGAATCGCACGTGACATAAAGGTTCCGCGTTCTTGTGTTGCGTCGCATGTCGCGCCTGTTTGCAGAAGCCTTAAGTAGGCTTACTATGCTCATTAGTTTGTGAGATTCTTCTCGTATCGGCATGAACTGAAAAGTATATATGTTACGGCTAAAACCCGAAGTGCGGCTACAACTAGTTTTAGCCGGTAGCAGTTGGTTAAACTTAGGTGTGGGCTGAGAAGTAGGTTAGGTTAGGTTAGTACTGTGACCTGACTACACAACGTACGAGCCGAACGAGCGGAGCGAGCGGTGCTACGGCAGCCGTTGTGTCGTCACAGTTCTAACCTAACCAACCTTTCAGCCTACATCTAAGTTTATCCAACTGCTACCGGCCACAACTAGTTGTATCCGGCTAAAACTAGGTGTAACCGCACTTCGGATTTTAGCCGTAACATATACATACGTAAACTCACGCCTTCTTCCCATGGGGGTAGGCAGGAACTACAGTTCGCCACCTGCTACGATCTTACGTACTCCTTTTGCTTCGTTTACGTTCATACATCTGGTCATACACGCACGCCGGTTCCGAGTACTACGCTCCTGACCTTTCTGAAGAACAGTAACACATTTCGTAAAAAAAAAAACTTTTATAACTTACTTTAGGCAGGCACAAGTACTTTTCAGTCAGCTAGCGGGGCTGATTGACCTAGACGCCGGACGTACATACATTTCAGTATAGTCACTTGTGAAGCTGTAAAGGACATCGCTTAACACTATGGTCCATGACAAGGATTACACATTACAACGACAAACTCACCGCTCAATAAAAAGTTTAAAACCACAAAGCTGCATGGCACCGCTTGGAACCGACGCAAACCAGTATCAATAATCATGAGGAATGTTTTACTAATCGTGATCAGTAGAGGTCATTAAAGTATGTCTGGGACCCTTGGACTGTTCGTGGGATTATATTGATGAGTTGGTAGATGTGGGCGCCATTTCGCTTGGTAAACTAGAATATTACTAGAACAATTACAAGTCTAAAAGCTGTGTCGTTTCTGAGGTAGAAGCTTGTTCTTTCTCTCTGTGAAAAGAAAACATCCTCACAGTAGTGCTTTTAGAATAAAGTTTCTTTAAGTAGGGGAATATGTAGAGTAGTGCTGGCCCAGTGGTAACGGCCCGACTTAAAGAGTTGTAGGTCGTGGGTTCGCCGAATCCAGGCAGGCGCTTTAAAGCTCTTGCAAACAGGCGCGACACGCGACGCGACACAAAGGCTCCGCCTGTCGCGCGACGTACGGTGCCTTTGTGTCACGCGCGATTCGCATCACGTGTCGCGCCTGTGTGTAGGAGCCTTTACTTTGTGTAAATTATTTCATCACCACTACTCTCAAAAATAGTGAAGGAAAACATCGTGAGGAAATCGGCATGTCCTAGAACCAAAAATTCGAAGACGTGTGACATCTACCAACCCGCGCTGGGCCCGCGTGGTGGATTATGACCCACTCCCTCTCAGAGGGAGGAGGCCTGTGTGTCCCAGCAGTGGAAACATTATAGGCTGATTATGAATATGTATGACTTTTTAGCAGTACATGAAACTCTCCCCTTACCCCTAAAATGACCTACTGCAGATAAAATAAACTGGGCTGCATTTTTATGGTGTACAATAAAGAGTATTCTATTCTATTCTATTCTACATATAAATTGCCTTATTTAGGTCACACACATACCTACCTAATATGTGCTGTCACCTGTCGCACCACTGTTGGTTGACCTATCGGACTGTCGCGCTAACATTTGTCGCGTATTTGCTTGTCGCAACTATGATGCGGAGTTTAGAATTAAAGTCCATGTTTGTGCGAGAATTATTTAGCTTGTCTCATAATAGAGACATTTAAAAAGAACTGAAGACACGGATCTGTGTACCGCAATCACAATCCAAACACACAAATTCTACGAAGTAATTTTTCATATGACGTATATGTACATGCATACAAATATTATGTATACATCATGTACATACAGTGGAACCGTGATTTATAAATATGTACACAAAACTCGTGAATATGACTCATTAAATCTATTTACCTGTGAACTTAAAAAATCTCTGACTTAGAATTGAGATGCGGTGCTCCATTGTGGCGGTCAACTACGTCAACACCACTTTTACCGAATGTTCACCTTGCCGATTCTTACCTACGCCATTCGGTGGTCCTTCTAGATTTGGACTACTAGTTCCACTACACCGCTTGGTCATTCAGAAGGATTTCAGAACTCTTCCGCATAGACCATCCCTCCTTTTTTTTTGGATGGGAAATCATCAAATGACTTCTCCCGCTCTGGGCGAAGCGGGAGGGCGTGTCAGACTTTTACTGACTAAATCCCACCCGTGTTCCTTCAGTTGCCTGTGCCGGGGCCACGGTAACTCTTTCGAACATCCCGCAACCCTAGCTGGAGATCATCCCTCCCAACACCTGTAGGGGTTTTTATTGAAAAACACTCATGAACTTCCTTGAAAATGAGTCCTTCTTTAGTCGTTTTTAAAGATTTCCACCACACATACCTAAAATTTCGCCTTTTCCCCATGGGGCAGACAGAAACTTTAGAACGCCACGTACTACTGACTGATCAGTTCTAGGCCTCTAGGGAAATAGTCTGATTCTCTGGTATGGATTAGTAGACTCAAGACATTGATTTAAGCACTTTAAAATTGACTACCTATAACTGTATGACCTGTGTAGACTGTATTTCATAAAGCTAGCTCCAATATTTTGGAAGTTATTGAAGAAGTAAATGAAATGAAATTGTTTATTCTGTAAATAGGATAACGGAATCACTTTTACACGTCATATTAAAAAAAAAATTACGCTAGATGGAGTCGACATTTCCTATCTGACTACATCTGAGAAGAAATGGCGAAACAAACTCGGGGGTCTCTTTTAAAGTCCAGACATAATCTTGGTCAAATCATGTGAGGACCATGTAGATCCGTGTCTGAAATGGTCTTGTGAGGAAAGAATCACACACATTTGAGTGGACCTGTCCAGTCAGTGCAAGCATTTGCCAGTAATCGTGTAGCTCAACTCAGGACTTATTGAGCTCAACCACTCGACGAACAATACCAAAGAGAGGACATTTTGGTAGGCCGCATAAAGTATTCAAAATTTCAGACTATCATAAAAACTAACTGAGAAAGAAAAAGAAAATTGAAAAGAGAGAAAAAAAATAGATGACTCACCTAGTGCTCAACTGCTCACATTCACAATAATTAAAGTAATTGGTATATAATACTTTTCAAAGTAAACTTTCATGTCATTTTGTATATAATATTCAACCATGTCAATATGTACTCGTATATAGTATAAAATACATACAGACGAACATCTTCTTACCTCCTCCATTTTTGAAGTTTGTTAAAAGTCCCAACAATTAGTTTTGCACAAAGTTTGATGTACAGTATGCGTAGATGACGGCTCAGTGATGGGTCTCGTTACACCCTGTATAGCTATCCCAATTTCAGTGTGGTACTCTAACACAAGTTTGTAGCAACGTATGACTAATAAAGCAAATTACTATTGTTTTGATGATGTAATGACTGCGGCTAATATAATTCCAGTCATAAATGTGCGCTTACTGAAATTAGTCGTGTTTTCTTTTGCCTTGTCTTATCTCAATACTACTAGCCCGATTATAATGTAAACACAATAAAAATATTAATTCTTACGCCATTTTGATTCATGGAACTACAGGAAGTAGAAACGTGGTCTTCCAATTATTTATCTATGCGTCATTATTTCATGGGGAAGAACTGTCGACTATTCTATGCTGGAGCTTGACCACCACCTCTTAAAGCAGTATTATTGTAATCTTACTTCAGTGTGGGAAAGAGATGGAGCTAGACGTCATGTATAGCTCCATCTCTTTCTCATACTGAAGTAACATTAAAATAATACTACTTTAAGAGGTGGTGGTTGGTCCCCTTATGTTTTATAATAACTTTATTTCAGACTGAATGCCTCGTTGGTCTAGTGGTCGCAAGCGCTACTGCTGAGCATGAGGTCCTGGGTTCGATTTCCGGGTCAGACAAAGTGTTATTGGGTTTTCCTATCTGGTATTTCTCAATAGTAGCCCAGTAGCCCGGATCCTGGATTTGTGCCCGGTTGATGGCAATAGTCTCGCCCCTATTACACGGGTCTTAACCTTAACTGGCGAAATGTGGGTGTACTATAGGTACACCTCTCCCTAATCCTTCGGGGAAACAAGGCGTGATGTTATGTTATTTCAGAGTAGTCATTACAGAACATCCATATTTGTGTTAGTAAATACATAGGAACTTTGTTAGTAAACCACAAAAATAAAATAAAAAACAAACAAACGAAATCAAATAGACACGGAGTGCGATCCAGTGTCTAAGAAAAGAACCATCTAACCGGTCCGCTATTGCTTTCAGAATGCTATTGGAGCTTGCTCGGATACGGTACAATATGGAGGCCACACACTCTTTCTCATGGTAGCATGAAAGCCATCAATCCGAGCATCCATAAGCCTGCCAGACGCACTACAGCATCTCGGCCCCATCAACATCCTAAAAGCATATATTTATACTTACACAAAGTAAAGAGGAGAAGCATATTTAACCAACTGCAAGGATTAATTCTACTGTATGCCCTGACTGGTGGACCGATGACCTTGTGAAGGCTGCAGGAAACCGCTGGATGCGAGAAGCACAGAACCGGTCGAAGTGGTGGTGCTTGGGGGAGGCATATGTCTAGCAGTGGACGTCTTTCGGCTGAAATGATGATTCTACTGTATGAAAAAATATTGCGCCCTCCCCAAGTTAAATAGGACAATGGCAGGAAGATGATGATGATTCTGCTGTATCGAAGTTTTGGCATTCGGGTTAATGATGACAAGAAGTTGTTTAGCGAAAAAGATGTGGTCCCCGTTCTCTTCTTCACCGAGAAATGTATAATAGATTACTACATTTCCTTCACTACATCGTGCAGCATCTAATTTTACCATTTTGCACTCGTCGTATCTTCAGTGACGTTTAGCATCCACTAATTTGTAAAACTACGCACATGGTCCAGTCACAGCATCACGACCAGCCAAACAAAGAAATGTTTTATGACACAGCCAATCATAACATGAGAGTTTAACCTCACTTCTAAAATTATCTGCGGCGTCTATTTTTGATAGTCTTCTCTGTAACGTCACTGAGTACACGAGTAGTAATGGTTTGTTCTGCTTTGGGCTTTGGGTTAATCCTGTCCTTCGTTGTTATTGTTTTTTAGTGCTTTAATTAAATCCTGATTTCATCGGTGTCATATTCAGTTATCGTATTGTAGCTAAGTGAATCCTTTCTTAAGAAAAAAGTTACAGCACATGCATGAGTCCACACTAGCCTCGGACCGAAATAGCTGGAAGTCATGAAGAAGCCTTTGACCAGCAGTGGGATGATGCAGGATGACAGTAACCAGTTTTGCAAAAGCTACACCAAAAAATCTGCAAATGAGTCTAGCACTTTCGAAATTTCTTGTTTCGGAGCTTTTCAAGTTATGCAGAATGACCAATGCAATACCTACACTCCTTACAATACTAACTGCTACTTCATTAACTGATCCAGACAAACCAACACTAATTACCAACGCATCATTCTTATTAGGTGCAAAGTAGAACATTCATGACGTCATTTCTCTCTGATGCGTCCCGACGTCACTATTGCGAGTGCAAGCTAAATATACTGCGTCTACGCACCGGCCGTGCCAGCCGCATGTACGCATGCGTACGTCCGAATGTTACTGACACTGGGAGACGTTCTCAGAAATTACTGCGTAAAATACTTAATGGTTCTGCAGTTGTAATGATTCCTGTTTCGTCTGGATGCTGAGGTTCTTTTTGAAAGAGGATAGTTTTGCCATTGGACATTTGCCGTGTGTGACTACGACTATCGGTCAATGTTTGCTTTGCTTTATTGATTAGTGAATCATTTGTCTTGTCTTAATTTTTTCTGGTTGTATTTTGAACTGAGCTTTTCTAACAATTTTAATTTTCTGGAAAATAAAAAGTGGTTTATGCATCATGTTTATGCTTTATTACTAGTTATTGTAGTTTGTGGTTTAACTTCTACACCTGCCTAGCCTATTCTGTTTAGTTTCTGATATGTAAAGTCCAGTAAGTTGGTTACCAAAAAAATAAATAAATTATCTATCTATTTCGTGGGTGAAAACTTCGCTGTGACTCAGTTTGGAAAGCTGGTTTAGTAGCTAGAATAGATGCGTTCTTGCGTCCAGACGGCGCCAGTACAATTGTAGGTAGGTACATATATTATTTAGCGATAGTACGTATATGTATATGAATACGCGCGTCAACTGTTGGTATGTTGGTAACGCATCAGTCGGTAATTCCGAGAAATGATTCATTAATGGTCTTTGTTATTTGGAACTAGTACATTTTCCTGGAATAGATGGTTTTAATAATTAGGTTTAATTTCATCAATCAATAGCCTATTGTTTTTTTTATACCTACTAGTCATGGAATTCTCCTGAAAATATTCATCTAGGTGACGCAAAAGAAACTATCTTATGCTTGCAGGCAGGCACCGAAAACCTTTATACAACGCGGATCTGGATGTACGATATTAAATGAAAACGAGCACAGTACTAATCTATCGAAACACTTTAAAACACGAAGATTAGTAGTTAATGGAAAATTAAAAAATCGCAGTTTTCAAACAAAATAAACAGCAGAATCAACTGCATTAAAAGTAAACACCCTTTATCTACGAAAAGTCACTGACCAACGGTGCGGTGCGGGGCGTGGCGACGGCGGTGCGGGGCGCAGGTAGGTAGGCGTAGGTATTTTAGTCGGAGAACAATACAAACTCAAAGTTGGGCGTTGTTAACTAAAAGATCACTGATTGAATGATTAATCACATAATATCAAATCTTAATCAGAATTTATATCATCAATAGAGTAAAATTTTCAAATTTTCAAAGTGTCCGTTGTTAATTATGCACAAACGACATCGTCTTATTAAATTTTCACGGACTCGTCGTAACGTAACAAGTCCCCCATCTGCCATTATTTTTAGTTTGTCGAAGGCATTAATTACTTTAATTTTCAAATCGTACACAGTGTTCACTTCTCGTGCATACACCTCGTTTTTAAAGGCCCCCCACAAAAAGAAATTCAGTGGTGTAAGGTCAATAGCAACTAAAACTTTTCATAAAATCACGACAAAGCGCGCGCGGCTCGTCTCGTGATAAAAAAAATAGCACGTGCTCTCCGCAAAAGGCGCCGGTGCACTGACTGACCTAATTTTACTATCGAGTCCGAGACTTTTTGCTGAAAAAAATCCGCTCATATACACACTCGTAATTGTCTATGCACCACTAATGCATCATTTGCATAAGTAATATTTCTTTTTCTTTCTAGTTGTGGGATTTTGTGGGACTGGGCGGGGCGCGTTAGGGTGGAATCGTATGACACCTTTCTCTGACTTTCAAGCATATTGAGACAGAGAATAGAATCATATGTGTTGCACAGGTTCTTGACCTTAAAATGTTTACCTATTATTATTACGGACTCGGACATCATGTCGAAAAATAAGAATATGAAAAATAACTTTCTGTGGCTAAAGTATTCATTGGATTTGATTGATTTTTTGTATACGGGTAAAGAACATGATTCTCTTTACGTGGTTTAGAGGAATTAAAAAAATATAAGTATAACGTTAAATACTGTCAATCGTCCTGTTCCACCTTGTATATTACGGTACAGGTATCGAAGAATGTTGGTTGCATCTACGACCAAGGTTACCGCTATCTGGGTAAACAAAAAGATGAAACATGTTACCACTATATAGGTTACCGTCTTAATACCAGTTACCTAAAACCTTGATCACGAGAAAGAAACAGAATATCGCCTGGCAGTCAGGGCCGTGATTGGTCGGCGTTTGGCGGCGCGTGGGTCGATCGACTCGACTCTTTGACAAACACAGTGATGCGCATCCTTTGACTAATGCCGACGGGCACGTGTAAGATAGAGGTAATTTTTATTTCGGTTACCGTCATTAATACTGGTTTAATTTACGAATTTAGGCAACCTTTAAAAATACCTGTAAAAAAAATTTGTAACCGAAAATATACTTATTGATCATACCGGTTTCGGTCCCAGCTTGCTGGCATACATATAGGGTGTAAGGGACAGCCCTCCGCAAACTAACAGGGTGCATTCAGCTCCTTATTTTGAATCATATTCCATCGAAAAAAATTTCAGGAAAGTTCAATTTTTTTTAAATCACCTTTTCAGTTACCATTCTTTTATTTCAATGTAAAATTACATTCTCTGTACGCAGCACTACATTTATGTAAATAAAACAGCTAAAATCAAAAAATCAGCAATGGATGTTGAAATACTCGGCGGCCGAAGGCTCGCTGCGCTGCCATTTCGATACATTGCGTGTGAAATAAAACAAATCAGTTTTATTGGATTCCCTTAAGGTTCCTGAGGTAATTTCAAGTACCGGTCATCTTAGTATGATATACTGAATTCACCCCACCAGTCTGCGGAGGGCTGTCCCTTACACTCTGTATAATTGCCAAGCGGAATAAAGTCGATTTGCTACAACTCAGTTCCTATTATCAAACTGATACTTTTGAATCAGTTTATTAAGTTCTTAGTTTTAGTTCGTGTTTCTTGTGGGTGTCCTCTGCCTTGCCCTTCGGGGATTACGTGCGTGACGTTATTGTTATGTTAAGGTCTTTATGAAATATTGTTCAATCTATTAAGTATTTATCTTATCGATAATTGCAGGCAAAAATAAAGGTTTTCGTAAAACGTCGAAAACCCTTAGCCACGATTATTCCACAAGAAACATTGCAACTAGGTTAATGACCACATGTATGGGAACGTACAAGGAAAAGGGAAAATGCGAATTCAAATCAAAGAATGCGTCACATGATGCAACGCAAGCCCTTCCTTCCTTGAACCTCGGCCTTACAGATCCTTAAATAGGATTAAACGGTACATAGAAAATTGATGAACTACTTAACACAACCGAGGCTAACAATTTCATTATTTACCTCAAGTTTAACCAAAATTAAAAGCGATAAAAAACCAAAATATTTGCATTAAATGTTGATGCACTATTAATCTTTCTGAATTAAGATCGTCTGAAGGATGGTTTGGTCGGCAACGGGCCAAGAACCTGTCATTTCTTCATTCTTGCGGTTATTAGGTGGAATATCAAGGTTTATTTTGCCTGGAAGAATGTTATCTTCATATTTTAGACGCATGAAGAATTTTCGGTTAATATATCTGATAGTTTTTCAAGCAGTTGCTCATGTAAAATACTGATATTCAGCATCCGGTTAGACTGGAAGCCGACCCCAACATAATTCGGATATATTTTATAAAGGTATAAAGGAGGTGGAGGTGACTACTAAGGTAACAGCTAGAGATATAATTATTGAAGAAGCAGACATATGGCACCGACCTAAGATAAATTGGGATAAGTGCAAGAGGATGATGATATTCATTCAATGTGTAACTATTAAATTCTTCAAACGGTTCTAATATTTCTGACGCTAGAACACTGTTATCATTTAAACCATCGCTTAAGGAAAAACATAAATATATTGACACAAACATTAGAAGGCACTCGATAGTACTTCAGCTTCCACGTGCAGATATTAACGATCGGTAATTGGTATCATGATGAGAGGCACGGGACACGTGCTCGTATGTACACGAAAGGCTTTGTATACAAAGTGGATAATAATTGGTTACTTGAATGAGGATTGTGGATTTTTTTGTATTTTATATTCTGATAATGGTGGAATAATCTGTTTGGATGGTTTTGAAATAGACGACAGAAAGCCAAGAGAAATTCCATTGATAAATTTTCTTGATGAAGAGATATACAATGATTGCTATCTGCATATCGATAATGAGGCTTTTGTCCTTGTATTGTGGTTGAAAATGTGGTGCCTTTAATACTACATTATTTGTATCAACATGCGAATCTATTCTTATGATACGTGAACCGGCTATACGAAAACCAATGTTATTTTTAATTTGTCTGTCTGTGATACCTTGTTTATTTATACCTCTTTAGTTGGCGATTTTGTCGTAGTCGGGATTAGTTTTTAACTTTCTTTTTACCTTATTGTTTAATTTCCTTTGCTTTGTTTTTATAAACCAGACAGTTTTTGTAGTGACATACTGTATTTATACAAGGTGTATTTGACATCATCCGTCGTGCTCTTGTCACCGCCGGGGTGCCAGCTGTTTTAGAACCCAATGGCTTGGCACGCGACGATGGGAAGAGACCAGACGGAATTACCATAATGCCTTGGAAGGTAGGTAGGCCTTTAGTGTGGGATGCAACGTGTGTCGACACCCTTGCGCCATCCCATCTTCCTAGCACGGCGGGCTGTGCTGGGCCGGCTGCTGCGGGTGCGGAAAACCTCAAACGGCGCAAATACTCCAATCTTATTGGGACTTATATTCGAGCCGTTTGGGGTTAAAACACTTGGGCCATGGGGTCCGAGTGCCTACTTAGTTTTTCGAGACATCGCCAGGCGGTTGGTCGACTCCAAACGTGACCAGAGGGCTGGCCTATTTTATGGCCAAAGAATCAGCATCGCCTTACAACGTGGCAATGCTGCCATCCTTTTGGGCACTTTTCCTGTTGACAGCGACGCGGACGAATTTTTTGATGCCCTCTGATTCTTTCCCCTCCTTTTTTATATACTTGTACATATTATTATTATTATTTTAAGAATGTTAGTTTTTAAATTCATTATGTAAATAGTAGGTGTATTTTAAATAACGCACAACCTCTTAACGGATAATTGTACTCATCATTATGAACAAACAACTTTTACTATGGGACCAAACCTGAAATCGCGAAAAAAGTCAGCTGTTCACTACACTTATGTTCGCATAACTCGTCAAAATGCAGGAAACAGCAATTTTTTTTTCATGGTTTCAGGCTTAGTCCCATAGTAAAAACTGTTCATAATTATGAGTATAATGACCTCTTAAGAGGTTGTGCGTTAGTTAAATTACACCTTGTATATTTCAGTATCCATAAACTTGCATATTGTAAGCTATTATAGCCTCATTCTCTGCCAAAACATGACAGATCGAACACCTTTGGAGACAATACAACGGGTACCTTCCAGCTAAATGCTATGTCATTGAACTAACTCGTTTACACCAGTGTCCAAAGTGCCATTGGGTACTTAATAGTCTCCTATTACGTCGATTGCGGTTGACTGATCGATCTGGATTTGTTGTTTATTATTGTATTGTGTGTCTCGTTTGATATATTGGTAAAGTGACGTCAGAATATACAGTATGGGCATGCTCTGTCTGTATAAAGCCCCATTTACATCGAGTAAGCTTCTTGTCTGTTGCATTATTGCATATAATAAAAATGAAGCAATAAATGGCTTGCATCGTCTAAACACTGTGTAGACGGCGCAACTTATATTGTTGCTTCAACTTATGGTATGCCGCAGGGAATTAAACAGCACTGTGTATCAGGCCTAAGGGATTTTTCTCTTGTGACTTAGTTCAGAGTTACTCGTACCTCGATGGTACGCATTGCTTTCGGAATATATTCTATGTCTGTCATCTGGCAGAGTATAAGGCTGTCCTCATTTTAGTTTGGTAGATAAAAAGAGCAATACGTTAAAATTTTTAAACAGACATGATTATCTACAACGGCACTGATGGCAAGGAAATTAGCAATAGCATGAATGCACTGGCTCTTAATTGTACTCTGTTTTAAACGCGCTATTTTAACGAGTTTCCCACGCCACAGAATTATGAGACTCCATCGGAAATAAGGTAAACACAAAGCTAACGTAACTTTTATTTTTAGGGCTTTCGCTCGCTGCCACCTTGGACGAGTGCGCTGAGATGTGAATCTTCGCAGATCTAATACATAATTTTAGCTTCAACCCTAACCGTCTGGCCGTCTGGCCAATTAGTTTTTCTATTTTAGACCAGACCGCTAGTACGCGTACGCGCCGCCGACCGTCTCCACAATCGCTAATAAACCACAGTTAAATATGAATAAAATTCGCTATAAATCTGTAACGAGCAGTTTGAAAATAAAATGGCGGATAGTGACATAAATTTTCGCGCGTTCTACGGTTTTGGCGCGGGTTGGTTGCGCGTGAATGCCGCTATTGACTCCTAAAGAGCAACCTAAAAAGTGATTTATGTCGGTGTAGTTAAGGTTGAAGTTATAGTGGATTTGTGTAGTGTTATTGGACTGTCTGTGCGGTTTTCAGCTTTTTGTTATGATGCGAAAGTCGGCGCAATTGTTTGTTTTGGACGGAGTAATATGCGCAGGCGCACCATGAGGTTTCGGTATGAGTGGGTTTTTGTACCGATTTAAATATTCGTTTATGAAGTTAGGTGTTACAGGTAAACCTATACGGACCTATCTTGTTGTATTCATTATTGTTTAATAGATAATTAGGCTTTGAATGTCATTGTTTTTTTGATGTTGCTACATAATTTTATAGCAGAAAAATTTAATTTAAATTCTTTATTATTCCAATATAAAAACTAAATTGATTAAATATAAAAACTCAGAAAACGATTCAATATAATTTGAGAAACTGCAAAGAGAACCGACAACCGATTCTTATCGACAATTTTCATGTTTAAAATTCTGAATACATATTGCTTAGTAAATTAAAATAAAGTATCAAACTCAAACTCAAAGCATTTATTTCAAATAAACCAATTACAGGCACTTTTCAACTGTCAGGGGGTCAGTCTGAAAGATTGCCCATTCCAATACGTAGTAGGTTCCTGTGGAGAAGAACGGGCAAGAAACTCCACGGACACTCTATTAAATCAAAATATTGTTACAAAATACTGGTTACATCATTCATGTTTAAATTAAGTATGTGAGAATAATGTAGAAAGACGTGCACGTTAAAAGCGTCCGCAACAAGAAGGTAAAACCAAAAACGATTCAAAAATTAAAATAAGCCGTGGCAGCTAAGAGATAACCAGTCCCTACTGACGGCGCAATTTCACGAACATGATGCATGGATTAGCACCATTCAGCTCAACCATTTTAAAGGGAACTTAATGATCCAATACACACGCCACTACCAGCGAGACATTTGAGTGAGCATGACATAATATGCTTCGAGATAAATATGTATATAAATATACATACATATACATACATACATCCCATGCCGATTTAGGCTACGGTGACTACTTTCGTTTCCGACGACTATATGTTACGGGCGTGTGCTCTGATGTCGCTAATGTAACCTATGTATCTTGACAGTAAAGGTGCAGACGTGTGTGACAGTGCGGATATGTTTGAATGCCATTGTGGTAATGGTATTGTAGATTGGAGGGTGGTTTACTCTTGAGGTGATCTCTCCTGCTGTCGAGATCTCTCTTCCGCTGGTCCTCAAAGGCATAAACATTTTGGTTCACCAAAGGCCTCCAAACAGGTCTATCCATTGCCGACTCCTCCCAACGAGAGGGGTCTATTTTGCATCTCTTCATATGTCTTTTCTGAACGTCTTTGTATCTGAGGAACTGGCCGCCTTGGTTCCGCTTGCCGTCCTTGAGTTCAGAAAAGAAGATGCGCTTAGCTACCCTCTCGTCAGGCATCCTCACAACGAGTCGGGCGGGCCACTTGATGTTTAAGATATCGCAGAGGCACTTAAGGTGGAATCGGTCTAATGCACGTATGTGTCTCCTGTACACGCACCACGGTTAAGAGGAGTACAGGACTTTTGGCAAGACGATGGCCATGTTCACGTTGACCTTCGTTTGTAGTTTGAGGTCGTGCGAGCAGAATACCTTCTCCCGTAGTCTGCTAAACACTGCCGTAGCAGCACCAATCCTACAGTTAGTTTCCGAGTCCAGGTCACCTTTACTTGTTAAGGTACTGCCCAGGTATTTTAATTTGTCCACCTGCTTGAGGACGGCACCGTCGAGTCGTATATCTTCGAGATTTTTAGACCGAATATACGACATGACTTAACAACTCTTTCCACTAACTCTTGCAGGTCTTCTGGGGATTCCGCTACAAAACACAGATCATCAGCGTACATGACTTCGGTGATGAGATCGTATGAGACTTTAGTGTGAGCTTTTAATCGGGCTAGTTTAAAAAGGTTTCCCTCAGTTCGGAAACGGATGTGAATGCCCTTTGCTTTATTCTTTAAAGCCTCTCCCACAACCACCGCAAAATACAAGGTAAAGAGGGTAGGTGCTAAAACACATCCTTGCTTTACCCCGCAGGTGACACGGAAGAATTCCGACTGTTCACTCGTAACTGCGACACAGCAACGCAAGTTGTCGTGCAGGAGACGTAACAATCTGATGAACTTATCTGTACACCCAAGCTTTCGCAGTACTACCCAAAGTGCTTCGCGAAGCACGCTGTCGAAGGTTTTTTCCAAGTCCACGAAACAGAGGACCAGCGATTGCGATTGTTCTTTGCACTTTTCATGAAGTTGCCGAATAGAGAAGATTGCCTCGCAGGTGCCTCTATTGGGACAAAACCCAAATTTGGTCTCAGGTAGTGTTTTTCGGACAACTTTATTAACCTATTCAGAAGGACTCGCGGAAAGATCTTCCCTGAAGTCGATAGGAGCGTGATGCCCCTGTAGGAATTGTAGTCGGCACGACTGCCTTTGCCTTTGAACAGTGCCCAAATGTTAGACACAGTAAAATTATCTGGTACCACCTCCTCCCACATACGGCAAAATAACATCCAAATAATCTGGTGCTACTTAAACGACTCGCCAGGGATTCCATCGCCACCTCATGCTTTTTTGTTTCGTTGCTGTTTTATGGCATCGATGTTTCCCTGGAGAGTTAGTGGATCGTCCATTGCTGTGACTTGAGAAAGCGCAGGCATGGCTGATATGTAATTAAGATCCGCTGATCAATTAACGTTGAGTAAGGTGTTGAAATGCTCAGCCCATCGCGTTATAACCTCCTCTCTACTGGTAAGTAATGTACCATCGATGGATTTTAATGGTACATTCACTTGGTGTTGTGAGCCAGTTAATGCATGCAATTCCCCGAAAAAATCACCTAGTTGATTCGAATCAGCTAGCCACTGCATACGATGTGCTTTGTCTTCCCATCATTTACCCTTCACGCCGCGGACGTAAATCCGCAATTATATGGAGCTATTTTTAGTTGCTGATGAGTCACTACGGCGCAAAAGAGCTAGATGTTTAGCTATAGCGGTAGTAAGTAGTGTATCATTTTCATCATACCAAACTCTATTGCATTTCGGTTTTAGACCTAAGGTATCAAATGCTGACTTGGTTAGCTAAGAAGACAGCTCTCGCCATTGTAGGTTTAGTTCATCTCCAACGTCGAGTTTAGACGCGAAGTCACTAGTGGCTTGTTCATATGACTCCCGTGCCTCCCGATTTTACAATTTTGCCAAGTCAAGATGAAGATACTTAGGTTTAATAGATCTACGGGGTCTATGCAGTTGCAGTGCTAACTTTGTGATGACAAGTCTATGAACAGTCCAGTCATTAGCTTTACGCAGCACTCGAGTCACACAAACCTGATCCAAATCACGCTGTCGAACTATTGCGTAATCGATGAGATGCCAATGTTTAGACCACGGATGCATCCAGGTGGTTTTATACTTGGTAGGGAAACGAAACATAGTATTTGTTATGCTCAGTTGAAATCGAGCACAGAGACTAAGCAGCAGCTGACCATTGCTGTTCATGTTCCCGACCCCATGCCTGCCGAGCACTTTAGGCCACGTTTCATGATCTTGGCCAACTCGAGCATTGAAGTCCCCGAGCAGCAGGATTTTCTCCCGAGATCGTACCTTTGTTAGCGCTCGAGTAACCTCTTCATAAAATCTATCCTTAATTTCATTGGTCTTATCAAGAGTTGGGGCATAAACGCTGTTGACATTGAGGAAATTATCCGTATCCAGGTGATGACGTTATGTAATAACCCTGTCAGATACTTAAACAGGGTACTCATTTAGATTTTAGGCTATATTGGTTTTAATAGCGAATCCTACTCCAGACCGCCTGGGTTCACTCGCATCAGTTCCCTTCCAGTAAAAGGTATAACCACCACTGCGCTCTGTGAGTTCACCCTCGTCGGCTAAATGTATCTCGCTTTGGTCCGCTATGTCCACATTGTAGCGGCGGAGCTCTCGAGCGACAACAGCAGTTTTACGCTCGGGGCATAGATTAGATGGTCGGTCCAATAGAGTGCGCACATTCCACGCACCAAAAGTAAAAGGTTTTTTGGGTTCATTATTATTCAGACAGCCGTGGTTACTACCTCCCATATTGTTTTTATAGCAAGCGCTTATTTGAGACACCTTGTCTAGTCCCCTCCCCGGCAGAGCGGGGGAAGAGTGCCACTCTTAATATAGCTGCTTCGTCACAGAGGGTGCTGCCGAGCCACACTGTTACCCTCAATGCAGTGCAAGAGCGACCACTCTCCCTAAGGCGCCTATGTGCAGGTTTCGGACAAAGACCAGTGAGCATCACTACTGGACATCTCTACCTCTACCCATCGCCACAGGACTTGATCTCGGAGTCCAGTAAAATAAAAATAGTCAGTTGCACAGGATATATTTAAGTGCATAAGTGTGCGCGCAAACACAGATGCACTCTCTCGTCCGTACCGTACTTGATCCAGTGGAACGGGAACCGCTACGGCTGGACGAGGACTGGATGCAGTGTCTGGCCGAACGATAACTATATGTCCCCTATCGCCGCCCTTAAGGCCTGTCACTATGCCTAGCTGCCTCGCCACTGGAGGTGGATTTCCAATGAGGCCGAGACAGACCCTGTACACTATGCGGGGAGCAACCGCAAGACTTGAGTGCCGAAACATTTAAGGCCCTATCTACCAGGTTTTGCCCACGAGCCGACCTGGTTACCAGGGCGTGGCCGCTGAGTGCAAGACAGCTACTTGGAGCCACTGGTGAGAGTTTGTAGGATATCTAACGAATATAAATATCAATATATAAAAATCTCTATATAGGATATCAATGTATATAAATAAGAATATTTATATACATTGATATCCTATATAGAGATTTTTATATATTGATATATTTGACACCATGAGAATCATGGTGTCAAATATATCATAATGAATCAGGTATAAACAGAATAGGTAGGTACACAAGTACATAAATAGAATAGACTTATAATACACATACATACATATTTACTATAGTATATATTTATATTATAATATATATATATATATATATATTATAATATATATATATATATGTATATATATATATATATACAAATTCAAGAGAGAGAGGTGTTGAGATGACTACGCTATTTATTTTGAAAATAACTCTGCAATTTCTGCTTAAATGCATACCATGTGGCCATCCTGATATCAAGAGGAAGCGCATTCCAAAGAAGAATGAACTGACTATGAAAGGAAGAATGAAGTATGAGCAGGACAGAGTAGGAAAATATTGTTAGAAGAATACAGATTCTTAGCGTGTGAAGAACATAGATATTGAAAAAAAGACACAAGATAAGAAGGAGGAGTGGGTGAGTTGAGAAGGGAGAAAAGCGTGGTCAAAGCGCGCAAACTTCTTCGGCGAACGAACATCCATTTGAGCTCAGACCTACATATATCTCGACACATGGTCATATTTCCTGAGGTTGAATATGAAGCGGATACAATTGCTAAGCAGTCTGTCGTGCTTATGCAGTAAAACCGCATTCAAGTCATAGTAGCATACAAGCATAGTTTTCGTCTTAGCGAGCAAAAAGTTTCTCAAACGATACAGGGATTGCAGAGTACCACTGACCCTTTGACTAACATTAGAGTCCTGGCGTTGCCAGCTAAGTGTCGACTCAAAATGCAAATCGAGATCTTTCACAGTAGGAGTAATGGGTATGACGGTACCAATGAAAATAAGAGGAGGAAGAGAGCTAAGCGTCACCCTATCCATCAAGCACGAGCTTCAAATTACAATAACCTGACACTTTGAGGGGTTCACTGATACCTCAAAACTATCAGGCCACTTTTTGATAGCATAAGTCTCGGTTTACATCTACTATAGGGTCCGATAAACCTTCCACCCGCGCAGCTGTATACAATTGAAGATCATCGGCATAAAGATGATACGAACACTGAAGATAATGAATTATAAAATTAATGAAGATGGAGAATAACAATGGAGAAGGTCGTGGCAACTCGACGAGCTCTCATCAACGCGCTCCGACTGCTGACGTCCTCGAAGACCCTATGTATGTAACAATCTTTTTCTCTCACAGCATCCTGATGTTTGGATCGATTTTAATGATTGACATTTCTTTAGGTTTGTGGTGACCACCTAGCGTAACGCACTTCACTTTCAATCGCAGTCCGGAGGATTTTGAAGGAAATTCCTAATCCAATACTTATGTGAAAGGTTTCACAAAAGTCAACTTGGTGGACTTTAGAACACAATAAAATCGTGAAAATGTGTTTAGTACGTCAAAATAAAGGGCTCGAGGAGACGATTCCAAAAAATTTACTTACTAGCTTTTGTCCGCGGCTTCGCCCGCGTGGATGTCGGAAAATATCCCGCGGGAAGGTACTACCGCGATTAAAAATACCCTATGTGTTAATCCAGGTAAACAATGTCCTCTCGCACTGCTTATATTAGTATCCGAGGAATAAAAAATCCTAAAACCTAAAAAATAGTAACGGAATACATAACGGAACGGAAAATTACCTACATGCATGCCAAATTGGAAATAAATCGTCTTTATTCCCTATAATAAAAACGCCAAAACACGTCATTCGTAATTTTTAATCAAAAGGCTTAATACTATTTTTTTCCTTACAAACATTCATCCCCTATTTTCCCACCTTAGGGGATGATTTTCCAAAAACGCTGAAACACGGGTTTTTAATTTTTAACCAGAATCATAAATACAAATTTTCATGGTTTAAACTACAAAAATGACGATTTGCCATACAAACTTTCATCCCCTATGTTACTCCCTTAGGGATTGAATTTCGAAAAATCCTTCCTTATTCCTCGTCTACATTATAAAGGGAACGTCTATGCAAAATTTCCGCTTTCTAGGTCCAAGGGTTTAGACTGGGCGTTGATGAGTCAGTCAGTCAGGACTTTACTTTTTATATATTTAGATAGATAGATAGATATATGACGGTAACGTGCCAAATGTTTGCCAAAATCGTTGACATTATAAAAAATGTGTCTAGTCTATCTTCAAAAGATTTTGCACTTTCAATAAAAATCTACAGCTAGAGACTGGTGGAGAAATCAAGATAAACATTGGAGACGGCAAAAGCAATCGCAGTTGACACAGATGCAAAAGAGGATGCTGTATGTAACTCATCCATAGAATCTCTATCTCATCTATGATATGAACCCATCCTTTTTATCGGCATTCATTCGGGGTACCCTCGGCAATGACGTTTTAGTCTACCATTGTAGGACTATCCCGTTGAGGCCGTTGATTTTCGAAGCCAATAATTAATATATGATAGCTACGAATTGCGTCCCTCGGACAAAATATATTATTAATCAAATTCTCCAAATGCATTCATTTATAATTATTTCATCATTTTGCAATGAACAAAATTAATGATTTTAAGCTAGTTTCCTTTTAGTTAATCTATCTTCTGGCAAACCTTACCTAACTTAACCAAATTCAATTATGAAAAGAAATAAGTGACTTTCTTATCAAAGGATCAGGAAACGTCTGCGACTCAACTGTCGTGTGAATGTCATCCATATCTCTGATAGTGATTAGGCAAGATCTATTCTATCGGGACTTTATCTCTGATAAACTGATTGTAAAGGTTTTATTGTATGTAGTTCAGAATTGTCATGTAATGGTGCTAATTATGTAATAGTAACAATAACAAGGATTTGTGTTATGGTTTTGCCATGAAAACGTAAACGTTTACACTTTGTTCCACGTCGCTTTCTTTGCTTCATGATGTGACCTAAGGAGGTTTATGTCTTTTGGATTAGGATGATATCACGTACGACGGTCGAGTGATACCATATACCATGGAGGCATTGGAGCTAGCGACTTTGTACCCCTGGGCCAGCATAACACCAGAGAGGGACCCTTGTGGTTGCGTTTCACCTATGCACAATCTCCCACATTTGTGGTCTCTCTGTGGTTTTAATCGGTAGAAGTCCATATTTACTCTACACTAATCCCAGGTGGTGCTTCCACCTTGTGCCTTTTCTCACTTTGGTCTTCATCACGAATTTTGGGACCAGTTTTTTATGAACCTTAGCACAATCCCGTCAATTAAGATCGATCATTAAATTAACAGACTCTCCATCGTACCTTCATACCTCATGTCAGAAGGTATCAATAGCTATATATAGTGCTATAATCTCATAAGTACTTATTAATAATTATGCGGTTTAGACAGAATGTTACCACGTGTAGCTTTGACGTATGATACCTATGAATACGGAGTCACTCGCACGGAACAATTTTATTACTCGTCAGTGTAAACTGTAAATATAGCTTCAATCTTTATCAAAACAATTAGCAAAGAAATATATTATAATATGCTTTTCCAGGATATATTGAAGTTGGATGGGTTACAATGGCTAAAACACTCGTCGAAAGATTATGATCCAACAAGTGATGGGACGGCTGCGATTAATTCTAGTTGACTATGAATAAGCGGTTTCACACAAAATTCTTATTGTAAGTGCTACAGGAATTTGTTAGTATTCTCCTTCGTTTCTCGTATCTTACAATGTTGGTCGTTGTACAGACGCCAGCAGGTTAAGCTACCCGAAACTGTCAATCTGTCTGTCAATTTTCCCAATCAACCTTGAACCTAATGCTTAAGCAATAATGTCGAAAATCTATTAAAGAAATTTGACAGATTGTAGTAGCTTGATGTGCTGGCGTCTGTACTTTCCTATTGGTTTGTCTCGTTCTTTTATCGTCACTTATACCTACCTATAAATAAGTTTCTTTCCTGCTCCATGCCCTTCTACCAAACATCTACATCGCAAAGCAAAGATGTTATCCCTTATCCTTAAAACTGACGAGTTGCTTTTATTTCATTACCAGTTTCTGAGAAATGTCGGGCACGGGCACGGCAACACAAAACAAAATCGAAAAGTCTCCTTGAAACGCTGGTTGTAAAAAGTTCGTCTTCCATTAAACATTGGTGAATTCCAATTGATATTTTAATATAGAGTATTGTATCTATCTATCTATATTTTATGCGTATACGACCGAAGTATATATTATGTATATGTTGTATGGTTATCACATTGCTTTGTGAGTCATCTCGGGATTTTAAATGGGAATGTTACAAATTATATGGTCATGCTTTGTTCTCGTATTCTAGTGATTCGAGAATGTTTTGTTTTCTGGTCCTTTTGTCTGATATGAATCCATGGGTCAGAGATAATAGAAAACTAATAGGTTCGATGGTCCTGAGGCTTGGCGAAAATATGTTACAGATTAGATCCCGGTTGCCAAACTTTAACTTTACGCCTCGTTTCCCCCAAGGGTTGGGCAGAGGTATACCTTTAGTACATCAACATTTTGCCAGTTATACATATATTTAAGTTCCATGAGCCTGTTGCCATCAACCGGGCACAAATCCAGACTCCAGGCTGCTAGTAAGAAATTCCAGATAGTTAAACCCAATAACGTTTTGCCCGACCAGTACCTCATGCTCAGCAGTAGCGCTTGCGACCACTTAACCAACGAGGCAGTCTACTTTAACTTCAATTGTTCTAATTACTTAGTTAGTTAGTTATAAATATCGTATGGAGACGAGACTAGCTTGATGTGGTGAAAACATAGGCCAGTCAGCGCCAAATGTAGTAGAACTGACTGTCCAGACTGCGCCAAGCGAACTTAAATATCCTGACTCGTGGAAGCTCAGTTTTGAGTGCACCTTGATTTGGCGAATCGTCAACGAGACACTAAATTAAAGGTGACCCAACACGCAGTATCACGCACTTGAGAGCCTTAAAAGTGACTACGTAACATTAATGATAGCTATATTGTTACAAGACTTGATCGTATTTCGATGATGTCATCCGATGATGAACACTCAAACAGTATCAGTGCGAATATATGGTATACGAATTAATGTTAGGATACCTAAATATTTATATCTTTTTATGTCTGAATCGGACGATTTTTGTATTGTTTTATGTCTAGAAGCGAATAAACCTGGTAAGTAGTAATAGAAAGTTGTATGAATCAGTCGGGAAATATGTGTTATACAGGGTGTAGGGACAGCCCTCCGCAGACTGATGGGGTGAGTTCAGTGTATCATACTAAGATGACCGGTACTTGAAATTATTTCAGGAACATTATTGGAATCCAATAAACACGAATTGTTTTTATTACCTCGCACGCAATGTATCGTTACCGTGGCAAAACGCGCGTAGCGAACGGCAGCTGCAGCGAGCCTTGGGCCGCCGAGTATTTCAACATCCATTGCCGATTTTTTTATTTTAGCTGTTTTATTTACATAAATGGAGTGCTGCGTACAGATAATGTCATTTTACATTTAAATAAAGAAATAGTAACTGAAAAACGATTAAAAAAATGTATATTTTCCTGAGAATATTTCCAGTGGAATATGATTCAAAATAAGGAGCTGAATGCACCCTGTTAGTTTGCGGAGAGCTGTCCCTTACACCGTGTATAAGATATTTGAAAATAAATAATGATGTACTTACCTATAGGTATAGTAGGTACACCTCTGCCTTACACTTCAGGAAAGCAACGCGTGATGTTATGTTATACATATAATGATATTTGATCTAATTTAAAATACGAAGACTCTAAAATGAGTTAAACTAGAACTAGAGATGAAAGCCTGGGTGAAACTAAAATACTGGTAAGTAACATTCTAGAAGCAATCAATTGTGTGAATAAAGTGGTCTTCATCGATCCAAAATTTGAGATTCGGCACATGTACGCGCATAGCGATTCAAATGATAGTTTGTACTAACAATCCTATCAAAACGATTTAATCGTCCGAGTGTGAGAGCTCAGATCCCTAATGAACAATGGCCGTCACGCGAGGACTAAACCGTGCGCACGCGCAATGTACTAAAACAATTGAGTTTTATTGAGATAATGGAAGTTGTACTCTCTCAAATTCTTGGCTAAATCGTCTGCCTGCTTGTTACTGTCCCCACTGTACGTCAGACATGTTTCTATACACAGACGGAATGAGCATTGATAACCATGTTTTCTCAGTGTTTTGGCAATTTCATTCAGTCCCATCAGAATACACATTGATACAAAACGATTAAATAATAAAACTGTAATTTTTTTCAGAGAATTCTCGGGTCGTGCTATTCAATATATGATCAAATATTCACAAACATTACAGTAGTATCATCTACCTTACCCCTTTCCACAACTGTATATTGGAGTCGGCTTACAGTCTAACCGGATGTAGCTGAATACCGCATCATGGAGCGACTGATCGATCGACCTGTGCGGCTGTTATTTCTTAGCCACGAGCCTGTCAATCGTGACTATCCTGAATATACTAGATAGTCATTAATGAATCGTTCAATTCGTGTGTGCTCGCCCTAATGATCGACAGGCGACACGCGAGGACAGCGTCGCACGCGCATCGTATTGAAACAATTGAGATAATGGATGTTTGAGCGCTTGATCGTTTTGGGTTCGTAAGGTCTTCGCGTTGTGGGACTGCGAAGATGTGTTATTTACTTCTTACAACTTCTTGTACTACAGCTTCTTCTACAGCAGGACCATGTTTAATGGAGACGGACAATGTTATCTTCTAACAACATAATTCGGATGCGCGTCCACAAGATGGACAGATTTTTGTACCTAATGTAATATTGTCTTAACTAACTCTTAGTGACTAACCCTAAAAGTGCTGATTTCAGACTATGTCCAGGGCTTGCACAAAAGTTATGCAAAGGATTACTTTTAAAAAAATTAAAGGAAGCACATCCTAATGAAATTCTAAGTAATGCAAATTCTTATGATGGCAAAGTTATGCAACAAAACTCAAACGTGAATTAATAAAAAAAGTCGTGTAGTGACAAGTTTTTAAAACAGAGGGCATGGCAAGAGGTTGCAAAAAATTGTTTCGAAGATTGGAACAATTTCACTAATGAGGAGAAAAGTAACAACTGTCCATTGCACTACACATAAACCCAGTCGAAGCGTTGAAAAGCAACTGAATAAATTACGCTCGTCTGGCGGCCCAAAAGAATTTCTGCCGAGCAGAAATTACGCGACTGAAACTACGCGACTCACAACTCAAAAAATTACGCTCGTTTGGCTTCAGCCTAAACCTACCAAACAGAAAGTTACTTACGACAGACGTGATTTAAACACAAATGCTATAAATAAAACTAATCATAACATACTTGCTGCAGGGGAAACAGACTCCCGATAACCCGATGTTTTGTGACGTAGGAGAATGTCCTTGTCTGTCGTCACGACGATATCCTTGGATAGATATGTCTGAACAAACCAATATGTACCAATGTGTAGGTTTATCTCGTATGAAATGTTGGGTTTGGAGATTATTCTTACTATCCCATTAACACAATTACTCACCAGTCTTGTTAATGTGCATCTATAAAATAAGATCGTAAAAAGAAAACAATTGAAACATCATTATGTTTTTATTATCACTCAAGTTAAAACCTCTCATTGTTAAATTTCAGTGTTTATAATGAGGCGTCTTATCTCATGCATTTACTTTTGTAATAAACTTATGCCTTCATTTCATCGCACCTAACTGCTTCAACTTTCCATTTCATTCCATTCAGCGCACGATTACTTTTGGCATCTGTTTTGGCTTCCACCTCAAAACGAATATAAACAAAAGCAAATCAAACAGTATATCATGTTCTCAGAAGGATGGTAAAGAACAGGCATGGCGATTGCATCACGGATCTATATATATTTTCAGAGGCAATTTACCTGCTACATACCTGATTACAGTGATAAGTATGCGCGGGCGCCGACTCTGATCCACGACCACAGACAGCGTAAAATGCTTTCAGTCAGTGTCACTGAGAACGCCGCCGCAAACGCACGCGCTGCGCTGCGCTAAATTGTACGGCCACGTGTTTTTGTGAGTAAATAATCAGTGGTCACCAATTACAAACAATTGGTGTAGACTGTGTTTGTGAACAAGTGTCCTGGATCTAGTGACACGTTTGGATTGCACCCAAGGATTTAGTTATATGGTACGAAAATCGAGTCGCTTTGTTTATTTACGACTTGAGGAAACAGGATCATCAAGTCCTTACGAATTTTCTCGTAATATCAAATAGTAATGATCATGAACATCGTATATGGTAGTAATCAATTCGTCTACGCCTGCTTTAATAGCTTCAAGTTGTCAATGAGAGCTGCTATTAAATTGATCGATGTTTCCATACGACCGACTCTTATGTCTTCTCTATAAGGGTGACAATAGAACAACAAACATATTGTAGGTTTAGATAATACAATTGAGCAACTACTGATAGTGCAGTATCAATAATCAATGGAAAATAAACGGGGTTGAATAAAAACATGGTATAACAGTTATTAGCTGAAGTGGCTATTTAGTTTAAGGTCTGTTACAGAGGACAGGGACTTTTTCATTAAACATAATTTAATTTTATAGAATCAATAGCCTTGGTTTAGTTAGTTTTTTCTCTGATTGCAATGGACGCTTTTTGCGATTCGTGCAGACTTAGACACGGCTGTTTATTGAAGTAGCCATAACAAACATTACCTTGAATGATTTTGACTTGGAATTCACGGCTAGATCAAATTGATCTGTGATCGTAAAGTCAATCAAAGGAACAATAACAACTACTTGACTACTGTAACAACAAGTTGTCATTCATCATTAACTACTGGTAAACATCTACAGAACATTTAGCCTCCTTTAAAGATAATTACAGTGATGGTACATGAAGAAAATAATGTTATTATAAATGAGACCACAAATATAGCTCATCCCATGATGATTGATGATGAAATCCAATCACAGCACATTAGACTAGAACCAAGAAAGAAGAATCATTACAAACATTCGCCGAACTAAGTAACAAGATCATTAACTCATTTTCAACAACATATAAAGAAAATTCACAGATTAATAATAACTCAGATGCACAGATCGAGTTCGAAGAAAATGGCTTACACAAAAATAAGATAAGAAGAAGTGTTAAGGTCATAATCAGGATCAAACACTATTCAAACCTGTCATTACACCAGTCACGCATCATATACACTATAATTATTATTACCAACATGTGATCCTAATGATGCAAATAACACAACACCCGGTTCTGCTTACATCTCTCATAGCTCTCATAGCCTGGAAGAGAAAACTATAACAAAAAACTAATATAAATGAACTCTAAAATTTAAAATATATAAACACAAGTGTAAAATACACTTAAACACACAATAATGTCAAATAAAATTAAATAGAAATAGTAAACAAAATTATGAAGTGCTTCTACTCATTCTGATGAAGATAATTTTGGATATTTGGATAGACAAGATGTCAAGTCAAATAGATTAAGTATTTATACAGTTGGATGTTAATATTGTCATGTCTTATTAAAGTTATTGGTCGTCAAAACTATGTTTTCATGATCAAAAGTAATGTTTTCAACAAGTTGTTTTTGTACTAAATTACGATAAACTCGAGCTAATGTCGATACCGTACATACATTTGAATGTCGGCTTAGTTCATTCATCCGTCTTTAGTTTCCATATTTCATTATTGTATTGCACTTCACTTATCCTTAAATCTGCAGATTTTTTTAAATCTAACCAAGTTCTTTTTACCAATCTGCCCCAGAAAGAGGGCAATATTTTTGCTATGTTCTGTTGAACCCTGTCACTTTCCAACACAAATTCTCCAGTTCGTTCATTGCCTTTACCGTTATCAGATGCAAGTTTTCACGTTCTCTACACAATACGAACTTCTATAGTATTTAGGTATGCCAAATTATCATTATACTCATTCAAGCGTCGCGAATAACATTTGTGACTTTCCAATCAGTCAATGACACAACCATATCATCAGGTTTGTATACATACGCTAATAACTTTTAAACTGTCAACGTTTGGCCGTTTAACTTGCTGTTAACTCTCTAATTAGGATAATTACTTCGACAAGTAAGTCATTGTTTAACTGAGACATTATAATCCATTGTGCCGGTTCAGTGCTAAATGCCCGTTATTAAAATATTGTGCAGTAAAGATCTTAGTTAAGTTTTTGAAATAATTTGCCATGAACTTGTGATCATGACAAAAATAACATAACATAACATCACGCCTGTTGTTTCCCCGAAGATTTAGGCAAAAATGACTAAAATGATCATGAAATTTGCAAGCTAAATGAAACAGGACATTTAAAAGGTGAAAAAATCATGATCAGTACAAGAATGCGTGTTCCACTAAACAAAACGCTACATCAAAATTATCAAAAGCTTCCAAATGACAGCAGGCCGGCCATTTTAGTTCGGCAACTAGAGCCAACAGTTAATTATCTAAACAAGCTAAATTAGCTATATAATTACACACATCGCCTTGTCGCTGCGACTGCTGCATTAATTGCGTATATGGTGTATTTATTTAATGGAACTGATGTCAAGTTTCCTGTTAAAAACTAGGGAATTGTGAGGAACTTGGAAATTGTATAGTACTTTCTCTCAGTTTTTTCATCACAGTCCAAAAAAAACACAATTCTTATCTCAATTAAAAAGGCAATAGAAATCATATCCATAATTGCAATAATTACGAAAACGATGAAGCAAGTTGCTACATGAGCTTTAGTTGGCATCTAAAATCAAAACAAGTAAAAAATATTGCACGATACTGAACTCAAATGACTAGATGCCTAATTAGGTTTGATTGTGGTCTAATGACAAGCTTAATTTTAGCGATGACCAATCAGAACAAACGTGTAACATAACTGTTTTAAAGACAAAATTATAGAAGGTTAGACAACTTTTTCAATAAGGATTTTTCCGAAAATGGTCATCGAGGTAGAAGCATTTTTCTCTGCAGAAAAACAAAATGAACAGATGAAATGAAGAAAAGGCGTTGAAATCATATAAGTTGATTGAAATTCAAGTTTGTAGTCCCTAAAAATATTAGTTATCTTGGTTATTTTGACCGATCAGTATCAAGCGCAACACCACTTCAATGTATGTAGGTACATATTTCACGACTTTATTACTTTCATTATATGAGACATACAATAAAACCTCCCATTCAATTTTACTGTCTATAAAATTTTCATTACATCGGAGACAATAAAAATCCATCTGATGCCCTTAAAATTCTCGTCAGACCTAAGAAATGTTCCACAGTGCGACCTTTCAGCGACCTTGTCCCACAGTAACTCAGTGTAAACAATTGATTATGATCTGTAACCTGTTCTTAAGTTTATAAGTCAGGTGCCCTTTTTAGAGTATTTTGTTAAGATTGAAAGTGACAGACGCTATGTACATATGATTGATAAATGACCTGAGACAGGAATAATTGAGTAGGTGAATTTTGGCTTTGAAATTCTTATCACACTTTGGTCATCGAAAGCAAAGCCTGCTCTAGACTGTTTGGAAATTAAACAGAAAATGAATATGTTATACCAGAAGAAATATTCGTAATAGAGTCCTCTAATGTAAGCTGTCAATTAGTTTGTAATTTATTGCCTCTATTTTGAGTCACCCATAAACAGAGTTATAAAATTAACTGGACTTTATTTTAAACTTAACACCTCCTCGTCGACATTTGTTAAGTCTTCTTTTCCGTTTTACTTCTTCATGACTATATTGTACATCTTATTTGACGGTTAACTTACTTAACGTAATGGGTTTTTTGCACAGGATGATGATACGTGAATCTGTTACATTATTTTCCTGTCGCACATAAGACCTTACATAAGATAATGCCTCAGCGAAAAGACTCTGTGTGCTACAGCCTTAGGGTAAAGCTGTTTCACGATAATATTATCAACCTTGAGTATGTGGGGTAATAGCTAATAGCAACAGTTCATGTGTAACATGCGTTGTGTGAGACAGCTAATTGTGTGTTGATAATGAACGTTGAAGTGAATGTGAAAGGAGTTGACGATGATAATGAAGAATATTTCTGTGAAGATCGAGGGAATCAGCTGGATGCGGGGAGAGCAGGAGCGGTCATTGTTGCGAAGGTTGAGGTAGGCCTATATCCAGCAGTCTTCCTGCTGAATGATGATGATGAGATTTCTGTGAGTGTTAGTTGTTGCAAATTACTTTGCAAAATACCCACTGACAAAAAACCTCGAAGTGTGTGTGATCTTTGTATTTATTGTAGATATACAATATAATACACCAACGTCCAAAAAATTCCACGCTGACCTTATCATGGAAGGTTTCATTGTTTTGTGCTTACATAAGTGTAGTAAGTTTAAGAGACGAAATGTAAAATGTTTCTACATTTGCCATGGAGTGTTTCGTTGCTAGAAAATTATCCATGGAATTAACTGTTTTAACAATTTGAAAATATTATCATCCTTTAATTTATTAATCCTCATTTATTAAGAGGAGCTCGTGGCTAAATAATAACAGCCGCACGGGTCGATCCATCAGGTTAAGCTACGCTTGCCGGGGTTGTCCGTGGATGGGTGACCATCTTTACATACCGAGACTCCTCCGTGCCTCGGAAAGCACGTTAAGCCGTTGGTCCCGGCTGTCATTCGTAGATTTTTGACAGTCGTTACGGGTCGTCAGAAGCCCGAAAGTCTGACAACCAGTCTAACCAAGGGGTATCGTATTACCCAGTTACTGGGTTGTGGAGGTCAGATAGGCAGTCGCTCCATGTAAAATACTGGTATTCAGCTGCATCCGGTTAGATTGGAAGCCGACCCCAACATAGTTGGGAAAAGGCTAGGCAGAGTGATATATTGAATTTATTAATCCTTGTATCTTCATAATCCTCTTCTTCAAAGTTTGTTTAAATGACAATGTTACAATGGAAAGAACGCGACATAAAATTAATTCTACACTTTTTTTATTTACCAGTGTCTTGCTCGGTTAATTCCACGTCGGATGACTAGCAACTGTAATGTCCATTAGTAACTTAACTACTTACATTACATTACAAAGTATACCTACACAACAACTACAACATTCTCACTACAATATTTTTTTACATCTTCAAACAAAGTAATTAATTAATCTGTCTTTTAAAAATTAGCTACAGCATCTAATCGATTAACTCCATTCGAAAATGTAGGTACCTACTTGATTGTGAATATTGAGTTTTACTTGCACTGCAGATAAATGGCGGCCATGTTGTGTTGTGAATCATTCTCAATATCTGCGCAGGAGTCGTTATTCCCCTTGCACAGGAAACTATGGATATGAGACTGAGTTCAATGGAACATTATAAATTATATCTAAGGAGGTCTAGACTTTGAGGCCTAAGGATGCAGTTCGCGGTGCTGCTAGTTGGTTGATATACTTAGTCTGAGAAACCTGCTATTATTTTAACTGTTCTCTTAAGAAAATAAGTTGAAGGATTAGCTCAAGACACACACGATAAATATAAGAAAAATGGCAGATACGTGATCTGGAGACCAAGTCGTAATTCATATAATGGTAATAAAGAATCTAATTAGAAAGCTTGTAGGAATTACAGCTTGAATTATAATATAATTTTCAATCAGTTTGCCGCTTATTATACTTAATCTATAGAAATAAATAAAATTGAAGTGTCTGTTTGTAATATTAAAATAACAGCTTTTTACTAAATGCATAATAATCTGAAAGTATACTTATACGGTACTTATAACAAAAAAAAAAAAACAATTTTTAATATTGTTGTCTGTCTGTTTGTTTGTTCCGGCTAATCTCCAAAACGGCTGGGCCGATTTTGACGGGAATTTTACTGGCAGATAGATGATGTAAGGAGTAACTTATTTTAGAAAAAGAAGTAGGGTTCCGCGCAAAAAATTAAAACCCATGAAATTGTGAACATAATCCGATTCAAATAGAGAAGTTGTTTTCTTCAGAAAACTAGCTGTGCCCGCGACTTCGTTCGAGTGGGTCGAAATAAGCCTGTTATTGTAGCTAATAGTCATCCCATAAATAATATGATATTATAACAGCTATATAAGTAATAAAAAGCTATAGAAGTATAATAAAATAGTTTTTGATTGACTCATAACGGAAACGCGTAATCGGGAATACACTAATTCTCTTGAAAAGGGAATTTTTGTATGGAAGATTTTTTGTTGCCAAACACAATAAAATATACAGAAACTGCCTGACTCACTATTGAATGAACATAATAATATTATGATGATACGAGTTTGAGGTATTTAAATTCAAAAATAAGGAAAACTACTTAATTTTGAGTTGAGTGCTCAATTTTACTTTTAACGGAGATATTCAGAGTGCAGTCAAACAAAAACTAGTCTTGTGGAATAATAAAAATCACTGTTCAGTCAAACCAGACCGTTGAGCAGATCATTCTCACGATCTCTTTACCGACCTACAGTCATCAAAAATAAAATATTTGCTACTGGACCTTAAAATGTGAAAAGATCAATTAAGAGACAACGGACATTGTGTAATCTACTTTAGTCTTTTTAAGGATAACGTCATGACATACTCAATTCTTTATTGCATTACATAAAAGGAAGGATGCCTATACTCAAAAGTGGAACAAAAAGAACAAAGATGTTCATGATTTTTTTAAAAGACTATATTGATATATACAAATCTGACCTCTATCTCACCAGGTGCTAAGCGATGTTGTGGTCGACGATGGGGCACGCTTGCCTAGAAGTAACGTATTCACACTCGACTAAAGACCCCAGATTATAGCTATCAGACACAGACTCCACCTGGGAATTCCACTCCTTAATTGTACGCACCATGAATGATGATGATGATGGAATACTTCAAAGTAATGTAGGTAGACAAGCCCTCGACAGTAACTTTTATAACACGGTGACGTGTGATCCAGTCAGTGTCCTTAATGTAGGTCGTTTCGCATATGGAAATAATTTGTAGAACTTATGAGGAAAACGTGGTGTGCTAAATAAATATAGCATAACTTGATGGGCTGTTGATTCGTCCTAAGATAAACTTGAATGCATATTCTTAATTGGTTTTTGTCTGCCTGTCTGGTCTGGGTTCCCCGATAAATCATAAATTAAATGATCCCTGTCAGTCTCAAGGCAGATAGGACAGGTGGATGGCAGGTTAAAATTCCCCAGCATTGCATTAATTATCTTTTACTGGTCCGAATGAGTCTTGGGCTTCCCCCAAACTGCCTACCTACTGTATTTAAATGTATGACATATTATGATAACTTTTGTCCCAGCTTGTGTAGGTATATTAAACTTACCCCACTTTTGTGAGTAATCAGTATATTTAAAAAGTTAAATAAATGAGTCCAAAAACGGAGTGAAATGTGCTTCGTCGACCTTCAATTGGGCCTGATCTGGGAACCGACTTTTGTTCTCCTATCAATACGCATCCTGCCATTGATAACAAGGAGAATATACATCATCATAAAACTAATATAACAATTCCTGTAACATTGCAGATGTTGATGTTATTGACACGTGTCATCGAACAAATACTGACAAACTGTCTGAGACCGGTTTCGATAGCCATCCGCTTCGCACCCGATATTTCAATCAAACTGGACGCGTTTTGATCGAGAACTGATTTAAGTATCTCTCAATTAAGTATTTTCTAACAAATACATACATCTGCTACTGTTATTGATTTCTCTGGGTTTTGATTTGTCATCATCATAATTATTATGTGAGGTTAAATAATTGTCGCCTCTGGGAACCCAACGTACATGGCAAGATAAATGCTCCATGTTGATAATTTATAAGGAAAACCGTAAAGTTGTCTTGAAAAGTGAACTTTACTACTAGATACGCTATCATCTGGCATTGGAAACCCAAGCCAACCTTACACCAGTTTTTTTTATCAATGTTTCATTAGTAACAGTGATAAAACACACAGACTACACACTGACTCAAATTGACTCAGACAGCTTAAGGGCATTAGCCCTTATTTATTTATTTATTTATTTAAACTTTTCACACTTAAAAAAGTACAAAGGCGGACTTAATGCCTTAGGCATTCTCTACCAGTCAACCAAGGGTGGTGAAGAGATTAGATGGCAGGTGCTCTGTTAGAAATGGAACAATTTGTACATAAATAAGTCATAAACTTATAATACACATACATACATATTTACTATAATATATACCTATATTATATACATATATTATATACAAATTCAAGAGAGAGGTTTTGAGATGACTCTACGCTATTTATTTTGAAAATAACTCCGCAATCTCCGCTTAAATGCATACCGACTGGTGGCCATCCTGATGTCAAGAGGTAGCGCATTCCAAAGAAGAATGGACTGAATATGAAAGGAAGAATGAACAAAGTCAGAAGTATGAGAAGGACAGAGTAGGAGAAGATTGTTAGAAGAACGAAGATTCTTAGCGTGTGAAGAACATAGATATTGGAAGTGAGACACTAGATAAGAAGGAGGAGTGGGAGAGCCCTTAATCAATCTCAGTCAATCTTTATGTGCAACACTGAACCATAAATAGAAACTACTACTTTTAATTTCGTCTAGGTTATGTTTGCGAATTATTTTTATTATTGATATCCTCTTCCATGATATCAAGTTTACCTAATACATATATCTGATTTCTAGCGATGCGGACGAGTACTTCGACGCCTAAGTTTCCTTTTGTTTTGTATATTTATTTGTATAGTTAGTTAGTTTGTTAGTTAGTGGAAAAATATGTTTTAGGTTTGTTATTAAATATAAACCGAGTTAACTTTAAAAAATTTCTAGTAAAGATAGATTCGTTTAATTATTGTGTAATAAAGTACTGTCATCCCTAGTTTCTTATCATTAACATCATCTACTTATGCAAAATGTTGATGTCCATCACAAGCCAAACTTTAATCAGTGCCGACGTCCAGTAAACAATTTGTATTAAGACGAGATATAGATTTTTTATCTTGATAAAAAGCAATCACAGGTTGTTAACCCATCTCATATGAACCTCTTTGCTAATTTCAATCATGCGTATGATTTGCTAGTTGATCCTTAACAGTTAAGGCGTTTTCTAACGACCGGGAGCTCTGAAGAAGATTTATGCGTCCTGCTTATTTACTGTAGTCGGGGATATAAGATGTTCATGTGCTCATTTTATGTCGTGTCCACGTAAACGTAATTATGGCGGTTCTATTGGCTTAGTAGCTGAGCAGACGGTTCCTGCGTTACAGATTGTGGATTCGATTTCCGACATCGACAAAGATTTTGGATTCAGATTTTTTCGTTTTTTCGGATCTAAGTGTTTTGAGTTTTGCATCCGTAAACACATAATGAAGACGAAATTCCTTTTCTCTTCTTCGTTTGATTGAATGCTTTTAGAAGAAACATTAAAAACTAAATCAAAAGATTACCAGTCACCATTTAACCACCGTATCTCTTCATACAGTTAAAGATAATACTAACCGATCAAACCACTCAATAACTTAATCCAGTAACTTAAATCGATCGAAAGCCATACAATCACAATTTCAATATTAAAATTCCGTACAGATGTCAATGACACAGTTCACCCTGGCTGCGCGAACGCTTGTCCTTGTGAGCGCTTTCGCCGAATACTTGTGCCACCATGTTTGTGCCGTGTTGCGGAAAAGCCAATAACTTTGGTACCAATCTCTCTGATTGGTTGTTGCAAATTGTATTTGTTAAGAATGAAGCTATTTTGATTTTGATTATGTATTGTTTGACGTGTGTTGTGTAGGGAAAGTGGCGTTGATGTAAGGGCAGCGTTTGTCCTCGTATAGTAATTGAACCCCGAATTCGTTTGGTTAGTTGCGTCACGTCCATGAGAATATTAACTACGTTATAACACATAGTTTACAGCTTTTCGTACGCACTATCACTCCAGGTTGTCTGTTAATTTGGTTTATGGACTTTGTGACAAAGATTTGTTTATAGGTTGATATGTCTATGTACCTTCTTATTGATTTTGACTGGAAATAATTTCAATTTAAATCTTAAACAACTATTTTCTGAAACATTTCACAATTCAATCTCATTCAAAATACCATCATCAAATAATGCTTACAACCATTACCAAATCCTCAATTAATATGATAAACAGTCATAAATATTTATCTAAAGCTCTAACGGTGGCATCTGACAGGTCGCCGTTACAGCCTGTCACTTGTCATATATGAAAACATGTGCAAGCAGGATTTGTTTGAAACTGACTCATGAATTGGCAACATTGGATTAATCAAGTGTTGTTATTAATTAGTTTTATAGGGACGGTGTTGCAAAGTAAAATGTAATTTGAAAATACTTGTAATTGATTGGTATATTGATCGTGCATAGCCTCAGGTGTCTTCAATAAGACTGTGTCCATAATTGGATTGGAATCATTATCATCACTCATGAAGCAATTTGATTGTGCTCTTTGAGAGTTGCTCTAAGACTGGTGGCGTAGCTCCAAAAAAACGGTAAGAGTAAAAATTTTGTCCAACTCTAGCAAAAATAAGAATACATCCACAGTTTATAAAGCTTCAGAAAACCGTCTTCATGTATACACAGAACAAGCCTGCTACTACTCTTATCTTTATTTGTTACCAAATCATTTCTGCAAAACATACATCCCAAAGCCATCGACGTACTCCAAACGGAATACAAATAAGTTGTCCAAAGACCACAAGTTTTTGCACAACTTCGGCGGCACGAGCGACTTAAATTCAGTACCATTTGTAAACAAGTTTGATATAATAAGTATTACAGTTAAAAGACGAGATAACAGTATTTTCGGCGATACTAATTACGAACATCTTTAAATTTGTATGATCAGATGTATGAACGTAAACCGGGCAAAAGGAGTATGTAAGGATCGTAGCAGGTGGCGTTCTGTAGTTTCTACCTACCCCCATGGGAAGAAGGCTTGAGTTTATGTACTTATGTATGTTAATGCGTTTATTTGCGGTAAACATGATGCAATAAAAGTACACATACACAAAAAAGAGCAGGTTTTGGGCAAATATATGTCACATCCACGCAAAACGGTCATCGCTCAGCAGAATGCTGCGACCCTATGCGAGACAGAGTCCCAGCGCAGGTTGTCAGCGACAGCCGGCGGCGTTGACTTGATGACGTCGACCGGTGCCTCATACAATAAAATCATCATCATCTTCCTGCCCTTGTCCCATGTTACTTGGAGTCGGTCGGGGTAACACGTTTTCTCAATTTTTTTCGCAGCATACAATTAAATAAATAAATAAAAATAAAAAACATCTGCTCACATCATCATCATCTTGTTTCGTACATTATGCTCTGATCTGCAATCAGCTGTAATTCTAGTTAGCTATAATCCTGTTCCAATAATTAAGCTCATAATCCATATATCGTTTGTTTTAATAATCTCCTCATTCTTGCCTTTACTGGCCGGCTTGAGTGGAGATTCGCAAGAGCAAACGTGCTCGGAGGAGGAAGTATTCCAGTAAGTGCCATAATATTTACCATCTTACGGGCTCTGGGATTGTCCTGATAGTCGTGGAATACATCTCCACTCCTCATAAGCACCTCAGGATATGTTGCCCCCTTGTCACTACGACACTATGTGCTAGCGACCGGTTTTAAGGGCCCATTATTGTGTGTGCAAGTCACCCCCTACAAATTTATCTATGTATTTTATACTATAAAACATTGGTCTGGCAGAGGCTATAGTTCTAGATAACCGGTTCACTTTAGCCACCCAAACCCATAATCCAATATCTTTGTTTCCATATCCTGCAACTGCAATAGTCCTACTCCAACCGGGGGTTGTCCTGGGGTGCACTGGCATAGTGCGTACAGGGATAATTGTCAGTTGGTGCCTCATTTCATTAAAAGCATATAACGGGCCTCTGTGAGTTGGCTTCGGTCCCTCGTATGCCTTCTAAAGCTCCGGGACCCTGGGGTCCCGAGATATGTCAAAGTAAATTAAAATAATAATAATAATCATTTTATTTCAGAGAATAAAACATCCATATATGTATATATATTTGCCGACTAATAATATCAAAACTATTACATCCATTACTCACTGTTATAACAAAATCATTCCGTAGCGATGGATTTAGATCAAATGTTGACGTAGGCCAAATTGTAGTAACATTGTAAATTTGTGACTACGCATCTGCATCAGTCTACGTCATTTAAAGAAAACCAGCTGATATCTATACCGGTGACATTTTGCGGTGGGCGTCAGTCGACGTCAGAGTCGAAAACAATTAGCGTTTTGTTAGGAATATAATAACAATAGGCACAAATTAAAACACCACTCATATTTTCAAAATGTGTGGAATTCCCGAAAGCAATGCCGCCATTTAAACAAATTAATTAATTTATTCTGGTCTGATTTATTACCTGCAGTTTTATACGAGTGTTTTCATTGCATTTACAAGCAGTACACTGTTTATTTCTTTTACTGATTATTTGATTAATCATTCCGAGCTCAGTGTCACTGGTCAAGGGCAAACATGAAAAGCTTGAACTTTTTTGTCCATACAGTATAATGGAGACTGTTATCTCAGATTTAAGATGGCTGGTGATTTTACAATTACTTGGTATTATACTGAAATTACGAAAAAGACCGGAGTTCAAATGCAACAATAATGAAGACTAATATGTACTTGAATTTTGATTCTGTTAATGGTAATCTTGGTTTTTGCATGTTTTAAAGGATAGGATGAAATTTAGTATTGTTGGTAGGCACCAAACCATTTAAGTGTAATCTCTGTCAGATTTGCTGTACCACTGAGCCGTTGTCAGAATGCGAAATTCGTTACATCAGTTTTTTGTGCGCTGCGATTAAGATGCGACCTTTGCTCAATGACTGATTTCTGTCGATGCTTGCGAATAAAAAAGGATACAGTTTTTCTGGTTGAAGCTATGTCTGTAGGTACTAAACTTGTGGTTTCTAGATGGATAATATCGTATATTTTTGTTTATATCTCTACGTTATACACATAAACTCACGCCTTCTTCCGATTGGGGTACGCAGAAACTACAGAACGCCACCTGCTACGATCCTTACATACTCCTTTTGCCTCCTTAATGTTCATACATCATGTTTGTGTAATAGTAAATTGTGTGCCAAAGGAGCAAACAACCATTTTAAAGGCGAGAGTGTTTCTTTGAATCCAGAGCGAAGTGAAGGATTCTAAAGTTTAATCCTGAACGCAGTGAGAGATTCAAAGTACGTCACTCGAGCTTAAAATAGTGTTACTCCCGTGGTGGACACTTTTTATCACCCTCTATGAGAAAATAAGTAAGTGCATACAATGTTCTCCGGAGTTAATATAATACATGTAATACATATTCATTCTTACTACTTGAGGATAACACAGTAATTTTTTATAAAACTAATTAAAATCCGAATTTGAGTAAACAATTACGAACGAAGGTGGAATGCATTTCGCGCGTTTTTTAATTTTTCACTCAAATTCAAATTCAAAATATTTTATTTCACATAAGACTACATGTGCACTTATGAAACGTCAGAAGCTAGGTGCACGGTTCCAACTAACTTTTTTTTTTCATTTGGCTCGCGCGCGGTTTACCTTATCATACAGCCTGTTACTTGTTCACGAAATTTTCGTGATTGATTCTTTGGTGATTGAACTAATACTAACAATATCTGCAATCCAAATTCAAATCACTTTTAGTCCCTAGAGATTAAAGAGCTATTTTAGTCCCTGTTTACGAAGAATGAACTAGCTATTTTTGAATAGATGCGATAAAAATTTTTTTTTTCAATGATTACGTTTTAATCGTCTTTCAAAAAAGCTACAATAAAAATTTTTCAATATAAATGCACCCAAATGATAACACATTAATCATACATAACCCATAACTTTGAAATAACATGGAATTACGTATAAAAATACCGTACTGAATCAATCAATCTGCCTAGCCTTTTCCCAACTATGTTGGGGTCGGCTTCCAGTCTAACCGGATGCAGCTGAATACCAGTATTTTACATGGGGCGACTGCCTATCTGACCTCCACAACCCAGTAACTGGGTAATACGATACCCTTTGGTAAGACTGGTTGTCAGACTTTCGGTCTTCTGACGACCCGTAACGACTGTCAAAGATCTACGAATGACAGCCGGGACCAACGGCATACTAATGCAAAATAATTTTGATATTTTTTCCTCATACTTGAATAAACTGGTATCCACGATTTCTAGATTTTCCTGTACTAGTACAACATCGTGAATTTTGATGAAACTGACGATAAACATATAATTATTACTTTGACCTCCCAGTTTCACCCCGCAAGGACTTTCCTCTTAATATTTGGGTCACGGAAATCCAGTTTCGGTAACTGAGAATTTGCAGATGCAAACGTGTGTGTTATGCATACAAAATAGAGAAAAAATGTGCAACTTGTACTTAGATTGCAGATAGTCGAATAGGAACGTGCAGTTATTTGGTGGATGACTCGTAATGAGAATTCAAAAGATTTGTTATTGTAATTTTATGGCTTCACATAAGAGAGAGTCATCCAGGGTAAGCTACTGGGACCACTGTTGTTCACAAAAAAATAAAATCTCAAAATACTTCCGAGGCATTATTTACTCTTTAGCTACGTAAACTATTCAAAAATTTGACTAACATAAATACAAAGTGATTGATAATCGAATGCGCAGTTCCCATACATTAACGATCTGTTTCCAAACATCAAGATTTGTGTGAACCTCGTATTTTCAGGATTGTACTAACTAAGCTGCTAATTTTGTCACCTGTCTAACTTACTTTACGAATACTACAAGTACGCAGTAAGAATAACATAATCAACTTAGACCGAACAGAAAATGTATTCTTTAAAACACGTACAACGATAATGTATGCAGATTAGATAGACGGGTTTAGTTACAGCAGTGCAAATGTAGAGGTTTTTGTATACATTATTGACGAACAATAAGCTAAAATAAATCTATAATCTTCGTCTTCATATTTCGTTATAACTAAACTAAAGATAAGCACTGATAAAGGGAGGAATACAAGGATGTCCCTGCAACTATATTCCTAAAATCAAAATCAAGTCAAGTTCGACGGTCGAAGGTCGCGCATTTCCACTATATGATTCACACAATTAGTACAAAATGCGTTTATCCAACACAACGATGTTAAGAGTGTTTGTTTTCCCGACATAGAGTCTGGTTAGCATTACAACTAACCATATTTCATTTTAAACCCATAAATTATTGAAATAGATCTCGCAGTCAGCGCTTTAGAGCTTCGTCAAATTCCTGAGCTGATATTAAAGCAGAAAATGTTGATGGATGTTCAAATAATAGTTTATGTTTATAAGAATTTTTGTTATCACTCATGTAGTCTCTATTTGTTTTATTGAAAAAAAAATTACTGCTTTGAATGTCAGCAAATTATTATCAGTATTGTCTTCTATAATTGGGTGGTCTTTAGATATCTCACGACAACCAATGGCGGCTCATATTACTTTCAGTTATATGGATATTATTGCGTATTAAATTACCCGTAGCTATTATCACGTTATGTCAGCCAATGTTATTACTACGCAAGTTGACGTTTAGGTACACGTTGATCGACAAATTAATAATATTATTCAGGAAAGTAAAATGACGGAATCGTTGATAAAATAAAAGCAATTTTACCTTTTACAAGTTTCCTGTTTGATAATGAATAATGAGTTAATATTATAACTACCGCATTAAGATTCTGACATTCTGACGTCTGAGGAGCTCGTGGCTAAGTAATAACGGTCGTGCGGGTCGATCCATCAGGTTAAGCTACGCTTGCCGGGGTTGGTCCTTGGTTGGGTGACCATCTTTACATACCGAGACTCCTCCGTGCCTCGGAAAGTATGTTAAGCCGTCGGTCCCGGCTGTCATTCGTGGATCTTTGACAGTCGTTATAGGTCGTCAGAAGGTAGAAAGTCTGACCACCAGTCTTACCAAGGGGTATCGTATTACCCAGTTACTGGGTTGTGAAGGTCAGATAGGTAGTCGCTCTATGTAAAATACTGGTATTCAGCTGCATCCGGTTAGACTGGTAGCCGACCTCAACATAGTTGGGAAAAGACTAGGCAGATTGATTTGATTTATTAAGATTCTGACGTTTAAATCGTACGCACTGCAGTAGATTCGGATACAATCATGTTTTATCACAGTATTGTTATTATATTAACATTATTAGTTGGTGACGTCGTAACCCCAGATTTTGATAAAGCTGGGGGGCGGTATCGCATGCGATAAACTCATATTTTTAAACTTCACCGACCCGAACTTAAACCGACTTCTACTCCTTCACTGTGCATGCGGTTCGGTTATGGAATGCACTTCCGCCTGATATTAGGGACTGCCAAACTGTTGCAGTGTTTAAAAGAAGAGTGAAAGAACAAGAATTTATCTTTCCACTTCGTCATAGCTGTTAGTATTTATCTGCTATGCTTCATTATTATCGTGTATATTTTAGTGATATTTATTTTGGTAGTATACATGTATGTATTTGTATGTACTCATATTTTATGTTTATATATATATTTATATATTCATATTAGTGTATCGTTTGTGATTGTATCTATTTTGTTTTCTCTTTTACTCTTACACACGTTGTCTACATCTCTTTATCTACTTTCCTATCGCAGGTATGCTGGAAGAGATTTCTTTAGAAATAAGCATCACCTTTGTACGTATTTTTCTGTTCCTTTTTTCTTGTCTGTTTATATGTGTGTACATAAACTGTTTGGCCCTTGCTCATTTTGAGTTTTTCTATTATTTATATTTTTTTTAATTATCTTAATTACCTTTGCTAAGTTATGTTGCTACAGAAATGTTATATTCTCGTATATCTTTAACTGTATCTTTCAAAGCATTCATATGTTTAAAGATTTAATTTACATCAAGCTGTCCTGTGTATAATCTTTTAAATACCTAAAGATGGTGATTACTTTATCGAAGATTAGTTCTCTATTCTAAAGTTCACGGACTTTAGCTCAGAACCAATAATTATCCCTGTTATAATTACCTGCAAACCAAAGTAATAGTTTGTGTTACCGAACATGATCATCAAACTTAGGTTTTCCCGAAGCATCATTACCGTGCGTCATTTTAAGTTTCATTGTTCCCAGAATTATTTTAATTTATGAATTGACTTGGAAAAAAAGCGGGTTTAGTAATCATAATAAGGTAGTTGAGTGTTAAAACTGCGTTAGGTAACACTGAGTCACAATCAGTTCGTGCGAATGATTTTTGTGTGTTTCCATTGTTACATCCGGAATTTTACTAGTAAAGTATGTCGCTGTAGTAAAACTCAATTGAATTTAAGGTCCAGCTGCTAAAGTGATAACGAGAATTGTTAAAAAAAAATTATGCACTTTCATCTGTAAAACACTTTTTAAGTAAGACGTTCAACGAAGCGATACAAGAAGATTCGTTTTTCTTCCTGCATATCTCATTTCAATTATAAAAGAAATTTAAAATCGACACGAAGGGAAGTAGCGAGGCAGCCGCAACACACTTTATATTTTATAATTTACTGGGATTACCTCTAATTCTGTTATGCGGTTTAATGTATGAGATTATAATAAACAACTTTTTTTGATAATTTGTTAAAACATTTCTCTCAATCTCATCCCATCTTATTTATCATAGTAGGCCACGATCCGTCAATTTCCCGTATCGTATGAAACAGTGTGGCACGCGCCATTGATTGCACACAACAATTAGTGTAGTGTGCACCGTTGCGCCTGCGCTGTCAACTGGTCCGGTTTCCTTTAAGGTGAAGGTTCGATGCCGGCTCAGGCTCAATAACTTATAAGATATAAATAACGAGTGCTAGGTTTTATTACCTCACTTTTTAATGCTGGCGAAATTATTTTTGGGGTCCCGTACCTCAAAAAGATAAAACAGAACCCACTAATGTGTCTGTCTGACTGTCTGTCCGTCTGTCACAGCCAATTTGCTCCGAATCTAATGAACCAATTACAAACCAATTTGAATATGGGTGTCACTTTAGGGGAGCAAATAAGAAAATTAAAAAAAAAAATTGCAAACAATACCGTGTGACATATCTAATGAAAAGGCTTCTTACTGTAGGGATCTCGAATAGATTTTGTTTATAATATTAAAATAATTAGTTTTAAAGTTATTTATGGAAAAATAACCAAGAAAAGAGAAGAGAAGAGGAAAATTAACCATACTCCCGAAACTACTCAGCCTAAAATTTTTTGAAAAAAAAAAATACAGAAAATAGTTCTATACTTACAGATGACAGGAAAACCTATAAGAAGTCTTATAATCTAAAATTAACGCGGTAAATCTCTCAATATTGTGCATACAAACTTACATTTGCAGTTGAAATGTATGGGAGAACATGTTTTTCAACTACAAGTTTAAGTTTCTTCTTGGTCTTTCTTCATCTCATCTACGGAACCCTTCACTGTGCGTGGTCCTACAAGCACTTGGCCAGTTTTTTGCCATCGCGAAAACATGTAATATTTCTCTTTAAACTGTAAATTACTGGTATTCAGCTCCATCTGGATAGACTGGGACAAGGCTAGGCTGATGATGATCATGATGACTTAAAGACGCAGACTATCATGGCTGAAACTGAATCATCCCATCTCAATTGTTATAGTTTTAACAATAATCTTTAATCTGCCTGTAGTTACATTTATTATAGCTAAAGAAGCTATATCTACCCATGACGAAAAATTTTACATCATCGTCTGGAACATAGTACTTAATTAAAACAGATCAATAATCCTTAATTCATAACGTCCGTCATTACACACAGATTTACCTTTAAAATGCAAAGCCACTAAATATAGGATTGGAAATTCCAAACTAGGTAATTTACCTTGCTTAAGCTCAACGATTTTTCTGCAAAAACCTAAGTTACATTAATTGAATACTTTGTTTTTATTCATAATTATCCATATCCATACTTCCATACTAATATTATAAATGCGAAAGTAACTCTGTCTGTCTGTTAGCTTTTCACGCCTAAACAGCTGAACGGATTTGAATCACGGAGCTCACGGATAGACTATGACTGAGTTAGGACCCGGATAGTGTTCCCGTGTGACAATGTTCGACCTCCACGCAAAAACCAGTGTTCTATACATACACTCATGCCTTCTTCCCATAGGGGTAGGCAGAAACTACAGAACGCCACCTGCTACGATCATTACATACTCATTTTGCCTCGTTTACGTTCATACATCTGGGTATACACGCACGCCGGTTGCGAGTACTACGCACCTGACCTAGTGTTCTATAATAGCTTGTTAAACTTCTATTATTATAAATAATGTGAGATAGGGGTATCAATAAAGACTAGTCAGTAATATGAACCGTGATTGTATCGATAGACTCTATTAAATTGATATTTGAGACAACAGCCACGAGTATTTCAGTGATCGATTATTATTGTGCTTTATTGGACTACTTTTGTTTCATAATCTTCGATGCTCTTGAAATCAAATAGGTGGTCTCAATTGTATCAACAAATTTTTTTGTTATCAGTACTTTACAATACCGGTTCAATGTTGTGAATCAATTTTAATAGTACTTACTTTGTTGAAAAGATACAATTTTAATAAGAAGATTAACTTTATTCTCATCCAAGAGCTTACTTCCAATACAAATGGCTGACGCATCGCCACTGACATCAAAACATGCATAGTTGAAGAGGTCAACAATAAACACCCGTCATACGCAAGACTGCTCTCATTCTTCCATCTATCACTCAGACAACTGCCAAGGAAATATATTAAAACAAACTGAGCAAACCTGCATGGTAACCTGTTGCCCCTGACAGGTTTGGGACTGTCATGTCAGTAACATATTGCGAGCGAGAGCCCCAAATGACTCCACTTTCGACGACCTTGGTCATAGTACTGTCCCCGATATACGCCGATCACTTGAGCAAGAGTTGTTTGCGCACAATTAGACTGATGGCGATTCGGTACCTCTGGACAAATCGATCAGTCTGATCAATGGATGAACACATTTGCATAAAATAACCATTGACACTTTACTTGGCTACAGACTGCTTTCAAGTTACATACTTAGTTGATTTTTAACAACCTTCTTAATATGTACCAGGCAAAATTGTAGGCACTAGCTATTGATAATTGTGTTAATGACAAAATTGTTTCTGGTATAGAAGAAACAAAACATTGTGTCATTCCACACTACATTAAACACAAAACATGTAATAAAATTACAACAATTAAGATCATTAAAGTTTATAAAATTTTGATTATACTGTAATTCATCATTAAAATGCCATCAATGGATATCTGGAGGTTTTATTTCGTCTCAAAGAATTCCGCGGACATTCATTCATTAATTAAGCCATAAAAACAAATGGTAACTTAAAGGTCGTTTTGTTTCGTGGTGTCGTATAGTGTTACGATTTATATTTATTTAAGGAATAACCAAGGCCGAAGCTGCCATTTCTTTTTAAATTTCTCTAACCAATTCACCTTTAGTTTACACTCCAGTGAATATATCCCAAAATTGACGAAGATAATCATCGTTATTATAACATCACGCCTTGTTTCCCCGAAGGGTTAGGCAGAGGTGTACCTATAGTACACCCACATTTCGCCAATTATGTTTAAGTCCCATGTAATAGGGGGCGAGCCTATTGCCATCTACCGGGCACAAATCCAGTCTCCGGGCTGCTACTGAGAAATTCCAGATAGAAAAACCCAATAACACTGCCCGACCTGGCAATCGAACCCAGGACCTCATGCTCAGCAGTAGCGCTTGATCCCACTAGACCAACGAGGCAGTCATTGTTATTAGAATCTGATTTTACTTCATCTCAAATAACAGTCGCAGCTTCACGTTCACCTTCATCTCTGAAAGCTATTGTTTCTAAAAGATGTAACAAAATTAATAAGTAACCTATGCATCGCCCGTGTGTTGAATACTAAACAGTCACCGCGACCTTGGTATTGTTAACGGGTAAATTAGTTCCGGCGTAATGATTCCCTTCCATTCTTAGTTTTATTTATGATACTTATATTTATTTGTCTACTAGCAAAGTCTATTCCATCGTTGATTAGACCGCTCTGTCAGATCAATGAATCGAATTTTACAAGTAAAAAACAAAACTATCACCGATTACCCAAGTTTTGCCCTACCCTATGTGTTGTTAATCCAGGTAAACAGTGTCTTCTCGCACTGCTTGTATAGTATCCGAGGTGCGTCGCGCGGATGATATATGATTGCTGGAGGATAAAAATCCTAAAACCTAACAATAGTAACGGAATGGAAAATTACCTACTTGCATGCCTTTTAAGGTAACTTGTGAAGCGAAAATAAAGTCCTCTTTATTCCCATCCCGTGGGAATTTCGAAAAAAAATGTTACCTAAATAATTACAGGTAGGTAACTTTAGTGTCTTTGGCGATGGCGAAAGTTGGACTGATGAGTTAGTAATGATTTTTAAGCCCCTAGGGGATGATATTCCAAAAACGCCAAAACACGTCATTCGTAATTTCTAAACTTAAATATCAATTTTTTCCCCAAAAATACGTGGTTTGTAATTTTTAACCAGAATCATAAATAGCAATTTTCATGGTTTAAACTACAAAAATGACGATTTTCCATACAGACTTTCATCCCCTATGTTACTCCCTTAGGGGTTGACGGCGCGATGTGCTCCACGTGCGCCTGAAAGTGATGTCAGCGCTATTGACGGGGTCCGCTAGGGCCGATGCCAGCTAGGGTTGCGGGATGTTCGAAAGAGTTACCGTGGCCCCTGGGCACAGGCAACTGAAGGAACACGGGTGGGATTTAGTCAGTTAAAGTCTGACATGCCCTCCTGCTCCGCCCAGAGCGGGAGAAGTCATTTGATGATTTCCCATCCAAAAGGGGTTGAATTAAAAAAAATACTCCTTCCTTATTCCTTGTCTACATTATAGAGGGAACCTCTGTACAAAAATTCAGCTTTCTAGGTCTAAGGGCAAACCCTTACATGGGCATCATTAAACGCCCAGCCCAAAGGCTGGGCGTTGATGAGTCAGTCAGTCAATCGGGACTTTGCTTTACGTAGATAAATAGAATACCAAAGGGGTGACAAGCAGTAGTGACGTGGACATGAATTGCTTTTGATCAACGATTATTTCTCCAAGAGTGATTATAGTGATATAGATCACGAGCAACCATTGTAGTTTAATGATGCCCATGTTCAGGAGTATAGATCTAGTCTATAGGCTAATAAGGATGAAAAATTAGCATGAAACTAATTGTAGAACCTAGAAAAGTGCCACCATTTATTTATAATCATTGGAATCAAGAAAAGTTTATTACAATAATATATGTGCAAATAATTTCGAATGAAATCAGAAGTTTACGCGATTGTCGACTACCGTGAAGAAATTAATTAATTGCTAAATTAATTAATAATTGGAAAAGTTACTGGTCAAATTTGCAAAACAGTCTGATATAACGATTACTTATGTCCTTCATAAAATTGTCCTAAACATCCCTGAAGGAATTTATGGCGTAACTAGTAGATTCTTAGACATGTTAGATTATTGATATTCAATAGAAATAACACAGACCTGATAATGATCATCATTAGAGCCCGTAAATGTATGGAACAGCTAATTTGTTTTTTTTTAATAACCGACGAAAAATTACAATGCAGGGGGGTTCAGAATCATGTACTGAATATATGGTAACAGGTTGCGGGTCCATGTCCCGGCCACCCCGTATACTGGTGAACAAGAACCACCTAAAGATGATGATAATAAAACGAATCGCAAACGAATATACGAGTATGTGGAGTCAGACAACTAGTTGGGATATTTGCACAATGTTCTTAAATTCTCGTATGAAAGAAACCAAAACCCAGTTGACGCGGAAACCAAGATCAACAGTTAGATCCAAACAATAACCAAGAAATAGAGCGATAAGCTTTGTTTTTACATAAATAATTGTTCGGCGTAAGGTCAGGCCGGCCTCAGTTTTTATTATAATTTTCAGACTAAATTTCAATACTCAAGGATGGGTATTTACTCTAAGAATTTGTTTGTTACCAGCTGTTGTTGTAACCTTATTCTTATTTGTCGTCGCCAAGGCCGAACTAGATAATGTCAGTCTTGCAGAGATCAGTTCAAATAATTAGCTTGAGGTTGTATCAATAGAAGTACGCTGATTTATCTATGAATTACAGTTTGCTTCCCGTATAGGTTGAAAGTAATGAGAGTAATTGATTTTATAGTTTTTAATAGGGAATGGTACTCCTCGTTATTTAATTTGCGGCCTTGACCTCTAAGCTCTTCTGTAATTTGCACTATTAAGAATTGCCAAATTGTGAATCTTAGTATGTCCTCAACGAAGCTCAGTAACTTATTACTTACAAGAAAATCATCATATTCATTGCCTTCATTTACAGTATTGTTACTACTTCTTGTAAATATAGGTTCTTCACTTATCCCCTAACCGTAATTTAACTTAGAGACAAATTTACAATCAAATCTGTGAAACACTTTCATCGTCACCGCAATTCTTATCTCAGCTCCATTCTATTCGTGCTAAAAAATAAACCCGTCGCACCAAACCGTCTAGCAACATGTGCAGGCCATGTAATGATATATGGTTTATTGTTCACATGACCTTCGAGCGAGCATCTGATGGGTCTGTACCTTTTCCTCGTTCGTCATTCTAATGATGAGTAGTCCAAATTCTTTAAGTGGTACAAAGTTTACGAGGAGTTTTTGTTAAAAAAAAATTTGGTAGGTAAATTGGCATTGAATGAAACTTTGATCAATAGTTTAAATGGATATGGTAATTTGGAAAAACACACTATTAAAACACTGATGATTTTTATTGCTGAGATTCAATCACTAAAAGAATAGCCAAATATTAATTACTAAGTTAAGATATTGCCCGCTCTCGATTACGTTGATTTGAATTCAGGTCCAACATATTAGAGTTTGGTTAAAGCTAGTATGATGGTAACCGACAGTTAAGAAGGACTTTATCAAAAGCATGAACAAACAAGCAATACATAATATTCGACTTTGATCATTCTTCATTCATTTTTTAAAGAAAATAATTCCAAAACATTTTTTTTTAATTTACATAATGGTTGGAAATCTCCGCCCAGCTACCAGGCGCCTTGGTTCCTTCAGTTACCTGTCAGTGTAATGTGATAGATCACTGCAATCTGGCAGCCTCCGAGAGATAAGATAACACGCACATAGTTTAGACAATAGCGTTACAACTGTAAACTATTTTTATATTATCATGAATTGAGATTAATTTGGAATCTGGGTTTTTTTTTAAGATATGGGTGTGGAGGTACTGGGTTTTATTGGTTCAAGGTACTTTAAACTAAAAAGTAAGGAAGAAAAAAAGAGGTTTCTTTTGTTGTATCGAGCCCTATAAGTTACTCGATGTGAACTAACAACGTGATGGAAGTTTCGGGTGTGAATGTGGAAATAATACAGTAGTAGTAGAAGACCAAATAAACGGTGGGTGGGTTATGTGAAATATGATATGGCTAGAAAAGGTGTGAATTTATCGAGATGAAGGCTGATCGAGATGTACTTACAGAATAAGAAGACGTGCTACGCCGCTCCAAAATATATCGGGACAAGGCCAGGAGGATGATGTTGTAATCCAATTCCTAGCACAAGTTTAGTAATTATTTATTTCTTACTTATAATGAATCAATAAAAATAACAAAATGATATCCTAAACTAAAACATAAAAATATAACATCCTAAACGTTTATTCAGAATTAAAACGGAATGTACATAAATAACAACTTAATCCTAATTAATTAATAAAGTAACAAAATTATATCCTAAACTAACTAAAATTATTAAAAAACTAAAATATGGCGTCGAAAAGTTCCTCCGCATAGCTGTCGACTGGTAATGTACCCAAGAGACTGGCGGCATTGCCACGTTGTATGGCAATGCTTAGCCTCTGGCCAAGGTAAAAGCCAGCTCTTGGGTCACGGGAAGTGTCAACCAGCCGTTTGGAGATTTCGTTGAACAAACCATGAGCACTCGGGCCCTACGGCCCGAGGGTTTCTACCCCAAACGGCTCGAAAATATAATTACCGATAAGGTTATTATACTTTCGCCGCTTGAGGTTTTCCGCAGCGGCAAGTTTATTTGAACGGTTTAATAGGAATGTGGTATGCTTGAAATATGAAAGCTTAGCTTAAAACAATCCTAACTTCTTGCATAAATTCTTAAGACTTCACGTCTCTTCGTGAATTACCTTATCACGAACTGTGCAATATTTACGAACTGTCTTCAAAAACCGTTGACATTCTGAAATGTCTGACCTAAATATAAGATTAAATCCAGACTGATTACAAATGTTTCGAGTTCTCTTTGAACGATAACTGCATCTGTGCCGAGTGAAATAATAAATATGTCTCGAGGTTTTATGTAATTAAATAATTCATTACATTTATTACTATTTTTTTTCCTTAATCCGTATTAAGGAAAAAAAAAACCTGTTTTCTAAATCAAATTACGCGGAATAATTATCACATCAAATATGCACTATTGAGTTTAGCACCCTCGAAAACTATGAAAACGTCACCCATGACGAAAAATTTGAAAATTTTCGCAACCGCCATCTTGGATTTTCATTTTGACCAAATTCACACTTCGAAAGAAGAAAGTCGCATGGAGGGACGTACAAGTATGAATGCTTTCCGCGTGACGATTTCTGCCAGTTTACTCCTACTGCAAGCCGCGCAAAAGAACTTCGTTCCAAAAAAGTCATCCTCTCTTTACGTGTAGAGGAGGCACCTTAAATATTATTTTTTTCAAGATTTTATTTTACCACTGTCGACGTGATTAATAGGTATACCCGTGCCAAATTACATCTTTCTAGTTCTAAGAGTCTCTGAGCTTAAGCCGCGGACAGACGGACATGGTGAAACTATAAGGGTTCCTTGTTGACTACGGAACCGTAAAAAGCCAGAACAATGTGCACTAGACAATATTAATAAACATACATTTGTATCTCACCCCATAAATTACAGAGATAGCGGAACTTCGTAAGAAGAAGCGAACAATATGGCACAGCGCATAAGGCAAATATTATTTACCTGAACGTGAGGAGACGGCGCCGGCGCAACTGACGTCATTACACGATACATTTACTATCAGACGGTAGAAATGTAATAAGTTGTAGAAGTCCAATTCCATAATTATCTTTATTATACATAGTTGCTATCAACGATTTCTATAGCTACGTGTGTATATATAGCTTAGCTAAGTCACCTGCACGAAGTTCCCTTTCCATTTAACTTGAGGCTCAAGAGATAACCATACAGTGTCCGGTATCGGACTAGCGAAAATTAAAGGGGAGGTACAGACCATCAATCTGAACAACTTTTCCCCGGGGACCAACATCGTAATCGTGAAAAACAAAATCCGTCGTCCCATACAAAACTTCAATACGTACTCGATTAAATGTATGGGACGACTGATCATTTTTTACTGAACTGAACTGAACTGTAATCTAGTTGGTACTATCTTGTTTTGTGCAGTTACACATCTGTATTATTGTTTACCTCAACAAACTGATATAACTTCCTCAAACCAAACAGGTTGACAGGCCCTGCAAATATTAACACATGTATCGCTTCTCTTACAGGCACACGTAGGTACTTCAGTATATACACAACACAGTAAGAACCACAGAGTAACTAGAGTAGATACTTGAAAAAGTACATTTGATACCACTTCCTTTTTACCACTCACTGAAAGCCGATGCATAATAAACAATATTCAAACATAAACAATAGTATATGTTTCATCAGAATTCTGGGAGGTCCCGACTTAAGGCTCCTGCAAACAGGCGCGACACGCGACACGACACAAAGGCACCGCGTGTCGCATGTCGCGCCTGTTTGCATCAGCCTTAAAGCCTGCTGTGACAACTTGGGACATAAGCTAAACGTTTCATCTCGCAAACTCCTTGCAGAGGTTGGAATTCTAACCATGACGGACTATGTCAAGCTAGATTATAAAAAGACTGGACTGGACTGGACTGGATACGCAAACGTAATTAGTTTGCCTATTGCCGCAAATAACTATCACGAAGATATCCGACCGGTACCTACCTGTGTACCAAAATAAACCTACATTAAGTAGGTACATACATTACCAAACTTTGAAGCAATGTTCCCTGTTTCTGAACTTACTTCACTATACACACACACACACACACATACAAACAAACACCTGTTTGACATTATCTTAACACTACAATGGCGGCGTGAGGTACCGTTTCACGTCCTTATGTCACAAACGTGACTACGTTTAAAAGGTTGTATTTTTGCTACAGACTTGTTATGTCATGATATGTAAAAAGTTCTGTAGAATGCGATGTCGGTTGTCTAATTTAAGAAACGTACCTACTAGAGCTGAATAAGGCTGGTGATTGTACAGTATTTTCAAACTTAAATACTTGGATATGACCTTGATACGGAAAAGTTTCATGAAGTAATTCCAATAATTACTAGAAAAAAAAAACTAATTTGAGTAATTTTATGGAGCTCTCTGTCAATATAAAAAGTAGTAGGTACCTCAAGTACAAAAATCTTTTATGCATTCGCACTAATTATTTCCGTCGTTGGATGGAGGAAAAAATCCAACTTCCAGAGCTTAAAGCAAGTTAAAATCAGTCTTCTGAAATAAAAGCATACTTAACTGTAACTTGAAGGTTCTTTTTCTCACAAGAAACGTATGTGAAACTAGATAATATATGAATTCAGATGTTATTGAAACATGAATCCAAAACAGTCCTAAAACTAAAGACGTGTATCCAATACATACGTTACCAGTTAATAATATCATTAAATACATCTGCAAACCTCAACCCGAATCCTTGATTTCTTCACTTGTGACATACAGACCTACAAATTAGAAGCACACGACGCGTACGCGCTTTTCGTATTCATTGCTAACCGATTCTGTCACGATTTTCATGATTTTTTTATTTGAACATGAAATAAATACAATCAATAATGGTTGAATTTCTCTCCACGTTACGTCACACCAAAAAAAAAAAAAACTTAAAATGTTAAAATCTTGTGGTCTCTGCTATATCTAAGTCACATTTTCTTATTATTTCTGTTTTATTCAGACTACAGGGCCGTATTATGAAGTATTAATGCCATCATGATTCCAGTCCGGAAAAGGGATGGTGCTAGCGGTCATGTATAGCTAGGTTATGATGATGGCAATAGAACGTCATAATAAGGCACCTTATTTGCTTGCTAAAAGTGCAGTGGCTGCACTTCTCAAGGTTAATAATGGTTTAGTGGCCAGTGGTTCAACGGCTGCAGAAGAAAGTAGGTACCTAATGTTAATTTTAAAACTTGTAAAAGAAATAATTTTAAAACTACTGTAGATACAGAAAAAGACTACGGTAATATCACAACATTCGGTGTAATTAGAAGCACACATGTTAATGATAACGTAAAAATATCAGCAATCATCGACAAATAAAATGATATCGATCACGACTATCATGATTGTATTATTAACATCATAAAATGTAGGTGAAGTTTCACTTCATGTTGCGCCATTAGCAACTGAATTTAGGTCTGAAGGAACTGAAAAGATAACAGTCACTCTCATTTCTATTAGAGCAAAGAGAGAGAAGAACTAGGAGCTTTTATAGATGATGAGTAAGGTCAAAATAGACAATATACTCAAAAACTTAACAAATATGGTGCGTGTTTCGACATTACCACTGACACTTTTAACTTTAGAGATCTCTAAAACACATGATGTGATTATTTACCATTTATTGTATCTTAATCAGAAACAAAAAAAAAGGTAATACATTTCACTGATATGCTGATTAAAATGGGATTTTGGATTATCATAACAAATTATGATGGACAATGAAATGCTCGAAGAAATAATATTTTTAAGTTGGATAACATCTAACTCCACAATAAGCTTTGGTTCTGTTAGAAAGATGCAAAAACCACCTGTGTAACATAACTTTTGACACTCCTAACAGCGATCCATCAGTGAGCCTATGCGCAGGCGCACGCGAGTGTCTCCGCAAATAGCTCACTATTGTGCTGCACGTTAATATTCATGAGCGACGGATAAGGACGACTAATTACCGTAACATCTTGCTGCTTATTCAATTTACCGAGAATACAGTTTTTTTGGTAATTCGTTCTAAGATGAATGAGAAGATTTTGTGTAGAACTTATCTTCTTGCGAGATTTAGGAATCAAGTAGAGGACGTTGTGGAAATAATTCAGGGAGTTGGTAATAATCTTGTTTTTAAAGAAACTAAGCATATGAAAATAAGCTTTAAGAATGTGCAATTACCTGACCACGAATAAAGTAAGAAGAAATCTGGAAGCACCTGAAATTATCAAAAGATCCTATATAAACCTCTATCTATTTATCTCTATTTATTTTTTTCCTCTATTTATTTATTTATTTAAACCTCTACCCAACACCTGATGCTAGTCCAGCACCCTAATTAACACGCTATCAATTACAATCTGAACGATTTTGAAGCATATTGCTAACCCATTGCTTCTGAAGTTCGAAAAATTTGTCTACTCAACAACGTAAATAACGCAATGAATGTTGATGAACTGTAAAAATGAAACCTATTCTTACTGTAAGTGTGTTACGCGATTGCCCCGCTGTTTGCAAAACATATATCTGATAATTATAGTATTCAAAAAATCAAAACAACTAAAGTTATTTTTACGTTATAATGCCCAAAGAATTTTAGATCTGTTTCCATGTGAACCTCCGGCACCTATTATCAAATACTTACAAGACATACGAGATACGGCAGTGAGTGACATACCCCAAGAAACTGTTGACACACAAAGACCTTGACGGTCCAACAATTCCATTACTTATATATATTATTATACTATTATGTGCTTCATACCGATTTACTTTTATATCTCCGTAATCTTATTATTACGAGATTATAAATATAATTATATTTTTGATAAGGTTTTGTTCTTTCCTGTTTTCTATGTGTTGTGGTGCAGAAAGATAGTAGTTGTTTTGGAACTTAAAAACTATGAGAACTATGTTCCAAGCATGATGGATGCTTACTGAAGCTACGGTGGTGAATTGGCTCAATTCTGAACAGTCTTATGTTAATAAGAACGTGAAGTGGCATAAATTCTGAAGCTACAAAGGTGCTCTCAGGGTAGCAAAAAAACTGGAGTTCTAACTAGTTATTGATTTTGATAACCCAAATACAAACACATACCGCATAGCTAATAAGCTGAAACGAAAATGAAATACCCTCAATGCATGATAAGAGTAAATACCTAACAGACGTCGTAATTTAAAGCGTAGTAAACTGTATTATTTAATCTTAACGTTTATTAGTTGATTCTTCTCCGGATGGATAAACAACGGAACATGGTATTACTACGAACAACCTTGATGATCTAAAACTAATGTCGCTTCATAGATCCGGACCTCAAAACATGTTCATCTGAAGTATTTACACAAATCATTGAGTAATGGCATTGAGAAAACATTTTTCAATCCAAAGATAATCTGAAAGAAATTGTTAAAGAAATGAACTCGATTCTAAATCCAAAAACGAAAGAAGAACTACCGACCTTGAAACAAAATCCTCATTCAAAAATCAAGTTCCAATTTCAAATGTTTGTAGAGCCGTGCGTCCGCGCGCACTGACTGTCCTCGACTGGCGATACCTGTGGTTTATCACAACGTCGACTCTTATTTGTGTTTTTTTACGCGATAATGGCAACGCCGTAATCAGTCCCACTCGGGTTACAAGCGTGGATTGACGTAGCGCATCTCTATGCCGTTCATTCACTAGTGTTGTGGTTTCAATACATAATATACTATTTTACGCGAGTGAGTTTTTATATCGTGTGGCGGGACTGAAAAGATATCGACTGGAGTCGACCGTGGTATACTGAATGGTACACAACTTTAGGGTTTTGTCTCATGAATCAAACTAATAGTAAAATCTAAAGGATATGATGTAATATTATAAGCAGTGAGGTTAAGAACTCATGGAGTGATTTTCACCCGCGCCCACCGCGCGAGACCGGTTGTTTGTGCGATACGCAGCCGTCGCGGTAGCGATCATCGCCCGCAAACCTGGCGTACGATGATCGCAAGACGGGCGGTTATTTAGTTTAGTCCCAGACCGCCATGAACATACACCAGAGACGCCCGCCGGCCGATCGCAGAGCTCGCAGGTGAAGGCCGCCAACGACCCGCGCGATTCTAATAGTTGCCCACCGGTGCAGCTGGACCCGCAAACAATCGCGCACGCCGCAGGCATAAATCGCGTTGTGAATTTACTATCTAAATTTCCGTGTACTACATGTTGCGGTCCTGCCACCGCAGCGGGCGCGGGGGAAAATCGCTCCGAGAGTTCTTAGCCTAAGAGTGTACGTGAAAATACTATGGAAATGGCACGTAGTTCAGTTGATTATTTACGCATTTTACTTTTGATTCATAACGCATAATTTACAATTAAGCATTATTAATGGCGTGACTGAAGGATTCATGTTTGATTTAAATAATTTCGCTGACTGTGAAGATGCACACAACTATGGGAAGCTCTCAATTTATGCCAAAGCTTTGTCTCAACTTCAATATTGATTCCAATAGGAATAATAATTATTAATGATAGAAATCGTTTCCTATATAGTAATACTAGATTTTTCCCGCGGCTTCGCCCGCGTGGACGCGAATATCGTCCCACAGGAACATTCTACCGGGATAAAAGTATCCTATGTCCTAACCTAAATCATGGTCTATCCGTATACCTTTCATGCAAATCCGTTCAGATGACAGATAAATAAAGATAACAGATCTCCAGACAGATCAGACAGACACACACTGACACACACTGACACACACAGACAGATCTGTCAGATCGGAGACTGCCTCGTTGGTCTAAGGTCGCTAGCGCTACTGCTGAGCATGAGGTCCTGGGTTCGATTCCCAGGTCGGGCAAAGTGTTACTGGGTTTTTCTATCCGGAATTTCTCAGTAGCAGCCCGGAGTTTGGATTTGTGCCCGGTAGATGGCAATAGGCTCGCCCCCTATTACATGGGACTTAAACATAACTGGCGAAATGTGGGTGTTACTATAGGTACACCTCTGCCTAACCCTTCGGGGAAACAAGGTGTGATGTTATGTTATGTAAGATAATAGATAATACATTGTAATAACTGTTGACCCAGAGTGGACCGATTTTAATGAAATAAACACTAAATGTTATCTCAAGATACGGACTATGACTATATTTCCCAATTAAAAAGAATTACTCCACAAAAATGTCTATAGGTAGGTAATACCCTTTTTATTTATACCCTTTGGGGGGTGATTTTACAAAAACGGTGTAGGACATAATTCCTTATTTCTTACCAAAAGCATTAATTTGATTTTACATAAGCTGGGTTTCCCATACAAACTTCCATCCCCTATAGGATTATTTTTGAGACGAAAAGTAGCTATGTCCTTCCCCAGTATGTCATCTATCTCCATGCCAAATGAACATACAGAGAGACAGAATTAATTTCAAATTTATAATATTAATGCAAACCAGAAGCGAAGCCTTCATCCAACCCGATTCCTATCGGCTTCCCTTCGCAACAACCACTCTTCTTAATGTCTAATATTATTTGGCAATAGGGTACACCTGTGTGTGTAACTGTGCATCACATTATTACACAATTATATTTAATACCAGTTTAATACATCATAAGATTAAAAACCTACAGTTTTTTTGTCCGAGTTTATGAGAACTGAACAATTTTTTCTTCGGCTTCCCTCTAATGATGATTGTATTTGCGCCACTGATGCAAACACAATATTTTGCACGCACTAGCACACAAACACTAACACGTGTTTGCGTGTTCTGTCAACGGTATTGTGTTCAACGAGTTAGGATTATAACGGATTATAGGAGCATTTATCGCAATGCGAATAAATGCGCCTATCCTAATTGTATACCTCTAAATACTAACAACGTCTGTGTCCATAACAAATTATTCTGTAAAATCATCATTCATAAATTAACATGAATTTACACCATTCAATATAATAAGATATTTCCTGAGGTACTTATCAGACCGTCCTCACAAATGCATTAATTTGTGAGGACGCATGATGAACGAACATTTGACGAATGATGCATTTGTGTCTACTTCCAATAACAAATATATCTTACCTGAAAGTCTTGCACATCTAGGCACCTAATAGGACTTCTCAGTTAACATTCCGATACATTTATAACCCAGTGAAAATAGGGACGTTTTGTAGTTTCGTTTTCGCTTGCTACGAAAGTTGTAGCCCAACCATGAAACGGCTGAAAGTTGTAGCACAACCATGAAACGGCTGAAAGTTGTAGCACAACCATGAAACGGCTGAAAGTTGGTACCGTAGAACAGTTAACCGCTTTTAGTATTGTTAAAGTATATATATTATATAATATATGTATATGTGGTGGTCAGATCTTAGAATTGATCATTTCATGAAGTGTTTGACCATTTCATGAAATTGTTGTATTTCATGAAATAGAACATCAACCGCTGGTTACATCATGATGTGGTCTGGCCAGGTCATTGAATACTCAACGTTTGACGATATGAACAGTTAAACGCGCGACTACTTCATGATGTGGTCAAAGATTAGTGATCATATCGTGAAAATCAATAAATAAATAGTTAATAAATAGTTAGAAGCGTTGATGTTGCTTTGTTTTTGTTGTGCATCTATTCCTACTCTAATAACTCCTACTTTAGGGTCCTAAAAATACTAAATAGTCAAGTAACTGGGACCAACTTGGACGTACCGCTCGTTCGGCTCGCGCACGGTTGGTCACAGTTCTAACCTAACCTAACCCATTTATTTGGTCGGGATGCCAGTAGCGACGTGAAATGCAACTACTGTGCGATATGCCCAGTGGTCAGCTGGAAATGTCGATAAATAGGTTGCTTTCATCATGATATGGACATTTCTACGATCGGACCACGCCGTATACCCTACATTAACGATATGGCCAAACGTTGACTGACATATCATTATTTATTTATTTAAACTTTTCACACTTAAAAAAGTACAAAGGCGACTTAATGCCTTAGGCATTCATTAAACGTTGACGTTTAAACGATATGGTCAATTTTAACGGGCCATGTCATGAAACACAAACATTGCATGAAATGACCGAACACTTCATAAAATGATTAATTATTCTAAGATCTGGCCACGATATATACACCTTTAAGTGATTCCGCTATCAAAGGCTATTCTCATAGACCAAGTTTTTGAGATTGATTGATAGCTATGACAGTTCGAAATTATTGCCAAGGTTAACTATTGTATCTAAACCTTTACTATCAGCAAGCTTATAGTGTCAAGATTATGATAGTATTTCATGAACAGCTAGTAGATACAATTCTACTGTTGAACGTACACATTTTACAAAACCTTTTACAGCTGTCATCATAGAATTCCCTGCTTCAGTACCTGCCATAGTTTTATTTTCAAGATTTGTATAATAATGCCTTCGTCATTATAATAAAAATGAGTGCCTTTATGATTTATCCATTGTGGTTATTCTTGCAATGAAGTCACTTGGCGATTTGAAGGATATCTCAGCAATTTTTATAATAAATGTAAAAATGTTCACAATGGCCAAAAGCTGGAAGAACCATTTTTAAGTTTAGCTATATCCTTTGATAACTTGTAGATATTTCTTTATTTTACAAAAATCATTCATGAGTAAATTACAACATGTTTTAACGCAAGCTTCCTCATCATATCTTCAAATAATCAAATCTTGAATTTATCAAGGAAACGTATGCAATTACCAATTAATCATTGTAAAATACTATAATCAATGAAAAGATATAGCGTATAACCTACTCATTACTGGCAAAACAGATGATAATCTCGGCTAATGTACTAAATTGTGATAAATTTCACTATCATATATGATGACGTCAGAGTAGTGAAACATTACTTATGTTAACATTAAGTGGCTGTTGGCAATGCCTTTTATATCATCTGCCATTTTATCGTCACAGATATCTTATTCTTTTCGTGACGTCAAATGTAAGAATCCGTCATTTCTCATCCGTATCAGTCCACCCACACAGGTGTTCACTTCATTTCTTCTTGCTTCTATATCGATCTCTACCTTGACTATTACAAGGAAGTCCAGATATCCCCAGGTCTTGCATTACCAAGAGTACCCACTTAGTACCCACGTGTTGTTTGGGCATCAAGTTCTTATATTTACCATTTTCGGCTTTTACCCACAACTTGAACCGGGGTAAACCTCTGCCCAATCCTTCGGGGAAACAAGGCGTGATGTTATGTGTGTGCGTGTTGTACCGGGGTATGTTAAGTTTTCTTCTAGGCCGAAATTTATCTTTATTGTAACCTATCGCAGTTCCGTGTTAGAAATAAGCTTGCCCAAATTTCGTCTTTTCGTTTCCAGTCTCTCTTAGCTACTTCTTTCTGATTCATATTCCACGCGATCAGGAAAATAATCACTGAGTTAAATAAGATCTTCTAAGTAAATAGCTACTTTAACATTATCCATATTGTGTTTAACTTCATAAAGTTTTTCACCAACCTTGTCCGCTTTCATGGTTGTCTGCTCATCATCGTGTAATTGATTGTGACCTTTAACGTCTTTCGTTACACGTAAGCTAATGAGGGTTACCTAGATGAAGTGTTTCTTAGTCATTTCCTTGAATGGGAAGTATACAAGTGTGGTTAAGCCAGGTTTAGATCACGAAGAATATAAAATAAAGGGATTTTAAAAAGCTTTCTGACAATTGTTTATTAATGAGTCTCTAGTCTATTTGAAAAATCCTAAACGTTGAGACAATTAAATTGAATCTTGATGACAATGAAACTGAATAATCAAATTAACTGCATCGGTTACTCAATCACATATCGAAAGAGTTTGTAACTTTTCCTTAAAAGATTGTCCTACCTGCTGCACTAAACCGTTCTTAACACAATGAACTTCAAATTCACGTTTCTGATATGTTTTTGCAAACCAAAGCCTTTATAGTAACTTCAGTCAGGTGGAGAGCAAACCCATACATTTTAACAATAGCCTATGTGAATATAGCCTAGTGAACGACGTAGCTTGTAGGCTAATGAATATATTAGCCTACAAGCTACGTCGTTCACTGCTTCATGCTACTTAGAGCAATTAGTTGAAATTTTGACCGACAATACCCAGACCAATGTGGAGTTCCTCATGAGGAAAACGATGTAAAAATTAACGGAGATCCCCATCTTGTATGTGCATTTGTGTTTCTTGTTGATAATTAAATTAATGTTTCAAGTGTTGTACATACTCTGTTACATAATATGAATACGTTTAATCACAACTGTGTTAAAAAGCAGCAGCAATCGCACATACGGTTAATGGTAAAGTAAGTGAAACCTAATGACAATATATATATTTTTTTTATTTGAGATAGGTTTGCTCTTGACTCTAGTCTAGGTCAGAGGTGACAGAGACAAATAATAATATATCCTAAAGGAAAGCGCTATAACATCATATCCCAAAGGAAAGCATTGAAGAGATAACGTTGTAGATGATAATAAAGAAAGACCAACCCGCAGAGAATATGAAGATTTTGTATCAATTGTCTCATCACAATTCGCTGTTGAACATAACCAAAAACATAGACAGTGTGTTCTCAAAGTTACCGAAATCAACAGCTGGGATGGTAACTGCACACTCCAATTTGATCGACATGATGAAGCTGTAGCCCGTTACCACGACGTCATCACAGTACGACAAAATTATGTGTCAATGTAATAAATCGATCATGTAGTATATGTAGTAACTAGTAACCATTGGAATTCGTGACGTCCATATTATAAAGTTAAAATCGTGCCTTCGAATTGGTTAGATACTTTCAGGGTAATCCCATTCCAAGTATCTGACGACGGTAAAATAAACAATAGTAGGAATGCTTAGAAGGTACAAGAGTTTAAGAGAGAGTACGTTTAAGTACGAAACACTTCAAAATTAATTATGTGATGTGCTTTATTCAAGTGTTTTCATAGCTATGATTAAAAGGCTTTCTAGTAATTTCATCATAGATGATAATGAAGATATTGCAGAATGCAATAACATTACTGTAAATGTCTAAAAGAAAAAGTCAAGAAAACTTGTCTAAGTTGCTCATCCGTGGTCTTAAGCGAATTTTGACTATTCAGAACCTCACAAAAAAACGGAGATACCACATTCCATTACAACTAACAATTGCCCGGGACGCCATTGTACCGTCTGATGACGTAATTTCACAACGATCACTAGCGTCTCCTTGTTCATAATTATTGTTCTAATGGCTGTTTGCCACTCTTTAACTTGTTACACTTAATTATTATAGGCCCGGCGCCCCAGCCAAGCGTTTATTTTTAATAGCTAATTAACGTTTTGTTGGACAATTGCACAAAGTCAAGCATTGTAGGGTGATCATCGAAAAATATTTCAATAATCTTCTTCTTTGTGTCCTATGTTGGCATTAAAGAAAATAAAGATCCTATGACGATATATCTGTTTCGCATATTATTTTATATATCTAATATTACATCTATCTAAAAAAATACTTGTTCGAAAACTTGTTTAGTTAGTCTAAAAGTAGCCCAAACTTAATTTAAATATCCGCATTTAAGGAGAAGAAAAATAAAGGAAACATCCTACGTATACTCGTAACACTTAAGGCACTTATTGCATAACTATTGTGTAACGCCAGCTAATAGAAACCTATTTAGAGACACAAAAAATAAGTAACTAGAGTAATGACACAGTGTACTACGACTTACGAACTTATTTGTGTACTCATTCATAACAGTTATCGAACCTACCAAACATAATTAAATGTAGAAAGAAAATAATAATAAAAAGTAGAGATCTTCTATAAAAATGTAAGCGTTTAATTTAGAATCAAAAGCGTGCAACTCTAGATCCCCAAGCTGAATTTAAAATCGCACCTAAAGTATATTACAAAATATTTGTCAACTTTATAAATATAACACCTGACTTGTGAACATAGTCGCATCACCTTGAAAGTATTCATATCAGCATCTATCTTAGACGTGACAGCTTATCACTGAAATAACTGCTCCATCTTCAATAACTTGTCTAAGTTTTGATAACTGTGTCACACCTTATCCGATACAAATCCCTTACAATATGTTCATCTTTCAAGTATCCTGTTTCAGTCAGTATTTTGGTAGTTTCATTATTTGCAGCTTTTAGGTCGTGGAATTCGTTTCGGTTTTCAGAAATTTTGTAAGAAGAAACATAATTTATGCTTCCTCGTTTAGTAATGCTACAATGATGAAAATAGAAAAAGAACTTATAACATGTATTTATTTATTAACATACATAAACTCACACCTTCTTCCCATGGGGGTAGGCAGAAACTACAGAACGCCACATGCTACGATCCTTACATACTTCTTTTGCCTCGTTTACGTTCATACATCTGGTCATACACGCACGCCGGTTGCGAGTACTACGCACCTGATCTTTCTGAAGAACATCATCAATAAAATCACTATATGTCTTCCTAGGCGGCGCTCCCCTCCCGGCGTTTCCACTGACATCTGCCGTGTAAATACTTTTTGTTAGTCGACTTTCATTTATCATACTCTTTTCAATGTTTGTCACTACATCTTCTTTTAAACTTAAAATTCCAAAGAAATTCAAGAAATAATAATTATTCTGTTATATTTCAGTTATTAGTATTCAACATATTGTTCAGTTAAAATTAGTTTCCTCACCAAACGACAAATAAAGATAAAACAAAAATTCTAAATGACGTAATTTATGTAAGAAATTCCGACATTGTTATGAGAGATAATAAGTAATGTACACATGGAGATAATCCTTGTAAATAACATTATACAATGCATTAAACCTACATGTTACATAATGCAACAACCACCCAAAATCAAAATCTTCAAAATCCTTTTATCGACGCGCGATAACGATAAAAGTACCTACCCATTTTAAAATCTGTCGGCCGAGATCTCGTCTAGATAAAACTGATTGTGGCTGACGAATGACCTCGCCAAGACGATAAACCACCAAGCATGAAACAACCATAGGTATTCCTTGAAATTACGATCTGTCATCTGTAACTGTACCAAATAGTGTTTCATTATTTAATTACTGATAGAATTTAAGTTCCGGATCTAAGTAAAACTAACCATCATTGTCATTGATGATCTTTTTCATAGCTTTGGATCACAGTTGAACACAAAATATAAAAGTAAATTGAACTTTAGTTAGTACTGGTTGTATGTAACGCAGACGAATTATTCTACGTCTACTTGACATGGCGGGCGCATCACAGTATGACCTGCGCAATTATTTATTTTCCATGGGTCGGGGTTAACTTAATTTGCAAGATATTGACAGTTACAACCGATGTAAAGTTTAGAAAAGACGGTAATGAAGAGAATATAAAAGAAACAGGCGATAATGTTGATGAAAACAGAAAACACACATGATTTGGATATATTTAATACCAGTGTTTCTCGGTTAAAGCATTTGCTGGTGAAAAGTTTCTTCACAGAAAAGTAACGATCGTGTACCTACTATTTATTTATTTTTAATTAATGCCATATATGGGTCTTTTGTGCCCACCTTTTTGGTTTTTGTAAAAGAGTTTATCAGCAGAAAATTATAAATGGCCAATTCAATTTCATATATTTTAAGAACACTATAATTAATAATTTAGCTGTATTTCTGTAATTTCCCGAACAGAATAAAATAAAAAGAATAAAAAGGGCTGAAAACAGCAGATACTACTTCTCTTATCTTAGTAGTGTTTGTGATTGTTTTCACTCCTTCATTACACAGTGAGATATAAAAACAATAAGATATCAATTACTTGAGAAATTGAAGCCCGAAGTGATTCACTGTGAGTAAACAATGGTATCAATGCGTCTGTAATATCGTTTATAGATTATGTATGTGAGTCAGGTTTTCCTACGAATGATATAAAAAAGGATGGACTCATTTTACAGTATCATTTCCACCCACAGAATCATCACTTAGGTTGTTGACATCGCTAATATTATGCAACGTATCTGTTTTCGAAATCAATTCAGTCCACGATGATAATCCTTTGTCAAAACATAGTTATCTATTCAACAATGTCTACTACATTCACAGTCTGATTCAGGTCTCCGATATTTCGGGAGGAATAATTTTCTGCACAATATGCAATATCAGATGCAAGCTCTTTAAAAATCTAGACATACTGTCTAGTTTGTCTGATCCCAGACTATCTGGCAACTAACCCTGTCTATCTTTAGTCGCGTTTTTTTTTAAACTGAAAACCAATCCCACAGTTTATTCAGACGCCACGCCAATAGGACAACGAGATGAACATTTTAGAATTTCAGATCCGTTTTACTAGGAAATGGGATGATTACTTCAATATCGTCAATTCTTGGATATCTTTACTGATTGACTAGTCATTATTACTCTTGTCCCGTGCAACAGCTAGCATCAGTTCATTTTCTAAAATTGATTTAACCACATTAGATTCTCTAATGGATTTAGAATGTGTTTCCAAATAATTAATGTCTGCAACAACATTTCAAAAAATTTACAAATATGTCTACGTCGCGTCGTTGACATGATAGTATTAAACGCACAATATTATAGTACCTCTTCTAATTACACGAGTGGTAAGAAACACTTAATCACAATGGTTTTCACCGACTCTTCGAATGATATTGCTGCTTCAGCTCACATCTGACTAATTTACGACTGCATATCACTCAGATGCATTTATCTTATCTATGACATATCATGGAGCGGTATTTATTTGCCTACATAACGCGTTTTATCTGTCGTTTATTTAAATATTTGCCCGTTACACTTATGATGTTACATTTTTATCATTAGCCAGTCTAAATTGTAGTCACATTCATTTTAATACATATATTGTGTGGATTAACGTTGTTACTTCTCTCTCCTTTTACTTAGCTAACTATCTTACATTTAAAACTATATACAGGGTGTAAGGGACAGCCCTCCGCAAACTGATGGGGTGAATTCAGTATATCATACTAAGATGACCGGTACATGGAATTATTTCAGGAACGTTATGGGAATCCAATAAACGTGATTTGTTTTATTACCTCACACGAAATGTATCGTTACCGTGGAAAACGCGTGTAGCAAACGGCAGCCCAGCGAGCCTTCGGCCGCCGAGTATTTCAAGATCCATTACCGATTTTTTTATTTTAGCTGTTTTATTTACATAAATAGAGTGCTGCGTACATATAACTCAATTTTACATTGAAATAAAGGAATGGTAACTGAAAATATGATAAAAAATATAAAAATTTTCCTGAGAATATTTTCGGTGGAGTATGATTCAAAATAAGGAGCTGAATGCATCCTGTTAGTTTGCGGAGGGCTGTCCCTTACACCCTGTATACATAAATGAATAACTGATCAGTGCTAGCCCAGTGGCCCCGACTTACGAGTCGTGAGTTCGAACCCAGATAGGCACTTAACTGTGTGTAAACATCCAGCAAGCCGCACTGGGCCCGCATGGTGGATTACAATTACGGCCCACTCCTCACGGAGAGGAGGCCTGTGGCCCAGCAGTGGGAACATTATAGGCTGATTATACTTATGTGCATAAGTGTGTGAACTGTCAAATAGTTCGAAACCCGATAACCAAACTGACTATACTCAGTCATTACCACCTCTCCCAAAATGGGCATTACCTCTGCCTATTCAAATAAATAAAACCACGCATACATCACAAACAAATCCACTGGGTGACACAACAATACACAATTGATCTTTTCAATATATACCACCAAACAAAGTACCTATTTCAGTGTAATTGTGGTTAGCTACAAATTCTGTGCCATTGTCTCGTTTTATAGTAACATTATTGACACCGTTTGGCCCACAAATATACTACCTATTTGTTAATGGTTATTCATCTGTTGAGTGATTTTCCTGTTTACTGTATGTACTCTCATTTTTTTTTGTCGTAGCAATAGATTTGTGGATTAATACACGCGTATTCCCATCATTATTATTGCTCAATACTAAATTGCCGCTGTTTCGAAAGCCACAATATTGTATTGATTAATCTATAATATCTGATGATTATCTGGAGTAGGTGCAAATCCTTTATTATTATCGCCCACCATTCAATTTTGGCAAATAAATATAAAGGTAAAGTGTCGGCTAGCTGAGTACTTTCTACATCCACTCAAAAACCTAAAGAAGAAGAGCTGTTTCGACCTACTTGTGCGTGACTAATAACCCATTATTATTCTAAATTCCTATCAACTATTGTTCTAACTTAGGTTACACATTAGAATAGTTTCTCTATTCTATTTCTCCACCTGGCTTTTACCACCTCTGACGCACTAAGGAAAGTATTAACCTACCACACATATTAGTTTCCATTTTTATTACTAATTCGAAAACGCTGATACATTTTACCCGTTTAGCTTCGATTTAGTACAATAATAAAAAATATTGTAGTAATCACTATTGGCCTGTATAGCATCCACCTTGACCAATTTCTTTAATTTTTCCTGTAATCATTTACTGTCAGCTTTCGAGCTAAAATCATGGCCATGGTTTTTGTTCTCAATGTAATCTAAAAAAAACATTATTTGCAAAATATTTCCGACCTTGTTATTTGGTTGACTTGCCCTGATTGACTCCGAAAAAAAATGGATGACAAAAATATGGACAATAGTTTTTCTATCGCTGGCGTTAGTGGTATCATTGTGTTTGATCCTTTAGTTAACTATAATTATCAACGACCTCCACACAGATCTCCTCTTTATAAGAGGGAGGAGGCTCCCAGCAATGGAAATATTATAGGCTGATTATGCTTTGTTTGATTATGCTAATATCAAAGCCTAAATCTAGTGTCCCTACTCAATTTCCTACTTGTCTACCTTCAATATCTTTGTCTCTTAATTATTCAATAATTGTTTACTATAACAAATCGTTTACGTCTGTAGCAATCACGTGTACCTAGTGAAACAATTCAGACCTGTTAACACTTTCTCACGTAATAAGATGTAATGGTCTTTATCACGTGGTTTTAGTTACACGGCTGTTTGCTATATTTGCTGTAATCGATATGCACCGTGCTTTGCTACATTGAGAAAATGGGATAGATTAGATACGTCAAATATTTTAGGACTTCGGTGATTTTCGTGTAGGTGCCATAATTCGACCATAATATGCTGTAACAGAAATTAGTTGTTCTGCACTTTGGATTAATTCTAAGTTACCAACACATAGTGGGTTAAAACGATCTAAATAGAACAGAATCGGAACCAAAATAGCATATGAATAACAAAATATTGTCATACTTACTTTGTAACAATCATATTATTATATTTGTAACATCTAAATATAAACCCACTATCGCTTCAGTTTCATCCTTATATCCCAAAGCAAGACTGATCATGAATTCGTGACAAATATCATTTATCAGCTGAGCTGAAAATATGCCGAAAGCCACGGTCACAATCTTTATCATCAGTTATGTGACAAAACTGAATCAATCAGTTTGTGTTTGAGCCCTACCTGAGACTGATAAGTGGCTCGTATGAAAATACTATCCATTTGAATATCGGCTTCTCCGTTGCAAAAACTTATGTGTCCAAGTTTAACAAAACCAACTCAAATGCAATCAACTCGAACACTTAGCATCGTCAAGGTCATTCTATTAAAACAATATTAACTTAAAACGTTACAGCTGTACAATTATTTTCATCTGCGAGTTCTCTCACATATTATTTATCAAGATTGTAGTTACATTTCATAGATAGATAGATAGAATACTCGTTATTACGTACACACTAAAAATCATCAACATCGACAACCAACCCAACCAACCAACCAGCCATCCAATCAATCATCATACAACTTTTCTTACTTTTTTCTTTGATATCTTCAACTAATCTTGGGTATTGTCTAGTTTGATTCGATTAATCTTGTCACTCTTATTTTTTGGGTCTTATATCAACTTTTCATTCAATAAATATTGGAGGTTTTGGCTGAAATTGGTGTTATTGGTGATAATGGTGGATAATGAGGTTGAATGATGTTATTTACAGCAAGCTATATTGCTGCCAACTTGTACTTGTTAGTTTTTAATTTAATTTAAAAATTCAACACAAATATTTTCGTTGTTGCTGAAATGCGAATTTATCGTTGATGATATGACCAAAACTGAATTCCAAAAAAATGACGTAGGAACCTTCCAATTATAAAATTCTATTCACACTACTTTCTCAGTCCGTAAATACTAAAAATAACAATTTACTACGCAAACGATTGTACTGGAATTCGAATTAATAACGAGCATAGTTAATTTAGCAGCCGTCAAACTTACGCACAACCATTGAACGCCAACCAATCACAATTGAAATAAATGTAATGTGTATGACGTGGCCAATGGGCGGCCATCAATGGTGTTCACGGTAACTTACAGAGCTTAAGTAAGGTCAGGTTAGAAAACTAGGGAAATACGCATGATAGTCTAAGAATTTTGAAAGCTAAAACGAACAGAGGTTCAATATTTCAATAAGGCTTAAGCTGCTAATCTGCATTATAATAATTCCAGGCTATTAGTATCCCACTGGAGGGCAAAGGCCTTTTGTTATACAGGGCATTTTTTTAATCACTATCCAAATTTTCGCAGGGTGTTCTACCCATGAATACCAACAACTTTCACTATGGGACCAACTCTGAAATCACGAAAAAAATCAGCTGTTTCATACATTTTGGTCGAGTAGGTATTGAACTTTTGTATGATTCAGCTGATTTTTTCTTCGTGATTTCAGAGTTGGTCCCATAGTAAAAGTTGTTCATATTCATAGGTAGAACACCCTGCGAAAATTTGGATAGTGATTAAAAAATGCCCTGTATAAAAGGCACGAGCATTGATCGTCACGCTTGTCAAGACGGGTTGGCGATTTCAGACGTATGTCAACTATAAGTCGAGGTTTCCTAACGATGTTTTCCTTCACCGATGTCAGTAATATTCAAGATAAACTCGGAAAGTACACATGAATTCAAGAAGTCACATTGGTACTTGCCCGGATTTGAATCTGCATTAACTCGGGAAACAGTAAAGAAAACATACTTAGATAAACATAAGGCTGGTAATGTAAGCTGAGCTTAAATGTTTAAAATATTCCTAATGTTTCATTTTGACGTTGCGTTATAAGCCAATAGTTTCTGTGAAAAGTAATAATATAAAAAACCAGTTAATGGAAAAATCCGTTTAGCCCACATAATTATATTATCTTTGTAAGATTCACTTTCAGTGAAGTAATCACAAAGATAACAGACAATGTTGATGGGAAGTCCTGATAAATCGCTAGAATGCAGAAAGAAACATATAGTCCGGTAAAGAATGGATAACTTTGAAATATCATATAATATACCTTATAGCCGTTCTAAAAAAAGTACAAAAAAATATATATCCCAAGTTACTATTTGGGATATATTTTTTTTTTGTATTTAAGATACGATTTTTTTAGAAAAAAATACTGTGCAATTTCTAGTAACAATATTCACTGCCTCTCTGTCGGTATGTTATAGTTAACGTACAATAAATTATAACAACAAATAACCGATGGAATTCATTCATTTGTGGTCGTGGTGAAGAAGAACGTAAAATAAGGTAAAAAAAAGTTAGGATTTTTTTCTAAAAAATCTTAGGTAAGTAGTAACTACAAGACTTGGGATATATCATTTTTTTCTAGAACGGCTACAATGTATATTATAGGCTATTTTAAGGTTATCTATTCTTTACCAGATAACCTATATAATGAATGAGCATACAGTGAACAAGCTTGATGATGGATCAGATAGATCTCACGACAAATGTATAAGAGAAGAACTTTATTCTGCTGTGAAAGATGCATAGTTTAAAAAATATTAAGGTTGAAAATTAAAAGAAAAGAAAAACAGAAAAAGATTGCTCTAAAAATATAAAACACCATTCTAGGAGAAGTCTTCCGTCTTAGGCAACGCAGTAAAACTGCCTACCCACAACCTAACATAGACGAGACAATACAACTAACCACGTCTTTCTAGAACGTTACATTACATAACTGAGGCACTGAAAGACAAACTCATGAAGCTGAAGCTAATACAGTTAAAGTAGTTCTCGTTGTTACAGGTATAATGCTCAGAAATGACGCGTTACTACATTGTATGGAACTGTTATGTGCCTCATTGTAAATGCATGGGCTCTTAGGTACGGCAATTGTTGTAGAGTGCATCCTTATGTTAGGACATTCAAATGCTTTAGACAGATCAGAAAAGATCTTATTTGTGTTTACATGAGGTTGTAGGTGCTACTGCTTTCATAAAATTTTGAATGTGTTTAATAGGCGTATCGTGTTACATAAAGGTTCTTCCATTGTAACATTGTATTCACCATTATCCACAGCTTTTGGTAACGCAATTTAAGCTTCCTCCCTTGCAATTCTTTGTTGCCTTGCATCAATCTTGTTTAGTTGAATAAACTATGCCCACCTTACTTACCATCTGCCTTCAAAAATGCTCCCCATGCCCAACTTTGGACACGGTCCCATTAAAAATCTAATTCCCTTTACCACAATTATCGTGTAATGGTAAAAACGGCTTGCCACTTATCCAGATTTGGTAGATATTAACCATGCATAAAATTGTTCAGCAAATCCTCTAACTAAAGGTTTTACTAAAGGATTATCGTCCATATCTCCGCGATCACCATTAGCAACAAAAGCGTGCATATTGCCTTAATACTTATATGTCACTATCTACTTATAACGGAAAACAACAAGTAATATGATTATTTAACTACCTTCACTGAAGAGAACACGACTCCTACACAATAAGACTTATAGAAATCATTGTTAGAAAACGGCGCCAGTCAATATCTAGAGAAGTGTATTTAACTGAGATAATCTCCACGTAAATGCGAATCGGCGAGACGCGATAGTAAGGCAGTTTGGATTAAAGCCATCAATCAAATTATAATGAAAGATAATCATGACCTGTTGGATGACAACTGCAGGCTCACGTCATTTCATGAATGGGTCTTGAAAAGTGATAATTATGACGATTAGTTTACATTATTATAAACTGTCATCATTATCACCACCCAAGATTGTATAGATGATATGCTGGGCGTTCGTTATAATAAGATGGGATTGGGACTGAATATCACTGAGCGACTGTTTTTTGCCTTCAGTAATTCAAGGTAGTGTAGCTTGTAACACTATAATACCTATTTAGTTACGAAAACTTTGAAAGGTAGATTCAGCATTCGGACATGTGATTAGCTTCTGAAAAAAATGTTTCAAGAAAAGCAATGTTTAGCAGCGGCTCATTTGTTGATTATACAGATAATATAAAATCAAGAAGTAGACCATATCTTTATCAGTTCTTTAACCCACCTTCTAGAATATTTTTTATCGCACTCGACACCTCGTCGTCACCCCGTCGACTAGCCTCACTCAAATAATATTTACATTATTATTGTTTGTGATTTCCTTTCCTAGTGACACATTTATCACAATTTATCATACCCTGACATAATTGTGTTAAGAATACCTAATTCTGTGATAATGTTGTCCACAACTTGTATTACTTACCGGACGGTAAGACGTGTGTCGCGTACTCGCCAATTTTGTCATTTCTCCAACATTTTTTGTCGAAATTAATGACTGGTGTACCTACTAGTCAAGGTTACATCTGTGATAATTGATATTTCACTTGTGTACATATCTAAAAGCTCTCTTCTTTCACTCACTTGCTTTCTTTCTTTCACTGTTTTATAATCTTGCTTTTCATTTTCATTCATGGCACGAGCATCCTCCGTTTCATTCAAAATATTACCTAGTTCACCATGATGGTAACTGTGACCGCTTCGGTTGCATTCACTTTGATCCTTGATATCTGTACCTTTCAGACGAAGGCCCTAACATAGTACGAATTGAACATTCTTTCCAAAATCCATGCAAGAATGGAAATATATCATCAGATTTTTCTCTATCGACAGAGTTCAATCTTTCTGTAAGCCTCACAGTACTAGTACTTACACGCGGACAATTACTGCAATTAATCATATGCGCGATCAGGTAATCAATACTCTTTTGTTTATCTGCAGAACACGTGTTAGAAACATGTCGTAAAACCTATTCTCCACTAGGCCGTATCACGCCATCAATCACGGTGATATGATATCTTTCGTATCTTATACGCACTAAATTCAATGCAATTTTGGACACAAAAACCTTTATTTTGATTTGAAATTATGTCAGCTATCTAGGTAAAGGTTTATCTGACAGCTCAAATGTGGCTTAGTTGCTATCCACTGGATGTAACTGTTTACGCACTAAAAATATTTGTACAGACTTCAAAATGTTAAACAAAAATACGTTTGGGATTTGTATGGCAACAATATTTAATTTTTTTATTGGTTAAAATAATAACTTGCTGATTTAATATTAGTGCTTTTAGAATTGATATTATTGTGCATGTGCTCGAAAAGAGCGTTTTCCAAGCAGCCAAATTGTGCGGAAAGAACCATTTTTTCATACTAGTGCTTTTTACTTTTCAGTTTTTTTTTTATTTTTACTCCGTCGTTAGCCCGACGCAGTTTTTATTATTTGAGAAAAGGTTTACAAATTAGTCAAGTACAGATTATTATTCATATAAAAGGTACAATAAAACTAATACTTTATTAAACGCCTTACTTTAGATTTTGATCAATAAATTAATTTTCAATATATATTTTTCTTATTTCCTCGCACAGTAAAACGTTGAATGATATACGTGCGTAAGATGATTTCCGCACTTGTAGCATAAATAACTATTTTGTTAGAAAAACAGTCTAATTTCCATTGTTTTTATTGTTTATTCGAGCGACTTTATTCTTTTCTTTGCAACGTATGAATGTTGGATTTAAAGACGCTTATCTTCCCAGCCGTATTTTTTCTCAAATCTTATTTTTTATCACTTAGATGTTTTAAAGTCTTATCCTGTAATTCAAAGACTCTCCGTAGTTTACATCCGTCATAATAATTATGTAAGCATATATTTAATTTTATCTCACGTGGAAGAGACAAACTCTGAGCTCAGGTTGTCAGTCTACTAACATCCTATCCTACTATAATAATATTATAAACGCGAAAGTTTGTGAGGATGGATGGATGGATGGATTGATGGATGGATGGATGTTTGTTACTCTTTCACTCAAAAACTACTGAACGGATTTGGATGAAATTTGGCACACAGAAAGTTTATAACCTGGATTAATACATAGGGTACTTTTTATCCCGATATCCCTACGGAATCGAGACTTATGCGGGTGGAAGCGCGGGGCGCTACTAGTAGTTGTATGAATATTGGTAATTTAGTTATCTAAAAATGTACATGTATCCATTTAGTTACCTATGTAAAAATGTATGTTCTTCTAATTATTCCGAAGTAAGTTATCCATAAATTTAATCCTTGTGGGAATTGTGGTACACTTCTTTGGTTAGAGCTAACCAACGACCATGTATGGTCGTTGGAGCTGACGGGAATAATCAAACGTAATTTTTCTGAAGGCTAGATTTAAGTGTTATTGGGTTTTTCTATCTGGAATTTCTCAGTAGCAGTCCGTAGTCTGGATTTGTGCCCGATAGATGGCAATAGGCTCGCCCCCTAATACATGGGACTTAAACATAACTGGCGAAATGTGGGTGTACTATAGGTACACCTCTGCCTAACCCTTCGGGGAAACAAGGCGTGATGTTATGTTTTATGTTTAGATTTTAGACTCGAGTTTCCAGTAAAGTATTGTCTAATAACAGAGAGGTTAACTGAGCCCTGAAAAGAACAAACTAGTAATTTGTAAATTGAAATCCATTTAATGTTTTTTTTTTATCTTAATAACATGCGTTCCTCGAAACTATCTCAACCTGTCGATCTGAACTGTAATCAGTTGATTAATTACTAGGTATATAAATTAATTAATTAGTTTTGATGAATCAATTTTTCAAGGTCTTCCTGCAGCCATTGATAAAACTTCTAAACTTTTGTTCAATAATTTTTTACCTTCTAGAAATTACTAAAATTAATCAAAACGTTATAGTTAATTGATGATTTAATGATTTAGACTAGCAAGTCACATGCGACTCTAACTTAGTATAAAACACGTATATGTTTGTTTTCAGATAAAAACTTAAAATGCGTGACGAGATAATAGAGATACACCTATGTCACCTAAACATCTATATCTATAAAAATAAATAAAATTAAAGTGTCTGTTTGTAATATCAAAATAACAACTTTTTACGAAATGCATAAGGTGATGTAGAGGCTCAGATGAGGCTCTACAGTACCTTATGCCTAGCACGCATGCGTCGTATGGGAACATTAAGAATGATATTATTTTTTCGTTGACTATGAGTAGAATTAACTTCTATTTTACCCATATCCGGTACGCATGTCATGATGTCATCACCATCCATTTCATTATAAATATTGAATGTATTAAGTCCATCCCCGGACAGTGACGAAGGCTCGTCATTTAAAATCTCTGAGGTCTTTTCCTCTGAATTAAACTCGAAACATTGAATCTCGGCGTCGTTATTATTTATGAATTGGACGTCGTGATCAATACACTCGCTTTGCTGTTCTAAAAAAAAGTCATTAGGCTTAACACAAGGACTGGGTTCACCAGATACTTCCCTTTCTATCTCGTGTTCTGTCTGGATCGCTTGAGCCGACTCCAGCTGCTCATCGTAGACAGGGCTGCTCTCAATGCAGCTTGGCTCGTAGTCATCGTTATCCTCATCGTAGATGACATCTAGTGGATCTTGTGTACTTCCGCTAGAAATTAGGGGTGCATCAACAACTGGTATAATAACATTTTCCGGTTCAGCCTCTTCCGCCGGCTTTTGTGTGATTAGTTCCTCTGGCACCCTACCATGGGCAATCCCCCTATGGCATTTGCACCCGAGTTCTTCTCTGAACACTTTAATTATATCAATAAAACTCACACCCTCGCGATAGAAACAATTATAGCATGCTTTAGCAGTGCCTACTAAAGGTGCTCCGAAGATTAGCGCCCAATCTTCATGTGGCCATCCGCTACGAACGGCTAGATTTATAAAATCCATAATAAACTTCTCAAGGCACATGTTATAGCCCGAGTAATATTGAATATCTAGCGACATCGCGCTCGATTATCACTCCTTAATAATAAATATAAATAAACCACTCAACTTCGCATGGGGGCACGTCTCTCTGTGTGCCTACAAACTTCCTTACTTCATCTTCCAAAATAATATCGCTTCGCTTTATAAACGAGAGGTCTCGTATCGCTGCAAACACGAATATCGTATGGGGAAATGCGTACAGCGCACTTCGCAGCGCTCACACACGGCGCTCGCCTTGTACTTTGTAGTAACTAAAACACACGCGAATTATAATATGACGCCTTCTTAATTAAGCGCCTCCACCAAATGTGGTGTGCGGTCTCGTCTTCGAGGTGTGTTGGGGGAACTTTCTCGAAGATACTTATAAATTTAAAGACCGTTACACTCAACGAACTAGTTTATTAGCTTTTGCGCTATTATAATTATTTCAACAGGCAGACACTGGGGCTAAAACTATAGTGGCTCGATACAGAACAAAATCACTATATGTCACTATTTTTCACCTATTCTAAATTCCAATTGAAACCAGCGTTTGTCTAGCCAGCCAATGTCATAATCCAAAGAGGATTCTTGCGGAAGGCAGGCTCAACTAAGGCCTCTACAGTACATACGGTAATTGTAACAAAGAAGCAATTATTAAAATTTTTGTCTGTCCGTCTGTTTGTTCCGACTAATCTCCGAAACAACATTGTGAACAAAATCCGATTCAAATAAGAAAGCTGTTTTCCGACATCCACGCGAACAATGTCGCGGGCACAGCTAGTAATATAATTATATAGATCGCATGGTCTGTTCAGTATCTTGGGTACGTTACCAGGCGACAGTGATTTGGAGAAAATTTTCGTCGGCCTATTTAGTTTGTTAAGTACTGTTGCTGTGTGAGTGTGACGAGTCTGAATGGCAATTGTTTTAATCTATGACGAGTGCAGCAATCTGTTACTACAGACTTTAAATTGTTAAAGTATCAGATTGCCAAGTAGGTATAAAATGATTTATCTACGTCAGGGGTTCCCAAACTTATTTTGTCTACTTACTGCCCACTTTGAGAATAAATTATTTTTTAGCGCCCCCATTTTTTCACCCACTTAAAAATCACTACCTAGGTGAAATTACAAATCGCCCCCTAAGCCTCTACACAACGCCCCCATTTTTTTTTCTGGGTCTCTTAATGCCCCCCTTTAGGCCTGCAGTGCCCACAGGGGGCGTTACCGCCCACTTTGGGAAAGGCTGGTCTACGCTCTCATCCTTGTGTACTCTTAGGACGAATTGATATTCGCCCTAAGAGTACACAAGTATCACATTGGTGATCCAATGCATCGCCTCGTAGGTCTAGTAGCAGCCCGGAGTCTGGATTTGTGCCCAGTTGATAGCAATAGGCTCTCCCCCTATTACATGGGACTTAAACATAACTGGCGAAATGTGGGTGTACTATAAGTACACCTCTGTCTGACCCTTCGGGCGTACATACGTGATGTTATGTGTGAAACTGAACTAAATGAACACGTCTAAACCACGTTTAAGAGCAGTCAGTGTCAATGTTCCACAACAATGATGACACTGACGGCTCTTTAACGTGATCAGCATTTCTAAACTGCGTTCAAGAGCTGTCAGTGTCAAAATTGTTATGGAAGTGCTGGATCACGTCCAGTTTCATTGGTGAAAGTGTATTTGCACTTTGTCCAGTATTTTTATAAATATGATTATTTTATGGTGGCAGTTTTAATCTGACGTAGATTAACAGGTTTAAAAGATAAAATAAATGTTAATGCGTATCTTTTAATTCTTTAATCTACCCTATTGTAGGTACTGTCTGGCAGCTAGATATTATGATTTACTGCCTAGGCTTAATTTTTTGTTGGAAACAAACATGGCATTGTGGAAAATACGAACTGATTTCTTTCCATGGATTATTTTGTTAGTAACTTCCGGAAAAGCTTAGAGGAGCTCGTGGCTAAGTAATATCAGCCGCACGGGTCGATCCATCAGGTTAAGCTACGCATGCCGGGGTTGGTTCGTGGATGGGTGACCATCTTTACATACCGAGACTCCTCCGTGCCTCGGAAAGCACGTTAAGCCGTTGGTCCCGGCTGTCATTCGTGGATCTTTGACAGTCGTTACGGGTCGTCAGAAGCCCGAAAGTCTGACAACCAGTCTTACCAAGGGGTATCGTATTACCCAGTAACTGGGTTGTGGAGGTCAGATAGGCAGTCGCTCCATGTAAAATACTGGTATTCAGCTGCATCCGGTTAGACTGGAAGCCGACCCCAACATAGTTGGGAAAAGGCTAGGCAGGTGATGAACTTCCGGAAAAGCTTACCTGTAAAACATTCTGGAATAACTAGGGTAATTCCTGAATCGTTCAATCTTCCTAAGGGCAATGTGTGCCAGCAAAAGTCGAAGAAGCTAAAATAACCCACTGTGTCCCCTAGGAAGAAAGTAAGCTATGTCCATGACGGGACTTCCCCTAATTAAAAGATCAAACGAAGTTTCATATTTACAGAAGCTTTTCCGCACGAAACATTTTCATTGCAATTGGTCGAGAAACCATGGGATTTTTTTACTTTTACTGTTCGCCTGTATCATCCCATTGCTGGGCAAAGGCCTCTCCCCGTGACTTCCAGTGCTTGCGATCCAGGGCTACTATGGGCCACTGGTCGTTAGTTTTGTCCAGTTCGTCCCGCCATCTTCTATGGGTTCTCCCGCGGTGCCTGTTAGCTGTGGCTCCATGTGGGATTTTGTTGTTACCCAAAAATATGTAACACAAATCACACACAACGCAAACATACATGCCGCTAGACAAAGCAAAGCCCGTAATATTTTGACATTACAATAAATATTTGGTCGCCGAGTTATAGATAACTGTTATCAAAATCTTCACAATCAGCGACATACATCATCATTCATCATGTTCTTGACGTCAAACTGAACTGATTCTGTATGCCATTTCGTTTAACTACTTCATCAAGTTAACATGTGTTTTATTTTCTAGAAGTTTATTATATAATAAGTTTTTTTTAAGTAATTTGAGTGTATTATTGAAAGCGTCATCATTCGTAGGCAGGTAACGCTAATATGTGAATCTCGACATTGTAACGCAGTGATGTAGTACTTAGATTTGTGAACTTATTGTAATAATTGTGTGTCAATGATAGTATTTTTGTTGAGAATTATTTAGGACTTCTTCAAATATATTTTTTTTAATTTAAATTCAGTTATATATTATACCTAGTGTAGAATATTGTTGCACGTATGTTTAAAATCATATCTCAGTGTTTGATTTATATATTTATCATACTTTCTTAATTAAAAGCAGTAAGTATTACGAATCGTAATCACTGTTAATCCTACTATCACTATAAAAACCGAAAAATAAAATGCATCAATCAAAAAAAATAAATCTAAACCTCTTATGTAATTAAAAAAGCGCCTCGATTGACGATAACTTATCATTTCAGCAACAAACAGTATTCAGTATATCAGTGGACGTGATTGAATCAGTATTAAATGGACAAAACAGTGAGTTTTTTTATTAAAATGTGTTTAAAAAGGAACAGTGGTGGACAGAAGTGATAATGTCAGTGAGGTGACGAGAACCCGGCCGGTCGGCTGAGGCTGTGAAGCTGAAAACATTCCCCTATTAAAAATTCTATCCAAGGGCCCATTGGAGACTAGCAAAGATATCTGCAAAATGACCAAGGGCCCACGGAAAGTGAAACTAGTCATTGTAGTCAACAATAAGAAAGAGTGAGTACCTATTTCATTTGTATTTTACTATTTTTTTCTAAAACGCCGATATCAGACGCCTTCCAGCAGACAGGCGCGACGCGATTCTGCCCAAACAATTTTCATAGACATTGTTCTACTCGAGTCGCTTCGCGCCTATCTGCGGGGGCCTTTTACTCGAGTGAATGTTCATTTTTGTTTCATTCCACGTTCACACGATATATAGACAAAATTACATGTGAACGTTCATCTACTCATTTCATTCAAATGCCGAGTGCCGAAATCCAACATCGTCGGATCGGTTCACTAATAAATTCATTGTTCACTTTTGATTCAGTTAAAGATGCCGAGTGAAAGACAAACATGAACTAAAAATGAAACGTCTGATATGAGTGCCTTCGCATTAGGCATTGGTCCAGAACAGCAATCCATTGTGTTAATAATAAAATTGTATCGAAACTTTTGTCCTACGCTGGACAAACACGAATGTAAAGACAATATAAGAAAAACAAATTATTCAGCAAGTGACATGCATTGTTGAAACGCTCTTAGCAAGTTTAGTTATTTTAAACAGCAAATCGATTTAGCACAGCAAGCTAACTTCCTGGGAGTGTCCGCGATGTAATTCTATTACGGAACATAAAGTATTTGACAAGGTGCTGAAAAGTTCTCATCATACCTATAGGATAAATGTTTTTGGTTTACCTGTTTCTTTTTCCTTACCAATCTCCTTCCCTAAAATGTGTAATCGCGGGTAATGTTTTGTAGGGAAGGATATTCGTTTGTCTTGCTTTGCTAACATCTGCACAATTGCACACCTGGCAAGTCTTATAAACATTGCACTTACTGTGGCTACTACTCCATGCAGCATGGAATCCATCTTCTCATATTGGTATCCACTATGTGATTAAAGTTGATTGTTATAAACTAAAATGTTTTAGCTTATGAATATGTTACATGGTAAGTACACTTAGCACTAAACTCAGGATATTATTCTCCATTCTAGTGTCAATTGAGTGTGACTAACAGGTATCAATGTACGGCTAATGTAAAAAAACTTTACTTTGTTACAAATACTAGAAACAATCTCTATCTACACGTGTTTGTTATGAGTAAAAAGATAGTCACACTTGTAATAAAAACGAAGAATTGTTAAGAAGTGACAAGGCCTCTTTACTATTAATATACTCCATTATACTAAGAAAAGTGGAAGTGTTAAAAAACTACGACAAGATGTGAAATATGGTTATATGTCACATTTTTTAAATGTATGGGCGAGCACCTGGTGATGTATCCATAAGGTTCTCTCTCAAAGGGACAGAAAGCTAATTAAATTATCGCAACAAGCATTGCCTAAGTACTTCGCTTCAATATCATAATTATACTTTTGTGAAAACAAAAATAATAAATCAATTTATAAATAGGTAGTACTTATTAGCATAACATAGGTCTTCGACGCATGACTTAGCCTTATTGGAAGAGCCTTATCTGACATTATAATTCTAAACATAATCATCGAAACACGTAAAGAATAAAAACCCAACCATTTCATTAGTCTAATTAAAAAAATACATAATTAAATAAACGACGAACCAGTCATCCTTGATACTTGTCATCGTAGCGGATACAGGCCATTTTCTCCCTATTGTGGTGGGCAATTAAGATGATTTTCCGATAGCATTACCATATAATGGGCTACGTCGGTTCATTCATGGTTTCCATTCAAGATATTTTATAGTATTTGTGTATTTATACTTTGTTACTTAAGGGAATTGACATGTTTTGTCTTAGCATGTTGCATTTCATGAATTTTTGCATTGAACTGACTTGCCCTTTCAAATTCTATGTTACAAGCCGGTGAGTAGGTACTTAACTGGGGAATTACTTAGAAATTATAAAGGAAAATAATAAGGAAAACTCAGACCACAATGTTTCCGGTTATTGTAAACTCACCACAAGGAAAATTCGCCACATTTAAAAATATTGGTTAACTTGCCACAGTGACAAAATAATTCACAACAGGTATAGTAAACTCGTCACAGGTACGTCAAACTTGTTTTGAATGTACCGACAGTAAAACGAGATTTCTTTTTATTCATAATAATCAGTATTATATACATTAATTTTGCGATAGGTTAGGTTAGGTTAGAACTGTGACTGTGACCAACTACGCGCGAGCCGAGCGAACGAAGCGAGCGGTGCCGCGGCAGCGGCCGGCGAGCGCTACCTCGAAATTGGTCGCGAAATTTTTATAAGTATTTTTTTCATAGTGCCCCCAAAACGACACTGACCTGAATTTCATTCATTTAAGACAAAAATCAGTAAAACGACCTTTAATCATTCTATTGGTAAATTTTTCTTTCTGAGTATGAGTGGAAATATTATGGATAATACCCACTTTTAAAGCTGTGGCAAGTTTTCGTGAGACAGATAAGACTGTGGCGAGTTTACTACAATTTTTACTTGTGGCAAATTTTCATTATGGCGAGTTTACAATAACCCAATGTTTCCATGTACGTATTACAAGTAATTTGGCAGGCAGTTAAACCTGCAGATGGTCTCTACTCTGACGATCTCTGACTAAGTGCAAATATTTAAACTAATTAATTAATTTCTAAGATGATTATTTCGAAATCATCACTGTGCATGATAGAAATTAAACACAGCTGTCAATTAGAATTACAATATCAAGGCTGTCAACAGAACGTGGATTCTTGAAGTGCCAAGCATTCTGTTAATAACAACTGTTTCTATCTATTAAACTTAATTCACCTGATTAAAAGAGGTCATTCTAGGATGCAGTTCAATTTTATTTTATGTTTATTAAAGACATGCTTTCAATCAAAGTGTGTCCAATAAGTTATTTTTATGAAAAGAGACGAAGGAATGAAAACGCTAAACTGAAGAATTTGCAATTTTAACAATAATTTAGAAGAATTTCTGAATTGACATGGAAGCTCCCAAAAGTTAATTATTGTCTTTTACCCGACTGCGGCGAAGCCCAAAAGGAGGGTAATGTTTTTTGCGAAAGTAGCTATGACATTCTTATTACTAGAAATTAATAACAGTCTGAGATATCCGTCAATTGATATTATTTCAACAACGTACATACATACATCGTATAGGGAATGTGGAAAAATATTCTAAAAGACTTCTCATAATTAATAGCAGATCGGAATCCAATGAAAAATGTACCGCAGCTATTTTAAGTTAGTGTTATTTTATCATGAGGGTAGAATGTGGGTCTAGGCCCCATTCAGGGTCAGTGCCATAAGTGGTGCTAATGTAATGAGTGAAAAACGTTTTCCGTTTTTTTTTTTTTTTGCAATGATTTCGTAGTAGTTAAATAGTTAGAATTTCCGACAAGTGTTGAAGTATAAACTAAGCATGCTTAGTTCCATGATGAAAACCACATTTGCTTAGAAGTCCTTTGAAATCATGGGGTTTAATTTTAAATACCTGCTGGTGGAAACATTTCATAAATTAACCTCATGGAAACCCACACTCCACCCTCATATTGAGTAGGCTTTTTGCACGCCTTTGAAAGCTATGTTACACGTTTCTTATGTGACGTTATAGACTTAAGCGCCACATTACCTAACAACAACAAAAACATTTCAAAAAGTACCTATATAAATGATTATAAAACAGATTAGCAAAATTATCATTATCAAATTTATTTAAACAATCTGTATTCAGATTAGATGTACCTAATTAGTTATCAAAATATTTTAATTTTACAAAGCGCAAGTCCGATCTTGCATGGAGTATTGCAGCCATCTTTGGGATGGCTCAGCTAAATACCAACTTGCCGTGCTTGACTCGGTGGAACGCAGAGCTAAGAGGCTCATTGGCGATGTAAAACTGGTGGATGCCAAGCTTCACAGCTTGGCTCATCGCCGCAAGGTTGCCTGCTTGTCGGTCTTCTACAGATTGTACTTCGGTGAGTGTGCTCAAGAACTCCACGCCCTCATTCCACCAGGCCCCTTCTACCATCAGACATCTAGACGCACTGCAGGTTACCATCCCTGCCTAGTTGCTATCCCACCAATTCGCACTAAGCGTTTCCAAATGTCTTTTGTGATGCGCACAGCAAAGGAGTGGAATTCTCTACCTGCGTCTGTGCGAACGCATACAACCCCGATCTCTTCAAAGTGAGAGTGAACAGGTTTCTTCTGGGTAAGCTCGCTTCAGCGTCGACTTTGTCTCTGTCACCTTTGACCGAGACTAGAGTCAAGAGAAAACCTGTCATTTTTATTTTTTTTTAATATTTACAGGATTTACGTTTGCTCAGTCACGATTTGTATTTCGACCGTGTTTTGATATAACATAATCAGCTTATAATGTTCCCACTGCCCTGCTGCCACTGCTGGACTGAATATGAAAGGAAGAATGAACCAAGTTAGAAGTATGAGATCCTTCTCATACTTCTCCTAACCTAATAATCTTCTCCTACTCTGTCCTCAAAGTAGGAGAGGATTATTAGTCTATATTCAGTCCATTCTTCGTTGGAATGCGCTTCCTCTGGATACCAGGACGGCCACCAGTCGGTATGCATTTAAGCGAAAATCGCGGTGGTATTTTCAAAATAAAAAGCGTTGTCATCTCAACACCTCTCTCTCTTGAGTATGTGTAGGTCTATAATCTATTTATGTACTTGTGTACCTATTCTATTTATATCTAATTCATATTATCAACGTTTTGATAAGGTGGAACCGAGCTCGTTAAGTAAGTATTCAACACAGTTGTTGACTGATGTGCAAAGACCTCTTCACCACCCTGAGAAATTGTTGCACTTTGCATATTGTAAAAGAACACTTAAAACGTTTTAGCCAAAGTAATACGACCTTTACGTTTCCGCGCCAAAGAATAATGTACGACAATATCTGCCATAGGCGTCGTAAAAGATGACTAAGAATTTTTTCGAGAGGTTTATCGAGACTAACCAAAACAAACACAACAGAAATCAAAGTCATTCAAACTCGGCTGAGATTCAGCAATTTTCGAACGTCAAAATTACATAAGTCAGGTCCTCAAAACGCCCGGCTTTCACCACTTCCTAGTGCTTTAGCTGGGAAGAAGAAGTGGAAGATCCCTTGCGTAGAAATGCAATTTCGGTAATCAAAATCGGTACCTAGCAGACTTTTAGCAAGCCCAAAATTGATCAGTGAAAGTTTCCCAACTGACAACAAATACTTTTCAATATTACACCCACGTCCTCTGTAGGGTGTTTAACAAATACTTCAGTGCGTGACGGCGCAAACAGTGCTGGTGCTAATAACATTGTCTAGGTGTCTGCAATGAATTAATCATTAGTATTCGCGATGGCTATCGTGTAGCTTGAAGTTACATGAAGTTGCAAACTGATTGTGTTTTGTTTCGTAACCTCATTCAAGTTGATGATGACTTGCAGCCGTAGAAAAATAACATAGGTCTTAAACAAATTGACATTCTGTCAGTAACAGCGATGGTGGAAAAGTCAAAAATGCCACATTCGCTGCTGCTTTTCGGTAGCTTGAAAACTATATGTCAACTCTGTTGAAAGTCGTTATAGAAATACGTAACGCATGGAGAGAATCTCAGGATCATTTTGGTGCTGATGAAAAACTGTATCCTGAAACATTCCAAAACAAAATAATGAATTATATTATTGAATCACTCAATTGCTTGTGTTGCTTCATATGCTTCACGAGGTAACTAAGAAAGCCGGTCTACGTAAAATTATTCACCTTTGAATGAGGCACTTAGGTCTTGTGGTGCAAAAAGTTCCCTAAAATTAGCACACTATTTCAAAATCAAAGTCATTTATTCAAACTAGACTAAGAATCAGCACTTTTCGAACGTCAAAATTACATAAGACAGTCCCCCAAAACGCCCACTCTTCACCACTTCCTAATGCTTTAGCTGGAAGAAGAAGTGGCGCAACAAACTCCGCAGCAGCACATCTGTCTGTTCAGTTAGAAGAACTTGGTTCTATGCTATTGTTTTCTTATATTGTACAGTGTCGTAAAGACCACTCTTTCCTCCTTTCCTCATGTCTACAGCGCCACATTGGAACGCAACACACTGACGTCACGCAAAATCCTGCATCGCGCAATCAGAGTTTACCGCGTGACTAGCATATATACAATATGTATATACGGGCAGTAGCCCACCAGACACAACACCCGTCTGGTCGGAGGATCCTCTCTTTTCTATGGAGGAAAAGTGAACTTTACACCATGTTCCTCACACCTCTATACTCCTGTATACTCCAGCTATACGATAATAGCTGTAACCATGGTGCAAAAATTTGCCAGTCAACAAGGTTAAAGCACGACTGCTCTGGTTACGACTAACGAAGTTTACTGCCAACACGTGTAACTTAATTCACCCCTAAACGCCGCTTAACCATGATTCGCACTCAATTTACCATTGAAATAGTAAAACTCAGTTTACTCCACAAATAAGCTGTAATGATTACCTTACGACACGGAAACGTCACGCCACAGCGGAGCGGGTTGTCTCTCACGCGATTTGGCGTCCTTGGCCAAAGGAAGAGCGTCATTTGCACTGCTGTCAAGGCCAACTGACCGTGAGAGTTCGGACTATAGATTGATAGTTGTGTAGTAATGCACCGAATTGGGTTTCAACTGAACGTCGCGGATGGCAAAGCTTGGATGAATTTCACGAGCTTTTGTGAGAGGGAGGAGCTTTTAAGTGAATAGACGGATATTCCCGTTATATCGAATATACGAGAAATTTCAGGTCATGGTAGGTAGACCCATTATTTCTGCGTTTATTTTTCGGGAGTGCCTCTGCCTCTAGAGTAATCTAAAGAATAGGGGTTCTGATAATCGTAACTAACTGCTTTGATGACTGATAATGTCGCATTCTTTGAGGGCTTAAGGCAGTTACTAGCGGGAAACACGAATAGGAATGAAAATTAGAGGTAAGGAACAGAAGTGGTCCTTTTGGTATATGATCATAATAATTTGACTATCACAAAAATCCTCAATAATGAAGAAAACGAATCCCTGACATCATTTTCATCCTTGCATCATATCATAGTAATGTATGTCAGAGACAAAGATTACTCCAATCAATTAAATGCGACGCGCCTCAATTTATCGAATGCTTTAAAACATGGTCAGTAGGACGAAATATTATGATCGCGTGTGGCTTTTCATTAAGCGATTATAACACACGAGACTAAGTATCGGTTAGTAGCGATTTATTGACTGCGTAAACGGGTTTTTTCTCAAAATTCTGACGCCATGTTGCAATGTATTTCGCATCTGCAATTGTACTTACGCATGATTCAAGTGCGTTTTAGTTTGTGAAATATGCTTCAGTATCGCTTATAAGAGGCTAGACGCATTACAGCAGAGTTGAATTGAATGGAAGCGAATTTCATCTTGAGAACCTAATAGGAATCAGAATTCGAACTAAGTACGTACTTATCCATTTGTTAGTTTTTACGTACCCCTGAAAATGGCCTGTGTCGCTTATGTCCCACAACTAGAACAAACAGAGCGCTATACAAAATAGGCGGGGCGTAAAATTCACTCAATGCACTACTCCGAAAAAAGCTTTGCATTCCGGCCGGACGTAACCCCCTCTCACTCGTCGCATGAACCATACAACAATTATGAATTAATTGCCATTATGTCCAACGGTGGGAACCGTACCATTCATTCATGTTTGATCCGTGTTGTTGTTGTGTTGTTTTTAACTTACGGACTTTGAAAGGTTATTTATGTCATGAATAGTAGTTTAAACGTAATTTTTGTCAGCTACCTACCACAAATCTTAAATTCTTGGTCAATTACTTTTACTATGCGACAGGTTAAATAGTTCTTTGTCAAGATGAGTTTATGATAGACGAAATAGACAAATCCGGTGTTTATAAACAGAAACTGAAGATAGACCAAGAAGGGAAGATAGATAATATTTTGGCGCCATTTTCGCGGCCACCATCTTTGTTGCCGCCATCTTCTTGGCTACCATTTTTGACCACAGTCGAAAGACTTCTGACAGCTTTAAACAATAAAACCATTCGATGTAAAAAAAAGTATTTTTCGTTAAATCCATGCAACTCTTCTGACCTACACAGCACGCTTGAAAGCAACCGCTACACAGTATTTACAATTAATTCGTTACGTCACGCCGCCATGTTTATCGCACGGCCATAGAGCATAGAGCACTGCTGTGATTAAGGTAATGACGGGAAGCGCTGGTGCCATGGTTCCATGGCTTCCGCGACAAGCGACCAGTCATCATCGACCACCATTATTACTGGTTTGCAACGTCATCGTTCGTCAGTTATGTCACAATGTCAGGGTGTTGGCGTTGAGCTTTTGAAGTTTGGTTACATGTGTTTAGATAAGCGATACTTCTAGATAGGTACGGGTATTTTAATAAAACTGAAATTGAAGATCAAAAGTTTTTTTTAAATATTTTGGTTAGAAACGACACAACACTCATTGCTACAACCCAAACCTTACGTCTAGATGAAATCTGAAAAAAGGTAGTTTAATTCAAGCTAAAAGCGTCTAAACTACCATCCGAAAATAATAGCTTTATTGAGTCTTTTTGTCGGCCATACTTTACTTTAATTACTAAAATAACGTCTCGATTGAGAGACAATTGCGCTCAATGAAAATATTATTTTAGTAATTTACACATTTGATGACTTTATAAGTTGTAAAATGTGGGATTCCGAGTATAAACAAGCATTTAAGTTGCTTTTTTGTCAATAAATGGCAAATAAGCCGAGTTAATGGTAGATGGAAGGTAAAAACCGCCGCTTAAACACCTTTAGGCAGTTTTAAACAAAGCTGAAATTTCTCAAAGGCCGGTATTTTCACCTATCAGCCGCCTGGCGACTGAAGCTAACATAAATGTACTCCAAAATAAACTTTATGGCGGAAATACAAAGATAATAACATAATTATATATCAAAATACCGTTTTCCCAACTTTACACACTAAATACTTGAATAATAAAATAAAACAATTAATTTAATCGTACGCCATACTCGTGGGAAAACCAAATGAAATCAAAATTTTATTGCCAAAAGATACGGTGTGCACTTATCTGTGCCAAACGAGCGGATTTCAAAGATACGAGTTAAAAATAAAGATTATTGCGATTAAGTGATAAGTAGGGGAAATGGAGCTACCTATATTTTTGTAAGTCACTCTGGTAGCTAAATAAGGATCGACACTCCTGAGCATGTTAACGAAAAGGTTTTTCAAATACAGTACCAAGCCGTTGTTGGCACATCGAATGTTGGTAAAAGATCGGCTTTATGTTGCGTCGTTTATGTCACACTTATATATCTACCTGTTTGGCAGTCTCTCAAGCTCAATGTGCCATATCTATGTGTATACTCGTACAATCTTTGACAGTCGTTACGGGTCGTCAGTAGCCTGAAAGTTTGACAACCAGTCTTACCAAGGGGTATCGTATTACCCAGGAACTGGGTTGTGGAGGTCAGATAGGCAGTCGTCTATGTCTTAATACTCTTAATTAGCCTATAATGTTCACACTGGTTTGACACAGGCCTCCTCTCTGTGAGAAGGAGTGGGCCGTAATTCACCACGCAGTGTGGTTCACCCAGACTGGGCCCGAATTTTTGGTTCTAGGACATGCCGGTTTCTTCACTATGTTTTGGTTCTAGGACATGCCGGTTTCTTCACTATGTTTAGGTTCTAGGATATGCCGGTTTCTTCACTATGTTTTGGTTCTAGGACATGCCGGTTTCTTCACTATGTTTTGGTTCTAGGACATGCCGGTTTCTTCACTATGTTTTGGTTCTAGGACATGCCGGTTTCTTCACTATGTTTTCCTTCACCGTTTTTTGAGAGCAATGGTGATAAAATAATTTACACAAAATATAATCATTTATTTGTCAGAATATGGTACATTATTTATGGTCTTAAGATTAGTCAGTGGTATCTTCACATTCTGCCAAGTGTGGCGTGCAAATATTAGGTACATACATTTATTACAGGACAGAGAATATTAGGTTAGTATTAACATTGATTGCATAATTACAAATTAAAATTACAATTTGAAAGCGCCTGTCAGGGTTCGAACCTACGAGGTTACGACCTACAACTCGTAAGTTGCGGTTGGTACCACTGGACCACCACAGCTTTATGTATAATACTGGTATTCAGCTGCATCCGGTCAGACAAGAAGCCGGCCCCAATATAGTTGGGAAAAGGCTAAGCAGATGATGATGATGATACTGTGCATCTCTTTCACACTCCGTGTACTCTTGATTGTCACTTGTTTGAACTGGCCAAATATTAAGTTCCGTCCTGTCGAGGTTAAGCCTCCATTTTGTAAGTGGCCCAAACAAAATGGCGTGCTTTTTAAGTTATTTCGAGTTTCGCTATCAACGTGTGTCGTGCGTCAGTACATTATCACTAATGATGTCGAGTAATCCTACTGTATCTATAGTGTTACGTAGGATGTTCGTCACAGTAATGTAACTATTAGGTAACCTGTAGTTCGTAACGTAGGTACCGACAAGGTGTGTGACAGGCCGTCATGATATCTGATTATAATTAATTGATTGAAAGTTAGGACTAAGTACTAAAGCAAAACCTACGTGTACTATTATTATTATACTAACTGAAACAGTCACACCCCAGTGGACGGAATCACGAAAGGGTCACGATGTTAAAATATTTGTCTTAGTTTCTCCTAGGACTTGCCAAAACCGTTGTAGTACGGGTAAACTCGTACAATCCATTGGAGATTTCATGAAAACCTTCCTTCTTCACCGCTGAGCTTAGCAACGTTGTTTTTAGGGTGATAAAACAATGCTGGAAGATTTTCCAATAGAAAAGAAAATTAAATTAAAAGCACAACCAGATTTGACTTGTAAAACTTTAGCTTTACATTAAATCCCAAACAACTAAAGTTACCCTTAACCAGGCCTACTAAAGTCCTCCTTATACCCAACTTAGCAACAATATCCAACAACTTAATACAAGATAACACAAACAGTTAAGCATCACAGTATGTCCGTCCTTGCTGAGCTGTTAACTCGACTGTCACGCAATGCTTATGAAAATCACAAACATGTCGCCGTTTGCGTCAAAGGAATATGTGTGTTGCTACTTCAATGTAATTCTGTGGCACAATAAACGATTCGATTTACACTTGAGCCTATTGTGGGTGTTGGTACATTCAGTACATGGATGTCTAGACTTAGGACTGGCTAAAGATCATACAAAATTATATTCGTAATGTGGAGTTTACTCCTGTAGCCCTGCTGTATAAATCTCACTGTGAAGTGAGCTGTCCATAATGTCATTGCCTAGCATCTGGTGGAATGACAGCTCACTTCACTTATGTTTTCACGGGTGAGGTGTTTACAGAAACTTTCTCTAATTTTTTATTGCAGACGTGATGTAGAAAAGTTTTCCAAATGGTTTCCCCTGATCAATATCTAAGGACATCCCTAGCCATTGATTTAGCCAACCAATGCATACCTACCCTGATGTGTATTATTACCAACTCAACAAGGTAGGGTTGGATTGGTCGGAATATTGGTCGACTAAATCAATGAGAGTAAAGTAGGTAACAAGTAGCCGTATGCTAGAATCAATCCCAACTTTTGGGTATTCTAAAAACGAAGTTAAAAGAACACTACAATGACACCATGGACACTGTCATTTTGACCACCAATCCTATTCAAATACTTCAAAAAAAAAACGTTAACTTGCCAATCAAAAGCACAAGACTTGAATGCCAACGACTCACCAATGTGTCTCTACGCTGTTGTTTTCCCATTGAAGGCTGCTATCACAACACTAAGCAACAACGAGAACCTATAATACATCAAAATGTTAATTTAGAAAAATTCGCGAACGAAAATCGCGATCTGTATTCTGCGCGCGCGCAATTTCGCGACTCTTGTGCGTTCGCGTCCTAAATATATTATTAATTGTCGAAATGCCGTAGCAGCGGGGTCAAGCGGATCATTTGAACATGCGTGTGTGGCTTATTATTGTATTTATTTATATTTATACTAATGGTCCTACACATTGTTTTCAGTGGTTTAATTTGATGATGGGTGGCGTTGCCTACTTTTTTCGTAGCGTGAAATTTTGATAGGTGTTCACGCTTGAACGGTATTTCATTGCATTGTTGGTGCTCGAGTCAAAATAATAGTTTAGATAGTAAATATACCCTGAAGCTAAAATAAGATAAAGTGAAAATATAGTAATTATACAGTTAATCATATATGAATATAATACACATAAGTACATTACTATAGTATTACGTATAACCTACCCTACACACTACCTAATACACATAATATACTTATAAATAAATACATTTACAAATAATAATAATTTAAATATTGCCGATAGTCGTATCAGCCAATGGTTAATTGCCAAGAGTCTCGACCAACATCTGAGGAGGCTCTCGTTAGGCAGCTGGATCAAGGGCTTGATCCAGAAAGCGGTACTTCTCGATACGGCACGTATCGCCAGGAGGTTCCTCTCTCAGGAGCCCTGACCACCGGTAGCTTGGATCCTATTCCCGATACCGGTGGGCTACTATTTTTTATATTTTTAAATGTTTTTTTTATGTTTTTATAAAAATATTTAAAAATGTAAGATATATGTATAAAAATGGAATAAAGGAAATAATTTAAATATTAAAACATACGTATTTGACACTACACTCACTCTATATACCTATATATATAATAGATTAATATATATAAACAAACTTAAGTAGTCATAATAAATACATTCTATGTAGATATACATCATAACATAACAGATAACAAGTTAAAAATTAAATTTACGAACACAATAATAACAACCATCTAATTACTTTAAATACAGTGATACAATCACTGTATTGTATCCTTCAGCGCATGCGCACCTACCCGCGGTGGCGATGCGCATGCGACGTCATGCACTTAGTTCCGTGTGAACATATTTTCTACAACTACCCTTTCACTAAAACTGTTACGAAATTCTAGTGTAATTTGTCATAGTACCAACCCACTACGGCAATTAGCTTAATGTATTTTTAAGTTATAATATTGTATTTTCTCTATAAGTGATTGTATAAATCTTTTGAGAAAATAAATGTCGCTATTTTGACAAAGACGTCTTGATGAGGTTTGGTCCGCTGTTAGCCAGTCCAACACAACAAGGATGTACGTAACCATGGGTGGCCATATTTAAGACTGTTATTTTTGTATTAAGTAATGTAGGTTTAAAGAAAGTGCCTTCGTCTAGAGAAGATATTTCAATTCGATAGTGACCCAATTTCAACAGCTGATTGTGAGTGCAATATCATAAAAGTTGACGTTGATTGAAGATGTTTATCGAACGATGGATATCAGTACCCTACAAGTTTTTAGAGATACTACGTTTTTTCTGCTATCTTGAATTGGTCCTAAATATACTAAAAAATATTCTTCAATTTCTTCCACTTCTTGATCAACGAAATAATAACAATACCGTGTATTCAGTGCATTAAATACTATTTTCACTACGTAGAGTATTATTTTATCTGTTGCACCTTGTACATCTGTAACATTCTTGTATAGTAGTAAATTAGTGTTATAATCCGCCACCTGTCTTTGGCACTAGATATCTAACCGTATCATTGTGTAAATAATCCAACATTGGAACAGGTGCCAAGCTTTTACCAACATGATGGAACTCTTTTCTTTCTACACCTCATTTTCGGCTCTGATGATTTGAAGTCCTGTGTAGTTTATAAATGTCCCGGAATTAACGTACAACCTCTTAAGGGAAAGTTGTTCATAATGATGAGTACAATGACGCCTTAACAGGTTGTGCGTTAATTCCGGGACATGATGTAGATGCGTTTACCAATCGCCAATATTAAGCCATAGGTAGGTAGAATAATATATTAGAATATCGGTATGACGGAGAAGGCTCTCTCTAGTTATCGTCAGCCATATTTTAACAACTGTGGGCGTGCTATGGGTAGTGTTGGTTATTGTGCAATAGAAAAACTATTTGCAGTTCAAATCATATTATAATTCACGATCAAATTAATCACACTAGCTATTCACACACTGTAGGTATACGCTACGACTATACGGAACGCGCGACAGTTTCTAACCGTGTTCACTGCTCGACAGCCACCGACAAACTCTGCTTAACTCCGATTGACGAGCGTTATGTTGAAGACTCTGTCTAGCGCCGTTTGGTGGCGCCGGCGCGGCGTCCCTATTAGTCAAACGACGAATAACGTATTTCCGACAGGTACCTATAATATAATCGAATGAAGAGGATCTGTAGACTTAAATTTTGTGCTGTACCTAATATGAAAAATACATTGGAAATAGTTACTATGGTTAATTTGTGTAGTATTTGTTTTTGGGTTGATGTACTATAGGTACACGTCTGCCTTACCCTTCGGGGATTACATGCGTGATGTTATGTGTTTTATGTTTGTTTTTAGACGTACACTGATTGGCGTGACGAATGAATAAATTAAGTTGTTAATTAAGATTGCTTAGTGGCTAATAAAGTATTAAGATTAAAGTGATAAAATGTCAAGATTTTAATAAGTAAGTACTTATTTATCACAAAAATCTATGAAAGTAGTATATTCGCAATAAACCCGATTCTCAATAAGCGCAAAGCTTTTAAACCGTCACGTGCGAGTAATAACGCTAATAACGTTTTATTAGGTAATAACTAATAACCATTTACCTATTTAATAACATTTTACTTAATACGTGGTTCATAATAAAGTGTACTTGTCTCGTACACAACTTAACGATAAGTACAAATTCTGGGACATGATTTTCAATCCTTTCAAATGATTTATGTTGTTGGGATATCTTTTCAAAATGAATTCAATATCAGAATATCACACATGATGGCACATTATTATGGTATTTTATAGTACGTCTGCTGTCCATCCCTCCATGTCAAATAAAAATATTTTTGTCACATCTCACAAGTAGGTACTTATGTAAACTTTGCGTATAACTTTCACCATTTTTTATTTTTTCTATCCCACGTTACTGTTACCCCACATAATCTCTGGGCAAAGAATGGCCTCTCCCCATGACTTCCAATGGACTAGTACTCGATCTCACATAATTAACATAATATTCACAAGAAATAAAAAGTCATTAAATAAAATATTAGGCATTTAACTACCTACTCCTATTCTAACCTAGCGTTGTTTATAAAAGCTCACTTTTCATCTATTGTCGTCACACAGACAGAACCGCGGCCCAGTCATAACTGCCTAGCGGCCATGTATTACACATTGGCATAATTTGCTCGTACCACATCAGCGTACGCGCATGTGTGGCCGACAAGTGAGCCTTGACCGTTAATTCCCGTCAATACCAACACTAGCTTATGTAGATACTAGAATTTTGAGCTCTATGCGCAATTTTTCTAATGTTGGGGGAAAATCATTCATTCACCACCACCACTGTGTGTTGACATTTTCTGACTATTGAGCCCAGGGAGAGGTCCCTCATCATCATCAATCTATAGAAGTCCACTGCTGGACATAGGCCTCTCCAACTGCATGTCATTTATAAGTAACTAGCCCCTTAAGCGAAAGAAGTGGTCCTTTGGAGACCTTTGGAGACTTTGCCTTGGGTTCGAACTCGAGACCCGAGACTCGAGGCAGACCGACGGTCACACCAGTTGGCAATCACTGCTACAGGCAGATATGAATGAAGTAAAGGAAGAAAGGAGGATTGAAGAAAGGAGTTTGTAAGGATCGTAGCAGGTTCTGTAGTTTCTCCCTACCCCCGTGGGAAGAAGGCATGGGTTTATGTACATATGTGTATGAATGCACTAAAATAAAAATGAAAATACGGAATGCGGAAACAGTGAATACAAATAAATAAACCGTGATTACATGCAAATCCTCAACATAATAACATATGAATTGTTAAGTTTAGAACAGTAAGTAGACATCAAATGATCGTTACATGGTCATCATTCTTCAGTAATAACAAATAAGTAATCTCTGACGAACGAGTAATATTTTCTACCAAACTGAACTGTGGTGGATTATGGCACACCATAGAGAAAAGGAACGTTGTAGGCTGATTTATGCTAATTTCTCACAAATGGCTGTTGCCCGCGAATTCCTTCCAACAAAATCGTTTTCCTGCCTTTGATCTGTTTCTCCTCTTCTAATGTGATATCCGCGGTAGAATTCTATCCCCCCTAAGCATCATCATAAAACTGTAGGTACTTTTTCTGCCCGTTACTTCTGGTCAGTCTAAAAAGAAGCTTTATTCATTAGACTTGGATACAAAGTGAAGCTACAATAATTTTATCCTCCTCCATTCCGTACTCTGTAACTGGGTTGTCATCAGATAGGCAGTCGCTCCATGTAAAATACTAGTATTCATCCGCATCCGGTTAGACTGGAAGCTGACCCCAAGATAGTTGGGAAAGGTCTAAACAGATGATGATGATTCAGTACGGAAACAAAATGTGGTTCCTGTTGAACCATACGCTTACAGAATAAAACACCTTCTCAGTTCCAAGGGTAGATCACGGCATTATCCCTCCAAGATCGTGCGTGTCACCGATATGAGGCCGTTTACTTGGCATTTAATAACTGTTACGTTGCATCTAAATTGTACCTGCATAAGTATTACATATTAGTGAATAAATAAGACACGACACGCGACATCTTCAACTTAGAATATTGTACACCACTACTGGACATAAGCCTCTTCCGAATTACGTCACATCATCCAGTTCTCCGTTTGTCACATCCAGTCTTCTTCTGATGTGATGGGAAAGGGTTGCCACTAGGAGTCCTATCAGTAATGCTAAAAAAAGCTTTGATTGAGAATTGAACCCTCGGCCTCACTCAGGGCTGTCTGATGACTGCACCACTAGAGCCAGCACATAGATCTAATCAACTAGTGGTCTAGATGACTAGATCTATGTGCTGGCTCTAGTGGCTATTAGGTAATACTTCAAAGTATCTAAGCTGCACTTACCATTCGACACATACACGTATTAAACACAAATAAAACCATTCAATCGAAATACATTTCCCACCTGTATTTCAACTCATGCGCGACCGTCGACTCAGTATGCGTACGCGCAGCCTAGGACGTGAGCAAGTACTTACACTTAACCAGAGAATAGATATATACAGAAGGCCGACTCCATACAACCGGCGTAAACACACGCACACATAGACGCGTCCGTACGGCAATCTCAAACGAATGCTAGTCGCGAGTGCACTTGCACTCGCTGTTCGTAGACGCGTCTCTATCTATGTGTGCGTGCGTTTGCGCTTGCTGTGTGGAGGTATCCTTCTGCACCTATCTATTCTGTGGATCGAGGATAAACCGATGTTATGTATTAGCCGTTATGTCGTGACGACACGGCTTCGTGTTTTCATATGAAGATTATGCTTTATAAAGTACTAGCCTCTGCCCGCGACTACGTTCGCGTGTTCTCCTGACCCATCGTGTCGCATCGCATTGCCTGTCTGCGCTATTACTTCATTTTAGCTAAGCGTTCTTTCTGATTTTTTTCTTTTTGCTCGACTCCTAAGAATCGTAGCGTGATGTTAAATAGCCTATAACCTTCCTTAAGAACTGAGCTATCAAATGTAAAAAGATTTTTCCAAATTCGACTGGTAGTTCCAGAGATTAGTGCGTTCAAACAAACTTATTATTATAGAAAGTATAGATTGTGTTGCATAATAGTTATGTATTCTTTTCTGTCACTCATTTACAACATTAGATACTACAATGAAACATGGTTCTCTTGCTCCCAGTATTGTCTAAAAGTCAGCAAAACTAACAGTATTTTCTTCTTGTTGCAGCCCGCCTACGTTCAAGACATTGACGCCGACATCTCGCACCCAGCTGAAGCAGCAGTTGATGCGAGAACATGCACAGGAACAAGTGCGCAGAGAGTCACAACAAGTAGGTAGCTTTTTCTTTTACTCTTTCATCATCAGTCAAATCTATCACACTTCCTCTTGGTCTAGCAGTATTGCCATTATCATCAATGATCATTAATTATTAGCCTCCACCATTGTCGAAACAAAATCACAAATGTACGTCCAGTGCTCTCTGGAAAGTCTGACCCGCTATTACTTACTAATGGCTACAGCATGCGCTTTTCCCATAAAATTCATGCTGATGCGAGAAAAGATATATAATGTCGTTTGAAGCATCCTTTTTTATTTTTTTTATTTATTTATTCAAAATCTGTATCAACAATAACACACTTATAATCTGCCAAACTGCATAACAGTTTGTCGGCAATAGTTCTCGTCTAGCAATGGATTACAAATTTTGAAAATTACTGTGCTAAACTTAATTACTAAGTAAACTATAGGTAGAAAGATATACTTACTTACTTAAATATATTTTCTCACTGTTATAATCGATTTTCAAAAAGACGTCGTTCTCAAGTTTTGCAGGCAAGGCTAGAGAAACAAGCGAGTGGATATTAACCAATACCGTGATACTACAACCCTGAGAAAGTAGTTTTAATGGGATTTAAACAATTTATAGTATATAAGACTTACCAACGCATCTTACTTGTAAGAGTACATACATAATTATGAGGACACAATTACAAAGATATGACTAGTCGAGCAGGTTATAGACTTGGCGCTTGGCAAAGGTTTAAAACCACTGGGGAAACACCGGGAGAAGGAAAAAGCACAGCAAAATGTTACACCACCAGAGATCAGTTAAAGGTTTAAATATACGTATATTTTACTTACTATTCATTTAAATAACAGGCTTCATCCTTAATGCAAGCGTGATCCTTGCACGTCCGATTCCACGAAAGATATAAAATCACTAAGTGTATCAAGCCGCTAAACTCCCACGCAGGCTCCAGGGGAAAACCTGACTAATGGTGGTTCTAGTCCATAGGTTAGAGAACTAGTGTTCTATGCACATAATGTGCATAGTAATGAAGTTGTGAAGTATTGTGATCGAAGACGTGATTTAAGTACATCCGTAGTCTGTGAAATCTTAATGTTGTATTTACATTTTATGGCTTGTTGCACCTCTATATAATTCTGGTTCACGTGTCTGGCTGATAAATTCATAATAATTCTTTTCCATTTTTGCCCTTTCTCCAGATATTGTAAACTCTGAAACAAATCAGTCTTTGAAATCGTGTATTATTGGATTTTCTCTCCCATCTGCCAGTTTGCCAGTACTTCATCCTCACCGATTGTTAATCTCAAGCTCATTTGAATCATTCCTTTACATATTCGCATTGACATTGTAACCAACAGTTTCATAGTAGCTTGTCTTCGTCATGTCCCTTGTTTTGATTTGTGCGTGTAATCTGTCTTATTTGTAACGTAATGACCTCTTGGTGTATCTTCTACTACATTGGTCCACCTTCCCTTACAAGTGCCAAGTCATCTTCTTTTCTGTTAACCTTGACCTAAATCAGCAACTGCCATACTGTCTCCAATTCTGATTAAATCCTGATTTTCAAGGTCAACTGATGAAACAGTTATAACCACATGTCAATTGTCTGGGCAAGCTGATTGAACGTATCACTATCCGTGTATGGATTATTTGTTATCATGTCTGTTTGTCATCTTATATCTAATCCTATTAGCATAGGACGTAGGTTTTCTTGTTAAACAGTAGTTTTGTTATAAATGATGTGTGAGTTATTTCGGTAGTCGTTATTCATTTTTGCTGCCATTTTTTCGTTCTATATGGTGGATATTGATGATTTACTTGTCTGGGGTGTATCTATCAGGTTAAGCTACTCTTGCCGGAGTGGATGGGTGACAATATTTACATAACGAGACTCCTCCGTGCCTCGGAAAGCATGTTAAGCTATTGGTTTCGACTGTCATTTGTGGATCTTTGACAGTCGTTACGGGTCATCAAAAGCCCGAAAGTCTGAAAACCAGTCTTACCAAGGGGTATCGTATTACCCAGTAACTGGGTTGCGGAGGTCAGATAGGCAATGCTGCATGTAAAATACTGGTGATTCAGCTGCATGCGGTTAGACTGGAAGCCGACCCCAACATAGTTGGGAAAAGGCTAGACAGATTGACTTATTTGGGGTTTATGTTTAGCACCCCGTGTTTGGTTTCACGGATCATCGTGGGAGTGCTAAGTTTTCGTATGCTAAATTATCGTGTCTGGTACATTACAATGTGTGAAGTCAGAAAAGTTGTAGTCTGTTATAGACTCGTTTATATTTCCAAGTCTGTAAAAAAAAAAACTCAAGGGAATTTCTCATCGTGTTGATGGTCATTGGATTAACAGTTAGATCTGCTAGGCATTTGCCAGTCACGTGTTATGGCTGGCTTTAATTTCATAGTTTCGGGTTTTGGACTACGTAGGTACCTTGAGGTTAAATCCTGTTCTTACATTCGTATTTCTCTTTTTCTTGTATCTTGAGCTACACGAAGAAAAGCGATTTTGCTGAGTGGCTAATCTTTTTACCAAAAGAGTAGCAGGTTGGTAACGGTGCTGACTGCCCGCCCGCCTAATTTAATCAAAAGTGCAATTTTTAGGGTTCCGTACCTCAAAAGGAAAAAAACGGAACCCTTATAGGAATACTTCGTTGTCCGTCTGTCTGTCTATCTGTCAGTCTGTCAAGAGCCTTTTTCTCAGGAACGCGTGGAGGTATTAACTTGAAATGAAAATCAAATACGTAATACGTCTACGGTCCCTTGGAGCTCTAAAAAATCAATCTCGACGCAATAAAAAAATACGGCCATTTATGCGACATATTTTGATTCTCGGAAACCAAAATAAATTAAAACCTATAGGGTGCCTACTTCCCGTTGATCTAGAATCATTGAACATTTACACAGCACAAGTAAAGGAAAAGTCCTATAACCATTAATTTGTAGCTTTATCACATTTTTTTTGCGATTACAAACTTACATTTTGTAATTGGAGAATTGACTGTGACGTATATCGATGAATGGGAGAACATGTTTTTCAACTACAATGTTTTAAGTTTGTTTTTGAGATAAATTATTCATCCCACCTACGAAACCCTTCATTGTGCGTAGTCCGACACGCACTTGACCGGGTTTTTTTTTTATTGATGACAGTGTTACATTACTTCATCTACTAATGAATGTTATTTATCACTTGCAGACACAACAAGCAGGTCAGTCCAAGGACAATGAGGACAAGAAGAAGTCAAGTCCGGCGGAGGTGCCGCGGATCACGCCTCACGTTGAACTACCGCCACAAGTATTACAGGTTAGTACAGACTCCAGACTCTCCAATAAGTCTGGTCACAGTCAAAGCAATGATTTCAGTCATAATCACCATTGATCTTGCCACGAAAGTTTCGGTTTCTATGCAAAAGAATTGGATACAAACTCCGTGAGTATTCATCGTTACTTTTTATTTATTTTTTTATTGTTTCCGTAAAAAATATCTATAAAATATCCAGTTATATCCAGAACAAAACGTACTGCTGTGAGGGATTCTGGTCGTAAAATATGATCTTCTTAGGCTTAGCCGAAGTTTTCTAAACACTGGAGAAACTTCAACTTGGAACTTTTGGAGAGAACGTTCAAGAGGTCTTATTCAACATTCTTGTTTTAATGGTAATTATTCCATGTTCCAGGTGCGAACAGTTCTGGAGAACCCCACCCGGTATCACGTGATACAGAAACAGAAGAGTCAAGTGCGCCAGTACCTCAGTGAATCATTTCAACCACAGACGCAGGTACAGTTCCAACAGCTTCCTTTCTAACTTATTTGTTGTCCTTTGTTTGTACCTGATATGTTCGTTTTCTTTCAAACAAGTTTTTGATAAGCCAGAAAGTGTCACTGTTGTTCAATTTAATGTTTTGCTAATTCTTATTATCAACGTATTTCGTTGGTAGTTAAAAAACGGATTATAGGTTCAAGCTGTGAACTTACCAGGGGATAATCCTCTTCAGTCAGACAAAACCTAAACCTATGTATTACATTTTCATAATAATGACAATACTTAAGTTCTTTATGTTCTTTTGATCAGCTCTTTCCTCTATAAGAAAACATGAACATAAGACTTAACTATAATCTTACCTCCATTTTGCAGGTGTCACCGCGATGTGCGCCGGCGCAGTCCGCGCCCGAGCTGGGCACGCGGCGCGCGAGCTCCCCCGAGCGACCCTCCTCCTCGCTGCGCGAGCCCGCCATGCCCTCCGCTAGCAATAACTCAGAGGTAAGCTTATATCTTTAAACAGTACCAGACAAATTACCAAAAAAAAAACTCGCTAGAATCATGGCTTAACAAGACTTTAAACCAAGATTCCAAGGAGCTTTGGCCGCAAGTTGGATTTAAAGATGGATTACTCTTTCTTATATTTACACCTGGTCTAGGAAACACATATGCATACTAAAACCATAGAAAATTACAATGATATTGAATGATAAGTGTTTGCAGCAAGTTTCGGATTTATTACGGAAAAACTGATTTTAAATAGTGCAGAGGTCGTACTAACCATCGGATTAGCAAAATTCCTTGACTCTTTCGGCTCTATAAACTATAATTATAGTCATGTATTCATGGTTCTGGCAGAACCTACAGAAATTCGGAGCCTTTTAAACGACAGTCGATCTAAATCTTTGCCTCTACTCACCATCAATATAACTTTTCCAGGCTGACGAGTTCCTAGAAGACATCCTGTCCCTGGACTCGGGCGCCGGCCCGCTGTCGTCGTCGGGCCCGCCGTCGGGCGCCAGCTCGCTGGCGGGCGACTGCGCGCTGCTCACCGACTCCGACATGCACGCGCTCGCTAAGGACCGGCAGAAGAAGGATAACCATAATATGAGTGAGTATTCTACAGTACTTTCACACTTGGCCTCAGCAGCAACCCAACAGGAGCCTTATTGTAGCGTGAATAAAGATCGCTGTGATTTTGACAGTGATGCAAAAACACAAAACGTGGAAAATAAATATTCTTGTGTGATGACACCATTTCATCTGTTTCAGCCTATTTGCTTTTTTTTTAAATTTCGCCATATTTTCGCATGCAAATATTAATATTGTAAGGTGCTAATTTAAATAAACAGTTATCTATCTACAATAGAAGATAATTTCTAAACATAAAATTATGTATTACATAAATCTTCAATAAACACAACATAAAATATTTGTTAAAAAGACGTATTTGACACAACATAAAAAAACAACAGAACAAATATCTACAATCACAGTTTTTATTACAATTACATCTATAATCAGATTGAGCAATATTTATATTGCGCAACACGATTGTATCAGCCCTTCACTCAAACAAACCACTATTTCCGATCCAATGTTTTCGCGTGAGCAAGACCTGCGCAATACTTATCCTACATAGTGCAATTATAATATGGTGCAAAAACTAAACTCGCTCAAACTTTTGCTCACTCATTGTCCAATCTTCGATATTAGATAATCTTAAAGGCCCTAAACGGTCAAAAACATTGCGCAATTCGTGCAATATAATTGATCGTTTAGGGCCCGCCTTAGTCTAGTCTACAATGTATTCCTGGAATGATAGAAGCATAGGACCCACAAGATTTTTTTTTTAATTGTGTAAACTGTGAAAAGACGTTAACTTATAAATTATCGTGTTGGGATGAGGTTACATGAAATCATCTTCAAACCGTCAGTATAGGTGAAATAGATTAAATACAGGTTTGTTGATTAAAACGTCTCTCAACTATTTGCCTTTGTTGTCAAGTGCAAAAAGAATAATTTCACGTTTGTAAATCGGCCCAGGAATTACGGAGAAATCGGTGTGCTTTTAAAAAACTTGTACGCGAATTACGCGGTTGGACATGAGAGTTGCAATACAACCTCCTCCTTTTTTGAAGTTGGAAAAAATTAAGAATTTGAATTGCTTGTTTTTGCCATTAATAACATTAATAATTCAATCATCGGTCTGTAAAACAGTCGGACAAAACATAAATATAAAGATGGCCCTCGACCCCAATTGAATAGTTCTATAAGACGCCGCTAGATGGCACTTTGTATTTGACGCCCATTCCTGAATCGCGGTGTTAAGATTCTCCGTGAGTGACTAACCCCCCTCACGAACTCTACTACGGTATCGCTTCTCGGCCTTTTGGCTAAGATCAAAGTGTAGTATCTGTTCTTTTCAGCTTAATATCTGAAAGTTCCCTCAATGAGGGACCAGTATATTAAACTGATTTTTGTAAGCTGACGGGATGTTCGGGGCTCGCTCCACTCCCGTCGCGGGTCGGCCCGGCATTGCAGTGCCGCCGGGATCGGCCCACATAATATTAGTACCAATTAATGAGAGTCGTTATAATATTAATTGATTGACGTTCCTTCAACTCCTTGACCAGTCATTAAATATTTTAAGTTGTGACTCAGTGTTAAAATAATTTGTTACAAAATTAAAGCTAATTTTACTAGAATTTAATCTCACAATTGTATATCTTTAGGTTGGTTTATTTCATTCCTGTAGTTTATAATAAAATACTTAACAATTTTAATTCCCAAATGTCCTGTTAGACTTTTTGACATAGAGGAATATTACCTGCCGTTACAAAAATTAAAACATAGCATTATTAATACAATATACAAGATTTCTTAGTCGATAAGTTAACTTAATTGAAATTTAGTTTTTGTGTTATGTTATTTTGCATGCTATATTATGTAGAACTAGGGCCAGCACGTTCCCCTGACCTGAACCCCCTAGATTTCTTTCTATGGGGTTTATTACAAAGAGATGGTGTACCGTACGAGACAGAGAGCGGAACCGAGGAACAACTCCGTCACAATATCACATTTGCAACCTCATACATAAAAAACAATTCCCATGCATTTAGACGAATAATACCAAATTTCATTCGGCGATGCCAGTTGTGTTTGAGAGTAATGGGAAGGAATTTTGAACATCTATTGTTATTTAAATTTAATACTTTATATATTCATTTCGTTGTTTTATTTTATTTTGCCACGTAGTTAGAAAATTGTAAAAATACGACCTTGTTAATAAAATTCTTTAACTTTTAAACTATTAAGAATATTTCAGTGATTCATACCTCCAAAGAATCTCTATGACTTGGACCAGTTTTTGTAATACGTGGTCAACTTTCGCTAGTGTAACTTTTTCCCATGAAAATCGCTCGAAAATTGAGTAAAATTTTTGCCAGACCGAAGCCTTTGCTGTAAATGTTTTTTCTTATTGAACACATGTTTTCTAGCTGCGTATAAGTATTACCAAAAGAAAGACCCACTCTTCTACGTTCTGAAAAAAAAAAATTGCCGTAATAGTTTTTCATTGAGTACTATGCGAAGTGATTGAAAAAAAAACAAAAATTGGTCATAACTTTTGAACCGTAAAAAATTGTACCAACATTCTCAGCCTACACTCCTATTCGATTTGGTCCACACTTCCAGGGACACCATGTATATTCTGTGTATCCATGCATTGTTTATTGACAATTAATACAAAAATCCAATCGAATCAATTACTCCTTTGCATTTCAGTCGAAAGACGCCGCCGTTTCAACATAAACGACCGAATAAAGGAACTAGGCACCTTGCTGCCGAAGACCAACGATCCCTTCTACGAGGTCATTAGGGACGTGCGCCCGAACAAGGGCACCATCCTAAAGAGCAGCGTGGACTACATCAAGTGTCTCAGAGATGAAGTCAACAGGCTGAAGCAGAGCGAGCAGCGGAGGAAACAGATAGAAATACATAACAGGAAGCTTATGTTGCGGATACAGGTGTGTTACGTTCGTTTTCTTTGTAGTTAAGGAATAGCCGCACGGGTCGATCGAAAGCTTGCCGAGGTCAGTCTGTGGATGGGTGACCAGCTATTACAGGCTTCTTCGTGCCTCGGAAAGCACGTTAAGCTGTTAGCCAGTCTTTCCAATGGGTACCGACTACAGTGTTACCCAGTAACTAAGTTGTGGAGGTCAGATAGGCAGTCGCTACATGTAAAATACTGGTATTCAGCTGTATCTGGTTAGACTGGAAGCCGACGTCAACATAATAGAATTTATCATTCTATGTCTGTCGTCTTCAAACAATTGACAGAAACAGAGTTCGCTATAAAGTTTAAGTTCATCAGGAGAGATTTAGGCCCGTTTGTACCATAGATAACTAAATTTAGTTTTTTATCTTTTATGTGGTTTTCTTAAACCATATCTGAAATTAGGTTCCGTGATTGCAGTTTGTTGTTAGCGGGGTAACTTTAACGACAAGGGGAAGGATTTAATGTTGGTAGCACTTTTTCCATCTTCACAATTTTTCTACCTAAATAAGCAGTTTATGGATATTATGTATATGTATAATTATGTGTCTATAATTTGTTGACTGATGTGTTAACTTTATATCTCTTTAAAATGCAACTTGTTTCAACTTAAGAGCGTTTTCATACAAACAAATACACTTCTGGACACATCTTGCCCACCTTGTATTTTCAGTTTCGTTTGGTCCTAGCTAAAATTTTATATTAGGTCGAGCAAAAAGTTTTTATGCAGTTTTGAACCTGGCACATTCACAATTTCATTTAATAGTCTTTTTTTGAATTTCGAACACAGAATTTAAAGAAACAAAAGACAATTTGGAGCCTGTTTGTTGATATCAAACAATCGAATACTAAGAAAACTTGGTTTTATTGGTTTACTTGGATTTAATTCTTGAAAAAGTGATTGATATCTTTGGTTTTGCAACAAACATTACTTATTCTTAACATTAAGGTGAGGTTCTATCAATAATGTATGGATACTTCACCTGAAGTCGCCGCCCAAGCTGTGGCACTTATTCAGGCCGGACACAGCCAAAGAAACGTGAGTGCTCAACTTAATTTAAGTCGATCTGCGGTCCGAAATGTTTATCGGAGGTACCTAGAGACTGGCAGCTTTGTTCGTCGCCAAGGAAGGCCACGATCTCGGGTCACAACTGAAAGGCAGGATCGATTCATCGTGACGACCAGCTTGAGAAATCGTCACCTTACCTCCATTGAGATACAAAACCAACTTCACGACTTCCACGGAGTATCTGTGAGCGCTCGAACTGTTCGGAGAAGGTTAAAAGAACGCGATATGGTACCACACAAGCCAGCTAATGGGCCCAAACTAACGCGAGCTGTAGCGAAAAAAAAAATAAAAAGACGGAAAAATTCACTTTTCTTTTCTGCTACGTTACGTTTAATTTAGTTTTTAAAATAAAAATAAAAAATAACATTAAAAGGTAAAAAAAAATGAATATTATTGTATAAAAAAGTTGCAGGTTGTCTTGTGTGAAGGGAAGGAAATAGAGAACTTTGGTCCGATAGGTACGCGAATAACGAACGAGAGAATAAACGTACTACCTAGTCGATTGCAATCTCTAGTAAGTAACGCTACCAAAACATATCGTTATAAAAAATTGAGAACCAAAGTATCTCACATTTTACAAATAAAATTAAATAGTTAATGAATAAAAAAAATCTCGTACTATCTACACTATTAAATTTGTACGTAAAATTATCATAAAAAAAACCGTGGCATAAGTAATTGCGTCCTGGCGAGGTGACGTAGACTGTAGATTGTCGCAGGTTCAGGAACTGGCGTTGTTTTGTGAAACCTTCGGTGGTCTAAATGCGACCCAACTCTTGACGTTGGCCAAGGACGTCCAGCGTAATTTTAGGCCAAAACCTGGAGGCCGAAAGGCGGCCTGTTCAAAGCTGTTCAATCCTAAGACAAAATGAATTAGGGTTAGACCAGCGTGATCAGACTGAACTTCCGATTGAGGAAAACTGTTAAAAGGTACGTACCAGAAAAAATAAAGATGAATTCTTAGAATAATACTTAATACACCATTCTCAATATAATTTTGCCATAAGGTATTAAATAGGACGGCACAGATAGACTGGTTCACTTGAAAAAAACTCGATAATTTTCCACAAACTGGGTCCGTATCAATAGATTCAACTTTTGCAACTAAGAAAAAAATGGGGACCCATCTGTCAGAAGAAAAATAATTCGAATCACGAAATAAAAAGATAAAAATCGACCAGGCTCAAATACAAACGAAAAAAAAGGTTGATTATAAAGAACCAAAAAGTTTTGACATGCAGAGTTATGCTGCATTACCCCCTTTCCAACAAAAAAAGAAAAAAATACATACAACAGAAATGTGGCAACCCTAAAACGAAGTGACAACCCTATAAAATAAACGATTGAACGAGAAAATTAATTAACTTACATGACGCAATCTAAAACCTAGAAGATAATTAAAATACATATAATAGACGACATTGGAGTGCAGGAGATACAGAATAAAATCTAAAGATCCTTCAACTTAGACGTTATCAGCGCGAGCTCCAGATGTGTCCACAAAATCTGAGTAACCTAGAGACTTAAAAGCAAAAGACTAAAAACTAACAATCCTAGGGACAAAGACTAAAAACCTTAGAGACTAATTAAAACTATATGTACCTAACTAACCTAAATATGAAAGAAACCCTGAAAAAAAATAATATAGATGAAACAACCTTGGCGAAAGAAAATAGCCTCAGTCAAAGACGATACAACATCAGTCAAAGACGATACGACATCAGCCAGAGATGATGTGACATCAGTCAAAAAAAGGACAAAAGTGACATCAGTCAACAAAAGTAACATCAGTCAACAAAAGTAACATCAGTCAACAAAAGTGACATCAGGTCAACAAAAGTAACCTCAGTCAACAAAAGTAACCTCAGTCAACAAAAGTGACATCAGTCAAAAAAAGGTGACATCAGTCAACAAAAGTGACATCAGTCAACAAAAGTGACATCAGTCAACAAAAGTGACATCAGTCAAAAAAAGTGACATCAGTCAAAAAAGGCGACATCAGTCAAAAAAGGCGACATCAGTCAAAAAAGGCGACATCAGTCAAAAAAGGCGACATCAGTCAACACAAACTTCTGTCGAAAGAGACTTCAGTCGAAACAAGTCGACAGAAGTCGAAGAAAGTCCATAGGACTAAGTGGTCCTAGTGATATTACTAGTAACACAGCCAAAAAATTAAGCGAGCTCATACGCTCGGGTAAATAAGGGGTAAAGCAATAGAGGGATTAATAGCGATGTTAACACAAAAACTCAGCAATGAATGAAAGGTAAGACGCGAGTTGAGTCCGACTTTCAGCTAAATTAACGCTTTGAGTCTGACAATCCCGCCTTAACCTCAGCAAAGGAAGAAAGATTCGATGCCTGTCGAGCCCGACTTTCAGCTAAATGGATGCTTCGAGTCTGACCATAAGCACAGGTTGAATCTATAAGGACTTCCCTGCTAAATCATTGGAGTTACCAACTGCATTAATCAAATAGAAACGTTAACAATATTATGGTTGATTGCTCCATTGAAAAACCAGAATGATCGAGACTGTTAAACCACTTGCGTTTTATCGAAAAAATTTATCGACAATGGTACATCACTAAACACAAGAAGTAAGCTGTAAATAAGACGTAATCAAAAGGTTCCACTTGTGACAACTAGATGTCGCTGTGGATGGTTTTAGAAATGGTAGTTTGTCGAAATATTTACGAAATTTAAAAATGAGTTTTTTTGTTTACGTAAATATTTTGTAATTCTTGGTTACAAAGGAAAGAAATTTATGTAAAACTAATATTCCAATTGAATTCGTGTAAATCGGACAACGCGTTTTGAAGTTGTGAGAAATTATTTAAGGATATCTTTTATATGATATGTTCCGGAATGGACAGAATCATAATTTTGAAGGACATAGGTGGTTCTAGAAATAACTCTAGTCACACGACACTTAATAAAGCGAGGAGCAAGCTTTCCCGAAAAATAATCTGCTCCAGAGGATCTAGCAAAGTTACGTCTCCATACCGTGTCACCAACGTTAAGAGTAACAGCCGTGCGGTTCGTATTATAAGCCCGAGAATTACGGAGGAAAGCCATAGAAAGATTATCAGCTACTTTCGCATAAACCTCAACAAGAGAGGAAAGATTCGACGCGTGCTGAGCCCGACTTTCGGCTAAATTCGTGCTTCGAGTCTGGCTATTCGCACGAGAAGAATTCATAAAGACCTCTCTGCCGAACATGAGAAAATTTGGAGTAAAACCTATAGCTAAATTAATACAAGAGTTGAGATAGAGTTTGACTTTTGGAAGCATTTTCGCCCAATTTCTTTGATTTTCTCCGACTAAAATACTTAAACATGTAACCACGCTCTGGTTGTAACGTTCAACAGTGTTGGCTTGAGGAGTATAGTAAGGAGTGTAAGTAGGTGAATCGATGTGAAAAGAACTAAGGAAGTTTAAAAATATATTACTACGAAAAACAGTAGCATTATCACAGAGAATAGCACGTGGTACACCAAAATTGAAGAATAATTCAGATTCCAGAGCTCTAATAACAGAACCAGCGTCAACCTTCTTAAGGGGAAATAACCAGACATATTTCGAGAAAACGTCTACCATGGACAGAATATACTTAAAACCATAGTAAGCAACAGGCAAAGGTCCAATGACATCGATAGAAATTACCTGTAGGGGCAATGAAACATCTTTCGGACAAACCATTTGGCCTCGTGGTTGAGTGTTTGCAATTTTATGAGCCTTACAAACCTCACATTGCCTCAAAGTTGCAGAAACATCACGAAACATGTTTGGCCAATAAAAAATCTCCTTGATCTTTAGGTAGGATTTTGTGACACCAGGATGTATAGAAGGAAAGTTATTGTGAATTTCCCAAATCGCGAGTGGAACCTTCTCGGCGGGTAAAACCACACGCCATGCCCCCATGCCGCCATGGTCCCTGTTCGGGCGCCATTTTGTAGCGAAAAAAAAAATAAAAAGACGGAAAAATTCACTTTTCTTTTCTGCTACGTTACGTTTAATTTAGTTTTTAAAATAAAAATAAAAAATAACATTAAAAGGTAAAAAAAAATGAATATTATTGTATAAAAAAGTTGCAGGTTGTCTTGTGTGAAGGGAAGGAAATAGAGAACTTTGGTCCGATAGGTACGCGAATAACGAACGAGAGAATAAACGTACTACCTAGTCGATTGCAATCTCTAGTAAGTAACGCTACCAAAACATATCGTTATAAAAAATTGAGAACCAAAGTATCTCACATTTTACAAATAAAATTAAATAGTTAATGAATAAAAAAAATCTCGTACTATCTACACTATTAAATTTGTACGTAAAATTATCATAAAAAAAACCGTGGCATAAGTAATTGCGTCCTGGCGAGGTGACGTAGACTGTAGATTGTCGCAGGTTCAGGAACTGGCGTTGTTTTGTGAAACCTTCGGTGGTCTAAATGCGACCCAACTCTTGACGTTGGCCAAGGACGTCCAGCGTAATTTTAGGCCAAAACCTGGAGGCCGAAAGGCGGCCTGTTCAAAGCTGTTCAATCCTAAGACAAAATGAATTAGGGTTAGACCAGCGTGATCAGACTGAACTTCCGATTGAGGAAAACTGTTAAAAGATACGTACCAGAAAAAATAAAGATGAATTCTTAGAATAATACTTAATACACCATTCTCAATATAATTTTGCCATAAGGTATTAAATAGAACGGCACAGATAGACTGGTTCACTTGAAAAAAACTCGATAATTTTCCACAAACTGGGTCCGTATCAATAGATTCAACTTTTGCAACTAAGAAAAAAATGGGGACCCATCTGTCAGAAGAAAAATAATTCGAATCACGAAATAAAAAGATAAAAATCGACCAGGCTCAAATACAAACGAAAAAAAAGGTTGATTATAAAGAACCAAAAAGTTTTGACATGCAGAGTTATGCTGCAGAGCCCACCGAACAGCGCGCCTTCATTTCGCACGCAGTCATTTAAATTGGACACAGCAAGATTGGAGCCGTGTACTCTTTTCTGATGAGTCTAAAATTGTGTTACATGGCAATGATGGAAGGAAGAAGGTCTACCGACGTAAGGGAGAGCGTTTCGCACAATGCTGCTTTGAAGAGAGGGTTGCTTATGGCGGTGGCTCATGGACTGTCTGAGGCGGTATATCCGCGAGCGGCAAAACTCAACTTGAGGTTGTTACAGGACCACGGCTGCCAACATTAAATGCTGAAAGGTACATTCGTGAGTGCTTAGAACCTCACGTGATACCATACGCGGACTATGTGGGCCCAAATTTCCTTTTTATGCATGATAATGCAAGAGCCCATGCGGCCGGCATCGTCAGGGAATATCTTCGGGATGTGAACATCACAGTTATGGACTGGCCAGCCAGAAGCCCAGACATGAACCCCATTGAGCACATGTGGGACGAGCTAAAAAGACGTGTTAGGGCTCGTCAGCCAGTTGCCCAGACGATGCAGGAGTTGAAAACTGCCATAGAAGAGGAATGGGAGATGATCCCTCAAAATTTCATAGAGCGGTTGATAAACTCTATGCCTAATCGTATGAGAGCTGTGGTAGATGCCCATGGAGGCAACACGCGTTATTAAATTAAACCTTTATTTGATAAAACATGTTTTTTATTCAAAAATCAATTGCCTTTAACAAGGCGCATATCCGACTTGTTAGGCGTAGCTCCATGTCGTATGGTATTCTGAATTCAAATTTAAAACAATACGATCGAAAAAGATGGTAAAATGTATCAGGTTTAAAACTGCATCAACAGTTTTTGTTCAATCTAGCAATCATATTTCGGTAGGGGCCATCGAAACCTAAACTCTAAGGTGGGCCAATAGATGTGTCCAGAAGTGTATATTTCATACAAACTTCCAAGTCCTTGTTTTTCGAAACGAAAGAACCGATTTTAATTAAACTTCATACGCATAAGCAGGATACATATGTCAAAATGTCTAAAAAAAATTTTTTTAAATGTTTTATTTGAAAAAAGATAATTGGAAATCTCTGTTTCTATGGAAAATTTCAAATCGGTCGAATTTAGCTGTAACACTATTTTTCGAAAATGATCTTAATGTGACTTTTTAGACCTATGTATCCTGCTTATACGTATGAAGTTTCATTAAAATCGGTTCATTCATTTCGAAAAACAAGGACTGGAAAGTTTGTATGAAATGCCGTACGTCGTAAACGCTCTTATGATGCATTTTGCTGTTTTTAAGTTCTTGTTTGTAATTTTATTGCGATACAGTAAAGAGTATTATTCTATATGTACAGCTAGCTATTTTTTATCTAGAATCCGAACCTGAATGCTTTCAAAATTGACATTGATTTTCTGTTTCTAACAAATTTATTCACGTTCCAGGAACTAGAGCGTTTAGCTCGTGTGCACGGTTTACCTGTGTCGCCGGGCGAGGCGGGCTGGGCGTCGCCGCACACGGACGACTCGGGCGTGGAGTCGGCGGCCGAGCCGGCGCCCGAGCCGCGCGCGCCGGCGCACGCGCCGCCCGCCAGCACGCCGGCGCCCGCGCCGGTTAGTACCTACAGTAATCTTCTTGTTCGTATCGACACGACGGTACATCTAGCGGATATAAATAGACTCTTATATAACGAAGTCCCCGTCATCGAGATTTTTTTTGTACTGGACGATACCTCATCATCTTCCTGCCCTTATCCCGTATTATTTGGGGTCGGCGCAACACGTTTTTTTCTTCCATTCTGTCCTGTCACTCGTTAAACTATCACTGACTCCCTTTTCTTCCATATCACTTCTCACACAATCCATCCATCTTTTCTTTGGCCTCCCTCTCCCTCTCCATCCATCCACATGTAAACTCATAACTCTTTTAGCAACATGCGTTTCATCCCTCCTCTTCACATGACCATACCAAGACAAACGATTCCCTTTCAATTTTTCAGTCACTGGCGCCACTTTCAAACTTCCCCTAATATATTCATTTCTCACTTTATCCATTCTCGTCACACCACACATCCATCTTAACCGTCTTTAATTCCGTAATCCGTCTTTTTCACAGCCCAACATTCTGATCCATACAGTATGACAGGCCTTATCACGGACTTGTAGATTTTACCCTTCAACTTGAGAGGCATCCGTGGGTCACAAGTTGTTCCCGTGACCTGTCGCCATTTCATCCATCCTGCGTTGATCCGATGTGTTACATCCCGGTCTACCTCACCTTCCCTGTACTGGACGATACCTGGGCTAGGAATTTATAGTCGTCCAGACTAAATTTCGGACACGGCGGACAATCCCAGCGGAGACTAGCCATCGGCACGGGAGATATTATAGTGCAGGCGTGTGTGCGCAGACACAGGCGCACTCGCTCTTCCCTCACTCTCATAGTTCGATGGGACGGTGACACGACAGGGCCAACGGCGACGCTTGCGCACCCAGACACAGGGATAAAGGTAGTAGTGATAGTCTGGTAAGATGTCAATAGCCAGAGATTTGGTCCGGCCTTCTGCCCCTACTAGTACTATCTTCTTCTTACCGTGTCCATAATAATCTAAATGGCATAATCAGCCTATAATGTTCCCACTGCTGGGACACAGGCCTCCTCTCTTCGAGAGGGAGTGGGCCGTAACCCACCACGCGGGCCGAGAGCGGGTTGGTAGATGTCACATGTCTTTGATTTTTTTGGTTCTAGGACATGCTGGTTTCCTCACGATGTTTTCTAAATAGAATCTAAATGGAGTTGGCCGAGAATTCAGAAAAAGTTTATGTAAATATGTCTAACTGTTCGAATGCTTATATTAAACCTAGGTATCTCTTTTTCCCAGGAACTCGTCCTCCCTAAAACCGAGCCTGCATCTCTGATGGAGTTCGGCGAGCAGCCCCCCGACTTGCTCCGCGACATGCCGCCCGCCGAGTGCCTGACCGCCCTGGACGCGCTCGGTACGCCTCCTCAATACCTAGCTCTCGGTACTCACCCATTACTACACAATTATTACTTTATCCAACAGCCCTACCTTACGTCTTTAGAGTTTCTGAAAACTCCCAAGTTTGTAGTAACCGGCAGCAAATATGGCTCAACAAATTCAATAAAATGCTTTGTAGAACTTCCTTTCCGTCACTCGACAATCTCTTTCTAAAGCGCGATATGCCATATTTACGCCCGGATACAGGATTTCTGTATTGCAATTGTGTAAAAATCTCAGCGTGAAAACTTAGATACATTGCTTACTTTGTAAACCTACATTCTAGCAAATAAATTAATTTGAATTTAGGTGAAATAAGCTTGAAGGGAACTGTCAATGCCTAGCATCTGATGATTGGATGGGGTGACTCTGATTACGTTATCAGCTAATGAATGAGCAATAATAACACCGGCTTTACGAGTCCTTTAGCACCTTTTACATAGGTAGGTATAAACAACTTCACCCTTATGGACAAAATTGTATTAATAAGATTATTTCCACAGATGGCCTCAAGCTAGGTTCCTGTTCGCCGCTCAGTCGCGACTCGTGCCTGTCGCTGGGCTGCCTGGAGCCCGACCTGTGCCTGGAGCCCGCGCCGCACCATCTGTTCAACCACAAAGACATTAAGGTAATGTCACTTACACAGCTTGTAAATAAACAATTTTTAAAGAAACTTTTATGACAATAAAACCTTTAATAAATCATTAAAAATTAAATAAAAGCACACATAGAACAGTGCTGGCCCAGTGGTAATGGCCGCGACTTACAAGTTGTAGGTTGTAGGTTCGAGCCCGGACAGGCGCTTTACTTTATGCAAATTAATTCCATCACCACTGCTCTTAAAACGGTGAAGGGAGACATCGTGAGGAAACCGGCATGTCCTAGAACCAAAAATTCAAAGACATGTGACATCTACCAACCCGCTCTGGGCCCGCGTGGTGGATTACAACCCACTCCCTCTCACCGAGACGAGGCCTGTGTCCCAGCGGTGGGAACATTATAGGCTGATTATGCTAAACAAAAGCACTACCAAATCTTTTGTCAGAGTAAAATAGAAAGATTAGATAACAGTACCTGTAGTACACCCACATTTCACCAACAGAAAGATTACTTTCGCTACTATGGCTCGCACATTGAAATCTATGGTGGTAAACAAAAAAAAAAATTAATACTAGGCTAGTTTTGAGTACAAATGAGTTAAGCATCTGTAGCCGAACTAGGCAAAATTTGTATTTCGGCTATCAGCGTCAATCCCCTCGGGTCATTTTACATTTATCATAGCCAGTAACATTAATTTTTACAGGATAATTGACAGCAGTGTTATTTCACATACCTTATTACATTTTATTATGTAGAGTATCAATGCGTGACTTCTCACAAACTTACCATCGAAGCAAGATACGCAATGGGGCCTCTCTAAAGACTTTGAAATAGGCTCCTGATATGTAACAAATTGTAAACGTGCGATGTAAGTTCACGTCTGTCTTTTATTAAGCGTCGTCCTAATACAACGCGACTACGCGATCATCGCGCGAGTAAGCGATGCGACCATCGCGCGAATTAACGTAGCGGCACGTCGGGTCCTGCCCTGCCCCTCACCCCGCTTCCCAATAACGCGACGCGATTATCGCGCGAATTCAATTAGGACACCTATTCGACATCGATATGTTTGATCGCACGTTCGTACGAACTTAGTTCTCGCGAATAGATTACAATCATTTTAGTCGTGCGACCGCATCGCGCGAATGCCAATTAGGACACCTATTCGACATCGATATGTTTGATCGCGGAATCGTACGACTAAAATTCGCGCGAACTTGCGATGATCGCGTAGTCGCGTTGTATTAGGACGACGCTTTATAATTGTCATAATAATTATTAATGTTCATATTGTAACATTGTTTGTTTACAGATGCGACTCTCACCGACCCCCAACCTGCTGAGCAGTGAGGACAACGACGCGGTGCTCAACTTAGCGCAGATAGAAGACCTCATGGACGATGACTCACATAACCCTGTCACATCAGGTAAATACAAGATTACAGCATCGTTGCCTTAGCAGTAACATCCACTGCCAAACATAAACTTGATTATTATAGGCGCAACATTTATAATTATAATCAACACTTCTGGGTGCATCAATATATCCACGATGTAGGAACGTCCAGTGTACCCGCAGCCCGGCTAAGTGACTTATCATTTTACGACTAAATTAGCTTGTTCTCTATACAAAGTGTAACTTAAATAACGCACAACCTCTTAGGGGGTAATTTTACTCATCATTATGAACAACTTTTACTATGTGACCAAACCTGAAATCGTGAAAAACAAAATCTGCTGTTCCCTACATTTTGACGAGTTATGCGAACATAAATGTAGGGGTACAGCTGAATTTTTTTCGCGATTTCAGGTATGGTCCCATCGTAAAAGTTGTTCATAATTATGAGTAAAATGACCCGTTAAGAGGTAGCCTTTATAGTGCTTCTCATACAATAATTCCTTTGTTCTCCAGGGGATCCAATGTTATGCTCATCGCCGACATCGCAGCTGTGCCTCAGCAACGTGGTGGCGGAGGCGGCAGACAGAACCATCTCGGCCATGCTACACGATGACTCTGCCGCCTACCACACTACAGGTAAGGGTTGAACATAACATCTCGCCTTTCTATACCGAAGGGGTAGGCGGAAATAAATTATGATTCATATCTCATATTCATAATATCTTTATTTGCATTCCATAATGTTAACAAGATCTGTACAATTATGGACCCTGTAGGGCACAGCAAAAATGAAAAGTATAATATAAAATTAAGATATGATCTACAAATGATTGGTTATCTCAATGCCAGAATAATGCCCCAAGAGCTGAGTAACCTTCTGGCGTCGATAAGGGGCCAACTTCTGAAATAAAACTCTTTTAGTCGCCTTCACACGCATAAGATGAGATGAGTCTCGCTACTTTGTGGAAACCAAAATTTTGGAACGATTCCGTAACCACATCACTTTTCTTTCCCCAGGTTCATCGTCCCTCATGTCAGAAGGTGCGCTCGGTCTGGGCGGAGGCCTGTCCCTCACGGAGGGCTGCCTACCTTCCCTCCTGCTGGGCGGACCACATCATCATGCGCCGCACTCCCCGCACTCACATCCTCGACAACATTGCTTCGATATGGACCTCGGAGCATAGTGACATCTAGCGGAGATGAGGCAAAGTGGACAGTTTTAATACAGCGCCATCTATTGTACAGAGCTCCAAACTCATTTTTGTATTTTACAGTTCACTGTAAAATAGTTTGCTAAATTTTTTAAATATAATTAAAAGGTACTTTCTAAAAGAACGTTGGTGTATCTGAAATATTTTATAACCACTATAAAAAGACAATCAGTATACCTACTCAAATAGTTACCGTTCATATCAAGAGATGGCGCTGTACAGCAATGTTTTAAATTTCTCCATTTTCATAATAAATGGAGAAGAATTTAGTAGTTTCTTGGCTAAGAGTATTGGTAGCTTTTTTAAAAACATCATTATGAAACACAATTTAGAGATCTCTTCCATAAGTTTGAATGTAAAAGACGAGTACGAGTGCCCTATCTAATAAGATTCTCATTAAGACAAGAGCGAATTGAAATATGCACGAAGTTCCGTACCTACCACTTTTGTTCCTATTCGCATATCCATTTAGAAATAAGACGTTTTAGCACACATCGGACACTTTTAAAAGTGTTTTCTTTCAACTTTTTTAGGTACGGAACCCAAATCGATGTTTTCTAGTGATGATGTGTTCAGTAACAGACATAAGTAGGAGAATGAATGCGTTGAATGATTTCATGGAAATGTAGTAAAAGTTGAAATGTCTTCGGCAATGATATTAAATGTATGAAAAATATTTTCTTGATATCTGATATAAGAAAAAAGTGGCATGGATATTTTCAATCTATTTTAGATAGATACAGACAATTTAAACTATTAAAATTCATACATACATACATGTTTTTAATATTTAAATAAGTAAAATATAAGTTTGGAACAACAATGACACTTTTATCTTATGTTAGATAATAATTCAATGGTTCTCAAAGTTTGTCAAATACCTTTTTTTTTTAAAGGCCATTTGAAAAGTAAATGAAACTAAACAAAGTACGTACATGAACGTACCTATTTACACAAATCGCGACACAAGCAGAATCCCAGTTGATCGAAAGCCAAAGAGTTCATTTTAAATGGATACAAGATAGGTACTTACTATCTTTTCTAACTTTCAACATCTTGAATACTGCTGGACTTTGGGCAAAGAAAAATATGACATATTCCCTTAAAATTTACCTAAATGGTTTTAATCATACAAGCACAACAACTACAACTGATAAATCTGATTTTCGAATGAAGAAAGATTTTTAACACATTGCTCTATGTATTCTGGAGGCAAATAAATAGGTACATTAAATTATATCGGCTGTCAGTTTTAACTAAGTAAACGCATTTTGCTCATAAAATACCTTACTAACTTTTTCCGACATGAAATAATTTATTCCACGCACTTAATAAGTCCAGCAGTATGTAAGTATTTAATAATATTATAGTAAAAATTCTCCATTATTTAGTTAAGGTTTACTTTCTAGAACGATGTGATTGAGTAGTTACCGACTCACTGTGTAGTTATTTTTAAATACATTTTGTTATAAAGTTTTTATTATTATGAACAGCCATATTGTCTATCTGGCATGATCAATACCGCTATTTGGGGGTCAAATGCCCAAAAAGTTTGAGAATCGGTGGCATGGTATATTGTAGGTACATAAAAACCTTGTTTTATTGGTTTTAGCCTAAATTGCTGCAGCTGATTTATATAATATTTTCGTCGTTATGTCTTGTATTTAAACATATTTTTCAAGTGCACATTTTTTGGGACTTGAATTGTCTTCCGGAAAGATGCTATAATTAAAGATACCACGTGGATGAGAAATTTATTGCTTTATGATGTAAAAGGAGAATCTTTATAAAAAAGCGGAAGCCGTGGTACATAATTTAAAATGAAGAAGGCTTTGATAAACATCTACAAATCATTCAAAAAAATTTTTATAGAAGACATAGTTATTAAACAATCAATGTACCTAAATATACAAAAATAATTAAAAACGTCTTTAGACGCAAGATCGCCTTCGCTACATACATATTAATTAATAAAACAAGTATTATATGCTATCATAGATATAGGTGCTATATTTTTTGATAAACACTTTAATGTTATACGAAACTGGGATATTACTACTGAAGGACCATATTTTTGTACAGAATAGACCATTGTGATACAAAATATATTTTTAGATTATATTTATTTAGATAGACAAACTATATTTTTTGTATAAATTAAACTTAGTGTTTATTTCACGAAGTGCCTTGCTTATTAGCCAATTAGTAGAAAAGCTTGATTTTTGTTTCTTAAAAAAAAAAATTTAAATAGATTTTTTTTTGTTAAAAATCTAACACTGGTTAAGAAAAACACTATGTATTTGTTAAGTTTTGACGATGAATTTACGATATTTCATTATATTCTGATATTTTTGAGACTATGTGACTATAGATCGACTATCACTGAGTTGACTATTCGACTAATTAATCCAACAGCTGCAATATATTTTAATATAAATGTGGGAATAAAAGGGCTGAGGTCAGAGAAAAAGTAAAGGAGTATCTTAAACTGGTTTATTATTGTAAATAAACTAGTAAAACACATAAAAATACATCTTAGTTAAAAAATCACGTCTTATCGTTATTACACCGTTATTAAAAAAAAACCCTGTCCTTCTACCTTTTTAAATATCATCCAGTGTCATCCCAAGCATACGTCTCTGGCATATGTTATCTGTCTCACTTACACCTTAGCATTCAGCTCTTTCACACAGTCATGCATTCATCAACGTTCCATTCCTACATAAATGAAAAAACTAAATTAATTAAGTCGATTTAGTCAACTAAGTCATTTTTCGACTATAAATAAAACACACTGTAAGGGTTGCCAGTACCAACTTCCAATGAAAAATACTTATTTTTACTTTTTTTAAATTTTATCTCTAATGATTGAGCAATAATGAATATTTTTAATGAATTTTTAATCATGGCTACTCTGTACAGTTGTTAAGAATTACGAACAAACGTATTTCCTTATGATATAAGAAAGAGAAGTTGCGAATCAGTGAGCCTTATCACTTATTGTTAGATAATAATGATCGTTTTTGTTAATATAATATTATTCTGATCGTGCGCATGTTATTATGTATGTATTAAGTATTTCGCTCGAAATAGACGTTGTAGTTTAGTTCAATGCATATTTATTATAATAGTGTTATGTGATTATTTTTTTCTTTCTTTTAGACAGTCTTTTAAAGTAAATTATTATTTTTATTGTAATATATTTTAAACTTTGTTGACAGAATTGTTTGATTAGCTACATATTTTTGTTAAAACTCATAAGATACTTTTGAGGCAAATTATTCCAAGACGATTTATAATTTATTTATTTCAACTCAAAATGGAGCATCAAAATTTATTAATTAAGCTTGTGACTTAAAGCAATATGACGTCAATTATATTAATTGATAAACCTCAAAATGGCTAACATTTTGAGATGAAATAAGTTAAAAAATATATTACAATTCACTCTTACAAGGGTTGATCCATAATCGAGCGAAACGCGAAACAAAAGATTATATTGTATGAATGTTATTTAATATTGTATGAGATTAAAAAAATGTTGAAGTACAAAAGTGAATAACAATGAATTTACGAGTATTATTCGACTTTTATTGTTCTGCACACCTAATATACTACCTATACATTATTTTTGCATGTTACACAAATAAACTTGAAGTTTCTAAGATCTACTTAAAAAAAATACCTGCCAAGTACATCGTACCACTGACAGTGAAGGGTTCCGTAGTCTGTATGAATATTTACGCATGCACAACTGTGATTTTATCGACATCAAAAATAAATTTGAATTTCTTAATAATTCTCAAAGAAACTGTAAAAAACAAAGTTATAGAATACATTCCATAATTATCTCACAAACTATTGACTTAAAGTTAATAAAGAAGAAACTTAGAGAATTTATCATGATCCAACGATACCTACACACTAAGTGCATTGTTTTTTTTTTCATAGGTTTCCGTTTTTGTTATAAATGTTTGACTTCAAACTGATCTGTGCCAGCCCTAGGGCTAATGAGTTCCATTTTAAGAGAGGCAAAATTCCTCAAGTTTTAGTGTCCCAGTAAACAGTACCAGTATGGAGCCTCGTCACAGGTTATGTCACATCTTCGCTCCTGCCCGTCGTGTAAATGACAGCTGTCCAGGTCGCTACGTACCGTGGCGTGGTGTGTAGGTACGTATTACTAAGGTAATAAGGTTGAAAAGTGGTTTACCGCAAATGTCGGCGATGGTACCTACTGGTCGGACAAAATGTGAGTCTGAAGTGGGACAGTATGATGCTTTAAAGTAGACACCTACATGAAGCGCTACTATTTTGTACCTTTATCTAATGCTCTTAGGATCTTAAACAGGACCTCCTTATTATCATAAAGTATATTAAATTCGAAATTCTCTACAAACTTTAAATGTCCAACAAAAAAAAACCTGACCTAGTACAAGACTGCCCTACATCCCCTACGTACGCCCGTTCTCAATATAATCAATACGCAATTTGACCATGCAAAAATCCTTATTAATTCCAAATGTCGCTTGCATAAAAACTATCGTTAATTCTATTCGGCACACTCTTGCGCACACAATGGACAAGACCTGCGCAAAACGCATTTCCCCCAAAAATTGAACTTGGCAACAATTATTTTTATCCATTCAAGCTGGGAACACAATGGAGCGTTTCAAATTTCGAACGAAATTTGCGTTTTTGCATAAAATGGTGCGCGGCCGGCGCGTGCGCCATTAAAAAGCGTGGTGACCAAGCGATGCGGCGTAATTTTAGGACATCTGTTCTGATTTTCGTCTTACTGTTTTTTTTTTTAAGTTTACAAAATTCTCCACCAGTCAAAAAAGCATATGATAAAGCACGTGACACTTTTTCTGTATGCTCTAAGCGAGAAGACGAGGAAAGCTGAACAACCCACCATGTGAGACACGCAGCTGTAAAGAGAAAGAGAACGTTCTGTGTGTGTGAACAATTTTCTTCGGGGCTTCGAAACAATTTTCTTTTGGGCCACCTATCAGTTGAAGATCGTCTGTCTCCACTATGCACAGTACATAATAAATACAAGGCTTTCCACTGCCAGCTTACTGCCAGTGTTTGACAAATAACAACGAAAGCCTTTGACATTTTAAGGTTCGGGCAATACTTTTTGCGTTTGGCCTGACCGCATGGTCACCCTGAGCCCTATTGTAAATAGCGTATATTGTTGCACCCGATTGATAAAAGCGATAGTTTCCGAGTTTTTTTTACACAAAAATTTAAATGAATTCCCCTATTCGTAATAATAATCCCGGCGGCATTTGCATGAATTCTGATCATGTTAACTGCTATTTTAGTTTATGGGTAACACGGAAATCGATGAAATGCATTGAAAATATTAGTGGGGTTAGTTTGTGATATTGGAAACTGACCGGATTGCCGACTTATTGTTTAGTTAATATTTGACTAAATGTATGCTCAAAATGAAGTCAGAAAATATGCCCGCCTGATCTGATGAGGCAACTCCGCTGTGTTGCTATCCCAAAGAAAAAGCTTAATTGCCACGAGGTAATTAAGCTTTTCCTTTGGGATAGCAACACATTACATGGGGCATCCGGCACTACAGGTAGGTAGGACATGAGTACCTGAAATGCTGAGTTCAAGTTGTTCGAGACGGTAATCTCTGTTATTCTTCCAACTCTGATTATAAGGGGTGTTTTATTGAGCTACAACCTTATTTAAATCGTTACTGAATCCAACGTCACCTCCTCACTCAAACCTTCTTCCACCATCCCTAAACAATGCTCTCTGACAATCTGACAGTTTACGTCAAGCATTTCCAACACATTTGATGAAATTATAATAAAGCAGATGTATTAATTAAGCGTGACATATTATACGGGTCTCTGAGCCAACCAAGATGCTGCATACGACCCCTATTCCGCCTCACACGATCCATGAAGTCGTGAAAGCTACTCCACAAGTAGACGTGGTTCCTGAGGAACCTGCTGTGATAACATTATCTCGTCAGGTATCTTATGCTCATGATATACCTACAGCAAAGAGATTTAAGATACTATTTAAATGTCTGCCTATTAGCGATCCGCTCCTGCTTCGCACGGGTCTTAGGTCTTGGCAAACACCGCAGCATAAGGATATTCAGACTATAATGTTCCCACTGCTGGGACACAGGCCTCTCTGTGAGAGGGAGAGGGCCGTAACCGCTACGCAGGCCCAGTGCAGGTTGGTAGATGGCACATGTCTTCGAACTTTTGGTTCTAGGACATGCCGTTTTCCTCACGATGTTTTCCTTCACCGTTTTGAGGGCAGCGGTGATGAAATTATTTACACAAAGTAGGTAAAGCGCCTGTCTGGGTTCGAACTTACGAGCTACAAGTCGTAGGTCGCGGCCGTTACCACTGAGACACCCCTGCTGAAAACATCGAGGTTTCATTAATATATGTAAGTTTAATATTACTATTTTAATACACATTAACCTTCCGGAACAAACATTATCTAAATGATGGTGAGAACCGCAACAAAATCCATTGCGTAGTTTATAACAGCGCAAGTGCGGGCACACACACCCACAAGAAAAGTGACGTACTATAATTTATAATAATGTAGGTAGATACAGATGATAACTACTATAAAAAAAAAAGACTATAAAATACTTTATGAGCCCCAGAAATATCGCAGTTGAACTTGAAGGCTTATATATATCTACATATATTACTCTATGCATATACATAGTATAAAATAATATAGTCGGTAGCAAAAAACTAAAATACAGATCCCAAGACACCGACTTCCCAAGACACCGACTTCCCAAGACACCGACTTCCCAAGACACCGACTCGACTTCCGAAATTAAAGTTAGTAATAATAAATATATTTTTTAAATATTTTTAAATGTTTTTTATAATTTTTATATTCTAATATTTTAAAATATAATCTATATGTAAATATTTAATGTAATAAAGGGAATAAATGATAATAATAATATTTTTTATTTCTAGAGTGTTTTACAAAATTAATCCTAGGCTAGTTATTTCATAATTTTAAGTTAATTTCTTTTTGAGGTCGACTTAATTTTTTTTAATTACTTTTTTTACTATTGTATAACTTTTTTGTTTTCTAGTGCAAATGGTGCTCTCTAACATGAGCAGTTGGCTGTAAGGTTCCTATTCCCAGGTCGGGCAAAGTGTTATTGGGTTTTTCTATCAGGAATATCTCAGTAGCAGCCGGAGTCTGGATTTGTGCCCGGTTGATGACAATACTCGCCCCCTATTACATGGGACTTAAACATAACTAGCGAAATGTGGGTGTATTATCGGTACACAACTGCCTAACCATTCGGGGAAAGCAGGCGTGATTGTTTGACATTTCCACCCAATACCTACCTCTTAAAATTACATAACAGTCGACCATTCCAGCCGACTCCAGACCTTCCCCTACTCCACGATCTATTGACCCTGGACCAGCTGCTCATCACGAAGAAACTGCGCGTGAGGAATGTGCTATCATTCAGAGGAAGGCGGAACAGATATCTCATCAGGACGTCTAACCAGAACCTGGTCTATACTATTGAAGAGGAGAATAGGTTAGTATTATTATTGCAACTTTATGCAAGTAGCTTCAACTTTGTAACTGACCGACTCTTTGACAATTCAAAAGTGTCTTTGGTTTAATTGAAATAAATGCTTTGAGTTTGAGTTTATTATTTAGTTAGTTAATTTAGTAAAAGATGTCGTTAGATTTAAAAAAATATGCATGTTGGGTCACCAAAAAAGTATTAAAGTACACAGATTCACGTTTACATAATACGTATTTATTCTTTAGTTTCATAATGAGTAACTAATATTGCATTTTTGAAGCCGATGCAGCGATTTTTGAATTTTTGATGATGTATTTTAGCGTCGTTTGTCTCGCGAAATAGTTTTGGTGTTTTTTCGAAGTCACAAGTTTGTGCTGCCACTTGTATAATGTCTTCCACAAATTATCACATATATTTGCCATTATTGACATCAGATATTATTGCCGCGCTGTCCGTAGTAATATATGTATGCTCGTGACTGTACCTACCACATTATTTATAAAACTAATTAAAAATATAGGTTAGTAGTAGTAATTAGTAGGATATAGAGGGGCTTGTGGCTAAGAAATAACAGCCGTACGGGTCGATCGATCAGATTAAGCTACGCTTGCTGCGGTTGGTCCGAGGATGGGTGACCATCTTTACAAGACCCCTCCGTGCCTCGAAAAGCAAATCCGTTGGTCCCGGCTGTCATTCGTGTATTTTTGACAGTCGTTAGGGGTCGTCAGAAGCCCGAAAGTCTGACAAGGATATCGTATCCTACCCAGTGACTGGGTTGTGGAGGTCAGATAGGCAGTCGCTCCATGTATAATACTGGTATTCAGCTGCAGCCGGTTTGACTGGAAGCTGACCTCAATATAGTTGGGAAAAGGCTATGCAGATGATGAATAGTAATTAATAGGATAGTGTAATAAGATGACATTTTCAAGTTTCATTTTCATTTTTCCTAGTACTAATTCCGTTGTATCATCAGCAGCTGGTGGGTGGGCTACTTCTGCTACGGGCTGCGTCCCCTGCAGCTCCGCGTGATGGACGGCCAAGGCACAGAGGTGATGAGGATCCACCGCCCCTTCGCCTGCACTGGCCGCTGCCTACCCTGCCAGCTGCAACACCTGCAGGTGTACTCTCCCCCAGGAGAGCTGATCGGCAGCGTGGAACAGCAGTGGACGGCTGTAAAACCTGTGTATCTAGTTAAGAATGATAAAGGTGAACATTTGTTCTGGATTCGAGGTGAGTTGAAAAGAATGGGTAGACTATTCTAGAAGACATACTGAAAGGATTTATTATGCTGTGATTATCAAATCATCTGCCGAGCATGGTACTTAATACTTAACTGTTAATCTCAGTTATGGACTCACTCAGAGGCGTATCCATTAGTTATATGTTTAAGAGGGCTGACGCATTTTGTCTCTTCTCTCGTTCACAGTGGACCAAATTTTAAAGAATATTAAATGAAAAGATGTTTTTTTTTTTAATTTTATCAATTGGAGAACTCATGAATAATATTAATTTACTAGGTAATGATTAAAAACACATTTTTATTGTGGCATTTAGCTCATCTCAAAAACAGATTATAATACTTATTGAGCGTCAGTGGCGTGCACTCCATACATGCAAATAAGCTCTGCATACCCTGTAGTCCTACACATACATGCCCCTCTAAATGATAAATAACTATAATTCAAAAAAATCATGGTAATTTAGCTTACGCGCCATCTATTGCTTTTTTTGGAACTAACTCGTTGGAGCGGCGAACACACACCGCCGCGCGCACCGCGCAGTCAGCGCTCCCGTGAGCAAAAGCATTACTACGCCTTGCTTATTCTTCATACAACGCATCTCGTGTAGTACACAGCAAAAGTATGACTGTGTGCGTGAAAATGTGTGTGCGTGTTGGAGTTTTAGAAGCATAGCTTACATTACAACCCGTCCAAATTAAGAAGCCGTAAAAGCACCGCTTAATTGTTCATTGCAGAGGGTCGACTTTTTTTAGTCGGATTGACCAAATGACCGACTACCAACTAATTCATTCTTTCGTATTAGTTCGTAATGTAATAAATTGCAAAGTTTTTTCGCCATATTGTTTTTCTTGGCGCAACTGTCGAGTAATTATTTAGCAAGTTTATTGTAAAATATGGAAAATTATACATGTGAGACCTGTGCTGGCGAAGTGTGTTTATATAAATTAAAATCCGCCGCGTTTTCGTCGTTATCTTTTGAGGAAAAAGTTAGACTGATTGCAAAGGGAAAGTGTGCACCCAGGTTGGATTTAACTCGAAGAACTTTATGATAACTATTACTGGCTGACTGGTTGTGTACACACAAACACATTGTATTGTTTCCCTTGCATTTTGTTTACTAATCAAGATAAAAAGAATGTTTGGACCTATAGCGGGTACTCAGATTTAAATAATTTTCACAAAGCGGCTGCTAAGCATGATTCTTCTGAAAAACATCTATAAATAGTTACATTACATTACATTACATTACATTTATAAATAGAATCCTGCTTGAAGTTCCAAGCTTTTAGTAAAGGAAGAATAGACTGAATAGAGACTAGTTTGAATGGCCAGTTAAAGTTAGATATTGAAAGGCACAACGCGAAAGTTGAAAGAAATATAAACATTTTCAAACGGTTGATTGATGTAGTTTGGTTTCTAGGTAGGTAAACAAGAATTAGCATTCAGTGTTCATGACGAATCCAGCTTGTCGTTTAATAAAGCCATTTTTCTGGAACTTGTAGATTTAGCTAAATAAATATGATGGGAATTTGGGAACCCACTTAAGGTAGGTACATCAAGCTGAAAGTGGTCAGTTTTTTTTTTCTTGTGCATACCCTGTCTGAAATCTCTGTGCACGCCACTGTTGAGCGTACACTTATTGCGTTCTATTGAACGCGATATCTGTGAGTCGCTGATTAATAACGCGCCAAATAGCACACACATCACAGTCACTTTTCATCCTGTGGACTAGAAAACTATTAAACATATTATACTAGCTTTTGCCCGCGGCTTCGCCCGCGTGAAGGAGGTAACGGGCACGTCAATAAAGCTCCCAGTTGGCATGATTTTTCCGGTATCTTCATCAATCATCGTCATATTTCAGCCATTTTACACAAAACCTTAATGAATTATACTTCTATAAACCTTCCTCATGAATCACTCCGTCCATTGGTGAACACAGCTTTCAGAAAGACAGACGCGGCGGGGGGATTTTTTAAAATAATATGTAGTGATATTCATCAATAATAGCGAGAAAAATAATACTGAATTTCGAGCGGCCATTGTTGTTTATTCTTTGGCATATTTAGAAACGCTACGGTTTATGTCCACTGTCCCGAAAGTACCTACCTAGTTACTAAAAATTTTGGATATAACAATTCTACTTAAATGTCGCCGGAAGGGGACGCCCTAGGGAAGACATATAGTGATCTTATTGGTGATGTTCTTCAGAAAGGTCAGGTGCGTAGTACTCGCAACCGGCGTGCGTGTATGACCAGATGTATGAATGTAAAAGAGGCAAAAGGAGTAGGTATGTAAGGATCGTAGCAGGTGGCGTTCTGTAGTTTCTGCCTACCCCCATGGGAAGAAGGCGTGAGTTTATGCATGTGTGTATACTTAAATGGAATTAAAGCGTATATAAAATTTGGTGTCTGTACTGTAGACCGTTGAGGAGTTCCTTCGTCTAGAGCCAATCCTGAGTGTAGAATCAGGTCATGCTTATCATAAAAATGCATTGTCTTAAGAACTGAACCGACATGTAAAATGTCAACTCCATAGGATAAGAGGAAGTGGTTTTAATTCAGTTTGCAAGATTCGGCCTAAACAAACATTGCAGGTTAAATAAAAGCTTGTAAAAAGGTTTGCAAACGGTTCGACATACTAATAGAAACTAGTTACCGCCTTTATGTCTCTCTGCAAGGGCAACCGCTTGGTTTGCAAGCATCGAGAGAAGACGTGTACTATCGAGGAAACTTACATCTGACGGATTTGAAAACAAAATCCCGTGCACTCGATGACCACATCTGTTACCAAGCGTTACTATAGCGGCCGAGCGCTGCAAGCAAGAATAGTCCTTATGGTGTATAGATATTCGTTTCTCCGATGGTACCTACTCTGATTTCTGTAATGTGACTGGTATCGAGAAATTAGAATCTTCATGTATACCGCCAAGCAAAATACTGTAGACGAACACTCGGCGGAAATTGAATTGAAATGGAAAAACAAGTATATATAAGGTGTATCTATTCATACACGAAATCTCTTAAGGGGTCGTTGTATTCATCAATATGAACAACTTTTACTATGGGACCAACCCTGAAATCGCGAAATAAAAATCTGCTGGTCCCTACATTTTGACGAGTTATGCGAACATAAATGTATGGAACAGATGATTTTTTTTTCGCGATTTCAGGTTTGGTCCCATAGTAAAAGTTGTTCATATTGATGAGTACAATGACCCCTTAAGAGATTTCGTGTATGAATAGATACACCTTATATATACGCGACGAATTGGGAACCTCCTCCTTGTTTTGAAGTCGGTTAAAAAGAAATATAGTCCCTTCAAAGTCAAATCTTTTATTTAAAATAGGCACTTATAAGGCACTTTTGAACGTAAAAATTGATTCTAGTCGCTCCTTCAAATGAACAACCACAGTAAAACCATTACTTACACCTCTAACCCTGCCCCCTGTTCCTCTAGGTCCATTAATGACGTTGAGCTGTTTCCGCGATGTCCAGTTCGAGATCATGCGTGCAGACGGCAGCCCAGTCGGCGCCACCTGCAAGCGCTGGCAGGGCGTCACGCACGCGCTGTTCTTCCAACCCGTCGTAGATAAGTTCGTCTCATTCTATAAACATAACATTTATTTATCCATCTTACATCAGTCTATCATTATAAGTTTTTTTACCCTATAGCATATAGCTAATCATAAACAATGCATTCCTTGTGAATTGACTCGGAGAACAACAGAATAAGTTCGTCTCACTCGTCATGAGGTTGAGCGTGCGGAGTGCACGCGTCAGCGGCGCGGCGCCTCCCTTAAGAGAGAACATGGCCTGCGATTCTTTCTCCATACAAATGTATTCCCATTATTTCTTCCTGAATAATGCCTCTAGAGCAATCATTAAATCATAAAAACAAGATCTGCTGCAGACACGTCCCAGTCATTTCCTTTTTTTCAGCAACTAATTAGATAAAGAAAATATGACCCTCCTAAAATTACAAAAAATGCCCCGTTTTTACCGCCGTGATTACAGGACAACCAGACAAATTCGAAAAGTTATTAAAATAAAATGGTAGGAAACAAAACATACTCCTCCTTACAACTTTAATGTAAAAAATAATTGAACTGGCTCAGTTTTCGAGGAGAAAAGAATGGAATACGAAACGTCGATCTCGTCAAAATTTTTGTGATATAATCGGTCTGAGTTGCAGCTGTCCCTATCGCACTGATAACTCGGTTGTTCAGGCGCAGCGCGACGGCAATAGTTTCTTCAAATACCTATTTTTTAAATTCCTCGCAGGCCCCATCCCCTCATAAAAGGTTGGTCCGAGCGCGCGGCTCCACGAGCAGTCGCGACTGCCTTCGTCAGCCGTTGTATCCTACCATCAACATCACGCCTGTAATCCCCGAAGGGTAAGGCAGAGGAGTACCTGTAGTAGACCCACATTTCGCCAATAATTGTTAAGTCACAAGTTAGTTGTTGTATATTTTACAAAATAATTCATTTTCTTCCAGATTTGGGGTAGCATTCGAGCAAGATCTTTCAGTGGAGGAGAAGGGCTTGCTCCTGGCAGCTACCTTGCTCATGGATTACATGTACTACGACGCTTGATGTCTCGTGTAATACAATGTATACTAATACCTTGCTTTATTTGCTTTTCCTTCTGTTAGCACTAGGTACGTATTTTAGTAGGTAACTTACGGTGGCCTGCGGTTTAGAGATAGGCGGGTGTGGTCGTGTATTAATGCGTTGGATCCAGGTGAGCCTTACCTACAGGTGCCTACACCTACTGGTGCTTTAGACGCAGTGCCGAAACCAGGGCGGTGCCAGCGGTACCCGGCACAGGGCTCGGACAAAAGAGTAAGTTAGAGTAAGCTCAAATTGACAAAGATGTACTTACCTGCGCTCGACGATGGGCCAAGATTGTCTGGCCTAGTGATTTTGTCGTCATATGAAAATGTAACCCAGGACTTCGCAATGAGGAAAGCGCGTAAAGTAAATTTTTATACATAGGTATTTTTTTATTGCCTTACGGTCTTTACTAGCTATCTCAACTAACGATTTTTTGGTGTCATTTTTGTATTGTATTATTGTGTATTTTTAACCGACTTCAAAAAAAGGAGGAGGTTATCAATTCGGTTGTATGTTTTTATTCTTAATTTTTTTTAAATGTTTGTTACCTCAGTACTCCGTCATTACGAGCGACCAACCGATTTGGAAATTTCTTTTTTATTTGAAAAGGACATATTACATCCAGATTGGTCCCATTTTTATCAAAATCCATTTCTGATGACAGGATTCATGAGGAATTGAGGGAACTCCTCAAATATTATAGGCAAACACATAGTGATTTTGACATTTTCAACAACAAATCAAGCATTTACATTCAGAAAGTATCATTTGGTGAAGTGGAACTGATGGAGAAGACCACAGATGGCCACGGGAACTCCTCAATGATAAGTATTTCACGGGTGCCGATAAGATATCTCGATTAAGATGGTTAAGCGACAATGACGAAGCCAATTTAAATAAATAGTGCTGATGAAAATAGTACCATCGAACTGATCTGATGATGAAACCGGAAGGTAGGCACCGGAACTCCGTAATAAAACAATGTATCCTAGCCGTGTTTGGGCTTACTGGAATTGTCATGAGATGCACTCTGGCTATAAATTATTTTTAACCGACTTCAAAAAAGGAGGAGGTTCGCGCTCAGTTCGTAGGAATCTTTTTTTTTTAAGTGTGTTCTCCGATTACTCGAAGACGGCTGGACCGATTTGAAAAATTATTTTTTGTTTGAAAGGGTATACTCTCTAGGTGGCCCCATAGTCATCAGGTCAGGATCTGATGATGGGATCCTGGAGAAATCGAGCGAACTCTTCAAATATTATAGGCACACACCTAGGTATATTTTATAGTAACTAGTGCATTTGCCCTCGGAAAGCACCATTTGGTGAAGTGAAACTGATGACGAAGACTACAGCTGGTAAGATGGCCACCGGTAGGTACAACTCAATAATAAGTATTTCACGGGTTGCGATTCGATTACTTTAAAATTATTGCTAAGCAATATAAGCTCGTCACAATTTATATGGTGATGTGGAGCTGATGGTGAAGTACCAGGAGAACTCCTTAACAATTAACGTCTCTCCATCGGGAAAAGCAATGTTTTGTAAAAGGTGATGAGCAGTTGCCATTAGGCTATTGTAACTTAGATAAATTAAAAACCGACCCACTAAAAAGTGAAAAATAAAAAACTTTTTTACAAAAAAAAAAAAAAAAATACAACCGACCTCCAAAAAAAACACTACAAAGTGAAAAATAACTTTAATTTCGGAAGTCGGTGGCAAAAACCGAAAATACAGATCGAAAGACACCGACTTCCGAAATTAAAGTTATTTTTCACTTTGTAGTTTTTTTGGAGGTCGGTTTTTTTATTGTAAAAAAGTTTTTTTGGCAAATATTTTCGAATAAACGTTTTATTTACCTAATTTAAACATACTTTTTCATAATTCTAACAAGTACCTATAGTTAAACAAAAGTTTAGTTTTTGGATGAAAGATTTTAGAACTTAGACTTTGTTCATTTTATTGTCAGAGCCAGGTGAGGTTAGAACATTATTTATTCAAGGGCGCAGGCGCAGTTACAGAAGCTCGCAAAGGCCAGTGTCACTGTATAGATGACGTAATAGATTACTTAGATTACTCATAGCACATCATTTTCCCCCTTATTTATCAACGTTGCTTAAAGTTATGTAATAATTAGCTTCTGTTTAACCATACATTTTTTGATTTTTAAATTCTGAGCAAATTATAAATAACGGGGAAATGTTGGAAAACTAAAAAAATATAGAAACGGCTACTAGTATAAACATAGGTAGGTAGGTACCTATAAATCTCTGCATCATCATCTGTCTATCCTTTTCCCAACTATGTTGGGATCGCGGTGGGCCTCCAGTCTAACCGGATGCAGCTGAACACTTAGGTGATGTAATTTTAAAATGTGACGTTTGTCTATGCAACGTTTGAACTAAATTTCTAAATAAGTAACTTCTGTTGTTATCTGTTGACAAGACCTCATAGTAGACCCAACGTTTCTCCGTATTCTCTAGGGCGGAGCGCTAATACAGATCAACCAAGACACTGTCCATCCATCCCAAGATAAATTGACAAAGGCAAAACTAGAATAATTGCAAAAATCACGTTTTCACTAAACAATCACGTTCACATTTCCAATAACAATTTACTTAACGTTACATATTTGTACAACATTTATAAAATCCATAAATAATAAAAATCCAAAGCCATAAAATGCAAAACATTAAAAACATTGCCACCCGATTTTGAACCCTAGGATATTAACATATCGCTTAATTTATCTTAAAAAATAAATAGTCGGACATTAATATTGAAATGAGGGGACATCGTTGTGTTATAGTTTAAATGCATTTCTCCATTTTGTACACGAAAACGACGAAATTCCCCTAAAAATTTCGTCCATCCCCTATTTGCATTGTTAACTTTTTTCCTCGGCAGATGTCCGAACGTAATGGCGCGAAATTTTGACAGCGCGCATAATTTTTGGCGCGAAATAAAACTTGCAAAAAAAACTAAATTACAGGGAATTTACCCAACCCTTTTTTCCAAAGGATTGAATTCAATTATGAAAAAAAAACGGGTAATAAAAGGGTGCGTTTTACAGAAATGGGGAAAAATGTATGTAGGTCACTGTGCTTTAGTGATTTAAAAGTTTTTTTCGCAAATATATAAACGTGGCTGGCGCATGTCCCTTTTCTTCCAAAAAAGCAAGGGTTTAAAAATCACAATAGCTTTTTATAAAATGATTTAGAGAACTTTTTCGCGGCAGATTTGTGAAATTACGTTTTTTTGGGTAAAAAGTGTTTTGTAAATAATAAGGTCGTAGGGCCGCGTGTCGGAGCGAAGTCGGGTGATTGATCGCGTATTGTTGTTTTTTAATAAAAATAAAAATAAATGAGGATGTAGAGATTGATTTTGATCTCGCGTGCATTTTATACGGGCGACTAATTTTGTAAAAATTAATGTTTTGTGATTGGATTTTAGAATTGGTTTTCATTCATCAGAAAAAAATTACGGATTGTCTTTTCTGCGCCTTATTGTATTCCGTTCAGCAGGTAAATTACGTAACAAATTCATTTTGACATCGATTGCTTCATAGGTTCGACAAATTCGTCTGCTCAACAACGTAAATAACTCAGTGACTGTGGCTGAACTGTCAAAATGAAAGGTACCGCGATCGGTTGTCAGTTTATATTTTCAAAGCTAAAATTACTTACATTAAAGGTAAGTAATCGGGTAAAATGTATGCAAGAATTACCTAAACGTTATTGTGATATGCTTACATGAATGAGTTTCTTACATCGAAAGTATAAAAACCCAAGGAAAACGTGTATCATACACGTAGGTACTTATGCATAGGTTTCACCAAATATTTTTCTAACTATAAATCCTTATTTATTTAAGTATGTGTTATTCATAATTTATGTCATGAAATCACATACTTTTTCTATAGCCATAACTTTCCCACTGCTGGGACAGACCTCCTCTCTGTGAGAGGGAGTGGGCCGTAATCCTCCACGCGGACCCAGTGCGGGTTGATGGATTTCATAAGATAAGATAAGAACAAAATATGTTCAAATTTCCAATCAATCAATTCAAAAATCAATCAATCAATGAATCTATCATCAATCAATCGTCAATTTTTCATTTTCAATTTTTTGTTTTTTTTTTGTTCATATCTTCGAATTTTTAAATTTTTCGGTTCTAGGACATGCCTTTTTTCTTACGATATTTCATTCACCTTTTTAAGAGCAGTGGTGATGAAATTAATTTACGCAGTGTTTTGTACCCAGGAGTGGGAGGACAGCGTAGGCTAGAAAAAAAAATGCCTGCCTGGGTTTCAACCCACGACCAAGTAAGTCGAAGCCGTTATTACTGGACCACCACTGTTACTTTTACTGCTAGCCTGCATCATCCAACTGCTGGGCAAGGGGTTCTCTATGACCTCCAGCTCTTTCAATCCAGGGCTAAAGTGGACCACTGATCGTTTGTTTTCTCCAGCTCGTTCCGCCATATTTAACGGGCTCTGCCGCGACGCCTTCTGGCTGCGTCAGGGTTCCACGTGGTGGTTATTCTGGCCCACAGTTCATAGGGCATATGACAGACGTGGCCAGCTCAGTCCCATTTCTGCTTAGCGGCTTTTTGAGCAACGTCGGTAATCTGTGTTTTGGGCAACGTCAGTAATCTGTGTTTTGGGCCACCACTGTTTTACTAATAATATTACTAGCCTATTACTGTCCTACTGGAGATCCTCTTCTCATACAGAGAAGACACGAGCATTGCTCGGTACACCTACATGTACACAGCTACTAGCATCTTTTGACACTCTAATGACGTTGCCAGGAGAGCGCTGTCGGTGAACACGTGTGCAATCGTTTTGTGAAATGTCACTTGAAATGTATTCACAAAACAAGATGGCGGCGCGCGCGAATTCGCATCGCACGTTGCCCGTGGTTACCAAACACACACTACAGTTCAATGCGAGCTCGCAGATTTTTGCGATGCGATGCGAATTCGCAGTTTTGTGTGGGAGCCCTTAGGCCACGCGCCACATTAACCTGCTATATTTTGTTATTAAGTATGTCCTTCAACTTTTGGCCCTGTAGAGGCTGTGACAGCTCAAATGATTCATTAGTTACTTATTATTTATAACTACAACTCCCAAATGATTACGACCTAGGGACCTATCTAATTAGTCAATATCTGAATTAGGTTAGGCAGTTATTTAGGCGGGTGTCACACCTCCGCTACTCGAAACGCGATTCGAGTAACGGAACATCACGCGAGTCAGTTGAATTGAACTGCTGCGGTTTCGCTGCTATGGTTTCGCGGCGAAGGTGTGATACCCACCTCATTCCAGTAATTTCCTGTGGGATTAAACCACATCCGATAAGAATAGTTTTCCTTTTTAGGATGCACTTCAAAATACACCAATACAATACTGCTGTCCTTTAACTAGAAAGCCGTTAACCCTCAAATGGTCAATTTTTACTTTTTTATAGAAAGTGATAGAGTTAAAAATTCTCTAGATATAAATAGTTCTAGAGATATGAACATTTTGTAGGCCGTTAAGGATTCTTTAGGATTAACAGAAAGAAATATTAATTAACGTGTCCAACAATCATTACACCTGATTATCATAGTTTTTAAGTAACAATGATTTCCGCGTTTTTTGCCATTTTCTAGGAAACAACTTTCTGGGCTTAAGGGCCTTCTAGTTAAAGGAGGGCGGGATAGTACCTACACGATTCAATTAAAAAAAAAATGCAGAGGCTTTTTGAGCCTTGTATAGCCAATTTAAAGATCATCGTTAATTTAGTCATGACTATAGAGTGAAGTCGTCTGCTGTTGATGGCTGGTAATAAACGGGATTCTATCAAATTGGACCATAATACATTATCAGCCTTCTCCTTGACATTATGATCCGCTTATTCTAAGTTGCAACATCTAGCTCAGAGATGTTTCCAAGGTACTTAGTTGGCTCTGCTAAAGACGAGCGACATAACTGCATTTCAGCATCAAAAACATGAGAGTCTACAAAGTGAGGTCACTCCAGCTGGGACATGCAGTAGGTATAACAAATTGGGCCAATGCTAGATAGGTTTCGGGTTTCGGGTAGTCCCGGGCCTTCTGTTGCATTTTGTCGTGTCCTGTGACTTTTTCTGTCGTGTCGCGGGACTTTTTCAAACATTTTTCCGCGTCCCTTTTAATTTTTATTTTCTTCGTGTCCTGTCCTGGGACTCTTTAGCCATGACGCGAGAGTTGCTAGATTAATTCGACTTGTATGGCGCTATATAACTTTATTGTATAATATCGTGAAGGATGTAGGTTAAGCTACGCTTGCCGAGGTTGGTTCGTGGATGGGTGACCATCTTTACATACCGAGACTCCTCCGTGCCTCGGAAAGCACATTAAGCCGTTAGTCCCGGCTGTCATTCGTGGATCTTTGACAGTCGTTACGGGTCGTCAGAAGCCCGAAAGTCTGTCAACCAGTCTTACCAAGGGGTATCGTATTACCTAGTTACTGGGTTGTGGAGGTCAGATAGGCAGTCGCTCCATGTAAAATACTGGTATTCAGCTACATCCGGTTAGACTGGAAGCCGACCCCAATATAGTTGGGAAAAGGTTAGGCAGATGATGATGATGATGATCGTGAAGAATGTAGAATAGAAGAGGAAGCGCAGGTTCTAAGCCAGGCTCACCATCAAGGTACATTCGGACGCAGAGTTAGTGCGGCAGTGTTGTTTACTCAAACAAGATGACGTGGGTAACACCTACCTGTAGGTACAGCATGAGTCGTCCCGAAGAGTTATCAGTACAGATGACGTAAATGTGTCACTGTGGTTATGGATTCGTCGTCTTATGGCTTTATTTATGGTACTTAGAAACTATGTACCTATATTCCATCAATTTACAACACGGTTTTTGAGAGCAAGTTTTAGTTGCATAAAGTTTTATTAATAAGAAATTAACCAGGTCTCTGTCTGCGTCTTCGTTTACGTGGAAGTCGACTATAAGCTGTCCTACAACACTCTGCAATAGGTAGCTTTTCATTAATGAAAGAATTTGTGTAATCGGAACAGTACTTCCAAAGATTATCTCTTACAGACAAACAAACAATTTAACATAACATAACATAACATCACGCCTGTTATCCCCAAAAGGTTAAGTCCCATGTAATAGGGGGCGAGCCTATAGCCAGCAACCTGTCTCAAATCCAGATTCCGGGCTGCTACTGAGAAACTTTGCCCGACCTGGGAATCGAACCCAGGACCTAATGCTAGGCAGTAGCGCCTGCAACCACTAGACCAATATTTTATTTCTGTATATTATTACCCCCTTACTAATAAACGTTGTATAGCGTCTGTATAGTCAGAAGACAACGCTTTGTCTTCTTCTTTCGATAGTCAAATTACTGACGACTGAAAGAGAGAAATCAGTGTGTAACTATTCACTAGAAGCCCAATTCCCGTAACTAAAATCGTTCAAAATCTAGTCGCAATCTCATCTTAGCGACAATCAAATGTCAAAAATGTAGGGAAATTAAATAGGTATTTTTGACATATTGAGATTGAGATCAGATTGTGAATGTTCTTAAAATTACGAGAATTCCCCCTCTGATATAATACGTTTATTAGTAAAGAGGTTCGTTAAAACCTGTGACTCATTTAGGACACAAGTGTTTACAGAACTTGCAAATATCAACAAAGTAAACTCATCGTTTAACCTGCGTCAGTAAACATTGTTAAAAATTACTTATAAAATAAACAATTCTATATTAATGGATCGAAAATAATAATTGTAGTCACCCAAAAAGATAATGAAATTACAAGAAACAATTATTAATATTAATTTTTGTTTGTGTTCAATTAACAGGAAACAATTGCATTTTTGTATTAGTAATTCGTTTATTCACAAATATGTTACTTCCAAAGCATAGGCTGTTAACTAAACGGCTAATGAAGCTAGTTGGTTGCGACATATCACGCGTAGGGTAAATCGGTTTGGCCTAGGACAAACTAGTTTGGCCTAAAATTGGGTTTGGCCGGAAACATACATAATATGTACACATCTTGTTGAGTCTGACTGTATCTACGTAGATACAAACATACATAATATGTACACATCTTGTTGAGTCTGACTGTATCTACGTAGATACAAACATACATAATATGTACACATCTTGTTGAGTCTGACTGTATCTACGTAGATACAAAAGTATGCCAAACATGTCCGTAGTGCATAAGCTTTAGGAAGCTTATTTAGTTGTAAGAATTAAATGACTTAAAAAATGAAAAATGAGTGTTTTTTTTCTCGTTTTCGTGTCCTGTTTAATATGCAATTAATGGGTATTAGGCCAGTATCAGATTGGTCCTTATGGAATTGGAATTAATCCCGGATTCAACCCATATTATCCCACGATGTCAAAATTAAAAAAAAAACAACTTTTTTTTGTTCTGGAAATCAAGAAAGTAGATTCTAAATATAATTATTTGCGCTTATTTATATATAATTAGGTATATATTATTATATTTATAGTTTGTAATAGGTATATGTGTATCTTTATATTTAAATAAATATGTATTCCTGTATTCCACAATTTCTCATAACTGCACCTACCACTGTTTGTCTCTGCATCACCCAAAGGTTGACTGGTAGTAAATGCCTATGGCATTAAGTCCGCCTCTGTACTTTTCTGTGCATGAAGTATTATATAAATAAATGAGACGAAAGTAATTTTTTTATACTTATGAATTTCATATAGGCTGAATTTCAGGACCGCACCTCAAATGGGGCACTGGGAAAATATGCCTACGGGTTTTGTATGTGGGGCATACTAAACACTGTTGTTGTTTTTGTAGTAATTTATTTTATATTCACAAAATTATAACAAATTGAAAAAAAAAAAAAAAAACAATACAACCATTATGGCTTCAAAAAATAATTCAGATGCGAGAATAAGATTATTGCCCCTTCCACGTGCGTGCGTAAAGATGTGGGTGCACTATAGGTACACCTCTGCCTAACCCTTCGGGGAAACAAGGCGTGATGTTATGTTATGTTGTTTTACCTTATGTAAAACTTGGCTATCTTGTCTTAAGCGCATTTGGATCTGTTTAAGTTAAGAGTTCAGCAGATCGAGTCGGATTAAATAAATGTTAAGCTACGCTTGCCGCGGTCGGTTCGTGGATGGGTAAAGCACGTTAAGTCGTTGGTCCCGGTTGTCATTCGTAGATCTTTGACAATCGTTACTGGTAGTCAGAAGCCCAAGTCTGACAACCAGTCTTACTAAGGGGTATCGTGTTACCCAGTAACTGGGTTGTGGAGGTCAGATAAAATACTGGTATTCAGTGGCATCCGGTTAGGTTAGAAGCTACCCCAACATAGTTGGGACAAAGCTAGGCAGATTGATCTACTTATTCGGAATGAGATAAATTAAACCTAATATGAAAATAACTCAGAATTGCGAATGCATCGCCTTTACGTGTGTTTTGTCGTCTACAAGAGTGTACCCCTAAAGGAAAACGTCTCGTTTTAAATTACTCATCTTAGAAGCTATGTACTCTTTACCTACTAATGTATAATTACGTAGTATTCATTGATTCATACTTAAGTAATTGTTGTTCAATGGAAATGTTTCAATGAATTTTAGGAAATCCTTTTATTAAGAGTTTCGTTGTCTACTTTTGTTTCTCTGCATGAACACGTACCTGCGTGTAGATCGGTAAGTGTGGAAAATACTACCATAATTCTCCCTGTTTGTGGTCGGCACAACATTCTTTTTCTTCCACACTTCTCTATTACTCAGTCGTCATCTCGGTAGTCACTCCCTTTCTAGCCAAATCGCCTTTCACAGGACACAATCCATCTATCGTTACTCTGAAAATATATTGCCAGTACTTTTTTTTAAGTTATCCTACACTGTCCCACTGACCGCTGGGCAACAGTCTTCACGCGGTGGCTGCTTGAGGACGGACGGCGTCGCCGAGACCAGCCGGAGAGTTGGCGAACCGACCTAGACGCGTACGGCAAGGGTTGGATCGAGGTGGCTCTGGAAAAGGATGTCTGCCCATATTTAGATTGCAAGAAATTGCCAATGTTTAGAAATACTATAGGGGACAGGTGAGGGGGCAGGGGGGGTTGTCATACTTTATTGAACGTCACAATCGTTAAATTGGTTTACTTGTTCTAAATAGAGAAGAAACTGATAATTTATCTTACGTTTTCAAAAAGTTTTTAAACTTTTCGAAAACGTAAAATCAAAGTTCCTAAATTAACTAGGTACAGATTTCTTTTTCAAAAGTCTGACAATATCTGTAAAAAAATAAACAACAATATTGCAATTTAACAAAAAAAAAACTCAAATCCAAGTTCAAACGACAACGAAGCGTGTCGGCCCGCGACCGGCGGGTTAACCCGTGTAATGTTGACACTGTCAGCTTAACCCCTCGCCTGCTCCATGTTTTGCCATGTTTTTTTAACATTTAACCCATTTTTCAACAATTTTACTGCATTTCCCCCACGATAAGTTTGACAGATGCGACACCCAGCAACCCTCGTGAGCCGCGATTTTTAATGGATGTCGATCTTTTTACAAAAAACGCACATTTTTGTCAACTTTTTTTTATTAATCTAAAGCTGACAGTTGACGCGGATATAATCTTTAATTAAGACCATTTTTGGTGTAGGTTTTTTTTTATTTTCAAGTTAGGGTTGTAATTGTATGATTTATTTATAGATTATCGCCCTGAATGGTTTTAGCAGCTTTTATTGTCCTAATTATGATGTGGAATTATGATTTTCTTGTTGATCACCGTGGTTATTTATACTTGGAATTCTATTTTTTTATATAATATATTAACAAGTACTTAGGTACTTAATTTCCCTGTTACCACAATAGTTTAGACGTGTGTATTTAAGTTCTTGCATTCTTTAAAAGTATAGGCAAGTACCTGAGATGAGCCAATATTGATGTTACTATTTATTTTCTTTTCTGTTAAGTACTTGGTACTTGTTGACAGGCCTACACTGTCCTCCCATACTTAATAACAGTGTAATTTGAAAACATTGTAAAAACTAATTATTTTTAAATAGTAACCGTGGAGTTTCTTGCCGGTTCTTCTCCATAGGAAACGACCAATTGGCACCGTGCACCTAGCTTCTGACATAATCTTCTTCATAAGTGCCCGTGTAGGCTTATGTGAAATAAAATATTTTGAATTTGAAAAAAAACAATTACTGGACTGTCCTAGTTAATACCACTCATCGGCAACAAACAGGGCAACAATAACAAATGGATTTGTTTACTATTTTAATACCTATCAAACATAATAAAAATAAATAAACAACTAGCTTCCAGTAACTGGGTTGCGGAGGTCGGATAGGCAGTCGCTCCATGTTAAATACTGGTATTCAGCTGCATCCGGTTAGACTGGAAGCCGACCCCAACATAGTTGGGAAAAGGCTAGTCAGATGATGAGCTTCAAGGAATCAAATCGAAGTCACCGACATCTTTATCGTAAGTCAGAAACATTTCCACAATACACACTTACTATGCCCCAGACTACCGTTTGACTAATCCAGTTAGTCTTGAGCCTCTCCGAAGAATATGGAGACCCGTAAGAACTAAAAAATAAAAGTACTTAAGTACCAGCCTGTAATGAATTGTCTCATTCAGGCACATTCTTATAACATCGGCAGTCCGAAATTGGATTATCCGATGTATTCTGTAAAATTCTCAAAGTGAAAACTTATGTGAAGTGACCTGTCATTCCACCTGATGTTAAAGATTGCCACTATTGACAGCTCACTTCAAGCTCACTTTACCTTTTTCACGGTAAGATATTTACAGAATATATTACAGAATAGGCTGCTTTTAATTCTATGAACCTACAGTTAGCTCTCTGGCAAGCAAGAATATATTTTTAGCCACATTGCGCTCGTTTCTTATATAATACATACAATAGTCATGCCGAACTTGTAATACGTGATTCCGATACGTGATTATATAGCAAGGAAGGAGTAACCCCAGGCGATGCACTTGCCACGCCATTGTAAGACCACTGCACCACTACCCATAATAAACAAACTAAAAACACAACAAGAAACTACCCAATGCTGGTATGCAGAAATTCTGCCTAAGGCAAGCTCAAAAGCCTACGTCAATAGTGGGATAAAATGAGTCAAATAGACACAGCATATGGTTACTTTCCTCAAGACAAAAAATCATACCTAATCATTTCCGAGAACGATAAACAAACAGCTCAACAGATTTTCAAGGAGATTAGCATAACCATCATAACTGGATCACGCTTCCTTGGTAATTATATTGGCGAAGGAAAAGAAAACTTTGCAAATAAAAAATTAAAAACTGGCTATCTACAATAGAGAAACTTTCACTTATCTGTAAAGACACCCCAAGCTGCCTACACTGCCCTCACTATAGGAGCTCAATTACAATGGTCATTCCTATTATGAGTCTAGATAACGTAAACCAATCATTCGAACCACTAACAAACGCACTGCATACCAATTTTTCACCCACTGTTCTAGGAGGCCATATGAAGCCCCTTGAAAGCCCTTGGAAGCTGACTTACTCTCTCTACTCGTTCACAAATGTGGTCTAGCCACGGATAGCAATGTGGTCTAGCCACGGATAGCAATGTGGTCTAGCCACGGATAGCAATGTGGTCTAGCCACGGATAGCAATGTGGTCTAGCCACGGATAGCAATGTGGTCTAGCCACGGATAGCAATCTCCGCTCTATCAAAAATGACAAATATAAACTATATGTTCAAAAAAAGGTTGTGCAATCCTCTTAAGCGCTTTGATAGAAAATACACATATGGACCTCTCTCAACATCATAAATCCCTTAAAGATGCACAGATAGAAAGCCGCAAAGAAAAAGACACTCTCTATGACGAACTCTTGGATACCAAAGACAGGTGAAGACAAGAGAGGAGCGATTGAACGATTAATTTCGACAAAAATTTCTAACTGGCTATCTATCATACCGACCAGGGGCGAAGCCTTCATACAACCCGATTCCTATCGGCTTCCCTTTGGGACAACCACTCTTCTTAATGTCTACTATTGCCAATTAATATGGTACACCTGTGTGTGTAACTGTGTATCACATCACATCACATAAGTATATTTAATACCAGTTTAATAAATCATAAGATTAAAAACCTACAGTTTTTTTCTGAGTTTATGAGAACTGGACAATTTTTACTTCGGCTTCCCTCTAATGATGATTGTATCTGCGCCACTGATACCGACTAAGAATTTGACCATTTCGATCTATCCCCATTAGAGTTCAGGGACGTACTTGCATTACGTTACCACAGACTACCGTCTCTATGCCAAAATCATGTGCGATGTGTGGCTGCGATGAATTCAACGTTGATCATGCTCTATGTTGTAAAACCGGTGGTTTAATAACTCGTCGTCATAATGAAATTAGAGATTTATTGCAACATGCATTGGGAAACGTAGTCAAAGAACCCATCATCTCCGAGGGAGACTGCGGACTTCGTGTAGACCTTTCTTGCTGGGGCGTTTGGAATGCTCAGAGGGAGGCGTTATTTGATATCCGAGTCGTAGACACTGACGCTCCATCTTATGTTTCACGCCCTGTCGCCTCTGTACTAAAATCCGCCGAAGAAGAAAAAAGAAGGAAATATTCAAACGCTTGTGAAATGCGACATGCAACATTCACCGCCTTGTTGCATCCGTTGACGGATTCTTCGCTCCACAAATGTCTACCTTCGTAAAACATCTTGGAGTTGCAATCGCTGACCGCTGGAATAGGTCCTTTAGCATAGTGATGGGTTGGCTAAGATCAAGAATCATCATCTTAATACATAATCCGTGCAACTAACATGTACATTCGCGGCACAAGGCAGAAATTTAAACAAATAGCCAAGTTATTCGGCCTCAGCGATGGAGCAGCTCTACAGACAAGACTGATGTGGATGCGGCCGGTGAACTGAGAAGACGTCGATTGCATAAATTCGCGATGGATAAATGACCTACTTTATATATTTTTTGTTTCGATTTCCTGATGTACTATTCAATGTACAAAGTGCTTCGTTGTATGTAAGCATTATCTATTCTAATCTGAAATTAATATATTGATATTACAGAATAGGCTGTAATTCTGTAAGCACTAGGTACTATAAGAATGATGACCTTCCATCATCAGCTACGCGCTGCCATCTTTCAGGCTCCAGTCTCATTTGTTTGAGGAACACTAAAAACTGGTGGATGCCAAGCTTCACAGCTTGGCTCATCGCCGCAAGGTTGCCTGCTTGTCGGTCTTCTACAGATTGTACTTCGGTGAGAGTGCTCAAGAACTCCATGACCTCATTCTGCCGGCCCCCTTCTACCATCGGACATCTAGACGCACTGCAGGTTACCATCCTTACCTAGTTACTATTCCACCAATTCGCACTAAGCGTTTCCAAATGTCTTTTGTGATGCGCACAGCAAAGGAGTGGAACTCTCTGCCTGCGTCTGTGTTTCCGAACGCATACAACCCCGATCTCTTCAAAGTGAGAGTGAACAAGCTTCTTCTGGGTAAGCTCGCTCCATGGTCGGCTTTGTCTCTGTCACTTCTGACCTAGAGCCTCTGGTCAAGAGCAAACCTATCATAAATTAAAAAAAAAGGAACGACTACTTGGTGATGTTGACTGAGGAAGCTAGATGATGCAGTATCTCTTTTAAAACGGGGTAAATAAAATTGATTCAAAGTAAAATTGCCATTGCATACAATATAACAATAGTAAGGTTATTTATTATAATGAGTCGTTGTGTCCTCTGCAGTAATTGTTTATTTACACCTTTAGGGTTGGTTCACTTTCTATGAAGTTTAAAGGCAATGATATTATAATTATAAAGAGGTTTTGAGGAGAGAAAACTGACTCATTTCGTTTTAAATAAAAACTCAACAATTATTTGTATATTTAATTTATTGAATACGGTAGAAATGCTTCGTAGTAATTAATGGAAAACAAATACATAACAAACAGACGGAGCTAGGAACATATACCGACCGCAGACCACAGTGTAGCCCTTATTACTGAGAACAACTTAAATTAACTTGTCATTTTTACTTGGACTATTTAAATTTTTAACTTCGAAAAGGTGACAAACGGACTTTTTCCTTGTAGTAATTTTCCGTCCCCAAAAAAATATGTACTCGTATTATTTTTTTAATGCAGTAAAAATACTTGTTTAATTTCAAAGACAACACTTAAGTTTTTTTTTTGTGTCGTGACAATAATAATAAGTTCTACAAAATGGCAGCGGCATAAGGTTTGGCTTTCTCCTAAAGCCAGAATATAATTCTCTTTATATATTTTAAAATATAATTTTATCCAATGTGGACGCCAGAAGTTTTTAAACCGCTATTGCAATTTAAATTGAAAATTAATCACGTAGGTTCTCCTCCAATTTTATGTACTGTAATTTCCTAAATATATATTTTATATATTTTCCAACGAATGGCTATCCACATTAGTAAAACTTTTTATAAAATAATTTGACTAGAAACAACACAGTTTTTTTATATAACTCGAAAAATTATTTTCACGTTTTACAAAATACAGCCGCACTAAAAATCTGTTAAAATTAAAAATAGGAACGACTAGAACGAATTACATTATTTGGAATGAAGGAACTTTTGTATAGAGATCATAACGTTTCTGTCAACATCAAATATTTTTTTTAATAATAAACTTCTTCAATATTTGAAATTGACAAAATAAGTAACAAAGTTATCAGGGATTTACCTCAGATCTTCACAAAATATTAAAACTTTGATCTGAAATCAACCACGAAAACATTCGGCCACTTGTTATTTAATACTTAACTACTTATATTAACTTAGGAACTTATTATTTTTGCAAAAAATATTTTAAGATTTTACTTAATATTTATGTACCTGTTTTTTTTCAGTATTTTTCATTTTGTGTTCTTTCACAAACAATAATTTAAATCATGTAGGTACGTATTTCAATTTGTTTTTATTCTTGTAAAGCACGTAATGGTAGTTTTATTTGTCAAAGTTGATTTAAAAAAAAAAAAAACATTTTTTTTTTCTCATAAACGTTAATAACTTATTAAAAACTGTTTATTTTTATATAAGACGCTGTAGATTTGCGTACCTGGGCACAACATTCATTTCTTGAAAGAATAATATTGTTTAGAAGGAAATAATAATCCTACCCAAAAATATAACTCAAACTTTAAAAACTAAAATCATTTTTTGCAATAACAATAATAAAAGCAAGTCTAATACTTAAAACGATTTTGAAAATAATAATACAGATTATGGTTCGGAAAGCGTGCGACTGTATTGCCTGCTTCTAAGCGTTGTACTTGAGTGAATTATTGTTAACTATTAATATCACTCCTGTAAACCTTTCAGCTACACTTAATAATTAATTTGTACTGTTTTTTTATTATTTGTTTACCAAACTCCGATACCTTACACACTTGGTTAACAAATTTGTACTATTATTGTTACATTGCGGACGTAGCTATGATAGGACAGACGGACAAATATTATGTGTCTGTTTTACACACATTTATAAAAACTTTTGATATAAGTAGGTATATATGTTTTCTTACATTTTAGTCTCGGTAAAGAGTAGCAAGCTAACAAAAACTGTTAGCACCAAATGATTTGTTAAATAAAAAACTTTTACATGTAAAGGATATTAGTTTTTAAAACTAGTTTTTGTACTATTTTTATTGTGATTTTCTACCCTTATTAAGTATCCCAAAATATCATAAAAAATACCCCAAAAAGGGTAAAAACTACAATAAAATTAGCATTTTTCATATGACCAGCATAAAAAGGTTTTTTAATCCTGCAAAATGTTTTTTCCCTTTCTTTAATAAATAATGCAAACAAATGAAGGAATTCTAATTGACTAATAGCGAATGTTTGCTCACAATAAAATTGCCAGTAATAATTTATTTCACGATACTGAATTTCTATGATTTCCATAATTTGTACATTTTCTAATTATTTTTGTTTTGAGTGTCGAAAAATATACTATTTTGGTCAAATATACATATTCCTATAAAAAGTACTATCTATTGTTTTTTCTTGTCCACTAAATGTGTGTTCAATTTGTTATGTGGATACAGTTTTCAGAATTATACACAAATATTATCCATAAATGCCTATTTTATACTATACATGTAATATAACTGATCTAATATAATAAAATTATCTTACGGGTCATTAAATGTTTTCCCTACTACTTGATTAGCACTGAATATACGTATATGTGAATATTTTTTGTTACAATATATATTTTTATATCTAAGTAATTTCCAACAACATTACAACAGGAGATTACTTATACCTGTTTCCTATCTTAGCTACGTCCCCAACCTTAATTTTGGTCTCCACACCAAGTACAACGCGTTTGGGGAAACAAAATGTCTCGAACACAATTTTTAATACATTTTTTTCACTACATCCAATGACATCGATCTGAGTGACCGTCCATTCTCCAAATATAATAAAAACCCGGCATTCTCTACTATTGTTCCACGAATGCTCATAGAAAATGGACGACGACTTGAGATCTTATCACGCGTACAATTGTATTAATTTGTTATTATTTAAAACGTTATTAATATAATTTGTTGTATCGCGCGCCCGCGTCTCGGCTCCGTGCAAGGTGTCGTTTGGCTCTGCATCCAGGAAGACTAATAGGAAGATGGATCTTCAAAATAATTTCTGCCCTTATTTTGAATTCTATGCCTAATTTTGACGTTTTGGAGTAGCAAATTCGTTTTGGAACTATACGTAGGAACTTTGAAAATATATTAGTTCATTAGACATCTAGGAAATTCGTTGTCAGCAACAAGAATTTTCTTCGAAAAACAGAATATTTTTTTTTAATCGTTAATACTTTGTTTCATTTTCAGTTAATACAAAATTGAAAATGATTTTTTCAATTTTTTGTTAATACAAAAACAAAAATGATTTTTGATTGTAACATTAAAAATTTTCTTTTTAACAATGAAGTAGATAAGTACTGTTATCATATCTCCGTATCTGATTACGATTTATTGGATTACGTAACATTGCATAAGGACTATAAGCGTAGTTACTCTATTTCCTCATAAGGTTTACCCTCATAAGGTTTACCCTGATCTAAAATCACAATTATTATTATAACAATCAGGTTTAGCTTACCCTATCCGGAGCCGTTACGAGAGCGACCTCTAGTTTCTTTAAATTTAAATTACAACTTACGTACATACATAGGAACTTTCTTTAGAAGCTGGCATGGTTTGTACAAGCTAACCTCCACACTGATCTACCAATAATGAATTATTTAAACAAACTTTGTTACCATTTTACCCATCAAATAAGTCTTGATTATCAAGATAATAATATTGAAGCGACGCCCGCCTCGCTTCGGTCTGCAGTAGCCATGATGTTATTAAATGTTCAGTCTTTCTTGATGGCAGTAAATATAACTATTAAAAATGTACATCTCAAAATCCTGTTTTCAAAATATTATTTTAAATTTAAAGCGGTTTTATAACTGTTTAATATTCGTGCAGAGCGGAGCGGCGCGTGCGCCGGCAGCAGTAACACATTATGTTTACGATTACAATACAAATAAGTTTAATGCAGCGGGGCTTTCGGCGGGGCGCGCCAAGCTCAGCCCGCGCGCGCCCCAAACAATGACCCGTATATATAAATATTGGTGTGTTACACAACAAAACCCGTCTGACCGAGCCCCACGACCACATATCTAATCAAATTTAATACTAAATTACGCTTAATGTTGATCACTGCCCAATGGTACGTATCTTTGTGCTTTAAGTCACTCGTAGACAACAATAAATAGTATCGAGTAGCTAACATGAGCGCGCGGCCTCCGTCCGGCGCGGCGAAGTAACGCACTAACTATGTTTGTACTTTATTGTAACTCCAAAATATCATTTATACAATAACAGCTAATATAAAAACTAACGTCGTGAGGTAGAGCGGTTGTCGTAGTACTACGTGGCATGCGCATGCGCTAGTACAGTGGGGGAGACGCGCGGTGACGTCGCGCCGCGTCGCGCGCAATACGCGCGGGCGACCGCCCAGGTGTCGCGTCTGCCGGCGCTCCTCAGTGATCAACATCGCACCGGTACTACGACGCTATCGTGAGTGCGCACTCACTGATAAAATACCTTTAAATAATAATTACTCCTAGGGTGTATTTCTTCTCCCGATCGAAATCGACGTTTCATAAACTCGTCTCGGACCGACCCGACGGAACATCGAGGAGATAATAATAAATAATCGAATTTATAAGCGGCAACGTTTCATATATCACCCGTTCAATATAATTCTCAATATATGAAGTTAGACTCTGACAAAAAAGAGGCCGGGGGCCGCCGCGCGGTGTGGCGCTCGAGCGGGCGGCCGCAGCAGCTTCTCTCTTTACAAATTACGTCTCATAATATTTCAGCAATCGCTTGAAGGCACACAGCGTTAAATGTAGTTAGTACAGTTCAGCGATCGTAGGCGCGCGCACGCGGCGGTGTAGTCGCGAGCCGCGCGCGCGCGCCGCGTCCGACAGCCGAGCCGACGTCAGCGGCTAGGCCGGCGTCAGCGTCAGCGTCACGGTGGCGCGGCGAGTGGCGCGTCGTCGCACCGGCAGGAATACCAGCGCGGGCACCAGGCTCAGCGCGCCGCCCGCCTCCTCCACCACGAACGGCTGCATCGTGAGCGGCGCCTGCGGGGCGCGCGGCACGGCCAGCAGCGCGCCCGCGCCGCCGTGCGCCGCGCGCAGGTGCGCCTCCAGCGCCGCGAAGCCCTCCGCGCGGAACTCACAGCGCGAGCACGAGTACTGCGCGTCCGGGTCCCCCTCGCCCTCGCCACTCTCGGGGCCCCCCTCGCCACCCTCCATCTCGCTGCCGCACACGCTGCCCGGTGGCTCCGGTGGCATCTCGGGCGGCTCGTTCGACTGCTGCTGCGCGTGCGCGCGTTCGTGCGCAAACAGGAACGCGAGCACGTCAGTGGTAAATGGACAGTACGAGCAGGCGTAGGGCTTATCACGCGTTAGCAGGTCTAAAGGCCGCGGCGGTGGCGGTGGTGGTCGCGCAGGTGGTGCGTGCTCAGCTAGTAAGTGCGCCCGCAATGCCCGCGGGCCGCGGAACCGCCGCGCGCACAGCGGGCAGGGCTCGGCGGGCGCGGTGGCGGCAGGCGCGGGGGGCGCGGGGATGCCGTGCGTGTTGTGTTTGTGCACGCGTAGGAAGTACTTGCTGCACAGCTCCTTGTGACAGATGTCACACGTGACGCCGCCGAGCTGCGTGCCGCTCTCCAGCGAGATGCCGTGCATGCGCTGCATGTGCGTGCGCATGAAGTACTTATTGCACAGCTCCTTGTTGCAAATCTCACAGAAACTCGAGCCGGAAGAGGATGCTCGTCTCTCGTCGGGGGGTGGAGGCGAGGCGGAGGGCGGGCGCGGCCCCGGGTCGTTCGGCTCGTCGGCGAGCCGCTCGGCCGCCAGCTCGTTCAGTTGAGAGATCATCGTCTGCAACTTGCGCAGCTCTTCACTCGCAGATCCGGGTGACGCAACACCGCGCTCCTCTACGATTAGATTTAGCGGACTCGTTTGGCCGTCTCGTAAGGCTGCCTCCAGCTCATCTTCGCATTCTCTTTTAACTTCAGCCATTTCTTCAGGGTCTAATGGCGGTGGCAGCGAATGTGATCGCGGTGGCGTGTCGGGTGGTAGTCCTGACAGCGCGGGTGGCGTGGTGAGCGGCGTGGTGAGCGGCGTGCCCAGTGGCGTGCACAGCGCGCCGGGCGGCGTGGCTGCCGGCGGCGAGTGCTCGTGGACGGGCGAGCGCCGCACAGGCACGCCATGCCGCCGCTCTCGATGCGTCCGCAAGAAGTATTTGTTGCAGTACTCTTTACAGCATATTTCACAGAATGCTTCTGGATTAACAACACCTAGCCGGCGCAGTGCATCGGGCTGGAAGCCGCACTCACGCGCGCGCCGTGCCGAGTCTGGTGACAGGCGGCGTGGAGTGCCACCCGACTCCTCGTCGGAGGAGCGACGTGGCGGTGACGGCTGTGCGGGCGGTGGTGGTGCAGGCTGCGGGTCACCGCCGTCATAGATGCCGTGCTTATTGGCGCGATGGGTCTTCAGGAAGTACTTGTTACAGAACTCTTTGCAGCAGAGGTCACAGTATGCCTCAGGGTTGAAGATGCGCGGCGGCTCGTGTCGCGGCAGGAGTCGGAAGGCGGCGAGAGGGTCGAAGGTGGGGAGGCCGAGCTCCCCGAAGGCGAGCGCGCTCTTGTAGATGTCGGCCATCTTGGCGTGCAGGTCGAGGGGCGGGGGCGCGAGGTGCTGCGGCTGCGCGCGCGTGGGCGCCGCCTGCTTGCGGCGCTTGCGGCCGGGGCTGCTGCCGCCGCTCTCCAGGTCCAGCTCGCGCTTGACCGCCGGCGCGACAGACATCGCGTCACCGCCGCATCTGGAACGATACAGACAACACGTTACTATTGATGCAGAGTTGCACAAGACATGGGATTTTATGGCGAGGGTCCAAATATATTGCGGAAATTAAAAGTGATAGCTGTTTCAAATATTAGACGAACTTTGACCATCTGAGTATCCGATTAAGGAATTTAGCCTCAGTTTTCTCAATAAAATTAACATTAAAATTGTTACTCATCTTTATCAACATCGACAGTTGTAAATATTCAACAATTTACAACAAAAAAAACACGCATTGTTACAAATTAAAATTAAAAAAAGAATTATTAACAAAATGGTGTTTTACAAACGTTTTAATTTTTGCACAAAGAAATTAACCGCACCTTAATTTGCTTTTCTTCTTACAAAATACCATAGAACTATTGTTAAATTAAGGTCTACAACTTCTACAAGTAATTTTCTAATGAATTATAAAGCCATAGCCGAGTCTAATTATTCATGGAAATAAATATTTAAACACAAAAACAATTATTCTTGCTGGAATCATAAATTCACCATCATTGAATGCAGTCATAATAGGTAGACTTTAGATGAGTAGCCCTATTGAAAGCGCAGACCCAAAAAAAAAACCGGCCAAGAGCGTGTCGGACCACGCACAATGAAGGGTTCCGTATTTGGAATGAATTTATCCCAAGAACAAACTTAATTTTTAGTTGAAAAAAAGTTTTCCCATACAATCGATGTACTGACCGTGACGTATATATCATACGTTACGGTCAATTATACAACTGCAAATGTAAGTTTGTAATCCCAAAAGAAGATTTTTTATGTAATAAAACAACAAATTAACGATTTTCGGACTTTTTCCTTTAAGCTGTGAGACCTTGCTTCTTGCCAAATTTCGTGATTCTAGGTCAACGGGAATTACCCTATAGGTTTTGATTTATATGCGAGTATCAAAATATGTCACATAAATGGCCATATTTTTTTTTGTTGCGTTGACTTAGAAGCTTGATTTTAGAGCTCCAAGGGACCGTAGACCTACGTACTTGATACTACGTAATTTCAACGTGAATACCTCCACGCTTTCCTGAGAAAAAGGGTCTTGACAGACAGACAGACGGACGGACGAATGGTTCAGTTTTTTGAAGTACGGAACCCTAAAAATGGTAGTAGTATCTTAATCTATTTTTGTAAATTAAGTTATAATTTAACTCAATATTTACTAACATTTTTTTTTTAAATATGATGAAATTATAAAAAAAAATATTGTTAATAATATATTACTTTAATGCCGTCACTAGCTCAAAACAAAATCAGGCGTGGACCGAGGTTTATTGACCCTGGACATTATACATTAATTGTTATGGTCACAACTTCGATATATCAGAAAACAAAAATTTATTTATTTATTTAAGGATTACCAACGAGATACATTACAATTATCTTATAGGTACATTAATATATCTTATATAATACGAGTAAATGCGTTTTCCTGTAATGCACACTCAATAACAAGTAACCACAGATTACACATTATCGAGTAATTACTGGTGCTCTGAAAAATTATGATAATTATACCCATTACTAGAGTATGGGCACATTTTTTATGGTTTTTTGCCAAAGCTTTTAAAGGTAAAGGTTTATTAGTGAAAAGGATTTTAACTATTACTATAAAGCATAGATAACATACTTAAGTTCAAGAACCTAAGATAAAATAAAAATAAAATATATAAAAACGTTTATTGTCACTAAAATCATACATTAATAAAATATGACAGACACTCAAAGTCACAATTTTACAATTTAAATGTAGTACAATGAGTTTATCCTAACTTATTATTATTGCTAAGGTTAATTTTAATTAAAAATGTGATCATTGTTACTTTCTTTCTTTCTTTGTTACTTTCCAACGTATAACTTCTTAATTTTTAATGCCGTACAAGATTCCAATAAGAAAATCCCTCACCTATTATTATCCTGTCTTAGATCAATCGCCTCCATTGGTCACTTAGTTCTAATAACCATTATAAAATGATCGCCACTTCAAAATCACCACACACACATCACCAAAAAGTATCGTCAGTGTCTAAAATAACCACCAAAACACCGCAAGGTACAATCACTCGCGAAAACTTCAGACCTTTTTCTTTTATTTTTTAGCACGTGCTTACGCTTGCGCGTGCGCGTTTAAAACTAATGTTTTAAGTAAAAACGCGTGCTGCATTTCTTTTTTTTTGTTAGAAAATAGCAAAAATGGTATTCCCCACCCGGCCACCCCTGGCAATGTCGATTATTTGACAGGGGGCCGGTGCATTACGGTGAAGCCAGGGTATACATGGTACGGCTATTATTTTGTTGCAGTTGGTTTTATTGTGCACAATTTTCGGAATTTGTATATATCTATTGTTTTTAAGATTTTCTGTGCTTATCACGTAAGCACAAATACGTATATATTACTGGGTTTTAAGTGGTTACATTCGTATGTACCAAGATATTATAAGCATATGTGCGCTTAAGTACTCGTGTACTTAAGCGCACATATGCTTATAATATCTTGGTATGGTTTAATATTGCGTTTTGTTTTCAAAAGGCACTACATTGTTTGTTGTGTTCTGCTATTTGTATTGAGGTAGTACAATTTTCGGTTAAACACTTGTCTGTCTCGTAACCAGAAAAGTTATACTTATTATCAAATAATATTTTGCTAAACTTTCAATTTTATTATACTTCAGAAAATAGTTTTAAATTCTAGTATTTACTAGAAAAAGTATTTTATACACAGGGTGGCAGGGACCTCGACGGGCAACCTGTTATCATGGATTCAGTACATTATTCTGGACCCGCTGTAAAAAAATTGCTATTCTATACATTTTGACCGCGTAGATATTGCACTTTTGTAGGAAACAGCAGATTTTTTTCTATCTCAAACCAGCACAACATTACATAACAATACGCAATAAATGCACAGCACAAGCACAACATTACTAAACAATGCAATATCTTTATGCTTCATGCAATAAACCCAAACAACTGAACCAGCTTCGTCTCCATGTAAACCAAATCTAATACCAAACAATACGCGTTACTTTCCAAAAATTTGGAAACACTATCAAAAGGGCGTCTCTGATCAAATATGCTCTTTCTCTCTCACACATACGTAGTGCTTCTATCTCTCTCTCAGACTACACAATATGTTTTTCTCTTTCTTTCAATTAAACCAATACCTTTCTTTCAATGTAATGTCTACGTAATGGTTATTATGAGTTATGGTGTTATAATAAATCTTACTTTCGATTTCGAAAAGTATATTGATTGTCATTTGGTAGAGTTATACAACTTTTTTAATTTATAGAAAACTTTTATAAAAATTAAATTTTTTATTTACAAAAAAAAAAACAATGCGTTTTAAAGCTTATAGACTTACCTACATCATAATAAAACCGTTGGTAAACGCATCACTTGACGTCTGTACTGATTTGACTATTTTTTGTATTAAAATGTTCGTAATTGAGTCCGAATCAGGTTTTTATGGAAAGAAAAAATGGAAAAGTTTCCCGGAAAATCTTCAAATTCGGAAAAACTGAACGTCTTTCTTTTTGTGTATGAATTATTGAAATTTGAACACAACAACGTCTGTCGGGTCAGCGTGTTAATTGATAATATTATAATACATTTTAGATTTCGATGATATGTCAATACCTACAAGAAATATAAAAAAATTAGAACCCTTTCGAGAAAAGACAAGTTCCATGAAAAAAAAGTCCAACAAAATAAAAAATGAAATATAGAAAAAACCATGAAAAGTTCAGACAAGTATTATTTGATATAAACAAACAGCGAGCGTTGCCTAACGCTTTCTCATAAAAACATTTCACCACCAAAGTACAAAGTTTTTATTAAAAAGTCGAAAAACAAGTTTAATTACTTCTTAGGAAGTGGACGGGCCAACATCAAATTTGCCTTATTAAAGTGTTACCTATTGTAATGTAAGATGGCCAGCTTCGTTTATTGTTTGGTTTCATTAAAAACAAATGGAAAATTTATGTGTGTTTTGTCAGGTATTTCCGAGCTCGCTTGCAAAACTGATAACTATTTAAAGCGTAATTTGTAGTAATTATTTATGTTACCAGTTAATTGACAATAGTTTAAATTAGTTAGTAACTATCCACAAGCCATCTTTCAGAACGAACAAACATCAGAAAGTTATTTTTTACGTTTGAAAACCGTAAAAAAAATAACTTTTCACCGTTTTTAGTGCTTAAATTAAGGAAGAAAAACTATAGGTGATTCATCAGTATAGTCTATGGTCGAGTTCAAAATGTACGGAACATTTTAACGACTCGCTCCATTTCTCATTTGAAAAGTAGATTCTCGGAATACCTCGGCTTGCCGGTGTCATTTAGATTCCATTCATTTTAAAATGTTTCTCAAATATTTTTAATGAGTTTTCTTCTTTTTACAAGTTTTTTCTTAATGGCTTTGGCTGGTCTAATTATGAGTTTTTTTTTTGGCTGCCGCGCCCCCTTCGTTCATGTGACCTAAAATCGGCATGGGCAACAAAGGTATAGGAAAATGACCATTCTGTTTTTTCTACCAAAAAATTTTGTTTATAGTGAATATGTTTCACTTTAAGCAAGCGTGGTGATCAATGCTAATGCTAAAGAAAATCATTTATCATGAATGCCTTCTCTGTGTGAGAAGAGGCTTTTGCGCTGAAGTGGAACAATAATATTATTACAATTTTATTTATATTTCTAGGTATATTATCGTGATCTATTTCTGTATGAGGATAGATCTCGCAGGTTAAGTTTATCTGCAGTAATTGCTGAAATGTTCAGCATCTCAATCAGTCCTACGAGGTCAACTGCATAACTAGTTATGTTGCTTCGTGTACCTTTAGTACACCTTTTGTCAGTTACTTACTTTTTAGCTATCAGGATGTTTTGCCTTATCCTTGAATTAGGTCTCATTTAAACAGCTCAACGACATACATTTCATAATTATTATTTTGCCTAATACATTTGCAGAATGATCAAAAGTTGGCCGCAAAGCCAAGTCCACTAAAGGTTTCACAACTGCCCACTTTAAATGGGTAAGTAGAGCGAACATTTAGGGCGAACTTATTAATTTTGTAAAAATAAAACAACTTTCGCTTTATTGTGATAAAGATAACAACTGATAGACACCATGTATCTATAAAAAAGTTCATAAATTGATAACCAGAAAAGAGGTTATCATTTTTTAATAAATTGCTTTTTAGGTGAGTGACAGGCGGAATAGTGCCTTGCCTTTGCCGAAATCCAACGTTCTAAAAACAAAACAGAGACAACATGGCGCCCAAATAATTACAACTACAAAAATGCGATCACTGAGAAAACTGTGGTTCCATTTTACGAACACCACTCAATATTCATTCATTTTTTCGAGTCAAGTGCTATATTTTACTGCTAAGTCGTTAACTTTGAAATATCGGTCGCGGGGGAGGCGTGGGGTGGGGGGGTGGTTGGCAAATAAAATAAAAATAAAGGCCGATTACGCCCGACATTTTATAATGGACGATGAAATGACATGCGGGCGCCGCTGGGGCGCGCGCCGGTAGAGACTTCCTAAATGTCAACGCGTGATTTTTTGGCGATTTCAGCTTTTAGCTTTTATTTTTGTTTTGTTATATTTTCGTGAACTATTTTGTTAAAGGTTCGGGTTGGACGGGGCTTGGTTTATGTGTTAGTATCTTGGGGTTTTTAGATTTATGACAAGGCTGACGAACGAAGGTAGTTTCGATGTCTTTCTTTTTGTTATTGCGCAATACGTATAAACTAACAACAAAACTTTTGGAAACCAACTCTGACATGAAACTGATAAGTACTTATATTACACATGTAAAAAGGCTAGTCTCATGAATTGGTAACATTGATTAGTCATTAGGACTAATTCAAGTCATAGTCCATAATGTAAGTAGGTATTTCCATGGTCATACTTTTACAAAACAGAAAATTATTTACAGCAAAAACAAAATTAAATCCAAAAATTAAAATTTCTAACTCCCAGTTCCACTCCTTCCCTTTCCGATCCAACAGACATGTCACCGTGTATTTATATTCAATCACTCGGGGCGGGAGTCGAACCCGCGACCCACACCCCCGCAGACCTCGCGCCAGGTGCTAAGGGCTTATAATTTTATAATTGATGCCTGTGACTGACGCGGGCACATTTTAAAGCTGCACTTGTGGTCGAAATTGGGAATTTTGTGCGGGTTCCGTATGGTAAATTCGGTTTTAAAGATTTTAAAAAGAATTGATTCGACTAAACTCATATACATACGTAAACGGTTCATAAATTAAAGAATAGATCTTATAATTAAAACATTTATTTAGGACACGTTAAGAAAAATACAAAATCATTTCAAAATGGAACAGACAAAGAATTTGCTATAATCTTCACACAGCTAAGACTAAACCGATTTTCAAATCTTACCACACCCACAAGTGGGATAAGAGTGGCTTATTATCGGCCAGGAATTACGCGAAACCTTATATTCGGTTTCTTTAAAATGTGGCACTTAGTATCGGCCTCATTAGCGAGTTTATTAGAATACGATACTTGTAAGGAATCCCTATAATTGAGTCCCTCCATCCATCCAAATGTAATTCCATTATTCACTAACATTTTTACACTTTTGAGTTATGTAAGCAGATTCAATTAATTCACGAGGTATCTATGTAGGTCGACTCCAAAATAAATACGACTCCTATGTTTTGAGATGACGTATATCACGATGTTTAATATACTAAATGCCTATGGAAATTAAACTTTGAGTTACAGACTTAATTCCATGTTAAACAATACAACATTATTACTTTTCGTAGGTAGTTATAAAACTTGATTACTTCAACTTTTAAAAGGTTTTTTAGTTAATGTTTTAAAGTACTTTTATTATTTCTTTATGAATTTACAGTTGTAGAGTTATTGAGTAGATAAGGTGAGACACTGCTGAGCACGCCACAATTGCGGCGATAAGTCCCCTTTTTGAGGAGTGGCTGGAGAGGCGCCACGGCGTCCTCACCTTCCGCCTGACGCAGGTCCTCACCGGACACGGGTGCTTCGGGAGGTACCTGTTCCGAATAAGGCGGGAGGAAACGCCCGAGTGTCACCACTGTGTGTATCGCCCGGAGGACACGGTGGAGGTCTGCCCGGCTTGGGCGGAGCACCGCCGTGTCCTCGCGGAAGCGATCGGCGGCGGCGATCTCTCGCGTCCGGCCCTGGTCCAGGCCATGGTACGGAGCGAGAGTACATGGGAAGCCATTACCTCCTTCTGCGAAGCAGTAATGCTCGCGAAGGAGGAGGCGGGACGCGTGAGGGAGAGGCAATTTTTGCGCCCTCACGCCCCTAGTCGCCGCAGGAGACGCCCTGGGCGTCGGGAATTGGCAGCCGATTCCCGGCCACCGTAGGCGCGGGCTTGCGGACGGCGAGCAATGGGTAGCTCGCCGTCCGGTAAGGACCAGGCCCGATTCGACGGCGCGTTGTGTTCCACGCGCGCCTCAAAGAGATGTCAGCAGCATTGAAGGGGTCCGCTAGGATAGGACCAATGCCAGCCGGGGTTGCGGGATGTTCGAAAGAGTTACCGTGGCCCTGGCACAGGCAACAGAAGGAACACGAGTGGGTTTTAGTCAGTAAAAGTCTGACACGCCCTCCCGCTCCGCCCAGAGAGGGAGAAGTCATTTGATGATTTCTCATCCACAAAAAAAAAAAAAAGGTGCGACACTGCTAACCATTAATTCCATTAATCAAAACATGAGGTCAAACAACGTCACAGAGCAAACAAAACCTACTGAAAACTTCTGTTAATATTCACTCGAATGTATTTTCTTCATAACCTACGGAACCCTAAAACACAAATCAACGGCCAAGAGCGGTTGGCAGAGATGTCCCCACATAGTGTTTACAGTATATTATTATGATTATGTCGCCGTTATCATTCGGAGGGTAAGCTGCACTCTAAGTTAATGTTTATGAACTTTTAAATTATTTTACTGTGGTCAAAAATTGCCTACTTAGACGTACACATATTGTGCTTAAAATAAATAAAATGCTTGCTTTTTAAAATATTTAAAATAAGTATGATGTAGTACTTACCTAATCCATAGCACTAAACTTTCTCCTAGTGATAATTATTTGGATTTTATGCATGTCCATACATTATGAAAGAACGTTCTAGTTTTTGTTTATACATAGCTAATGTACGAGCTAATACGACCCTTAATAATAGAAAATTACATCGCGTCATCTATCCACGTAATTATATCTTAATTCCCACATTTCCCTCTTCAATCAACTTAGGACCTACCCACCACATCAGACTACCCCCATTGTCAGCAAGCTTGAACATTCCTCAGTTAGTCGGCCGTGAACCTATTTATGTAGATATAACAATATCTAAACAATCAAGGACAAACAGTTTGTTCAGACGACACACAACGGAACGCAGACGGCGACCGAAAAGTTGTTTGTGAATTTATTTTTAGAAGCGGACATCGATCAATTAATTACGGATTTATTTTTAAAGTGGTTGTTACTAGTACAGTCAGCAAAAGAAATAAGTATGCAAGTCCAAACTCCTTGAGACTCCTTTCGTCCTCATTTAGCTAAGAAGGTACTTAGATAGTTAGAGTCGTTGACAACACTCATTCTAGTTTGCCTGTACGGTATTTTTTGGTAATTATAGGATTGCTACTGAGTAAAATATGCTTGTGTCATGACCTAAAGTCAAAAGTAGTGAAGACCTTACCCACAATCTCTTTCTCTATGATCGTACCATAACCGGTAGGCTATTGCTACAATCTGTCATTAAATAAATAAAATAAGTTTATTTCAAGTAACATTAGACTCTTAATACAAAACAGATACATGAAAGGTTACAGACAGGATAACAAACACAGACAAAAACGAACACTCACAAGGTAACAATATGTCTGCTACAGCTTTGCCGGATATAAGGGCAATCCAGTCTGTTGGCGATCATCGCTAGGTCAGTGTTGAAAAAAGAAATGATAAATGATTTTATTTCTGTAAGTAGGCTTGTATAAACACTTTTCCACGTCAATCATGTTTTAAAAAGTAGATGAGAGAGGTCGGCATTTCCTATCTGACTACTCTGAGAAGAAAAGCCGAAACGAACTCAGTCTCTTTTAAAGAAACATTCTTGCTTTATATAAGTATTACACTTTCATTGCACTTTCTGAAAACGAGCGGGAATGGCAGCTTTTATAAACACACGCCATCTTTCCAGAAGAGTTAACAAAACTAGAATACGCCACGTGCTGTGATCCTTATCTTATACTCTTTCTGAGTCCACGTTCCTACACCTGGTCATAACTTACACGTACGGCCTTCTTAAAGGACATCAATCATAAATGTCAAGTTAATATGCTTACCTACTTATCTGATCTTTATCATATTCAAAAACCGTAAATAATAAAATCTACAAGTTGACAACTCAATCATCACCAACTGGAGTCCATTGCTGGCCATAAAGTCGAAAAGTCATTTATTCAAATAACGCTGAGAATCATCACTTTTTAAACGTCAACATTACATTACATCTTCAGTTACCTATACGCCATTCAACTCTATCCTCATTCCCTCAACCTGCTACTACCCGCCATCTTGCGAAGATCCTCGCTACCTACACATATTTTGAGTCCTGATTCCTATCCTACATTATTATGCTAAGACACTGCCTATAGACAACAACACAATACCCCAATGCTCATTGGTCCTAAGGCCTAATATCCAGGTCCATCGACCTCACTGTATTTCTGTCCGATTGACTCATTCCAGATTCGATATCTCACACAGACTCCAAGAAAAGTCCTTTCCATACAGCTCAATACATCACACTTTTCAAAACACGTACATACATCAGCCCGCCACAAAAACATCTTTCGTTCAACCCAAAGAGAATATAACCATTGACTGCGCATACAGTGCCCCGACGCTCGAAAACTATTAGCGATTTTTCGCCTATGTATAGGCTACGATAGGAGTAACCATTTTAGTGGTAACCAAGTGTTAGACCTGTGTGCACGCTAAATAAATACAAATTTTAAAAACTTTTAATCCAATTATAACGCATCAAAATGCCTTCATGCGCGGTGAAGTGGTGTGGGAAACATTCCAAGACATCTAGTTACAAAAAGGATGGCATAACTTTTCATCGGTAAGTATACAGAACGAAAATTAATTTTGATTTATTCAGATCATGAGTCACCGCAGAGGTCTAGCTAAAATGGTTCCTGGGTAAAAGAGCACAAATTTGTTTTCCGCGTTGATGTCTTTTGGAAAAGTCCCTTTCTTTCATTAGACAATTCTAATGCTTTTATCCCTTTCTTTTCCTTTGTATTTTTATCGTGATAATTAGTGGTGTCCACTTTAATAGCAGTAATAGCTGAAATTTGATATCGACAGTAATAAAATTAAAATTAATATATTTTTTATTAAATTCACATACTCTTTATGTAAGTTCCGGATTTTTTTGTTTCTCTCTGGCGCCGACCGATCTGTCCAGGATTTACACCAATTTATTATGAAGCCATAGATAACAAAAAAATAGTACAACTTTCACTTGGATTTACAACAATTTGGCGGTGGTCTTTGATGTAAAAAAGATTTGTTCCTCTTTGTGTTTGAGATACATGTTTTCATTTTAGATTTCCGAAGATTCCGGAACTAAAAGAAAAGTGGATAAATAAAGTTAATAGGGAAAATTGGTTTCCAACAAAATATAGCGCTGTTTGTTCAAGGCACTTTACCCCCGATTGTTTTGAATATTTAAAACAACGCCGCCGTCTATTTAGTTCAGCGATACCAACGATGTTTTTGCCTATTTTGGTAAGTTTTGTTTTTATTGATATAATGTTGGGAAACGTGAAATCGTAAATATAAGTAACATTCATTCTTTACAGGCTTCAACAAATAGTATGACTGACTCTAATACTAATGTACCTGGGCCTTCGCATCACAATGTCGCCCTCGTAAGTTAATTTGTTTCGATGAAGGACCAGGGTTTAATTTTATGTCACTGCGTTTATTGATATCAGACATGCTTAATTACAGAGTTCATTATCAAATAAACAAGTGCATGCTGAGTCTAATACATCAACTGCAGACCAGGCTCCTTTGCAGAGTTTTCCACGTGATGATAATAAAATTTTAAAGCCTTCCCATGATTATGAGATTCCCGTAAGTATATTTATTACCTCTTTCTTTTCTAATTTATTTTTTTCTTATGCTATATTATTCTTTTTCAGAGTTCAACATTAGGTAACAATAAAATAGAAGACCCTGTAATAGACCTGACTCCACGTAAACGCAAAATGAAACGACACATAGACCATCTTAAATATTCCCTTAATAAAAAAAAGAAAGAGGTGAAGAGGCTTCAAGATAAAAATAGATCATTGGTAAAAAAAAATGCGAATCTAAAAGAAATTTTGAATACTTTGACAAATAAATCTTATATTACTCAGGAAAATGAAGACATTTTAAGTCGCATAGGTGTACAAAACCAAGAAATTGTTAAACGTCAAATATTGAAATCAAAAAAAGGACCTAAAATAAAATACTCACCGGAGTTACGAGCATTCTCCTTAACGTTGCATTTTTATTCCCCGAAAGCGTATAATTTCGTTACAAAAACTTTCAGCACATGCTTACCTGCTACAAGTACTCTAAGAAGTTGGTATCAATCCATTGACGGTAAACCAGGATTTACAAAGGAGGCAATAGATAGTATCAAAATGAAAGCTAGAGAATCGAAGAACAAAATTTACGCCACTATTATATTCGACGAAATGGCAATCAGAAGCGGTGTTGAATATCATCCCCAAGGCAGAAGGTACTATGGCCACGTGAGTTTTGGTGCCAGTTTACAAACGGATTGTCAAGACGAAGCTAAAGAAGCCCTTGTTTTCATGTTGGTGCCAATAAATGCATCTTGGAAAATTCCAATAGGATATTTTTTAATAAATGGCATCAATGCAGATCAAAAAGCCGCTCTTCTAACGGAGGCAATCCATTTGGTAGAAGAGGCTGGTGTAAACGTCAAAGCTATTACATTTGACGGCTGCCCAGCAAATATTACAATGGCTAAGAAATTAGGCTGTTCATTTGAAGTTGATCAAATCAACTCCACCTTTAAAAATCCCTGCAATACTTCAAGAATAGCAGTCTTTTTAGATCCGGCACACATGATCAAGTTAGTGCGAAATGCATTTGAGTTTTATAGGAATTTGAAGGACGGACGGGGCAATATTATATCGTGGGAACATCTTGTAAACTTACATAATTTACAAACAGCGGAAAATTTTCATCTAGCTAATCGACTAAGGGCTTCTCATATATTTTTTAAAACTAAAATTATGAAAGTCAGCTTAGCAACCCAAATTTTCAGTAAGAGTGTATCAGATGCACTCACATTTTGCAAAAAAAACCTTAATTTACGTAAGTTTCAAGATGTTACACCCACAACACAGTTTCTGGAAATGATAAATGATCTTTTTGATATTCTGGACTCGCACACTCATGGATATGATTTGAAACGAGCAGTCAATGCAGAAAATGCTGCGAATGTTATATTTAAATTAAAGATGGCAAGAGATGCTCTACTAAATATGTCCGCAGACATAATTGTAAGAAAAGTAAAACAAGAAGTTCTACTTGTTAAATCACCACGATATACCGGATTCATGGGATTTTGTGTGTGTATCGAAAGCGCCATTGCTCTCATACATGACTTAGTCCTGAACTCAGAGTGCGCCATAAAATATCTTCCTCTTCATAAAATAAGCCAGGACCACTTGGAACATCTGTTTGGAAGTATAAGATGCCACGGTGGATCAAACAACAATCCTAGTGCTAGGGTTTTTGAAAGCATCTACAAGAAGCTCCTAACCTATGCGCAAATTAAAAATAGTGGTAGCGGCAATTGCAGTGCTCTTGGACAAATTTCAATTTTGCAATGCACTTCTGCAGTTAACCGTATCAATATTACGACAAGATACAAAGACCAAAACATAGATCTTGAGACTGAGAGCTTGGATTTTTCAGGCCTTGAAAGCCTGTTACCCTGTTCTGAATTCGGTGAAAAAGTAGTTGAATATATGGCCGGCTACATTGTCCATGCTCTGATAAAGCAAATAAAATGCCAAACTTGCATTGGGGCGCTTATTGGTTTACCTAATCAAAACACCTTACAATTTCAAAAGGACACTAAAAACAAGTTATTGTACGGATCTACCACAGTAATAGAAATTTGTCGTCGTTGTGAAATTTATATTAAGAGGGCGATCAATGAGAGTGGTTCGAAAGTGCTGTCTTCGAAATATAATACGGATTATTTTATTAGATCGGTTTTAAAATCCCTGATTGGGTATAATTTATTCCCGGATATTAATTTTCATCAATTTGAAATAGAGTCCACAAATCATTTAATTGAATTAACAAGATGCATAATTCAGAAATATGTGGACGCTCGTTTATCTTTTTTTACAAAGAACAACCAGGACCCTAAAAGTTTAATTCGAAAAACATATACCAAATTAATTCATTTTAAAAATCAATAATAACAGGATAAGTGCATATGTTTTTGTGTAATTTATTGATTTTGATTAAATATTATTTCTTTCATTTTAATTGTGTATTTTTTATAACGTTAAAATCCATTTTATCGATATCGACTATTTTCCCTTATTGAAGTAGTGCACCCCTAACGATAGCCTTACCTACGCATCTTGACCTTGAACTGACCAATTGCAGCCGCGCATGCTTCCTCGTCCCCCGGCCCGCAGTAGTGAGTCGTGCACTTAGAAGAAATCGGCCCATACGCTCTCTCGTCGTTGGTTCAACCACAGAAAAATTGCCCATCTGAGCACGTTCTTAGATAAAAATCGCGAGCGACGTCGCGGGAACAGACAAGCTGACATAAATATGTATGTATACATGTATGTATGTATACATCTCATATGTGACGGCGGAGTATTGATTTTGTGTGGAAAAAAGTTTATATTTTTATCTCTGTACTGCCTAGTTTAAAGATAAAGCGGTAGCGATAAGCGAAATTAAAAATGTAGTAAATCATTCATCGATTACTTTTATCTGAGTATTTGGCACACTGCATATGGTTTGTGGGGCTTTAGTAAGGGTTTGGAGGTGTTTGGTTTCGTTGAAATATTCTAGCATGACGTAGGTACGGTTTTTAAGTTAGCGGGTATTGTCTCACTATGAATGCAGAGCTTTAATTCTGTATCATAGTGGTACCGTCAGCAACATAACTATGTTTGTGAATATTTTGGGATTTAACAGAACTAATAAAGGCTAGGTTCAGTAGGTATTTTTGTGTGCCTACTTCATAATAATAAATGGTGGTATGAATGGGTATAAGAATAGGTCCCGCGGTACTACGGAGCTGCTCCTTTTAAACATGGCCATGAATAAGTCAACAGGTTCGTAGATCCCGGAAGGATCTGTCGACATGTTGGATAGATTATAAGAAGCCCTATGACTCGGTGCCACATACATGGCTCATTAGGGTGCTGGAGTTGTACAAAATAGACGCAACCCTACGCACCTTCTTGATGTCGTGTATGAGGTATTGGATGACGGTCCTTCTCTATCCAGGATGTCGACAGATCCGGGGGATTGATGAATCGATCAGGATTGAACGGGGAATATTTCAGGGCGATAGTTTGAGTCCGCTTTGATCTTGAATTCTCTATGCACACTGCTGGAGGATTCAGGTCTAGGCTATCGGTTGAAAAGAGGTGGTCAAGTGATATCTCACCACTTTTACATGGATGACTTGAAGCTCTTTGCCCCCAACAATTTGCGACTGATGGAGCTACTGAAGGTAACAAAAACCTTCAGCCTTCAGTAGCGCCATCAGGATGGAATTTGGTGTGGACAAATGTGCAGTCATGCATGTAAAATGAGGGGGCGTATGTAATCCATGGGAATCCAACTCTCGGATTCCATAAACCTTAGATCTCTCACTTCAACCGAAATCTAGAAGTATTTGAGTATGTCGGAAGCGTTGGGCATCAATATTACTGACATGAAGCAATCGTTGAAGGAGCGCTTCTTTGACCGCCTGAACAAAGTATTTAATAGACTTCTATCAGGCGGAAACAAGGTGTGCGCCTTCAACGGTTGGGTCATGCCGGTTTTGATGTACTCTTTCGGCATACTCAAATGGACTCAGACTGAACTCGACGCCCTGGATAGAAGGGTCCGTACGCTGCTTACTGCACATCGAATGCATCACCCACGGTCATCGGTAATGAAACTATATATCCCGTGAAAGTGTGGAGGTCGAGGCTTTTTAAACGCTAAAACCCTCCACAATCGCGAGACATGCAGTCTCAGGAAATATTTCCTAGAAGCCCACGCGACGTGGCGATGCATCGAGATGTGGTCGCGGAGAACAAGGGCCACATCCCGCTCTTTTTGGCGAAAGTGAACTGGCGCAAACCTGCAGTAATTGATACTAAAGATCGTAAGGAAGTATGGCAAGGCAAAGAGCTTCACGCACGCTTTTTCCGGGCCCTCCATAGGCCTGATATAGACTTTTTGGCGTCTGTATCCTGGCTGCGTTTCGACGAACTCTTCGGAGAAACCGAAGGTTTTGTCTGTGCGATTATGGATGAAGTTATCATGACGATTAATTACCGGAAATACGTGGTCAAGGACGGTACGATTGACATCTATCGGGCATGCCATCGTCCCGGTGAATCAATCCGACATATTGTTTTTTTTATTTTTTTTTATTTGAGATGTTTGCTCTTGACTCTAGTCTAGGTCAGAGATGACAGAGACAAAGTCGCGATGGAGCGAGCTTACCCAGAAGAAGCCTGTTCACTCTCACTTTGAAGAGATCGGGATTGTATGTGTTCGAAAACAGACGCAGGCAGAGGGTTACACTCCTTTGCTGTGAGCATCACAAAAGACATTTGGAAACGCTTAGTGCGAATTGGTGGAATAGCAACTAGGTAGGGATGGTAACCTGCAATGCGTCTAGATGTCCGATGGTAGAAGGGGGCAGGCGGAATGAGGTCGTGGAGTTCTTGTTTCCGGTTGTTCTCGTCTTGCTAACGGCGAGTACTTGGACAGAGACAATCTAGTGACTAGGATTATTCACCAGCAACTTGCCTTGCAGTACAACTTTGTGGAGTCCGAAGTACCATACTACAGGTGCCCGACTCAGTTCTCGAGAATGGTCACGCTACATTGTACTGGGATCGATATATCATCACTGACAGGACTATTGTAGCCAATAAGCCGGATATTGTGGTGATAGATCGACGAGAGCACCGTGCAATGATTGTTGATATCGCTATTCCTCATGACGAGAATCTCGTGAAAGCTGAGAAAAATTAAAAAATCAAGTATCTTGATTTGGCACACGAGGTTGTTGACATGTGGGACGTGGACTCTGCAATCATTGTACCGATAATCGTTACGGTTAATGGCCTAATAGCGGAGAGCCTCGACCAACACCTCAGGAGGCTCTCATTGCGCGGCTGGGTCAAGGGCTTGAACCAGAAAGCAGCACTCCTGGACATGGCACGCATAGTGAGAAGGTTCCTCTCTCTAGAGCCTTGACCATCGGCACCTTCAATTCTGTTCCTGATGCCAATGGGCTACTATTTTTTATATTTTAAAATGTTTTTTTGTATTTTTTTAAAAAATATGTAGAAATATAAATTATATATATGTATGTATGTGCAAAAATGAAATAAATGATAATGATGTTATTGGGACTTCCTTATTCTCACGCCGACTGTGCAATGTGAAATTATTAAATAACCAATAACAACACGTAACACGTAATATCCGTCTCGCAAGTTCACGAATCCCAATTTTAGGGTCAAACAAGAACCTCTCGATTCGCTCGAAGGTCGACAAACTAAACGAAAGGAATAACATTTTACAATCCATTACATCTTAACAACGACTGTTTCCATTAAATTGTTATTGTTGTCGAAGATATTTGAGGGGCTCGTGGCTCAATACTAACAGCCGCACTGGTCGATAGAAGGTTAAGGTACGCTTGCCGCGGTCGGTGCGAGGAGGAGTGTCCATCCATCACATTTCGAGACCCCTCCGTGCCTTGGAAAGCACGTTAAATCGTTGGTCCCTGGCTGTCATTCGGAGATCTTTAACAATCGTTACGGGTAGTCAAAAGCCTAAAAGTCTGACAACCAGTCTTACCAAGGTGTATCGTATTACCCAGTAACTGGGTTGTGGATGTCAGATAGGCAGTCGTTCTATGTAAAATACTGGTATTCTGCTGCATCCGGTTTGACTGGAAGCCGACCTTCTATAAAATTGTTATTGTTGTCGGAAGATATTACGCAATGGATCAAAATATAATGTCATGGTAGAGAATTTGATAGTTAACTTATGTAATTGAAGGTCTATCTTTCAGAATTTATTTTGATAAAAATATAAGTATGATGCCAGGTAGGACATGCAGGTAAGCAGACAACCATGACACACTGAATTATTAAAGCAGGTAGAACTTGAACTAATATCATGAATATTGAATATTGTGATGTCCTTGACTCAAGTAGGTGTGATCGAGATGGAAAAAAAAATTACTTACAATATTTAATTTCGAATTTCCAAATGTTTAAATTTACTTTTTATTCTGACTGTACATCACAATGGATTAACTTAGATCATTGTGTAAAGGATAATTTCAAACCACATTATTAGTATGGCACGAATGTCCTGCTTATCCTACACTCCCGGCTATGATATAAGCATGAATTTTCCCATACAGTTTACGAGGGCATAAATTGTTTGTTTGAATATCTATCAAGGGGATAATCAAATTAAGATCATAATGCTTTACTAACACTATCCTATCACTAATATATTTTGTGAGGGAAAACAAAAAGCCTCCACGATTTAAGGCTCCCGCAGACAGGCGCGACGCGCCAGCGCGACGCGACTCTAGTAGAACAAGTTCTATGAAAACTTCATGGAAATAGTTCTACCAGAATCGTGTCTTTACTGTATGTACAGTCACGAGCATTAAATACCTTACAGTTATGCAAAATTCAAAAGCATTTTTCTCCTGAAATAAAAATTGCAACTTTGAGAAAAGACGTATTTCATAATGGTAACACCATAAAATATGTATGTATGTACTTTAGGAGGAAATAAGCTTTGAACCGTGAGTGTAGGTACCTATCGCGTGTCGTTGTTACAGACACAATTAGAAAACAATTGACTTTGAACCTATGGGGTTCAAACGACACGCAAAGATAAGTCTTTGCGTGTCGTTCCGTCCGGTAAGGACCAGGCCCGAATCAACGACGCGTTGTGTTCCACGCGCGCCTACATCCCTATGTCAGCAGCATTGAAGGGGTCCGCTAGGGCCGATGCCAGCTAGGATTGCGGGATGATGGAAATAGTTACCGTGGCCCCAGCACAGGCAACTGAAGGAACACGGGTGGGTTTTAGTCAGTAAAAGTCTGACACGCCCTCCTGCTCCGCCCAGAGCGGGAGAAGTCATTTGATGATTTCCCATTACAAAAAAAGGTAGGTACAACTGTCGATCGACCGAGTGCTCGGTATAACAATAGAAATTTAATTGTGTCTCATAATAACATAACAGTTGAAGGTACATGCAGTCCGTTCTGACATCGTCAAACGATTTTCATTGTAGTTTGTTTTTATTTATAAACTAGTTGTCACTTGTCACAGTGACTTAAAAAAGCTTCGAAGAATACTTATCCCTAAATTCTAAGAAAAAAATATTTCAATAGTTTAGTGACTAAACAGTTATGCTTATAGAAATAGTTATATACCTAGATAAATAGAAAGAACCTCTATTTCTATTATTCATACCAACAGCAAGGTTTCAAGATACAAGTAGTTCTAAATAGGTAGGTACTGCATTTCGCTACGAAGTGCTACGAATTCATGACATCATGACGATGACGGTACCAATCAGACGCAATACTAATTTACTATTTGTATTTGATTGAATTTGCCACTGCAAGCATGAAAAAACAACATTCTTTGGCTTTAAAACTACAAAAAAAAAACTCAAAATTGTGATTTTTTATACTTTTAAAGCAAAAAATTGTCTTCTATATTCGTAGCAAAAACAGTGTTTTGTCTCATACACAATGCGGACAAGGAAGCAAGTTTGATTGATAGTAGGCTCTTACAGCGAACAAAGGCTAATTTAAAACTATGACCAAAGCGACTTAGTAGATAACCGTGCTCCTCCTCTCCCCTCGGCGCCTCCACCAATTATACATTATTACGTCCATCTTTTTGAAATCTGACACTCGCCTTCACAGGTTATAAAAGGTTCTCATATCATTGTATTAGGTCGACTGTCCATCCTCAAATCATCCCCCGCCTCCCCAAGACATGAGCACAAACACACGAACGTATATTAATCTAATCACACTCCGTTTCGGCAAGAATGTGTGAGTATACGTCTTTAATAATATCTGGGGGGAGGCCGCCCGGGGAGGAGCCCACCCTGCTCCCCCACTAGTGAAAAAATATATCCTAAGGAAAACAATATTATAAATTGGACGCCGCGCATGTGTGCGGCTGTAGAAATGGCAATGTATTTCCTTCGCATGTCTTTTTATTTCATTTTACTTTATTTTATTCCACATGTGATGTAGTATTTTTTTTCACTTTTATTATATTTTCTTTGACGTAGCGGAGCCTCGGATGACAATGTAGCCGAATCGAATTTTCGTCGACGCTACATTTGTGTCGCTCTGAAATTATAACGCGCGCCTTAAAATATGCTTTTTTGGCTTTTTCTCTCGCTGTATATTTTGTGGAAAATACGGTGTTTCACATACAAATCACTTTGTTGAAGAATTTTTTGCGATTAGACTTTTATTTGTTGTAGAATTTTGTGAAATTGTTGTTTCTTTGAATTAATAACATGAAAAATATAATGTTACAGTTGTAAACGTCGTAATACATTGTGTCGGGGCTGGAATGTCGCGTGTCCTTGAAAAGTGCTGACACGTGTAAGGAAAAGAGAATAACTTTGATAGATTTATTTCAAAGTTTTCGCCGATCTTTAATATTTGCTTTGTGTTCTTGTAACGAGGCGCGTGCTCCTGTATCAAACTCTGCCTATTAAAGCGACTGCTGAGTATGGCGGCGCCGAACTTGTATCATCAGAATAAAAAGCTACTGAAACTACCAACAGACTTTCTCGTACTTTACCATTAACTCATAGACGAGTTGGAAAACCTTATCACATATGAAGTGAGTTGTCAGGTGACTAATCGAAAGATTCGTAAACCAATAAACGAGAATTAAGTACTGCTCGTGATGCCTACTCCAAAAAATGCAAGCGCTAAAAATAGGGCTTAATGTGACCTATTTCTTACCACGTCATTCAATTCTAAGCCCTGCGCCACGAGGATATCTGAAGGCTTTACGAAATAAACACTCCATTCACGCGCGAAAATAAAGCGAATTATTTAGGGAATCATTCAGTATTGTAACTACGACTTCTAGTAGAGGGTTAGGTTATTCATGAAGGAGCCATCCAAAGAACTACAACCACTGTAACTATTTCTGCGGCCTTCATACAACCCGATTCATATCGGCTTCCCTTCGGAACAACCACTCTTCTTAATGTCTACTATTGCCAAATAATATGATACATCTGTGTGTGTTACTATACACACAGGTGTACCACATCACATTACATAATTATATTTAAATGCCAGTTTAATACATCATAAGATTAAAAACCTATAGCTTTTGTTTGAGTTTATGAGAACTGAACATTTTTTTCTTCGGCTTCCCTCCAATGATAATTGTAGCTGCGCCACTGCCAGCTTGCAAGATACGGGTGCAGCGGGACAATTGCGTAACACACAGTAGGAATCGGTTGCATTTTGACAGTTCAACTACATTCATTGCGTTATTTACGTTGTTGAGCAGGTAAATTTTTCCAACATATGAAGCAATGGATTAGCAATATGCTTCAAAATTATTCAGATTGTGATTGATAGTGTGTTACGCAATCAGAGAGCTGGTGTAATTATAGGTACGTGAAAATATTTTAGCTTTGTAGCTAGGATGGCAACGCACCGGAGATGTCTGGTTTTGCAAATGTACATAGGCTGCCGCTGACCCTTTATCATCAGGTGGATTGCTTGATTAATCATCTTTCTTCATAATTCTCCTGCCTTTATCCCAATGTATTGGTGGTTGGCGCAGCATACCTTCTTCTTCCATACCTACTTCAATATTAAGGTTGACGTCCACTGGTCCGCACCGGCCGCAACGTACGCACGGCACGCAACGGATTTTGATTTGCTTTGCATGAATTCATATAGCACTGCGTCCTTGCTCGGTTCATTTCTTCGTACAAACATACCAAAATCGGTTGCGTGCTGTGCATGCGTTGCGGCCGATGCGGACCAGTGGACGTTCACCTTTACTCGCCATCTCAACAAAAAAAAAATTTACTGTACAAAGAGAAACACATACATTTAGTCATACACTAAACATGATTGTACAAGTAGTGGTCAAAACCAGGTTGAAGAGCTGGCTCCTGAACAGCTGTCTCCTGAACTAAGTAAAAATATATCTCAGGAGCCAAAGTTCCTCATAAACTCTCATTACCAATAGCCTCTGATTGTCAGCCATACAATAACTAACTATAAAATAAAATCTGCCGACACCTGAACTGAGTATCAATAAGAGTTAACAGTAAACGCTAGGTAAACTACAAATAGTTTACAAATATCTCCTTGTTAACAATGAGCGTTACATCTGGCCCCCTCGTTACATCTGTCCCCTTCGGCCATTTGAATGTTTTCTCAATTCCACCCGGCACCGGTCGTTGTGGCCGCTTGCTTGTTGTGAGATTTATCTTGAAATAAACAGATTTGGGAAATCATTTTCTTACTTGTTTACTATATAATCTTTTATTTTAGGACGCGAATTCGATTATTGTTTGACATTTCTCGGGACCCTGGGGTCCCGGACCTTTAGAAGGCGTGTGAGGGGCCGAAGCCAACTCGCAGAGGCCCGTTAGACGCTTTCAATGAAAATGAGGCAACAACCGACGATTATCCCTGTTCGCATTAAAATATTATTAAATTATTGTTCGTTTATTTACTTTCTTTCTTATCTATTTACATTTTTAAATATTTCTAATAAAAATAGATACAAAAAAACATTAAAAAAAAATAAAAAATAGAGGTCCGCCGGTATCGGGAGCAGGGTCCAAGCTACCGGTGGTTAGGGCTGCAGAGACAGGAACCTCCTCACAATACGAGCCGTATCGAGGAGTACTGCCTTCTGAATCAGGCGAATCAAATTATTGTAATTATTAAAGATCCCACTATTTATTTTTAAGTAGTGGAATTTATTCCTGTCTATCGGCATCGTTGGCTAAGCTAGGGCCTATCTGTGCCCGGTTGGTGGCAACAGGCTCGCCCCTATTACACGGGACTTTACACTGTCCTCCCATACCTGTTAACACTGTAATTTGAAAACATTGTAGGAAAAACCAGTTATTTTTAAAGAGTAACCGTGGAGTTTCTTGCCGGCTATTCTCCATAGGAAACGACCAATTGGCACCGTGCACCTAGCTTCTGACGTTTCATAAGTGGCCGTGTAGGTTTATGTGAAATAAAATATTTTGATTTTGATTTTTTGTTTAAAATCAAAAAAATCAAAATCTGCGTGTAGGTACGTACACCTCTGGCTAACCCTCTGGGGATTAGCCTTGATGTTATATTAGAAAACAAAAGAAAGAAAAGTTATTGGTGCACAAGCAAGCAATATTGCTGCTGAATATTGGTCCTGGGTTCGATTCCCAGGTCGAGCAAAGTGTTATTGGGTTTTTCCATCTGGAATTTCTCAGTAGCAGCCTGGAGTCTGGATTTGTGCCCGGTTGATGGCAATAGGCTCGCCCCCTATTACATGGGACTTAAACATAACTGGGGAAATGTGGGTGTAGCAGTGGCGACGGTTTCATACAACCCCATTCCTACCGGCATCCCTTCGGAACAACGACTGTACTTGTATATAGTATAGTACAAACATAGTCATATCACAGGTCATCATCTGCCTAGCCTTTTCCCAACTATATTGGGGTCGGCTTCCAGTCAAACCGGATGCAGCTGAATACCAGTATTTTACATGGAGCGACTGCCTATCTGACCTCCACAACCCAGTTGCTGGGTAATACGATACCCCTTGGTAAGACTGGTTGTCAGACTTTTCGGGCTTCTGACGATCCGTAACGACTGTCAAAGATATACGAATGACAGCCGGGACCAACGGCTTAACGTGCTTTCCGAGGCACGGAGGGGTGGGTCTTGATATGTAAAGATGGTTACCCATCCACGGACCAACCGCGGCAAGCGTAGCTTAACCTGATCGATTGACCCGTGCGGCTGTTATTTCTTAGCCACAAGCCCCTCATAGTCAATCACAGGTATCAAGTAATCAAGTCATATCACAGGTATTTAATATAATATCATAAGATAAAAAGCATAACAAAAACGCGTATTCTGTAGTTACAAAGGCGTTAAATTAAGGAAAGTAAAGGAATGACTTAAATTTTTGAGGGTAATATTAAAATGATGTTATATTGAGTTTATGAGAACTGAACAATTTTTTCTCCGGCTGCCCACGGTACTGTGGTGTACTATAGGTACGCCTCTGCCTGACCCTTCGGGGATTACAGGCGTGATGTTATGTTATGTGTTCTTGTTGTTTGGCAATGAAATCTGAACTCCTCAGACTCATAATTACAATATCCTGAAGTAAGACTGGATTTCCACCGAGCTTTTACTTATGCTACATATAGGTGTAGGATATGACGTGAGATAAACGATCCAATATCTAAGCCATACGACTGTAGAAGCCGACGTCGTACCTCGAAAATCAAATCTATCTAGATATCATAGCCTTGAGCTATGAATCCAGTATATACATGTATACTTACTAATATTATAAAGCTGAAGAGTTTGTTTGTTTGGTTGAACGCGCAGGAACTACTGGTTCGAATTGAAAATTTATTTTAATATTAGATAGTTCATTTATCGGGGAAGGCTATAAGCTATATAACATCACGCTGCGACCAATAGGAGCAGAGCATTAATGAAAAATGTTGCAAAAACGGGGAAAATGTATTCCTTTTGAGAGCTTCCGTTGCGTGCGCTGCGTAAATGGTTAAAGTTATGTAAATATCATGTTAGACGGAATTGTTCCTCTTACAAATTCTAAAAAAAAATCCACGATAGCATATGTCTATCTTTTAAGGTTGGCTCACTATAACTTTAGTTAGCTTTAACTGTAACTAGCGCAATTCTTGAGGAAGGCTGTAGGTATGTAACATTACGCTAGGACCCTTAGAAGCCGAGCAAAAAGAAAAAAAGTAAGAACGAGCGCTAAGCGAAAACGAAGTAACAGCGCGGGCAGGCGATGCGATGCGACGCGGTGGGGCGGGGTGGTCGGGGGAACAAGAAATTTTACGCGGACGAAGTCGCGGGCGGAAGATAGTACTAATAATAAAGCTGAAGAGTTTTGTATTTTTTGTGTGTATGTTTGAACGCGCTAATCTCTGGAACTTCCAGTCGGATTTGAAAATTATTTTAGCATTTGATAAAGGCTATTCTTGTGAAAAGCTATAGGCTATTTAACATCACGCTACGACCCTCAGGAGCCGAGCAAAAAGAAAAAAAAGTCAGAAAGAACACTAAGCAAAAACGAAGTGATGCGACGGGGTGGGTCGGGGAACAAGAAATTTCACGCGGACGAAGTCGCGGGCAGAAACTAGTCAATTTATGTGAATAAACCACGCTAAAATAGGCCCTGTGCATATGCACTATAGGTTACTTATAGCAAGCTTACAGACATGCAAATCGTACCATAGTATCTTTTACCAGAAATCAATAAAATTGACATCATGATCATCATTATATGCCTGACCTTTTCCGAACTATGTTGGGGTCGGCAAGATGCAGCTGAATACCAGTATTTTACATGGAGCGATTGCCTTTCTGACCTCTACAACCCAGTTACTGGGTAATACGATACCCTTGGTAAGACTGGTTGTCCAACTTTTGGACTTCTTCGGGACTACGTCTCCAGAATCAATATGACAGCCAAAACTAAACAACATAAGAACAAATGACTATACCCCCTTAAATGGTGGAATAGTAACGGTTTCAATAAAAAAACAACTTTGTAAATATATTGCGGTATGCAGGGTGACCACGCTGGCGGGGGCTACGGGGTATTTACCTTTAGTGACGTAGTAAGGAAGGTGGGCTTGAATCGACAAACTTTCGCACAATATGTAGGTTCAAATGTCAGTTTTTTTTATGTATGCCCTTTAATTTCTCGGTTCCGTCTATCCCTATTATGAGTACAGTTTGACAAAAAACGTAGGTTTTTAATTTGAAAAAATCCTAATGGTTGTTTATTGTTTCAATAAGAAACGACTTGTAATATGTACCTACTTATGTATATACTGCGGTGTAGTGACACCACGATCGCCAGGACTTGAATCCTTTGTAAAAATGTTGGGTTACACTGGAGTAGACACGCGTATCTTATTTAATTGGATTTGAACAACCTTTGTTATTTTAATTTTAATACTTTTTTGGCGCAAGTCATCCATTTCATAAAACCTTCTAAAATACGTTTATCCACAACAGGTACATGCCTAAAATTATACAATTACGTACAATGCAAGGGCCTAGTTGCTGAGAGAAACCCCTATGCTAAAAGCAGATTAGACCCTAAATAAATGGCGATAACAGTTTCAATAAAAAACAACTCACATGTACAAATGTTGCGGTGTCATAGGGTCACGACAATCGGGATGTTTACCTTAGAAATGTAGTAAGAAAGGCGAGCTCGAGACTTTTGTAACAATGGCGTAAGTTATTTGTTAGTTTTTAGGGGACCATTGATTCGTCTTGACATCAAAGCGGTCACGAGGTTTTAGTGGTTGCTTCCAACTATTAAATACGTCCGCGACTCGTGCAACCCTATTTTTTTACGTATATCCACTAAACTGGCAATCATGAGAGTGTTAGTTTTTTTTTTTTTGTAATCTACTTAATAAGGTGCATCTTCGTTTTCGTCAATCCATAAGCAGAAATCTCATCCAAATTATAACGGCCCTTTAATATGCTAAGTAGGTTACAGACAGCATTGTCCGCCGCAATTATTTTCATCATGGTCTCCGTACTCTCGACCTACGTCCAATTTGTCTTGTTCCTTCGCCACAAAATTAGTATGTGCTGCGAGAAATATTTTCTATAGTACTTAGACCGAATTTTGGGACATTCTTGCGTGAAAGAAGCATTTCATCAACCACTTCGCGGGACGCATGCGAGACACAACACACGTTTTATTGTTATTCCGTATAGTGTCCTTCATAGCGTTAGTTTAATGCCTTATTAACTGTTGCAATATAATCTGTGTAACTATACATTTTCCAATTAGTTGTTAGGTATATATATTTACACATTCACCGCTCTTACAACTAACCCCTAACTCAAGCATTGAAGATCTTACCTAATTTATCTTTGGTGAATAACTTGTGCAACATTTACCTATATTTTTAGGCTCTTGTACAATTCCAAAAACGAATCGTTATATTTACCAAAAATTGAGTTCAATAATGTCTGACATTTGATGCTGAGGACAATTTTCTTGTAATTTTTTGGTCTTATCGTTATTAACAATGCGAGTCCAAGATGCGAGACAGTTAGTTATACAATGTATACAATTAGTTAACCAACAATTGTCGACAAGCCATCAGTTTCCTTACATATTCATCTTTTTGTTGGACTAATCGAAGGAAAGTGAATTTCTTTGTTTTTTGAGTCATCACTATCTTATTCGCTGCAGATTCATTATTAGATCCAAGTATATTTATACTACATCAATTTCACTTTGTTTAACTTACTTTTAATCAAACTCGATTTATTATTAAAAGATTTAATACTTCTACTTTAATACTTCCACGTGCGCAAAATGTAAATTTCTCAGAGGTAGAGGTAGAGGTAGAGGTAGATATATTACCTAAATAATTCATGTTTTCCTTCCAAACAGAACAAGCAAAGCTAATAAAACGATATATTATCTTCGTTCTAAACATAATAATGTAATGTACACGTGCCTATCTTATGTACTTACAATAATATCAAGAAACTAAGTTCCATGAAGTCTGTATTATGATATTCTAGATAAGTATCTACCTACCTACCTAGATGGTACCCAATCATTGAGAAGTCAGTGTATACAGTGTTCCCAACACAACGCCTTCGTATATTAATTAACGCGCGAGTTCAAACATATCCAACATACTAACAACTATATTGATTTTTTCCACCCCACGGACGGCCGTTGCGAAATTATCGAAATCTAACAAAAGCATCCCGAACCGAAACTGGTAAGAAAACTAATAACCCGTCTTACACCACCCTGTATACAACACACGCACGCTACACACGCACACACGCGCGCCGCACGCAGCACACGCGCACAGGCCGCGCACGCACACGCGCGGACCAAAAGTCTAATTATATACGTCCACGAAGAAAATAAAGATTGGGGAAAAATTTTACAAGAAACAAGTGTGCCGACTGGGGGAGGGGGAACTGACCGCTCCCCGTCATTAAGCCCCCCGCCACCCCCTGGGGGTGAAGGGAGGTTAGTTCTCCCCTTGGATGTTTAATAATATGAAGAATTGGAGATAATTTGCGAGAAACTAAATAAGAAACGCCGGACGAAAATTGAAAGGTCGAGGGTGGAAGAGTAGCGAGTAGCGCTGTCTCGCTCTTACGGAAGCGCTAGTTCGTGGAAGCACTTGAACAAGATCGTTGTAGCTCGTGACTGGTGGGTATTTAGATTTATTATTTTTATTGCTGGTTGGTAATGATATCATATTAATAATTGGCTAATTTACTTGCAGTATTGAGAAAAACAGCTAAGCCTGCTATCACTATTTCAAAATTAAAATTTTACTAACATTAAAACACGTATATACCTACGTATCTACTTCTAATTTCAGGTTATCGTTAAACTGTAAATCTACACAATATTTCAAAAAAGTAGTTCAACCGCGGCCAAACTGCTTGAAAGGTCCTGAAACGATAGCTACCTACATTATTGTACTGAATTCATAATCTAATAAATTCACGTAAGTATCGAACAGTATCTATCTATGTATACGCACAGTTACTTTCCAACAAACAATTATTTTCCCTGAATTACATAACAACGAAGTTGACACGCGACGTCACTTTGACGTTTATGACGCCATTGATGTACTTTATGTACTATGGTTATAGCCATTTCATACAACTGTCAAACAATGACAGTTGTACGGCCAGTTTAAGAGGTAATCAATTTGCTTAGCAATTAATTTTCCTGACATTTGACTTCAAGACATTAAGACTACAAATAGTGCATAGTAGTGTAAAATAGTTTTAATTTTTGACATGACCTTTGAAGGTTTAAATTGTAATAAAAGATGTTGTTAATTAGTTGATATTAAATTGATTATATTTAGGCCTTAGCCGATGTTACCCGATGCTTACAGCTTACGTACTATCGCTGACTTAACATCACCTACTTACCCCTTTCCGTGGATGATACGATCCGTTATCAAAGAAACCGTTATAAGCCATACTTCCATACTCCTCACTATTTACTTACAAATATATTTTCTGTCTGTTACCTTTCAGGCCTTAAAAGCTGAACATAATTCGACGAAATTTGACACACGGATAAACCATGACCTGAGTTAGGATATAGGATACTTTTTATTCCGATAGAAAAAAGAGGGAAAAGAGAGAGCACCTGCGTCTGCGCGCACACTTGTGCACTATAATATCTCCCGCGCCGAAGGCTGGTCTCCGCTCAGATTGGTCGCCATGGCTGGAATTCGGTCTGGAGGACGATTATTATTCTGGCGGTACCTTCCCGTGGGACAATTCCCGACATCCACGCGAAGTGGCAGGCTGCTAGTATAATATGTATATTATTATATCTTCAATAATTTCTACTCATCATCAGTTACTGTGTAATACGATACCCCTTGGTAAGACTGGTTGTCAGACCTTCGGGCTTCTGACGACCCGTAACGACTGTCAAAGATTCACGAATGACCGTGCTTTCCGAGGCACGGAGGGGTCTTGGTATGTAAAGATGGTCACCCATCGATAGTTTCTGTTGAATGTTTTCTAATCTATCTGTTATGTTAATTTCAGCATTAAAGATGTAACCTATATAAAGTAATAATATTTTGATTTAATAGTGTCCGTGCAGTCTCATGCCCGTTCTTCTCCACAGGAACCTACTACGCTTTGGAATGGACAACTAGCTTCATCTTTCTGACTGACCGACCACAATTCAAAAGTGCCTGTAATCGGTTTATCTATAAAAATAAATAAAATTGAAGTGTCTGTTTGTAATGTCAAAATAACAGCTTTTTACTAAATGCATAAGAAAGTATATACCGTACTTATAACAAAAAAAAAACAATTTTTAAAATTTTTGTCTGTCTGTCTGTTTGTTCCGGCTAAACTCCAAAACGGCTGGACGGATTATGACGGGACTTTCACTGGCAGATATCTGATGTTACGGGGAGTAACTTAGGTTACTTTTTTAAATGAATAATTAGGGTTCCGCGTAAAAAAAAATAAAACCCATGAAATTGTGAACAAACAAATTTGAAAAATGTATGGATGGATTTGAAAAATTCTTTTTGCATTTGGTAGCCTAATTCTCGAGGATAGTTATAGGCTAATTAACATCACGCTACGACCCTTAGGAGCCGAGCAAAAAGAAAAAAAGTCAAATGATAAATTATTTTATTTCTGTAAGTAGGTTTATACAAACACTTTTACACGTCAAACATTTTTTCCTAAAACTAGATGAGGCCGGCGTTTCCTATCTGACTACTTTGAGAAGAAAGGCCGAAACAAACTCAGAGGTCACAGTCTCTTTTAAAGTCCAGATATAATCTTGGTCAAATCATGTGAAGACCATGTAGGTTGGTGTCTGAAATGGTCTTTTCAAAAAGAACACTAAGCGAAAACGAAGTAATAGCGCGGGCGGGCGATGCAACGCGGCGGGTCGGAGGACGAGGGAGCTTTATTAAAATGTGGCTGTTATTTCAGTATATTGTCAATTGTGTATCTTATGATTTCCATGCGAACGAAGTCGCGGGGCACAGGTAGTTTGATATAAATGGTTTGAGTTTGAGTTATGCAATTCTTGCACTACAGGGTACCAATTTGCTTTGATCAAGGAAGAAATTACAAAGACTTTACCACTGACCATCGACTGTGTTGGTATCAACTGGTGTCAACACCCACAGCACGTGTCACTTAATCACATACCTCCTTGCTAATAAACGTATCAGGTGAATTTCTCTCTTTCAGTCGTCAGTAATTTGACTTTCGAAAGAAGAAGACAAAAAACATACAGACGCTATTCAACGTTTATTAGTAAGGAGGCTAGAAAGTACAACGATGGCTGATGACTAAACAAAACTCCATGTGGGTACACATGGGTACACGTCACTCATATCAAACTCAAGATTCAACCTTTAACCGCATATTAAGAAGCAAGTCCTCATCATCATTGTACTTACGTTAAATTAAATGTGTTTAAACACACTTATCTATATTTTAATGCAAAATAATATCATCATCATCATCTGCCTAACCTTTTCCCAACTATGTTGGGGTCGGCTTCCAGTCTAACCGGATGCAGCTGAATACCAGTATTTTACATGGAGCGACTGCCTATCTGACCTCCACAACCCAGTAACTGGGTAATACGATACCCCTTGGTAAGACTGGTTGTCAGACTTTCGGGCTTCTGACGACCCGTAACGACTGTCAAAGATCCACGAATGACAGCCGGGACCAACGGCTTAACGTGCTTTCCGAGGCACGGAGGAGTCTCGGTATGTAAAGATGGTCACCCATCCACGAACCAACCCCGGCAAGCGTAGCTTAACCCGATGGATCGACCCGTGCGGCTGTTATTACTTAGCCACGAGCTTAATGCAAAATAATTTATTACAATAATATAATTTTAACCACATAACCACATAACTTTGGCGATAGCTAAATAACTTTTATAAAACTTGAAAAAAATCGAATTCTCTAGAGGTCGATGAAATGTCTTGTAAGTACAGTCAGCCTCAAAAAAATCTGTACATCGACAAGAATTCAACTGACTTCCAATAATTTGTGTTCCATAATATTGCATGAATGTCGGGTCGTCAGAAGCCCGAAAGTCTGACAACCAGTCTTACCAAGGGCTATCGTTATTACCCAGTAACTGGTATTCAGCTGCATCCGGTTAGACTGGAAGCCGATCCCAATAAAGTTGGGTAAAGGCTAGGCAGATGATGATAATACGGTATCAATATGTATCTACAATTAAGTACCCAATGTGTAACATATTTTGCGGCTATATTAATACAATATGCAATAAAGATTGTAGACAATTAAATGAATTCTGTCGATGTATACATCTTTTTAGGGCTGACTCTACCTACTACTAACGCCCGAGATTAATAATGTATCTCTGATCCAAGGATAGAGTCAATCTAAGATTGCTGTATACTGCGCGATCGATCTCCAATCCTGATGCCAATATCAAAACTATGCAATCGTTTTTTTTTTTCGATGCAGATTGCAGGCGATCCTTTCCCTCCCGATCGTTCCGTTTCATATATAATTTTGATAATGCAATGCATTATGTTCTATGTTTTATGAAAATAAACTAGTCACTAAACTACACCAAAATATACCTTTTCTTTCAAAACAAAATAATTACGTGTCTAAAACCCCGTAAAATTTACAATCGTTAAATTATATTTACAATACTTGCAACTATTTTATCAGGAACGGAACGTGAATTTGACGTCTTGACAGTGATGCACTTTTGTTACTGTTTCATGTTTGTTCCAAAGAGTAGTAACTATTTATAAGTTTGTTCATTGTTGTGGCTTCGTGGACAAGCACGTTGTCTATCATCAGCGTCGCTGTCAGTGTCCCAGTCGGATAACAGAGCAAGGACCTCCATATCACTATCGTCACTATCACTTGAAAATACTGATAATGCCATAACTTGTTCTAAATCGTAATTAGTATCAACGATAGTATTCTTACAATCCTCGAAATTTCTTGGATTGCAACCTGCGATTGTTTATACCGATCAAACCAAATGTCAAAATGGACAGATTGGTTATTGGCAAGCAAAAACTGTCATTTCCGAACAGAGGCCAATCTTTTATCTGTGATTCGCCCTCCCATAGACGGATTGACTCCGAGGATAGTAAAATCAATCTGCAGATAGGTTATTGGCAAGCATTTCCCGAAAAATGGATTGAAATATCGATCTTAGATGGCAAAATTTGGATCAGGATTGATTATTAATCTCGGGCGTAAATGGTTGTGGTTTGTGGTTGACCATTAGATATTAATTATGCAATTAATTTAGAAATTTCGATGAGAAAAAACCCAAGCTTTCCACCACTTACAGAATGGACAACAAAGCTACTCCACAGTTTCAAACTAACAATGATCATTGACAGGAAATTAAGTGTAAACCATATTAATTTATTAAACGGACTTGGTTTTCCGAGACATCGCCAAGCGGTTGGTCGACTCTTCACGTGACCAAAGGGCTGGCCTATTCTTTGGCCAAAGAATCAGCATCGCCATACAACGTGGCAATGCTGCCAGCCTTTTGGGCACTTTTCCTGTTGACAGCGATGTGGACGAATTTTTTGATGCCCTGTGATTATATATATTTTTTTTTTTACATTTGTACATATTATAATTATTATTTTAAGTCTGTTAGCTTATATATTATTTAAAAATAATTAAACGGATGTTTTATGATATTTTTGCTCTATTACGATGTATACAAGCTGTTCTCTCTGCCCAACTGAATTAATTGTTACTGGAGATGTTCTGTTCAATCAAATAACTTTAATCCGAAAATGCCACAGAACCGGTTCTTAGACAATATTTTATTCCATCTCGTCAGTTTTTAATTTAAACATTTAATTAATATGGATATTAAGCAAATCATCCATCGTCCAAAACCAAAATATGCAATCTTTTGTAAGCATTGGTCATACAATCCAATCTGTATGACAAAACTTTTTGACCCATTTTTAACCCTCACTTTGAGAACACCCTGTAGGCACTAGGTACAACATTTTTTTAAATCCGTCTCCATTTTCCTAACCCACATCCTTCTCCATTTCCACACGTCATATAGCTTCGCAGGACACAAAGGTTCCAATCTCGGCCCCCAATTAACAGCCAAGGATATCGATTGGCCATCTTCAGGGTTCCGCAGACACCTCATAAATATGTAGTTGCAGTACGGAACCCGTATTGTTAACCGGGGAACGATATATGTGCGTCTTCAGCCTCGATGAGGAATATTAAACGGTTCACAGTAAAACAAAGGTCCAGGGTTCGCTTCCTGGGATGGGTAGTAGGTAGTAAACTCTAGGTGGATTTGGTTAAATTACTTATATTTAAAAGCCATTGCCCTTTCAATAAAATAGGGCCTGCCTTCACTCCTATCTCAGTCTCTTTCTATCATCAATAAATGTCCCTTAAAAACAAAAAATCCATTGACAAATCTTTAAAACTGATTATACTGCTAAGAGAATGCACTATGCATTCTCTTAATGGATTTCATGTTTGTTGTTTTATAGCATTGCATCAACGTTGGTACCAATGTAATCAGGTACTTCCCTAAAATCTTCATTACGTCTTCACTTATCTTGTTCTGCGGACGACGTGGGTGCTTAAGCCCGACCACAGATGACCCGCGAGTTTAGTGAAGATAATAAGAGGAAAATACGTCAAAATCAGGACATTTGACGTGCGTAACATACATATTAAATGCACTCTTAAGCAGGAGAGACGACATCAGTGAAACTTGACAATCGGTCATTTGTTTTGTTAACAGCTGCACGCGGGGAAATTACACTTTCTAAAGACACTGTTAGCTATTAGTTGTTTTGTGTGCTTTTAAATTTATTTAAGTAGACCACTCAATATCCTGGTAAAAGAAAGTGTATACCACCTAGCATACATAGAATATCAATTTAGTTTAATATGTAGAATCCTACAGTGAGAGGGACTCGTGGCTAAGTAATAACAGCCGCACGGCTCGATCGACCACGTTAAGCTACGCTTGCTTGTTTGTCCGTGGATGGGTGACCATCTTTACATACCGAGACCCCTCCGTGCCTCGGAAAGCACGTTAAGCCGTTGGTCCCGGCTGTCATTTGTGGATCTTTGACAGTCGTTACGGGTCATCAGAAACCTGAAAGTCTAACAACCAGTCTTACCGATGGGTATCGTATTACCCAGTAACTGGGTTGTAGAGGTCAGATAGGCAGTCGCTCCATGTAAAATACTGGTATTCAGCTGATGAGTATAGAGACATTTTGACAAATGCATGGGAATGGTTAACGAAGCGCACCAAGAAGAAAAGTCCAACATGAATGACGGACAGATTGTATAGTAAGATGATTGGCTAGAAAAGACGGAAATACTGAGATCGCAGCTGAAAGAGATGTAGGAAGAAGCAGAAATGCAGCACCTGTAGCAAATATATTGAGGTAAGGGCGATGATAATGGCGAAATACATGCCACTACAACGTAGACCATCATGTTTGTGATGGTACAGAAGTAAGTTCAGTGGTTGCATTATACCAGAATATAGCAAAGTGTCTGTGTTTGAATTTCAACTCGCGTCAACCTACATATATTCAAAGGTGAACTGCAAGCAGGAAAGTGAAAGACCTATTTCCTTCCTACAGATGGCCATGAAGTACAGTAACTTAATTTATCTTTAAAAGAGATACTAGAAAGTTAAGGAAATAGGAAAATACTGACAAAACTACGAAAAATCAATTAGTGATATACCTACATAGTTCTGTTCAAGGCTACTAAACGGTTTCTAATTTAGAGACCAAGTTGAAAATCTCCCGTAGGTGAGGTGACAGCATCTGCTCCCAAACAGTTAAATGCGGAATTATGATTAAAGAAGCATGAAGAACAGGGTGTAAAGTTCACTCGTCCTCCATAGAAAAGGGAGGATCCTCCGACCAGATGGGTGTTGTGTCTGGTGGACTACTGCCCGACGGTTGATGTCGGGATGTTGTATATATGTTAGTCGCGCGGTAAACTCTGATTGCGCGATGCAGGTTTTTGCGTGACGTCAGTGTGACGCGTTCCATTGTGGCGATGTAGATAATATTTCGCCACAATGATAAATAAATAGAAGTAGTTTCCTCAACAAATCCGATGAGCTCGTGCGAGAACGAATTTGATTAAACTATATCACAAAGATAATCATCCAATTTTCTGACCAACTCCTTGATAACCCAAAAATGCTCTGATTCTGAATTTGTGGAAACTGTTTTAAAGTAACTTCGCAAAACTTCTATAAATAACAAAATAACGGTATCAATCCCATTTACCTGGTACCAGTTACCATATACGTATTTTGCCTATTCGTATAGGAAATCGTTTAAATGATGTCAAGTCACATAGATACCGTTAAATGGCCAATTACGTCACCACGGTTATAGAGGAAAACCCATAGATACATTCTATAGATGGTTTCTATAAAAAAGTACACAATTTGTTATCAGGATAAAAATTTTGATGATGACGAATCAAAGAAGTCCTTGCCATCGTGATGTAAAAATTCGGCGAAATAGTTTGAGTAGCCACAAGTAATTTGAAATGATGATGATTTGATTGTTTAGACAAGATGAATTGCTAATCTCTCAATTATGGCTGTGTTGGGGATACTATGAGTAGTTAGCTAGAAGTGGGTTAGTAGAGTGATATGTACACAAACGCAATGCTGCTAATCTTAGAGCTAGGTAGACTATTTTCAATTTTGTTAAGAAAATAGTAGCACATCTATCTGATGAAGCATGAATGTGGATGGCTATACGGGTAGGGAAAGGTGACATAGATGCATCTTTAAGATCGTAAATCATAATCATAAATCTTTATTTATCTCAACGTCACTGGTTAATAAAATGCACAATCTTAAATAGAGGAAGATGTCTGAGGTAGGAGGATGAGGAGGCTCTCTTTTAAAGGACATGTTAATTTACAAAACAGTTAAAGTTAAGATATTATTATAAAGTCTGAAATTGCAATTGAGTGCAGAACATAAAAAATTTAAAAACAAAATCAAAGAAAAGCAAGTCAACATAAAGTTCAAAGAAATATACAAATTATGTATATTATTATTCATTGATACGTACTTAGGTATCTAACTAACAAAATCAAATAATAATGATCATAACAAAAAATGAAGAACGGAATGAGATTGTGAAGTATGTAAGTGTAGGTGTGTGATTGTAAATGTTAAGACACAGGTTTTAATAAGCTTTCAGTGGCAATGTAGAAGAAGTTATGTATAAGCCAAAAACTGAAAGAAGTCCGAAATTTTCGAAGTGTTCGAGCATCACGCACTTAGCACAGGTCTTCCGAAGCTGCAAACTTGGTTTTACAATATTGGTATCTATCTTAACAACATCCCAAAAAAATCAGTACAGTGCAATTTTTTGCGACCTGCGATATTTTAAATGACTGGCCTACATAAGCAGCTGTATTCACAAGCTGCTTGACTACAACACAATATTGTAAAAAAAAAACCTCTTCTAGCGTTCTACATTCCACAAAATTAAACAGTCATAGTCTTCAGTGATGCAACTTTGGAAAGTTATGACGATGATGATTCTGTAACTTCACTTCGTTGTAATTTCTTTTTGTGGTCGCTAAACTACCCTTGACCTTTGAACTATGCTTGAAATGCTCGCATCATACAGCAGACTGTTATTTTATCTGTACTGACATGTGTCATGGAATCAGTCGATCAAATTGCAGTTACACGCAAATTTAACATGTCGTGGTAAAACGTAAAACGAGTCAGTGATATTGATAACACGCTGGCTGACCGCACTTGAGTATCGTCACTCATGAAAGTTGAATGTATGCTTGTACTCCAATTATACAATACGGAACTGACAAGTCTACACAATTGATAGTTTGCAAGACTAGGGATGCTATTCTTACACAGTTTATGCAAGTGAAAGCGTTCGCTTCTTGAAAGACCAAGATTTATTATGATTGAGCCAGCAGAGATCGGGAATCTTCCTTTCTCTGGCACTCGTCCAGAGTCTATACTCAAACAAATTCTGTCTACACAACTTTAGTTATCACATGCATCTCTTCAAAATTTAAAGCCTTCGATACTAATTGTACAGATCCGTCGCATCTATTTAATGTGAACGTGTTTGTCATACATAAGGCTACAATACGACGTAAGCACTGTCGACTAAATACAAATGACTATTTTCCCCAATTTTCCTGGATATTTTCCCAATAGTTGGCTCACACACATCCACACAAGCATCCTCGTGTGTGTTCCAATGAGGGGGTGTTCTGGGGGTGTTTGGGGGTGTCGGGGGTGGGTGGGGGTGTACGAACACTGTTAAACTAATTATTGTGAGCGGCCGGAGGGGGAGCTACTAAGATTTTTCTACAGCGAACGAAGATACGGCTGTGTGTGTAATGTGTTATATAGATGTATGTAATCGAGATTAATATTTTGCAATAAAGCGCTGGTGATGGGAGTTTATTGATTAACTCATAGTTGGAATGGTCATTGGTTTCCTTGTTGAAAACTTAATGAATCTCTAGAAGATGTTTGAGAGATCTGATACAGCTACTACGCGCGACGCCCCAGAAAAGAGTGAGTGGTTCATTTGCATGGTTTTAGTATTGTCTGATCTGTGGTTGATCCCTGAAGAGCTTAGCTTGACCTAAACCGCTTCAATACTATGGTGGTGTAGCTGGATCTGACGCTTTATCTAAAAATGTATCCTACCTGTTAGTTTGGAGACCTACTTAATATTTTTCAACGCGTTATTAGCAACATTAAACGCAGGATTTTTGATAAGGAACACATTACACACTGCATAAAAGCTACTAAATATCTCTTCATGCAGCACGCGTAGTTCGAGTCTGTGGAGGAATAATCTTTAAGTTATTTTGCTATGGTGTCTTATTCTCCAAAACGCATTACTAACCAAACATTTCTAATAAGAGATTTTTCCTGACTTTGTGTGTCAAATTAATCTACTTAATTATCAAAACTGCTTTACAAAGACCTCTTCTCATTCAGAAAAATAACGAGCATTGATCACAGCGCTTCCTCACTAAGCGATATTCCAGACCTTTATATTATGGCTCATAACATTTTCCTTCCCCATACGTCTAAACTAATTCACAGTTGCGAGCATAAATATATTTCTACGGTCAGCTCGGCAATAATATCTGATTTCATGATTCATCCATTAATATATGAAATAGTAAATAAAGTAGTAAATATAGTGAATATATGTGACAATTTGTGGAAAGCATATACAAGTGGCAGCACAAATAGGCGACATCTAAGGAGCACCAAAACTATCTGGCGTGACTTGCAACGCCAAAATATAGGATGGTCCATCATCGTCTTCAAAAATATCATAGTCTTAAAGTAGGTGAGTGTTAATTTAAATATACTGCCAGATTTTTATGCTACCAAAGTGATGTCAGATATTTTAGACCACAGCGAGGTATCACATACTTCTGAATTTAACTGAAGTAAGCAGATATTTGTGACACAAGACATGCCCGTTAATATTGCATTGATACATATTTTTGAAGCCGATGTAGCATCCTATATTTTTGTGTCATTTGTTTCGCCAGATAGTTTTGATGTTCCTTCGATGTCACATATTTGTATATGCCTTCCAAAAACTATCACATTTATATGCCTTCATATATTAATGGATGAATCATGATATCAGATATTATTGCCGAGCTTACTAATATATTTATGCTCATGACCTACAAGTAATTCCACCGAAAAAAATTAGGCACAGAAATTTCAATTAAATTAAAATTACCTGAAATAGTTAGTGGCAGTAATGGCTGGCTAGATGCAAGGTCCGTGTTTATTGGTCGATACGACGCCGATCAGCCGCACGCGACACCTGAATATACTTTTACAACAAAATGCCAGAAGCTTTAAATTATGTATTCTTTTACGGTACGTTCTATGTTGTTCCTATTAATGGGATTTTACGTCCAATGACTTAGTTTTTGGGGTTTATCAAATTGCAAAAATGTGTAGAAGGAATCCTGAGTCGTTGCACATTGCAGGTAACCGAAAAGTTGTGAGGAAATCCATTGTCATGGTATGGACATGTGATGCGGAGGAATAAAGAACCTGTCGTAAGGAAAGTTTTGAGTATACAATAGGCAAAGACAAAAATAACGATGGATGGATTGTGTTAATATGATATGGACAGAAAGAGGGGTGACTAAATGGGTACTGAAGTGAAGAATCCTTAATGAGTTTTACTTAGCGCCCCTTTATTAAAGTTCATGTATTAGGAAATCATTATTGTTTTTATAAGTATGTTTACATATCTCGAGACCCTGGGGTCCCGGACCCTTGGAACTCGTACGAGGGGCCGAAGCCAACTCGCAGAGGCACCTTCAACAATTTTAAATGATGAGGAGGCAATTATTCAGGAGGAGACAAATAGAAGATTTTAGTCAAACCAATATTTTAACAACCTAATATTAAATCTTAAGGGGGAAGCGCTAAGGTAGCCCGCGAAATTTATTTATTTTTACGATTTTTGCAATTTGTAGCTCAGTGTCTGGGTGTATGTTGATTAAAGTATGATACGCGACCGTAACAAATATGTATTTACAGAATTATAATCATTAGAATCAGTAATACAATGCCTTAAGTTAGTATAATCCTGAAATGTTAAGATTTCATGATTCAATAGAATCACTTTGTCTTAGAAAGTTGTATTGACGACTTTAATTATTATAATTCTGTAAACACATATTTGTTACGGTCGCGAATCATATTTTAATCAACATACAACCTAATACTGACCTGCAAATTGCAAAAAACTTAAGAAAACTTAAATTTCGCGGGCTACCCTGGCGCTTTCGCCTTAATAATAGTGAGTGAAATAAGCTGAAATGTTTATTTTACAGCGCACTGTGCTGATGAAAACGAGTTATTTCGGTAGAACGAATACCGAACTGAAAATTCCTGTTACTATATTAGAAATGTTTATCAGGATTCCTGTCACAAAAACCCATATTATGTACTTAATATCATTTAAAATTCAGTAGGTAGTACCTACGAATGACTGACATCATTATAAGAGGAAGGAAACTCTTATCATTTTAATTAAATTAACCAAAATTACCCACTAATACCACAAATTATAAATAGAAGCATCTACTTAGCTGGTTCAAAAATGATAAGTACCTATCTACAATATTTTTTTTGTGAAAATATGACGTAACTTTGTGGTAACATTTTATTTTACATAATACGGGCACTAATGAAACGACAGAAGCTAGGTGCACGGTTCCAAATGGACGTTTCTTATGGAAAGAGCCGGCAAGAAACTCCACGGTTACTCCTATAGACAATATTTTCAAATATAATTTTCCCCTAATGAAGATTTCCCCTTATGGGGAAATCTCGTATGAAGACTGTGAGACTGCGCACATGTAGGTACGTATGCGTACGCGCATAGTTGCAGATAAGATGGCGCACGTCAATTATGGCCTTACTACAATTGAGTCATTTGACGTGGGTTTATTACGTGTGTTGTGTAATCAATTAATTAATAATTTATTAGCAATAAATGTAGGTAGGTAGTGTTAGTGGTTCTTAGCAATGATTGGTCACACAGTCTTACATGCGGTTACTAAGGGATGACAACACTGGGGATGCTAGGGGGATGGGCAACACTGTCCTTACGTATTTCAACTTATCAATAAGGGAAATATTTAATTGACCCTCTAAAAACTTATTGACCTTCTAATGACCTTCTAAAACTAAAATACTAAAGTCCCGAAAAACGGAATCTGATTAGTTATTATGTTCTAGAAACAATTGATTTTTTTAATTGATTTTTTTATTGTAACTCAATTTTTACTCAAATTTATAATTTCTTATTTATTAGTTATATTTACTTTTTATGTTGATCTCATTTTAATTACATTTTATATTTTTTATGTTTTAGACATTAGTAATAAGTAATTGGGCAAAATTTTAATATTCTCTGTATAGTTTTGTTTTATAATTTTATTGTAAAATGTTATATTATTTGAATTACTGTGAATGTAAAGACTATGTGGGTCCTTGTTTTTTTTTTTTTTTTCTCTCAGCTTTAATCATAGTCTGCCAGTTTGAGTAAATTATGCGGCCTACCCAAATGTCCTTTCTTTGGTATTGTTCGTCGAATCGTTGAGCTCCTTAACTTGTATGTTGAGCTGTACGATTACTGACAGATGTTTGCACTGACTGGACAGGTCCACTCAATCTGTGTGGTTCTTTCCTCAAAAGACCATTTCAGACACCAACCTACGTGATCCTCACATGATCTGACCAAGATTATGTCTGGACTTTAAAAGAGACTGTGACCTCTGAGTTTGTTTCGGCCTTTCTTCTCAGAGTAGTCAGATAGGAAACGCCGGCCTCATCTAGTTTAAAAAAAAAAGTTTGACGTGTAAAAGTGTTTGTATAAACCTACTAGAAATAAAATCATTTATCATATTTCTTTATGTCTTAATTGTACCATAACTGAATTCTAGCGCCATTAGTTTTATATTGTTATTTTTCTGTGTTCAGTTATGTTTGAGATTGCTGGTTAACTTATGATTGGCGACTGTGTAAGTCCAACACTAATAATTATTATCTATATGTACTTGTAATTTATTGTATACAGAAGCTGTTGGTAAACCTTTATAAATAAATAAATAATTATGTATGTAGTCGTACCAAGGGGTATCGTGTATTATCCAGTAACTAGGTTGTGGAGGTCAGATAGGCAGTCGCTGCATGTTAAATACTGGTATTCAGCTGCATCCGGTTCGGCTAGAAGCTGACCCCAACATAGATGGGAAAAGGTCAGGCAGATGATGACATTCTAATGATGTACGCTTTTATAATAATCTAGCCCCGCCCTGGTTTAGCACGGTTTTTAAGAGTTGATAAAATATAGGGATTTCTTTATTATATTTTAGTTTGATATAATGTATTATAACATAACAAACCTTCCGGAATAAATTATCTAAATGTTGATGAAACCCACATCACAATCCGTTGCGTAGTTTATAAGAACAACGCGATCACACAGACAGACACAAAACGCGACTTTAATCTATACATATACATAAATAAATAAAATTGAAGTTTGTTTGTTATGTCAAAATAACAACTTTTTACTAAATGCATAAGAAAGTATAACCGGTACAAATAACAGAAAAGCAATTTTTAAAATTTTGTTCTGTCTGTCTGTCTGTTTGTTCCGGCTAATATCCGAAACGGCCGGACCGATTTTAACGGGACTTTCACTGGCAGATAGCTGATTTTACGGGGAGTAACAAAGGCTACTTTTATTTTAGAAAAATAATTAGGGATCCGCGCAAAAAAAATAAAAGCCATGAAATTATGAACAAAAAGTCGGATTTGAAAAATTCTTTTTTGCATTTGGTAGCCCAATTCTCGAGGATAGTTATAGGCTATTTAACATCACGCTACGACCCTTAGGAGCCGAGTAAAAAGAAAACAGTCAGAAAGAATACTAAGCGAAAACGAAGTACGGTGGATCGGGGGACGAGGGATTTTATTAAAATATGGCTGTTATTTTAGTATATTGTGTATCTTACGACTTCAACGCGAAGGAAGTCGCGGGGCATAGCTATTAAATAAATAAAAACAGATAAACCCTAATTCTTTTTTTAAAATAAAAGTACCCTAAGTTACTCCTTATGCCAGTGAAAGGGGTAAAGAGTTGAAATTAGAATTGAAGGAATATAATGTCAAATAATGAGATAATTAATTGATTATGTCAAGGAAGAATGTAAAAAAAAATATTTAAAAATCGTAATTTGGGAGCAGTGAAGCAATATAGACTTATATAGTTATGCCATACATAGCAATTACATTAAAATTGTTAGCTCTCAATATTACCCTTTCTGATAATAATCAATGGACTTCCCTCATCTGGGGATTTCTGAGCGACTGTTGAGGTTATCTACTATGAATTTGAGAAAGTGTTTGTAAACATAATTGTTATCGTATGGCTAGGTTATCTAAGTACTACTAACCTTTAGATAGTGCGGGATTCCTCTCTGGTTTCAATAAATAGAATTGTGATTCTAAGATCCGGTAGCATTACTAAAACACTAAATAAGTTCACTAAAATATTTGCATTCAATGCAACTAATTGTAATAAGGGCAAACATCCATAGCCTAGTCATATTACTAAAAACAAATTCATTGATGACTGGACTTTAATTAAATTATAAATTGTCTGCCAATTATGGCCTACAACATCCCACTACAAGACAGTAAACAATACTTTCCCCACCGGTAGAGAAAACCCATTTTTAACCATGATTCATTTATATTATTTTAACCCCACCACAACACACCTTTCCACAAAAACCACAAAATTAGAACCTGTAATTAGTATTAAGCCTACTGTTTTGAATGTATTGTATTGATATCTGTTTTGAAATACCTACATACATTTTGTAGACATCACCTAACACTATTAACTAACTAACTGAACTATACAAAAATCTTGAATTCATTCATTCACTGACAGACAACGCTCTGCATAAACCGCTGGCTCTAGAAGAATGAAGAGTTCCCTATATAGCGAATGTGAGCACTAAGGAAGGATTCTTGAAAATTAATTCCCTAAAGGGGTAAATAGGGAATGAAAGTTTGCATAGAAATTTGTCATTTTTGCCAATGAGAAATTCCATCGTGCACATGGCTTGTAAAATCTCAGTCTAGGCTTCTCCAATTCCACGCCGTTCATCTCGATTCTTGGCAACTCTCATCCAGCTGCTACCAGCCACGCTGCGAAGATCGTCGCTCCACCTAGCCTGAGGGCGTCCTACCTTACGTTTGTCGATTCGCGGTCTCCACTCGAGAACACGTCTACTCCAAATGTCATCGGTTCTACAGCTAATATGGCCAGCCTATTGCCACTTCAGCTAATATGGCCAGCCTATTGCCACTTCAGCTAATATGGCCAGCCCATTGCCGCTTCAGGTAATATGGCCAGCCTATTGCCACTTCAGCTAATATGGCCAGCCCATTGCCACTTCAGCTAATATGGCCAGCCCATTGACACTTCAAAATATGGCCAGCCCATTGACACTTCAGGTAATATGGCCAGCCCATTGCCACTTCAGCTAATATGGCCAGCCCATTGCCACTTCAGGTAATATGGCCAGCTTATTGCCACTTCAGCTAATATGGCCAGCCCATTGACACTTCAAAATATGGCCAGCCCATTGACACTTCAGGTAATATGGCCAGCCCATTGCCACTTCAGCTAATATGGCCAGCCCATTGCCTCTTCAGCTAATATGGCCAGCCTATTGCCACTTCAGCTAATATGGCCAGCCTATTGCCACTTCAGCTAATATGGCCAGCCCATTGCCACTTCAGCTTGCATCGACAACTTTGGTCCTCAGACAGTACAAGTCGTTCCGGATTCTATCTCTCGGAGAGAGATTGACAAAGCTAGTACAAAAATTAATTCTATATACCTCGCGCAGGGCTGCTAACCTACAGAACAGCCCCCCTCCCCCTATGACGTCACCCCCCACTGCCCAATTTCCTGGCTCGCCTAGTGTCAGTTATAATAAACTAGAATTGCACATTTATAGCTCTCTCTAGCACTCGACTGGTAACCGAGCCCTGTTTACTTAATTTTTATTACGTCTTATGGCTGTGTCGAATTGTGGAATTGGGAGTGTCAAAATTATATAGCTTTATGTTCATATAAAATATTATTTGTATGGTATTTAATGACTAAATGTTGTGCGTTGAAAAGTCTGTGAAAGAACTTTCTGTTTAGTTTTTTTTGTCATGTTGTTTATTCATATTTATGGGTGCAATAAAAGAGTCTCTACGAGTGCCGTAACCACTGCCGATACTTTAAACTTTTCTTTCTGTAAGTAGGTTTGTGCAAACACTTTTACACGTCAATCATATTTCTAAAACTAGATGATCGTACTCTGAGAAGACGTGTGACTTTTCTCTGAACTCACAAATTCTTTGCTATTCCACTGGGACACCTATACTTTAAAAAACCTTTCAATTCAACCAAATTTTCTAAAACACACACACAGTAAATGTTAAAGGCAAGTTTATTCAAAAATCATCTACACGAACTTATCATGTAAATACATAGATGATTTTTGTAAATGGTTAATAAACTGTTTCCTTTAACTTTTGACAAAAGAAATCTTATTATTTTACAGATCCTGACCAACATTATATTGGGTCAGCAATTAATTTTAACAAACTGCAATCGGACACCAAGTTATTCGGGAGCCGAATCTTTTGCATTAGTCATTTTCTGAAAACCAAATTCTTCATCTAAGTAGTATTCATCCCCAATACATAAAAACTTGATATTTTTTACCTAAATTCTACCTGTCTCTTTTCATTTTCAATCAATGAAGAGAGAAGGCAAGAGTCCCACTGTATTTCGATTCCGGAGTCGAGTAGTTTTATTATTTTGGCTGTTTTGGAATTTCTCAGTAGAAGCTCGGAGTCTGGATGTGTGCCTGTGTTGATGGTAATAAGCTCGCCCCCTATTACAAATGACTTAAACATAACTGGCGAGATGTGTGTGTACCATAAGAACACCTCTGCCTAACTCTTTGGGGATTACAAGCGTGATGTTATGTCATGTTTATGAAATTCTCAGTATAGTCGCCTGGCTGGATTTGTGCCTGGAACGATACCCATGGTGCCCATTGTGACTGCGCTCTACACGTCTGCCTACCAGTTCAGGGAACACATGCGTGATGTTATACAAACATGTTGTTATCTACTTCTCAGACCTAGCCCACATCGTGTCCCACTGCTGGGCACAGGCCTCCTTTATTTCCTTCCTAAACTCACTGTCTCGTACGATCTCTAAACAAAAACTAAGGCTAGCCTTTTCCCAACTATGTTGGGGTCGGCTTCCAGTCTAACCAGACGCAGCTGAATACCAGTATTTTACATGGAGCGATTGCCCATCTGACCTCCACAACCCAGTAACTGGGTAATACGATACCCCTTGGTAAGACTGGTTGCCAGACTTTCGGGCTTCTGACGACCCGTAACGACTGTCAAAGATCCACGAATGACAGCCGGGATTGATCCCGGCTGTCATTCGTTAAGCCGTTGACGGCTTAACGTCCTTTCCGAGGCACGGAGGGGTCTTGGTATGTAAAGATGATCACCCATCCACGGACCAACCGCGGCAAGCGTAGCTTAACCTGATCGATCGACCCGTGCGGCTGTTATAAATTAGCCACAAGTCCCACAGTAACAAATATGTACATATTTATAGGAAATACATATATTGATATAATATATATTATAATATGTATTCAATGTTGCAGATATATTTTCTGAGAAATGTTTTCGATATCATTAGACGAATAATTTAATATAATAATTGTGTACCAGCAGGAGGCCGCCATTTGGCAAAAATACTTTTTTATTTATAAATGTTCTGTTTTCTTTCCTAGTTTAGTGGAATACTTCGGCGTTACTTGACTTTTGACATGTCGTATAGGTAATAGTAACATGTTATTAAGGAACTTTTTAAAGCTCATAACAATTAACACATCAGAAAATGGTAAGTACCTATTGTTAAAATATTTGCCTAGATTCGTTTTACAACGAATACTAGTCGAGCTAGTGGTAGGTTCATAGTCAGTTCGAAGTTTAAAACATGTAGACGCACAGTTAATAAGAAAAATTAAACCATAAAAAAATTACTACATGAAACCCTGAAAACATATAAGCCGGAAATTCTAAAATTATAAGTAACAGTTGAATGCAGATTTAAATTAATTAAACTTACAACACAAAACCCAACTTCCACTGGAGTATTACAATAGAACAAACACTTAATATTAAAATGAACTTACGGAACTTACTGATAAATAGCCAATAGGTATCGTTGACTCAGCGAATGAGTATATAAAAGCGCGCGTATTCCAAACTTGAATCATTCCAGTAGTGAACCTCGTTAAGTAAACAACTCAACATGGCGGCCAAAGTACTCTTCCTACTCGCGCTCATCGCTGTAGTCGCAAACGCTGCTGACGACTGCAATTGTGATCCTCCAAGAGAACTTTGGGAATTCTTCAAACAAATCGCTTCAGAACGCGAGGAGTACAACCAAGAACACTTGGATGCTGTTCTTCCTGGAGAGTTGTCACCACTCCTCGAATGCAACTGCTTCGAGAAGACCGAAACAAGGAGAAAGCGCAAGATCCTGCCGGAGGTTAGTGAAGAACCCCAAGACGCTGACTACAGCGACGAATCAATTGACGGCCTCAGGACGCCGAAATGTCCTCATGGATACGTCTGGTTCGGCATCATGTGTGTGCACGAGAAGTTTGTGTTGGAGAGGAAGTGAAGGGACCAAAGTGATACCGAGGAACCCGGAATGGTGTTTTCATGATCTCCAGTCAACCAGCTCAGGGTTAAATAGAATATATTTTTAAAAGAGTAATCATGGAGTTCCTTGCCGGCTCTCCTCCATAGGAAACGGCCAATTGTATCTGTGCACCTAGCTTCTGACGTTTCATAAGTGCCCATGTGAAATAAAATATTTTGATTTTATAAAATAATTTGAAAACACTGTTTTAAGTGTTCAAAAATTAAATGCATTTAATTTGTGCAAATATTTTTAGTTAATAAACAAAATGAACTTATTGTTTAAAATGTGGATTCAGTGCAATGATAATACTTGACTTTATACAAATATCGTCCTAACTTATGTCATACCGATACTCGTACTAGTCGTAAACGTAGATCTAAGGCTTCCCAACAGGGATGTGACATTTCAAGTATTATAGTTTGTAAGTATAACAATAAAATAGGTTTTAAAATAATGTTTAGTATTTTTTCTCATTTATTTACCTACGCTCATCTATTACATACACACACACTAAAAGAAAATTTTCAAAATTAAAACATGACATGTCATGTTTTTTTTGCGATCAGAGTATAATAAATGAAATGTTGGTTTAAAAAGTTATAGCAAAACAATATTTTGCAAAAGCAATTAGTTAATAATGATGTAAGTACTAATTTATTCACTAGTTATTTATTCAATTTCAATTCCAATTCGTAACCGATAAAATAACCAATTACTTAATCAAACGAATTAAAAAAAAGCAGCATTGTATTAGAATTCCAGACGTATATTTATGACATCCATAGAATTGATGAGGCAACTTATAATGAGCAACGTAGGTACATACCAGTACCTACGTCATTAATTAATGACCGTCGTCTAGACAGGAATCTAAGTATGGAGCAAGAAATAAAAGTTTTTTTGACGATCTTGTACCGAGTAATAAAAAGCTTTGACAAAATGATGTAAAATGACTATCTAGTTGTAGTACTATTTTACGTGTGACACACAGACATTCTAAGAATGACACACACACACACACAGCAGCCATTGAAGCCTATCCTACTTCCTGTCCTAGTAATACTATAAACGTGAAAGTTTGTGAGGATGGATGGAATTATAATCGTCGAAATCAGTAATACAACTCCATAAGTTTGTATAATCCTAATTGTCAAGATTTCATGAAATGGTAATTCAATAGAGCTACCAGAAGCCCAATTACCGTCACTAAAAACGTTCAAAATCTAGTCGCAATCTCATCTTAGCGACAATCAAATGTCAAAAATGTAGGGAAATTATAGTTATTTTTGACATATTGAGACCGAGATCAGACTGTGAATGTTCTTAAAATTACGAGAATTGCCCCTCTGGTCTTAAAGAGTTGTATTGATGGCTTTAATTATTTGACTGCCTCGTCGGTCTAGTGGTTGCAAGCGCTACTGCTAAGCATGAGGTCCTGAGTTCGATTCCCAGGTCGGGCAAAGTGTTATTGGGTTTTTCTTTCTGGAATTTCTCAGTAGCAGCCCGGAATCTGGATTTGTGCCCGGTAGATGGCAATAGGCTCGCCCCCTATTACATGGGACTTAAACATAACTGGCGAAATGTGGGTGTTCCATAATAGGTACACCTCTGCCTAACCCTTCGGGGAAACAAGGCGTGATGTTATGTTATGTTATGTAATTATTATAATTATGTAAATACATACTTTTTACGGTCGCGAATCATATTTTGATCATACAACCTAATACTGACTTGCAAATTGCAAAAAACGTACGAACATTTGAATTTCCCGGCTACCTGACGCTTACGCCTTAATGTACGATATATGTAGGTGAATGTCATTTCCTCATATGTAATCTATTGGTGATTAACATTACAACTTATTTACATTGGCCGCCTAATGACATGTTTTTTTTTATAAGTAGACTGTTAAGATCGAACCTCACCTGGTTTTATCAAAAACGAAAAATTTAAGGTCGTACCTCACCTGCACCCTAATTGCGTAACACACTATCAATCGGAATTTGAATCATTTTGAAGCAAATTGCTAATCCATTGCTTCATAAGTTCTAAAAATATGCCTGCTCAACATGTAAATAACGCAATGAATGAATGCGGAATTCCGATTGACAATGTGTTACGCAATTGCCCCGCTGGTTTTATCAAAAACGAAAAATTTCAGATCGAACCTCACCTGGGTTTACCAAAAACAAAATATCGTTACTTAATAGAATTTTAACTGGAGAATCCCAAATATAATTATGATGATATATGATAAATATTCAAAAGATATACTATATATGATACTGATATATGTATGACTCATACAGTTTAGTTTTTAAATCGCTACTTATACGAGTGAATGCAAAATGCTGAGATTTTCCCAGTTCTTCGTGCGATCATAATGAGGAAAATAATATTGGTTTGCACGTAAATTGATCTAAATACGTAGTTGTACGTTGATGTAACAGGAAAAGCGGGTAGGCAGAGATATGCTTATGTACCTCTATGGGGCTCCCACTTCCCACGGTCCAACGTAAATCGGTAACTGGCCTTATCTGTATATTTTATATTGTGACGAGACTATTGGGAAATACTGTTGAAATGCATATATCTCTTGTCATCTAGCTCACCGCAAAAAATAATAATCTCCTTCTTTTTGAAGTCGGATAAATGGGTCTCTTTCTCCCATTGAAGCGATTTGACCAATTTATTTGAAGGCAATGCCTTATGTAACCTTTTGTATACCATAAGTTTTCAGAAGTCGGGCCAGCCAGGGTTGCGGGATGTTCGAAAGAGTTACCGTGGCCCCGGCACAGGCAACAGAAGGAACACGGGTGGGGTTTAGTCAGTAAAAGTCTGACACGCCCTCCCGCTCCGCCCAGAGCGGGAGAAGTCATTTGATGATTTCCCATCCACAAAAAAAAAAGTTTTCAGAAGTTTCGTTTGTTAGACTTCTGAATTCTCTCTAGCACGACACACGATCGGATGACAAGTAGAGAGAGTATTTAAATTTTCTAGGAAATCAGTTTTCAAGCGTTTTCCGAAAAGTTTAATTTCCTAGTAGAGTCAAACTTGATATACCTAATAAAATAGTCTAAGTGCGACTCCTGCTTACTTTGCTATAAAGTATGCTTGAAGATAATAAGGAAGCTAGTCATCTTGTGTCGTACTCATGTAATTACTTCAATCGAAATTAATTAACTTCACGGGAAGGTAAACATCACTTGAACGCGATGTTTTAACCCAAAGTACTTAATTGTTATAATTAACATCATCATCGGTCACTGCTGGGCATACGATTTTTCAAAACCCTATGCCTCAATCAATCTGCCTGCCCTTTCCCCAACTACGTTGTGGTCGGCTTCCAGTCTGACCGAATGCAGCTGAATACTAGTATTTTATATAGAGCGACTGCCTATCTGACCTTCACAATCCAGTAAATGGGTAACACGATGCCCCTTTTGCCCTATTACACGGGACTTAAACATAACTGGCGAAATATGGGTGTATACTATAGGTACACCTCTGCCTAACCCTTCGGGGAAACAAGGCGTGGTGTTATGTTACGATACCCTTTGGTCAGACTGGTTGTCAGACTTTCGGGCTTCTGACTACCCGTAACGACTGTCAAAGATCTACGAATGACAGCCGGGACACAACGTGCTTTCCGAGGCACGGAGAGGTCTCGAACTCTCGATATGTAATGGATGCATGGTCATCCCTACGAACTAAAGAAATGAGTGATCCAATTTCTTCAACTGCTGAGTGTCGAAATGGTAGACTAAATAAAGAACCCCACCACCACCACCACCACCACCACCACGAAGATTTTTACCAGCAGTGTCAACAGATTTTTTTTTGGGGATACATCGGCTTCCCGATTTGCCCTGTACGAAAATGTATTTACATGTTCTCCATGACATAATAATACCTTATTGCTTGAAGTGTTTGACTGGAAAGTTGAAGTCGACCGTTGGACAATACTATCTTAATATATTTTGAACTCCCTGTTGAAAACGTGTCGTGTCGGAGGTCCCGACCTTCAAGGTCATCAGCCTTTGCATTCATTGTAACTTGTGTTATGACAGTTACTAGTATTCCTAACTGTTATTATTTTCTTTAACTTTTATGTATACAGATTGGATTTTTTGAGTAATTTTTAACTGCATTGCTAACTGTATAATTTTTTCCAAAAAAAAAACCAATCGGGTGGTTTTGATGTTGTATACACGCTCGTCGCGCGGTAAACTCTGATTGCGTGATGCAGGATTTTGCGTGACGTCAGTGTGATGCGTTCCGATGTGGCGATGTAGATATGCCGCCACAGACAGTCTCTTAAGAACGTTTTGCTGTTGCTACAACGGTTAAGGTAACTGCCCTTATTACGCCGCCTCAAAAATCCACTCTGTGTTCCGACTGAACATTTCACTGTCCATTTTTTGTCGTGGACTTTTCTGATAATTAATCGTGTCATCGTCATCAGAAATGTTGCTGATTAAATTATAATTATACGTTGTAAATTTGTTAAACAATTTCACCAGTTAGCCTTGAAATGGGTCGCCATACACAAACATTGAATTTTACATGCAATGAGCCAGAACTGGTAGTTGTAATCGATCTGCCTTGTAAAAGTGCATAGCTGGGGAAGTCCTAGCACCATTGCAGCTTCTGTCGTCATTACACTGTTGTACCGTTCGAAGGGCACGAGAAAATTACACCTTTAATATTAACCACAAACTTGTGGAAAAAGGCTAGCCAAGACAGGCGCAAAACAGGGAAGAATGAAAGAAACACAAAAATAATTTGACCCAGATGACGTAACTGAAGGGAAAGATGTTTTTGGCACTGCAGTGTGACCGACAAGGCTGTGGATGACGATACCTACTGATGTCAATACTGTCAATCGCATGAAGTTGACAGAACAATAAGATAGGCTGGTTTAATGGCGGAGACCGGCTTGTAACGTTTGTTTGTAATGTATCATACGAGGCGAGCTTGGTTACAAAACGGCGATACACAAGACGCGGCGAACGCTCGCTTCGAGCACATGGCTCAAGCGCGCTCCGTTTCTTATTACAAAACAGCGATCCGTTTCGCCGCGTCTTGTGTATCGAAACTAAACGTGGCGCTCGCTTCGAGCTCGACCCACAAAATCGGCCTTTCTTTGTATTTGTCAAAAAATAAAAGTATTTTTTCATTATCCCATTGCTTTTACTTTGAAAAAGTATATTTTTATTTTGGAAAAGAGAGTAAAACAAGATACGTTGTGCTTGCGCCGACGCGTCAACGTGCACTGACTTGTTTGTAAACATGCGCTCGCGATGCTCGCATCGAGCGCCTCGGTTCATTGCACTGACTACTGTAACGCGTTACAAAAACTCGATAAATTACAAACAAATGTTACAAATCAATCTCCGCCTGAAGAGGCGTATTCTATTCTGGACAGAGGGAATCGAGTCCCTCTATAACTGACTGGCCAACATTTTTACGACAATAATGAGCGGGTAGTCTGAAGCCCGAAAGTCTGGCAACCAGTCTTGCCACGGGGTATCGTGTTAACCAGTACTTAACTCAAACTGGGTTGTGTACCCAGTGGAGGTCAAATAGGCAGCCGCTCCATATAGAATACTGGTATTCAGCTGCATCCGGTCAGACTTGAAGCCGACTCCAACATAGTTGAGTGAAAGGGTAGGCAAACTGTAGCTATTTTCAGATACTTTGTACGGATATGAGAGAAGTCAGAAAGACGGACCGAATCTATATTATCTATTATACTAATAATAAAGTCGAAGAATTTGTTTTTTTGTTCGTTTGAACGCGCTAATCTCTGGAACTGCCAGTCGGATTTGAAACATTATTTTTGCATTTGATAGCCCAATTCTTGAGGAAGATTATAGGCTATTTAACATTACGCTACGATCCTTAGTAGCAGAGCAAAACGACAAAATTTTAGAAAGAACGCTTAGCAAAAACGAAGTGTCGTATAGCGATGACGGCGTGGGTCGGGGGAACAAGAAATTTCACTCGGACGAAGTCGCGTGCAGAAGCTAGTGATGTAATAATTATATTTATTTAGCGGTAATTACGCTTTAACAGTGTATCGTGTTGTTGTATACAATTCTCATTAGAATATCAATGTCTTCCAGTAACTGTGCACGCTAGTCATCGGGAGTACGGTGAGTAACCTGTGTGTACGAATGAATGAAAATGTCCTTCAGGATACCCTTACTTGTAAATAGTCTGTACGGGGAGCTGATTCACAAACACTATGGGAGTAGTCGGAATAGGTAGCTATATTTTTATTGTGTCTCTTCGACGACAAAATGAAAATCCAAGATGGCGGCTGCGAAAATTCTGTTTTTTTTTTTTAATCGCAAACGTTTTTTATTTATCTTTTAGATTCGATTCTTTCTTGTTCTTTTCCATTTTGTGAATGTGAGAACGTTGTAGGCTTAATAGACTGTAGATTTGTTGACCATTTTCCATTTTGTTAAGTACCTGGTACTTGTTGACAGGCCTACACTGTCCTCCCATACGTATTAACACTGTTATTTGAAAATATTGTATGTAAAAGCATTTTTTTTTAAAGAGTAACCGTGGAGTTTCTTGCCGGCTCTTCTCCATAGGAAATGACCAATTGGAACCGTGCACCTAGCTTCTGACGTTTCATAACTGCCCATGTAGGCTTATGTGAAATAAAATATTTTGATTTTTGGACAATAATCCTACTACATCCTAATCTTAACTTATATGGGTGACTTGTAATTTGACGTATTCCTTCCAGAACGTGATAGTATGACCCATTTGCAACAATAAGCACCCCATAAAGGCAAGGCGAAAATACATGGGATTCGAGAAAACCCAATTTTTATGAATTTTGGAAAATTTCCCAGATTTCGTCACTAAGTAACACTTTTCTTTAAACTTTCAAACTGAATGGCCTTCATTGCTTGCGACCAGCGAGTGGACCGTGAGTCATGTAAAAAAATCAACATCCGCTTCGTGACTTGCGACCTGGTCATGATGACCTGGGTGCCTAACGTGCAATGGACTGCTGGGAGGTTAGAAAGTAGTCAGATAGCATAGCGCCAGTTGATTAATTCAATTATCACACAATTTTGAAATATTTCAACAATTTGCAGATTCGACCTTCGCCAGTATTATCGACTGTTTCACCGGCACCTCTAAGCACGTCGATGATTTTTGAAAATGGTTAGTAAACTTCTTCCTTTAACATTTAAATGTTTGATGTTTAAGAAAATTTGGTTACATCGAAAGATGTTTTAAAGTATAAGGGTCCCAGTGGAATAGCAATGAAAGCCATTCAATTTGAGAGTTTAGAGAAAAGTCATATTTAGAGACGAGTTTTGGGAAATTTACAAAAATACTTAAAAATTGGGTTTCCTCGAATTCCATGTGTTTTCGCGTAGGCTTTACGGGGTGCCTAATTGTTGCAAATATATTAGTATAACATTATAAATGTGAAAGTTTGTTTGTTTGTTACTCAACTACGCAAAAACAGCTGAACGGATTTAGATAATATTTGGCACACAGATATACTATGACCTGAGATTGGACTTAGGATACTTTTTGTCCCGGAAGTGCGATCTCCTGGAATAATTTCCGACCTCCACGCGGGTGAAGCCTTATACTATAACAAAACCAGAAAATGATAAATCAATTAGACCTTAACCTTTAAATACGCATAATGTTATCCAAGTGAATTTAAGTTTCGTAAACCTAAAACAGTTTAAAAGCTGTCCAACGGTTTAAAATCAGCTGTCACAATGTAAGCCTCATTATTAGAATTTGTATTCGTCGACATAAGTAGGTAGTCGACCGTCAATACACGAAGATGCAGCTTCATTGTGTCGGCAGAAAAACATACAAAAGAAATCTTATTATTTTAGAGATCCTGACCAACATTATATTGGGTCAGTAATTAATTTTAACAAACTGCAATCGGACACCAAGTTATTCGGGACCCGAATCTTTTGCATTAGTCATTTCCTGAAAACCAAATTCTTCATCTAAGTAGTATTCATCCCTAATACATAAAAACTTGATATTTTTTACCTAAATTCTACCTGTCTCTTTTCATTTTCAATCAATGAAGAGAGAAGGCACGAGTCCCACTGTAGTTCGATTCCCGAGTCGAGTAGTTTTATTATTTTGGTTGTTTTGGAATTTCTCAGTAGAAGCTCGGAGTCTGGATGTGTGCCTGTGTTGATGGTAATAGGCTCGCCCCCTATTACAAATGACTTAAACATAACTGGCGAGATGTGTGTGTACCATAAGAACACCTCTGCCTAACTCTTTGGGGATTACAAGCGTGATGTTATGTTATGTTTATGAAATTCTCAGTATAGTCGCCTGTCTGGATTTGTGCCTGGAACGATACCCATGGTGCCCATTGTGACTGCGCTCTACACGTCTGCCTACCAGTTCAGGGCATACATGCGTGATGTTATATAAATATGTTGTTATCTACTTCTCAGAACTAGCCCACATCATGTCCCACTGCTGGACACAGGCCTCCTTTATTTCCTTCCTAAACTCACTGTCTCGTACGATCTCTAAAGCATAAATTAATTACAAACAATAATTATGTTATTTACTCGTACTTCTCATGTAAACCAGAACATTGAGGTTAGTGTAACTAATTAGACCAGAATATTATAGTGGTGCTAACTTAAAGATTTCAAGATTTTTTGACAACTGAAGCCCTTAAATACGCACGTTTTAAGTTATAGCTACTGTGCCATAAGCTACAGGGGTAGGCAGAGACTACAGGACGCCACCTGCTACGATCCTTACATACTCCTTTTGCCTCGTTTACATTCATACATCAGGTCATACACGCACGCCAGTTGCGAGTTAAGTGTCATTTTTAAAAACCAATAAGAATTAATAATTGTTAGGTACGTAGATATTGATTGACATACTGAGAATTTTATATTGACAGCTAACAGTATAAAATACTAAGCATGTACGACAATTTTATGAACCCGAAAGTGAAGTTTACCCTGACTCAGATAGTGGTATAATTTTCGGTATTTTGATAAGTAAACTTATTTTTAGTTATAAAAATTACGTATAAGTAAACAGCTAGAAGACGGTAGCCTAAAAAACCTTCAGAAATGTGGAGACGCAAACAAAATAACAAATATGTACATATTTATACAAAATATATTATGTACATTGTATAATATATATTTAATGTTACAGATATATTTTCTGAGAAATGTTTTCGATATCATTAGACGAACAGATACAAGTAATAATTTAATATAATTTTGTACCAGCAGGAGGCGGCAATTTGGCCAAAAATACTTTTTTATTTATAAATGTTCTGTTTTCTTTCCTAGTTTAGTGGAATACTTCGGCGTTACTTGACTTTTGACACGTCGTACCTATTGGTAATAGTAACATGTTATTAAGGAACTCTTTCAAGCTCATAACAATTAACACATCAGAAAAGGGTAAGTATTGTTAACATATTTGCCTAGATTCGTTTTACAACGAATACTAGTCTAGCTAGTGGTAGGTACATGGTCAGTTCGAAGTTTAAAACATGTAGAAGCACAGTTAGTAAGAAAAATAAAATTCCTAAATTTCTGATTAAATGCTGACAAGTATAAATAAATAAATGTCAAGCCTTGTCTTTCTGTGCTTTACTTCATGAAATCCTTTCTCTACTAAAAACATTATTCATAAGAACTTTCATACGAACCATTCAGCACATTCAGAACATTCGAACATTTCAGTAATCATTCGAACATTCAAAGCTTGCTATTTGGGTAATATCTATGTATACACTTATAGTGCTTACTGCTTTTTCTAACTAGCGCGAGTTGAAGAACCCCAAGACGACTCAACTGACGGCCTCAGGACGCCGAAATTTCCTCATGGATACATCTGGTTCATCATCTGCCTGCCTTTTCCCAACGATGTTGGGGTCGGCTTCCAGTCTAACCGGATGCAGCTAAACACCAGTATTTTACAAGCAGCGACTGCCTATCTGACCTCCGCAACCCATTTACTGGATAATACGATACTCCTAGGTAAGACTGGTTGTCAGACTTTCGGGCTTCTGACGACCCGTAACGACTGTCAAAGATTCACGAATGACAGCCGGGACCAACGGCTTGACGTGCTTTCCGAGGCATGGAAGGGTGTTGTTATGTAAAGATGGTCACCCATCCACGGTGTCGGCACATCACATATGCGCGTGAACCGCGGGGAAGGCGCAGGGTGTCGGGTACCGAACCCGGTACGCGAAGGCCGCTGCGCGCGCTCCACACCACTCAGCTCACAGACGCACTTCAATGCGGGCATTCCTTTGTATTGTTCTTGTTAATTTTGGCATTATAACTATTTTGACATAATCCACTTCTTTTATTATAATAAAGTCCGATTGAACCCATTCAGTGGTCCTTCGGTTGCACAAAAGAATACCAGTATTGCCGTAGGAACGCCGTCAACGCTCACCTGTGCGCACTTTGACCGCTCGCGAACACCACGCGGTACGACCACGAAGAAAAGAACAAAGAAGTCGTTCCCGAGGCCGCCTGCCTCATTCTTTGGGAGTATATCATTACTGTATTTGAGTGAGTCCGTTCCAATTAGTTAATTTTCTGCTTTCTTTTTCTTGCCGAAATTCGTTGATTCATCTTCCTATCTTTCAGTTTTCATACAATGTTTCAATATTAAGGCATGCTTATTAAAAACATTGAGGAGCTTGTGGCTAAGAAATAACAGCCGCACGGGTCGATCGCTCAGGTTAAGCTACGCTTGCCGCGGTTGGTCCGTGGATGGGTGACCATCTTTACATATCAAGACCCCTCCGTGCCTCGGAAAGCACGTTAAGCCGTTGGTCCCGGCTGTCATTCGTGTATCTTTGACAGTCGTTACGGGTCGTCAGAAGCCCGCAAGTCTGACAACCAGTCTTACCAAGGGGTATCGTATTACCCAGTAACTGGGTTGTGGAGGTCAGATAGGCAGTCGCTCCATGTAAAATACTGGTATTCAGCTGCATCCGGTTAGACTGGAAGCCGACCCCAACATAGTTGGGAAAAGGCTAGGCAGATGATGATGCTGATGATGCTTATTAAAAACATTGAATATAGAAACGTAGCTCTATAAAATCGAAGCTTACAATTTACAGCAACTACTTTAATATTATTACTAATTTAGTAAAAAGTAGTTCCACAATATCTGAGTTGCAACGTTTAGATTTAAAGGAGCGTTTTAATAAGTTCAAAAACTTACACACCAAATTTGATGCCTTACAGACACGGATAGAACTACTTTCCGATGTCGAGGAGTCTGCGTTGGCTGACCGTGAGCACTTCGACCGACAGTTCTTTTACCTGGTGGCACTCACGCGCAGCCTGCTCGGTGCTGGGTCGGTGGTGGGCTTTAGAGATACTGACTCAGCTGCACATGTTTCATTTAGGAATTCTTTTGTTCGTTAGCCTAAAATAGATTTGATACATTTCGATGGGATCTACCAACGCTGGCTTGAGTTTAGGGGTAACTTTGGGTCATTGCTTTACGACAATTCTAGCATAAGTGACACTAACAAGTTCCACTACCTGCGAGCTTCACTCCAGAGAAATGCGGTTTTAATTATTAAAAACATTGACTTTAAAACCGATCATTATAATCTAGCGTGGGACATGTTGTGCGAACGTTACAATAACAACCGACTTCTCGTGAAAAATCATTTTCTAGCTTTATTTGATGTCGAACCCATTACAAAAGAGGCAAGTGTTTCCATCAGAAACCTTGTTGACATTATTAATATAAATGTCAGGGCACTAACTACATTAAAAAGGCCCACTCAATATAGGGACGATATTATTATCTATTTTATGGTTATAAATTAGATTTAACAACAAGTCGTGACTGGGAAGAGCATAGAAACAATACGTTTAAAGGAGATCCTAGTTTAACACAATTTTGTTCTTTTCTAAGCAGGAAAGCGGACTGGTTAGAATCAGTGGAGTCAAATCACAGTTCTTCAGAAATTAATACTATCGTCGCCTTAAATAATAGTTATCATTCAAATACAAGTAATTCTAAGCAAAATCAAACAAATAAAAAATTTGATAATATTAATAAAAACAATAAAGGTCCACTTTGCTTGGGAGAAACCTACTTTTAGAAATTTGTTAATAGAAAATCGTATACAAAAGGCAATTGAATTTAATATTTGTATTAATTGCTTACGCTTTAGACATAATGCTAAGACATGTAGCTTTTCACAGTGCAAATATTGCAAAATAAAGGTACAATACGCTTTTGCATTTGGAAAGTAACGAGCCCAAACTTGTTTCCAATCTATTGCCTTCTGCTATGCCTTGTGCACTGCCTTCTGCTTCGCCTTCTTCAAATATTGTTCTTTCAGCCAATTCTATGCAGCTTGCTACTTCTGCGCATGTTTTACTGTCCATAGCTACGATAAACGTGACTGGCGTGATGGGTAAGAAGTTCACTGCGCGCCTACTGCTGGACAACGTCAGCACGGCGAACTTTGTTACGCAGAGCTTATCAGAGAAGCTGGGTTTGTTACTACGCGGTACGAGCACCAAGGTAACGGGTATTCGTCCGGGTACATACGGGAGCATACGGTGGAGGTCTGCCCGGCTTGGGCAGAGCACCGCCGTGTCCTCGCGGAAGCGATCGGCGGCGGCGATCTCTCGCGTCCGGCCCTGGTCCAGGCCATGGTACGGAGCGAGAGTACATGGGAAGCCATTACCTCCTTCTGCGAAGCAGTAATGCTCGCGTAGGAGGAGGCGGGACGCGTGAGAGAAAGGCAAGCTTTGCGCCCTCACGCCTCTAGTCGCCGTAGGAGACGCCCTGGGCGTCGGGAATTGGCAGCCGATTCCCGGCCACCGTAGGCGCGGGCTTGCGGACGGCGAGCAATGGGTAGCTCGCCGTCCGGTAAGGACCAAGCCCGAGTCGACGGCGCGTTGTGTTCCACGCGCGCCTCAAAGGGATGTCAGCACCATTGAAGGGGTCCGCTAGGGTCGATGCCAGCCAGGGTTGCGGGATGTTCGAAAGAGTTACCGTGGCCCCGAAACAGGCAACAGAAGGAACATGGGTGGGTTTTAGTCAGTAAAAGTCTGACACGCCCTCCCACTCCGCCCAGAGCGGGAGAAGTCATTTGATGATTTCCCATCCACAAAAAAAAAGGTAACGGGTATTAACAAACACATATCCATCAGTACAGTCTTGTCACCTCTCAATAGTCTTTATGCTGTGCCTTTACTGTGGATATGGACTGCCACATTTTGCCTGAAATCTCAAAGGTCCTACCGTCTTCTTTCGTGCATATCAATCACATCCCTATTCCTTCAGGTCTTAAGCTAGCAGACCCGAACCTTAACGTTCCGTCGGTCGTAGACATCCTGGTAGGGGCTGAAGTTTTCTGGAATATCTTAGGTAGCAAAACGATAGGCTTAGGGACATACCTACCTAAATTATGCGAAACCAAATTAGGATGGTTAGTTTCAGGTAGTATTTCGCACCAATCATGTTTTCCCGCTAATCATTGTTGCCATCATTCCAATGTCACTCCCGACCTCACTCAATTTTGGGAACTTCACGCCGTCGCTTCAAAACATTCACTCTCACTTGAAGAGAGAATGTGTGAGCAATCTTTTGCTCAAACCACCATTGCATGCAAACAAATGCATTAAGTTTACGTTACTTCACGTTAGGCAGGTAAAAACTAATATGTTGATAAAGGGCGAAGAATTGAATCCTGAAGATAGCACAGTATTCTTGGGCTTAACTTTGGATGCTAAGCTTCAGTGAGGCCCACATATAGATAAATTGTTTAATGATTATAATAATATAACAATCATTACTGAACATTGGCTTTGTCCACCAGACATGTCCTTTACCATGTATAATTATAATTAAATGTAATTGGTGATGGTGGTGGTGGTGGTGGGGTTCTTTATTTAACCTGATGTCTACCGTTTCCACACTCAGCAGTTGAAGAAACAGAATCACTCATTTCAGAGGATAGGCTTAGGGGTTCAGTGACTTAATGATAACAGCCACATGGGTCGATCGAAAGTTAAGCTACGCTTGCCACGGTCTGTTCGTAGATGGGTGACCATGCATCCATTACATATCGAGAGTTCGAGACCTCTCCGACCTCCGTGCCTCGGAAAGCACATTGAGCCGTTTGTCTCAGCTGTCATTCGTAGATCTTTGACTGTCGTTACGAGTAGTCCTAAGCCCAAAAGTCTGACAACCAGTCTTACCAAGGGATATCGTTTTACCTGTTAACTGGATTGTGGAAGTCAGATAGGCAGTCGTTCTATGCATGTGCGTCTTCGGTATGACAGAGATGTTGGCGCCGGTGTCGATCAGGAACGACAGGCGTGAGTTCCTGTCGGTGATAAATAGACGGTGTGTTAGTGTTCTCGCGCCGGGTGCCGCCTCAGCCAACGCAGGACGTGAGCACCGTTGAGCTTGTTTCCCGAACTTCCGATGGTAGTAACAGATCTTTTCATTTCGAAACGATAAATCATTACGGTTGGAGCGGGATCTGGATGGTGTTCGTGATCGTCGTCTGTATCGATGCGATGGTTGATTCGCTTTCAGTTCGGCGATCTCACGAGTCAGCAAGTCAATCTTCTCAGTCAGTTTCTCGGTAGTGGTCACCTCGTGAGCTGTTGTTTGGCTTGTGCAGGCGGAGACAGTCTTGTCAGCCTTGTCAGCCATTTGTGTGAGATCGTCGATGTCTGACTTCTTGACGATGTTGTCGCTGGCTGCGAGGACAGCACGGACTGCCTGTGACAGGTGGTTCGTCCACATGATAAGCAGCGCCGACTTGGATATGTTATAAGGACGTAATTTAAAGGCAACATACATCTCGAATGCTGGTTGATTAGACACTACCTGTATTTGATCCATTCAGTGACAATATAAACACACACACCCTTACTGTAATATACTACAATACATACTACACCACACCTTTATGATAATCAAAAAAAAATTAAGGCTAAGTACATTTTTCTTTTCTACTTTATATAAACAATGTTATAAATGCATTGCAATGCATGCATTTTGCACGCATTGCAATGCATGCTGTTTGTTTAATAATGTTTTTCTAAACTTACAAAAACAATACCTTAGCTCGCGTAAAGGCTGCTGTAAAGCCAAAGCGTTACATTCATTATCTCTTTCGAACGTGATCTTAATCTAAACAATAAACTATACCCTTTAATTATTAATTATCTAGGGATTAAATTAATAATTATCGTCTCATCACTATACTGTCTTGTATACAACGTGTAACGTTAAATGCACAAAACCTCTTAAGGGGTCATTATACTCATAATTATGAACAACTTTTTCTATGGGACCAAACCTGAAATCGCGAAAAAAATTCGGCTGTTCCCTACATTTTGACGAGTAATGCGAACATAAATGTACTGAACAGCTGATTTTTTTCGCGATTTCAGGTTTGGTCCCAAAGTGAAAGTAGTTCATAATGATGGGTACAATGACCCCTTAAGAGGTTGTGCGTTATTTATGTTACATCTTGTATAAGATCTTAGAACGTTACATTGGTAATGAGATAAATAACTTCTTGCAAACACACAGAATAATCAACAATAAACAATATGGATTTCAAAATAATAAGAATACGATACAATTATTACCAGAATTTACCGATGAAGGCAATAAACATTTAAATGATAAAAACATGTTTTGACATTTTTATAGATTTTAGCAAAGCATTCAATATGATGCAGATTTAAATGAATGTAACTTACAATACAAAAACCAACTGCCACTAACTTATTTCAATAGAACGAACTTATTATTAAATGGAACCAACAGAACTTACTGATAAATAGCCAAAAGATATCAATAGAACGAACTTATTATTAAATGGAACCAACAGAACTTACTGATATATGTTAGATAGCCAATAGATATCAATCAATCTGCCTGCCTTTTCCCAACTATGTTGGTGTCAGCTTCCAGTCTAACCGGATGCAGCTGAATACCAGTATTTTACATGGAGCGACTGCCTATCTGACCTCCATAACCCAGTTACTGGGTAATACGATACTCCTTGGTAAGACTGGTTGTCAGACTTTCGGGCTTCTGACTACCCGTAACGACTGTCAAAGATCCACGACTGACAGCCGGGACCAACGGCTTAACGTGCTTTCCGAGGCACGGAGGAGTCTCGGTATGTAAAGATGGTCACCCATCCACGGACAACCCCGGCAAGCGTAGCTTAACCTGATGGATCGACCCGTGCGGCTGTTATTACTTAGCTACGAGCGAGTATAAAAGCGCGCGTATTCTAAACTGGAATCATTCTAGTAGCGAACTTCGTTAAGTAAACAACTCAACATGGCGGCTAAAGTACTCTTCCTACTCGCGCTCATAGCTGCAGTCCTATACGCTGATGACGACTGCAATTGTTCCCAAGCAGAACTTTGGAAATTCTTCCAAAAAATCTCATTGCAAGCTGAAGAGAACAGCGGTGTAGAAAGCTTCGATACGGTTCTTCCTGGAGAGTTGTCACCACTCCTCCAATGCAACTGCACCAAGGAGACCGAAACAAGAAGAAAGCGCAAGATCCTGCCGGAGGTTAGTGAAGAACCCCAAGACGCTGACCACAGCGACGAATCAATTGACGGCCTCAGGACGCCGAAATGTCCTCATGGATACGTCTGGTTCGGCATCATGTGTGTGCACGAGAAGTTTGTGTTGGAGAGGAAGTGAAGGGACCAAAGTGATACCGAGGAACCCGGAATGGTGTTTTCATGATCTCCTGTCAACCAGCTCAGGGTTAAATAGAATATATTTTTAAAAAAAAGTAATCATGGAGCTTCTTGCCGGCTCTCCTCCATAGGAAACGGCCAATTGGAACCGTGCACCTAGCTTCTGACATTTCATAAGTGCCCATGTGAAATAAAATATTTTGATTCCGATTTTATAAAATAATAACTTAGATATTGTTTAAAATGTGGATTCAGTGCAAGGATAATACTTGACTTTATACAAATATCGTACTAACTTATTCATGACATGCCAATACTAGTCGTAAATGTTTTGTTTTATCAGGTTTCTCAACAGAGATGTGACATTCCAAGTATTTTAGTTTTTAAGTATTTTTAACAATAAAATATGTTTTAAAATCATGATCACATCCATAAAACTGATGAGTCAACTTATAATGAGCAACATATGTACATACGTCATTAATTAATGACCGTCATCTAGACAGGAATCTATATGTACTTACAGCTGCATCCCGAAATCCCGATAGACCGAAAGCCGAACCCAACATAATTGGGAAAAGTCTAGTAAAGATATTAACGGTTTTGTATAAGAGGTGTGTTACAATTTTGTTGTACAATAACATACTATTATCTTATCTGTCTCATCTATTCTCGTAAAGCTTATAAGCAAACTACAAAGGAGTTCTCCAGATAGAAAAATAAGGAGGATTTTTGTCTTTTTTTTGGTCTATATTTTTAGTGAAGGTCAATTTCAAGTAAGTTAAATAACACAGAATGCCTCGTTGGTCTAGTGGTCGCAAGCGCTACTGCTGAGCATGAGGTCCTGGGTTCGATTCCCAGGTCGGGCAAAGTGTTATTGGGTTTTTCTATCTGGAATTTCTCAGTAGCAGCCCGGAGTCTGGATTTATGCCCGGTAGATGGCAATAGGCTCGCCCCCTATTACATGGGACTAAAACATAACTGGCGAAATGTGGGTGTACTATAGGTACACCTCTGCCTAACCCTTCGGGGAAACAAGGCGTGATGTTATGTTGTAATGTTAAATAACACGTGTGCCATATTATGCTGCCATTAGACTTGGTTCTCACTTATCTGACGTCACAAAAATGCCCACATCTCCGTAGAACGGTGATCTCGAGATGAAACTAGGATTAATTGCTGTAAATTATACCGGTTTTGGTACCGACCTTAGTGTAAAGACAGACAGACATTTTATTTTTAATGAGCCGTGATGAGTCGGCAGAAATAAGTATGTAATGGTACGTAACAAGTGAGGGCGCGGTTACAGGTGCGGTACGTGTCGGAGGTTCGATTCCCAAACCGATCATTTTTTTGTTTGACCTTCAGATTGTAGTTCCTGTTTGTGTATGTGAGATTAGATACAGGAAAAAGTGTGTGGTAACATTTCTTTGAAATTAATTAAGAATGAAAGTAAAGGTTAATGTATCTATACAAATAAATAAAATTGAAGTATCTGTTTGTAATGTCAAAATAACAACTTTTTACTAAATGTTATAACTACCGTAGGTATATATTGTATATATACCTACGGTAGTTATAACAAAAAACAATTTAAAATTTTTTTGTCTGTTTGTCTGTTTGTTCCGGCTAATCTCCGAAAGGGCTGGACCGATTTTGACGCGACGCCGCCGAGTGGTTATTATGAATTGCCAGGGCTGCCTTTTTCGATAAAGATGTCAGTAGGTATTTGTAATACACTTTATGAAATAATATAAAATAAAATGAATTGCTTTTTAATGTTTTAGCATGTTTAATGGTTAAAAATACGGAAGACCGAGGAATATTTTTATGCTAGGTAACTATTTAGTATTCTGTGACCACACCCCGAAACTGCAATTGTAAGACAAGTAAGGCACACATCGAACGCAACGTGTAGTACCTAACTATTTAATAATCAGTGACGTCACCACTCCACATGGTCACGAATACGAAATGGAGGAAATTGAAAACACAATTGATTGATTTGTTCGTTCATTTACACAATTAGCGTAATATGTAACTACTATGCTTCTACACTATGAACAAACCTGCGCTGGCGCCATATTGTGCCGTCATGCACGCTTTTCTAACACTTGCACGCTTTTAAATAAACAATAACCATATTATAATGAACATAACATTAACAAGATAATTACGATAATAAATATTATTGAAAATTAATTTGCACAAAGTAGATTTTTGCTAAACGTAATTTTCAAATGACAGTTGACATTTGAAGGGATTGATCTTCCTATTCTAATCTCAGACGCATAGTAGAAGTAATTACGTACCTACCAATAAAATACAAAACACAAAACATGCAAGTTTAAACAATTAACCTATTTAAAAAACGATAGTAAAACTGAAAAAAGATAAGTTTTTATCTCTTCTCTTGCTGGATCTACATCCATCAACTGCACATAATACATCAGAACACCATATCATGCCATATCATAAGAATTTAAAATTAAGTACATCAGGTTGACCGAAATATAATTATGCGTACGTACACGCCTCGCGGCTGTCGGCAACCCACTGAGAAATGGGCTGCGTGCGGCCCGACAGCCGGTAGGTACTCGTAGTTAGCGCGCGTAAATGTCATACATGGAGTGATTTATCTGGTAATCTGTGGTAATAGCGCGGGCGGGGATGCAACGCAACGGGTCGGGGGTCGATGGAGTTTTATTAAAATGTGGCTGTTATTTTAGTATATTGTGTATCTTACGCCTTCTACGCGAACGAAGTCGTGGGGCACAGCCAGTAAATAATAATAATATGAGGAATGTGGAAGTAGATAAACCCAGTAGCCCAGGGCCCCTGATTCCATTTTGTAAGACAAATGTGTCACAATCGACAGACCTCTAAAACGTTTGTAAATTAATGGAATAGCCATGCTCGAGCCAAAGATCTAAACCAGTGGTTCCCAAAGTGGTCCAGGTGGACCCCCAGGGGTCCACGGGAGACTCAACGGGGTTCTACGTTGGCGTGACAAAAAATGGAGGTTCACAATTCGTAAGCGGGGGTCCACGAATATTTATCTGCTTTCGATAGTGAAGAACTAAAATGTTGGCTTGACTTCACCTATCGATGTAGGCAGATAATATTTTAAGAAGCTCAGCGATTGTTACTGGTCAAAACTAGCATATTCCATATTCAGTACAACGTGTCGAGACTTGCAAAGTGCCGCCGTCCGCAACGCTTGTTCAGACGTGCAAAGGGGCGAAATACGACTTTGTGGTGTGTGTGCTTGCTATCTTGCATGAACTTGCTTCATTCTTCACCAATATAAAAACGAATGGCCACCTTTACCTTTTTGACATTCACTCACAGCACAATCAATTAATTAATTAACAAATAAATTCTCACTTTTTTTTTCGAAAACGTCTAGTTCGTGGTTGGATCTCAGCCGCAACGCAAATTTCCATAGTTAGATCTAATCTTCACATTTTTGTCGAGTTTTGGGATTATGGTAGAAATGTAGCTGCAAGGGTTCCACCGGAACCAGCTAAATTTTGAAAGTGGTCTATGGGAAAAAAAAGTCTGGGAACCTCTGATCTAAACCTACGGGGCAATCGCGTAACACACTTACAGTAGGAATCGGTTTCATTTTGACAGTTCAACAACATTCATTGAGTTATTTACGTTGTTGAGCAGATAAATTTTTCGAACATAAATAAAGCAATGGGTTAGCAATTTGCTTCAAAATCATTCAGATTGTGATTGATAGTGTTTTACGCAATTAGGGTGCAGATCCCCACGTTCATCCGTCGTACTTCTGACCACTATACCCACAAGGCAATCAAATGTTAGTAAAAGTGATCAACAATCAAATTAGGTATTTTTACCAAACGATACCAAGTCAAAAATGTTGAATAGAGCAGAGTGAAGGTAGGCACATGTGCCTGACGTGGCAGGTGACAGGTTGAGTATGTCACAATAATTAGCAAGCCTTTATTAGGTTAATTGCTAAACTCAGCCAAAAATTATATCTACAAAGCCTAGAGAGTAGTTTAGACTTGGGAGTGTAAGATGTTAGTACGTATGAGGGTCGTCACAGTTAGTACGTATGAGGGTCGTCACAGTTAGTACGTATGAGGGTCGTCACAGTTAGTACGTATGAGGGTCGTCACAGTTAGTACGTATGAGGGTCGTCACAGTTAGTACGTATGAGGGTCGTCACAGTTAGTACGTATGAGGGTCGTCACAGTTAGTACGTATGAGGGTCGTCACAGTTAGTACGTATGAGGGTCGTCACAGTTAGTACGTATGAGGGTCGTCACAGTTAGTACGTATGAGGGTCGTCACAGTTAGTACGTATGAGGGTCGTCACAGTTAGTACGTATGAGGGTCGTCACAGTTAGTACGTATGAGGGTCGTCACAGTTAGTACGTATGAGGGTCGTCACAGTTAGTACGTATGAGGGTCGTCACAGTTAGTACGTATGAGGGTCGTCACAGTTAGTACGTATGAGGGTCGTCACAGTTAGTACGTATGAGGGTCGTCACAGTTAGTACGTATGAGGGTCGTCACAGTTAGTACGTATGAGGGTCGTCACAGTTAGTACGTATGAGGGTCGTCACAGTTAGTACGTATGAGGGTCGTCACAGTTAGTACGTATGAGGGTCGTCACAGTTAGTACGTATGAGGGTCGTCACAGTTAGTACGTATGAGGGTCGTCACAGTTAGTACGTATGAGGGTCGTCACAGTTAGTACGTATGAGGGTCGTCACAGTTAGTACGTATGAGGGTCGTCACAGTTAGTACGTATGAGGGTCGTCACAGTTAGTACGTATGAGGGTCGTCACAGTTAGTACGTATGAGGGTCGTCACAGTTAGTACGTATGAGGGTCGTCACAGTTAGTACGTATGAGGGTCGTCACAGTTAGTACGTATGAGGGTCGTCACAGTTAGTACGTATGAGGGTCGTCACAGTTAGTACGTATGAGGGTCGTCACAGTTAGTACGTATGAGGGTCGTCACAGTTAGTACGTATGAGGGTCGTCACAGTTAGTACGTATGAGGGTCGTCACAGTTAGTACGTATGAGGGTCGTCACAGTTAGTAGGGTAGACCGGGGACAATTGAAACAATTTTACTTAAATCGTGTGCTGTGAAGTACCTATAGTACCCACATCCATCGTAATTATATAGTTGAAAGGATCGTTATCTAGTTCCTAAATTAAACATAATGTTTAACTCTATTTCGAATACTTAGCCTACAATCACCTATTAAAGAAGACCGGGCACAGTGGTTCTATTGACCCCACCCCAAGGACGGTTGAAACAGTATATAGGGATAATTGAAACACTGAAAATATTTTAGGAACTACTGAAGGTTTTTAATCAGTCTTAACAATTTAACTTACTGCTAAATCATTTCTTGAGATCGTGACAACTCCGTCAATGTAACATCAATATTTCGAAAATTATAAATGCAAAAACATCTTCAACATAAACAACTCAAAATATCTCATATTTGTATAATTTTAGTGCTCTAATTATTTCTATTGAATACTATTTTACATTATTGAAAGACTTAATATCCTATCATGCTGTAATGGCCCTTACATGGGGTAGAAATAAAGGTAATCCAGTCTCATACAAAACAGCTTGTTTCAATCATAACAATGTTTCAATCATGACAATGTTTCAATCATAAAAATGTTTCAATCATAACAATCGTTTATTGACCGTATAGGTTTGACTCTTGAAATTTAATTTCAGAGAAGGTCAATCAACTATCGCCCAATCTTCTATTTGAAGATATGTAGGCTCTTCCTCATTTTCTGATGCAGACGATTCATAACTTGATGAATCAAATTGAAGATCTTCTGTGACGTCATATTCATCATCAGACTCGGGCGATTGCGGAATTTCTGTCAGTATCTTCATCTTCTGAGCTAGTAGAAGTCTTTGGGGTTCTTTTTGATGATTTCTTTTTATTCTTGATAGTTTTGCTCGTCTTCTTTTTCTTTTCTTCCATATTCATGTTTGTCTTTATCTTGCTGGCATTTCTTTTTCTGTCCCTCTCTTCGGTTTGTATTCTGATGTTTTCTTTCTCCGGAGTATCTGTGTAAACAGTAGATTTCCTTTTTGTTGCGTTTCTTGCAGTTTTCCTGGGTGGTGCTTTAGGAAATGGTCTGATGCATTCTGGCAAAAATTTACTTGTTGAAGGTTGGTTGTTGTAGTTGGTAACATCAAGAGGAACAAGTTCTACAGCAAAACTTGATTGTGAAGCTATGGAAAGGCTTGGTGAAGGAAAAGATGGTGCTGCTATTCCAGCGGCAGACTCTGGCTGTTGTGGCGCCGTCGGGCTGGTAAGGTTAGGCTGTAGTTCCGACAGTGTAGTTAGGTATGACAGTGGAACTTAGCTGTGGAGTCACTAAGCGTATCGGAGAAGATGAAACAGCGGCTTCAAGTCCTGCAGCAGACTGGCTGTTGTGGTGTCATCGGGCTGGTAAGGTCATGCTGAATTTCCGACACAAGTATGACAGAGGAACTTGGCTGCACAGTCTGTGAACGTTTAAAAACATGTTGCTGGCTAAATTTTAGGGTCTTATTTTAGCAACTGTGAGTTAAAAGTGGTTTCATTGGTTAAGTTTTTTCATCGTATACGTTTTATTTAAAAAAAATTGTTGCGATTTTATCTTCTGTTAGTTATTTACACTCTAGAAAACACAACCTTCTTCTATGCAGTCGGGTAAAAATGCAGAATATGCGGGGACGTTTGAAACGTTTCAAACGTCCACAGACAGGTTGTTTCAAACGTACCCATCTCACATCTTCTACTTCAATACTCAATATTTTGTTTTATATTGACTTTATCATTAATCAACAATAATAAAAACACTCTTAAACAGATAAACATTACTCTAAAATAAGAAAAGCTGTCAAAAAACAATATATAAATAGGTAAATAACAAAAATTCAAAAATCGTGAATACTTACTTTTTGGCGCGAAATTCGTCGAGGCGTCCTGTACACGACTGCGTCGCTCGCTCGCTCGAGCCGTACTTAACACAAAACCGAACATGCCCGACGAAGCAACGAACGACGCGTCACATACGTAGGTATCATGGTTTTCGAGAAATTGAAGTTGTTGTAATCATGACCTGTTTTAATTGTCCCCGGTCTACCCTACGTATGAGGGTCGTCACAGTTAGTACGTATGAGGGTCGTCACAGTTAGTACGTATGAGGGTCGTCACAGTTAGTACGTATGAGGGTCGTCACAGTTAGTACGTATGAGGGTCGTCACAGTTAGTACGTATGAGGGTCGTCACAGTTAGTACGTATGAGGGTCGTCACAGTACGTATGAGGGTCGTCACAGTTAGTACGTATGAGGGTCGTCACAGTTAGTACGTATGAGGGTCGTCACAGTTAGTACGTATGAGGGTCGTCACAGTTCGCTGAACCGTCGATTGGAACTTATACTCCATTGGTTTAGATAATTAACTAAAGATAAACAAATCGTAAAAAGGGTTTTTAATGACACTTTCATTTAAAAAAATACTTTATGACCAAATTAAATTTATTTTCGATTTTTGCGATAGTTTCCTCTCTTATTAATGTAGGTACATAATGTTTGTCATTTATTCTTAAGCTTAACTCTTCTTCTCTTCTATTCTTAAGCTTAGCTCTTAACTCTTCGTAGATGTAACTGCTTGAGCATAATTTTTTGTTAGATTTATAATAATAATATAATATTTTGTAATCTGTCTATATTGTAAAGAGCCCATAAAGACAAAAGACAGGTTCTTTAAACATCAACGAATTATAAAGTTGCTAAATTGAAAAGTACAGTTACTGTGACGTAGCATGACAAGAGAAGTGACAGATATTACGTTTAGTCGGTAAACCACGCGCCTTTGACAGCTCTCTCGTCACGTGTTTGTTTTTTTGTTTACCTTTAATTAGCTACCTAAACCAACGGAGTGTAGTTCATTTTATACAAGTTAATTTAAACCAATGATAGCTCACTGCGCCGCTATTTATTGCACTGGTTCTTGAGCTAGTTTTTAATAGACTACTTAATAGGCTTTACAGATAAATGTATGTCTTAGTAGGTATGCAATAGGTATCACCGATTACCCAAGTTTTGCCCTAGATCATATTATGGTGGTTAGTAATAAAATGGAGTGCATAAAATGCACACATAGCAACGCATAATGGCTTGAAAGCATCATGACATAGGTTTTGTTTGGAAAGAAGTTTTTTAACGTGGCTTGCGGGAGGAGTCTGTAAACTGGCAGAAATTGTGACGTACCTAATGAAAAAGCGTGATGCCGTCAGTTTCAAGTGTCAAAAGTTTTGGCTTTTGTTTTTTAAAAAACAAAAAATTTTGGCACTTGAAACTTGAGACCATGTAATACAAGACGGCTCTGTATTAATACATAATATTCAGCGTAAGGAACTTCGTTCCAAGCGGGTGTCCCACGACAACTCCCGATTTTTTATTAAATTGTTTCTATTTTTTAATCTCGGGACTCTGGGGTCCCGGACCTTTGGAGGGCGTACGAGGGGCCGAAACCAACTCGCAGAGGGCCCTTAGACAGGTTTTAATGATGAGGAGGCACCAACCGACGATTATCCCTGTATGCACTATGCAAGTGCACCCAAGGACAACCCCCGGTTGGTGCAGGACTATCGCAGAACATGGAAACAAAACATATTGGGCTATGGGTTTGGGTGGCTGTAAACTGGTTACCTAGAACTATGGAAAGACTATGGCCCCTGCCTGACCAATGTTTTATATACAACACACAGATGAAATGGCATTTCCCATCCCCAAAAAAAGGGGGTGACTTGCACATTCAATAATGGGCCCCGAAAACGGTCGCTAGCATATAGTGTCGTAGCGACAAGGGGGCAACATGTCCTGAGGTGCTTATGAGGAGTGGAGAGCTATCAGGACAATCCCGGAATCCTTCCAGTAAGAACTGGAATACTTTCTTCCTCCGAGCACGTTTGCTCTTGCGAATCTCCACTCAAGCCAGTCAGTAAAGGCAAGAAAGAGGTAGGAGCTCTGTTCCTCGTCAGTGTTGACTCCAGTCGGTCAATAAAGGCAAGTTAGAGGTGAGGAACGAGACTTCTCCGAGGGTCCGTGGGGTTGCTACTTAAACAGTGGCTGATAAGGTGATAAGATACCAGACTACACGTTTGGAGGTATGATCCTACTGACGCGTCTCACTCAACGGATCACCCTGTATAACGTCAACAGGATAATATTATGCAGAGTATCTAATGTTTTTGTGATAGCAATCTACATAATTATCAATTCATAAAATAATATTTTTTTAACGATTTTTATCTTTCGGCCGAGCACTTAATTTTTTATAAACTGGATAATCTTGACTCTATTACAGACAGTTTAAATCTATCCATGATT